>JAULJL010000026.1:3011219-5411219 GCA_030761205.1 Fremontodendron californicum
CTCGTCCACTAGGGACACCTAGGGGTTTAAAGGCTTGTGTCACATGCTAAGTGCCACCGTGATTTCCTACGAAAATGGATTAGATTAGATTTTCTTATTTTATTTTTATTGAGTCGTTGCTAGGGACTAGCAACAATCTAAGTGTAGGGGTGTGATAATGATAACTCGTATAATTATATAGTTTTTAGTTATGTTTTATTATTGTTTTGTGTCAAATACGAGTTATTATTGTTTAGTCTAATTGTGTTTATGATCTTTTATATTTTTATGTATTTTGGTGTTTTTCACAAGTTTCTTTGAGTGATTTCAGATTACTAGAATTAAGGGCAAATCCAGTTCAGTTCCAGTTCCGACACCTTTTTCCATATCAGCTATATCTCGCGTTTCACTGAAGCAATAAGGCTGAAATTTGTGGCCATGCAAAGCTAAGAGGCATATCTATCTTTTTCATGTTTTACACTTCTTGAAACGGAGTCGTTTTCCCTAGCGAAATTGACCATCAAGTTGGCTGATGTGCAATGACGTCTGTGCTGACATGTTTTCGTATTATGCCCATATCTTCTTATCCACATCAGCAAATGAGCTGATTCTAACGGCTATGGATCCGTAACTGATAGGGTAACATTTGTCTCGAAGACCATGTGATCAGATAAGGCCTCCAAAATTGACAAAATCGACCATCAAGTTGGCTGATCAAAATCGTCATACATGACGAAAATTGTTAGAAAATGCACCCACCTATTATACCTACCTTTGAAATTTGTAAAGCTTGTCTCTTGTCATTTAGCCCTCCAAAATGTGTATAAATAGAGGGCCTTGGATGATTGTAAGGGATCATATTGGAGATTGGTAGGATATTAGCCATTTTAACAAAATTCTCTAAGTTTTCTTCTTCTTTCTTTTCTCTAGTTTTCTTTTTCTTTAGAAAGAGCAAGAGGTTGGATAATTAATATTCTTCTTCTTCTTCTTTCTTTCTTTTATTTCCTTCTTAGATTCTCTTTAATTTTATGTTTATGTTTATGATGCCTATGCTAGGCTAAACTTCTATTTGGTTAAGGGTGATTTCAAAGCCCTAGACACGTTTTGTGATTGATTTTCAGATTCTATCTATCATTAATTTTCTATCAAAGTTGCTTATGTTCTTCTACAAGAATTGTTCATGATGTTGTCTTGATTTATTTAGGTGTACAACTAGATAGATCTTGATAATTATCTATTGCTAGTTTAGGAGTCTTGATCCGTGTAATTGTCTTGATTTCCTATTCATAAGTGGCAATTTGTGATTAATGATTATGGTCAAGTTTTCAATAATTGCAAAGTGGAACATAACCTAAGTTGAACAATCCGAGCTTATGTGTTTGTTGCTTAGATCAACCTATCTTTCTCATCATAAAGCTGCCATTAAATTGAATTTAGAGAGCTTATTCTAGGTTGTTTAATGGTTAGAGATTAAATAGAGAGCTTGTTCTATTTAACGACAAATTAAGGAAAGATTGGGATAACAGAGCTTGTTGTTATCTACGGTTGTTAACTTTGATAGTTGGTTGATATTGATAGATCTGAAATTGATTCTTAATGATGTCTAGTGGTGGAGAATGAAACCTTAACCATATTTTTCATATTTGATTCTTCTTACTTATTTGTTTTCTTACTTTTAGTTTGCTTATTTTTTATATTTATTTTTATTGGCTGGTTATACCGCCTAATTTGTATATTAACTTTATTTTATTTTTATTGGCTGGTTATACCGCCTTGCTTAGTATATATATTTTTATTGGCTGGTTATACCGCCTTGCATCTTATTCTTATTATTTACTTTAGTTTAAATCTGGCTTCAAAAACCCCTTTTCTTTTATTGTTCTTGAATTTAAGTTTTAAACTATCAACTTATAAACTAAAACCCAATCCCTGAGGACTCGACCCTTGCTAACTACTATACTTACAATTGATCTTTTTAGTGCAAGGTTAAATAAGATACACTCTTTTGGGTGCATCAAGTTTTTGGCGCCGTTGCCGGGGATTGCTTTCTTTAGTTTATTAGTTTATTGGTTTATTCTTATTTTCTGTTCTAATTATTTACTTTCTTATTTTTTTTTATTAGTGAATGTTCCAAGCTCCCGAAGAAGACTTACGACTTAGGAAAATTCGGGAATTTATAACTTCTCACCAACAACCAATCGAGGAGTTGATCCAAAACATCCAAGAGAAGCAAGGAGAGATGGCAGCAGCTGACAACCGAACTCTCAAAGAGCTAGCCGCTCCGGACTTGGGTCAACAACCATTATGCATTGAATATGCTAATCTTGAGGTAGCTTTTGAATTAAAATCTGGTTTGATTCATCTTCTCCCAACTTTTCATGGTTTTGCAGGAGAGGATCCAAATAAGCACCTCAAGGAATTCCATGTAGTTTGCTCAAGCATGAGACCAACAGGGGTCACGAAAGAGCAAGTTAAGTTGAGAGCTTTCCCATTCTCTCTAGCTGATTCAGCAAAGGAATGGCTCTACTATCTACCATCCGGGACCATCACTACATGGAATGATTTGAAGAAAGCATTCTTGGAAAGGTATTTCCCAGCATCTAAGGCTGCCAACATTAGGAAAGAGATATGTGGGATTCGGCAATACAACGGAGAGTCCTTATATGAATATTGGGAGAGGTTCAAGAAACTTTGTGCATCATGTCCACATCATCAGATAAGTGAACAACTTCTCATCCAATACTTCTATGAAGGTCTCATGCCCATGGAGAGAAGTATGATAGATGCCGCTAGTGGGGGAGCTCTAGTTGATAAGACTCCCAGGGCTGCTAGAACATTAATCTCCAACATGGCAGCCAATTCTCAACAGTTCTCAATGAGACAAGATCCACCACCACAACCCAAGAGAGTTAATGAGGTAAGTATATCATCCCTTGAACAAAAATTTGATAAACTGACTTCTCTTGTTCAACAATTGGCTGTAGGTAAAATACAACAAATAAAGGCTTGTGGCATATGTTCAAACATAGGGCACCAAACTGATATGTGTCCAACACTTCAAGAGGATACCAATGAACATGTGAATGCCATGGGTGGATTTCAGAACCAATCAAGGAAATATGATCCCTACTCAAACACTTACAATCCAGGATGGAGGGATCATCCAAACTTCAATTATGGAGGGAACCAATCACAAACTATTCCTCCACCATTTGACCACAGGCCACCGGGTTTTCAGCAAAGAGTGCAACAACCATACCAAACCCGACAACAACTACCACCCACCCAAAATTCAGGTACTTCTCTTGAAGATCTTGTTAAAGCTCTTTCTACTAATACAATTCAATTTCAACAGGAAACAAAGACAAGTATTCGAAATTTGGAGACTCAAATAGGGCAATTGGCAACAACCATGAGTCAAATGCAAGCAAGGGATTCTGGGAAATTACCTTCCCAAACCATAGTGAATCCAAGAGAGAATGCCAATGCTATAAATTTAAGAAGTGGGAAACAGCTAGAGACACCACAAAATGATAGTGCTCAAGGGGAGAACAATACCATGGCATCCTCTTCACATCCCAACGAGCCACTAAAAAAGGTAATTCCTAAACCATCCTTTCCTTCTTATATAACTCCTCCACCTTTTCCTAGCAGGTTAGCAAAGTCCAAGAAGGAGGAGCAAGAGAAGGAAATTTTGGAAACCTTCCGGAAAGTAGAGGTGAACATTCCTTTACTAGATGCTATCAAGCAAGTGCCAAGATATGCCAAGTTCCTAAAAGAGTTGTGCACATCTAAACGGAAGTTGAAATGGAATGAAAAGGTAAGTGTGGGGGAGAATGTGTCAGCTGTTCTTCAAAAGAAACTCCCACCTAAATGCAAGGATCCAGGTATGTTTACCATTCCTTGTAAGATAGGCAACACCAGGTTTGAGCGTGCTATGCTAGATCTAGGGGCATCTATTAATGTCATGCCATATTCAATTTATGCTTCATTGAATCTAGGACCATTAGAGGAAACCGGTGTTATAATACAACTTGCTGACCGTTCTAACACTTATCCAAGAGGAGTTGTAGAAGACGTTCTTGTACAGGTTAATGAATTGGTTTTTCCCGCTGACTTTTATGTTATTGAGATGGAAGATGAGATGTCTTCTAATCCCACACCTATTCTATTAGGGAGACCATTCTTGAAAACAGCAAGAACTAAAATAGATGTACATGATGGCACTTTAACTATGGAATTTGATGGTGAAATAATTCGCTTTAACATTTTTGAGGCCATGAGATATCCTAGTGATGTGCATTCTGTTTTTAATATTGATATAATTGACTCACTAGTGCAGCAAGCTTATGAGCTAGATGGTGAAGATAGTGTAGAAATAGTCCTTAGCAACCATCTCGGAATGGGGAATGCTAAACTAGCCTTGAGTGACCAGGTGGAAGGGGCACTAGAATCTTTACACTCGCTGCAACCTAAAGATGCAAGGTTTGATGTTTCATTTATTGATTTGCCTTTATCTAATGAGAAACTTCTACCTTCCATTTTGCAGGCACCAACTTTAGAGTTGAAACCACTACCGAACCACTTGAAATATTTGTTCTTAGGGGAAAAGGACACACTACCTGTCATCATTGCCAAAGAGCTCACACCTTTGCAAGAAGAGCGACTTATCCGGGTGCTTAGAGAGCATAAAACAGCAATTGGTTGGACAATTGCCGATATCAAGGGAATAAGCCCATCCATGTGCATGCACCGGATTTTGTTAGAGGAAGGGTCTAAACCAACAAGAGAAGCACAAAGAAGATTGAACCCTCCTATGATGGAGGTTGTGAAAAAGGAGATACTGAAGCTCCTAGATGTTGGAGTGATCTATCCTATCTCGGATAGCAAATGGGTGAGCCCAGTCCAAGTGGTTCCAAAGAAATCAGGTGTAACGGTGGTAACAAATAATGAGAATGAACTTGTTCCTACTAGGATTCAAACAGGATGGCGAGTTTGTATTGATTATCGTAAACTTAATTCCACAACTCGCAAAGACCACTTTCCTTTACCTTTTATTGATCAAATGCTTGAAAGGTTAGCTGGCCATTCTCATTATTGTTTTCTTGATGGTTTTTCAGGTTATAATCAGATAGCCATTGCTCCGGAGGACCAAGAGAAAACAACATTCACATGTCCATTTGGTACTTTTGCATACCGGCGTATGCCATTTGGTCTTTGTAATGCACCAGCTACATTCCAAAGGTGTATGGTTAGCATATTTTCAGATTATGTAGAGAACATCATAGAAGTGTTTATGGATGATTTTAGTGTCTATGGTGATTCTTTTGATAGATGTCTAGAGAACCTTACACTTGTACTTGAAAGATGCATGGAAACTAACCTTGTTTTGAATTGGGAAAAATGTCACTTTATGGTAGAACAAGGAATAGTTTTGGGCCATGTTATTTCTTCTAGAGGGATAGAGGTTGATAAGTCTAAAATAGATATTATGCATTCTTTACCACCTCCCACAAATGTGAGAGAGGTTCGTTCTTTTCTTGGACATGCAGGTTTCTATAGGAGATTTATCAAAGACTTCTCAAAGATCACATTACCTCTTTGCAAGCTACTACAAAAAGATGTGGTTTTCCACTTTGATGATAAATGCAAAGAGGCGTTTGAAACATTGAAGGGACTCTTGACATCAGCTCCTATCATCCAACCACCAGATTGGAATGTACCTTTTGAAATCATGTGTGATGCTAGTGACTATGCCATTGGAGCTGTTTTGGGCCAACGGGTTGGCAAAGCCTCACATGCCATTTATTATGCCTCAAGAACTCTTAATGATGCTCAATTGAACTATTCCACTACTGAAAAAGAACTTTTGGCTGTTGTATTTGCTTTAGAAAAATTTCGATCTTATTTAATTGGTACTAAAGTAATTGTATTTTCTGACCATGCAGCCCTTAAGTACTTACTCACTAAAAAGGAGGCCAAACCAAGGTTGATTAGATGGATACTTCTCTTACAAGAGTTTGATTTGGAGATAAAAGATAAGAGAGGTAGTGACAACCTGGTTGCGGACCATCTTAGCCGTTTAGTTCATGAAGATGATGCACTACCCTTGAATGAGAACTTTCCGGATGAGCAACTTCTTTTTATAAGAACAACAACTCCTTGGTATGCTGATATATTTAATTACTTAGTTACCAAGAAGTTGCCACAAGAGTTGACACAAGCTCAAAGAAATAAGATCAAGAGTGATGCCAAATACTACATATGGGATGATCCTTACCTTTGGAAGCATTGCTCCGATCAGATTATAAGAAGGTGTGTACTCGAAACTGAATTTCAATCTATTCTCACCTTTTGTCACTCTTATGCATGTGGAGGACACTTTGGATCCAAAAGAACAGCCATGAAAGTTCTTGATTCTGGATTTTATTGGCCTACCATATTCAAAGATGCATACCTCTTTTGCAAGTCATGTGATCGTTGCCAAAGAACAGGTAACTTAGGTCCTAGAAATCAAATGCCTCAAACTCCAATACTTATTGTTGAAATTTTTGATGTATGGGGCATGGATTTCATGGGACCTTTTCCTCCTTCTTTTGGTAATCTTTATATTTTACTTGCCGTTGATTATGTTTCAAAGTGGGTGGAAGCAAAATCCACTAGGACTAATGACTCTAAAGTTGTTTCAGATTTTGTCAAGACTAACATCTTGGCTAGGTTTGGAACGCCAAAGGCCATAATCAGCGATAGAGGTACTCACTTTTGCAATAGGACTATGGAAGCACTTTTGAGGAAGTATAACATCACACACAAGGTCTCCACCTCATATCATCCTCAAACTAGTGGGCAAGCTGAAGTGTCAAACCGAGAAGTTAAGTCCATCCTTGAAAAGACAGTTAATCCAAATAGGAAGGATTGGAGTTCACGACTTGATGATGCACTTTGGGCTTATAGGACAGCATATAAGACACCCATTGGTATGTCTCCTTATCGACTTGTTTATGGTAAGCCTTGTCATCTTCCGGTTGAATTGGAACATAAATCATATTGGGCTATCAAACAATGCAACATGGAGATGGATGAGATAGGAAAGAAAAGAAAACTTGACCTACAAGAATTAGAGGAGATAAGGAATGATGCCTATCAGAATTCTAGGATTTACAAGGAAAAGACTAAGGCATTCCATGACAAGATGATATCAAGAAAAGAATTTGTTGTTGGACAAAAAGTTCTTCTCTTCCATTCACGCCTTAAGTTATATCCAGGTAAGTTACGTTCTCGTTGGGTTGGACCTTTTGTTATTACTAATGTATTTACTCATGGTGCAGTTGAAATCCAAAGCCCGAAAACAGATAAGGCATTCAAAGTGAATGGTCATAGATTGAAGCCTTACTATGAGAACTTTCCAATACAAGATGTGGAGGAGTTTCCACTTTTTGATCCAAAGTATGTTGAATAATAATGGCATGGGTCTAAGTCAAGCTGAGGACAATAAACCAAGCGCTTCTTGGAGAGGCAACCCAAAAGGATGGAGAGCATCTATTATATCAGATTTGCATATTCCTTACTCTCCATCATTCTATCTTTTATTGTTTTTCTTTTCTTTTAATAGTTCTTTTCTCTTACATATAATTCTTGCATTGGGGGATAATAGCATTACATTGAGGACAATGTAAAAATTATGTGTGGGGGGAAGAATTTAGGATTTTATTTAGAGTGTTTTGTTTTTGAGTCTTTTTATGTTGTTTTTCTTTCTGATCCTTGTTTTGAAAATAACTAGATGTAAATATAATTTTTTTTTTTGTTTAACCCCGGTTAAATGGCGGATAACGGTACTCCGTGATTATTTAAATCGGTTCCATCAGCTACCCACAAAACTGATATTGTATATAAATTTCTCTTCCAATTTCTCTTTCATTTTTTTTCATTTTTTTTTTCAGGATGGATGATATTCTCACAAGATTGCAGAAACGATTTCCTCATTTTCCTCGAAATATTTTACTGAAGCTTTACCAAGTTCGACTTGAAAGATTAAGAATGCTTATGCACAAAGGGATTCCTGACGACATACGTTGGATAATTGAAGCCAAGGTACGTGAAGATGAATATCTTCCTGTTTTGCATTTACCAGGTACAGGTAGAAGCACTTTTGCAAAGAAGCGACGAGCAAAGCGCATGAGTTCAAATTGCCACAAATGTGCACGATGGACGTGTAACGGTAAATGTCGTTCTATTGGGATTCCGCCCTCTAATCGAGATGATAAAATTGAATTCATTAAGGATGGACTGAGTAAGGAGAATTTGGGTAATATCCAACTTTCTCTTGAGACGCATCCTAGTGGAGACGTACAAAGAGAAATTCTTGATTTATGGCCGCAATTCCAAAGGGAATGGCAACATCTTGGGAATCTGATGTTAAAAGACCCTGTTTGCCAGCTTGTAAGAAAACTGGATGGGAAGCTTATCCTCGACTCATAGAAGGCGTTTAAGCCGTTTCTGGACGTAAAACCAGAGGAAGATGTGAGCCACAATCACAACTACAATAAATGACTTCTCAGCTTTTGGTTTGATTTGCAATAACTTTATTTTGGTTTAATTTACGTGTTGTTCGATTTGTGTAACTATTCTCATTTTTTTTTATTTGTCTTTTACGGTTGATTTTTTCTTCTCTTTTTGATTTTCTTCCTGAAATCACGCAAAAATCTTTTGTTAGGTTAACATTTTCTTCTGACAGGTCAGATACACTTTCGGCGACATTATTACTCTTGTCTGATTCACTACTCAGTCCTCTATATATTACACCATGTACTCATTCTCTTTCAGGCACTCGAAGAAAAAAAAATGGAAAGTACTTCATCCCAGCGCATTAAAAAAATTTGTGTCTTTGGAGGTGCTTATCCAGGGAAAAATAACATATTCGCTGATGAAGCCATAAGAGTTGGAGTAATACTTGCCCAACAAAAGATCCACTTGATTTATGGAGGCGGTAGTACAGGTTTAATGGGAGCAGTCGCTACAGCAGCACACGCCGGAGGAAGTCCAGTTCTAGGAATCGTGCCAAAACTATTCACAAGTTTTTGTGGACCTACCGTGGGTAAGGAAATACAAGTCTGGAGTGTCCCTGAACGGATAACAATCATGTACCATTCTGCCGATGCATTCATTGCTTTACCAGGAGGTCTGGGTACATTGGAAGAAATAGCTTGCGTGGCTTCTTGGTCATCTTTGGTCACAAATAAGAAACCCATTGGTTTGCTTAATATTAATGGTTATTTTAGTAATTTGCTTTTATATTTAGATAATGCTGTGGATAATGGATTCATGTTTTCAGAGGCAAGGAGAACCATAATTTCTGCTACAACCATTGAAGATTTACTTAAAAAGCTCCAAGCTTATGAGTGTTTATCTGCTACGGTTGTTTCGCAAACGCTCGGAAAAAGAAAAAGAGATATGGACGAGCAAGGAGTGGATTGCACTTTGTCTTTGTGACATTATCTAACATTTTGCTTGTTGTGTCTCAGTTATAATAAGTGGTTAGCAACCTCTGCAGGTAATATCTCCTAAATTCTACCTTTAAAATTTGACATTGGGGACAATGCCATATTTTAGTAGGGGGTAAGGGACATATTTTGCTAATTTAAAAAAATAAAAAAAAAAAAATTAAAATTAAGAAGTATTCATTCTGAACAAGGTCTGAGTAAGGGAGACTTGAGACATACCTTGTCAGTTTGATTTCTTCTTTACAAAAAAAAAAAAAAAAAAAAAAAAAAGAGAGTTTGTTGTGTTTTAAGCAATTTAGAAGTATTCATTCTGAACAAGGTCTGAGTAAGGGAGACTTGAGACATACCTTGTCAGTTTGATTTTAATCTTTTTATGTTTACTTGTTAATTTTTGTTTAGTATTTTAGGATTATTTAGGTTGCATGGTTTTGTTTTGTTTTAAGTCTTAGTTGTTCCTATTCTTATGTTATTAGTTCTTTTCTCTTACACATGATTCTTTCATTTGAGTTAATAGACTTACATTGAGGACAATGTAAGAATTAAGTGTGGGGGGGGAATGATTTAGGATTTCTTTTATTTTTGTCTACTATTTTTTTTTCTTCTTTATTATTATTATTATTTTTTTTTTTTGTGAGTTTTAGTTCCTTTTTAATACAATGATGAGATATGAATTGCATAAGTCTAAAACAGATTTATTAGTGAGAAGATTTTCATGAGAATTGAGCTTGATGTCAACCTTTTTATGAGCCAATGTTAATATAATATGTTGATTGAGAAAGAAGCATGTTTAGACTTAATCTGACTTGTATAATCATCCTTGTGAGTTTTTGAGCCTATAATGATTGATGCATTATACAAATCAATCTAATTTCTTTCTTGAGTGCTCTTATGATTACATGATTCTCTAGAACTTGCTTTAAACCGTTTGAGACTATATTGATACATGTGACAACATGAATATGATAGAGGCATTAGGATTTTTAGCCAGGGCCAAACAGCCATCCCTTATTGATGTTCCAAGAGAACACACCCTTAGTGAACCAATTTGAGCCTACATTGAATAAGCTATCTCTTTGGTAACCATAACTTGTCCCTAACCTAAATATACTTATAACTTTACCTTTGTTCCAAAGATGAATTAGCATGTTTTGAGACAAGTTGCAAAGACAAGGGATATTTTTAGTTAAAAATTTGGGTTAGAAACAAGAAATAAGTGTGGGGGGAAAAGAAAAGAAAAGTCAAGAGAAAAAGAAATGGAATACTGGCAAATAAATTCCTATGTAAAAAAATAAAAAAAATATGAATCATCTCTTGAATTTGTGGAAAAAGAAAAAGATGTTACAAAGTCGTTTAGAATGAAGAAAAGGCCCAACATGAATATCTGGCCTAGGTGACTATGTACTTGTAAAGAGTTTTGAGAAGTTTCTTTGTATGATCTTTTTATGTCTCTAAACTTTATGAACTCTTTGGAACCTTTGTGATATCTTTATCCTTTTGTTCTTCAACCACATTACAAACCCCTTGGCCCCATTACAACCTTGATTAAAGACCTCTTGATTCATGAAGTTGTATGATCTAAATAGTGGAGAATAGGTGGACAAGCAAGAATATGGTAGAACTGTTTTCATGAGATTGATTGAGTGTAAACACTTCACCACTACTTTAAAGAGTGAAAATCATGAGGGTATCCCATGTGAGAAGTTGAGATTAAATTTGAACATGCAATATTTTGATTGAGATATGTTATGCTAATATTGGCTTAACTCAAACAATTTACATTCAAGCATGATTTTTTGTGAAATTCTTTAAGCTATTGATTAGTTTATAAGACTTGTTCAAATATTGTCTCTAATTTGTATTGAAAGGATTAGGAGTAAATATTTTTAGTATATGCAGTTTATTTATATTTTAGTTTTTCAATGTTTGTGGGTATCGTTCTAGTAAACCCTCACGAGACTAAACTCGTCCACTAGGGACACCTAGGGGTTTAAAGGCTTGTGTCACATGCTAAGTGCCACCGTGATTTCCTACGAAAATGGATTAGATTAGATTTTCTTATTTTATTTTTATTGAGTCGTTGCTAGGGACTAGCAACAATCTAAGTGTGGGGGTGTGATAACTCGTATAATTATATAGTTTTTAGTTATGTTTTATTATTGTTTTGTGTCAAATACGAGTTATTATTGTTTAGTCTAATTGTGTTTATGATCTTTTATATTTTTATGTATTTTGGTGTTTTTCACAAGTTTCTTTGAGTGATTTCAGATTACTAGAATTAAGGGCAAATCCAGTTCAGTTCCAGTTCCGACACCTTTTGCCATATCAGCTATATCTCGAGTTTCACTGAAGCAATAAGGCTGAAATATGTGGCCATGCAAAGCTAAGAGGCATATCTATCTTTTTAATGTTTTACACTTCTTGAAACGGAGTCGTTTTCCCTAGCGAAATCGACCATCAAGTTGGCTGATGTGCAATGACGTCTGTGCTGACATGTTTTCGTATTATGCCCATATCTTCTTATCCACATCAGCAAATGAGCTGATTCTAACGGCTATGGATCCGTAACTGATAGGGTAACATTTGTCTAGAAGACCATGTGATCAGATAAGGCCTCCAAAATTGACAAAATCGACCATCAAGTTGGCTGATCAAAATCGTCATACATGACGAAAATTGTTAGAAAATGCACCCACCTATTATACCTACCTTTGAAATTTGTAAAGCTTGTCTCTTGTCATTTAGCCCTCCAAAATGTGTATAAATAGAGGGCCTTGGATGATTGTAAGGGATCATATTGGAGATTGGTAGGATATTAGCCATTTTAACAAAATTCTCTAAGTTTTCTTCTTCTTTCTTTTCTCTAGTTTTCTTTTTCTTTAGAAAGAGCAAGAGGTTGGATAATTAATATTCTTCTTCTTCTTCTTTCTTTCTTTTATTTCCTTCTTAGATTCTCTTTAATTTTATGTTTATGTTTATGATGCCTATGCTAGGCTAAACTTCTATTTGGTTAAGGGTGATTTCAAAGCCCTAGACACGTTTTGTGATTGATTTTCAGATTCTATCTATCATTAATTTTCTATCAAAGTTGCTTATGTTCTTCTACAAGAATTGTTCATGATGTTGTCTTGATTTATTTAGGTGTACAACTAGATAGATCTTGATAATTATCTATTGCTAGTTTAGGAGTCTTGATCCGTGTAATTGTCTTGATTTCCTATTCATAAGTGGCAATTTGTGATTAATGATTATGGTCAAGTTTTCAATAATTGCAAAGTGGAACATAACCTAAGTTGAACAATCCGAGCTTATGTGTTTGTTGCTTAGATCAACCTATCTTTCTCATCATAAAGCTGCCATTAAATTGAATTTAGAGAGCTTATTCTAGGTTGTTTAATGGTTAGAGATTAAATAGAGAGCTTGTTCTATTTAACGACAAATTAAGGAAAGATTGGGATAACAGAGCTTGTTGTTATCTACGGTTGTTAACTTTGATAGTTGGTTGATATTGATAGATCTGAAATTGATTCTTAATGATGTCTAGTGGTGGAGAATGAAACCTTAACCATATTTTTCATATTTGATTCTTCTTACTTATTTGTTTTCTTACTTTTAGTTTGCTTATTTTTTATATTTATTTTTATTGGCTGGTTATACCGCCTAATTTGTATATTAACTTTATTTTATTTTTATTGGCTGGTTATACCGCCTTGCTTAGTATATATATTTTTATTGGCTGGTTATACCGCCTTGCATCTTATTCTTATTATTTACTTTAGTTTAAATCTGGCTTCAAAAACCCCTTTTCTTTTATTGTTCTTGAATTTAAGTTTTAAACTATCAACTTATAAACTAAAACCCAATCCCTGAGGACTCGACCCTTGCTAACTACTATACTTACAATTGATCTTTTTAGTGCAAGGTTAAATAAGATACACTCTTTTGGGTGCATCAGATAACTCGTATTATTATATAGTTTTTAGTTATGTTTTATTAATGTTTTGTGTCAAATACGAGTTATTATTGTTTAGTCTAATTGTGTTTATGATCTTTTATATTTTTATGTATTTTGGTGTTTTTCACAAGTTTCTTTGAGTGATTTCAGATTACTAGAATTAAGGGCAAATCCAGTTCAGTTCCAGTTCCGACACATTTTGCCATATCAGCTATATCTCGAGTTTCACTGAAGCAATAAGGCTGAAATTTGTAGCTGTGCAAAGCTAAGAGGCATATCTATCTTTTTCATGTTTTACACTTCTTGAAACGGAGTCGTTTTCCCTAGCGAAATTGACCATCAAGTTGGCTGATGTGCAATGACGTCTGTGCTAACCTGTTTTCGTATTTTGCCCATATCTGCTTATCCACATCAGCAAATGAGCTGATTTCAACGGCTATGGATCCGTAACTGATAGGGTAACATTTTTCTAGAAGACCATGTGATCAGATAAGGCCTACAAAATTGACAAAATCGACCATCAAGTTGGCTGATCAAAATCGTCATGTATGACGAAAATTGTTAGAAAATGCACCCACCTATTATACCTACCTTTGAAATTTGTAAAGCTTGTCTCTTGTCATTTAGCCCTCCAAAATGTGTATAAATAGAGGGCCTTGGGTGATTGTAAGGGATCATATTGGAGATTGGTAGGATATTAGCCATTTTAACAAAATTCTCTAAGTTTTCTTCTTCTTTCTTTTCTCTAGTTTTCTTTTTCTTTAGAAAGAGCAAGAGGTTGGATAATTAATATTCTTCTTCTTCTTCTTTCTTTCTTTTATTTTCTTCTTAGATTCTATTTAATTTTATGTTTATAATGCCTATGCTAGGCTAAACTTCTATTTGGTTAAGGGTGATTTCAAAGCCCTAGACATGTTTTGTGATTGATTTTCAGATTCTATCTATCATTAATTTTCTATCAAAGTTGCTTATGTTCTTCTACAAGAATTGTTCATGATGTTGTCTTGATTTGTTTAGGTGTACAACTAGATAGATCTTGATAATTATCTATTGCTAGTTTAGGAGTCTTGATCCGTGTAATTGTCTTGATTTCCTATTCATAAGTGGCAATTTGTGATTAATGATTATGGTCAAGTTTTCAATAATTGCAAAGTGGAACATAACCTAAGTTGAACAATCCGAGCTTATGTGTTTGTTGCTTAGATCAACCTATCTTTCTCATCATAAAGCTGCCATTAAATTGAATCTAGAGAGCTTATTCTAGGTTGTTTGATGGTTAGAGATTAAATAGAGAGCTTGTTCTATTTAACGACAAACTAAGGAAAGATTGGGATAACAGAGCTTGTTATCTACGGTTGTTAACTTTGATAGTTGGTTGATAATGATAGATCTGAAATTGATTCTTAATGATGTCTAGTGGTGGAGAATGAAACCTTAACCATATTTTTCATATTTGATTCTTCTTACTTACTTGTTTTCTTACTTTTAGTTTGCTTATTTTTAAAAGTATATTTATTTTTATTGGCTGGTTATACCGCCTAATTTGTATATTAACTTTGTTTTATTTTTATTGGCTGGTTATACCGCCTAATTTAGTATATATATTTTCATTGGCTGGTTATACCGCCTAATTTAGTTTATATATTTTTATTGGCTGGTTATACCGCCTTGCATCTTATTCTTATTATTTACTTTAGTTTAAATCTGGCTTCAAAAACCCCTTTTCTTTTATTGTTCTTGAATTTAAGTTTTAAACTATTAACTTATAAACTAAAACCCAATCCCTGAGGACTCGACCCTTGCTAACTACTATACTTACAATTTATCTTTTTAGTGCAAGGTTAAATAAGATACACTCTTTTGGGTGCATCAATTAACTTTGTTTTATTTTCATTGGCTGGTTATACCGCCTAATTTAGTATATATATTTTTATTGGCTGGTTATACCGCCTAATTTAGTATATATATTTTTATTGGCTGGTTATACCGCCTTGCATCTTATTCTTATTATTTACTTTAGTTTAAATCTGGCTTCAAAAACCCCTTTTCTTTTATTGTTCTTGAATTTAAGTTTTAAACTATCAACTTATAAACTAAAACCCAATCCCTGAGGACTCGACCCTTGCTAACTACTATACTTACAATTTATCTTTTTAGTGCAAGGTTAAATAAGATACACTCTTTTGGGTGCATCAGTGTACAACTAGATAGATCTTGATAAGTATCTATTGCTAGTCTAGGAGTCTTGATCCGTGTAATTGTCTTGATTTCCTATTCATAAGTGGCAATTTGTGATTAATGATTATGGTCAAGTTTTCAATAATTGCAAAGTGGAACATAACCTAAGTTGAACAATCCGAGCTTATGTGTTTGTTGCTTAGATCAACCTATCTTTCTCATCATAAAGCTGCCATTAAATTGAATTTAGAGAGCTTATTCTAGGTTGTTTAATGGTTAGAGATTAAATAGAGAGCTTGTTCTATTTAACGACAAACTAAGGAAAGATTGGGATAACAGAGCTTGTTGTTATCTACGGTTGTTAACTTTGATAGTTGGTTGATATTGATAGATCTGAAATTGATTCTTAATGATGTCTAGTGGTGGAGAATGAAACCTTAACCATATTTTTCATATTTGATTCTTCTTACTTACTTGTTTTCTTACTTTTCTAGTTTGCTTATTTTTAAATGTATATTTATTTTTATTGGCTGGTTATACCGCCTAATTTGTATATTAACTTTGTTTTATTTTTATTGGCTGGTTATACCGCCTAATTTAGTATATATATTTTTATTGGCTGGTTATACCGCCTAATTTAGTATATATATTTTTATTGGCTGGTTATACCGCCTTGCATCTTATTCTTATTATTTACTTTAGTTTAAATCTGGCTTCAAAAACCGCTTTTCTTTTATTGTTTTCTTTGAACGTAAGTTATAAACTAATAACTCATAGATTAAAACCCAATCCCTGAGGACTCGACCCTTGCTAATCATTATACTTACAATTGATCTTTTTAGTGCAAGGTTAAATAAGATACACTCTTTTGGGTGCATCATTTGGGCTGGGAGTTCTTCAGATCTTTGTGCTACCCATCCCACCATACTACTAGCCAATTGGCTCATTTGCTTTTCCAAACTCTGGATGCTTGCCCTTGTTTCCTGTTGAAATTGCAAAGAATCAGTAACAAGAGAATAGACAAGATCTTCTAAAGAAGTACCTGAGTTTTGAGTCATATGTGGTGGTTGAAAAAGATCTGGTTCTTGAGACCATGATTGATTGAAGCTAGATGGATGAGTGTAATTGGCATAAGGATCTACTTCTTGGTAATTTTTCGAGCAGCCATAATTAGTATGATCCCACCATCCCTCATGGTAAGTGTTTGAGTAATGATCATACTGTTGGTCTTGGAACACTTGATGGCCTTGACATCCTCCCATGGCCAATTGTTGAACTGGGGAGGTGAGATTGGCTTGTTGATTCTCCATGTTCATGTATGCCACCAACTCTTCAAGTGTTAGATTGCTCAATTCCATTATTTTTTTTTGTTTTTTTTTAAATTTGAAAAACTTGTATGTACAAGAAAATAAAACTAATTAGAACTGAAAATAAGAATAAACCAAGTGACAAATAAACTAAAGAAAGCAATCCCCGGCAACGGCGCCAAAAATTTGATGCACCCAAAAGAGTGTATCTTATTTAACCTTGCACTAAAAAGATCAATTGTAAGTATAATGATTAGCAAGGGTCGAGTCCTCAGGGATTGAGTTTTAATCTATGAGTTATTAGTTTATAACTTACGTTCAAAGAAAACAATAAAAGAAAAGGGGTTTTTGAAGCCAGATTTAAACTAAAGTAAATAATAAGAATAAGATGCAAGGCGGTATAACCAGCCAATAAAAATATATATAGTAAATTAGGCGGTATAACCAGCCAATAAAAATAAAACAAAGTTAATATACAAATTAGGCGGTATAACCAGCCAATAAAAATAAATATACTTTTAAAAATAAGCAAACTAGAAAAGTAAGAAAACAAGTAAGTAAGAAGAATCAAATATGAAAAATATGGTTAAGGTTTCATTCTCCACCACTAGACATCATTAAGAATCAATTTCAGATCTATCAATATCAACCAACTATCAAAGTTAACAACCGTAGATAACAACAAGCTCTGTTATCCCAATCTTTCCTTAGTTTGTCGTTAAATAGAACAAGCTCTCTATTTAATCTCTAACCATTAAACAACCTAGAATAAGCTCTCTAAATTCAATTTAATGGCAGCTTTATGATGAGAAAGATAGGTTGATCTAAGCAACAAACACATAAGCTCGGATTGTTCAACTTAGGTTATGTTCCACTTTGCAATTATTGAAAACTTGACCATAATCATTAATCACAAATTGCCACCTATGAATAGGAAATCAAGACAATTACACGGATCAAGACTCCTAGACTAGCAATAGATAATTATCAAGATCTATCTAGTTGTACACCTAAATAAATCAAGACAACATCATGAACAATTCTTGTAGAAGAACATAAGCAACTTTGATAGAAAATTAATGATAGATAGAATCTAAAAATCAATCACAAAACATGTCTAGGGCTTTGAAATCACCCTTAACCAAATAGAAGTTTAGCCTAGCATAGGCATTGTAAACATAAACATAAAATTAAAGAGAATCTAAGAAGGAAATAAAAGAAAGAAAGAAGAAGAAGAAAATAAAGAAAAAGAAAACTAGAGAAAGGAAAGAAGAAGAAAACTTAGAGAATTTATTTACAATGGCTAATATCCTACCAATGTACAATATCTTACAATCATCCAAGGCCCTCTATTTATACACATTTTGGAGGGCTAAATGACAAGAGACAAGCTTTACAAATTTCAAAGGTAGGTATAATAGGTGGGTGCATTTTTCTAACAATTTTCGTCATATTGTATGACAATTTTGATCAGCCAATTTGATGGTCGATTTTGTCAATTTTGGAGGCCTGATCTGATCACATGGTCTGCTAGAAAAATGTTCCCCTATCCGTTACTGATCCATAGCCGTTGGAATCAGCTCATTTTCTGATGTGGATAAGAAGATATGGGCAAAATACGAAAACAGGTCAGCATAGACGTCATTGCACATCAGCCAAATTGATGGTCGATTTCGCTAGGGAAAACGACTCCGTTTCAAGAAGTGTAAAACATGAAAAAGATAGATATGCCTCTTAACTTTGCACGGTTAAAATTTCAGCCTTATTGCTGCAATGAAACTCGAGATATAGCTGATATGGCAAAAGGTGTCGGAATTGGAACTGAACTGGATTTGCCCTTAATTCTAGTAATCTGAAATCACTCAAAGAAACTTGTGAAAAACACCAAATTACATAAAAATATAAAAGATCATAAACACAATTAGACTAAACAATAATAACTCGTATTTGACACAAAACAATAATAAAACATAACTAAAAACTATATAATTATACGAGTTATCAAAGCCCATCCATGTGCATGCACCGGATTTTGTTAGAGGAAGGGTCCAAACCAACAAGAGAAGCACAAAGAAGATTGAACCCTCCTATGATGGAGGTTGTGAAAAAGGAGATACTGAAGCTCCTAGATGTTGGAGTGATCTATCCTATCTCGGATAGCAAATGGGTGAGCCCGGTCCAAGTGGTTCCAAAGAAATCAGGTCTAACGGTGGTAACAAATAATGAGAATGAACTTGTTCCTACTAGGATTCAAACAGGATGGCGAGTTTGTAATGATTATCGTAACTTAATTCCACAACTCGCAAAGACCACTTTCCTTTACCTTTTATTGATCAAATGCTTGAAAGGTTAGCTGGCCATTCTCATTATTGTTTTCTTGATGGTTTTTCAGGTTATAATCAGATAGCCATTGCTCCGGAGGACCAAGAGAAAACAACATTCACATGTCCATTTGGTACTTTTGCATACCGGCGTATGCCATTTGGTCTTTATAATGCACCAGCTACATTCCAAAGGTGTATGGTTAGCATATTTTCAGAAGTGTTTATGGATGATTTTAGTGTCTATGGTGATTCTTTTGATAGATGTCTAGAGAACCTTACACTTGTACTTGAAAGATGCATGGAAACTAACCTTGTTTTGAATTGGGAAAAATGTCACTTT
Source organism: Fremontodendron californicum (assembly GCA_030761205.1). Taxonomy (NCBI): domain Eukaryota; kingdom Viridiplantae; phylum Streptophyta; class Magnoliopsida; order Malvales; family Malvaceae; genus Fremontodendron; species Fremontodendron californicum. The sequence goes on from JAULJL010000026.1 coordinate 3,030,800, forward strand.
ATGGTAGAACAAGGAATAGTTTTGGGCCATGTTATTTCTTCTAGAGGGATAGAGGTTGATAAGTCTAAAATAGATATTATGCATTCTTTACCACCTCCCACAAATGTGAGAGAGGTTCGTTCTTTTCTTGGACATGCAGGTTTCTATAGGAGATTTATCAAAGACTTCTCAAAGATCACATTACCTCTTTGCAAGCTACTACAAAAAGATGTGGTTTTCCACTTTGATGATAAATGCAAAGAGGCGTTTGAAACATTGAAGGGACTCTTGACATCATCTCCTATCATCCAACCACCAGATTGGAATGTACCTTTTGAAATCATGTGTGATGCTAGTGACTATGCCATTGGAGCTGTTTTGGGCCAAAGGGTTGGCAAAGCCTCACATGCCATTTATTATGCCTCACGAACTCTTAATGATGCTCAATTGAACTATTCCACTACTGAAAAAGAACTTTTGGCTGTTGTATTTGCTTTAGAAAAATTTCGATCTTATTTAATTGGTACTAAAGTAATTGTATTTTCTGACCATGCAGCCCTTAGGTACTTACTCACTAAGAAGGATGCCAAACCAAGGTTGATCAGATGGATACTTCTCTTACAAGAGTTTGATTTGGAGATAAAAGATAAGAGAGGTAGTGACAACTTGGTTGCGGACCATCTTAGCCGTTTAGTTCATGAAGAGGATGCACTACCCTTGAATGAGAACTTTCCGGATGAGCAACTTCTTTTTATAAGTACAACAACTCCTTGGTATGCTGATATTGTTAATTACTTAGTTACCAAGAAGTTGCCACAAGAGTTGACACAAGCCCAAAGAAATAAGATCAAGAGTGATGCCAAATACTACATATGGGATGATCCTTACCTTTGGAAGCATTGCTCCGATCAGATTATAAGAAGGTGTGTACTCGAAATTGAATTTCAATCTATTCTCACCTTTTGTCACTCTTATGCATGTGGAGGACACTTTGGATCGAAAAGAACAGCCATGAAAGTTCTTGATTCTGGATTTTATTGGCCTACCATATTCAAAGATGCATACCTCTTTTGCAAGTCATGTGATCGTTGCCAAAGAACAGGTAACTTAGGTGCTAGAAATCAAATGCCTCAAACTCCAATACTTATTGTTGAAATTTTTGATGTATGGGGCATGGATTTCATGGGACCTTTTCCTCCTTCTTTTGGTAATCTTTATATTTTACTTGCCGTTGATTATGTTTCAAAGTGGGTGGAAGCAAAATCCACTAGGACTAATGACTCTAAAGTTGTTTCAGATTTTGTCAAGACTAACATCTTTGCTAGGTTTGGAACGCCAAAGGCCATAATCGGCGATAGAGGTACTCACTTTTGCAATAGGACTATGGAAGCACTTTTGAGGAAGTATAACATCACACACAAGGTCTCCACCTCATATCATCCTCAAACTAGTGGGCAAGCTGAAGTGTCAAACCGAGAAGTTAAGTCCATCCTTGAAAAGACAGTTAATCCAAATAGGAAGGATTGGAGTTCACGACTTGATGATGCACTTTGGGCTTATAGGACAGCATATAAGACACCCATTGGTATGTCTCCTTATCGACTTGTTTATGGTAAGCCTTGTCATCTTCCGGTTGAATTGGAACATAAATCATATTGGGCTATCAAACAATGCAACATGGAGATGGATGAGACAGGAAAGAAAAGAAAACTTGACCTACAAGAATTAGAGGAGATAAGGAATGATGCCTATCAGAATTCTAGGATTTACAAGGAAAAGACTAAGGCATTCCATGACAAGATGATATCAAGAAAGGAATTTGTTGTTGGACAAAAAGTTCTTCTCTTCCATTCACGCCTTAAGTTATATCCAGGTAAGTTACGTTCTCGTTGGGTTGGACCTTTTGTTATTACTAATGTATTTACTCATGGTGCAGTTGAAATCCAAAGCCCAAAAACAGATAAGGCGTTCAAAGTGAATGGTCATAGATTGAAGCCTTACTATGAGAACTTTCCCATACAAGATGTGGAGGAGTTACCACTTTTTGAGCCAAATTATGTTGAATAATAATGGCATGGGTCTAAGTCAGGCTGAGGACAATAAACCAAGCGCTTCTTGGGAGGCAACCCAAAAGGATGGAGAGCATCTATTATATCAGATTTGCATATTCCTTACTCTCCATCATTCTATCTTTTATTGTTTTTCTTTTCTTTTGTTTAATAGTTCTTTTCTCTTACATATAATTCTTGCATTGGGGGATAATAGCATTACATTGAGGACAATGTAAAAATTATGTGTGGGGGGAAGAATTTAGGATTTTATTTAGAGTGTTTTGTTTTTGTGTCTTTTTATGTTGTTTTTCTTTCTGATCCTTGTTTTGAAAATAACTAGATGTAAATATAATTTTTAATTCTTTTAACCCCGGTTAAATGGCGGATAACGGTACTCCGTTATTATTTAAGTCGGTTCCATCAGCTACCCACAAAACTGATATTGTATATAAATTTCTCTTCCAATTTCTCTTTCAATTTTTTTTTTTCATTTTTTTCAGGATGGATGATATTCTCACAAGATTGCAGAAACGATTTCCTCCTTTTCCTCGAAATATTTTACTGAAGCTTTACCAAGTTCGATTTGAAAGATTAAGAATGCTTATGCACAAAGGGATTCCTGAAGACATACGTTGGATAATTGAAGCCAAGGTACGTGAAGATGAATATCTTCCTGTTTTGCATTTACCAGGTACAGGTAGAAGCACTTTTGCAAAGAAGCGACGAGCAAAGCGCATGGGTTCAAACTGCCACAAATGTGCACGATGGACGTGTAACGGTAAATGTCGTTCTATTGGGATTCCGTCCTCTAATCGAGATGATAAAATTGAATTCATTAAGGATGGACTGAGTAAGGAGAATTTGGGTAATATCCAACTTTCTCTTGAGACGCATCCAAGTGGAGACGTACAAAGAGAAATTCTTGATTTATGGCCGCAATTCCAAAGGGAATGGCAACATCTTGGGAATCTGATGTTAAAAGACCCTGTTTGCCAGCTTGTAAGAAAACTGGATGGGAAGCATATCCTCGACTCATAGAAGGCGTTTAAGCCGTTTCTGGACGTAAAACCAGAGGAAGATGTGAGCCACAATCACAACTACAATAAATGACTTCTCAGCTTTTGGTTTGATTTGCAATAACTTTATTTTGGTTTAATTTACGTGTTGTTCGATTTGTATAATTATTCTCGTTTTTTTTATTTGTCTTTTACGGTTGATTTTTTTCTTCTCTTTTTGATTTTCTTCCTGAAATCACGCAAAAAATCTTTTGTTAGGTTAACATTTTCTTCTGACAGGTCAGATACACTTTCGGCGACATTATTACTCTTGTCTGATTCACTACTCAGTCCTCCATATATTACACCATGTACTCATTCTCTTTCAGGCACTCGAAAAAAAAAATGGAAAGTACTTCATCCCAGCGCATTAAAAAAATTTGTGTCTTTGGAGGTGCTTATCCAGGGAAAAATAACATATTCGCTGATGAAGCCATAAGAGTTGGAGTAATACTTGCCCAACAAAAGATCCACTTGATTTATGGAGGCGGTAGTACGGGTTTAATGGGAGCAGTCGCTACAGCAGCACACGCCGGAGGAAGTCCAGTTCTAGGAATCGTGCAAAAACTATTCACAAGTTTTTGTGGACCTACCGTGGGTAAGGAAATACAAGTCTGGAGTATCCCTGAACGGATGACAATCATGTACCATTCTGCTGATGCATTCATTGCTTTACCAGGAGGTTTGGGTACATTGGAAGAAATAGCTTGCGTGGCTTCTTGGTCATCTTTGGTCACAATTTTTTTTAAGAAACCCATTGGTTTGCTTAATATTAATGGTTATTTTAGTAATTTGCTTTCATATTTAGATAATGCTGTGGATAACGGATTCATGTTTTCAAAGGCAAGGAGAACCAAAATTTCTGCTACAACCATTGAAGATTTACTCAAAAAGCTCCAAGCTTATGAGCGTTTGATAACTCGTATAATTATATAGTTTTTAGTTATGTTTTATTATTGTTTTGTGTCAAATACAAGTTATTATTGTTTAGTCTAATTGTGTTTATGATCTTTTATATTTTTATGTAATTTGGTGTTTTTCACAAGTTTCTTTGAGTGATTTCAGATTACTAGAATTAAAGGCAAATCGAGTTCAGTTCCAGTTCCGACACCTTTTTCCATATCAGCTATATCTGGAGTTTCACTGAAGCAATAAGGCTGAAATTTGTAGTCGTGCAAAGCTAAGAGGCATATCTATCTTTTTCATGTTTTACACTTCTTGAAACGGAGTCGTTTTCCCTAGCGAAATCGACCATCAAAGTGGCTGATGTGCAATGACGTCTGTGCTGACCTGTTTTCGTATTTTGCCCATATCTGCTTATCCACATCAGCAAATGAGCTGATTCAAACGGCTATGGATCCGTAACTGATAGGGGAACATTTTTCTAGAAGACCATGTGATCAGATCAGGCCTCCAACATTGACGAAATCGACCATCAAGTTGGCTGATCAAAATTGTCATACAATATGACGAAAATTGTTAGAAAAATGCACCCACCTATTATACCTACCTTTGAAATTTGTAAAGCTTGTCTCTTGTCATTTAGCCCTCCAAAATGTGTATAAATAGAGGGCCTTGGATGATTGTAGAGGATCATATTGTACATAGGTAGGATATTAGCCATTTTAATAAAATTCTCTAAGTTTTCTTCTTCTTTCTTTTCTCTAGTTTTCTTTTTCTTTAGAGAGAGCAAGAGGTTGGATAATTAATATTCTTCCTCTTCTTCTTTCTTTCTTTTATTTTCTTCTTAGATTTTCTTTAATTTTATGTTTATGTTTACAATGCCTATGCTAGGCTAAACTTCTATTTGGTTAAGGGTGATTTCAAAGCCCTAGACATGTTTTGTGATTGATTTTCAGATTCTATCTATCATTAATTTTCTATCAAAGTTGCTTATGTTCTTCTACAAGAATTGTTCATGATGTTGTCTTGATTTATTTAGGTGTACAACTAGATATATCTTGATAATTATCTATTGCTAGTTTAGGAGTCTTGATCCGTGTAATTGTCTTGATTTCCTATTCATAAGTGGCAATTTGTGATTAATGATTATGGTCAAGTTTTCAATAATTGCAAAGTGGAACATAACCTAAGTTGAACAATCCGAGCTTATGTGTTTGTTGCTTAGATCAACCTATCTTTCTCATCATAAAGCTGCCATTAAATTGAATTTAGAGAGCTTATTCTAGGTTGTTTAATGGTTAGAGATTAAATAGAGAGCTTGTTCTATTTAACGACAAACTAAGGAAAGATTGGGGTAACAGAGCTTGTTGTTATCTACGGTTGTTAACTTTGATAGTTGGTTGATATTGATAGATCTGAAATTGATTCTTAATGATGTCTAGTGGTGGAGAATGAAACCTTAATCATATTTTTCATATTTGATTCTTCTTACTTACTTGTTTTCTTACTTTTAGTTTGCTTATTTTTTATATTTATTTTTATTGGCTGGTTATACCGCCTAATTTGTATATTAACTTTGTTTTATTTTTATTGGCTGGTTATACCGCCTAATTTAGTATATATATTTTTATTGGCTGGTTATACCGCCTAATTTAGTTTATATATTTTTATTGGCTGGTTATACCGCCTTGCATCTTATTCTTATTATTTACTTTAGTTTAAATCTGATTTCAAAAACCCCTTTTCTTTAATTGTTCTTGAATTTAAGTTTTAAACTATCAACTTATAAACTAAAACCCAATCCCTGAGGACTCGACCCTTGCTAACTACTATACTTACAATTGATCTTTTTAGTGCAAGGTTAAATAAGATACACTCTTTTGGGTGCATCAGCGTTTATCTGCTACGGTTGTTTCGCAAACGCTCGGAAAAAGAAAAAGAGATATGGACGAGCAAGGAGTGGATTGCACTTTGTCTTTGTGACATTATCTAACATTTTGCTTGTTGTGTCTCAGTTATAATAAGTGCTTAGCAACCTCTGCAGGTAATATCTCCTAAATTCTACCTTTAAAATTTGACATTGGGGACAATGTCATATTTTAGTAGGGGGTAAGGGACATATTTTGCTAATTTAAAAAAAAAAAATTGTTGTGTTTTAAGCCATTTAGAAGTATTCATTCTGAACAAGGTCTGAGTAAGGGAGACTTGAGACATACCTTGTCAGTTTGATTTCTTCTTTTCAAAAAAAAAAAAAGTTTGTTGTGTTTTAAGCAATTTAGAAGTATTCACTCTGAACAAGGTCTGAGTAAGGGAGACTTGAGACATACCTTGTCAGTTTGATTTTAATCTTTTTATGTTTACTTGTTAATTTTTGTTTAGTTTTTTAGGATTATTTAGTTTGCATGAGTTTGTTTAGTTTTGAGTCTTAGTTGTTCCTATTCTTATGTTATTAGTTCTTTTCTCTTACACATGATTCTTTCATTTGGGTTAATAGACTTACATTGAGGACAATGTAAGAATTAAGTGTGGGGGGAATGATTTAGGATTTCTTTTATTTTTGTCTACTATTTTTTTTATGAGTCTTTATTATTATTATTATTAATTTTTTTTTAGTGTGTTTTAGTTCCTTTTTAATACAATGATGAGATATGAATTGCATAAGTCTAAAACAGATTTATTAGTGAGAAGATTTTCATGAGAATTGAGCTTGATGTCAACCTTTTTATGAGCCAATGTTAATATAATATGTTGATTGAGAAAGAAGCATGTTTAGACTTAATCTGACTTGTATAATCATCCTTGTGAGTTTTTGAGCCTATAATGATTGATGCATTATACAAATCAATCTAATTTCTTTCTTGAGTGCTCTTATGATTACATGATTCTCTAGAACTTGCTTTAAACCGTTTGAGACTATATTGATACATGTGACAACATGAATATGATAGAGGCATTAGGATTATAACCAGAGCCAAACAGCCATCCATTAATAATGTTCTAAGAGAACATCCCCACTTGTGAGCCAATTTGAGCCTACATTAAATATGCTGTTTTATTGGTAACCACAACTTACACCTAGCCTAAATATACTTATATCCTTACCCTTGTTCTAAAGATGGATTATATATTTTGAGACATATTGCAAAAAACAAGGGATATTTTTAGTTGAAAATTTGGATTAGAAACAAGAAATAAGTGTGGGGGGAAAAGAAAAGAAAAGTCAAGAGAAAAAGAAATGGAATACTGGCAAATACATTCCTATGTAAAAAATATGAATCATCTCTTGAATTTGTGGAAAAAGAAAAAGATGTTACAAAGTTGTTTAGAATGAAGAAAAGGCCCAACATGAATATTCGGCCTAGGTGACGATGTACTTGTAAAGAGTTTTGAGAAGTTTCTTCGTATGATCTTATTATGTCTCTAAACTTTATGAACTCTTTGGAGCCTTTGTGATATCTTTATCCTTTTGTTATTCAACCACATTACAAACCCCTTGGCCCCATTACAACCTTGATTAAAGACCTCTTGATTCATGAAGTTGTATGATCTAAATAGTGGAGAATAGGTGGACAAGCAAGAATATGGTAGAACTGTTTTCATGAGATTGATTGAGTGTAAACACTTCACCACTACTTTAAAGAGTGAAAATCATGAGGGTATCTCATGTGAGAAGTTGAGATTAAATTTGAACATGCACTATTTTGATTGAGATATGTTATGTTAATATTGGCTTAACTCAAACTATTTACATTCAAGCAAGAATTTTTGTGAATTTCTTTAAGCTATTGATTAGTTTTTAAGACTTGTCCAATGATTATTTCTAATTTATATTGGAAGGATTAGTTATAATTATTATTTTTAGTTTTTCTTATGTCTTCAATGTTTGTGGGTATCGTTCTAGTAAACCCTCACGAGACTAAACTCGTCCACTAGGGACACCTAGGGGTTTAAAGGCTTGTGTCACATGCTAAGTGCCACCGTGATTTCCTACGAAAATTGATTAGATTAGATTTTCTTATTTTATTGAGTCGTTGCTAGGGACTAGCAACAATCTAAATGTGGGGGTGTGATAACTCGTATAATTATATAGTTTTTAGTTATGTTTTATTATTGTTTTGTGTCAAATATGAGTTATTATTGTTTAGTCTAAATGTGTTTATGATCTTTTATATTTTTATGTAATTTGGTGTTTTTCACAAGTTTCTTTGAGTGATTTCAGATTACTAGAATTAAGGGCAAATCCAGTTCAGTTCCAATTCCGACACCTTTTGCCATATCAGCTATATCTCGAGTTTCACTGAAGCAATAAGGCTGAAATTTTAACCGTGCAAAGTTAAGAGGCATATCTATCTTTTTCATGTTTTACACTTCTTGAAACTGAGTGTTTTCCCTAGCGAAATCGACCATCAAGTTGGCTGATGTGCAATGACATCTGTGCTGACCTATTTTCATATTTTGCCCATATCTTCTTATCCACATCAGCAAATGAGCTGATTCCAACGGCTATGGATCAGTAACTGATAGGGGAACATTTTTCTAGAAGACCATGTGATCAGATCAGGCCTCCAAAATTGACAAAATCGATCATCAAGTTGGCTGATCAAAATTGTCATACAATATGACGAAAATTGTTAGAAAAATGCACCCACCTATTATACCTACCTTTGAAATTTGTAAAGCTTGTCTCTTGTCATTTAGCCTTCCAAAATGTGTATAAATAGAGGGCCTTGGATGATTGTAAGATATGGTACATTGGTAGGATATTAGCCATTGTAATAAAATTCTCTAAGTTTTCTTCTTCTTTCTTTTCTCTAGTTTTCTTTTTCTTTATTTTCTTCTTCTTCTTTCTTTCTTTTATTTCCTTCTTAGATTCTCTTTAATTTTATGTTTATGTTTACAATGCCTATGCTAGGCTAAACTTCTATTTGGTTAAGGGTGATTTCAAAGCTCTAGACATGTTTTGTGATTGATTTTTAGATTCTATCTATCATTAATTTTCTATCAAAGTTGCTTATGTTCTTCTACAAGAATTGTTCATGATGTTGTCTTGATTTATTTAGGTGTACAACTAGATAGATCTTGATAATTATCTATTGCTAGTTTAGGAGTCTTGATCCGTGTAATTGTCTTGATTTCCTATTCATAAGTGGCAATTTGTGATTAATGATTATGGTCAAGTTTTCAATAATTGCAAAGTGGAACATAACCTAAGTTGAACAATCCGAGCTTATGTGTTTGTTGCTTAGATCAACCTATCTTTCTCATCATAAAGCTGCCATTAAATTGAATTTAGAGAGCTTATTCTAGGTTGTTTAATGGTTAGAGATTAAATAGAGAGCTTGTTCTATTTAACGACAAACTAAGGAAAGATTGGGATAACAGAGCTTGTTGTTATCTACGGTTGTTAACTTTGATAGTTGGTTGATATTGATAGATCTGAAATTGATTCTTAATGATGTCTAGTGGTGGAGAATGAAACCTTAACCATATTTTTCATATTTGATTCTTCTTACTTACTTGTTTTCTTGCTTTTCTAGTTTGCTTATTTTTAAAAGTATATTTATTTTTATTGGCTGGTTATATCGCCTAATTTGTATATTAACTTTGTTTTATTTTTATTGGCTGGTTATACCGCCTAATTTAGTATATATATTGGCTGGTTATACCGCCTAATTTAGTATATATATTGGCTGGTTATACCGCCTAATTTAGTATATATATTTTTATTGGCTGGTTATACCGCCTTGCATCTTATTCTTATTATTTACTTTAGTTTAAATCTGGCTTCAAAAACCCCTTTTCTTTTATTGTTCTTGAATTTAAGTTTTAAACTATTAACTTATAAACTAAAACCCAATCCCTGAGGACTCGACCCTTGCTAACTACTATACTTACAATTTATCTTTTTAGTGCAAGGTTAAATAAGATACACTCTTTTGGGTGCATCAAAGGTGCATCATTAGGGTTTAGATTACATGCTTAATCTAGGTTATTTGAAACAGGCTTTTAAGGGTTTAAGTTTTCTTTGCCTGAATCTTGGCTTTTCTGGGTTAGGTATTTCAATTTGTTAGTGGGTTCAAAGGGTTTAACCCCTAGGGTTCACATCAGTTGGTATCAGAGCTTAGGGACCAATCAGGTCAAATCTTTTTATCTTCTTTACCATAGGGTATTGGAGTTTCTCTCAACTTTATTGTTTTGGGGTTTCAGACATACTTGTCATAGGGGTTATAGTTTATGCATTCTTTGTCTAATAGTTACAGTTTTTAGGGCAGTTTTCGTTTGGGGGTTCATTCTTGAAAGTTGGTTTAGATACTATCACAACAAAATCAATAACAAGATTTTGGGGTTTCATCATTCTTGTCTTGGGGTTATAACTTTAGGCATTTTTCCTAGGGTTATAGTTTTTAGGCAGTCTAAGTTTGGGGTTTCAGTCTTGAAAAATTGTTTAAATCAAGATTTCGTTTCTTGAATTCTTGATCAATTAAAATTTCTTCTTGTTGATTCTTGATCCGAATCTTGAAAAAAAAAATTCAAGAATTCAGAGGGGCATTCGAACAGTCCCAAGAAAGAAAAAAGAAGTTCATTCGAGATTTCAAGAAAATCAAGAAGTCTCGTTCTTGAAAAAAAAAGAAAGAAAAGTGTTCGTACATCAAGAAAAAAAAAAGAAAGATTCGAAAAAGATTGAAAAGAAGTGGAAAGAATCGACATTCATTTTTTTTACTAACCAAAGTTGTTTTGCAGTGACTTTAAGATGTCTCTCACATTTGCGACGAAGTAAAGCAGGCTGATAACTCGTATAATTATATAGTTTTTAGTTATGTTTTATTATTGTTTTGTGTCAAATACGAGTTATTATTGTTTAGTCTAATTGTGTTTATGATCTTTTATATTTTTATGTATTTTGGTGTTTTTCACAAGTTTCTTTGAGTGATTTCAGATTACTAGAATTAAGGGCAAATCCAGTTCAGTTCCAGTTCCGACACCTTTTGCCATATCAGCTATATCTCGAGTTTCACTGAAGAAATAAGGCTGAAATTTGTAGCCGTGCAAAGCTAAGAGGCATATCTATCTTTTTCATGTTTTACACTTCTTGAAACGGAGTCGTTTTCCCTAGCGAAATCGACCATCAAGTTGGCTGATGTGCAATGACGTCTGTGCTGACCTGTTTTCGTATTTTGCCCATATCTACTTATCCACATCAGCAAATGAGCTGATTCCAACGGCTATGGATCCGTAACTGATAGGGTAACATTTTTCTAGAAGACCATGTGATCAGATAAGGCTTCCAAAATTGACAAAATCGACCATCAAGTTGGCTGATCAAAATTGTCATGTATGACGAAAATTGTTAGAAAAATGCACCCACCTATTATACCTACCTTTGAAATTTGTAAAGCTTGTCTCTTGTCATTTAGCCCTCCAAAATGTGTATAAATAGAGGGCCTTGGATGATTGTAAGGGATCATATTGTACATAGGTAGGATATTAGCCATTTTAATAAAATTCTCTAAGTTTTCTTCTTCTTTCTTTTCTCTAGTTTTCTTTCTTTTCTCTAGTTTTCTTTTTCTTTAGAGAGAGCAAGAGGTTGGATAATTAATATTCTTCCTCTTCTTCTTTCTTTCTTTTATTTTCTTCTTAGATTTTCTTTAATTTTATGTTTATGTTTATAATGCCTATGCTAGGCTAAACTTCTATTTGGTTAAGGGTGATTTCAAAGCCCTAGACATGTTTTATGATTGATTTTCAGATTCTATCTATCATTAATTTTCTATCAAAGTTGCTTATGTTCTTCTACAAGAATTGTTCATGATGTTGTCTTGATTTGTTTAGGTGTACAACTAGATAGATCTTGATAATTATCTATTGCTAGTTTAGGAGTCTTGATCCGTGTAATTGTCTTGATTTCCTATTCATAAGTGGCAATTTGTGATTAATGATTATGGTCAAGTTTTCAATAATTGCAAAGTGGAACATAACCTAAGTTGAACAATCCGAGCTTATGTGTTTGTTGCTTTGATCAACCTATCTTTCTCATCATAAAGCTGCCATTAAATTGAATTTAGAGAGCTTATTCTAGGTTGTTTAATGGTTAGAGATTAAATAGAGAGCTTGTTCTATTTAACGACAAACTAAGGAAAGATTGGGATAACAGAGCTTGTTGTTATCTACGGTTGTTAACTTTGATAGTTGGTTGATATTGATAGATCTGAAATTGATTCTTAATGATGTCTAGTGGTGGAGAATGAAACCTTAACCATATTTTTCATATTTGATTCTTCTTACTTACTTGTTTTCTTACTTTTCTAGTTTGCTTATTTTTAAAAGTATATTTATTTTTATTGGCTGGTTATACCGCCTAATTTGTATATTAACTTTGTTTTACTTTTATTGGCTGGTTATACCGCCTAATTTAGTATATATATTTTTATTGGCTGGTTATACCGCCTAATTTAGTATATATATTTTTATTGGCTGGTTATACCGCCTTGCATCTTCTTCTTATTATTTACTTTAGTTTAATCTGGCTTCAAAAACCCCTTTTCTTTGATTGTTCTTGAATTTAAGTTTTAAACTATTAACTTATAAACTAAAACCCAATCCCTGAGGACTCGACCCTTGCTAATCATTATACTTACAATTTATCTTTTTAGTGCAAGGTTAAATAAGATACACTCTTTTGGGTGCATCAAATTTTTGGCGCCGTTGCCGGGGATTGCTTTCTTTAGTTTATTAGTTCATTGGTTTATTCTTATTTTCAGTTGTAATTAATTTTATTTTTCTTGTACATACAAGTTTTTCTTATCAAATTTTGAAAAAAAAAAGAAAGAAAAACGATGGAATTGAGCAATCTAACACTTGAAGAGTTGGTGGCATACATGAACATGGAAAATCAACAAGCCAATCTCACCTACCCAGTTCAACAATTGGCCATGGGAGGATGTCAAGGCCATCAAGTGTTCCAAGACCAACAGTATGATCATTACTCAAACACTTACCATGAGGGATGGTGGGATCATACTAATTATGGCTACTCGAAAAATTACCAAGAAGTAGATCCTTATGCCAATTACACTCATCCATCTAGATTTAATCAATCATGGTCTCAAGAACCAGATCTTTTTCAGCCACTACATATGACTCAAAACTCAGGTACTTCTTTAGAAGATCTTGTCGATTCTCTTGTTACTAATACTTTGCAATTTCAACAGGAAACAAGGGCAAGTATCCAGAGTTTGGAAAGGCAAATGAGCCTATTGGCTAGTAGTATGGTGGTATGGGTAGCACAAAGATCTGAAGAACTCTCTGCCCAAACGACGATTAACCCAAAGGAGAATGCTACTATTGTGACCTTGAGGAATGAGGAACAAGATGAGGATGAGACAAAATTAGAGATGAATTCTATTCTTGAGGATAATGAAGCCAATGATCCAAATAAGAGTATTTCAGCACCTGAGGTAACGTTTGAGATTCCAATTTTTACTAATGTTTCTTCTCCACCTTTTCCTAGTAGATTCGCAAAGTTCAAGGAGGATGAACATGAACAAGACACGCTGGAAACCTTAAACAGTTTGTTTGTGGATGTCATTCAACAAGTACCAAAAGATGCATCATTCCTCGATGAGATATGCACCACCAAGGATGATGGAATAATACTTGTAATGGAGAATACATCCACTGTTATGCAAAGAAAGCTACCTCTCAAACGCATAAATTTGGGAAATTTCATGTATGAGCCTGACAAGCGTAAAAAGCCAAGAAGGGGTGTTGGTTAGATTCAAAACACTAACTCAAGTGTTAATTGGGAAGGCATATCAGCTATATCTGGAGTTTCACTGAAGCAATAAGGCTGAAATTTGTAGTCGTGAAATTTGTAGTCGTGAAATTTGTAGTTTTGAGAAGTTTCTTTGTATAATCTTTTTATGTCTCTAAACTTTATGAACTCTTTGGAACCTTTGTGATATCTTTATCCTTTTGTTCTTCAACCACATTACAAACCCCTTGGCCCCATTACAACCTTGATTAAAGACCTCTTGATTTATGAAGTTGCATGATCTTTTAGTGGAGAATAGGTGGACAAGCAAGCATATGGTAGAAGTGTTTTCATGAGATTGATTGAGTGTAAACACTTTACCACTACTTTAAAGAGTGAAAATCAAGAGAGTATCCCATGTGAGAAGTTGAGATTAAATTTGAACATGCACTATTTTGATTGAGATATCTTATGCTAATATTGGCTTAACTCAAACAATTTACATTCAAGCATGATTTTTTGTGAAAATTTTTAAGCTATTGATTAGTTTATAAGACTTGTTCAAATATTGTCTCTAATTTGTATTGAAAGGATTAGGAGTAAATATTTTTAGTATATGTAGTTTATTTATATGAAGTTTATTTATATTTTAATTTTTCAATGTTTGTGGGTATCGTTCTAGTAAACCCTCACGAGACTAAACTCGTCCACTAGGGACACCTAGGGGTTTAAAGGCTTGTGTCACATGCTAAGTGCCACCGTGATTTCCTACGAAAGTGGATTAGATTAGATTTTCTTATTTTATTTTTATTGAGTCGTTGCTAGGGACTAGCAACAATCTAAGTGTGGGGGTGTGATAACTCGTATAATTATATAGTTTTTAGTTATGTTTTATTATTGTTTTGTGTCAAATACGAGTTATTATTGTTTAGTCTAATTGTGTTTATGATCTTTTATATTTTTATGTAATTTGGTGTTTTTCACAAGTTTCTTTGAGTGATTTCAGATTATAGAATTAAGGGCAAATCCAGTTCAGTTCCAGTTCCGACACATTTTGCCATATCAGCTATATCTGGCGTTTCACTGAAGCAATAAGGCTGAAATTTGTAGTCGTGCAAAGCTAAGAGGCATATATATCTTTTTCATGTTTTATACTTCTTGAAACGGAGTCGTTTTCCCTAGCGAAATCGACCATCAAGTTGGCTGATGTGCAATGACGTCTGTGCTGACCTGTTTTCGTATTTTGCCCATATCTTCTTATCCACATCAGCAAATGAGCTGATTCCAATGGCTATGGATCCGTAACTGATACGGGAACCTTTGTCTAGAAGACCATATGATCAGATCAGGCCTCTAATATTGACGAAATCGACCATCAAGTTGGCTGATGTGCAATGACGTCTGTGCTGACATGTTTTCGTATTTTGCCCATATCTGCTTATCCACATCAGCAAATGAGCTGAGTCCAACGGCTATGGATCCGTAACTGATAGGGGAACCTTTTTCTAGAAGACCATGTGATCAGATCAGGCCTCCAACATTGACGAAATCGACCATCAAGTTGGCTGATCAAAATTGTCATACAATATGACGAAAATTGTTAGAAACATTCACCCACCTATTATACCTACCTTTGAAATTTGTAAAGCTTGTCTCTTGTCATTTAGCCTTCCAAAATGTGTATAAATAGAGGGCCTTGGATGATTGTAGAGGATCATATTGTACATAGGTAGGATATTAGCCATTATAATAAAATTCTCTAAGTTTTCTTCTTTTTTCTTTTCTCTAGTTTTCTTTTTCCTTAGAGAGAGCAAGAGGTTGGATAATTAATATCCTTCTTCTTCTTCTTTCTTTCTTTTATTTTCTTCTTAGATTCTCTTTAATTTTATGTTTATGTTTACAATGCCTATGCTAGGCTAAACTTCTATTTGGTTAAGGGTGATTTCAAAGCCCTAGACATGTTTTGTGATTGATTTTCAGATTCTATCTATCATTAATTTTCTATCAAAGTTGCTTATGTTCTTCTACAAGAATTGTTCATGATGTTGTCTAGATTTACTTAGGTGTACAACTAGATAGATCTTGATAATTATCTATTGCTAGTTTAGGAGTCTTGATCCGTGTAATTGTCTTGATTTCCTATTCATAAGTGGCAATTTGTGATTAATGATTATGGTCAAGTTTTCAATAATTGCAAAGTGGAACATAACCTAAGTTGAACAATCCGAGCTTATGTGTTTGTTGCTTAGATCAACCTATCTTTCTCATCATAAAGCTGCCATTAAATTGAATTTAGAGAGCTTATTCTAGGTTGTTTAATGGTTAGAGATTAAATAGAGAGCTTGTTCTATTTAACGACAAACTAAGGAAAGATTGGGGTAACAGAGCTTGTTGTTATCTACGGTTGTTAACTTTGATAGTTGGTTGATATTGATAGATCTGAAATTGATTCTTAATGATGTCTAGTGGTGGAGAATGAAACCTTAACCATATTTTTCATATTTGATTCTTCTTACTTATTTGTTTTCTTACTTTTAGTTTGCTTATTTTTTATATTTATTTTTATTGCCTGGTTATACCGCCTAATTTAGTATATTGATAACTCGTATAATTATATAGTTTTTAGTTATGTTTTATTATTGTTTTGTGTCAAATACGAGTTATTATTGTTTAGTCTAATTGTGTTTATGATCTTTTATATTTTTATGTAATTTGGTGTTTTTCACAAGTTTCTTTGAGTGATTTCAGATTACTAGAATTAAGGGCAAATCCAGTTCAGTTCCAGTTCCGACACATTTTGCCATATCAGCTATATCTGGAGTTTCACTGAAGCAATAAGGCTGAAATTTGTAGCCGTGCAAAGCTAAGAGGCATATCTATCTTTTTCATGTTTTATACTTCTTGAAACGGAGTCGTTTTCCCTAGCGAAATCGACCATCAAGTTGGCTGATGTGCAATGACGTCTGTGCTGACCTGTTTTCGTATTTTGCCCATATCTGCTTATCCACATCAGCAAATGAGCTGATTCCAATGGCTATGGATCCGTAACTGATACGGGAACCTTTGTCTAGAAGACCATATGATCAGATCAGGCCTCTAATATTGACGAAATCGACCATCAAGTTGGCTGATGTGCAATGACGTCTGTGCTGACATGTTTTCGTATTTTGCCCATATCTGCTTATCCACATCAGCAAATGAGCTGATTCCAACGGCTATGGATCCGTAACTGATAGGGGAACCTTTTTCTAGAAGACCATGTGATCAGATCAGGCCTTCAACATTGACGAAATCGACCATCAAGTTGGCTGATCAAAATTGTCATACAATATGACGAAAATTGTTAGAAAAATTCACCCACCTATTATACCTACCTTTGAAATTTGTAAAGCTTGTCTCTTGTCATTTAGCCTTCCAAAATATGTATAAATAGAGGGCCTTGGATGATTGTAGAGAATCATATTGTAGATTGGTAGGATATTAGCCATTGTAATAAAATTCTCTAAGTTTTCTTCTTCTTTCTTTTCTCTAGTTTTCTTTTTCTTTAGAAAGAGCAAGAGGTTGGATAATTAATATTCTTCTTCTTCTTCTTTCTTTCTTTTATTTTCTTCTTAGATTCTATTTAATTTTATGTTTATAATGCCTATGCTAGGCTAAACTTCTATTTGGTTAAGGGTGATTTCAAAGCGCTAGACATGTTTTATAATTGATTTTCAGATTCTATCTATCATTAATTTTCTATCAAAGTTGCTTATGTTCTTCTACAAGAATTGTTCATGATGTTGTCTTGTTTTGTTTAGGTGTACAACTAGATAGATCTTGATAATTATCTATTGCTAGTTTAGGAGTCTTGATCCGTGTAATTGTCTTGATTTCCTATTCATAAGTGGCAATTTGTGATTAATGATTATGGTCAAGTTTTCAATAATTGCAAAGTGGAACATAACCTAAGTTGAACAATCCGAGCTTATGTGTTTGTTGCTTAGATCAACCTATCTTTCTCATCATAAAGCTGCCATTAAATTGAACTTAGAGAGCTTATTCTAGGTTGTTTGATGGTTAGAGATTAAATAGAGAGCTTGTTCTATTTAACGACAAACTAAGGAAAGATTGGGATAACAGAGCTTGTTGTTATCTACGGTTGTTAACTTTGATAGTTGGTTGATATTGATAGATCTGAAATTGATTCTTAATGATGTCTAGTGGTGGAGAATGAAACCTTAACCATATTTTTCATATTTGATTCTTCTTACTTACTTGTTTTCTTACTTTTAGTTTGCTTATTTTTAAAAGTATATTTATTTTTATTGGCTGGTTATACCGCCTAATTTGTATATTAACTTTGTTTTATTTTTATTGGCTGGTTATACCGCCTAATTTAGTATATATATTTTTATTGGCTGGTTATACCGCCTTGCATCTTATTCTTATTATTTACTTTAGTTTAAATCTGGCTTCAAAAACCCCTTTTCTTTTATTGTTCTTGAATTTAAGTTTTAAACTATTAACTTATAAACTAAAACCCAATCCCTGAGGACTCGACCCTTGCTAACTACTATACTTACAATTTATCTTTTTAGTGCAAGGTTAAATAAGATACACTCTTTTGGGTGCATCAAATTTTTGGCGCCGTTGCCGGGGATTGTTTTCTTTAGTTTATTTGTTACTTGGTTTATTCTTATTTTCAGTTCTAATGAGTTTTGTTTTCTTGTACATACGGGTTTTTCTTTTCAAATTTTGAAAAAAAAAAAAAAAAAAAAAAAAAACGATGGAATTGAGCAATCTAACACTTGAAGAGTTGGTGGCATACATGAACATGGAGAATCAACAAGCCAATCTCACCTTCCCAGTTCATCAATTTGCCATGGGAGGATGTGAAGGCCATCAAGCGTTCCAAGACCAACAGTATGATCATTACTCAAACACTTACCATGAGGGATGGTGGGATCATACTAATTATGGCTACTCGAAAAATTACCAAGAAGTAGATCCTTATGCCAATTACACTCATCCATCTAGCTTCAATCAATCATGGTCCCAAGAACCAGATCTTTTTCAACCACCACATATGACTCAAAACTCAGGTACTTCTTTAGAAGATCTTGTCTATTCTCTTGTTACTGATACATTGCAATTTCAACAGGAAACAAGGGCAAGCATCCAGAGTTTGGAAAAGCAAATGATCCAATTGACTAGTAGTATGGTGGGATGGGTAGCACAAAGATCTGAAGAACTCCCTGCCCAAATGATGATTAACCCAAAGGAGAATGCTACGATTGTGACCTTGAGGAATGAGGAACAAGATGAGGATGAGACAAAATTAGAGATGGATTCTATTCTTGAGGATAATGAAGCCACAAATCCAAATAAGAGTATTTCGGCACCTGAGGTAACGTTTAAGGTTCCACTTTTTACTAATGTTTCTTCTCCACCTTTTCCTAGTAGATTTGCAAAGTTCATGGAGGAAGAACATGAACAACACATGCCAAAAACCTTAAACAACTTGTTTGTGGATGCCATTCAACAAGTATCAAAATATGCTCCATTCCTCGATGAGATATGCACCACAAAGGATGATGGAATAATACTTGTAATGGAGAATGCATCCACTGTTGTGCAAAGAAAGCTTCCTCTCAAACGCATAAATTTGGAAAATTTCATGTATGAGCCTGACAAGCCTAAAAAGCCAAGAAGGGGTGTTGGTTAGGTTCAAAACACTAACTCAAGTATTAATTGGGAAGGCAACCCAATTAAAGAAGAAATTGCCAACCTTCCATATTCAGATTTGCTTTCTCTTTCTTTTCCTTTTTCTTTTCTTTTCTTTTATTATTTTTATTTTTATTGTTTTTATTTTTATTTTTTATGTTTACTTGTTAATTTTTGTTTAGTATTTTAGGATTATTTAGGTTGCATGAGTTTGTTTTGTTTTGAGTCTTAGTTATTCCTATTCTTATGTTATTAGTTCTTTTCTCTTACACATGATTCTTTCATTTGGGTTAATAGACTTACATTGAGGACAATGTAAGAATTAAGTGTGGGGGGAATGATTTAGGATTTCTTTTATTTTTGTCTACTATTTTTTTTATGAGTCTTTAATATTATTATTATTTTTAGTGTGTTTTAGTTCCTTTTTAATACAATGATGAGATATGAATAGCATAAGTCTAAAACAGATTTATTAGTGAGAAGATTTTCATGAGAATTGAGCTTGATGTCAACCTTTTTATGAGCCAATGTTAATATGATATGTTGATTGAGAAAGAAGCATGTTTAGACTTAATCTGACTTGTATAATCATCCTTGTGAGTTTTTGAGCCTATAATGATTGATGCATTATACAAATCAATCTAATTTCTTTCTTGAGTGCTCTTATGATTACATGATTCTCTAGAACTTGCTTTAAACCGTTTGAGACTATATTGATACATGTGACAACATGAATATGATAGAGGCATTAGGATTTTTAGCCAGGGCCAAACAGCCATCCCTTATTGATGTTCCAAGAGAACACACCCCTAGTGACCAATTTGAGCCTACATTGAATAAGCTATCTCTTTGGTAACCATAACTTGTCCCTAACCTAAATATACTTATATCTTTACCTTTGTTCCAAAGATGAATTAGCATGTTTTTGAGACAAGTTGCAAAGACAAAGAAGATTTATTGAAAATTTGGGTTAGAAACAAGAAATAAGTGTGGGGGGAAAAGAAAGAAAAAATTCAAGAGAAAAATAGAGGGAATATTGCCAAATACATTCCCATGTGAAAAAAAAAAAAAAAAAATTTTGAATAATCTCTTGAACTTCTAGTTAAAGAAAAGAAAAAGATGTTCGAAAGTTGGTTAGAATGAAGTAAAGGCTCAACATGAAATATTCAGCCTATGTGATTATGTACTTCTAAAGAATATTGAGAAAGTTTTATTTGCAAAATCTTATTTTGTCTCTAAATTCTATGAAATCTTTGGAATGTTTGTGATATCTTTTCCTTTTTATTCTTTAACCACATTATTACCTCTTGGCCCCATTACAACCTTGATTAAAGACCTCTTGATTTATGAAGTTGCATGATCTTTTAGTGGAGAATAGGTAGACAAGCAAGCATATGGTAGAACTATTTTCATGAGATTGATTGAGTGTAAACACTTTACCACTACTTTAAAGAGTGAAAATCATGAGAGTATCCCATGTGAGAAGTTGAGATTAAGTTTGAATGTGCACTATTTTGATTGAAATATGTTATGTTAATATTGGCTTAACTCAAACAATTTACATTCAAGCATGATTTTTTGTGAAATTCTTTAAGCTATTGATTAGTTTATAAGACTTGTTCAAAGGTTGTCTCTAATTTATATTGAAAGGAATAGGAGTAAATATTTTTAGTATATGTAGTTTATTTATATTTTAGTTTTTCAATGTTTGTGGGTATCGTTCTAGTAAACCCTCACGAGACTAAACTCGTCCACTAGGGACACCTAGGGGTTTAAAGGCTTGTGTCACATGCTAAGTGCCACCGTGATTTCCTACGAAAGTGGATTAGATTAGATTTTCTTATTTTATTTTTATTGAGTCGTTGCTAGGGACTAGCAACAATCTAAGTGTGGGGGTGTGATAACTCGTATAATTATATAGTTTTTAGTTATGTTTTATTATTGTTTTGTGTCAAATACGAGTTATTATTGTTTAGTCTAATTGTGTTTATGATCTTTTATATTTTTATGTAATTTGGTGTTTTTCACAAGTTTCTTTGAGTGATTTCAGATTACTAGAATTAAGGGCAAATCCAGTTCAGTTCCAGTTCCGACACATTTTGCCATATCAGCTATATCTGGAGTTTCACTGAAGCAATAAGGCTGAAATTTGTAGCCGTGCAAAGCTAAGAGGCATATCTATCTTTTTCATGTTTTATACTTCTTGAAACGGAGTCGTTTTCCCTAGCGAAATCGACCATCAAGTTGGCTGATGTGCAATGACGTCTGTGCTGACCTGTTTTCGTATTTTCCCCATATCTGCTTATCCACATCAGCAAATGAGCTGATTCCAATGGCTATGGATCCGTAACTGATACGGGAACCTTTGTCTAGAAGACCATATGATCAGATCAGGCCTCTAATATTGACGAAATCGACCATCAAGTTGGCTGATGTGCAATGACGTCTGTGCTGACATGTTTTCGTATTTTGCCCATATCTGCTTATCCACATCAGCAAATGAGCTGATTCCAACGGCTATGGATCCGTAACTGATAGGGGAACCTTTTTCTAGAAGACCATGTGATCAGATCAGGCCTCCAACATTGACGAAATCGACCATCAAGTTGGCTGATCAAAATTGTCATACAATATGACGAAAATTGTTAGAAAAATTCACCCACCTATTATACCTACCTTTGAAATTTGTAAAGCTTGTCTCTTGTCATTTAGCCTTCCAAAATATGTATAAATAGAGGGCCTTGGATGATTGTAGAGAATCATATTGTAGATTGGTAGGATATTAGCCATTGTAATAAAATTCTCTAAGTTTTCTTCTTCTTTCTTTTCTCTAGTTTTCTTTTTCTTTAGAAAGAGCAAGAGGTTGGATAATTAATATTCTTCTTCTTCTTCTTTCTTTCTTTTATTTTCTTCTTAGATTCTATTTAATTTTATGTTTATAATGCCTATGCTAGGCTAAACTTCTATTTGGTTAAGGGTGATTTCAAAGCGCTAGACATGTTTTATAATTGATTTTCAGATTCTATCTATCATTAATTTTCTATCAAAGTTGCTTATGTTCTTCTACAAGAATTGTTCATGATGTTGTCTTGTTTTGTTTAGGTGTACAACTAGATAGATCTTGATAATTATCTATTGCTAGTTTAGGAGTCTTGATCCGTGTAATTGTCTTGATTTCCTATTCATAAGTGGCAATTTGTGATTAATGATTATGGTCAAGTTTTCAATAATTGCAAAGTGGAACATAACCTAAGTTGAACAATCCGAGCTTATGTGTTTGTTGCTTAGATCAACCTATCTTTCTCATCATAAAGCTGCCATTAAATTGAACTTAGAGAGCTTATTCTAGGTTGTTTGATGGTTAGAGATTAAATAGAGAGCTTGTTCTATTTAACGACAAACTAAGGAAAGATTGGGATAACAGAGCTTGTTGTTATCTACGGTTGTTAACTTTGATAGTTGGTTGATATTGATAGATCTGAAATTGATTCTTAATGATGTCTAGTGGTGGAGAATGAAACCTTAACCATATTTTTCATATTTGATTCTTCTTACTTACTTGTTTTCTTACTTTTAGTTTGCTTATTTTTAAAAGTATATTTATTTTTATTGGCTGGTTATACCGCCTAATTTGTATATTAACTTTGTTTTATTTTTATTGGCTGGTTATACCGCCTAATTTAGTATATATATTTTTATTGGCTGGTTATACCGCCTAATTTAGTATATATATTTTTATTGGCTGGTTATACCGCCTTGCATCTTATTCTTATTATTTACTTTAGTTTAAATCTGGCTTCAAAAACCCCTTTTCTTTTATTGTTCTTGAATTTAAGTTTTAAACTATTAACTTATAAACTAAAACCCAATCCCTGAGGACTCGACCCTTGCTAACTACTATACTTACAATTTATCTTTTTAGTGCAAGGTTAAATAAGATACACTCTTTTGGGTGCATCATATATATATTTTTATTGGCTGGTTATACCGCCTAATTTAGTATATATATTTTTATTAGCTGGTTATACCGCCTTGCATCTTATTCTTATTATTTACTTTAGTTTAAATCTGGCTTTAAAAACCCCTTTTCTTTTATTGTTCTTGAATTTAAGTTTTAAACTATTAACTTATAAACTAAAACCCAATCCCTGAGGACTCGACCCTTGCTAACTACTATACTTACAATTTATCTTTTTAGTGCAAGGTTAAATAAGATACACTCTTTTGGGTGCATCAATTGAGCTTGATGTCAACCTTTTTATGAGCCAATGTTAATATGATATGTTGATTGAGAAAGAAGCATGTTTAGACTTAATCTGACTTGTATAATCATCCTTGTGAGTTTTTGAGCCTATAATGATTGATGCATTATACAAATCAATCTAATTTCTTTCTTGAGTGCTCTTATGATTACATGATTCTCTAGAACTTGCTTTAAACCGTTTGAGACTATATTGATACATGTGACAACATGAATATGATAGAGGCATTAGGATTATAACCAGAGCCAAACAGCCATCCATTATTAATGTTCTAAGCGAACATCCCCACTAGTGAGCCAATTTGAGCCTACATTAAATATGCTGTTTTATTGGTAACCACAACTTACACCTAGCCTAAATATACTTATATCCTTACCCTTGTTTTAAAGATGGATTATATATTTTGAGACATATTGCAAAAAAAAAAAGGGATATTTTTAGTTAAAAATTTGGGTTAGAAACAAGAAATAAGTGTGGGGGGAAAAGAAAAGAAAAGTCAAGAGAAAAAGAAATGGAATACTGGCAAATATATTCCTATGTAAAAAAAAAAATATGAATCATCTCTTGAATTTGTGGAAAAAGAAAAAGATGTTACAAAGTTGTTTAGAATGAAGAAAAGGCCCAACATGAATATCCGGCCTAGGTGACTATGTACTTGTAAAGAGTTTTGAGAAGTTTCTTTGTATGATCTTTTTATGTCTCTAAACTTTATGAACTCTTTGGAACCTTTGTGATATCTTTATCCTTTTGTTCTTCAACCACATTACAAACCTCTTGGCCCCATTACAACCTTGATTAAAGACCTCTTGATTCATGAAGTTGTATGATCTAAATAGTGGAGAATAGGTGGACAAGCAAGAATATGGTAGAACTGTTTTCATGAGATTGATTGAGTGTAAACAATTCACCACTACTTTAAAGAGTGAAAATCATGAGGGTATCCCATGTGAGAAGTTGAGATTAAATTTGAACATGCACTATTTTGATTGAGATATGTTATGTTAATATTGGCTCAACTCAAACAATTTACATTCAAGCATGATTTTTTGTGAAATTTTTTAAGCTATTGATTAGTTTATAAGACTTGTTCAAAGATTGTCTCTAATTTGTATTGAAAGGATTAGGAGTAAATATTTTTAGTATATGTAGTTTATTTATATTTTAGTTTTTCAATGTTTGTGGGTATCGTTCTAGTAAACCCTCACGAGACTAAACTCGTCCACTAGGGACACCTAGGGGTTTAAAGGCTTGTGTCACATGCTAAGTGCCACCGTGATTTCCTACGAAAATGGATTAGATTAGATTTTCTTATTTTATTTTTATTGAGTCGTTGCTAGGGACTAGCAACAATCTAAGTGTGGGGGTGTGATAACTCGTATAATTATATAGTTTTTAGTTATGTTTTATTATTGTTTTGTGTCAAATACGAGTTATTATTGTTTAGTCTAATTGTGTTTATGATCTTTTATATTTTTATGTATTTTGGTGTTTTTCACAAGTTTCTTTGAGTGATTTCAGATTACTAGAATTAAGGGCAAATCCAATTCAGTTCCAGTTCCGACACCTTTTGCCATATCAGCTATATCTCGAGTTTCACTGAAGAAATAAGGCTGAAATTTGTAGCCGTGCAAAGCTAAGAGGCATATCTATCTTTTTCATGTTTTACACTTCTTGAAACGGAGTCGTTTTCCCTAGCGAAATCGACCATCAAGTTGGCTGATGTGCAATGACGTCTGTGCTGACCTGTTTTCGTATTTTGCCCATATCTACTTATCCACATCAGCAAATGAGCTGATTCCAACGGCTATGGATCCGTAACTGATAGGGTAACATTTTTGTAGAAGACCATGTGATCAGATAAGGCCTCCAAAATTGACAAAATCGACCATCAAGTTGGCTGATCAAAATTGTCATGTATGACGAAAATTGTTAGAAAAATGCACCCACCTATTATACCTACCTTTGAAATTTGTAAAGCTTGTCTCTTGTCATTTAGCCCTCCAAAATGTGTATAAATAGAGGGCCTTGGATGATTGTAAGGGATCATATTGTACATAGGTAGGATATTAGCCATTTTAATAAAATTCTCTAAGTTTTCTTCTTCTTTCTTTTCTCTAGTTTTCTTTCTTTTCTCTAGTTTTCTTTTTCTTTAGAGAGAGCAAGAGGTTGGATAATTAATATTCTTCCTCTTCTTCTTTCTTTCTTTTATTTTCTTCTTAGATTTTCTTTAATTTTATGTTTATGTTTATAATGCCTATGCTAGGCTAAACTTCTATTTGGTTAAGGGTGATTTCAAAGCCCTAGACATGTTTTATGATTGATTTTCAGATTCTATCTATCATTAATTTTCTATCAAAGTTGCTTATGTTCTTCTACAAGAATTGTTCATGATGTTGTCTTGATTTGTTTAGGTGTACAACTAGATAGATCTTGATAATTATCTATTGCTAGTTTAGGAGTCTTGATCCGTGTAATTGTCTTGATTTCCTATTCATAAGTGGCAATTTGTGATTAATGATTATGGTCAAGTTTTCAATAATTGCAAAGTGGAACATAACCTAAGTTGAACAATCCGAGCTTATGTGTTTGTTGCTTAGATCAACCTATCTTTCTCATCATAAAGCTGCCATTAAATTGAATTTAGAGAGCTTATTCTAGGTTGTTTAATGGTTAGAGATTAAATAGAGAGCTTGTTCTATTTAACGACAAACTAAGGAAAGATTGGGATAACAGAGCTTGTTGTTATCTACGGTTGTTAACTTTGATAGTTGGTTGATATTGATAGATCTGAAATTGATTCTTAATGATGTCTAGTGGTGGAGAATGAAACCTTAACCATATTTTTCATATTTGATTCTTCTTACTTACTTGTTTTCTTACTTTTCTAGTTTGCTTATTTTTAAAAGTATATTTATTTTTATTGGCTGGTTATACCGCCTAATTTGTATATTAACTTTGTTTTACTTTTATTGGCTGGTTATACCGCCTAATTTAGTATATATATTTTTATTGGCTGGTTATACCGCCTAATTTAGTATATATATATTTTTATTGGCTGGTTATACCGCCTTGCATCTTCTTCTTATTATTTACTTTAGTTTAAATCTTGCTTCAAAAACCCCTTTTCTTTTATTGTTCTTGAATTTAAGTTTTAAACTATTAACTTATAAACTAAAACCCAATCCCTGAGGACTCGACCCTTGCTAATCATTATACTTACAATTTATCTTTTTAGTGCAAGGTTAAATAAGATACACTCTTTTGGGTGCATCACAGGCTCTACAAGAGATGAAAGAGATCACCTTATCGTTTGAGAGGTTTGTGCAACAAGAGGAAGAAAGATGGAGAAGAAAAAAAAGAGAAAAAGAGAGAAGAAAAAAAGAAAAAGAAAGTGAGGTGACTGCAAATAAAGAAAAGCAAGAGGAAACGGAGAGTAAAAAAGAAAGTGAAAAAAAAATAGAGGTGGTTGAAATTAAAGAAGTAAGAGAGGAGCCACTAGTAGAAAAGGAGACAATTCCTGTCGAGAAAAACAAAGAATTTGCGAATTTTTCTGATGAAAAGGAGAGTGAGGTTCTTATTCTTGATGCTCCTAACCAATCTCTACCTATTTTGCCTGTTTCTTTGTTGAAGGATTGTGAGAATTTACTTTCGAAGGAGTTGCAAGATGGGTTGTCACCCATAAGCGGCATTGTGCATCACCATGATTTAGTTCCTAGCGCTGTCATTCTCACACACAAGGCTAAGATTCGAGGGCGAATCTTTTCGAGGAAAGGGGGAATGATAGGATCCAAGATGGCCCAATCCCATGGCAATTTCTATATGGGCCAAGATCCAAGAAGATTTATGAAACACGGCAAGAATGAGTGGAATTCACTTGGGCCATGTTGCAAGTTATTCAAGAAAAGCTTCAACATGCATGATGGGCTTGAATCCAAGTTTAGTCCATGTGATTCAAGAACACAAGGTGGCACATTAAGAGGGCTTATTTGGGCTTATTTTAATTCTTATAATTACTTAGGCATTTGGGCCTATATTATGTAACATGGACATCTTTTAATTATTTAGGTTTGGGCTTGAGCATGTTCAGCCCCTATTTTACATATTATAACTTAGTAGATTAGGGTTATCGTAGGGAGGCTATAAATATATGTCTTAGCCGCCTACTTCAATTATCTTTTGATCAATTAAGTCTGATTTTATTTAGTGAGAGTTTTCTCTTTTAGTTCATGAAAGAACTTAGGAACTTATCAAAGAATTCCTTCTTTGTGGCGTTCAACCTATCAAACTTAGGTTCTTGAAACGAGAGTTCTTAGGGTTTAGATTACATGCTTAATCTAGGTTCTTTGAAACAGGCTTTTAAGGGTTTAAGTTTTCTTTGCCTGAATCTTGGCTTTTCTGGGTTAGGTATTTCAATTTGTTAGTGGGTTCAAAGGGTTTAACCCCTAGGGTTCACATCATGATTCAATTTTTTTTCCATGGGAATGTATTTTTACTATGTTCCCTTTTCTTTTTCTCTTGACTTTTACCTTTCTCCTCCCCCACACTTATCTTTTGTTTCCAACCCAAATTTTTAACTAAAAATACCCCTTGTTTTTTTTGCAATATGTCTCAAAATATATAATCCATCTTTAGAACAAGGGTAAGGATATAAGTATATTTAGGCTAGGTGTAAGTTGTGGTTACCAATAAAATAGCATATTTAATGTAGGCTCAAATTGGCTCACTAGTGGGGATGTTCTCTTAGAACATTAATAATGGATGGCTGTTTGGCCCTGGTCATAATCCTAATGCCTCTATCATATTCATGTTATCACATGCATCAAGATAGTCTCAACAAGGTTTAAAGCAAGTTCTAGAGAATCATGTAATCATAAGAGCACTCAAGAAAGAAATTAGATTGATATGTATAATGTATCAATCATATAGGCGCAAAAACTCACAAGGATGATTATACAAGTCAATATTAAGTCTAAACATGCTTATTTCTCAATCAACATATCATATCAACATTGGCTCATAAAAATTAGTATCAAGCTTAATTCTCATGAAAATCTTCTCAATAATAAATAGTTTCAAACCTATTCAATTCATATCTCATCATAATATGGAAAGGAGCTAAAACACACTAAAAAGTATAATAATAAAAATAATATTAAAGACTCATAAAAAAAATAATAGCCAAAAATAAAATAAAATAAAATAAATCCTAAATCCTTCCCCCCACACTTAATTCTTACATTGTCCTCAATGTAATGCTATTAACCCAAATGAAAGAATCATGTGTAAGAGAAAAGAACTAATAACATAAGAATAGAAATAACTAAGACTCAAAACAAAACAAATTCATGCAACCTAAATAATCCTAAAATACTAAACAAATAATTAACAAAAAAACATAAAAATAAATAAATAAAAACAATAAAAAGAAAAAAAGAAAAAGGAAAGAGAAAGAGAAAGCAAATCTGAATATGACTGGTTGGCAATTTCTTCTTTAATTGGGCTGCCTTCCCAATTAAAACTTGAGTTAGTGTTTTGAATCTAACCAACACCCCTTCTTGGCATTTTAGGCTTCTCAGGCTCATACATGAAATTTCCCAAATTTATGCGTTTGAGAGGAAGCTTTCTTTGCACAACTGTGGATGCATTCTCCATTACAAGTATTATTCCATCATCTTTTGTGGTGCATATCTCATCGAGGAATGGAGCATATTTTGATACTTGTTGAATGGAATCCACAAACAAGTTGTTTAAGGTTTCCGGCATGTGTTGTTCATGTTCTTCCTCCTTGAACTTTGCAAATCTACTAGGAAAAGGTGGAGAAGAAACATTAGCAAAAAGTGGAACCTTAAACGTTACCTCAAGTGCCGAAATACTCTTATTTGGATATGTGGCTTCATTATCCTCAAGAATATAATCCATCTCTAATTTTGTCTCATCCTCATCTTGTTCCTCATTCCTCAAGGTCACAATAGTAGCATTCTCCTTTGGGTTAATCATCGTTTGGGCAGGGAGTTCTTCAGATCTTTGTGCTACCCATCCCACCATACCACTAGCCAATTGGCTCATTTGCTTTTCCAAACTCTGTATGCTTGTCCTTGTTTCCTGTTGAAATTGCAAAGTATCAGTAACAAGAGAATAGATAAGATCTTCTAAAGAAGTACCTGAGTTTTGAGTCATATGTGGTGGTTGAAAAAGATCTAGTTCTTGAGACCACGATTGATTGAAGTTAGATGGATGAATGTAATTGGCATAAGGATCTACTTCTTGGTAATTTTTCGAGTAGCCATAAGTAGTATGATCCCACCATCCCTCATGGTAAGTGTTTGAGTAATGATCATACTGTTGGACTTGGAACCCTTGATGGCCTTGACATCCTCCCATGGCCAATTGTTGAACTAGGGAATTGAGATTGGCTTGTTGATTCTCCATATTCATGTATGCCACCAACTCTTCAAGTGTTAGATTGCTCAATTCCATTGATAACTCGTATAATTATATAGTTTTTAGTTATGTTTTATTATTGTTTTGTGTCAAATAAGAGTTATTATTGTTTAGTCTAATTGTGTTTATGATCTTTTATATTTTTATATAATTTGGTGTTTTTCACAAGTTTCTTCGAGTGATTTCAGATTACTAGAATTAAGGGCAAATCCAGTTCAGTTCCAGTTCCGACACCTTTTGCCATATCAGCTATATCTCGAGTTTCACTAAAGCAATAAGGCTGAAAGTTTAACCGTGCAAAGTTAAGAGGCATATCTATCTTTTTCATGTTTTACACTTCTTGAAACGGAGTCGTTTTCCCTAGCGAAATCGACCATCAAGTTGGCTGATGTGCAATGACGTCTGTGCTGACCTGTTTTTGTATTTTGCCCATATATTCTTATCCACATCAGCAAATGAGCTGATTCCAACGGCTATGGATCAGTAACTGATAGGGGAACATTTTTCTAGAAGACCATGTGCTCAGATCAGGCCTCCAAAATTGACAAAATCGACCATCAAGTTGGCTGATCAAAATTGTCATACAATATGACGAAAATTGTTAGAAAAATGCACCCACCTATTATACCTACCTTTGAAATTTGTAAAGCTTGTCTCTTGTCATTTAGCCCTCCAAAATGTGTATAAATAGAGGGCCTTGGATGATTGTAGAGGATCATATTGTACATTGGTAGGATATTAGCCATTGTAATAAAATTCTCTAAGTTTTCTTCTTCTTTCTTTTCTCTAGTTTTCTTTTTCTTTATTTTCTTCTTCTTCTTTCTTTCTTTTATTTCCTTCTTAGATTCTCTTTAATGTTATGTTTATGTTTACAATGCCTATGCTAGGCTAAACTTCTATTTGGTTAAGGGTGATTTCAAAGCCCTAGACATGTTTTGTGATTGATTTTCAGATTCTATCTATCATTAATTTTCTATCAAAGTTGCTTATGTTCTTCTACAAGAATTGTTCATGATGTTGTCTTGATTTATTTAGGTGTACAACTAGATAGATCTTGATAATTATCTATTGCTAGTCTAGGAGTCTTGATCCGTGTAATTGTCTTGATTTCCTATTCATAAGTGGCAATTTGTGATTAATGATTATGGTCAAGTTTTCAATAATTGCAAAGTGGAACATAACCTAAGTTGAACAATCCGAGCTTATGTGTTTGTTGCTTAGATCAACCTATCTTTAAATTGAATTTAAATTGAATTTAGAGAGCTTATTCTAGGTTGTTTAATGGTTAGAGATTAAATAGAGAGCTTGTTCTATTTAACGACAAACTAAGGAAAGATTGGGATAACAGAGCTTGTTGTTATCTACGGTTGTTAACTTTGATAGTTGGTTGATATTGATAGATCTGAAATTGATTCTTAATGATGTCTAGTGGTGGAGAATGAAACCTTAACCATATTTTTCATATTTGATTCTTCTTACTTACTTGTTTGCTTATTTTTAAAAGTATATTTATTTTTATTGGCTGGTTATACCGCCTAATTTGTATATTAACTTTGTTTTATTTTTATTGGCTGGTTATACCGCCTAATTTAGTATATATATTTTTATTGGCTGGTTATACCGCCTAATTTATTATATATATTTTTATTGGCTGGTTATACCGCCTTGCATCTTATTCTTATTATTTACTTTAGTTTAAATCTGGTTTCAAAAACCCCTTTTCTTTTATTGTTTTCTTTGAACGTAAGTTATAAACTAATAACTCATAGATTAAAACCCAATCCCTGAGGACTCGACCGTTGCTAATCATTATACTTACAATTGATCTTTTTAGTGCAAGGTTAAATAAGATACACTCTTTTGGGTGCATCATCCATCATTTTTTTTTTCAAAATTTTATAAGAAAAACCTGTATGTACAAGAAAATAAAACTAATTAGAATTGAAAAAAAAAAAACTAATTTTCTATTAAAAAAAAAAAAGAAAGTAAAGAATTAGAACAGAAATAAGAATAAACCAATAAACTAATAAACTAATGAAAGCAATCCTCGGCAACGGCGCCAAAAACTTGATGCACTCAAAAGAGTATATCTTATTTAACCTTGCACTAAAAAGATAAATTGGAAGTATAGTAGTTAGCAAGGGTCAAGTCCTAAGGGATTGGGTTTTAGTTTATAAGTTAATAGTTTAAAACTTAAATTCAAGGAAAACAAAAGAAAATGGGGTTTTGAAATAGTTTTAAAAATAAGCAAACAAGAAAAGTAAGATGCAAGTAAGAAATAAGAAATCAAATATGAGAGAAATATGGTTAAGATTTCATTCTCCACCACTACACATCATTAAGAATCAATTTCAGATCTATCAGTATCAACCAACTATCAAAGTTAACAACCGTAGATAACAACAAGCTCTGTTACCCCAATCTTTCCTTAGTTTGTCGTTAAATAGAACAAGCTCTTTATTTAATCCCTAACCATCAAACAACCTAGAATAAGCTCTCTAAATTCAATTTAATGGAAGCTTTATGATGAGAAAGATAGGTTGATCTAAGCAACAAACACATAAGCTCGGATTGTTCAACTTAGGTTATGTTCCACTTTGCAATTATCGAAAACTTGACCATAATCATTAATCACAAATTGCCACTTATGAATAGGAAATCAAGACAATTACACGGATCAAGACTCCTAAACTAGCAATAGATAATTATCAAGATCTATCTAGTTGTACACCTAAATAAATTAAGACAACATCATAAACAATTCTTGTAGAAGAACATAAGCTTTGATAGAAAATTAATGATAGATACAATCTGAAAATCAATTACAAAACATGTCTAGGGCTTTGAAATCACCCTTAACCAAATAGAAGTTTAGCCTAGCATAGGCATAGATAATATATACATAAAACTAAAAAGAAAATAAAGGAATGGAGAAGAAGAAGAAGAATAATGATGATCCTTGAGTCTTCTCAAAAGATGTCTAATTTGTGGCTCAAAAGATGGTATTTATAGAGCTTTCAAACCCTGAGAATAAGTCCTTGCTGCACAAGTAAGTCGGGAGGTGCAAAAATCACGTTTTTGCCTTTTTTTTTTCAGATTTGTGATTAGGGTTTTTCTGGCCGCAGGGTTCTGTAGAGAGATCTTCTAGCGCCATTTTGAATGCTTATTTATTATCCGATTTGGGCCCATAATATATCGTTGGAAAGATAATCAAGTCAACTTCAAAAGTCAAGAAGGAAGTTTCTTCAAATAAAGAGTCTATCATCATGTTTTCCTTATAACAAGCTCTGGAGGTCAAATCTGCCTGATTGGTTTTCAACCAGAAATTGATATTTTTGACTCCCAAGTCTTCTTCCATCTTGTGATTACGATTTTGTAAGCTCTTTACAATCATTATTGACATCTTTTGACTTCATTCTCCTTATTATACCTAAAATTCAAAAATATATTATAAGTAAACAAGATAAAGATCGAAAACATAACAAAAACTAAAGGTAGAAAGGCATAAAATGTGTATTTTATGAGCTTATCAGAAACATGCATGTCCAAGAAAAGAACAAACCTCTATCACATTTGTGGGAGGTGGGAATTGGATTTTGAAATACCTTTGGTTTGTCTTTGCTAGTGTTCTCTTCTTTCCCCTTTGGTGGTTCGTTTTTGCCCTTAACAATAGCCCGATCTATGTCCCACTTTGGTTTCCAAGGATTATTAGAAACCGAAGAATACCTTGGTGCCCCCTTTCTTTTCAATTGCCTCTCCACCTTAATAGCCATGTGCACCATGTCTTCTACCTCCACATCATGCTGCAAGTGCACAACATTGGCTATGTCTCTATGTAAGCCACTCAAAAATCTAGCCGTGGTGGCTTCCCTATCCTCCTCTACATTGGCTCTAATCATAGCCACCTCCATCTCCTTATAGTAATCCTCTACACTCCTAGACCCTTGGGTAAGGTTTTGATGTTTTTGGTAAAGGTCCCTATAATAGTTGCTATCTACAAACCTCCTTTTCATGAGCTTTCAATTCCCCCCATGTCTCTATAGGTCTCTCATGGTTTCTCCTCCTACTCTTTACTAGTTGATCCCACCAAACTATGGCATAATTAGTAAATTCAATGACTGCCAACTTCACCTTCTTCTCTTCCGAATAGTTGTGACAATGAAAGATCAACTCTATCTTCTTCTCCCACAACAAATACACCTCAGGATCAGTTCTACCTTGGAATGGAGGAATTTTCATTTTAAGATTCCCAAGGTTCCTATCGTCTCTATTTTCCCAATCATGATCCCTAGTGTTTCTCCTATGCCTTCCTACATGCCAAACAGATAACTCGTATAATTATATAGTTTTTAGTTATGTTTTATTATTGTTTTGTGTCAAATACGAGTTATTATTACTTAGTCTAATTGTGTTTATGATTTTTTATATTTTTATGTAATTTGGTGTTTTTCACGAGTTTCTTTGAGTGATTTCAGATTACTAGGTTAAATCAAGAATTAAGGGCAAATCCAGTTCAGTTCCAGTTCCGACACCTTTTGCCATATCAGCTATATCTGGAGTTTCACTGAAGCAATAAGGCTGAAATTTTAACAGTGCAAAGTTAAGGGGCATATCTATCTTTTTTATGCTTTACACTTCTTGAAACAGAGTCGTTTTCCCTAGCGAAATCAACCATCAAGTTGGCTGATGTGCACTGACGTCTGTGCTGACAAGTTTTGGTATTTTGACCATATCTTCTGATCCACATCAGAAAATGAGCTGATTCCAACGGCTATGGATCACCGACTGATAGGGGAACATTTTTATAGAAGACTATTTGATCAGATCAAGCCTCTGATGCACCCAAAAGAGTGTATCTTATTTAACCTTGCACTAAAAAAATAAATTGTAAGTATAGTAGTTAGCAAGGGTCGAGTCCTCAGGGATTGGGTTTTAGTTTATAAGTTAATAGTTTAAAACTTAAATTCAAGAACAATAAAAGAAAAGGGGTTTTTGAAGCCAGATTTAAACTAAAGTAAATAATAAGAATAAGATGCAAGGCGGTATAACCAGCCAATAAAAATATATAAACTAAATTAGGCGGTATAACCAGCCAATGAAAATATATATACTAAATTAGGCGGTATAACCAGCCAATAAAAATAAAACAAAGTTAATATACAAATTAGGCGGTATAACCAGCCAATAAAAATAAATATACTTTTAAAAATAAGCAAACTAAAAGTAAGAAAACAAGTAAGTAAGAAGAATCAAATATGAAAAATATGGTTAAGGTTTCATTCTCCACCACTAGACATCATTAAGAATCAATTTCAGATCTATCATTATCAACCAACTATCAAAGTTAACAACCGTAGATAACAACAAGCTCTGTTACCCCAATCTTTCCTTAGTTTGTCGTTAAATAGAACAAGCTCTCTATTTAATCTCTAACCATTAAACAACCTAGAATAAGCTCTCTAAATTCAATTTAATGGCAGCTTTATGATGAGAAAGATAGGTTGATCTAAGCAACAAACACATAAGCTCGGATTGTTCAACTTAGGTTATGTTCCACTTTGCAATTATTGAAAACTTGACCATAATCATTAATCACAAATTGCCACTTATGAATAGGAAATCAAGACAATTACACGGATCAAGACTCCTAAACTAGCAATAGATAATTATCAAGATTTATCTAGTTGTACACCTAAACAAATCAAGACAACATCATGAACAATTCTTGTAGAAGAACATAAGCAACTTTGATAGAAAATTAATGATAGATAGAATCTGAAAATCAATCACAAAACATGTCTAGGGCTTTGAAATCACCCTTAACCAAATAGAAGTTTAGCCTAGTGATAACTCGTATAATTATATAGTTTTTAGTTATGTTTTATTATTGTTTTGTGTCAAATACGAGTTATTATTGTTTAGTCTAATTGTGTTTATGATCTTTTATATTTTTATGTAATTTGGTGTTTTTCACAAGTTTCTTTGAGTGATTTCAGATTACTAGAATTAAGGGCAAATCCAGTTCAGTTCCAGTTCCGACACATTTTTCCATATCAGCTATATCTGGAGTTTCACTGAAGCAATAAGGCCTCGTAGCCGTGCAAAGCTAAGAGGCATATCTATCTTTTTCATGTTTTATACTTCTTGAAACGGAGTCGTTTTCCCTAGCGAAATCGACCATCAAGTTGGCTGATGTGCAATGACGTCTGTGCTGACCTGTTTTTGTATTTTGCACATATATGCTTATCCACATCAGCAAATGAGCTGATTCCAATGGCTATGGATCCGTAACTGATACGGGAACCTTTTTCTAGAAGACCATATGATCAGATCAGGCCTCTAATATTGACGAAATCGACCATCAAGTTGGCTGATGTGCAATGACGTCTGTGCTGACATGTTTTCGTATTTTGCCCATATCTGCTTATCCACATCAGCAAATGAGCTGATTCCAACGGCTATGGATCCGTAACTGATAGGGGAACCTTTTTCTAGAAGACCATGTGATCAGATCAGGCCTCCAACATTGACGAAATCGACCATCAAGTTGGCTGATCAAAATTGTCATACAATATGACGAAAATTGTTAGAAAAATTCACCCACCTATTATACCTACCTTTGAAATTTGTAAAGCTTGTCTCTTGTCATTTAGCCTTCCAAAATGTGTATAAATAGAGGGCCTTGGATGATTGTAGAGGATCATATTGTACATAGGTAGGATATTAGCCATTGTAATAAAATTCTCTAAGTTTTCTTCTTCTTTCTTTTCTCTAGTTTTCTTTCTTTTTCTTTATTTTCTTCTTCTTCTTTCTTTCTTTTATTTCCTTCTTAGATTCTATTTAATTTTATGTTTATAATGCCTATTCTAGGCTAAACTTCTATTTGGTTAAGGGTGATTTCAAAGCCCTAGACATGTTTTGTGATTGATTTTCAGATTCTATCTATCATTAATTTTCTATCAAAGTTGCTTATGTTCTTCTACAAGAATTGTTCATGATGTTGTCTTGATTTGTTTAGGTGTACAACTAGATAGATCTTGATAATTATCTATTGCTAGTTTAGGAGTCTTGATCCGTGTAATTGTCTTGATTTCCTATTCATAAGTGGCAATTTGTGATTAATGATTATGGTCAAGTTCTCAATAATTGCAAAGTGGAACATAACCTAAGTTGAACAATCCGAGCTTATGTGTTTGTTGCTTAGATCAACCTATCTTTCTCATCATAAAGCTGCCATTAAATTGAATTTAGAGAGCTTATTCTAGGTTGTTTAATGGTTAGAGATTAAATAGAGAGCTTGTTCTATTTAACGATAAACTAAGGAAAGATTGAGATAACAGAGCTTGTTGTTATCTACGGTTGTTAACTTTGATAGTTGGTTGATATTGATAGATCTGAAATTGATTCTTAATGATGTCTAGTGGTGGAGAATGAAACCTTAACCATATTTTTCATATTTGATTCTTCTTACTTACTTGTTTTCTTACTTTTCTAGTTTGCTTATTTTTAAAAGTATATTTATTTTTATTGGCTGGTTATACCGCCTAATTTAGTATGTATATATTTTTATTGGCTGGTTATACCGCCTAATTTAGTATATATATTTTTATTGGCTGGTTATACCGCCTAATTTAGTATATATATTTTTATTGGCTGGTTATACAGCCTAATTTAGTATATATATTTTTATTGGCTGGTTATACCGCCTTGCATCTTATTCTTATTATTTACTTTAGTTTAAATCTGGCTTCAAAAACCCCTTTTCTTTTATTGTTCTTGAATTTAAGTTTTAAACTATTAACTTATAAACTAAAACCCAATCCCTGAGGACTCGACCCTTGCTAACTACTATACTTACAATTTATCTTTTTAGTGCAAGGTTAAATAAGATACACTCTTTTGGGTGCATCAATTTTTTGGCGCCGTTGCCGGGGATTGCTTTCTTTAGTTTATTTGTTACTTGGTTTATTCTTATTTTCAGTTCTAATTAGTTTTATTTTCTTGTACATACAAGTTTTTCTTTTCAAATTTAAAAAAAAAAAAAAAAAACAATGGAATTGAGCAATCTAACACTTGAAGAGTTGGTGGCATACATGAACATGGAGAATCAACAAGCCAATCTCACCTCCCCAGTTCAACAATTGGCCATGGGAGGATGTCAAGGCCATCAAGGGTTCCAAGACCAACAGTATGATCATTACTCAAACACTTACCATGAGGGATGGTGGGATCATACTAATTATGGCTACTCGAAAAATTACCAAGAAGTAGATCCTTATGCCAATTACACTCATCCATCTAGCTTCAATCAATCATGGTCCCAAGAACCAGATCTTTTTCAACCACCACATATGACTCAAAACTCAGGTATTTCTTTAGAAGATCTTGTCTATTCTCTTGTTACTGATACTTTGCAATTTCAACAGGAAACAAGGGCAAGTATCCAGAGTTTGGAAAGGCAAATGAGTCTATTGGCTAGTAGTATGGTGGTATGGGTAGCACAAAGATCTGAAGAACTCTCTGCCCAAACAATGATTAACCCAAAGGAGAATACTACTATTGTGACCTTGAGGAATGATGAACAAGATGAGGATGAGACAGAATTAGAGATGGATTCTATTCTTGAGGATAATGAAGCCACAAATACAAATAAGAGTATTTCGGCACCTGAGGTAACGTTTAAAGTTCCACTTTTTACTAATGTTTCTTCTCCACCTTTTCCTAGTAGATTTGCAAAGTTCAAGGAGGATGAACATGAACAAGACACGCTGGAAACCTTAAACAGTTTGTTTGTGGATGTCATTCAACAAGTACCAAAAGATGCACCATTCCTCGATGAGATATGCACCAGCAAGGATGATGGAATAATACTTGTAATGGAGAATGCATCCACTGTTGTGCAAAGAAAGCTTCCTCTTAAACGCATAAATTTGGGAAATTTCATGTATGAGCCTGACAAGCCTAAAAAGCCAAGAAAGGGTGTTGGTTAGATTCAAAACACTAACTCAAGTGTTAATTGGGAAGGCAGCCCAATTAAAGATGAAATTGCCAACCTTCCATATTCAGATTTGCTTTCTCTTTCTTTTCCTTTTTCTTTTATTATTTTTATTATTTTTATTTTATTTCTTATGTTTCTTTGTTAATTGTGTTTACTGCTTTTAAGTTCATTTAGGCTGCATAAGTTTCTTTTGTTTAATAGTTCTTTTCTCTTACATATAATTCTTGCATTGGGGGATAATAGCATTACAATAATGACAATGTAAGAATTATGTGTGGGGGGGAGAATTTAGGATTTTATTTAGAGTGTTTTGTTTTTGAGTTTTTTTATGTTGTTTTTCTTTCTGATCCTTATTTTGAAAATAACTAGATGTAAATATAATTTTTATTTTTTTTAAACCCCGGTTAAATGGCGGATAACGGTACTCCGTGATTATTTAAGTCGGTTCCATCAGCTACCAAAAAAAAACTGATATTGTATATAAATTTCTCTTCCAATTTCTCTTTTATTTTTTTTTTTCAAGATGGATGATATTCTCACAAGATTGCAGAAACGATTTCCTCCTTTTCCTCGAAATATTTTACTGAAGCTTTACCAAGTTCGATTTGAAAGATTAAGAATGCTTATGCACAAAGGGATTCCTGGAGACATACGTTGGATAATTGAAGCCAAGGTACGTGAAGATGAATATCTTCCTGTTTTACATTTACCAGGTACAGGTAGAAGCACTTTTGCAAAGAAGCGACGAGCAAAGCGCATGAGTTCAAATTGCCACAAATGTGCACGATGGACGTGTAACGGTAAATGTCGTTCTATTGGGATTCCGTCCTCTAATCGAGATGATAAAATTGAATTCATTAAGGATGGACTAAGTAAGGAGAATTTGGGTAATATCCAACTTTCTCTTGAGACGCATCCTAGTGGAGACGTACAAAGAGAAATTCTTGATTTATGGCCGCAATTCCAAAGGGAATGGCAACATCTTGGGAATCTGATGTTAAAAGACCCTGTTTGCCAGCTTGTAAGAAAACTGGATGGGAAGCATATCCTCGACTCATAGAAGGCGTTTAAGCCGTTTCTGGACGTAAAACCAGAGGAAGATGTGAGCCACAATCACAACTACAATAAATGACTTCTCAGTTTTTGGTTTGATTTGCAATAACTTTATTTTGGTTTAATTTACGTGTTGTTCGATTTGTGTAATTATTCTCGTTTTTTTTATTTGTCTTTTACGGTTGATTTTTTCTTCTCTTTTTGATTTTCTTCCTGAAATCACGCAAAAATCTTTTGTTAGGTTAATATTTTCTTCTGACAGGTCAGATACACTTTCGGCGACATTATTACTCTTGTCTGATTCACTACTCAGTCCTCTATATATTACACCATTTACTCATTCTCTTTCAGGCACTCGAAAAAGAAAAAAAAAATGGAAAGTACTTCGTCCCAATGCATTAAAAAAATTTGTGTCTTTGGAGGTGCTTATCCAGGGAAAAATAACATATTCGCTGATGAAGCCATAAGAGTTGGAGTAATACTTGCCCAACAAAAGATCCACTTGATTTATGGAGGCGGTAGTACGGGTTTAATGGGAGCAGTCGCTACAGCAGCACACGCCGGAGGAAGTCCAGTTCTAGGAATCGTACCAAAACTATTCACAAGTTTTTGTGGACCTACCGTGGGTAAGGAAATACAAGTCTGGAGTATCCCTGAACGGATGACAATCATGTACCATTCTGCCGATGCATTCATTGCTTTACCAGGAGGTCTGGGTACATTGGAAGAAATAGCTTGCGTGGCTTCTTGGTTATCTTTGGTCACAAATAAGAAACCCATTGGTTTGCTTAATATTAATGGTTATTTTAGTAATTTGCTTTCATATTTAGATAATGCTGTGGATAATGGATTCATGTTTTCAGAGGCAAGGAGAACCATAATTTCTGCTACAACCATTGAAGATTTACTCAAAAAGCTCCAAGCTTATGAGTGTTTATCTGCTACGGTTGTTTCGCAAACGCTCGGAAAAAGAAAAAGAGATATGGACGAGCAAGGAGTGGACTGCACTTTGTCTTTGTGACATTATCTAACATTTTCCTTGTTGTGTCTCAGTTATAATAAGTGGTTAGCAACCTCTGCAGGTAATATCTCCTAAATTCTACCTTTAAAATTTGACATTGGGGACAACGTCATATTTTAGTAGGGGGTAAGAGACATATTTTGCTAATCTTAAAAAAAAAAAAAAAAAACAAAAAAAAAAGGTTTGTTGTGTTTTAAGCAATTTAGAAGTATTCATTCTGAACAAGGTCTGAGTAAGGGAGACTTGAGACATACCTTGTCAGTTTGATTTTAATCTTTTTACGTTTACTTGTTAATTTTTGTTTAGTTTTTTAGGATTATTTAGGTTGCATGAGTTTGTTTTGTTTTGAGTCTAGTTATTCCTATTCTTATGTTATTAGTTCTTTTCTCTTACACATGATTCTTTCATTTGGGTTAATAGACTTACATTGAGGACAATGTAAGAATTAAGTGTGGGGGGAATGATTTAGGATTTCTTTTATTTTTGTCTACTATTTTTTTTTGAGTCTTTATTATTATTATTATTATTTTTTAGTGTGTTTTAGTTCCTTTTTAATACAATGATGAGATATGAATTGCATAAGTCTAAAACATATTTATTAGTGAGAAGATTTTCATGAGAATTGAGCTTGATGTCAACCTTTTTATGAGCCAATGTTAATATGATATGTTGATTGAGAAAGAAGCATGTTTAGACTTAATCTGACTTGTATAATCATTCTTGTGAGTTTTTGAGCCTAAAATGATTGATGCATTATACAAATCAATCTAATTTCTTTCTTGAGTGCTCTTATGATTACATGATTCTCTAGAACTTGCTTTAAACCGTTTGAGACTATATTGATGCATGTGACAACATGAATATGATAGAGGCATTAGGATTTTTAGCCAGGGCCAAACAACCATCCCTTATTGATGTTCCAAGAGAACACACCCTTAGTGAACCAATTTGAGCCTACATTGAATAAGCTATCTCTTTGGTAACCATAACTTGTCCCTAACCTAAATATACTTATATCTTTACCTTTGTTCCAAAGATGAATTAGCATGATTTGAGACAAGTTGCAAAGACAAGGGATATTTTTTTTGGTTAGAAACAAGAAATAAGTGTGGGGGGAAAAGAAAAGAAAAGTCAAGAGTAAAAGAAATGGAATACTGGCAAATACATTCCTATATAAAAAAAAAAGAATCATCTCTTGAATTTGTGGAAAAAGAAAAAGATGTTACAAAGTTGTTTAGAATGAAGAAAAGGCCCAACATGAATATCCGGCCTAGGTGACTATGTACTTGTAAAGAGTTTTGAGAAGTTTCTTTTTATAATCTTTTTATGTCTCTAAACTTTATGAACTCTTTGAAACCTTTGTGATATCTTTATCCTTTTGTTCTTCAACCACATTACAAACCCCTTGGCCCCATTACAACCTTGATTAAAGACCTCTTGATTTATGAAGTTGCATGATCTTTTAGTGGAGAATAGGTGGGCAAGCAAGCATATGGTAGAAGTGTTTTCATGAGATTGATTGAGTGTAAACACTTTACCACTACTTTAAAGAGTGAAAATCAAGAGAGTATCCCATGTGAGAAGTTGAGATTAAATTTGAACATGCACTATTTTGATTGAGATATGTTATGTTAATATTGGCTTAACTCAAACAATTTACATTCAAGCATGATTTTTTGTGAAATTCTTTAAGCTATTGATTAGTTTATAAGACTTGTTCAAAGATTGTCTCTAATTTGTATTAAAAGGATTAGGAATAAATATTTTTAGTATATGTAGTTTATTTATATTTTAGTTTTTCAATGTTTGTGGGTATCGTTCTAGTAAACCCTCACGAGACTAAACTCGTCCACTAGGGACACCTA
Source organism: Fremontodendron californicum (assembly GCA_030761205.1). Lineage (NCBI taxonomy): Eukaryota > Viridiplantae > Streptophyta > Magnoliopsida > Malvales > Malvaceae > Fremontodendron > Fremontodendron californicum. The sequence goes on from JAULJL010000026.1 coordinate 3,073,885, forward strand.
GGGGTTTAAAGGCTTGTGTCACATGCTAAGTGCCACCGTGATTTCCTACGAAAGTGGATTAGATTAGATTTTCTTATTTTATTTTTATTGAGTCGTTGCTAGGGACTAGCAACAATCTAAGTGTGGGGGTGTGATAACTCGTATAATTATATAGTTTTTAGTTATGTTTTATTATTGTTTTGTGTCAAATACGAGTTATTATTGTTTAGTCTAATTGTGTTTATGATCTTTTATATTTTTATGTAATTTGGTGTTTTTCACAAGTTTCTTTGAGTGATTTCAGATTACTAGAATTAAGGGCAAATCCAGTTCAGTTCCAGTTCCGACACATTTTTCCATATCAGCTATATCTGGAGTTTCACTGAAGCAATAAGGCTGCAATTTGTAGCCGTGCAAAGCTAAGAGGCATATCTATCTTTTTCATGTTTTATACTTCTTGAAACGGAGTCGTTTTCCCTAGCGAAATCGACCATCAAGTTGGCTGATGTGCAATGACGTCTGTGCTGACCTGTTTTTGTATTTTGCCCATATCTGCTTATCCACATCAGCAAATGAGCTGATTCCAATGGCTATGGATCCGTAACTGATACGGGAACCTTTTTCTAGAAGACCATATGATCAGATCAGGCCTCTAATATTGACGAAATCGACCATCAAGTTGGCTGATGTGCAATGACGTCTGTGCTGACATGTTTTCGTATTTTGCCCATATCTGCTTATCCACATCAGCAAATGAGCTGATTCCAACGGCTATGGATCCGTAACTGATAGGGGAACCTTTTTCTAGAAGACCATGTGATCAGATCAGGCCTCCAACATTGACGAAATCGACCATAAAGTTGGCTGATCAAAATTGTCATACAATATGACGAAAATTGTTAGAAAAATTCACCCACCTATTATACCTACCTTTGAAATTTGTAAAGCTTGTCTCTTGTCATTTAGCCTTCCAAAATGTGTATAAATAGAGGGCCTTGGATGATTGTAGAGGATCATATTGTACATAGGTAGGATATTAGCCATTGTAATAAAATTCTCTAAGTTTTCTTCTTCTTTCTTTTCTCTAGTTTTCTTTCTTTTTCTTTATTTTCTTCTTCTTCTTTCTTTCTTTTATTTCCTTCTTAGATTCTATTTAATTTTATGTTTATAAAGCCTATTCTAGGCTAAACTTCTATTTGGTTTAGGGTGATTTCAAAGCCCTAGACATGTTTTGTGATTGATTTTCAGATTCTATCTATCATTAATTTTCTATCAAAGTTGCTTATGTTCTTCTACAAGAATTGTTCATGATGTTGTCTTGATTTGTTTAGGTGTACAACTAGATAGATCTTGATAATTATCTATTGCTAGTTTAGGAGTCTTGATCCGTGTAATTGTCTTGATTTCCTATTCATAAGTGGCAATTTGTGATTAATGATTATGGTCAAGTTTTCAATAATTGCAAAGTGGAACATAACCTAAGTTGAACAATCCGAGCTTATGTGTTTGTTGCTTAGATCAACCTATCTTTCTCATCATAAAGCTGCCATTAAATTGAATTTAGAGAGCTTATTCTAGGTTGTTATTAAATTTAATGGCAGCTTTATGATGAGAAAGATAGGTTGATCTAAGCAACAAACACATAAGCTCGGATTGTTCAACTTAGGTTATGTTCCACTTTGCAATTATTGAAAACTTGACCATAATCATTAATCACAAATTGCCACTTATGAATAGGAAATCAAGACAATTACACGGATCAAGACTCCTAAACTAGCAATAGATAATTATCAAGATTTATCTAGTTGTACACCTAAACAAATCAAGACAACATCATGAACAATTCTTGTAGAAGAACATAAGCAACTTTGATAGAAAATTAATGATAGATAGAATCTGAAAATCAATCACAAAACATGTCTAGGGCTTTGAAATCACCCTTAACCAAATAGAAGTTTAGCCTAGCATAGGCATTGTAAACATAAACATAAAATTAAAGAAAATCTAAGAAGAAAATAAAAGAAAGAAAGAAGAAGAGGAAGAATATTAATTATCCAACCTCTTGCTCTCTCTAAAGAAAAAGAAAACTAGAGAAAAGAAAGAAAACTAGAGAAAAGAAAGAAGAAGAAAACTTAGAGAATTTTATTAAAATGGCTAATATCCTACCTATGTACAATATGATCCCTTACAATCATCCAAGGCCCTCTATTTATACACATTTTGGAGGGCTAAATGACAAGAGACAAGCTTTACAAATTTCAAAGGTAGGTATATGACGATTTTGATCAGCCAACTTGATGGTCGATTTCGTCAATATTGGAGGCCTGATCTGATCACATGGTCTTCTAGAAAAAGGTTCCCCTATCAGTTACGGAACCATAGCCGTAGGAATCAGCTCATTTGCTGATGTGGTTAAGCAGATATGGGCAAAATACGAAAACATGTCAGCAAAGACGTCATTGCACATCAGCCACCTTGATGGTCGATTTCTTCAATATTGGAGGCCTGATCTGATCACATGGTCTTCTAGACAAAGGTTCCCCTATCAGTTACGGAACCATAGCCGTTGGAATCAGCTCATTTGCTGATGTGGATAAGAAGATATGGGCATAATACGAAAACATGTCAGCACAGACGTCATTGCACATCAGCCAACTTGATGGTCGATTTCGCTAGGGAAAACGACTCCGTTTTAAGAAGTGTAAAACATGAAAAAGATAGATATGCCTCTTAGCTTTGCATGGCTACAAATTTCAGCCTTATTGCTTCAGTGAAACTCGAGATATAGCTGATATGGTAAAAGGTGTCGGAATTGAAACTGAACTGGATTTGCCCTTAATTCTAGTAATCTGAAATCACTCAAAGAAACTTGTGAAAAACACCAAAATACATAAAAATATAAAAGATCATAAACACAATTAGACTAAACAATAATAACTCGTATTTGACACAAAACATTAATAAAACATAACTAAAAACTATATAATTATACGAGTTATCAGCCTCCAATATTGACAAAATCGACCATCAAGCTGGCTGATCAGAATTGTCATACAATATGACGAAAATTGTTAGAAAAATGCACCCACCTATTATACCTACCTTTGAAATTTATAAAGCTTGTCTCTTGTCATTTAGCTCTCCAAAATGTGTATAAATAGAGGGCCTTGGATGATTGTAAGAGACATGGTAGATTGGTAGGATATTAGCCATTGTAATAAAATTCTCTAAGTTTTCTTCTTCTTTCCTTTCTCTAGTTTTCTTTTTCTTTATTTACTTATGCTTCATACATTTCTTTTCATTTTCTTCTTAGATTCTCTTTGATTTTATGTTTATGTTTACAATGCCTATGCTGGGCTAAACTTCTATTTGGTTAAGGGTGATTTCAAAGCCCTAGACATGTTTTGTGATTGATTTTCAGATTCTATCTATCATTAATTTTCTATCAAAGTTGCTTATGTTCTTCTACAAGAATTGTTCATGATGTTGTCTTGATTTGTTTAGGTGTACAACTAGATAGATCTTGATAATTATCTATTGCTAGTTTAGGAGTCTTGATCCGTGTAATTGTCTTGATTTTCTATTCATAAGTGGCAATTTGTGATTAATGATTATGGTCAAGTTTTCAATAATTGCAAAGTGGAACATAACCTAAGTTGAACAATCCGAGCTTATGTGTTTGTTGCTTAGATCAACCTATCTTTCTCATCATAAAGTTTCCATTAAATTGAATTTAGAGAGCTTATTCTAGGTTGTTTGATGGTTAGAGATTAAATAGAGAGCTTGTTCTATTTAACGATAAACTAAGGAAAGATTGGGATAACAGAGCTTGTTGTTATCTACGGTTGTTAACTGATGCACCCAAAAGAGTGTATCTTATTTAACCTTGCACTAAAAAGATCAATTGTAAGTATAATGATTAGCAAGGGTCGAGTCCTCAGGGATTGGGTTTTAATCTATGAGTTATTAGTTTATAACTTACGTTCAAAGAAAACAATAAAAGAAAAGGGGTTTTTGAAGCCAGTTTTAAACTAAAGTAAGTAATAAGAATAAGATGCAAGGCGGTATAACCAGCCAATAAAAATATATATACTAAATTAGACGGTATAACCAGCCAATAAAAATAAAACAAAGTTAATATACAAATTAGGCGGTATAACCAGCCAATAAAAATAAATATACTTTTAAAAATAAGCAAACTAGAAAAGTAAGAAAACAAGTAAGTAAGAAGAATCAAATATGAAAAATATGGTTAAGGTTTCATTCTCCACCACTAGACATCATTAAGAATCAATTTCAAATCTATCAATATCAACCAACTATCAAAGTTAACAACCGTAGATAACAACAAGCTCTGTTATCCCAATCTTTCCTTAGTTTGTCGTTAAATAGAACAAGCTCTCTATTTAATCTCTAACCATTAAACAACCTAGAATAAGCTCTCTAAATTCAATTTAATGGCAGCTTTATGATGAGAAAGATAGGTTGATCTAAGCAACAAACACATAAGCTCGGATTGTTCAACTTAGGTTATGTTCCACTTTGCAATTATTGAAAACTTGACCATAATCATTAATCACAAATTGCCACTTATGAATAGGAAATCAAGACAATTGCACGGATCAAGACTCCTAGACTAGCAATAGATAATTATCAAGATCTATCTAGTTGTACACCTAAATAAATCAAGACAACATCATGAACAATTCTTGTAGAAGAACATAAGCAACTTTGATAGAAAATTAATCATAGATAGAATCTGAAAATCAATCACAAAACATGTCTAGGGCTTTGAAATCACCCTTAACCAAATAGAAGTTTAGCCTAGCATAGGCATTGTAAACATAAACATAAAATTAAAGAGAATCTAAGAAGGAAATAAAAGAAAGAAAGAAGAAGAAGAAAATAAAGAAAAAGAAAACTAGAGAAAAGAAAGAAGAAGAAAACTTAGAGAATTTTATTACAATGGCTAATATCCTACCAATGTACAATATGATCCTCTACAATCATCCAAGGCCCTCTATTTATACACATTTTGGAGGGCTAAATGACAAGAGACAAGCTTTACAAATTTCAAAGGTAGGTATAATAGGTGGGTGCATTTTTCTAACAATTTTCGTCATATTGTATGACAATTTTGATCAGCCAACTTGATGGTCGATTTTGTCAATTTTGGAGGCCTGATCTGATCACATGGTCTTCTATAAAAATGTTCCCCTATCAGTTACTGATCCATAGCCGTTGGAATCAGCTCATTTGCTGATGTGGATAAGAAGATATGGGCAAAATAGGAAAACAGGTCAGCACAGATGTCATTGCACATCAGCCAACTTGATGGTCGATTTCGCTAGGGAAAACGACTCCGTTTCAAGAAGTGTAAAACATGAAAAAGATAGATATGCCTCTTAACTTTGCACGGTTAAATTTTCAGCCTTATTGCTTCAGTGAAACTCGAGATATAGCTGATATGGCAAAAGGTGTCGGAACTGGAACTGAACTGGATTTGCCCTTAATTCTAGTAATCTGAAATCACTCAAAGAAACTTGTGAAAAACACCAAATTACATAAAAATATAAAAGATCATAAACACAATTAGACTAAACAATAATAACTCGAATTTGACACAAAACAATAATAAAACATAACTAAAAACTATATAATTATACGAGTTATCATTAACTTTGATAGTTGGTTGATATTGATAGATCTGAAATTGGTTCTTAATGATGTCTAGTGGTGGAGAATGAAACCTTAACCATATTTCTCTCATATTTGATTTATTCTTAATTACTTGTTTTCTCATTCTTATTATTTACTTTAGTTTAAATCTGATTTAAAAAACCCCTTTTCTTTTATTGTTCTTGAATTTAAGTTTTAAACTATCAACTTGTAAACTAAAACCCAATCCCTGAGGACTCGACCCTTGCTAACTACTATACTTACAATTGATCTTTTTAGTGCAAGGTTAAATAAGATACACTCTTTTGGGTGCATCAAATTTTGGCGCCGTTGCCGGGGATTGTTTTCTTTAGTTTATTTGTTACTTGGCTTATTCTTATTTTCAGTTCTAATTAGTTTTATTTTCTTGTACATACAAGTTTTTCTTATCAAATTTTTAAAAAATAAATAAATAAAAAAATAAAAAAAACGATGGAATTGAGCAATCTAACACTTGAAGAGTTGGTGGCATACATGAACATGGAGAATCAACAAGCCAAGCTCACCTCCCCAGTTCAACAATTGGCCATGGGAGGATGTCAAGTCCATCAATGGTTCCAAGACCAACAGTATGATCATTACTCAAACACTTACCATGAGGGATGGTGCGATCATACTAATTATGGCTACTCGAAAAATTACCAAGAAGTAGATCCTTATGCCAATTACACTCATCCATCTAGCTTCAATCAATCATGGTCTCAAGAACCAGATCTTTTTCAACCACCACATATGACTCAAAACTCAGGTACTTCTTTAGAAGATCTTGTATATTCTCTTGTTACTGATACTTTGCAATTTCAATAGGAAACAAGGGCAAGCATCCAGAGTTTGGAAAGGCAAATGAGCCTATTGGCTAGTAGTACGGTGGAATTAGTAGCAGAAAGATCTCTAGCACTCCCTTCCCAAACGGTGATTAACCCAAAGGAGAATGCTACTATTGTGACCTTGAGAAATGAGGAACAAGATGAGGATGAGACAAAACCAAAGATGGATTCACTTCTTGAGGATAATGAAGCCACCATTCAAATTGAGAGTACTTTGACACCTCAGGTAGCTTTTAAGGTTCTTATTTCTACTAATGTTCCTTCTCCACTTTTTCCTAGCAGATTTGCAAAGTCCAAGAAGGAGGAACATGAACAACAATTTTTGGAAACCTTAAACAGCTTGCTTGTGGATGCCATTAGACAAGTACCAAGATATGCACAATTCCTCAAAGAGCTATACCCCACCAAGAATGATGAAATAATACGTGTGGGGGAGAAGGCATTGGCTGTTTTGCAAAGAAAACTTCCTCCAAAACGCAAAAATCCGAGAAGTTTCATGTCTAAGCCAAAAGATCCTAAAAAGCCAAGAAGGGGAATTGGCTAGGCTGAAAACAATCAATCAAGTGCTAATTGGGGGAGGCAGCCTAATTAGTGAAAGCATTTCCAAACTGCCATCCTCAGATTTGCTCTCTTTTTCTTTATCTTTTTTCTTATGTTTCTTTGCTAATTGTGTTTAGTGTTTCTAAGTTCATTTAGGCTGCATAAGTTTATTTTGTTTATTAGTTCTTTTCACTTACACATGATTCTTTCATTTGGGATTAATAGCATTACATTAATGACAATGTAAGAATTATGTGTGGGGGGAAGAATTTAGGATTTTATTTAGAGTGTTTTGTTTTTGAGTCTTTTTATGTTGTTTTTCTTTCTGATCCTTGTTTTGAAAATAACTAGATGTAAATATAATTTTTTAACCCCGGTTAAATGGCGGATAACGGTACTCCGTGATTATTTAAGTCGGTTCAATCAGCTACTCACAAAACTGATATTGTATATAAATTTCTCTTTCAATTTCTCTTTCATTTTTTTTTTCAGGATGGATGATATTCTCACAAGATTGCAGAAACGATTTCCTCCTTTTCCTCGAAATATTTTACTGAAGCTTTACCAAGTTCAATTTGAAAGATTAAGAATGCTTATGCACAAAGGGATTCCTGAAGACATACGTTGGATAATTGAAGCCAAGGTACGTGAAGATGAATATCTTCCTGTTTTGCATTTACCAGGTACAGGTAGAAGCACTTTTGCAAAGAAGCGACGAGCAAAGCGCATGAGTTCAAATTGCCACAAATGTGCACGATGGACGTGTAACGGTAAATGTCGTTCTATTGGGATTCCGTCCTCTAATCGAGATGATAAAATTGAATTCATTAAGGATGGACTGAGTAAGGAGAATTTGGGTAATATCCAACTTTGTCTTGAGACGCATCCTAGTGGAGACGTACAAAGAGAAATTCTTGATTTATGGCCGCAATTCCAAAGGGAATTGCAACATCTTGGGAATCTGATGTTAAAAGACCCTGTTTGCCAACTTGTAAGAAAACTGGATGGGAAGCATATCCTCGACTCATAGAAGGCGTTTAAGCCGATCTGGACGTAAAACCAGAGGAAGATGTGAGCCACAATCACAACTACAATAAATGACTTCTCAGCTTTTGGTTTGATTTGCAATAACTTCATTTCGGTTTAATTTACGTGTTGTTCGATTTGTGTAATTATACTCATTTTTTTTATTGGTCTTTTGATGCACCCAAAAGAGTGTATCTTATTTAACCTTGCACTAAAAAGATAAATTGTAAGTATAGTAGTTAGCAAGGGTCGAGTCCTCAGGGATTGGGTTTTAGTTTATAAGTTAATAGTTTAAAACTTAAATTCAAGAACAATAAAAGAAAAGGGGTTTTTGAAGCCAGATTTAAACTAAAGTAAATAATAAGAATAAGATGCAAGGCGGTATAACCAGCCAATAAAAATATATATACTAAATTAGGCGGTATAACCAGCCAATAAAAATAAAACAAAGTTAATATACAAATTAGGCGGTATAACCAGCCAATAAAAATAAATATACTTTTAAAAATAAGCAAACTAGAAAAGTAAGAAAACAAGTAAGTAAGAAGAATCAAATATGAAAAATATGGTTAAGGTTTCATTCTCCACCACTAGACATCATTAAGAATCAATTTCAGATCTATCAATATCAACCAACTATCAAAGTTAACAACCGTAGATAACAACAAGCTCTGTTATCCCAATCTTTCCTTAGTTTGTCGTTAAATAGAACAAGCTCTCTATTTAATCTCTAACCATTAAACAACCTAGAATAAGCTCTCTAAATTCAATTTAATGGCAGCTTTATGATGAGAAAGATAGGTTGATCTAAGCAACAAACACATAAGCTCGGATTGTTCAACTTAGGTTATGTTCCACTTTGCAATTATTGGAAACTTGACCATAATCATTAATCACAAATTGCCACTTATGAATAGGAAATCAAGACAATTACACAAATCAAGACTCCTAGACTAGCAATAGATAATTATCAAGATCTATCTAGTTGTACACCTAAATAAATCAAGACAACATCATGAACAATTCTTGTAGAAGAACATAAGCAACTTTGATAGAAAATTAATCATAGATAGAATCTGAAAATCAATCACAAAACATGTCTAGGGCTTTGAAATCACCCTTAACCAAATAGAAGTTTAGCCTAGCATAGGCATTGTAAACATAAACATAAAATTAAAGAGAATCTAAGAAGGAAATAAAAGAAAGAAAGAAGAAGAAGAAAATAAAGAAAAAGAAAACTAGAGAAAAGAAAGAAGAAGAAAACTTAGAGAATTTTATTACAATGGCTAATTTCCTACCAATCTACCATATGATCCTCTACAATCATCCAAGGCCCTCTATTTATACACATTTTGGAGGACTAAATGACAAGAGACAAGCTTTACAAATTTCAAAGGTAGGTATAATAGGTGGGTGCATTTTTCTAACAATTTTCGTCATATTGTATGACAATTTTGATCAGCCAACTTGATGGTCGATTTTGTCAATATTGGAGGCCTGATCTGATCACATGGTCTTCTAGAAAAATGTTCCCCTGTCAGTTACCGATCCATAGCCGTTAGAATCAGCTCATTTGCTGATGTGGATAAGAAGATATGAGCAAAATACGAAAACAGGTCAGCACAGACGTCATTGCACATCAGCCAACTTGATGGTCGATTTCGCTAGGGAAAACGACTCCGTTTCAAGAAGTGTAAAACATGAAAAAGATAGATATGCCTCTTAGCTTTGCACGGTTAAAATTTCAGCCTTATTGCTTCAGTGAAACTCCAGATATAGCTGATATGGCAAAAGGTGTCGGAACTGGAACTGAACTGGATTTGCCCTTAATTCTAGTAATCTGAAATCACTCAAAGAAACTTGTGAAAAACACCAAATTACATAAAAATATAAAAGATCATAAACACAATTAGACTAAACAATAATAACTCGTATTTGACACAAAACAATAATAAAACATAACTAAAAATTATATAATTATACGAGTTATCACACCCCCACACTTAGATTGTTGCTAGTCCCTAGCAACGACTCAATAAAAATAAAATAAGAAAATCTAATCTAATCCACTTTCGTAGGAAATCACGGTGGCACTTAGCATGTGACACAAGCCTTTAAACCCCTAGGTCTCCCTAGTGGACGAGTTTAGTCTCGTGAGGGTTTACTAGAACGATACCCACAAACATTGAAAAACTAAAATATAAATAAACTACATATACTAAAAATATTTATTCCTAATCCTTTCAATACAAATTAGAGACAATCTTTGAATAAGTCTTATAAACTAATCAATAGCTTAAAGAATTTCACAAAAATTCATGCTTGAATGTAAATTGTTTGAGTTAAGCCAATATTAACATAACATATCTCAATCAAAATAGTGCATGTTCAAATTTAATCTCAACTTCTCACATGATATACCCTCATGATTTTCACTCTTTAAAGTAGTGGTGAAGTGTTTACACTCAATCAATCTCATGAAAACAGTTCTACCATATTCTTGCTTGTCCACCTATTCTCCACTATTTGGATCATACAACTTCATGAATCAAGAGGTCTTTAATCAAGGTTGTAATGGGGCCAAGGGGTTTGTAATGTGGTTGAATAACAAAAGGATAAAAATATCACAAAGGCTCCAAAGAGTTCATAAAGTTTAGAGACATAATAAGATCATACAAAGAAACTTCTCAAAACTCTTTACAAGTACATAGTCACCTAGGCCGAATATTCATGTTGGGCCTTTTCTTCATTCTAAACAACTTTGTAACATCTTTTTCTTTTTCCACAAATTCAAGAGATGATTCATATTTTTTACTTAGGAATGTATTTGCCAGTATTCCATTTCTTTTTATCTTGACTTTTCTTTTCTTTTCCCCCCACACTTATTTCTTGTTTCTAACCCAAATTTTCAACTAATAATATCCCTTGTTTTTTGCAATATGTCTCAAAATATATAATCCATCTTTAGAACAAGGGTAAGGATATAAGTATATTTAGGCTAGGTGTAAGTTGTGGTTACCAATAAAACAGCATATTTAATGTAGGCTCAAATTGGCTCACTAGTGGGGATGTTCTCTTAGAACATTAATAATGGATGGCTGTTTGGCTCTGGTTATAATCCTAATGCCTCTATCATATTCATGTTGTCACATGTATCAATATAGTCTCAAACGGTTTAAAGCAAGTTCTAGAGAATCATGTAATCATAAGAGCACTCAAGAAAGAAATTAGATTGATTTGTATAATGCATCAATCATTATAGGCTCAAAAACTCACAAGGATGATTATACAAGTCAGATTAAGTCTAAACATGCTTCTTTCTCAATCAACATATCATATTAACATTGGCTCATAAAAAGGTTGACATCAAGCTCAATTCTCATGAAAATCTTCTCACTAATAAATCTGTTTTAGACTTATGCAATTCATATCTCATCATTGTATTAAAAAGGAACTAAAACACACTAAAAAAAATAATAATAATAAAGACTCATAAAAAAAAATAGTAGACAAAAATAAAAGAAATCCTAAATCATTCCCCCCACACTTAATTCTTACATTGTCCTCAATGTAAGTCTATTAACCCAAATGAAAGAATCATGTGTAAGAGAAAAGAACTAATAACATAAGAATAGGAACAACTAAGACTCAAAACAAAACAAACTCATGCAACCTAAATAATCCTAAAATACTAAACAAAAATTAACAAGTAAACATAAAAAGATTAAAATCAAACTGACAAGATATGTCTCAAGTCTCCCTTACTCAGACCTTGTTCAGAATGAATACTTCTAAATTGCTTAAAACACAACAAACTTTTTTTTTTTTTTGAAAAGAAGAAATCAAACTGACAAGGTATGTCTCAAGTCTCCCTTACTCAGACCTTGTTCAGAATGAATACTTCTAAATTGCTTAAAACACAACAAACTTTTTTTTTTTTTTTTAAGAAGGTAAAATTTAGGAGATATTACCTGTAGAGGTTGCTAACCACTTATTATAACTGAGACACAACAAACAAAATGTTAGATAATGTCACAAAGACAAAGTGCAATCCACTCCTTGCTCGTCCATATCTCTTTTTCTTTTTCCGAGCGTTTGCGAAACAACCGTAGCAGATAAATACTCATAAGCTTGGAGCTTTTTGAGTAAATCTTCAATGGTTGTAGCAGAAATTATGGTTCTCCTTGCCTCTGAAAACATGAATCCATTATCCACAGCATTATCTAAATATGAAAGCAAATTACTAAAATAACCATTAATATTAAGCAAACCAATGGGTTTCTTATTTGTGACCAAAGATGACCAAGAAGCCACGCAAGCTATTTCTTCCAATGTACCCAGACCTCCTGGTAAAGCAATGAATGCATCGGCAGAATGGTACATGATTGTTATCCGTTCAGGGATACTCCAGACTTGTATTTCCTTACCCAAGGTAGGTCCACAAAAATCTGTGAATAGTTTTGGCACGATTCCTAGAACTGGACTTCCTCCGGCGTGTGCTGCTGTAGCGACTGCTCCCATTAAACCCGTACTACCGCCTCCATAAATCAACTGGATCTTTTGTTGGGCAAGTATTACTCCAACTCTTATGGCTTCATCAGCGAATATGTTATTTTTCCCTGGATAAGCACCTCCAAAAACACAAATTTTTTTAATGCGTTGGGACGAAGTACTTTCCATTTTTTTTTCTTTTTTTCGAGTGCCTGAAAGAGAATGAGTACATGGTGTAATATATAGAGGACTGAGTAGTGAATCAGACAAGAGTAATAATGTCGCCGAAAGTGTATCTGACCTGTCAGAAGAAAATGTTAACCTAACAAAAGATTTTTGCGTGATTTCAGGAAGAAAATCAAAAAGAGAAGAAAAATCAACCGTAAAAGTCAAGAGTAATAATGTCGCCGAAAGTGTATTTGACCTGTCAGAAGAAAATGTTAACCTAACAAAAGATTTTTGCGTGATTTCAGGAAGAAAATCAAAAAGAGAAGAAAAATCAACCGTAAAAGACAAATAAAAAAAAATGAGAATAATTACACAAATCGAATAACACGTAAATTAAACCGAAATAAAGTTATTGCAAATCAAACCAAAAGCTGAGAAGTCATTTATTGTAGTTGTGATTGTGGCTCACATCTTCCTCTGGTTTTACGTCCAGAAACGGCTTAAACGCCTTCTATGAGTCGAGGATATGCTTCCCATCCAGTTTTCTTACAAGCTGGCAAACAGGGTCTTTTAACATCAGATTCCCAAGATGTTGCCATTCCCTTTGGAATTGCGGCCATAAATCAAGAATTTCTCTTTGTACGTCTCCACTAGGATGCGTCTCAAGAGAAAGTTGGATATTACCCAAATTCTCCTTACTCAGTCCATCCTTAATGAATTCAATTTTATCATCTCGATTGGAGGACGGAATCCCAATAGAACGACATTTACCGTTACACGTCCATCGTGCACATTTGTGGCAATTTGAACTCATGCGCTTTGCTCGTCGCTTCTTTGCAAAAGTGCTTCTACCTGTACCTGGTAAATGCAAAACAGGAAGATATTCATCTTCACGTACCTTGGCTTCAATTATCCAACGTATGTCTCCAGGAATCCCTTTGTGCATAAGCATTCTTAATCTTTCGAATCGAACTTGGTAAAGCTTCAGTAAAATATTTCGAGGAAAAGGAGGAAATCGTTTCTGCAATCTTGTGAGAATATCATCCATCCTGAAAAAAAAAAATGAAAAAAATTGAAAGAGAAATTGGAAGAGAAATTTATATACAATATCAGTTTTGTGGGTAGCTGATGGAACCGATTTAAATAATCACGGAGTACCTTTATCCGCCATTTAACCGGGGTTAAAAAAAAAATAAACATTATATTTACATCTAGTTATTTTCAAAACATGGATCAGAAAGAAAAACAACATAAAAAGACTCAAAAATAAAATCCTAAATTCTTCCCCCCACACATAATTTTTACATTGTCATTAATGTAATGCTATTAACCCAAATGAAAGAATCATGTGTAAGTGAAAAGAACTATTAAACAAAATAAACTTATGCAGCCTGCCTAAATGAACTTAAAAACACTAAACACAATTAACAAAGAAACATAAGAAAAAGATAAAGAAAAAGAGAGCAAATCTGAGGATGGCAGTTTGGCAATGCTTTCACTAATTAGGCTGCCTCCCCCAATTAGCACTTGATTGATTGTTTCCAGTCTAGCCAATTCCCCTTCTTGGCTTTTTAGGATCTTTTGGCTTAGACATGAAACTTCTCGGATTTTTGTGTTTTGGAGGAAGTTTTCTTTGCAAAACAGCCAATGCATTCTCCCCCACACGTATTATTTCATCATTCTTGGTGGGGTATAGCTCTTTGAGGAATTGTGCATATCTTGGTACTTGTCTAATGGCATCCACAAGCAAGCTGTTTAAGGTTTCCAAAAATTGTTGTACATGTTCCTCCTTCTTAGACTTTGCAAATCTGCTAGGAAAAAGTAAAGAAGGAACATTAGTAGAAATAAGAACCTTAAAAGCTACCTGAGGTGTCAAAGTACTCTCCTTTTGAATGGTGGCTTCATTATCCTCAAGAAGTGAATCCATCTTTGGTTTTGTCTCATCCTCATCTTGTTCCTCATTTCTCAAGGTCACAATAGTAGCATTCTCCTTTCGGTTAATCACCGTTTGGGAAGGGAGTGCTAGAGATCTTTCTGCTACTAATTCCACCATACTACTAGCCAATAGGCTCATTTGCCTTTCCAAACTCTGGATGCTTGCCCTTGTTTCCTGTTGAAATTGCAAAGTATCAGTAACAAGAGAATGTACAAGATCTTCTAAATAAGTACCTGAGTTTTGAATCATATGTGGTGGTTGAAAAAGATCTGGTTCTTGAGACCATGATTGATTGAAGCTAGATGGATGAGTGTAATTGGCATAAGGATCTACTTCTTGGTAATTTTTCGAGTAGCCATAATTAGTATGATCCCACCATCCCTCATGGTAAGTGTTTGAGTAATGATCATACTGTTGGTCTTGGAACACTTGATGGCCTTGACATCCTCCCATGGCCAATTGTTGAACTGGGGAGGTGAGCTTGGCTTGTTGATTCTCCATGTTCATGTATGCCACCAACTCTTCAATTGTTAGATTGCTCAATTCCATCGTTTTTTTATTTTTTTATTTTTTTTTTCAAAATTTGATAAGAAAAACTTGTATGTACAAGAAAATATAACTAATTAGAACTCAAAATAAGAATAAACCAAGTAACAAATAAACTAAAAATTTGATAAGAAAAACCCGTATGTACAAGAAAATAAATATCATTACCAGCCAATAAAAATATATATACTAAATTAGGCGGTATAACCAGCCAATAAAAATATATATACTAAATTAGGCGGTATAACCAGCCAATAAAAATAAAACAAAGTTAATATACAAATTAGGCGGTATAACCAGCCAATAAAAATAAATATACTTTTAAAAATAAGCAAACTAGAAAAGTAAGAAAACAAGTAAGTAAGAAGAATCAAATATGAAAAATATGGTTAAGGTTTCATTCTCCACCACTAGACATCATTAAGAATCAATTTCAGATCTATCAATATCAACCAACTATCAAAGTTAACAACCGTAGATAACAACAAGCTCTGTTATCCCAATCTTTCCTTAGTTTTTCGTTAAATAGAACAAGCTCTCTATTTAATCTCTAACCATTAAACAACCTAGAATAAGCTCTCTAAATTCAATTTAATGGCAGCTTTATGATGAGAAAGATAGGTTGATCTAAGCAACAAACACATAAGCTCGGATTGTTCAACTTAGGTTATGTTCCACTTTGCAATTATTGAAAACTTGACCATAATCATTAATCACAAATTGCCACTTATGAATAGGAAATCAAGACAATTACACGGATCAAGACTCCTAGACTAGCAATAGATAATTATCAAGATCTATCTAGTTGTACACCTAAATAAATCAAGACAACATCATGAACAATTCTTGTAGAAGAACATAAGCAACTTTGATAGAAAATTAATGATAGATAGAATCTGAAAATCAATCACAAAACATGTCTAGGGCTTTGAAATCACCCTTAACCAAATAGAAGTTTAGCCTAGCATAGGCATTATAAACATAAACATAAAATTAAAGAGAATCTAAGAAGGAAATAAAAGAAAGAAAGAAGAAGAAGAAAATAAAGAAAAAGAAAACTAGAGAAAAGAAAGAAGAAGAAAACTTAGAGAATTTTATTACAATGGCTAATTTCCTACCAATCTACCATATGATCCTCTACAATCATCCAAGGCCCTCTATTTATACACATTTTGGAGGGCTAAATGACAAGAGACAAGCTTTACAAATTTCAAAGGTAGGTATAATAGGTGGGTGCAATTTTCTAACAATTTTCGTCATATTGTATGACAATTTTGATCAGCCAACTTGATGGTCGATTTTGTCAATATTGGAGGCCTGATCTGATCACATGGTCTTCTAGAAAAATGTTCCCCTGTCAGCTACTGATCCATAGCCGTTGGAATCAGCTCATTTGCTGATGTGGATAAGAAGATATGGGCAAAATACGAAAACAGGTCAGCACAGACGTCATTGCACATCAGCCAACTTGATGGTCGATTTCGCTAGGGCAAACGACTCCGTTTCAAGAAGTGTAAAACATGAAAAAGATAGATATGCCTCTTAGCTTTGCACGGTTAACATTTCAGCTTTATTGCTTCAGTTAAACTCCAGATATAGCTGATATAGCAAAAGGTGTCGGAATTGGAACTGAACTGGATTTGCCCTTAATTCTAGTAATCTGAAATCACTCAAAGAAACTTGTGAAAAACACCAAATTACATAAAAATATAAAAGATCATAAACACAATTAGACTAAACAATAATAACTCGTATTTGACACAAAACAATAATAAAACATAACTAAAAATTATATAATTATACGAGTTATCATCTTTTACGGTTGATTTTTCTTCTCTTTTTGATTTTCTTCCTGAAATCACGCAAAAATCTTTTGTTAGGTTAAAATTTTCTTCTGACAGGTCAAATACACTTTCGACGACATTATTACTCTTGTCTGATTCACTACTCAGTCCTCTATATATTACACCATCACTCATTCTCTTTCAGGCACTCAAAAAAAAAAATGGAAAGCACTTCGTTCAGGTGCATTGAAAGAATTTGTGTCTTTGGAGGTGCTTATCCAGGGAAAAATAAAATATTCGCTGATGAAGCCATAAGAGTTGGAGTAATACTTGCCCAACAAAAGATCTAGTTGATTTATGGAGGCGGTAGTTCGGGTTTAATGGGAGCAGTCGCTGATAACTCGTATAATTATATAGTTTTTAGTTATGTTTTATTATTGTTTTGTGTCAAATACGAGTTATTATTGTTTAGTCTAATTGTGTTTATGATCTTTTATATTTTTATGTAATTTGGTGTTTTTCACAAGTTTCTTTGAGTGATTTCAGATTACTAGAATTAAGGGCAAATCCAGTTCAGTTCCAGTTCCGACAGCTTTTGCCATATCAGCTATATCTCGAGTTTCACTGAAGCAATAAGGCTAAAATTTTAACCGTGCAAAATTAAGAGGCATATCTATCGTTTTCATGTTTTACACTTCTTGAAACGGAGTCGTTTTGCCTAGCGAAATCAACCATCAAGATGGCTGATGTGCAATGACGTCTGTCCTGAGCAGTTTTCGCATTTTTACCATATCGTCCGATACACATCAGCAAATGAGCTGATTCCAACGGCTATGGATCACTAACTGATAGGGGAACATTTGTCTAGAAGACCATGTGATCAGATAAAGCCTCCAATATTGAAGAAATCGACCATCAAGTTGGCTGATGTGCAATGACGTCTGTGCTGACCTGTTTTTGTATTTTGCCCATATCTTCTTCTCCACATCAGAAAATGAGCTGATTCCAATGGCTATGAATCAGTAACTCATAGGGGAACATTTTTCTAGAAGACCATGTGATCAGATCAGGCTTCCAAGATTGACAAAATCGACCATCAAGTTGGCTGATCAAAATTGTCATACAATATGACGAAAATTGTTAGAAAAATGCACCCACCTATTATACCTACCTTTGAAATTTGTAAAGCTTGTCTCTTGTCATTTAGCCCTCCAAAATGTGTATAAATAGAGGGCCTTGGATGATTGTAGAGGATCATATTGTACATAGGTAGGTGATAACTCGTATAATTATATAGTTTTTAGTTATGTTTTATTATTGTTTTGTGTCAAATACGAGTTATTATTGTTTAGTCTAATTGTGTTTATGATCTTTTATATTTTTATGTATTTTGGTCTTTTTCACAAGTTTCTTTGAGTGATTTCAGATTACTAGAATTAAGGGCAAATCCAGTTCAGTTCCAGTTCCGACACCTTTTGCCATATCAGCTATATCTCGAGTTTCACTGAAGCAATAAGGCTGACATTTATAGCCGTGCAAAGCTAAGAGGCATATCTATCTTTTTCATGTTTTACACTTCTTGAAACGGAGTCGTTTTCCCTAGCGAAATCGACCATGAAGTTGGCTGATGTGCAATGACGTCTGTGCTGACCTGTTTTCGTATTTTGCCCATATCTTCTTATCCACATCAGAAAATGAGCTGATTCCAACGGCTATGGATCAGTAACTGATAGGGTAACATTTCTCTAGAAGACCATGTGATCAGATAAGGCCTGCAAAATTGACAAAATCGACCATCAAGTTGGCTGATCAAAATCGTCATGTATGACGAAAATTGTTAGAAAATGCACCCACCTATTATACCTACCTTTGAAATTTGTAAAGCTTGTCTCTTGTTATTTAGCCCTCCAAAATGTGTATAAATAGAGGGCCTTGGATGATTGTAAGGGATCATATTGTACATAGGTAGGATATTAGCCAATGTAATAAAATTCTCTAAGTTTTCTTCTTCTTTCTTTTCTCTAGTTTTCTTTTTCTTTAGAAAGAGCAAGAGGTTGGATAGTTAATATTCTTCTTCTTCTTTCTTTCTTTCTTTTATTTTCTTCCTAGATTCTATTTAATTTTATGTTTATAATGCCTATGCTAGGCTAAACTTCTATTTGGTTAAGGGTGATTTCAAAGCCCTAGACATGTTTTGTGATTGATTTTCAGATTCTATCTATCATTAATTTTCTATCAAAGTTGCTTATGTTCTTCTACAAGAATTGTTCATGATGTTGTCTTGATTTATTTAGGTGTACAACTAGATAGATCTTGATAATCATCTATTGCTAGTTTAGGAGTCTTGATCCGTGTAATTGTCTTGATTTCCTATTCATAAGTGGCAATTTGTGATTAATGATTATGGTCAAGTTTTCAATAATTGCAAAGTGGAACATAACCTAAGTTGAACAATCCGAGCTTATGTGTTTGTTGCTTAGATCAACCTATCTTTCTCATCATAAAGCTGCCATCAAATTGAATCTAGAGAGCTTATTCTAGGTTGTTTGATGGTTAGAGATTAAATAGAGAGCTTGTTCTATTTAACGACAAACTAAGGAAAGATTGGGATAACAGAGCTTGTTGTTATCTACGGTTGTTAACTTTGATAGTTGGTTGATATTGATAGATCTGAAATTGATTCTTAATGATGTCTAGTGGTGGAGAATGAAACCTTAACCATATTTTTCATATTTGATTCTTCTTACTTACTTGTTTTCTTACTTTTTTAGTTTGCTTATTTTTTTTATATTTATTTTTATTGGCTGGTTATACCGCCTAATTTGTATATTAATTTTGTTTTATTTTTATTGGCTCGTTATACCGCCTAATTTAGTATATATATTTTTATTGGCTGGTTATACCGCCTAATTTAGTATATATATTTTTATTGGCTGGTTATACCGCCTTGCATCTTATTCTTATTATTTACTTTAGTTTAAATCTGGCTTCAAAAACCCCTTTTCTTTTATTGTTCTTGAATTTAAGTTTTAAACTATTAACTTATAAACTAAAACCCAATCCCTGAGGACTCGACCCTTGCTAACTACTATACTTACAATTTATCTTTTTAGTGCAAGGTTAAATAAGATACACTCTTTTGGGTGCATCAAATTTTTGGCGCCGTTGCCGGGGATTGTTTTCTTTAGTTTATTTGTTACTTGGTTTATTCTTATTTTCAGTTCTAATGAGTTTTATTTTCTTGTACATACGGATTTTTCTTATCAAATTTTGAAGAAAAAAAAATAAAAAAAGGAAAAATAAAATAAAAAACGATGGAATTGAGCAATCTAACACTTGAAGAGTTGGTGGCATACATGAACATGGAGAATTAACAAGCCAATCTCACATTCCCAGTTCAACAATTTGCCATGGGAGGATGTCAAGGCCATCAAGTGTTCCAAGACCAACAGTATGATCATTACTCAAACACTTACCATGAGGGATGGTGGGATCATACTAATTATGGCTACTCGAAAAATTACCAAGAAGTAGATCCTTATGCCAATTACACTCATCCATCTAGCTTCAATCAATCATGGTCCCAAGAACCAGATCTTTTTCAACCACCACATATGACTCAAAACTCAGGTACTTCTTTAGAAGATCTTGTCTATTCTCTTGTTACTGATACTTTGCAATTTCAACAGGAAACAAGGGCAAGCATCCAGAGTTTGGAAAAACAAATGATCCAATTGACTAGTAGTATGGTGGGATGGGTAGCACAAAGATCTGAAGAACTCCCAGCCCAAACGATGATTAACCCAAAGGAGAATGCTACTATTGTGACCTTGAGAAATGATGAACAAGATGAGGATGAGACAAAATTAGAGATGAATTCTATTCTTGAGGATAATGAAGCCAATGATCCAAATAAGAGTATTTCGGCACCTGAGGTAACGTTTGAGATTCCAATTTTTACTAATGTTTCTTCTCCACCTTTTCCTAGTAGATTCGCAAAGTTCAAGGAGGATGAACATGAACAAGACACGCTGGAAACCTTAAACAGTTTGTTTCTGGATGTCATTCAACAAGTACCAAAAGATGCACCATTCCTCGATGAGATATGCACCACAAAGGATGATGGAATAATACTTGTAATGGAGAATGCATCCACTGTTGTGCAAAGAAAGCTTCCTCTCAAACGCATAAATTTGGGAAATTTCATGTATGAGCCTGACAAGCCTAAAAAGCCAAGAAAGGGTGTTGGTTAGATTCAAAACACTAACTCAAGTGTTAATTGGGAAGGCAGCCCAGTTAAAGATGAAATTACCAACCTTCCATATTCAGATTTGCTTTCTCTTTCTTTTCCTTTTTCTTTTATTATTTTTATTGTTTTTATTTTATTTCTTATGTTTCTTTGGTAATTGTGTTTACTGCTTTTAAGTTCATTTAGGCTGCATAAGTTTCTTTTGTTTAATAGTTCTTTTCTCTTACATATAATTCTTGCATTGGGGGATAATAGCATTACATTAATGACAATGTAAGAGTTATGTGTGGGGGGAAGAATTTAGGATTTTATTTAGAGTGTTTTGTTTTTGAGTCTTTTTATGTTGTTTTTCTTTCTGATCCTGGTTTTGAAAATAACTAGATGTAAATATAATTTTTAATTTTTTACCCCGGTTAAATGGCAGATAACGGTACTCCGTGATTATTTAAATCGGTTCCATCAGCTACCCACAAAACTGATATTGTATATAAATTTCTCTTCCAATTTCTCTTTCAATTTTTTTCATTCTTTTTTTTCAGGATGGATGATATTCTCACAAGATTGCAGAAACGATTTCCTCCTTTTCCTCGAAATATTTTACTGAAGCTTTACCAAGTTCGACTTGAAAGATTAAGAATGCTTATGCACAAAGGGATTCCTGACGACATACGTTGGATAATTGAAGCCAAGGTACGTGAAGATGAATATCTTCCTGTTTTGCATTTACCAGGTACAGGTAGAAGCACTTTTGCAAAGAAGCGACGAGCAAAGTGATAACTCGTATAATTATATAGTTTTTAGTTATGTTTTATTATTGTTTAGTCTAATTGTGTTTATGATCTTTTATATTTTTATGTAATTTGGTGTTTTTCACAAGTTTCTTTGAGTGATTTCAGATTACTAGAATTAAGGGCAAATCCAGTTCAGTTCCAGTTCCGACACATTTTGCCATATCAGCTATATCTGGAGTTTCACTGAAGCAATAAGGCTGAAATTTGTAGCCGTGCAAAGCTAAGAGGCATATCTATCTTTTTCATGTTTTATACTTCTTGAAACGGAGTCGTTTTCCCTAGCGAAATCGACCATCAAGTTGGCTGATGTGCAATGACGTCTGTGCTGACCTGTTTTCGTATTTTGCCCATATCTGCTTATCCACATCAGCAAATGAGCTGATTCCAATGGCTATGGATCCGTAACTGATACGGGAACCTTTGTCTAGAAGACCATATGATCAGATCAGGCCTCTAATATTGACGAAATCGACCATCAAGTTGGCTGATGTGCAATGACGTCTGTGCTGACATGTTTTCGTATTTTGCCCATATCTGCTTATCCACATCAGCAAATGAGCTGATTCCAACGGCTATGGATCCGTAACTGATAGGGGAACCTTTTTCTAGAAGACCATGTGATCAGATCAGGCCTCCAACATTGACGAAATCGACCATCAAGTTGGCTGATCAAAATTGTCATACAATATGACGAAAATTGTTAGAAAAATTCACCCACCTATTATACCTACCTTTGAAATTTGTAAAGCTTGTCTCTTGTCATTTAGCCCTCCAAAATGTGTATAAATAGAGGGCCTTGGATGATTGTAGAGGATCATATTGTACATAGGTAGGATATTAGCCATTTTAATAAAATTCTCTAAGTTTTCTTCTTCTTTCTTTTCTCTAGTTTTCTTTCTTTTCTCTAGTTTTCTTTTTCTTTAGAGAGAGCAAGAGGTTGGATAATTAATATTCTTCCTCTTCTTCTTTCTTTCTTTTATTTTCTTCTTAGATTTTCTTTAATTTTATGTTTATGTTTATAATGCCTATGCTAGGCTAAACTTCTATTTGGTTAAGGGTGATTTCAAAGCCCTAGACATGTTTTGTGATTGATTTTCAGATTCTATCTATCATTAATTTTCTATCAAAGTTGCTTATGTTCTTCTACAAGAATTATTCATGATGTTGTCTAGATTTATTTAGGTGTACAACTAGATAGATCTTGATAATTATCTATTGCTAGTTTAGGAGTCTTGATCCGTGTAATTGTCTTGATTTCCTATTCATAAGTGGCAATTTGTGATTAATGATTATGGTCAAGTTTTCAATAATTGCAAAGTGGAACATAACCTAAGTTGAACAATCCGAGCTTATGTGTTTGTTGCTTAGATCAACCTATCTTTCTCATCATAAAGCTGCCATTAAATTGAATTTAGAGAGCTTATTCTAGGTTGTTTAATGGTTAGAGATTAAATAGAGAGCTTGTTCTATTTAACGACAAACTAAGGAAAGATTGGGGTAACAGAGCTTGTTGTTATCTACGGTTGTTAACTTTGATAGTTGTTTGATATTGATAGATCTGAAATTGATTCTTAATGATGTCTAGTGGTGGAGAATGAAACCTTAACCATATTTTTCATATTTGATTCTTCTTACTTATTTGTTTTCTTACTTTTAGTTTGCTTATTTTTTATATTTATTTTTATTGGCTGGTTATACCGCCTAATTTGTATATTAACTTTGTTTTATTTTTATTGGCTGGTTATACCGCCTAATTTAGTATATATATTTTTATTGGCTGGTTATACCGCCTAATTTAGTATATATATTTTTATTGGCTGATTATACCGCCTTGCATCTTATTCTTATTATTTACTTTAGTTTAAATCTGGCTTCAAAAACCCCTTTTCTTTTATTGTTCTTGAATTTAAGTTTTAAACTATTAACTTATAAACTAAAACCCAATCCCTGAGGACTCGA
Organism: Fremontodendron californicum; assembly: GCA_030761205.1. NCBI lineage: Eukaryota > Viridiplantae > Streptophyta > Magnoliopsida > Malvales > Malvaceae > Fremontodendron > Fremontodendron californicum. Next base: position 3,097,899 of record JAULJL010000026.1, read on the forward strand.
CCCTTGCTAACTACTATACTTACAATTTATCTTTTTAGTGCAAGGTTAAATAAGATACACTCTTTTGGGTGCATCAAATTTTTGGCGCCGTTGCCGGGGATTGCTTTCTTTAGTTTATTTGTTACTTGGTTTATTCTTATTTTCAGTTCTAATTAGTTTTATTTTCTTGTACATACAAGTTTTTCTTTTCAAATTTAAAAAAAAAAACTAAAAAAAAAAACGATGGAATTGAGCAATCTAACACTTGAAGAGTTGGTGGCATACATGAACATGGAGAAACAACAAGCCAATCTCACCTTCCCAGTTCAACAATTTGCCATGGGAGGTTGTCAAGGCCATCAAGTGTTCCAAGACCAACAGTATGATCATTACTCAAACACTTACCATGAGGGATGGTGGGATCATACTAATTATGGCTACTCGAAAAATTACCAAGAAGTAGATCCTTATGCCAATTACACTCATCCATCTAGCTTCAATCAATCATGGTCCCAAGAACCAGATCTTTTTCAACCACCACATATGACTCAAAACTCAGGTACTTCTTTAGAAGATCTTGTCTATTCTCTTGTTACTGATACTTTGCAATTTCAACAGGAAACAAGGGCAAGCATCCAGAGTTTGGAAAAGCAAATGATCCAATTGACTAGTAGTATGGTGGGATGGGTAGCACAAAGATCTGAAGAACTCCCAGCCCAAACGATGGTTAACCCAAAGGAGAATGCTACTATTGTGACCTTGAAGAATGATGAACAAGATGAGGATGAGACAAAATTAGAGATGGATTCTATTCTTGAGGATAATGAAGCCACAAATCCAAATAAGAGTATTTCAGCACCTGAGGTAACGTTTAAGATTCCAATTTTTACTAATGTTTCTTCTCCACCTTTTCCTAGTAGATTTGCAAAGTTCAAGGAGGAAGAACATGAACAAAACATGCTGGAAACCTTAAACAGTTTGTTTGTGGATGCCATTCAACAAGTACCAACATATGCTCCATTCCTCGATGAGATATGCACCACAAAGGATGATGGAATAATACTTGTAATGGAGAATGCATCCAGTTTTGTGCAAACAAAGCTTCCTATCAAACGTTCAAATTTGGGAAGTTTCATGTATGAGCCTAACAAGCCTAAAAAGCCAAGAAGGGGTGTTGGTTAGGTTGGACAACTTAAATCAGTACTAATTGGGAAGGCAGTCCGATTAAAGATGAAATTGCCAACCTTCCATATTCAGATTTGCTTTCTCTTTCTTTTCCTTTTTCTTTTATTATTTTTATTGTTTTTATTTTTATTTCTTTGTTAATTGTGTTTACTGTTTTTAAGTTCATTTAGGCTGCATAAGTTTCTTTTTGTTTAATAGTTCTTTTCTCTTACATATAATTCTTGCATTGGGGGATAATAGCATTACATTAATGACAATGTAAGAATTATGTGTGGGGGGAAGAATTTAGGATTTTATTTAGAGTGTTTTGTTTTTGAGTCTTCTAATGCTGTTTTTCTTTCTGATCCTTGTTTTGAAAATAACTAGATGTAAATATAATTTTTATTTTTTTTTTACCCCGGTTAAATGGCGGATAACGGTACTCCGTGATTATTTAAATCGGTTCCATCAGCTACCCACAAAACTGATATTGTACATAAATTTCTCTTCCAATTTCTCTTTCAATTTTTTTTTCATTTTTTTTTCAGGATGGATGATATTCTCACAAGATTGCAGAAACGATTTCCTCATTTTCCTCGAAATATTTTACTGAAGCTTTACCAAGTTCGATTTGAAAGATTAAGAATGCTTATGCACAAAGGGATTCCTGGAGACATACGTTGGATAATTGAAGCCAAGGTACGTGAAGATGAATATCTTCCTATTTTGCATTTACCAGGTACAGGTAGAAGCACTTTTGCAAAGAAGCGACGAGCAAAGCGCATGAGTTCAAATTGCCACAAATGTGCACGATGGACGTGTAACGGTAAATGTCGTTCTATTGGGATTCCGTCCTCTAATCGAGATGATAAAATTGAATTCATTAAGGATGGACTGAGTAAGGAGAATTTGGGTAATATCCAACTTTCTCTTGAGACGCATCCTAGTGGAGACGTACAAAGAGAAATTCTTGATTTATGGCCGCAATTCCAAAGGGAATGGCAACATCTTGGGAATCTGATGTTAAAAGACCCTGTTTGCCAGCTTGTAAGAAAACTGGATGGGAAGCATATCCTCGACTCATAGAAGGCGTTTAAGCCGTTTCTGGACGTAAAACCAGAGGAAGATGTGAGCCACAATCACAACTACAATAAATAACTTCTCAGCTTTTGGTTTGATTTGCAATAACTTTATTTCAGTTTAATTTACGTGTTATTCGATTTGTGTAATTATTCTCATTTTTTTTATTTGTCTTTTACGGTTGATTTTTCTTCTCTTTTTGATTTTCTTCCTGAAATCACGCAAAAATCTTTTGTTAGGTTAACATTTTCTTCTGACATGCCAAATACACTTTCGGCGACATTATTGCTCTTGACTTTTACGGTTGATTTTTCTTCTCTTTTTGATTTTCTTCCTGAAATCACGCAAAAATCTTTTGTTAGGTTAACATTTTCTTCTGACATGTCAGATACACTTTCGACGACATTATTACTCTTGTCTGATTCAACACTCAGTCCTCTATATATTATACACCATGTACTCATTCTCTTTCAGGCACTCGAAAAAAAAATGGAAAGTACTTCGTCCCAACGCATTAAAAAAATTTGTGTCTTTGGAGGTGCTTATCCAGGGAAAAATAACATATTCGCTGATGAAGCCATAAGAGTTGGAGTAATACTTGCCCAACAAAAGATCCAGTTGATTTATGGAGGCGGTAGTACGGGTTTAATGGGAGCAGTCGCTACAGCAGCACACGCCGGAGGAAGTCCAGTTCTAGGAATCGTGCCAAAACTATTCACAGATTTTTGTGGACCTACCTTGGGTAAGGAAATACAAGTCTGGAGTATCCCTGAACGGATAACAATCATGTACCATTCTGCCGATGCATTCATTGCTTTACCAGGAGGTCTGGGTACATTGGAAGAAATAGCTTGCGTGGCTTCTTGGTCATCTTTGGTCACAAATAAGAAACCCATTGGTTTGCTTAATATTAATGGTTATTTTAGTAATTTGCTTTCATATTTAGATAATGCTGTGGATAATGGATTCATGTTTTCAGAGGCAAGGAGAACCATAATTTCTGCTACAACCATTGAAGATTTACTCAAAAAGCTCCAAGCTTATGAGTATTTATCTGCTACGGTTGTTTCGCAAACGCTCGGAAAAAGAAAAAGAGATATGGACGAGCAAGGAGTGGATTGCACTTTGTCTTTGTGACATTATCTAACATTTTGTTTGTTGTATCTCAGTTATAATAAGTGGTTAGCAACCTCTACAGGTAATATCTCCTAAATTTTACCTTCTTAAAAAAAAAAAAAAAAGTTTGTTGTGTTTTAAGCAATTTAGAAGTATTCATTCTGAACAAGGTCTGAGTAAGGGAGACTTGAGACATACCTTGTCAGTTTGATTTCTTCTTTTCAAAAAAAAAAAAAAAAAAAAAAAAAAAAAAAAAAAGAGTTTGTTGTGTTTTAAGCAATTTAGAAGTATTCATTCTGAACAAGGTCTGAGTAAGGGAGACTTGAGACATACCTTGTCAGTTTGATTTTAATCTTTTTACGTTTACTTGTTAATTTTTGTTTAGTATTTTAGGATTATTTAGGTTGCATGAGTTTGTTTTGTTTTGAGTCTAGTTATTCCTATTCTTATGTTATTAGTTCTTTTCTCTTACACATGATTCTTTCATTTGGGTTAATAGACTTACATTGAGGACAATGTAAGAATTAAGTGTGGGGGGAATGATTTAGGATTTCTTTTATTTTTGTCTACTATTTTTTTTTTATGAGTCTTTATTATTATTATTATTTTTTAGTGTGTTTTAGTTCCTTTTTAATACAATGATGAGATATGAATTGCATAAGTCTAAAACATATTTATTAGTGAGAAGATTTTCATGAGAATTGAGCTTGATGTCAACCTTTTTATGAGCCAATGTTAATATGATATGTTGATTGAGAAAAAAGCATGTTTAGACTTAATCTGACTTGTATAATCATTCTTGTGAGTTTTTGAGCCTAAAATGATTGATGCATTATACAAATCAATCTAATTTCTTTCTTGAGTGCTCTTATGATTACATGATTCTCTAGAACTTGCTTTAAACCGTTTGAGACTATATTGATGCATGTGACAACATGAATATGATAGAGGCATTAGGATTTTTAGCCAGGGCCAAACAACCATCCCTTATTGATGTTCCAAGAGAACACACCCTTAGTGAACCAATTTGAGCCTACATTGAATAAGCTATCTCTTTGGTAACCATAACTTGTCCCTAACCTAAATATACTTATATCTTTACCTTTGTTCCAAAGATGAATTAGCATGATTTGAGACAAGTTGCAAAGACAAGGGATATTTTTTGGTTAGAAACAAGAAATAAGTGTGGGGGGAAAAGAAAAGAAAAGTCAAGAGAAAAAGAAATGGAATACTGGCAAATACATTCCTATATAAAAAAACATATTTTTTATGAGTCTTTATTATTATTATTATTTTTTAGTGTGTTTTAGTTCCTTTTTAATACAATGATGAGATATGAATTGCATAAGTCTAAAACATATTTATTAGTGAGAAGATTTTCATGAGAATTGAGCTTGATGTCAACCTTTTTATGAGCCAATGTTAATATGATATGTTGATTGAGAAAAAAGCATGTTTAGACTTAATCTGACTTGTATAATCATTCTTGTGAGTTTTTGAGCCTAAAATGATTGATGCATTATACAAATCAATCTAATTTCTTTCTTGAGTGCTCTTATGATTACATGATTCTCTAGAACTTGCTTTAAACCGTTTGAGACTATATTGATGCATGTGACAACATGAATATGATAGAGGCATTAGGATTTTTAGCCAGGGCCAAACAACCATCCCTTATTGATGTTCCAAGAGAACACACCCTTAGTGAACCAATTTGAGCCTACATTGAATAAGCTATCTCTTTGGTAACCATAACTTGTCCCTAACCTAAATATACTTATATCTTTACCTTTGTTCCAAAGATGAATTAGCATGATTTGAGACAAGTTGCAAAGACAAGGGATATTTTTTGGTTAGAAACAAGAAATAAGTGTGGGGGGAAAAGAAAAGAAAAGTCAAGAGAAAAAGAAATGGAATACTGGCAAATACATTCCTATATAAAAAAAAAAATGAATCATCTCTTGAATTTGTGGAAAAAGAAAAAGATGTTACAAAGTTGTTTAGAATGAAGAAAAGGCCCAACATGAATATCCGGCCTAGGTGACTATGTACTTGTAAAGAGTTTTGAGAAGTTTCTTTGTATAATATTTTTATGTCTCTAAACTTTATGAACTCTTTGGAACCTTTGTGATATCTTTATCCTTTTGTTCTTCAACCACATTACAAACCCCTTGGCCCCATTACAACCTTGATTAAAGACCTCTTGATTTATGAAGTTGCATGATCTTTTAGTGGAGAATAGGTGGACAAGCAAGCATATGGTAGAAGTGTTTTCATGAGATTGATTGAGTGTAAACACTTTACCACTACTTTAAAGAGTGAAAATCAAGAGAGTATCCCATGTGAGAAGTTGAGATTAAATTTGAACATGCACTATTTTGATTGAGATATGTTATGCTAATATTGGCTTAACTCAAACAATTTACATTCAAGCATGATTTTTTGTGAAATTTTTTTAAGCTATTGATTAGTTTATAAGACTTGTTCAAATATTGTCTCTAATTTGTATTGAAAGGATTAGGAGTAAATATTTTTAGTATATGTAGTTTATTTATATGAAGTTTATTTATATTTTAATTTTTCAATGTTTGTGGGTATCGTTCTAGTAAACCCTCACGAGACTAAACTCGTCCACTAGGGACACCTAGGGGTTTAAAGGCTTGTGTCACATGCTAAGTGCCACCGTGATTTCCTACGAAAGTGGATTAGATTAGATTTTCTTATTTTATTTTTATTGAGTCGTTGCTAGGGACTAGCAACAATCTAAGTGTGGGGGTGTGATAACTCGTATAATTATATAGTTTTTAGTTATGTTTTATTATTGTTTAGTCTAATTGTGTTTATGATCTTTTATATTTTTATGTAATTTGGTGTTTTTCACAAGTTTCTTTGAGTGATTTCAGATTACTAGAATTAAGGGCAAATCCAGTTCAGTTCCAGTTCCGACACATTTTTCCATATCAGCTATATCTGGAGTTTCACTGAAGCAATAAGGCTGAAATTTGTAGCCGTGCAAAGCTAAGAGGCATATCTATCTTTTTCATGTTTTATACTTCTTGAAACGGAGTCGTTTTCCCTAGCGAAATCGACCATCAAGTTGGCTGATGTGCAATGACGTCTGTGCTGACCTGTTTTCGTATTTTGCCCATATCTGCTTATCCACATCAGCAAATGAGCTGATTCCAATGGCTATGGATCCGTAACTGATACGGGAACCTTTGTCTAGAAGACCATATGATCAGATCAAGCCTCTAATATTGACGAAATCGACCATCAAGTTGGCTGATGTGCAATGACGTCTGTGCTGACATGTTTTCGTATTTTGCCCATATCTGCTTATCCACATCAGCAAATGAGCTGATTCCAACGGCTATGGATCCGTAACTGATAGGGGAACCTTTTTCTAGAAGACCATGTGATCAGATCAGGCCTCCAACATTGACGAAATCGACCATCAAGTTGGCTGATCAAAATTGTCATACAATATGACGAAAATTGTTAGAAAAATTCACCCACCTATTATACCTACCTTTGAAATTTGTAAAGCTTGTCTCTTGTCATTTAGCCCTCCAAAATGTGTATAAATAGAGGGCCTTGGATGATTGTAGAGGATCATATTGTACATAGGTAGGATATTAGCCATTTTAATAAAATTCTCTAAGTTTTCTTCTTCTTTCTTTTCTCTAGTTTTCTTTCTTTTCTCTAGTTTTCTTTTTCTTTAGAGAGAGCAAGAGGTTGGATAATTAATATTCTTCCTCTTCTTCTTTCTTTCTTTTATTTTCTTCTTAGATTTTCTTTAATTTTATGTTTATGTTTATAATGCCTATGCTAGGCTAAACTTCTATTTGGTTAAGGGTGATTTCAAAGCCCTAGACATGTTTTGTGATTGATTTTCAGATTCTATCTATCATTAATTTTCTATCAAAGTTGCTTATGTTCTTCTACAAGAATTATTCATGATGTTGTCTAGATTTATTTAGGTGTACAACTAGATAGATCTTGATAATTATCTATTGCTAGTTTAGGAGTCTTGATCCGTGTAATTGTCTTGATTTCCTATTCATAAGTGGCAATTTGTGATTAATGATTATGGTCAAGTTTTCAATAATTGCAAAGTGGAACATAACCTAAGTTGAACAATCCGAGCTTATGTGTTTGTTGCTTAGATCAACCTATCTTTCTCATCATAAAGCTGCCATTAAATTGAATTTAGAGAGCTTATTCTAGGTTGTTTAATGGTTAGAGATTAAATAGAGAGCTTGTTCTATTTAACGACAAACTAAGGAAAGATTGGGGTAACAGAGCTTGTTGTTATCTACGGTTGTTAACTTTGATAGTTGTTTGATATTGATAGATCTGAAATTGATTCTTAATGATGTCTAGTGGTGGAGAATGAAACCTTAACCATATTTTTCATATTTGATTCTTCTTACTTATTTGTTTTCTTACTTTTAGTTTGCTTATTTTTTATATTTATTTTTATTGGCTGGTTATACCGCCTAATTTGTATATTAACTTTGTTTTATTTTTATTGGCTGGTTATACCGCCTAATTTAGTATATATATTTTTATTGGCTGGTTATACCGCCTAATTTAGTATATATATTTTTATTGGCTGATTATACCGCCTTGCATCTTATTCTTATTATTTACTTTAGTTTAAATCTGGCTTCAAAAACCCCTTTTCTTTTATTGTTCTTGAATTTAAGTTTTAAACTATTAACTTATAAACTAAAACCCAATCCCTGAGGACTCGACCCTTGCTAACTACTATACTTACAATTTATCTTTTTAGTGCAAGGTTAAATAAGATACACTCTTTTGGGTGCATCACAAAGCGCATGAGTTCAAATTGCCACAAATGTGCACGATGGACGTGTAACGGTAAATGTCGTTCTATTGGGATTCCGTCCTCTAATCGAGATGATAAAATTGAATTCATTAAGGATGGACTGAGTAAGGAGAATTTGGGTAATATCCAACTTTCTCTTGAGACGCATCCTAGTGGAGACGTACAAAGAGAAATTCTTGATTTATGGCCGCAATTCCAAAGGGAATGGCAACATCTTGGGAATCTGATGTTAAAAGACCCTGTTTGCCAGCTTGTAAGAAAACTGGATGGGAAGCATATCCTCGACTCATAGAAGGCGTTTAAGCCGTTTCTGGACGTAAAACCAGAGGAAGATGTGAGCCACAATCACAACTACAATAAATGACTTCTCAGCTTTTGGTTTGATTTGCAATAACTTTACTTCAGTTTAATTTACGTGTTTTTCGATTTGTGTAATTATTCTCATTTTTTTTTTGTTTTTTTCGGTTGATTTTTCTTCACTTTTTGATTTTCTTCCTAAAATCACGCAAAAATCTTTTGTTAGGTTAACATTTTCTTCTGACAGGTCAGATACACTTTCGGCGACATTATTACTCTTGTCTGATTCACTACTCAGTCCTCTATATATTACACCTGTACTCATTCTCTTTCAGGCACTCGAAAAAAAAAGAAAAAAATGGAAAGTACTTCGTCCCAGCGTATTAAAAAAATTTGTGTCTTTGGAGGTGCTTATCCAGGGAAAAATAACATATTCGCTGATGAAGCCATAAGAGTTGGAGTAATACTTGCCCAACAAAAGATCCACTTGATTTATGGAGGCGGTAGTACGGGTTTAATGGGAGCAGTCGCTACAGCAGCACACGCCGGAGGAAGTCCAGTTCTAGGAATCGTGCCAAAACTATTCACAAGTTTTTGTGGACCTACCGTGGGTAAGGAAATACAAGTCTGGAGTGTCCCTGAAAGGATAACAATCATGTACCATTCTGCCGATGCATTCATTGCTTTACCAGGAGGTCTGGGTACATTGGAAGAAATAGCTTGCGTGGCTTCTTGGTCATCTTTGGTCACAAATAAGAAACCCATTGGTTTGCTTAATATTAATGGTTATTTTAGTAATTTGCTTTCATATTTAGATAATGCTGTGCATAATGGATTCATGTTTTCAGAGGCAAGGAGAACCATAATTTCTGCTACAACCATTGAAGATTTACTCAAAAAGCTCCAAGCTTATGAGTGTTTATCTGCTACGGTTGTTTCGCAAACGCTCGGAAAAAGAAAAAGAGATATGGACGAGCAAGGAGTGGATTGCACTTTGTCTTTGTGACATTATCTAACATTTTGCTTGTTGTGTCTCAGTTATAATAAGTGGTTAGCAACCTCTGCAGGTAAGGGACATATTTTGCTAATTTCAAAAAAAAATAAAAATATATATATATATATATTTGTTGTGTTTTACGCCATTTAGAAGTATTCATTCTGAACAAGGTCTGAGTAAGGGAGACTTGAGACATACCTTGTCAGTTTGATTTTAATCTTTTTATGTTTACTTGTTAATTTTTGTTTAGTATTTTAAGATTATTCAGGTTGCATGAGTTTGTTTTGTTTTGAGTCTTAGCTTTTCCTATTCTTATGTTATTAGTTCTTTTCTCTTACACATGATTCTTTCATTTGAGTTAATAGACTTACATTGAGGACAATGTAAGAATTAAGTGTGGGGGGAATGATTTAGGATTTCTTTTATTTTGTCTACTATTTTTTTTTTATGAGTCTTTATTATTATTATTATTATTTTTTTTTTTTGAGTTTTAGTTCCTTTTTAATACAATGATGAGATATGAATTGCATAAGTCTAAAACAGATTTATTAGTGAGAAGATTTTCATGAGAATTGAGCTTGATGTCAACCTTTTTATGAGCCAATGTTAATATGATATGTTGATTGAGAAAGAAGCATGTTTAGACTTAATCTGACTTGTACAATCATCCTTGTGAGTTTTTGAGCCTATAATGATTGATGCATTATACAAATCAATCTAATTTCTTTCTTGAGTGCTCTTATGATTACATGATTCTCTAGAACTTGCTTTAAACCGTTTGAGACTATATTGATACATGTGACAACATGAATATGATAGAGGCATTAGGATTATAACCAGAGCCAAACAGCCATCCATTATTAATGTTCTAAGAGAACATCCCCACTATTGAGCCAATTTGAGCCTACATTAAATATGCTGTTTTATTGGTAACCACAACTTACACCTAGCCTAAATATACTTATATCCTTACCCTTGTTCTAAAGATGGATTATATATTTTGAGACATATTGCAAAAAACAAGGGATATTTTTAGTTGAAAATTTGGGTTAGAAACAAGAAATAAGTGTGGGGGGAAAAGAAAAGAAAAGTCAAGAGAAAAAGAAATGGAATACTGGCAAATACATTCCTAAGTAAAAAATATGAATCATCTCTTGAATTTGTGGAAAAAGAAAAAGATGTTACAAAGTTGTTTAGAATGAAGAAAAGGCCCAACATGAATATTCGGCCTAGGTGACTATGTACTTGTAAAAAGTTTTGAGAAGTTTCTTTGTATGATCTTTTTATGTCTCTAAACTTTATGAACTCTTTGGAACCTTTGTGATATCTTTATCCTTTTGTTCTTCAACCACATTACAAACCCCTTGGCCCCATTACAACCTTCATTAAAGACCTCTTGATTCATGAAGTTGTATGATCTAAATAGTGGAGAATAGGTGGACAAGCAAGAATATGGTAGAACTATTTTCATGAGATTGATTGAGTGTAAACACTTCACCACTACTTTAAAGAGTGAAAATCATGAGGGTATCCCATGTGAGAAGTTGAGATTAAATTTGAACATACACTATTTTGATTGAGATATGTTATGTTAATATTGGCTTAACTCAAACAATTTACATTCAAGCATGATTTTTTGTGAAATTCTTTAAGCTATTGATTAGTTTATAAGACTTGTTCAAAGATTGTCTCTAATTTGTATTGAAAGGATTAGGAATAAATATTTTTAGTATATGTAGTTTATTTATATTTTAGTTTTTCAATGTTTGTGGGTATCGTCCTAGTAAACCCTCACGAGACTAAACTCGTCCACTAGGGACACCTAGGGGTTTAAAGGCTTGTGTCACATGCTAAGTGCCACCGTGATTTCCTACGAAAGTGGATTAGATTAGATTTTCTTATTTTATTTTTATTGAGTCGTTGCTAGGGACTAGCAACAATCTAAGTGTGGGGGTGTGATAACTCGTATAATTATATAGTTTTTAGTTATGTTTTATTATTGTTTTGTGTCAAATACGAGTTATTATTGTTTAGTCTAATTGTGTTTATGATCTTTTATATTTTTATGTATTTTGGTCTTTTTCACAAGTTTCTTTGAGTGATTTCAGATTACTAGAATTAAGGGCAAATCCAGTTCAGTTCCAGTTCCGACACCTTTTTCCATATCAGCTATATCTCGAGTTTCACTGAAGCAATAAGGCTGACATTTGTAGCCGTGCAAAGCTAAGAGGCATATCTATCTTTTTCATGTTTTACACTTCTTGAAACGGAGTCGTTTTCCCTAGCGAAATCGACCATGAAGTTGGCTGATGTGCAATGACGTCTGTGCTGACCTGTTTTCGTATTTTGCCCATATCTTCTTATCCACATCAGAAAATGAGCTGATTCCAACGGCTATGGATCAGTAACTGATAGGGTAACATTTCTCTAGAAGACCATGTGATCAGATAAGGCCTGCAAAATTGACAAAATCGACCATCAAGTTGGCTGATCAAAATCGTCATGTATGACGAAAATTGTTAGAAAATGCACCCACCTATTATACCTACCTTTGAAATTTGTAAAGCTTGTCTCTTGTCATTTAGCCCTCCAAAATGTGTATAAATAGAGGGCCTTGGATGATTGTAAGGGATCATATTGTACATAGGTAGGATATTAGCCAATGTAATAAAATTCTCTAAGTTTTCTTCTTCTTTCTTTTCTCTAGTTTTCTTTTTCTTTAGAAAGAGCAAGAGGTTGGATAGTTAATATTCTTCTTCTTCTTTCTTTCTTTCTTTCTTTCTTTTATTTTCTTCTTAGATTCTATTTAATTTTATGTTTATAATGCCTATGCTAGGCTAAACTTCTATTTGGTTAAGGGTGATTTCAAAGCCCTAGACATGTTTTGTGATTGATTTTCAGATTCTATCTATCATTAATTTTCTATCAAAGTTGCTTATGTTCTTCTACAAGAATTGTTCATGATGTTGTCTTGATTTATTTAGGTGTACAACTAGATAGATCTTGATAATCATCTATTGCTAGTTTAGGAGTCTTGATCCGTGTAATTGTCTTGATTTCCTATTCATAAGTGGCAATTTGTGATTAATGATTATGGTCAAGTTTTCAATAATTGCAAAGTGGAACATAACCTAAGTTGAACAATCCGAGCTTATGTGTTTGTTGCTTAGATCAACCTATCTTTCTCATCATAAAGCTGCCATCAAATTGAATCTAGAGAGCTTATTCTAGGTTGTTTGATGGTTAGAGATTAAATAGAGAGCTTGTTCTATTTAACGACAAACTAAGGAAAGATTGGGATAACAGAGCTTGTTGTTATCTACGGTTGTTAACTTTGATAGTTGGTTGATATTGATAGATCTGAAATTGATTCTTAATGATGTCTAGTGGTGGAGAATGAAACCTTAACCATATTTTTCATATTTGATTCTTCTTACTTACTTGTTTTCTTACTTTTTTATTTTGCTTATTTTTTTTATATTTATTTTTATTGGCTGGTTATACCGCCTAATTTGTATATTAATTTTGTTTTATTTTTATTGGCTGGTTATACCGCCTAATTTAGTATATATATTTTTATTGGCTGGTTATACCGCCTAATTTAGTATATATATTTTTATTGGCTGGTTATACCGCCTTGCATCTTATTCTTATTATTTACTTTAGTTTAAATCTGGCTTCAAAAACCCCTTTTCTTTTATTGTTCTTGAATTTAAGTTTTAAACTATTAACTTATAAACTAAAACCCAATCCCTGAGGACTCGACCCTTGCTAACTACTATACTTACAATTTATCTTTTTAGTGCAAGGTTAAATAAGATACACTCTTTTGGGTGCATCAGTAGGATATTAGCCATTTTAATAAAATTCTCTAAGTTTTCTTCTTCTTTCTTTTCTCTAGTTTTCTTTCTTTTCTCTAGTTTTCTTTTTCTTTAGAGAGAGCAAGAGGTTGGATAATTAATATTCTTCCTCTTCTTCTTTCTTTCTTTTATTTTCTTCTTAGATTTTCTTTAATTTTATGTTTATGTTTACAATGCCTATGCTAGGCTAAACTTCTATTTGGTTAAGGGTGATTTCAAAGCCCTAGACATGTTTTGTGATTGATTTTCAGATTCTATCTATCATTAATTTTCTATCAAAGTTGCTTATGTTCTTCTACAAGAATTGTTCATGATGTTGTCTAGATTTATTTAGGTGTACAACTAGATAGATCTTGATAATTATCTATTGCTAGTTTAGGAGTCTTGATCCGTGTAATTGTCTTGATTTCCTATTCATAAGTGGCAATTTGTGATTAATGATTATGGTCAAGTTTTCAATAATTGCAAAGTGGAACATAACCTAAGTTGAACAATCCGAGCTTATGTGTTTGTTGCTTAGATCAACCTATCTTTCTCATCATAAAGCTGCCATTAAATTGAATTTAGAGAGCTTATTCTAGGTTGTTTAATGGTTAGAGATTAAATAGAGAGCTTGTTCTATTTAACGACAAACTAAGGAAAGATTGGGATAACAGAGCTTGTTGTTATCAACGGTTGTTAACTTTGATAGTTGGTTGATATTGATAGATCTGAAATTGATTCTTAATGATGTCTAGTGGTGGAGAATGAAACCTTAACCATATTTTTCATATTTGATTCTTCTTACTTACTTGTTTTCTTACTTTTCTAGTTTGCTTATTTTTAAAAGTATATTTATTTTTATTGGCTGGTTATACCGCCTAATTTAGTATATATATTGGCTGGTTATACCGCCTAATTTAGTATATATATTTTTATTGGCTGGTTATACCGCCTTGCATCTTATTCTTATTATTTACTTTAATTTAAATCTGGCTTCAAAAACCCCTTTTCTTTTATTGTTCTTGAATTTAAGTTTTAAACTATTAACTTATAAACTAAAACCCAATCCCTGAGGACTCGACCCTTGCTAACTACTATACTTACAATTTATCTTTTTAGTGCAAGGTTAAATAAGATACACTCTTTTGGGTGCATCAAGTTTTTGGCGCCGTTGCCGGGGATTGTTTTCTTTAGTTTATTTGTTACTTGGTTTATTCTTATTTTCAGTTCTAATTAGTATTATTTTCTTGTACATACATGTTTTTCTTTTCAAATTTTGAAAAAAAAAAAAAGATGGAATTAAGCAATCTAACACTTGAAGAGTTGGTGGCATACATGAACATGGAGAATCAACAAGCCAATCTAACTTCCTCAGTTCAACAATTGGCCATGGGAGGATGTCAAGGCCATCAATGGTTCCAAGACCAACCGCATGATCATTACTCCAACACTTACCATGAGGGATGGTGGGATCATACTAATTATGGCTACTCGAAAAATTACCAAGAAGTAGATCCTTATGCCAATTACACTCATCCATCTAGCTTCAATCAATCATGGTCCCAAGAACCAGATCTTTTTCAACCACCACATATGACTCAAAACTCAGGTACTTCTTTAGAAGATCTTATCTATTCTCTTGTTACTGATACTTTGCAATTTCAACAGGAAACAAGGGCAAGCATCCAGAGTTTGGAAAAGCAAATGATCCAATTGACTAGTAGTATGGTGGGATGGGTAGCACAAAGATCTGAAGAACTCCCTGCCCAAACGATGATTAACCCAAAGGAGAATGCTATTATTGTGACCTTGAGGAATGAGGAACAAGATGAGGATGAGACAAAATTAGAGATGAATTCTATTCTTGAGGATAATGAAGCCAATGATCCAAATAAGAGTATTTCGGCACCTGAGGTAACGTTTGAGATTCCAATTTTTACTAATGTTTCTTCTCCACCTTTTCCTAGTAGATTCGCAAAGTTCAAGGAGGATGAACATGAACAAGACACGCTGGAAACCTTAAACAGTTTGTTTGTGGATGTCATTCAACAAGTACCAAAAGATGCACCATTCCTCGATGAGATATGCACCACCAAGGATGATGGAATAATACTTGTAATGGAGAATGCATCCACTGTTGTGCAAAGAAAGCTACCTCTCAAACGCATAAATTTGGGAAATTTCATGTATGAGCCTGACAAGCCTAAAAAGCCAAGAAGGGGTGTTGGTTAGATTCAAAACACTAACTCAAGTGTTAATTGGGAAGGCAGCCCAATTAAAGATGAAATTGCCAACCTTCCATATTCAGATTTGCTTTCTCTTTCTCTTTCTT
This sequence comes from Fremontodendron californicum, assembly GCA_030761205.1. Classification (NCBI taxonomy): domain Eukaryota; kingdom Viridiplantae; phylum Streptophyta; class Magnoliopsida; order Malvales; family Malvaceae; genus Fremontodendron; species Fremontodendron californicum. The sequence goes on from JAULJL010000026.1 coordinate 3,113,558, forward strand.
TTCCTTTTTCTTTTATTATTTTTATTGTTTTTATTTTATTTCTTATGTTTATTTGTTAATTGTGTTTACTGCTTTTAAGTTCATTTAGGCTGCATAAGTTTCTTTTGTTTAATAGTTCTTTTCTCTTACATATAATTCTTGCATTGGGGGATAATAGCATTACATTAATGACAATGTAAGAGTTATGTGTGGGGGGAAGAATTTAGGATTTTATTTAGAGTGTTTTGTTTTTGAGTCTTTTTATGTTGTTTTTCTTTCTGATCCTTGTTTTGAAAATAACTAGATGTAAATATAATTTTTAATTTTTTTACCCCGGTTAAATGGCGGATAACGGTACTCCGTGATTATTTAAATCGGTTCCATCAGCTACCCACAAAACTGATATTGTATATAAATTTCTCTTCCAATTTCTCTTTCATTTTTTTTTCATTTTTTTTCAGGATGGATGATATTCTCACAAGATTGCAGAAACGATTTCCTCCTTTTCCTCGAAATATTTTACTGAAGCTTTACCAAGTTCGATTTGAAAGATTAAGAATGCTTATGCACAAAGGGATTCCTGCAGACATACGTTGGATAATTGAAGCCAAGGTACGTGAAGATGAATATCTTCCTGTTTTGCATTTACCAGGTACAGGTAGAAGCACTTTTGCAAAGAAGCGACGAGCAAAGCGCATGAGTTCAAATTGCCACAAATGTGCACGATGGACGTGTAACGGTAAATGTCGTTCTATTGGGATTCCGTCCTCTAATCGAGATGATAAAATTGAATTCATTAAGGATGGACTGAGTAAGGAGAATTTGGGTAATATCCAACTTTCTCTTGAGACGCATCCTAGTGGAGACGTACAAAGAGAAATTCTTGATTTATGGCCGCAATTCCAAAGGGAATGGCAACATCTTGGGAATCTGATGTTAAAAGACCCTGTTTGCCAGCTTGTAAGAAAACTGGATGGGAAGCATATCCTCGACTCATAGAAAGCGTTTAAGCCGTTTCTGGACGTAAAACCAGAGGAAGATGTGAGCCACAATCACAACTACAATAAATGACTTCTCAGTTTTTGGTTTGATTTGCAATAACTTTATTTTGGTTTAATTTACGTGTTGTTCGATTTGTGTAATTATTCTCGTTTTTTTTTATTTGTCTTTTACGGTTGATTTTTTCTTCTCTTTTTGATTTTCTTCCTGAAATCACGCAAAAATCTTTTGTTAGGTTAATATTTTCTTCTGACAGGTTAGATACACTTTCGGCGACATTATTACTCTTGTCTGATTCACTACTCAGTCCTCTATATATTACACCATGTACTCATTCTCTTGCAGGCACTCGAAAAAGAAAAAAAAAATGGAAAGTACTTCGTCCCAACGCATTAAAAAAATTTGTGTCTTTGGAGGTGCTTATCCAGGGAAAAATAACATATTCGCTGATGAAGCCATAAGAGTTGGAGTAATACTTGCCCAACAAAAGATCCAGTTGATTTATGGAGGCGGTAGTACGGGTTTAATAGGAGCAGTCGCTACAGCAGCACACGCCGGAGGAAGTCCAGTTCTAGGAATCGTGCCAAAACTATTCACAAGTTTTTGTGGACCTACCGTGGGTAAGGAAATACAAGTCTGGAGTATCCCTGAACGGATAACAATCATGTACCATTCTGCCGATGCATTCATTGCTTTACCAGGAGGTCTGGGTACATTGGAAGAAATAGCTTGCGTGGCTTCTTGGTCATCTTTGGTCACAAATAAGAAACCCATTGGTTTGCTTAATATTAATGGTTATTTTAGTAATTTGCTTTCATATTTAGATAATGCTGTGGATAATGGATTCATGTTTTCAGAGGCAAGGAGAACCATAATTTCTGCTACAACCATTGAAGATTTACTCAAAAAGCTCCAAGCTTATGAGTATTTATCTGCTACGGTTGTTTCGCAAACGCTCGGAAAAAGAAAAAGAGATATGGACAAGCAAGGAGTGGATTGCACTTTGTCTTTGTGACATTATCTAACATTTTGTTTGTTGTGTCTCAGTTATAATAAGTGATTACAACCTCTGCAGGTAATATCTCCTAAATTCTACCTTTAAAATTTGACATTGGGGACAATGCCATATTTTAGTAGGGGGTAAGGGACATATTTTGCTAATAAAAAAAAAAAAAAAAGTTTGTTGTGTTTTAAGCAATTTAGAAGTATTCATTCTGAACAAGGTCTGAGTAAGGGAGACTTGAGACATACCTTGTCAGTTTGATTTTAATCTTTTTATGTTTACTTGTTAATTTTTGTTTAGTATTTTAGGATTATTTAGGTTGCATGAGTTTGTTTTGTTTTGAGTCTAGTTGTTCCTATACTTATGTTATTAGTTCTTTTCTCTTACACACGATTCTTTCATTTGGGTTAATAGACTTACATTGAGGACAATGTAAGAATTAAGTGTGGGGGGAATGATTTAGGATTTCTTTTATTTTCGTCTACTATTTTTTTTTTATGAGTCTTTATTATTATTATTTTTAGTGTGTTTTAGTTCCTTTTTAATACAATGATGAGATATGAATTGCATAGGTCTAAACTGGTTACTAGTGGGAAGATTTTCATGAGAATTAAGCTTGATACTAATTTTTATGAGCCAATGTTAATATGATATGTTGATTGAGAAAGAAGCATGTTTAGACTTAAAACTGACTTGTATAATCATCATTGTGAGTTTTTGAGCCTAAAATGATTGATGCATTATACAAATCAATCTAATTTCTTTCTTGAGTGCTCTTATGATTACATGATTCTCTAGAACTTGCTTTAAACCGTTTGAGACTATATTGATACATGTGACAACATGAATATGATAGAGGCATTAGGATTATAACCCGAGCCAAACAGCCATCCATTATTAATGTTCCAAGAGAACACACCCTTAGTGAACCAATTTGAGCCTACATTGAATAAGCTATATCTTTGGTAACCATAACCTGTCCCTAACCTAAATATACTTATATCTTTACCTTTGTTCCAAAGATGAATTAGCATGTTTTGAGACAAGTTGCAAAGACAAGGGATATTTTTTGGTTAGAAACAAGAAATAAGTGTGGGGGGAAAAGAAAAGAAAAGTCAAGAGAAAAAGTAATGGAATACTGGAAAATACATTCCTATGTAAAAAATATATATATATATGAATCATCTCTTGAATTTGTGGAAAAAGAAAAAGATGTTACAAAGTTGTTTAGAATGAAGAAAAGGCCCAACATGAATATCCGGCCTAGGTGACTATGTACTTGTAAAGAGTTTTGAGAAGTTTCTTTGTATAATTTTTTTATGTCTCTAAAATTTATGAACTCTTTGGAACCTTTGTGATATCTTTATCCTTTTGTTCTTCAACCACATTACAAACCCCTTGGCCCCATTACAACCTTGATTAAAGACCTCTTGATTTATGAAGTTGCATGATCTTTTAGTGGAGAATAGGTGGACAAGCAAGCATATGGTAGAAGTGTTTTCATGAGATTGATTGAGGGTAAACACTTTACCACTACTTTAAAGAGTGAAAATCAAGAGAGTATCCCATGTGAGAAGTTGAGATTAAGTTTGAATATGCACTATTTTGATTGAAATATGTTATGTTAATATTGGCTTAACTCAAACTATTTACATTCAAGCAAGATTTTTTGTGAATTTCTTTAAGCTATTGATTAGTTTTTAAGACTTGTCCAATGATTATCTCAAATTTATATTGGAAGGATTAGTTATAATTATTATTTTTAGTTTTTCTTATGTTTTCAATGTTTGTGGGTATCGTCCTAGTAAACCCTCACGAGACTAAACTCGTCCACTAGGGACACCTAGGGGTTTAAAGGCTTGTGTCACATGCTAAGTGCCACCGTGATTTCCTACGAAAATGGATTAGATTAGATTTTCTTATTTTATTTTTATTGAGTCGTTGCTAGGGACTAGCAACAATCTAAGTGTGGGGGTGTGATAACTCGTATAATTATATAGTTTTTAGTTATGTTTTATTATTGTTTTGTGTCAAATACGAGTTATTATTGTTTAGTCTAATTGTGTTTATGATCTTTTATATTTTTATGTAATTTGGTGTTTTTCACAAGTTTCTTTGAGTGATTTCAGATTACTAGAATTAAGGGCAAATCCAGTTCAGTTCCAGTTCCGATAGCTTTTTCCATATCAGCTATATCTCGAGTTTCACTGAAGCAATAAGGCTGAAATTTTAACCGTGCAAAATTAAGAGGCATATCTATCGTTTTCATGTTTTACACTTCTTGAAACGGAGTCGTTTTGCCTAGCGAAATCAACCATCAAGATGGCTGATGTGCAATGACGTCTGTCCTGAGCAGTTTTCGCATTTTTACCATATCGTCCGATACACATCAGCAAATGAGCTGATTCCAACGGCTATGGATCACTAACTGATAGGGGAACATTTGTCTAGAAGACCATGTGATCAGATAAAGCCTCCAATATTGAAGAAATCGACCATCAATTTGGCTGATGTGCAATGACGTCTGTGCTGACCTGTTTTTGTATTTTCCCCATATCTTCTTCTCCACATCAGAAAATGAGCTGATTCCAACGGCTATGAATCAGTAACTCATAGGGGAACATTTTTCTAGAAGACCATGTGATCAGATCAGGCCTCCAAGATTGACAAAATCGACCATCAAGTTGGCTGATCAAAATTGTCATACAATATGACGAAAATTGTTAGAAAAATGCACCCACCTATTATACCTACCTTTGAAATTTGTAAAGCTTGTCTCTTGTCATTTAGCCCTCCAAAATGTGTATAAATAGAGGGCCTTGGATGATTGTAGAGGATCATATTGTACATAGGTAGGATATTAGCCATTTTAATAAAATTCTCTAAGTTTTCTTCTTCTTTCTTTTCTCTAGTTTTCTTTTTTTTCTCTAGTTTTCTTTTTCTTTAGAGAGAGCAAGAGGTTGGATAATTAATATTCTTCCTCTTCTTCTTTCTTTCTTTTATTTTCTTCTTAGATTTTCTTTAATTTTATGTTTATGTTTACAATGCCTATGCTAGGCTAAACTTCTATTTGGTTAAGGGTGATTTCAAAGCCCTAGACATATTTTGTGATTGATTTTCAGATTCTATCTATCATTAATTTTCTATCAAAGTTGCTTATGTTCTTCTACAAGAATTGTTCATGATGTTGTCTAGATTTATTAGGTGTACAACTAGATAGATCTTGATAATTATCTATTGCTAGTTTAGGAGTCTTGATCCGTGTAATTGTCTTGATTTCCTATTCATAAGTGGCAATTTGTGATTAATGATTATGGTCAAGTTTTCAATAATTGCAAAGTGGAACATAACCTAAGTTGAACAATCCGAGCTTATGTGTTTGTTGCTTAGATCAACCTATCTTTCTCATCATAAAGCTGCCATTAAATTGAATTTAGAGAGCTTATTCTAGGTTGTTTAATGGTTAGAGATTAAATAGAGAGCTTGTTCTATTTAACGACAAACTAAGGAAAGATTGGGATAACAGAGCTTGTTGTTATCTACGGTTGTTAACTTTGATAGTTGGTTGATATTGATAGATCTGAAATTGATTCTTAATGATGTCTAGTGGTGGAGAATGAAACCTTAACCATATTTTTCATATTTGATTCTTCTTACTTACTTGTTTTCTTACTTTTCTAGTTTGCTTATTTTTAAAAGTATATTTATTTTTATTGGCTGGTTATACCGCCTAATTTAGTATATATATTGGCTGGTTATACCGCCTAATTTAGTATATATATTGGCTGGTTATACCGCCTAATTTAGTATATATATTTTTATTGGCTGGTTATACCGCCTTGCATCTTATTCTTATTATTTACTTTAATTTAAATCTGGCTTCAAAAACCCCTTTTCTTTTATTGTTCTTGAATTTAAGTTTTAAACTATTAACTTATAAACTAAAACCCAATCCCTGAGGACTCGACCCTTGCTAACTACTATACTTACAATTTATCTTTTTAGTGCAAGGTTAAATAAGATACACTCTTTTGGGTGCATCAGTCGCTACAGCAGCACACGCCGGAGGAAGTCCAGTTCTAGGAATCGTGTCAAAACTATTCACAGGTTTTTGTGGACCTACCGTGGGTAAGGAAATACAAGTCTGGAGTATCCCTGAACGGATGACAATCATGTACCATTCTGCCGATGCATTCATTGCTTTACCAGGAGGTCTTGGTACATTGGAAGAAATAGCTTGCGTGGCTTCTTGGTCATCTTTGGTCACAAAAAAGAAACCCATTGGTTTGCTTAATATTAATGGTTATTTTAGTAATTTGCTTTCATAATTAGATAATGCTGTGGAAATTGGATTCATGTTTTCAGAGGCAAGGAGAACCATAATTTCTGCTACAACTATTGAAGATTTACTCAAAAAGCTCCAAGCTTATGAGTATTTACCTGCTACGGTTGTTTCGCAAACGCTCGGAAAAAGAAAAAGAGATATAGACAAGCAAGGAGTGGATTGCACTTTGTCTTTGTGACATTATCTAACATTTTGTTTGTTGTGTCTCAGTTATAATAAGTGGTTAGCAACCTCTGCAGGTAATATCTCCTAAATTCTACCTTTAAAATTATACATTGGGGACAATGTCATATTTTAGTAGGGGGTAAGGGACATATTTTGCTAATTTCTAAAAAAAAAAAAAATTTGTTGTGTTTTAATCCATTTAGAAGTATTCATTCTGAACAAGGTCTGAGTAAGGGAGACTTGAGACATACCTTGTCAGTTTGATTTAATCTTTTCAAAAAAAAAAAACTATCTGGTCCGTTTATTATCTGCATGTGTTTTTCTTTTCTTTTCTTTTCTTTTATTATTTTTATTTATGTTTATTTGTTAATTATTTGTTTAGTATTTTAGGATTATTTAGGTTGCATGAATTTGTTTTGTTTTGAGTCTTAGTTGTTCCTATTCTTATGTTATTAGTTCTTTTCTCTTACACATGATTCTTTCATTTGGGTTAATAGACTTACATTGAGGACAATGTAAGAATTATGTGTGGGGGGAATGATTTAGGATTTCTTTTATTTTTGTCTACTATTTTTTTTTATGAGTCTTTATTATTATTTTTAGTGTGTTTTAGTTCCTTTTCAATACTATGATGAGATATGAATTGCATAAGTCTAAAACAGATTTATTAGTGAGAAGATTTTCATGAGAATTGAACTTGATATCAATTTTTTTATGAGCCAATGTTAATATGATATGTTGATTGAGAAAGAAGCATGTTTAGACTTAATCTGACTTGTATAATCATCCTTGTGGGTTTTTGAGCCTATAATGATTGACGCATTATACAAATCAATCTAATTTCTTTCTTGAGTGCTCTTATGATTACATGATTCTCTAGAACTTGCTTTAGACCTTGTTGAGACTATATTGATGCATGTGACAACATGAATATGATAGAGGCATTAGGATTTTTAGCCAGGGCCAAACAGCCATCCCTTATTGATGTTCCAAGAGAACACACCCCTAGTGAGCCAATTTGAGCCTACATTGAATAAGCTATTTATTTGGTAACCGCAACTTACACCTAGCCTAAATATAACCCTTGTTCTAAAGATGGATTATATATTTTGAGACATATTGCAAAAAAAAACAAGGGATATTTTTAGTTAAAAATTTGTGTTGGAAACAAAAGATAAGTGTGGGGGAAGAAAAGAAAAGAAAAAGTCAAGAGAGAAAGAAAGGGATCATTGTCAAATACATTCCCATATATATATAAAAAAAAAAAAAACCTTCTCTTGAACTTCTTGTTAAAGTAAAGAAAAAGATGTTACAAAGTTGGTTAGAATGATGCAAAGGCTCAACATGAATATTTAGCCTATGTTATTATGTGCTTTATAAGAGTTTTGAGAAGTTTTATTTGTATGATCTTATTATGTCTCTAAACTCTATGAACTCTTTGGAACCTTTGTGATATCTTTATCCTTTTGTTCTTTAACCACATTATAACCCTTTGGCCCCATTACAACCTTGAATAAAGACCTCTTGATTTATGAAGTTGTATGATCTAAATAGTGGAGAATAGGTGGACAAGCAAGCATATGGTAGAAGTGTTTTCATGAGATTGATTGAGTGTAAACACTTTACCACTACTTTAAAGAGTGAAAATCAAGAGAGTATCCCATGTGAGAAGTTGAGATTAAGTTTGAATATGCACTATTTTGATTGAAATATGTTATGTTAATATTGGCTTAACTCAAACTATTTACATTCAAGCAAGATTTTTTTGTGAAATTTCTTTAAGCTATTGATTAATTTTTAAGACTTGTCCAATGATTATCTCTAATTTATATTGGAAGGATTAGTTATAATTATTATTTTTAGTTTTTCTTATGTCTTCAATGTTTGTGGGTATCGTCCTAGTAAATCCTCACGAGAGTAAACTCGTCCACTAGGGACACCTAGGGATTTAAAGGCTTGTGTCACATGCTAAGTGCCACCGTGATTTCCTACGAAAATGGATTGGATTAGATTTTCTTATTTTATTTTTATTGAGTCGTTGCTAGGGACTAGCAACAATCTAAGTGTGGGGGTGTGATAACTCGTATAATTATATAGTTTTTAGTTATGTTTTATTATTATTTTGTGTCAAATACGAGTTATTATTGCTTAGTCTAATTGTGTTTATGATTTTTTATATTTTTATGTAATTTGGTGTTTTTCACGAGTTTCTTTGAGTGATTTCAGATTACTAGGTTAAATCAAGAATTAAGGGCAAATCCAGTTCAGTTCCAGTTCCGACACCTTTTGCCATATCAGCTATATCTGGAGTTTCACTGAAGCAATAAGGCTGAAATTTTAACAGTGCAAAGTTAAGAGGCATATCTATCTTTTTTATGCTTGTACTTCTTGAAACGGAGTCGTTTTCCCTAGCGAAATCAACCATCAAGTTGGCTGATGTGCAATGAAGTCTGTGCTGACAAGTTTTGGTATTTTGACCATATCTTCTGATCCACATCAGCAAATGAGCTGATTCCAACGGCTATGGATCACCGACTGATAGGGGAACATTTTTCTAGAAGACCATTCGATCAGATCAAGCCTCCAATATTGACAAAATCGACCATCAAGCTGGCTGATCAGAATTGTCATACAATATGACGAAAATTGTTAGAAAAATGCACCCACCTATTATACCTACCTCTGAAATTTATAAAGCTTGTCTCTTGTCATTTAGCTCTCTAAAATGTGTATAAATAGAGGGCCTTGGATGATTGTAAGAGACATGGTAGATTGGTAGGATATTAGCCATTGTAATAAAATTCTCTAAGTTTTCTTCTTCTTTCCTTTCTCTAGTTTTCTTTTTCTTTATTTACTTATGCTTCTTACATTTCTTTTCATTTTCTTCTTAGATTCTCTTTGATTTTATGTTTATGTTTACAATGCCTATGCTGGGCTAAACTTCTATTTGGTTAAGGGTGATTTCAAAGCCCTAGACATGTTTTGTGATTGATTTTTAGATTCTATCTATCATTAATTTTCTATCAAAGTTGCTTATGTTCTTCTCCAAGAATTGTTCATGATGTTGTCTTGATTTGTTTAGGTGTACAACTAGATAGATCTTGATAATTATCTATTGCTAGTTTAGGAGTCTTGATCCATGTAATTGTCTTGATTTCCTATTCATAAGTGGCAATTTGTGATTAATGATTATGGTCAATTTTTCAATAATTGCAAAGTGGAACATAACCTAAGTTGAACAATCCGAGCTTATGTGTTTGTTGCTTAGATCAACCTATCTTTCTCATCATAAAGCTGCCATTAAATTAAATTTAGAGAGCTTATTCTAGGTTGTTTGATGGTTAGAGATTAAATAGAGAGCTTGTTCTATTTAACGACAAACTAAGGAAAGATTGGGATAACAGAGCTTGTTGTTATCTACGGTTGTTAACTTTGATAGTTGGTTGATATTGATAGATCTGAAATTGGTTCTTAATGATGTCTAGTGGTGGAGAATGAAACCTTAACCATATTTCTCTCATATTTGATTTATTCTTAATTACTTGTTTTCTCATTCTTATTATTTACTTTAGTTTAAATCTGATTTAAAAAACCCCTTTTCTTTTATTGTTCTTGAATTTAAGTTTTAAACTATCAACTTGTAAACTAAAACCCAATCCCTGAGGACTCGACCCTTGCTAACTACTATACTTACAATTGATCTTTTTAGTGCAAGGTTAAATAAGATACACTCTTTTGGGTGCATCACTAACTCCTCTAGGTCTACCCATATAAACTTCCTCATCATCTACCTCCTCTATATCATGTTCATCAACAACACTAGGCTCTCGTCTTGCCCCTCTATCTCGCCCACCTTGTAGGTTTTGAATGGCTGCTGATTGCCTCTCTATCTTGTCTGACATCTGCTCCATCGCAAAATTCATCCTCTCAAACTGTTGTTGCATAGCTCTCCATGTAAAGAATGGATTTTCATCCCCCTTGTGTGATGATTCACTATGGTGACAAATTTGAAGTTGCTGCAAAACAAAATCTTAGTGATAAAAATAAACTCACACACTCCCTTAGTGTTTACACTCAATTATGATATCACTTCAACTCTTGCTTGCACTCTTTTAGGCTTTTTCTTTAATAAACTTACTTACTCTTGCCTTTTACCACTCTATTTCCTCTTTCAGATTCTTTAGGAACTAGAAGAACTCTTCAAGAGGAGACTCAAAGATCATCATTATTCTTCTTCTCCATTATTTTATTTTCTTTTTAGTTTTATGTATATATTATCTATGCCTATGCTAGGCTAAACTTCTATTTGGTCAAGGGTGATTTCAAAGCCCTAGACATGTTTTGTAATTGATTTTTAGATTCTATCTATCATTAATTTTCTATCAAAGTTGCTTATGTTCTTGATTTTTTTAGGTGTACAACTAGTTAAATCTTGATAATTCTCTATTGCTAGTTTAGGAGTCTTGATCCATGTAATTGTCTTGATTTCCTATTCATAAGTGATGCACCCAGAAGAGTATATCTTATTTAACCTTGTACTAAAAAGATAAATTGTAAGTATAGTAGTTAGCAAGGGTCAAGTCCTCAGGGATTGGGTTTTAGTTTATAAGTTAATAGTTTAAAACTTGAATTCAAGGAAAACAAAAGAAAATGGGGTTTTGAAATAGTTTTAAAAATAAGCAAACAAGAAAAGTAAGATGCAAGTAAGAAATAAGAAATCAAATATGAGAGAAATATGGTTAAGATTTCATTCTCCACAACTAGACATCATTAAGAATCAATTTCAGATCTATCAGTATCAACCAACTGATAAGCTCATAAAGTATACATTTTATGCCTTTCTACCTTTAGTTTTTGTTATGTTTTCGATATTTATCTTGTTTACTTATAATATGTTTTTGAATTTTAGGCACAATAAGGAGAATGAAGTCAAAATATGTCAATAATGATGGTAAAGAGCTTACAAAATCATAATCACAAGATGGAAGAAGACTTGGGAGTCAAAAATATCAATTTCTGGTTGAAAAGCAATCAGGCAAATTTGTCCTCCGGAGCTTGTTTTACGAAGAAACTTTCTTCTTGACTTTTGAAGTTGACTTGATTATCTTTCCAACGATATATTATGGGCCCAAATCGGATAAGAAATGGGCAACCAAATTGGCGCTAGAAGATCTCTCTATAGAACCCTACGGCCAGAAAAACCCTAACCGCAAATCTGAAAAAAAAAGGAAAAAACGTGATTTTTCTGCCTCCAGGCGTACTTGTGCGGCAAGGACTTATTCTCAGGGTTTTAAAGCTCTATAAATACCATCTTTTGAGCCACAAACTAGACATCTTTTGAGGAGACTCAAGGGATCATCATTCTTCTTCTTCTTCTTCTTCTTCTTCTCCATTCTTTTATTTTTATTTTTAGTTTTATGTATATATTATCTATGCCTATGCTAGGCTAAACTTTTATTTGGTTAATGATGCACCCAAAAGAGTGTATCTTATTTAACCTTGCACTAAAAAGATAAATTGTAAGTATAGTAGTTAGCAAGGGTCGAGTCCTCAGGGATTGGGTTTTAGTTTATAAGTTAATAGTTTAAAACTTAAATTCAAGAACAATAAAAGAAAAGGGGTTTTTGAAGCCAGATTTAAACTAAAGTAAATAATAAGAATAAGATGCAAGGCGGTATAACCAGCCAATAAAAATATATATACTAAATTAGGCGGTATAACCAGCCAATAAAAATATATATACTAAATTAGGCGGTATAACCAGCCAATAAAAATAAAACAAAGTTAATATACAAATTAGGCGGTATAACCAGCCAATAAAAATAAATATAAAAAATAAGCAAACTAAAAGTAAGAAAACAAGTAAGTAAGAAGAATCAAATATGAAAAATATGGTTAAGGTTTCATTCTCCACCACTAGACATCATTAAGAATCAATTTCAGATCTATCAATATCAACCAACTATCAAAGTTAACAACCGTAGATAACAACAAGCTCTGTTACCCCAATCTTTCCTTAGTTTGTCGTTAAATAGAACAAGCTCTCTATTTAATCTCTAACCATTAAACAACCTAGAATAAGCTCTCTAAATTCAATTTAATGGCAGCTTTATGATGAGAAAGATAGGTTGATCTAAGCAACAAACACATAAGCTCGGATTGTTCAACTTAGGTTATGTTCCACTTTGCAATTATTGAAAACTTGACCATAATCATTAATCACAAATTGCCACTTATGAATAGGAAATCAAGACAATTACACGGATCAAGACTCCTAAACTAGCAATAGATAATTATCAAGATCTATCTAGTTGTACACCTAAATAAATCAAGACAGCATCATGAACAATTCTTGTAGAAGAACATAAGCAACTTTGATAGAAAATTAATGATAGATAGAATCTGAAAATCAATCACAAAACATGTCTAGGGCTTTGAAATCACCCTTAACCAAATAGAAGTTTAGCCTAGCATAGGCATTATAAACATAAAATTAAATAGAATCTAAGAAGAAAATAAAAGAAAGAAAGAAGAAGAAGAAGAATATTAATTATCCAACCTCTTGCTCTTTCTAAAGAAAAACAAAACTAGAGAAAAGAAAGAAAGAATAAGAAAATCTAATCTAATCCACTTTCGTAGGAAATCACGGACACACTTAGCATGTGACACAAGCCTTTAAACCCCTAGGTGTCCCTAGTGGACGAGTTTAGTCTCGTGAGGGTTTACTAGAACGATACCCACAAACATTGAAAAACTAAAATATAAATAAACTACATATACTAAAAAAATTTACTCCTAATCTTTTCAATATAAATTAGAGACAATCTTTGAACAAGTCTATAAACTAATCAATAGCTCAAAGAATTTCACAAAAAATCATGCTTGAATGTAAATTGTTTGAGTTAAGCTAATATTAACATAACATATTTCAATCAAAATAGTGCATATTCAAACTTAATCTCAACTTCTCAAATGGGATACTCTCATGATTTTCACTCTTTAAAGTAGTGGTAAAGTGTTTACACTCAATCAATCTCATGAAAACAGTTCTACCATATGCTTGCTTGTCCACCTATTCTCCACTATTTAGATCATGCAACTTCATAAATCAAGAGGTCTTTAATCAAGGTTGTAATGGGGCCAAAGGGTTATAATGTGGTTAAAGAACAAAAGGATAAAGATATCACAAAGGTTCCAAAGAGTTCATAGAGTTTAGAGACATAATAAGATCATACAAATAAAACTTCTCAAAACACTTATAAAGCACATAATAACATAGGCTAAATATTCATGTTGAGCCTTTGCTTCATTCTAACCAACTTTGTAACATCTTTTTCTTTACTTTAACTAGAAGTTTAAGAGAAGATTTTTTTTTTTTTTTAATATGGGAATGTATTTGACAATGATCCCTTTCTTTTTCTCTTGACTTTTTCTTTTCTTTTCTTCCCCCACACTTATCTTTTGTTTCCAACCCAAATTTTCAACTAAAAATATACCTTGTTTTTTGCAATATGTCTCAAAATTTCTAGTCCATCTTTAGAACAAGGGTAAAGATATAAATGTGTTTAGGCTAGGTGTAAGATGTGGTTACCAAATAAATAGCTTACTCAATGTAGGCTCAAATTGGCTCACTAGGGGGATGTTCTCTTGGAACATCAATAAGGGATGGCTGTTTGGCCCTAGTTAAAAGTCCTAATGCCTCTATCATATTCATGTTGTCACATGCATCAATAAAGTCTCAAATGGTTTAAAGCAAGTTCTAGAGAATCATGTAATCATAACTGCACTCAAGAAAGAAATTAGATTGATATGTGTAATGCATCAATTATATAGGCTCAAAAACTCACAAGGATGATGACTTGTCAAGTCTAAACATGCTTCTTTCTCAACCAACATATCATATCAACATTGGCTCATAAAAATTAGTATCAAGCTTAATTCTCATGAAAATCTTCTCCCTAATAACCAGTTTAGACCTATGCAATTCATATCTCATCATTGTATTAAAAAAAAACTAAAACACACTAATAATAGTAATAATAATAATAATAATAATAATATTAAAGACTTAAATAAAATAATAGACAAAAATAAAAGAAATCCTAAATCCTTCCCCCCACACTTAATTCTTACATTGTCCTCAATGTAATGCTATTAGTCCAAATGAAAGAATCATGTGTAAGAGAAAAGAACTAATAACATAAGAATAGAAATAACTAAGACTCAAAACAAAACAAATTCATGCAACCTAAATAATCCTAAAATACTAAACAAATAATTATCAAATAAACATAAAAATAAATAAAAACAATAAAAATAATAAAAGGAAAAGGAAAAGAAAGCAAATCTGAGTATGGCAGGTTGGTAATTTCTTCATTAATTGGGCTGCCTTCCCAATTAGTACTTGAGTTAAGTTGTCCAACCAAACCAACACCCCTTCTTGGCTTTTTAGGCTTGTTAGGCTCATACATGAAACTTCCCAAATTTGAGCGTTTGATTGGAAGCTTTCAGTGCACAAAAGTGGATGCATTGTCCATTACAAGTATTATTCCATCCTTTGTAGTGCATTGCTCATCGAGGAATAGTGCATCTTTTGGTACTTGTTGAGTGGCATCCACAAACAAACTGTTTAAGGTTTCCAGCATGTTTTGTTCATGTTCCTCCTCCTTGAACTTTGCGAATCTACTAGGGAAAGATGGAGAAGAAACATTAGTAAAAATTGGAATCTTAAACGTTACCTCAGGTGCCGAAATACTCTTATTTGAATTTGTGGCTTCATTATCCTCTAGAATACAATCCATCTCTAATTTTGTCTCATCCTCATCTTGTTCCTCATTCTTCAAGGTCACAATAGTAGCATTCTCCTTTGGGTTAATCATCGTTTGGGCTGGGAGTTCTTCAGATCTTTGTGCTACCCATCCCACCATACTACTAGCCAATTGGCTCATTTGCTTTTCCAAACTCTGGATGCTTGCCCTTGTTTCCTGTTGAAATTGCAAAGTATCAGTAACAAGAGAATAGACAAGATCTTCTAAAGAAGTACCTGAGTTTTGAGTCATATGTGGTGGTTGAAAAAGATCTGGTTCTTGAGACCATGATTGATTGAAGCTAGATGGATGAGTGTAATTGGCATAAGGATCTACTTCTTGGTAATTTTTCGAGTAGCCATAATTAGTATGATCCCACCATCCCTCATGGTAAGTGTTTGAGTAATGATCATACTGTTGGTCTTGGAACACTTGATGGCCTTGACATCCTCCCATGGCCAATTGTTGAACTGGGGAGGTGAGATTGGCTTGTTGATTCTCCATGTTCATGTATGCCACCAACTCTTCAAGTGTTAGATTGCTCAATTCCATCGTTTTTTTTTTTCAAAATTTGAAAAGAAAAACCTGTATGTACAAGAAAATAAAACTAATTAGAACTGAAAATAAGAATAAACCAAGTACCAAATAAACTAAATAAAGCAATCCCCGGCAACGGCGCCAAAAATTTGATGTACTCAAAAGAGTATATCTTATTTAACCTTGCACTTAAAAAAAATCAATTGTAGAGTATTGATAAGTGCTTAATTTCATACATTTTCCTATTTAATTTCTTTATACTTTGTGCTTTGGTTCTTACTTCCTTGACATTTTACTAGGTTTTTATGCTTTGTAGGTATTTTGGAGGAGATGAAGTCAAAACATGTCAATTAGGATGTTAAAGAGCTTACAAAATGATGCACCCAAAAGAGTGTATCTTATTTAACCTTGCACTAAAAAGATCAATTGTAAGTACAATGATTAGCAAGGGTCGAGTCCTCAGGGATTGGGTTTTAATCTATGAGTTATTAGTTTATAACTTACGTTCAAAGAAAACAATAAAAGAAAAGGGGTTTTTGAAGCCAGATTTAAACTAAAGTAAATAATAAGAATAAGATGCAAGGCGGTATAACCAGCCAATAAAAATATATATACTAAATTAGGCGGTATAACCAGCCAATAAAAATAAAACAAAGGTAATATACAAATTAGGCGGTATAACCAGCCAATAAAAATAAATATACTTTTAAAAATAAGCAAACTAGAAAAGTAAGAAAACAAGTAAGTAAGAAGAATCAAATATGAAAAATATGGTCAAGGTTTCATTCTCCACCACTAGACATCATTAAGAATCAATTTCAGATCTATCAATATCAACCAACTATCAAAGTTAACAACCGAAGATAACAACAAGCTCTGTTATCCCAATCTTTCCTTAGTTTGTCGTTAAATAGAACAAGCTCTCTATTTAATCTCTAACCATTAAACAACCTAGAATAAGCTCTCTAAATTCAATTTAATGGCAGCTTTATGATGAGAAAGATAGGTTGATCTAAGCAACAAACACATAAGCTCGGATTGTTCAACTTAGGTTATGTTCCACTTTGCAATTATTGAAAACTTGACCATAATCATTAATCACAAATTGCCACTTATGAATAGGAAATCAAGACAATTACACGGATCAAGACTCCTAAACTAGCAATAGATAATTATCAAGATCTATCTAGTGGTACACCTAAATAAATCAAGACAACATCATGAACAATTCTTGTAGAAGAACATAAGCAACTTTGATAGAAAATTAATGATAGATAGAATCTAAAAATCAATCACAAAATATGTCTAGGGCTTTGAAATCACCCTTAACCAAATAGAAGTTTAGCCTAGCATAGGCATTGTAAACATAAACATAAAATTAAAGAGAATCTAAGAAGGAAATAAAAGAAAGAAGAAGAAGAAGAAGAAAATAAAGAAAAAGAAAACTAGAGAAAAGAAAGAAGAAGAAAACTTAGAGAATTTTATTACAATGGCTAATTTCCTACCAATCTACCATATCTTACAATCATCCAAGGCCCTCTATTTATACACATTTTGGAAGGCTAAATGACAAGAGACAAGCTTTACAAATTTCAAAGGTAGGTATAATAGGTGGGTGCATTTTTCTAACAATTTTCGTCATATTGTATGACAATTTTGATCAGCCAACTTGATGGTCGATTTTGTCAATTTTGGAGGCCTGATCTGATCACATGGTATACTAGAAAAATGTTCCCCTATCAGTTACTGATCCATAGCCGTTGGAATCAGCTCATTTGCTGATGTGGATAAGAAGATATGGGCAAAATACGAAAACAGGTCAGCACAGACGTCATTGCACATCAGCCAACTTGATGGTCGATTTTGCTAGGGAAAACGACTCCGTTTCAAGAAGTGTAAAACATAAAAAAGATAGATATGCCTCTTAACCTTGCACGGTTAAAATTTCAGCCTTATTGCTTCAGTGAAACTCGAGATATAGCTGATATGGCAAAAGGTGTCGGAACTGGAACTGAACTGGATTTGCCCTTAATTCTAGTAATCTGAAATCACTCAAAGAAACTTGTGAAAAACACCAAATTACATAAAGTATAAAAGATCATAAACACAATTAGACTAAACAATAATAACTCATATTTGACACAAAACAATAATAAAACATAACTAAAAACTATATAATTATACGAGTTATCACACCCCCACACATAGATTGTTGCTAGTCCCTAGCAACGACTCAATAAAATAAGAAAATCTAATCTAATCCATTTTCGTAGGAAATCACGGTGTCACTTAGCATGTGACACAAGCCTTTAAACCCCTAGGTGTCCCTAGTGGACGAGTTTAGTCTCGTGAGGGTTTACTAGAACGATACCCACAAACATTGAAGACATAAGAAAAACTAAAAATAATAATTATAACTAATCCTTCCAATATAAATTAGAGATAATCATTGGACAAGTCTTAAAAACTAATCAATAGCTTAAAGAAATTCACAAAAATTCTTGCTTGAATGTAAATAGTTTGAGTTAAGCCAATATTAGCATAACATATTTCAATCAAAATAGTGCATATTCAAACTTAATCTCAACTACTCACATGGGATACTCTCATGATTTTCACTCTTTAAAGTAGTGGTAAAGTGTTTACACTCAATCAATCTCATGAAAATAGTTCTACCATATTCTTGCTTGTCCACCTATTCTCCACTATTTAGATCATACAACTTCATAAATCAAGAGGTCTTTAATCAAGGTTGTAATGGGGCCAAGGGGTTTGTAATGTGGTTGAAGAACAAAAGGATAAAGATATCACAAAGGTTCCAAAGAGTTCATAAAGTTTAGAGACATAATAAGATCATACAAAGAAACTTCTCAAAACTCTTTACAAGTACATAGTCACCTAGGCCGGATATTCATGTTGGGCCTTTTCTTCATTCTAAACAACTTTGTAACATCTTTTCTTTTTCCCCAAATTCAAGAGATGATTCATATTTTTTTATTTTTTTTTTTTACATAGGAATGTATTTGCCAGTATTCCATTTCTTTTTTTTTTTTTTTGACTTTTCTTTTCTTTCCCCCCCCCCACACTTATTTCTTGTTTCTAACCCAAATTTTCAATAGATCTTCCTTGTCTTTGCAACTTGTCTCAAAACATGCTAATTCATCTTTGGAACAAAGGTAAGGATATAAGTATATTTAGGTTAGGGACAAGTTATGGTTACCAAAGAGATAGCTTATTCAATGTAGGCTCAAATTGGTTCACTAAGGGTGTGTTCTCTTGGAACATCAATAAGGGATGGCTGTTTGGCCCTGGCTAAAAATCCTAATGCCTCTATCATATTCATGTTGTCACATGCATCAATATAGTCTCAACAAGGTCTAAAGCAAGTTCTAGAGAATCATGTAATCATAAGAGCACTCAAGAAAGAAATTAGATTGATTTGTATAATGCGTCAATCATTATAGGCTCAAAAACTCACAAGGATGATTATACATGTCAGATTAAGTCTAAACATGCTTCTTTCTCAATCAACATATCATATTAACATTGGCTCATAAAAAGGTTGATATCAAGCTCAATTCTCATGAAAATCTTCTCACTAATAAATCTGTTTTAGACTTATGCAATTCATATCTCATCATAGTATTGAAAGTAACTAAAACACACTAAAAACACACTAAGTCTAAACATGCTTTTTTTTTTTTTGAAGAAGAAGATTAAATCAAACTGACAAGGTATGTCTCAAGTCTCCCTTACTCAGACCTTGTTCAGAATGAATACTTCTAAATGTCTTAAAACACAACAATTTTTTTTTTTTAAATTAGCAAAATATGTCCCTTACCCCCTACTAAAATATGACATTGTCCCCAATGTCAAATTTTAAAGGTAGAATTTAGGAGATATTACCTGCAGAGGTTGCTAAGCACTTATTATAACTGAGACACAATAAGCAAAATGTTAGATAATGTCACAAAGACAAAGAAAGTGCAATCCACTCCTTGCTCGTCCATATCTCTTTTTCTTTTTCCGAGCGTTTGCGAAACAACCGTAGCAGATAAATACTCATAAGCTTGGAGCTTTTTGAGTAAATCTTCAATGGTTGTAGCAGAAATTATGGTTCTCCTTGCCTCTGAAAACATGAATCCATTTTCCACAGCATTATCTAAATATGAAAGCAAATTACTAAAATAACCATTAATATTAAGCAAACCAATGGGTTTCTTATTTGTGACCAAAGATGACCAAGAAGCCACGCAAGCTATTTCTTCCAATGTACCCAGACCTCCTGGTAAAGCAATGAATGCATCGGCAGAATGGTACATGATTGTCATCCATTCAGGGATACTCCAGACTTGTATTTCCTTACCCACGGTAGGTCCACAAAAACCTGTGAATAGTTTTGGAACGATTCCTAGAAGTGGACTTCCTCCGGCGTGTGTTGCTGTAGCGACTGCTCCCATTAAACCCGTACTACCGCCTCCATAAACCAACTCTTATGGCTTCATCAGCTAATATTTTATTTTTCCCTGGATAAGCACCTCCAAAGACACAAATTTTTTTAATGCGCTGGGACGAAGTACTTTCCATTTTTTTTTTCTTTTTCGAGTGCCTGAAAGAGAATGAGTACATGGTGTAATATATAGAGGACTGAGTAGTGAATCAGACAAGAGTAATAATGTCGCCGAAAGTGTATTTGACCTGTCAGAAGAAAATGTTAACCTAACAAAAGATTTTTGCGTGATTTCAGGAAGAAAATATATACTAAATTAGGCGGTATAACCAGCCAATAAAAATATATATACTAAATTAGGCGGTATAACCAGCCAATAAAAATAAAACAAAGTTAATATACAAATTAGGCGGTATAACCAGCCAATAAAAATAAATATACTTTTAAAAATAAACAAACTAGAAAAGTAAGAAAACAAGTAAGTAAGAAGAATCAAATATGAAAAATATGGTTAAGGTTTCATTCTCCACCACTAGACATCATTAAGAATCAATTTCAGATCTATCAATATCAACCAACTATCAAAGTTAACAACCGTAGATAACAACAAGCTCTGTTATCCCAATCTTTCCTTAGTTTGTCGTTAAATAGAACAAGCTCTCTATTTAATCTCTAACCATTAAACAACCTAGAATAAGCTCTCTAAATTCAATTTAATGACAGCTTTATGATGAGAAAGATAGGTTGATCTAAGCAACAAACACATAAGCTCGGATTGTTCAACTTAGGTTATGTTCCACTTTGCAATTATTGAAAACTTGACCATAATCATTAATCACAAATTGCCACTTATGAATAGGAAATCAAGACAATTACACGGATCAAGACTCCTAAACTAGCAATAGATAATTATCAAGATCTATCTAGTTGTACACCTAAATAAATCAAGACAACATCATGAACAATTCTTGTAGAAGAACATAAGCAACTTTGATAGAAAATTAATGATAGATAGAATCTGAAAATCAATCACAAAACATGTCTTGGGCTTTGAAATCACCCTTAACCAAATAGAAGTTTAGCCTAGCATAGGCATTGTAAACATAAACATAAAATTAAAGAGAATCTAAGAAGGAAATAAAAGAAAGAAAGAAGAAGAAGAAAATAAAGAAAAAGAAAACTAGAGAAAAGAAAGAAGAAGAAAACTTAGAGAATTTTATTACAATGGCTAATATCCTACCAATGTACAATATGATCCTCTACAATCATCCAAGGCCCTCTATTTATACACATTTTGGAGGGCTAAATGACAAGAGACAGGCTTTACAAATTTCAAAGGTAGGTATAATAGGTGGGTGCATTTTTCTAACAATTTTCGTCATATTGTATGACAATTTTGATCAGCCAACTTGATGGTCGATTTTGTCAATTTTGGAGGCCTGATCTGATCACATGGTCTTCTAGACAAATGTTCCCCTATCCGTTACTGATCCATAGCCATTGGAATCAGCTCATTTGCTGACGTGGATAAGAAGATATGGGCAAAATATGAAAACAGGTCAGCACAGACGTCATTGCACATCAGCCAACTTGATGGTCAATTTCGCTAGGGAAAACGACTCCGTTTCAAGAAGTGTAAAACATGAAAAAGATAGATATGCCTCTTAACTTTGCACGGTTAAAATTTCAGCTTTATTGCTTCTGTGAAACTCGAGATATAGCTGATATGGCAAAAGGTGTCGGAAATGAAACTGAACTGGATTTGCCCTTAATTCTAGTAATCTGAAATCACTCAAAGAAACTTGTGAAAAACACCAAATTACATAAAAATATAAAAGATCATAAACACAATTAGACTAAACAATAATAACTCGTATTTGACACAAAACAATAATAAAACATAACTAAAAACTATATAATTATACGAGTTATCAACCGGGCTCACCCATTTGTTATCCGAGATAGGATAGATCACTCCAACATCTAGGAGCTTCAGTATCTCCTTTTTCACAACCTCCATCATAGGAGGGTTCAATCTTCTTTGTGCTTCTCTTGTTGGTTTGGACGCCTCCTCTAACAAAATCCGATGCATGCACATAGATGGGCTTATTCCCTTGATATCGCAATTGTCCAACCAATTGCTGTTTTATGCTCTCTAAGCACCCGGATAAGTCGCTCTTCTTGCAAAGGTGTGAGCTCTTTGGCAATGATAACCGGTAGTGTGTCCTTTTCACCTAAGAAAACATATTTCAAGTGGTTCGGTAGTGGTTTCAACTCTAAAGTTGGTGCCTGCAAAATGGAAGGTAGAAGTTTCTCATTAGATAAAGGAAAATCAATAAATGAAACATCAAACCTTGCATCTTTAGGTGGCAGCGAGTGTAAAGATTCTAGTGCCCCTTCCACATGGTCACTCAAGGCTAGTTCCCCTTTAGCATCCCCCATTCCAAGATGTTTGCTAAGGACTATTTCCATACTATCTTCACCATCTAGCTCATAAGCTTGCTGCACTAGTGAGTCAATTATATCAATATTAAAAATAGAATGCACATCACTAGGATATCTCATGGCCTCAAAAATGTTAAAGCGAATTATTTCACCATCAAATTCCATAGTTAAAGTGCCATCATGTCATCTATTTTAGTTCTTGCTGTTTTCAAGAATGGTCTCCCTAATAGAATAGGTATGGGATTAGAAGATATCTCATCTTCCATCTCAAGAACATAAAAGCCAGCGGGAAAAACCAATTCATTAACCTGTACAAGAACGTCTTCTACAACTCCTCTTGGGTAAGTGTTAGAACGGTCAGCAAGTTGTATTATAACACCGGTTTCCTCTAATGGTCCTAGATTCAATGAAGCATAAATTGAATATGGCATGACATTAATAGATGCCCCTAGATCTAGCATAGCACGCTCAAACCTGGTCTTCCCTATCTTACAAGGAATGGTAAACATACCTGGATCCTTGCATTTAGGTGGGAGTTTCTTTTGAAGAACAGCTGACACATTCTCCCCTACACTTACCTTTTCATTCCATTTCAAGTTCCGTTTAGATGTGCACAACTCTTTTAGGAACTTGGCATATCTTGGCACTTGCTTGATAGCATCTAGTAAAGGAATGTTCACCTCTACTTTCCGGAAGGTTTCCAAAATTTCCTTCTCTTGCTCCTCCTTCTTGGACTTTGCTAACCTGCTAGGAAAAGGTGGAGGAGTTATATAAGAAGGAAAGGATGGTTTAGGAATTACCTTTTTTAGTGGCTCGTTGGGATGTGAAGAGGATGCCATGGTGTTGTTTTCCCCTTGAGCACTATCATTTTGTGGTGTCTCTAGCTGTTTCCCACTTCTTAAAGTTATAGCGTTGGCATTCTCTCTTGGATTCACTATGGTTTGGGAAGGTAATTTCCCAGAATCCCTTGCTTGCATTTGACTCATGGTTGTTGCCAATTGCCCTATTTGAGTCTCCAAATTTCGAATACTTGTCTTTGTTTCCTGTTGAAATTGAATTGTATTAGTAGAAAGAGTTTTAACAAGATCTTCAAGAGAAGTACCTGAATTTTGGGTGGGTGGCAGTTGTTGTCGGGTTTGGTATGGTTGTTGCACTCTTTGCTGAAAACCCGGTGGCTTGTTGTCAAATGGTGGAGGAATAGTTTGTGATTGGTTCCCTCCATAATTGAAGTTTGGATGATCCCTCCATCCTGGATTGTAAGTGTTTGAGTAGGGATCATATTTCCTTGATTGGTTATGAAGTCCACCCATGGCATTCACATGTTCATTGGTGTCCTCTTGAAGTGTTGGACACATATCAGTTTGGTGCCCTATGTTTGAACATATGCCACAAGCCTTTATTTGTTGTATATTACCTACAGCCAATTGTTGAACAAGAGAAGTCAGTTTATCAAATTTTTGTTCAAGGGATGATATACTTACCTCATTAACTCTCTTGGGTTGTGGTGGTGGATCTTGTCTCATTGAGAACTGTTGAGAATTGGCTGCCATGTTGGAGATTAATGTTCTAGCAGCCCCGGGAGTCTTGTCAACTAGAGCTCCCCCACTAGCGGCATCTATCATACTTCTCTCCATGGGCATGAGACCTTCATAGAAGTATTGGATGAGAAGTTGTTCACTTATCTGATGGTGTGGACATGATGCACAAAGTTTCTTGAACCTCTCCCAATATTCATATAAGGACTCTCCGTTGTATTGCCGAATCCCACATATCTCTTTCCTAATGTTGGCAGCCTTAGATGCTGGGAAATACCTTTCCAAGAATGCTTTCTTCATATCATTCCATGTAGTGATGGTTCCGGATGGTAGATAGTAGAGCCATTCCTTTGCTGAATCAGCTAGAGAGAATGGGAAGGCTCTCAACTTAACTTGCTCTTCCGTGACCCCTGTTGGTCTCATGCTTGAGCAAACTACATGGAATTCCTTGAGGTGCTTATTTGGATCCTCTCCTGCAAAACCATGAAAAGTTGGGAGAAGATGAATCAAACCAGATTTTAATTCAAAAGCTACCTCAAGATTAGCATATTCAATGCATAATGGTTGTTGACCCAAGTCCGGAGCGGCTAGCTCCTTGAGAGTTCGGTTGTCAGCTGCTGCCATCTCTCCTTTCTCCTCTTGGATGTTTTGGATCAACTCCTCAATTGGTTGTTGGTGAGAAGTTATAAATTCGCGAATTCTCCTTAGTCTTAAGTCTTCTTCGGGAGCTTGGAACATTCACTAATAAAGAAAAAAAAAAAGTAAATAATTAGAACAGAAAATAAGAATAAACCAATAAACTAATAAACTAAAGAAAGCAATCCCCGGCAACGGCGCCAAGAACTTGATGCACCCAAAAGAGTGTATCTTATTTAACCTTGCACTTAAAAAGAATCAATTGTAGAGTATAGTGATTAGCAAGGGTCGAGTCCTCAGGGATTGGGTTTTAATCTATGAGTTATTAGTTTATAACTTACGTTCAAAGAAAACAAAATAAAAGGGGGTTTTGAAATAGTGTTAAAAATTAGCAAACAAGAAAAGTAAGAAAACAAGTAAGAAATAAGAAATCAAATATGATAGAAATATGGTTAAGGTTTCATTCTCCACCACTAGACATCATTAAGAACCAATTTCAGATCTATCAATATCAACCAACTATCAAAGTTAACAACCGTAGATAACAACAAGCTCTGTTATCCCAATCTTTCCTTAGTTTGTCGTTAAATAGAACAAGCTCTCTATTTAATCTCTAACCATCAAACAACCTAGAATAAGCTGTCTAAATTCAATTTAATGGCAGCTTTATGATGAGAAAGATAGGTTAATCTAAGCAACAAACACATAAGCTCGGATTGTTCAACTTAGGTTATGTTCCACTTTGCAATTATTGAAAACTTGACCATAATCATTAATCACAAATTGCTACTTATGAATAGGAAATCAAGACAATTACACGGATCAAGACTCCTAAACTAGCATTAGACAATTATCAAGATTTATCTAGTTGGCCACCTAAACAAATCAAAACATCACCATGAACAATTTTTATGGAAGAACATAAGCAACTTTGATAGAAAATTAATGATAGATAGAATCTAAAAATCAATTACAAAACATGTCTAGGGCTTTGAAATCACCCTTAACCAAATAAAAGTTTAGCCTAGCATAGGCATTGTAAACATAAACATAATATTAAAGAGAATCTAAGAAGAAAATAAAAGAAAGAAAGAAGAAGAAGAAGAATATTAATTATCCAGCCTCTTGCTCTCTCAAAAACAAAGAAATAAAGAAGAAATCAGAACTTGATGCTTGGGGAAGTGTCAATTTCGTATGCCCCCTTGGTCTCTATTTATAGGCAATAGCTAGGGCATCAAACAAGTGAATTTCAGCTCTCTCCCTTCAATAAATGCTGACTTGTGGCTAAAGTTAAGGAAAAGTGGCTGACTTTTGTGTTTTAAGGAAAGATATAAGCCTTGGCAGCCAAGTTTGAATAAAGTAGGAAAGTTTTAGTCAAAGCACTCTTTAATGAAGAGAGATTATATTCTTGCAGCCAAAGTAAGTGTAAGGAAGGAAAGTCTTGGCTGATTTAATTCTCCTACTTTGACTAGGATTAGCTTTAAGGAAAGATACTTGCAATTAATGCAATTAATGCAAGTTGACAGCCACTAATACTTCTTTGACAAGCATAAACATAAATGTCAGCTAAGGTATTAAGAAAAAGATGTGATTTGCGGCTAGGGTTTTTTCTGCCACTAGGGTTTTTAAGGAGATATTCCAATGCCGATTTGGATGAGCATTTATTATCCGATTTAGACCCATGACCAACCGTTGGAAAGGTAATCAAGTGATCTTCAAAAGTCAAGAAGGAAGTTTCTTCGAATAAAGAGTCTAACATCATGTTTTCTTTGCAACAAGCTGATAACTCGTATAATTATATAGTTTTTAGTTATGTTTTATTATTGTTTTGTGTCAAATACGAGTTATTATTGTTTAGTCTAATTGTGTTTATGATCTTTTATATTTTTATGTAATTTGGTATTTTTCACAAGTTTCTTTGAGTGATTTCAGATTACTAGAATTAAGGGCAAATCCAGTTCAGTTCCAGTTCCGACACATTTTGCCCATATCTGCTTATCCACATCAGCAAATGAGCTGATTCCAATGGCTATGGATCCGTAACTGATACGGGAACCTTTGTCTAGAAGACCATATGATCAGATCAGGCCTCTAATATTGACGAAATCGACCATCAAGTTGGCTGATGTGCAATGACGTCTATGCTGACATGTTTTCGTATTTTTCCCATATCTGCTTATCCACATCAGCAAATGAGCTGATTCCAACGGCTATGGATCCGTAACTGATAGGGGAACCTTTTTCTAGAAGACCATGTGATCAGATCAGGCCTCCAATATTGACGAAATCGACCATCAAGTTGGCTGATCAAAATTGTCATACAATATGACGAAAATTGTTAGAAAAATTCACCCACCTATTATACCTACCTTTGAAATTTGTAAAGCTTGTCTCTTGTCATTTAGCCTTCCAAAATGTGTATAAATAGAGGGCCTTGGATGATTGTAGAGGATCACATTGTACATAGGTAGGATATTAGCTATTGTAATAAAATTCTCTAAGTTTTCTTCTTCTTTCTTTTCTCTAGTTTTCTTTTTCTTTAGAAAGAGCAAGAGGTTGGATAATTAATATTCTTCTTCTTCTTCTTTCTTTCTTTTATTTTCTTCTTAGATTCTATTTAATTTTATGTTTATAATGCCTATACTAGGCTAAACTTCTATTTGGTTAAGGGTGATTTCAAAGCCCTAGACATGTTTTGTGATTGATTTTCAGATTCTATCTATCATTAATTTTCTATCAAAGTTGCTTATGTTCTTCTACAAGAATTGTTCATGATGTTGTCTAGATTTATTTAGGTGTACAACTAGATAGATCTTGATAATTATCTATTGCTAGTTTAGGAGTCTTGATCCGTGTAATTGTCTTGATTTCCTATTCATAAGTGGCAATTTGTGATTAATGATTATGGTCAAGTTTTCAATAATTGCAAAGTGGAACATAACCTAAGTTGAACAATCCGAGCTTATGTGTTTGTTGCTTAGATCAACCTATCTTTCTCATCATAAAGCTGCCATTAAATTGAATTTAGAGAGCTTATTCTAGGTTGTTTAATGGTTAGAGATTAAATAGAGAGCTTGTTCTATTTAACGACAAACTAAGGAAAGATTGGGGTAACAGAGCTTGTTGTTATCTACGGTTGTTAACTTTGATAGTTGGTTGATATTGATAGATCTGAAATTGATTCTTAATGATGTCTAGTGGTGGAGAATGAAACCTTAACCATATTTTTCATATTTGATTCTTCTTACTTATTTGTTTTCTTACTTTTAGTTTGCTTATTTTTTATATTTATTTTTATTGGCTGGTTATACCGCCTAATTTGTATATTAACTTTGTTTTATTTTTATTGGCTGGTTATACCGCCTAATTTAGTATATATATTTTTATTGGCTGGTTATACCGCCTAATTTAGTATATATATTTTTATTGGCTGGTTATACCGCTTTGCATCTTATTCTTATTATTTACTTTAGTTTAAATCTGGCTTCAAAAACCCCTTTTCTTTTATTGTTTTCTTTGAACTTAAGTTTTAAACTATTAACTTATAAACTAAAACCCAATCCCTGAGGACTCGACCCTTGCTAACTACTATACTTACAATTTATCTTTTTAGTGCAAGGTTAAATAAGATACACTCTTTTGGGTGCATCAAATTTTTGGCGCCGTTGCCGGGGATTGTTTTCTTTAGTTTATTTGTTACTTGGTTTATTCTTATTTTCAGTTCTAATGAGTTTTGTTTTCTTGTACATACGGGTTTTTCTTATCAAATTTTGAAAAAAAAAAAAAAAAAAAAACGATGGAATTGAGCAATCTAACACTTGAAGAGTTGGTGGCATACATGAACATGGAAAATCAACAAGCCAATCTCACCTACCCAGTTCAACAATTGGCCATGGGAGGATGTCAAGGCCATCAAGTGTTCCAAGACCAACAGCATGATCATTACTCAAACACTTACCATGAGGGATGGTGGGATCATACTAATTATGGCTACTCGAAAAATTACCAAGAAGTAGATCCTTATGCCAATTACACTCATCCATCTAGCTTCAATCAATCATGGTCCCAAGAACCAGATCTTTTTCAACCACCACATATGACTCAAAACTCAGGTACTTCTTTAGAAGATCATGTCTATTCTCTTGTTACTGATACATTGCAATTTCAACAGGAAACAAGGGCAAGCATCCAGAGTTTGGAAAAGCAAATGATCCAATTGACTAGTAGTATGGTGGGATGGGTAGCACAAAGATCTGAAGAACTCCCTGCCCAAACAATGATTAACCCAAAGGAGAATGCTACTCTTGTGACCTTGAA
This sequence comes from Fremontodendron californicum, assembly GCA_030761205.1. NCBI lineage: Eukaryota > Viridiplantae > Streptophyta > Magnoliopsida > Malvales > Malvaceae > Fremontodendron > Fremontodendron californicum. The sequence continues at coordinate 3,142,776 of JAULJL010000026.1, forward strand.
GAATGAGGAACAAGATGAGGATGAAACAAAATTAGAGATGGATTCTATTCTTGATGATAATGAAGCCAAAGATCCAAATAAGAGTATTTCGGCACCTGAGGTAACGTTTAAGGTTTCACTTTTTACTAATGTTTCTTCTCCACCTTTTCCTAGTAGATTTGCAAAGTTCAAGGAGGAAGAACATGAACAACACATGCCGGAAACCTTAAACAACTTGTTTGTGGAGGTCATTCAACAAGTATCAAAATATGCTCCATTCCTCGATGACATATGCACCACAAAGGATGATGGAATAATACTTGTAATGGAGAATGCATCCACTGTTGTGCAAAGAAAGCTTCCTCTCAAACGCATAAATTTGGAAAATTTCATGTATGAGCCTGACAAGCCTAAAAAGCCAAGAAGGGGTGTTGGTTAGGTTCAAAACACTAACTCAAGTGTTAATTGGGAAGGCAACCCAATTAAAGAAGAAATTGCCAACCTTCCATATTCAGATTTGCTTTCTCTTTCTCTTTCTTTTCCTTTTTCTTTTATTATTTTTATTTTTATTTTTATTGTTTTTATTTTTATTTTTGATGTTTACTTGTTAATTTTTGTTTAGTATTTTAGAATTATTTAGGTTGCATGAGTTTGTTTTGTTTTGTTTTGAGTCTAGTTATTCCTATTCTTATGTTATTAGTTCTTTTCTCTTACATATGATTCTTTCATTTGGATTAATAGACTTACATTGAGGACAATGTAAGAATTAAGTGTGGGGGGAATGATTTAGGATTTCTTTTATTTTTGTCTACTATTTTTTTTATATGAGTCTTTATTATTATTATTATTATTTTTTTTTTGAGTGTGTTTTAGTTCCTTTTTAATACAATGATGAGATATGAATTTCATAAGTCTAAAACAGATTTATTAGTGAGAAGATTTTCATGAGAATTGAGCTTGATGTCAACCTTTTTATGAGCCAATGTTAATATGATATGTTGATTGAGAAAGAAGCATGTTTAGACTTAAAACTGACTTGTATAATCATCATTGTGAGTTTTTGAGCCTAAAATGATTGATGCATTATACAAATCAATCTAATTTATTTCTTGAGTGCTCTTATGATTACATGATTCTCTAGAACTTGCTTTAAACCGTTTGAGACTATATTGATACATGTGACAACATGAATATGATAGAGGCATTAGGATTTTTAGCCAGGGCCAAACAACCATCCCTTATTGATGTTCCAAGAGAACACACCCTTAGTGAACCAATTTGAGCCTACATTGAATAAGCTATCTCTTTGGTAACCATAACTTGTCCCTAACCTAAATATACTTATATCTTTACCTTTGTTCCAAAGATGAATTAGCATGATTTGAGACAAGTTGCAAAGACAAGGGATATTTTTTGGTTAGAAACAAGAAATAAGTGCGGGGGGAAAAGAAAAGAAAAGTCAAGAGAAAAAGAAATGGAATACTGGCAAATACATTCCTATATTAAGAAAAAAATGAATCATCTCTTGAATTTGTGGAAAAAGAAAAAGATGTTACAAAGTTGTTTAGAATGAAGAAAAGGCCCAACATGAATATCCGGCCTAGGTGACTATGTACTTGTAAAGAGTTTTGAGAAGTTTCTTTGTATAATCTTTTTATGTCTCTAAACTTTATGAACTCTTTGGAACCTTTGTGATATCTTTATCCTTTTGTTCTTCAACCACATTACAAACCCCTTGGCCCCATTACAACCTTGATTAAAGACCTCTTGATTTATGAAGTTGCATGATCTTTTAGTGGAGAATAGGTGGACAAGCAAGCATATGGTAGAAGTGTTTTCATGAGATTGATTGAGTGTAAACACTTTACCACTACTTTAAAGAGTGAAAATCAAGAGAGTATCCCATGTGAGAAGTTGAGATTAAATTTGAACATGCACTATTTTGATTGAGATATGTTATGTTAATATTGGCTTAACTCAAACAATTTACATTCAAGCATGATTTTTTGTGAAATTCTTTAAGCTATTGATTAGTTTATAAGACTTGTTCAAAGATTGTCTCTAATGTGTATTGAAAGGATTAGGAGTAAATATTTTTAGTATATGTAGTTTATTTATATTTTAGTTTTTCAATGTTTGTGGGTATCGTTCTAGTAAACCCTCACGAGACTAAACTCGTCCACTAGGGACACCTAGGGGTTTAAAGGCTTGTGTCACATGCTAAGTGCCACCGTGATTTCCTACGAAAGTGGATTAGATTAGATTTTCTTATTTTATTTTTATTGAGTCGTTGCTAGGGACTAGCAACAATCTAAGTGTGGGGGTGTGATAACTCGTATAATTATATAGTTTTTAGTTATGTTTTATTATTGTTTTGTGTCAAATACGAGTTATTATTGTTTAGTCTAATTGTGTTTATGATCTTTTATATTTTTATGTAATTTGGTGTTTTTCACAAGTTTCTTTGAGTGATTTCAGATTACTAGAATTAAGGGCAAATCCAGTTCAGTTCCAGTTCCGACACATTTTGCCCATATCTGCTTATCCACATCAGCAAATGAGCTGATTCCAATGGCTATGGATCCGTAACTGATACGGGAACCTTTGTCTAGAAGACCATATGATCAGATCAGGCCTCTAATATTGACGAAATCGACCATCAAGTTGGCTGATGTGCAATGACGTCTATGCTGACATGTTTTCGTATTTTGCCCATATCTGCTTATCCACATCAGCAAATGAGCTGATTCCAACGGCTATGGATCCGTAACTGATAGGGGAACCTTTTTCTAGAAGACCATGTGATCAGATCAGGCCTCCAATATTGACGAAATCGACCATCAAGTTGGCTGATCAAAATTGTCATACAATATGACGAAAATTGTTAGAAAAATTCACCCACCTATTATACCTACCTTTGAAATTTGTAAAGCTTGTCTCTTGTCATTTAGCCTTCCAAAATGTGTATAAATAGAGGGCCTTGGATGATTGTAGCGGATCACATTGTACATAGGTAGGATATTAGCTATTGTAATAAAATTCTCTAAGTTTTCTTCTTCTTTCTTTTCTCTAGTTTTCTTTTTCTTTAGAAAGAGCAAGAGGTTGGATAATTAATATTCTTCTTCTTCTTCTTTCTTTCTTTTATTTTCTTCTTAGATTCTATTTAATTTTATGTTTATAATGCCTATGCTAGGCTAAACTTCTATTTGGTTAAGGGTGATTTCAAAGCCCTAGACATGTTTTGTGATTGATTTTCAGATTCTATCTATCATTAATTTTCTATCAAAGTTGCTTATGTTCTTCTACAAGAATTGTTCATGATGTTGTCTAGATTTATTTAGGTGTACAACTAGATAGATCTTGATAATTATCTATTGCTAGTTTAGGAGTCTTGATCCGTGTAATTGTCTTGATTTCCTATTCATAAGTGGCAATTTGTGATTAATGATTATGGTCAAGTTTTCAATAATTGCAAAGTGGAACATAACCTAAGTTGAACAATCCGAGCTTATGTGTTTGTTGCTTAGATCAACCTATCTTTCTCATCATAAAGCTGCCATTAAATTGAATTTAGAGAGCTTATTCTAGGTTGTTTAATGGTTAGAGATTAAATAGAGAGCTTGTTCTATTTAACGACAAACTAAGGAAAGATTGGGGTAACAGAGCTTGTTGTTATCTACGGTTGTTAACTTTGATAGTTGGTTGATATTGATAGATCTGAAATTGATTCTTAATGATGTCTAGTGGTGGAGAATGAAACCTTAACCATATTTTTCATATTTGATTCTTCTTACTTATTTGTTTTCTTACTTTTAGTTTGCTTATTTTTTATATTTATTTTTATTGGCTGGTTATACCGCCTAATTTGTATATTAACTTTGTTTTATTTTTATTGGCTGGTTATACCGCCTAATTTAGTATATATATTTTTATTGGCTGGTTATACCGCCTAATTTAGTATATATATTTTTATTGGCTGGTTATACCGCCTTGCATCTTATTCTTATTATTTACTTTAGTTTAAATCTGGCTTCAAAAACCCCTTTTCTTTTATTGTTTTCTTTGAACTTAAGTTTTAAACTATTAACTTATAAACTAAAACCCAATCCCTGAGGACTCGACCCTTGCTAACTACTATACTTACAATTTATCTTTTTAGTGCAAGGTTAAATAAGATACACTCTTTTGGGTGCATCACAAGCTCCGGAGGTCAAATCTGTCTTCTTGCTTTGCACCAAGAATTTGATCTTTTTGACTCACAACTCTTTTTCCATCTTGTGATTGTGATTTTGTAAGCTCTTTAACATCCTAATTGACATGTTTTGACTTCATCTCCTCCAAAATACCTACAAAGCATAAAAACCTAGTAAAATGTCAAGGAAGTAAGAATCAAAGCACAAAGTATAAAGAAATTAAATAGGAAAATGTATGAAATTAAGCACTTATCAAGAGCTTATTCTATTTAACGACAAACTAAGTAAAGATTGGGGTAACAGAGCTTGTTGTTATCTACGGTTGTTAACTTTGATAGCTAATTAATGTTGATAGATATGAAATTGATTCTTAATGATGTCTAGTGGTGGAGAATGAAACCTTAACCATATTTTTCTCATATTTATTACTTTTTATTTACTTGCTTTTTCTTTGATTATAAGTCTTTAGTTTAAATTGATTTTAAAAACCTCCCCTTTTCTTTTGTTTTCTTTGAACCTAAGTTATAAACTAATAACTAATAGATTAAAACTCAATCCCTAAGGACTCGACCCTTGCTAATCACTATACTCTACAATTGATTTTTTTTAAGTGCAAGGTTAAATAAGATACACTCTTTTGGGTGCATCACCGATTTGGGCCCATAATATATCGTTGGAAAGATAGTCAAGTCAACTTAAAAAGTCAAGAGAGGAAGTTTCTTCAAATAAGGACTCTAACATCATGTTTTCCTTATAACAAGATCGAAAGGTCAAATCTGCCTGATTGCTTTTCAACCGGAAATTGATATTTTTGACTCCCAAGTCTTCTTACATCTTGTGATTATGATTTTGTAAGCTCTTTACCATCATTATTTACATCTTTTGACTTCATTCTTCTTATTGTACCTAAAATTCAAAAACATAATATAAGTAAACAAGATAAAGATCGAAAACATAACAAAACTAAAGGTAGGAAGGCATAAAATGTATATTTTATGAGCTTATCAATAAGTGGCAATTTGTGATTAATGATTATGGTCAAGTTTTCGATAATTGCAAAGTGGAACCTAACCTAAGTTGAACAATCCGAGCTTATGTGTTTGTTGCTTAGATCAACCTATCTTTCTCATCATAAAGCTTCCATTAAATTGAATTTAGAGAGCTTATTCTAGGTTGTTTGATGGTTAGAGATTAAATAGAGAGCTTGTTCTAGTTAACGACAAACTAAGGAAAGATTGGGGTAACAGAGCTTGTTGTTATCTACGGTTGTTAATTTTGATAGTTGGTTGATATTGATGGATCTGAAATTGATTCTTAATGATGTCTAGTGGTGGAGAATGAGACCTTAACCATATTGCTCTCATATTTGATTCCTTATTTCTTACTTGCATCTTACTTTTCTTGTTTGCTTATTTTTTAAAACAATTTCAAAACTCCCTTTTCTTTTGTTTTCCTTGAATTTAAGTTTTAAACGATTAACTTATAAACTAAAACCCAATCCCTGAGGACTTGACCCTTGCTAACTACTATACTTACAATTGATATTTTTAGTGCAAGGTTAAATAAGATATACTCTTTTGAGTACATCACTTCATTAAACTTGGATTTAAGTCTAAACATGCTTCTTTCTCAATCAGCATATCATATTAACATTGGCTCAAAAAAAATGACATCAAGCTCAATTCTCATGAAAATCTTCTCACTAATAAATTAGTTTTTGGCTTATGCAATTCATATCTAATCATAGTATTGAAAGTAACTAAAACACACTAAAAACAACATAAAAAGAATGAAAAACAAAACACTAGAGAAAATCCTAAAGTCTTCCCCCCACACTTAATTTTTACATTGTCCTTAATGTAATGCTATTATCCCCAAATGCAATAATTATATTTAAGAGAAAAGAACTACTAAACAAAACAAACTAAAGAAAAACAATAAAAGATCCTAATGAACTAAACAAAACAAACTAAAGAAAAACAAGTTATGGTTACAAAAGAAATAGCTTATTCAATGTAGGCTCAAATTGGTTCACTAAGGGGGATGTTCTCTTGGAACATGAATAAGGGATGGCTGTTTGGCCGTGGTTAAAAATCCTAATGCCTCTATCATATTCATGTTGTCACATGCATCAATATAGTCTCAACAATGTTCAAAGCAAGTTCTAGAGAATCATGTAATCATAAGAGCACTCAAGAAAGAAATTAGATTGATATGTATAATGCATCAATCATAAAGGCTAAAAAACTCACAAGAATGATTATACAAGTCAGATTTAAGTCTAAACATGCTTCTTTCTCAATCAACATATCATTTTAACATTGGCTCATAAAAATAATTATATTAAGCTCAATTCTCATGAAAATCTTCACACTAATAAATCAGTTTTAGACTTGTGCAATTCATATCTCATCATAATATTGAAAGTAACTAAAACACACTAAAAACAACATAAAAAGTCTCAAAAACAAAACACTCTAAATAAAATCATAAATTCTTCCCCCCACACTTAATTTTTACATTGTCCTCAATGTAATAATGCTATTATGTAAGAGAAAAGAACTACTAAACAGAAGAAAAGAAAAAACAATAAAAGATAGAATGATGAAGAGTAAGGAATTTGCAAATCTGATTATAATAGATATTCTCCATCCTTTTGGGTTGCCTCCCAAGAAGCGCTTGGTTTATTGTCCTCAGCCTGACTTAGACCCATGCCATTATTATTCAACATAATTTGGCTCAAAAAGTGGCAACTCCTCCACATCTTGTATTGGAAAGTTCTCATAGTAAGGCTTTACGATGACCATTCACTTTGAATGCCTTATCTATTTTTGGGCCTTGGGTTTCAACTGCACAATGAGTAAACACATTAGTAATAACAAAAGGTCCAACCCAACGAGAACGTAACTTACCTAGAAATAACTTAAGGCGTGAATGGAAGAGAAGTACTTTTTGTCCAACAACAAAGTCCTTTCTTGATATCATCTTGTCATGGAATTCCTTAGTCTTTTCCTTGTAAATCCTGAATTTTCATAGGCATCATTCCTTATCTCCTCTAGTTCTTGTCGGTCTAGTTTTCTTTGCTTACCTACCTCATCCATCTCCATGTTACATTATTTGATAGCCCAATATGCCTTATGTTCTAATTCAACCGGAAGATGACAAGGCTTACCATAAACAAGTCGATAAGGAGAGATATGGGTGTCTTATATGCTATGCTATAAGACTAGAGTCCACCATCAAGTCGTGAACTCCAATCCTTCCTATTTGGATTAACTGTCTTTTCAAGGATGGACTTAACTTTTCGATTTGACACTTCAGCTTGCCCACTAGTTTGAGGATGGTATGAGGTGGAGACCTTGTGTGTGATGTTATACTTCCTCAAAAGTGCTTCCATAGTCCTATTGCAAAAGTAAGTACCTCTATCGCTGATTATGGCCTTTGGTGTTCCAAACTTAGTAAAGATGTTAGTCTTGACAAAGTCTGAAACAACTTTAGAGTCTTTAGTCCTAGTGGATTTTGCTTCCATCCACTTTGAAAAATAATCAACGGCCAGTAAAATATAAAGATTACCAAAAGAAGAAAGAAAATGTCCCATGAAATCCATGCCCCATACATCAAAAATTTTAACAATAAGTATTGGAGTTTGAGGCATTTGATTTCTAGCACCTAAGTTACATGTTCTTTGGTAACGATCACATGACTTGCGAAAGAGGTATGCATCTTTAAAACCCCAAAATCTTGTTATTGATTTTGTTGTGATAGTATCTAAACCAACTTCCAAGAATGAAACCGCAAACAAAAACTGCCATAAAAACTATAACTATTAGACAAAGAATGCCTAAAGCTATAACCCCTATGACAAGAGATTTACCTTCCACTAGGTAGTCCAAGTCAGCATCATCACCGTCACAATCACTAGCATCCTCCAATTCTGGCATGTCATCACAATCACCCTCACTTTCGGTCATGACTTCACCATTAACATGCATGATAATCACCCTTTTGTTTAGACATTGAGATGTAATATGGCCTGAACCCAAACATTTAAAACATTTAATATCTCTATTCCTTGAAGAATTTGAATTTTGAAATACCTTGGGTTTTTCTTTGCTAGTGCTCTCTTCTTTCCCCTTTGGTGGTTCGATGTTGCACTTGACAACAGCCCGGTCTTTCTCCCACTTTGGTTTCCAAGGAGGGCTAGAAATCGAAGAATACCTTGCTGCCCCCTTTCTTTTCAATTGCCTCTCCACCTTCATAGCCATGTGCACCATGTCTTCTACCTCCACATAATGCTGCAACTCCACAACATTGGTTATGTCTCAATGTAAGCCACTCAAAAATCTAGCCATGGTGGCTTCTCGATCCTCCTCTACATTGGCTCTAATCATAGTGGCTAGGTCCAAACCATCTTTTCATGCGAGCTTTCAATTCCTTCCATGTCTCTATAGGTCTCTCATGATTTCTCCTCCTACTAGTTACTAGTTGATCCCACCAAACTATGGCATAATCAGTAAATTCAATGACTGCCAAATTCACCTTCTTCTTCTCCGAATAGTTGTAACAATCAAAGATCAACTCTATTTTTTTCTCCCACTCCAAATACACCTCAGGATCAGTTCTACCTTGGAATGGTGGAATTTTCATTTTAATATTCCCAAGGTTCCTATCTTCTCTATTTTCCCAATCATGACCCCTAATGTTTCTCCTAGGTGCTACTCCATGCCTAATTCCTCTAGGCCTACCCATTGCAACCTCCTCATCATCCTCTTCACCAAAGTCATGCTCATCAACCACACTAGCCAATGTTGTGGAGTTGCAGCATTATGTGGAGGTAGAAGACATATGGTGCACATGGCTATGAAGGTGGAGAGGCAATTGAAAAGAAATGGGGCAGAAAGGTATTCTTCAGTTTCTAGCCCTCCTTGGAAACCAAAGTGGGACAAAGACCGGGCTGTTGTCAAAGGCAAAACCGAACCACCAAAGGGGAAAGAAGAGAGCACTAGCAAAGACAGACCTAAAGTATTTTTGAATTCCAATTCTTCAAGGAATAGAGATATTAAATGCTTTAAATGTTTGGGTTCAGGTAATATTGCATCTTAATGTCCAAACAAAAATGATGCACCAAAAATAGTATATCTTTATTTAACCTTGCATAAAAAAAATAAATTGTAAGTATAGTAGTTAGCAAGGGTCAAGTCCTCAGGGATTGGGTTTTAGTTTAAGAATTATTAGTCTAAAACCTAAATTCAAAGAAAACAAAATAAAAGGGAGGTTTTTAAAGTCAATTATTGAAAACTAAAACCCAATCCCTGAGGACTCAACCCTTGCTAATCACTATACTTTACAAATGATTTTTTTTAAGTGCAAGGTTAAATAAGATACACTCTTTTGGGTGCATCACCTGGAGGTGCAAAATTCACGTTTTTGCCTTCTTTTTTTTTTTTTTTCAGATTTGCGATTAGGGTTTTTTTGGCCGTAGGGTTCTTTAGAGAGATCTTCTAGCGCCATTTTGAATGACCATTTCTTATCCGATTTGGGCCCATAATATATCGTTGGAAAGATAATCAAGTCAACTTCAAAAGTCAAGAGGAAGTTTCTTCAAATAAAGAATCTAACATCATGTTTTCCATACAACAAGTTCCGGAGGTCAAATATGCCTGATTGCTTTTCAACCATAAATTGATATTTTTGACTCCCAAGTCTTCTTCCATCTTGTGATTATGATTTTGTAAGCTCTTTACCATCGTTATTGACATCTTTGACTTCATTCTCCTTATTTTACCTAAAATTCAAAAACATATTATTAGTAAACAAGATAAAGATCGAAAACATAACAAAAATTAAAGGTAGAAAGGCATAAAATGTATATTTTATGAGCTTGTCAAATTCCCCCACACTTAGCTTTTTGGTAGTCCTCGAGCAAAACAAAATAAAAATAAAATAAGAAAATCTAATCTAATCCACTTTCGTAGGAAATCACAGTGGTACTTAGCATGTGACACAAGCCTTTAAACCCCTAGGTGTCCCTAGTCGACGAGTTTAGTCTCGTGAGGGTTTACTAGGACGATACCCACAAACATTGAAGACATAAGAAAAACTAAAAAATAAAAATAAAAATAATAATAATTACAACTAATCCTTCCAATATAAATTAGAGATAATCATTGGACAAGTCTTATAAACTAATCAATAGCTTAAAGAAATTCACGAAAAAATCTTGCTTGAATGTAAATAGTTTGAGTTAAGCCAATATTAACATAACATATTTCAATCAAAATAGTGCATATTCAAACTTAATCTCAACTTCTCAATAGGATACTCTCATGATTTTCACTCTTTAAAGTAGTGGTAAAGTGTTTTACACTCAATCAATCTCATGAAAACAGTTATACCATATGCTTGCCTTTCCACCTATTCTCCACGATTTAGATCATGCAACTTCAAAAATCAAGAGCTCTTTAATCAAGGTTGTAATGGGGCCAAAGGGTTGTAATGTGGTTAAAGAACAAAAGGATAACGATATTACAAAGATTCTAAAGAGTTCTGATGCACACAAAAGAGTGTATCTTATTTAACCTTGCACTAAAAAGATCAATTGTAAGTATAATGATTAGCAAGGGTCGAGTCCTCAGGGATTGGGTTTTAATCTATGAGTTATTAGTTTATAACTTACGTTCAAAGAAAACAATAAAAGAAAAGGGGTTTTTGAAGCCAGATTTAAACTAAAGTAAATAATAAGAATAAGATGCAAGGCGGTATAACCAGCCAATAAAAATATATATACTAAATTAGGCGGTATAACCAGCCAATAAAAATATATATACTAAATTAGGCGGTATAACCAACCAATAAAAATAAAACAAAGTTAATATACAAATTAGGCGGTATAACCAGCCAATAAAAATAAATATACTTTTAAAAATAAGCAAACTAGAAAAGTAAGAAAACAAGTAAGTAAGAAGAATCAAATATGAAAAATATGGTTAAGGTTTCATTCTCCACCACTAGACATCATTAAGAATCAATTTCAGATCTATCAATATCAACCAACTATCAAAGTTAACAACCGTAGATAACAACAAGCTCTGTTATCCCAATCTTTCCTTAGTTTGTCGTTAAATAGAACAAGCTCTCTATTTAATCTCTAACCATTAAACAACCTAGAATAAGCTCTCTAAATTCAATTTAATGGCAGCTTTATGATGAGAAAGATAGGTTGATCTAAGCAACAAACACATAAGCTCGGATTGTTCAACTTAGGTTATGTTCCACTTTGCAATTATTGAAAACTTGACCATAATCATTAATCACAAATTGCCACTTATGAATAGGAAATCAAGACAATTACACGGATCAAGACTCCTAGACTAGCAATAGATAATTATCAAGATCTATCTAGTTGTACACCTAAATAAATCAAGACAACATCATGAACAATTCTTGTAGAAGAACATAAGCAACATTGATAGAAAATTAATGATAGATAGAATCTGAAAATCAATCACAAAATATGTCTAGGGCTTTGAAATCACCCTTAACCAAATAGAAGTTTAGCCTAGCATAGGCATTGTAAACATAAACATAAAATTAAAGAGAATCTAAGAAGGAAATAAAAGAAAGAAAGAAGAAGAAGAAAATAAAGAAAAAGAAAACTAGAGAAAAGAAAGAAGAAGAAAACTTAGAGAATTTTATTACAATGGCTAATATCCTACCAATGTACAATATGATCCTCTACAATCATCCAAGGCCCTCTATTTATACACATTTTGGAGGGCTAAATGACAAGAGACAAGCTTTACAAATTTCAAAGGTAGGTATAATAGGTGGGTGCATTTTTCTAACAATTTTCGTCATACTGTATGACAATTTTCATCAGCCAACTTGATGGTCGATTTTGTCAATTTTGGAGGCCTGATCTGATCACATGGTCTTCTAGAAAAATGTTCCCCTATCAGTTACTGATCCATAGCCGTTAGAATCAGCTCATTTTCCGATGTGGAAAAGAAGATATGGGCAAAATACGAAAACATGTCAGCATAGACGTCATTGCACATCATCCAACTTGATGGTCGATTTCGCTAGGGAAAACGACTCCGTTTCAAGAAGTGTAAAACATGAAAAAGATAGATATGCCTCTTAACTTTGCACGGTTAAAATTTCAGCCTTATTGCTTCAGTGAAACTCCAGATATAGCTGATATGGCAAAAGGTGTCGGAACTGGAACTGAACTGGATTTGCCCTTAATTCTTGATTTAACCTAGTAATCTGAAATCACTCAAAGAAACTCGTGAAAAACACCAAATTACATAAAAACATAAAAAATCATAAACACAATTAGACTAAGCAATAATAACTCGTATTTGACACAAAACAATAATAAAACATAACTAAAAACTATATAATTATACGAGTTATCACACCCCCACACTTAGATTGTTGCTAGTCCCTAGCAACGACTCAATAAAAATAAAATAAGAAAATCTAATCTAATCCATTTTCGTAGGAAGTCACGGTGGCACTTAGCATGTGACACAAGCCTTTAAACCCCTAGGTGTCCCTAGTGGACGAGTTTTAGTCTCGTGAGGGTTTACTAGAACGATACCCACAAACATTGAAAAACTAAAATATAAATAAACTACATATACTAAAAATATTTACTCCTAATCCTTTCAATACAAATTAGAGACAATCTTTGAACAAGTCTTATAAACTAATCAATAGCTTAAAGAATTTCACAAAAAATCATGCTTGAATGTAAATTGTTTGAGTTAAGCTAAAATTAACATAACATATCTCAATCAAAATAGTGCATGTTCAAATTTAATCTCAACTTCTCACATGGGATACCCTCATGATTTTCACTCCTTAAAGTAGTGGTGAAGTGTTTACACTCAATCAATCTCATGAAAACAGTTCTACCATATTCTTGCTTGTCCACCTATTCTCCACTATTTAGATCATACAACTTCATAAATCAAGAGGTCTTTAATCAAGGTTGTAATGGGGCCAAGGGGTTTGTAATGTGGTTGAAGAACAAAAGGATAAAGATATCACAAAGGTTCCAAAGAGTTCATAGAGTTTAGAGACATAATAGGATCATACAAATAAAACTTCTCAAAACTCTTATAAAGCACATAATAACATAGGCTAAATATTCATGTTGAGCCTTTGCATCATTCTAACCAACTTTGTAACATCTTTTTCTGTACTTTAACTAGAAGTTCAAGAGAAGATTTTTTTTTTTAATATGGGAATGTATTTGACAATGATCCCTTTCTTTTTCTCTTGACTTTTTCTTTTCTTTTCTTCCCCCACACTTATCTTTTGTTTCTAACCCAAATTTTTAACTAAAAATATCCCTTGTTTTTTTGCAATATGTCTCAAAATATATAATCCATCTTTAGAACAAGGGTAAGGATATAAGTATATTTAGGCTAGGTGTAAGTTGTGGTTACTAATAAAACAGCATATTTAATGTAGGCTCAAATTGGCTCACTAGTGGGGATGTTCTCTTAGAACATTAATAATGGATGGCTGTTTGGCTCTGGTTATAATCCTAATGCCTCTATCATATTCATGTTGTCACATGTATCAATATAGTCTCAAACGGTTTAAAGCAAGTTCTAGAGAATCATGTAATCATAAGAGCACTCAAGAAAGAAATTAGATTGATTTGTATAATGCATCAATCATTATAGGCTCAAAAACTCACAAGGATGATTATACAAGTCAGATTAAGTCTAAACATGCTTCTTTCTCAATCAACATATCATATTAACATTGGCTCATAAAAAAGGTTGACATCAAGCTCAATTCTCATGAAAATCTTCTCACTAATAAATCTGTTTTAGACTTATGCAATTCATATCTCATCATTGTATTAAAAAGGAACTAAAACACACTAAAAAAAAAAATAATAATAATAATAATAAAGACTCAAGGTATGTCTCAAGTTTCCCTTACTCAGACCTTGTTCAGAATGAATACAAATTTCTTTCTTTTTTTTTTTCTTTTTTTAAAGGTAAAATTTAGGAGATATTACCGGTAGAGGTTGCTAACCACTTATTATAACTGAGACACAACAAACAAAATGTTAGATAATGTCACAAAGACAAAGTGCAATCTACTCCTTACTCGTCCATATCTCTTTTTCTTTTTCCGAGCGTTTGCGAAACAACCGTAGCAGATAAACACTCATAAGCTTGGAGCTTTTTGAGTAAATCTTCAATGGTTGTAGCAGAAATTATGGTTCTCCTTGCCTCTGAAAACATGAATCCATTATCCACAGCATTATCTAAATATGAAAGCAAATTATTAAAATAACCATTAATATTAAGCAAACCAATGGGTTTCTTATTTGTGACCAAAGATGACCAAGAAGCCACGCAAGCTATTTCTTCCAATGTACCCAGACCTCCTGGTAAAGCAATGAATGCATCGGCAGAATGGTACATGATTGTTATCCGTTCAGGGATACTCCAGACTTGTATTTCCTTACCCAAGGTAGGTCCACAAAAATCTGTGAATAGTTTTGGCACGATTCCTAGAACTGAACTTCCTCCGGCGTGTGCTGCTGTAGCGACTGCTCCCATTAAACCCGTACTACCACCTCCATAAATCAACTGGATCTTTTGTTGGGCAAGTATTACTCCAACTCTTATGGCTTCATCAGCGAATATGTTATTTTTCCCTGGATAAGCACCTCCAAAGACACAAATTTTTTTAATGAGCTGGGACGAATTACTTTCCTTTTTTTTTTTCGAGTGCCTGAAAGAGAATGAGTACATGGTGTAATATATAGAGGACTGAGTAGTGAATCAGACAAGAGTAATAATGTCGCCGAAAGTGTATCTGACCTGTCAGAAGAAAATGTTAACCTAACAAAAGATTTTTGCGTGATTTCAGGAAGAAAATCAAAAAGAGAAGAAAAATCAACCGTAAAAGTCAAGAGTAATAGTGTCGCCGAAAGTGTATTTGGCATCTTCCTCTGGTTTTACGTCCAGAAACGGCTTAAACGCCTTCTATGAGTCGAGGATATGCTTCCCATCCAGTTTTCTTACAAGCTGGCAAACAGGGTCTTTTAACATCAGATTCCCAAGATGTTGCCATTCCCTTTGGAATTGCGGCCATAAATCAAGAATTTCTCTTTGTACGTCTCCACTAGGATGCGTCTCAAGAGAAAGTTGGATATTACCCAAATTCTCCTTACTCAGTCCATCCTTAATGAATTCAATTTTATCATCTCGATTAGAGGACGGAATCCCAATAGAACGACATTTACCGTTACACGTCCATCGTGCACATTTGTGGCAGTTTGAACTCATGCGCTTTGCTCGTCGCTTTTTTGCAAAAGTGCTTCTACCTGTACTTGGTAAATGCAAAACAGGAAGATATTCATCTTCACGTACCTTGGCTTCAATTATCCAACGTATGTCTTCAGGAATCCCTTTGTGCATAAGCATTCTTAATCTTTCAAATCGAACTTGGTAAAGCTTCAGTAAAATATTTTGAGGAAAAGGAGGAAATCGTTTCTGCAATCTTGTGAGAATATCATCCATCCTAAAAAAAATGAAAAAAATTGAAAGAGAAATTGGAAGAGAAATTTATATACAATATCAGTTTTGTGGGTAGCTGATGGAACCGATTTAAATAATCACGGAGTACCGTTATCCGCCGTTTAACCGGGGTTAAAAAAATTATATTTACATCTAGTTATTTTCAAAACAAGGATCAGAAAGAAAAACAACATAAAAAGACTCAAAAACAAAAACACTCTAAATAAAATCCTAAATTCTTCCCCCCACACATAATTCTTACATTGTCATTAATGTAATGCTATTAATCCCAAATGAAAGAATCATGTGTAAGTGAAAAGAACTAATAAACAAAATAAACTTATGCAGCCTAAATGAACTTAGAAACACTAAACACAATTAGCAAAAAAAAACATAAGAAAAAGATAAAGAAAAAGAGAGCAAATCTGAGGATGGGAGTTTGGCAATGCTTTCACTAATTAGGCTGCCTCCCCCAATTAGCACTTGATTTAGTGTTTTAAACCTAACCAACACCCCTTCTTGGCATTTTAGGCTTGTCAGGCTCATACATGAAATTTCCCAAATTTATGCGTTTGAGAGGAAGCTTTCTTTGCACAACAGTGGATGCATTCTCCATTACAAGTATTATTCCATCATCCTTTGTGGTGCATATGTCATCGAGGAATGGAGCATATTTTGATACTTGTTGAATGACCTCCACAAACAAGTTGTTTAAGGTTTTCGGCATGTGTTGTTCATGTTCTTCCTCCTTGAACTTTGCAAATCTACTAGGAAAAGGTGGAGAAGAAACATTAGTAAAAAGTGAAACCTTAAACGTTACCTCAGGTGCCGAAATACTCTTATTTGGATCTTTGGCTTCATTATCCTCAAGAATAGAATCTGATGCACCCAAAAGAGTGTATCTTATTTAACCTTGCACTAAAAAGATCAATTGTAAGTATAGTAGTTAGCAAGGGTCGAGTCCTCAGGGATTGGGTTTTAGTTTATAAGTTGATAGTTTAAAACTTAAATTCAAGAACAATAAAAGAAAAGGGGTTTTTGAAATCAGATTTAAACTAAAGTAAATAATAAGAATAAGATGCAAGGCGGTATAACCAGCCAATAAAAATATATATACTAAATTAGGCGGTATAACCAGCCAATAAAAATATATATACTAAATTAGGCGGTATAACCAGCCAATAAAAATAAAACAAAGTTAATATACAAATTAGGCGGTATAACCAGCCAATAAAAATAAATATACTTTTAAAAATAAGCAAACTAGAAAAGTAAGAAAACAAGCAAGTAAGAAGAATCAAGTATGAAAAATATGGTTAAGGTTTCATTCTCCACCACTAGACATCATTAAGAATCAATTTCAGATCTATCAATATCAACCAACTATCAAAGTTAACAACCGTAGATAACAACAAGCTCTGTTACCCCAATCTTTCCTTAGTTTGTCGTTAAATAGAACAAGCTCTCTATTTAATCTCTAACCATTAAACAACCTAGAATAAGCTCTCTAAATTCAATTTAATGGCAGCTTTATGATGAGAAAGATAGGTTGATCTAAGCAACAAACACATAAGCTCGGATTGTTCAACTTAGGTTATGTTCCACTTTGCAATTATTGAAAACTTGACCATAATCATTAATCACAAATTGCCACTTATGAATAGGAAATCAAGACAATTACACGGATCAAGACTCCTAAACTAGCAATAGATAATTATCAAGATCTATCTAGTTGTACACCTAAATAAATCTAGACAACATCATGAACAATTCTTGTAGAAGAACATAAGCAACTTTGATAGAAAATTAATGATAGATAGAATCTGAAAATCAATCACAAAACATGTCTAGGGCTTTGAAATCACCCTTAACCAAATAGAAGTTTAGCCTAGCATAGGCATTGTAAACATAAACATAAAATTAAAGAGAATCTAAGAAGAAAATAAAAGAAAGAAAGAAGAAGAAGAAGGATATTAATTATCCAACCTCTTGCTCTCTCTAAGGAAAAAGAAAACTAGAGAAAAGAAAGAAGAAGAAAACTTAGAGAATTTTATTATAATGGCTAATATCCTACCTATGTACAATGTGATCCTCTACAATCATCCAAGGCCCTCTATTTATACACATTTTGGAAGGCTAAATGACAAGAGACAAGCTTTACAAATTTCAAAGGTAGGTATAATAGGTGGGTGAATTTTTCTAACAATTTTCGTCATATTGTATGACAATTTTGATCAGCCAACTTGATGGTCGATTTCGTCAATGTTGGAGGCCTGATCTGATCACATGGTCTTCTAAAAAAAGGTTCCCCTATCAGTTACGGATCCATAGCCGTTGGAATCAGCTCATTTGCTGATGTGGATAAGCAGATATGGGCAAAATACGAAAACATGTCAGCATAGACGTCATTGCATATCAGCCAACTTGATGGTCGATTTCGTCAATATTAGAGGCCTGATCTGATCATATGGTCTTCTAGACAAAGGTTCCCGTATCAGTTACGGATCCATAGCCATTGGAATCAGCTCATTTGCTGATGTTGATAAGCAGATATGGGCAAAATATGAAAACAGGTCAGCACAGACGTCATTGCACATCAGCCAACTTGATGGTCGATTTCTCTAGGGAAAACGACTCCGTTTCAAGAAGTATAAAACATGAAAAAGATAGATATGCCTCTTAGCTTTGCACGGCTACAAATTTCAGCCTTATTGCTTCAGTGAAACTCCAGATATAGCTGATATGGTAAAATGTGTCGGAACTGGAACTGAACTGGATTTGCCCTTAATTCTAGTAATCTGAAATCACTCAAAGAAACTTGTGAAAAACACCAAATTACATAAAAATATAAAAGATCATAAACACAATTAGACTAAACAATAATAACTCGTATTTGACACAAAACAATAATAAAACATAACTAAAAACTATATAATTATACGAGTTATCACACCCCCACACTTAGATTGTTGCTAGTCCCTAGCAACGACTCAATAAAAATAAAATAAGAAAATCTAATCTAATCCACTTTCGTAGGAAATCACGGTGGCACTTAGCATGTGACACAAGCCTTTAAACCCCTAGGTGTCCCTAGTGGACGAGTTTAGTCTCGTGAGGGTTTACTAGAACGATACCCACAAACATTGAAAAATTAAAATATAAATAAACTTCATATAAATAAACTACATATACTAAAAATATTTACTCCTAATCCTTTCAATACAAATTAGAGACAATATTTGAACAAGTCTTATAAACTAATCAATAGCTTAAAAAATTTCACAAAAAATCATGCTTGAATGTAAATTGTTTGAGTTAAGCCAATATTAGCATAACATATCTCAATCAAAATAGTGCATGTTCAAATTTAATCTCAACTTCTCACATGGGATACTCTCTTGATTTTCACTCTTTAAAGTAGTGGTAAAGTGTTTACACTCAATCAATCTCATGAAAACACTTCTACCATATGCTTGCTTGTCCACCTATTCTCCACTAAAAGATCATGCAACTTCATAAATCAAGAGGTCTTTAATCAAGGTTGTAATGGGGCCAAGGGGTTTGTAATGTGGTTGAAGAACAAAAGGATAAAGATATCACAAAGGTTCCAAAGAGTTCATAAAGTTTAGAGACATAAAAAGATTATACAAAGAAACTTCTCAAAACTCTTTACTAGTACATAGTCACCTAGGCCGGATATTCATGTTGGGCCTTTTCTTCATTCTAAACAACTTTGTAACATCTTTTTCTTTTTCCACAAATTCAAGAGATGATTCATTTTTTTTTATATAGGAATGTATTTGCCAGTATTCCATTTCTTTTTCTCTTGACTTTTCTTTTCTTTTCCCCCCACACTTATTTCTTGTTTCTAACCAAAAAATATCCCTTGTCTTTGCAACTTGTCTCAAATCATGCTAATTCATCTTTGGAACAAAGGTAAAGATATAAGTATATTTAGGTTAGGGACAAGTTATGGTTACCAAAGAGATAGCTTATTCAATGTAGGCTCAAATTGGTTCACTAAGGGTGTGTTCTCTTGGAACATCAATAAGGGATGGTTGTTTGGCCCTGGCTAAAAATCCTAATGCCTCTATCATATTCATGTTGTCACATGCATCAATATAGTCTCAAACGGTTTAAAGCAAGTTCTAGAGAATCATGTAATCATAAGAGCACTCAAGAAAGAAATTAGATTGATTTGTATAATGCATCAATCATTTTAGGCTCAAAAACTCACAAGAATGATTATACAAGTCAGATTAAGTCTAAACATGCTTCTTTCTCAATCAACATATCATATTAACATTGGCTCATAAAAAGGTTGACATCAAGCTCAATTCTCATGAAAATCTTCTCACTAATAAATATGTTTTAGACTTATGCAATTCATATCTCATCATTGTATTAAAAAGGAACTAAAACACACTAAAAAATAATAATAATAATAAAGACTCATAAAAAAAATAGTAGACAAAAATAAAAGAAATCCTAAATCATTCCCCCCACACTTAATTCTTACATTGTCCTCAATGTAAGTCTATTAACCCAAATGAAAGAATCATGTGTAAGAGAAAAGAACTAATAACATAAGAATAGGAATAACTAGACTCAAAACAAAACAAACTCATGCAACCTAAATAATCCTAAAATACTAAACAAAAATTAACAAGTAAACGTAAAAAGATTAAAATCAAACTGATAAGGTATGTCTCAAGTCTCCCTTACTCAGACCTTGTTCAGAATGAATACTTCTAAATTGCTTAAAACACAACAAACTCTTTTTTTTTTTTTTTTTTTGAAAAGAAGAAATCAAACTGACAAGGTATGTCTCAAGTCTCCCTTACTCAGACCTTGTTCAGAATGAATACTTCTAAATTGCTTAAAACACAACAAACTTTTTTTTTTTTTTTAAGAAGGTAAAATTTAGGAGATATTACCTGTAGAGGTTGCTAACCACTTATTATAACTGAGACACAACAAACAAAATGTTAGATAATGTCACAAAGACAAAGTGCAATCCACTCCTTGCTCGTCCATATCTCTTTTTCTTTTTTCGAGCGTTTGCGAAACAACCGTAGCAGATAAATACTCATAAGCTTGGAGCTTTTTGAGTAAATCTTCAATGGTTGTAGCAGAAATTATGGTTCTCCTTGCCTCTGAAAACATGAATCCATTATCCACAGCATTATCTAAATATGAAAGCAAATTACTAAAATAACCATTAATATTAAGCAAACCAATGGGTTTCTTATTTGTGACCAAAGATGACCAAGAAGCCACGCAAGCTATTTCTTCCAATGTACCCAGACCTCCTGGTAAAGCAATGAATGCATCGGCAGAATGGTACATGATTGTTATCCGTTCAGGGATACTCCAGACTTGTATTTCCTTACCCAAGGTAGGTCCACAAAAATCTGTGAATAGTTTTGGCACGATTCCTAGAACTGGACTTCCTCCGGCGTGTGCTGCTGTAGCGACTGCTCCCATTAAACCCGTACTACCGCCTCCATAAATCAACTGGATCTTTTGTTGGGCAAGTATTACTCCAACTCTTATGGCTTCATCAGCGAATATGTTATTTTTCCCTGGATAAGCACCTCCAAAAACACAAAATTTTTTTAATGCGTTGGGACGAAGTACTTTCCATTTTTTTTTTCTTTTTTTTCGAGTGCCTGAAAGAGAATGAGTACATGGTGTAATATATAGAGGACTGAGTAGTGAATCAGACAAGAGTAATAATGTCGCCAAAAGTGTATTTGACCTGTCAGAAGAAAATGTTAACCTAACAAAAGATTTTTGCGTGATTTCAGGAAGAAAATCAAAAAGAGAAGAAAAATCAACCGTAAAAGACAAAGAAAAAAAAAACGAGAATAATTACACAAATCGAACAACACGTAAATTAAACCGAAATGAAGTTATTGCAAATCAAACCAAAAGCTGAGAAGTTATTTATTGTAGTTGTGATTGTGGCTCACATCTTCCTCTGGTTTTACGTCCAGAAACGGCTTAAACGCCTTCTATGAGTCGAGGATATGCTTCCCATCCAGTTTTCTTACAAGCTGGCAAACAGGGTCTTTTAACATCAGATTCCCAAGATGTTGCCATTCCCTTTGGAATTGCGGCCATAAATCAAGAATTTCTCTTTGTACGTCTCCACTAGGATGCGTCTCAAGAGAAAGTTGGATATTACCCAAATTCTCCTTACTCAGTCCATCCTTAATGAATTCAATTTTATCATCTCGATTAGAGGACGGAATCCCAATAGAACGACATTTACCGTTACACGTCCATCGTGCACATTTGTGGCAATTTGAACTCATGCGCTTTGCTCGTCGCTTTTTTGCAAAAGTGCTTCTACCTGTACCTGGTAAATGCAAAACAGGAAGATATTCATCTTCACGTACCTTGGCTTCAATTATCCAACGTATGTCTTCATGAATCCCTTTGTGCATAAGCATTCTTAATCTTTCAAATCGAACTTGGTAAAGCTTCAGTAAAATATTTCGAGGAAAAGGAGGAAATCGTTTCTGCAATCTTGTGAGAATATCATCCATCCTGAAAAAAAAATGAAAAAAATTGAAAGAGAAATTGGAAGAGAAATTTATATACAATATCAGTTTTGTGGGTAGCTGATGGAACCGATTTAAATAATCACGGAGTACCGTTATCCGCCATTTAACCGGGGTAAAAAATTAAAAATTATATTTACATCTAGTTATTTTCAAAACCAGGATCAGAAAGAAAAACAACATAAAAAGACTCAAAAACAAAACACTCTAAATAAAATCCTAAATTCTTCCCCCCACACATAACTCTTACATTGTCATTAATGTAATGCTATTATCCCCCAATGCAAGAATTATATGTAAGAGAAAAGAACTATTAAACAAAAGAAACTTATGCAGCCTAAATGAACTTAAAAGCAGTAAACACAATTAACAAAGAAACATAAGAAATAAAATAAAAACAATAAAAATAATAAAAGAAAAAGGAAAAGAAAGAGAAAGAGAAAGCAAATCTGAATATGGAAGGTTGGTAATTTCATCTTTAATTGGGCTGCCTTCCCAATTAACACTTGAGTTAGTGTTTTGAATCTAACCAACACCCTTTCTTGGCTTTTTAGGCTTGTCAGGCTCATACATGAAATTTCCCAAATTTATGCGTTTGAGAGGAAGCTTTCTTTGCACAACAGTGGATGCATTCTCCATTACAAGTATTATTCCATCATCCTTGGTGGTGCATATCTCATCGAGGAATGGTACATCTTTTGGTACTTGTTGAATGACATCCACAAACAAACTGTTTAAGGTTTCCAGCGTGTCTTGTTCATGTTCATCATCCTTGAACTTTGCGAATCTACTAGGAAAAGGTGGAGAAGAAACATTAGTAAAAATTGGAATCTCAAACGTTACCTCAGGTGCCGAAATACTCTTATTTGTATTTGTGGCTTCATTATCCTCAAGAATAGAATCCATCTCTAATTCTGTCTCATCCTCATCTTGTTCCTCATTCCTCAAGGTCACAATAGTAGTATTCTCCTTTGGGTTAATCATTGTTTGGGCAGAGAGTTCTTCAGATCTTTGTGCTACCCATACCACCATACTACTAGCCAATAGGCTCATTTGCCTTTCCAAACTCTGGATGCTTGCCCTTGTTTCCTGTTGAAATTGCAAAGTATTAGTAACAAGAGAATCGACAAGATCTTCTAAAGAAGTACCTGAGTTTTGAGTCATATGTGGTGGTTGAAGAAGATCTGGTTCTTGAGACCATGATTGATTGAAGCTAGATGGATGAGTGTAATTGGCATAAGGATCTACTTCTTGGTAATTTTCTGAGTAGCCATAATTAGTATGATCCCACCATCCCTCATGGTAAGTGTTTGAGTAATGATCATACAGTTGGTCTTGGAACACTTGATGGCCTTGACATCCTCCCATGGCCAATTGTTGAACTGGGTAGGTGAGATTGGGTTGTTGATTTTCCATGTTCATGTATGCCACCAACTCTTCAAGTGTTAGATTGCTCAATTCCATCGTTTTTTTTTTTTTTTTTTTTTTTTCAAAATTTGATAAGAAAAACTTGTATGTACAAGAAAAATAAAATTAATTACAACTGAAAATAAGAATAAACCAATGAACTAATAAACTAAAGAAAGCAATCCCCGGCAACGGCGCCAAAAACTTGATGCACCCAAAAGAGTGTATCTTATTTAACCTTGCACTAAAAAGATCAATTGTAAGTATAGTAGTTAGCAAGGGTCGAGTCCTCAGGGATTGGGTTTTAGTTTATAAGTTGATAGTTTAAAACTTAAATTCAAGAACAATAAAAGAAAAGGGGTTTTTGAAATCAGATTTAAACTAAAGTAAATAATAAGAATAAGATGCAAGGCGGTATAACCAGCCAATAAAAATATATATACTAAATTAGGCGGTATAACCAGCCAATAAAAATATATATACTAAATTAGGCGGTATAACCAGCCAATAAAAATAAAACAAAGTTAATATACAAATTAGGCGGTATAACCAGCCAATAAAAATAAATATACTTTTAAAAATAAGCAAACTAGAAAAGTAAGAAAACAAGCAAGTAAGAAGAATCAAGTATGAAAAATATGGTTAAGGTTTCATTCTCCACCACTAGACATCATTAAGAATCAATTTCAGATCTATCAATATCAACCAACTATCAAAGTTAACAACCGTAGATAACAACAAGCTCTGTTACCCCAATCTTTCCTTAGTTTGTCGTTAAATAGAACAAGCTCTCTATTTAATCTCTAACCATTAAACAACCTAGAATAAGCTCTCTAAATTCAATTTAATGGCAGCTTTATGATGAGAAAGATAGGTTGATCTAAGCAACAAACACATAAGCTCGGATTGTTCAACTTAGGTTATGTTCCACTTTGCAATTATTGAAAACTTGACCATAATCATTAATCACAAATTGCCACTTATGAATAGGAAATCAAGACAATTACACGGATCAAGACTCCTAAACTAGCAATAGATAATTATCAAGATCTATCTAGTTGTACACCTAAATAAATCTAGACAACATCATGAACAATTCTTGTAGAAGAACATAAGCAACTTTGATAGAAAATTAATGATAGATAGAATCTGAAAATCAATCACAAAACATGTCTAGGGCTTTGAAATCACCCTTAACCAAATAGAAGTTTAGCCTAGCATAGGCATTGTAAACATAAACATAAAATTAAAGAGAATCTAAGAAGAAAATAAAAGAAAGAAAGAAGAAGAAGAAGGATATTAATTATCCAACCTCTTGCTCTCTCTAAGGAAAAAGAAAACTAGAGAAAAGAAAGAAGAAGAAAACTTAGAGAATTTTATTATAATGGCTAATATCCTACCTATGTACAATGTGATCCTCTACAATCATCCAAGGCCCTCTATTTATACACATTTTGGAAGGCTAAATGACAAGAGACAAGCTTTACAAATTTCAAAGGTAGGTATAATAGGTGGGTGAATTTTTCTAACAATTTTCGTCATATTGTATGACAATTTTGATCAGCCAACTTGATGGTCGATTTCGTCAATGTTGGAGGCCTGATCTGATCACATGGTCTTCTAGAAAAAGGTTCCCCTATCAGTTACGGATCCATAGCCGTTGGAATCAGCTCATTTTCTGATGTGGATAAGCAGATATGGGCAAAATACGAAAACATGTCAGCAGAGACGTCATTGCATATCAGCCAACTTGATGGTCGATTTCGTCAATATTAGAGGCCTGATCTGATCATATGGTCTTCTAGAAAAAGGTTCCCGTATCAGTTACGGATCCATAGCCATTGGAATCAGCTCATTTGCTGATGTTGATAAGCAGATATGGGCAAAATACGAAAACAGGTCAGCACACACGTCATTGCACATCAGCCAACTTGATGGTCGATTTCTCTAGGGAAAACGACTCCGTTTCAAGAAGTATAAAACATGAAAAAGATAGATATGCCTCTTAGCTTTGCACGGCTACAAATTTCAGCCTTATTGCTTCAGTGAAACTCCAGATATAGCTGATATGGTAAAATGTGTCGGAACTGGAACTGAACTGGATTTGCCCTTAATTCTAGTAATCTGAAATCACTCAAAGAAACTTGTGAAAAACACCAAATTACATAAAAATATAAAAGATCATAAACACAATTAGACTAAACAATAATAACTCGTATTTGACACAAAACAATAATAAAACATAACTAAAAACTATATAATTATACGAGTTATCACAATCCATCTCTAATTTTGTTTCATCCTCATCTTGTTCCTCATTCTTCAAGGTCACAATAGTAGCATTCTCCTTTGGGTTAACCATCGTTTGGGTTGGGAGTTCTTCAGATCTTTGTGCTACCCATCCCACCATACTACTAGCCAATTGGCTCATTTGCTTTTCCAAACTCTGGATGCTTGCCCTTGTTTCCTGTTGAAATTGCAAAGAATCAGTAACAAGAGAATCGACAAGATCTTCTAAAGAAGTACCTGAGTTTTGAGTCATATGTGGTGGTTGAAAAAGATCTGGTTCTTGAGACCATGATTGATTGAAGCTAGATGGATGAGTGTAATTGGCATAAGGATCTACTTCTTGGTAATTTTTCGAGTAGCCATAATTAGTATGATCCCACCATCCCTCATGGTAAGTGTTTGAGTAATGATCATACTGTTGGTCTTGGAACACTTGATGGCCTTGACATCCTCCCATGGCCAATTG
Source organism: Fremontodendron californicum (assembly GCA_030761205.1). Taxonomy (NCBI): domain Eukaryota; kingdom Viridiplantae; phylum Streptophyta; class Magnoliopsida; order Malvales; family Malvaceae; genus Fremontodendron; species Fremontodendron californicum. The sequence continues at coordinate 3,169,237 of JAULJL010000026.1, forward strand.
TTGAACTGGGGAGGTGAGATTGGCTTGTTGATTCTCCATGTTCATGTATGCCACCAACTCTTCAAGTGTTAGATTGCTCAATTCCATTGTTTTTTTTTTTTTTTTAAAAAATTTGAAAAGAAAAACTTGTATGTACAAGAAAATAAAACTAATTAGAATTGAAAATAATAATAAACCAAGTAACAAATAAACTAAAAAAAACAATCCCCGGCAACGGCGCCAAAAATTTGATGCACACAAAAGAGTGTATCTTATTTAACCTTGCACTAAAAAGATCAATTGTAAGTATAATGATTAGCAAGGGTCGAGTCCTCAGGGATTGGGTTTTAATCTATGAGTTATTAGTTTATAACTTACGTTCAAAGAAAACAATAAAAGAAAAGGGGTTTTTGAAGCCAGATTTAAACTAAAGTAAATAATAAGAATAAGATGCAAGGCGGTATAACCAGCCAATAAAAATATATATACTAAATTAGGCGGTATAACCAGCCAATAAAAATATATATACTAAATTAGGCGGGATAACCAGCCAATAAAAATAAAACAAAGTTAATATACAAATTAGGCGGTATAACCAGCCAATAAAAATAATATACTTTTAAAAATAAGCAAACTAGAAAAGTAAGAAAACAAGTAAGTAAGAAGAATCAAATATGAAAAATATGGTTAAGGTTTCATTCTCCACCACTAGACATCATTAAGAATCAATTTCAGATCTATCAATATCAACCAACTATCAAAGTTAACAACCGTAGATAACAACAAGCTCTGTTATTCCAATCTTTCCTTAGTTTGTCGTTAAATAGAACAAGCTCTCTATTTTATCTCTAACCATTAAACAACCTAGAATAAGCTCTCTAAATTCAATTTAATGGCAGCTTTATGATGAGAAAGATAGGTTGATCTAAGCAACAAACACATAAGCTCGGATTGTTCAACTTAGGTTATGTTCCACTTTGCAATTATTGAAAACTTGACCATAATCGTTAATCACAAATTGCCACTTATGAATAGGAAATCAAGACAATTACACGGATCAAGACTCCTAGACTAGCAATAGATAATTATCAAGATCTATCTAGTTGTACACCTAAATAAATCAAGACAACATCATGAACAATTGTTGTAGAAGAGCATAAGCAACTTTGATAGAAAATTAATGATAGATAGAATCTGAAAATCAATCACAAAATATGTCTAGGGCTTTGAAATCACCCTTAACCAAATAGAAGTTTAGCCTAGCATAGGCATTGTAAACATAAACATAAAATTAAAGAGAATCTAAGAAGGAAATAAAAGAAAGAAAGAAAGAAGAAGAAGAAAATAAAGAAAAAGAAAACTAGAGAAAAGAAAGAAGAAGAAAACTTAGAGAATTTTATTACAATGGCTAATATCCTACCAATGTACAATATGATCCTCTACAATCATCTAAGGCCCTCTATTTATACACATTTTGGAGGGCTAAATGACAAGAGACAAGCTTAACAAATTTCAAAGGTAGGTATAATAGGTGGGTGCATTTTTCTAACAATTTTCGTCATATTGTATGACAATCTTGATCAGCCAACTTGATGGTCGATTTTGTCAATTTTGGAGGCCTGATCTGATCACATGGTCTTCTAGAAAAATGTTCCCTTATCAGTTACTAATCCATAGCCATTAAAATCAGCTCATTTGCTGATGTGGAAAAGAAGATATGGGCAAAATACGAAAACATGTCAGCACAGACGTCATTGCACATCAGCCAACTTGATGGTCGATTTCGCTAGGGAAAACGACTCCGTTTCAAGAAGTGTAAAACATGAAAAAGATAGATATGCCTCTTAACTTTGCACGGTTAAAATTTCAGCCTTATTGCTTCAGTGAAACTCGAGATATAGCTGATATGGCAAAAGGTGTCGGAACTGGAACTGAACTGGATTTGCCCTTAATTCTTGATTTAACCTAGTAATCTGAAATCACTCAAAGAAACTCGTGAAAAACACCAAATTACATAAAAACATAAAAAATCATAAACACAATTAGACTAAGCAATAATAACTCGTATTTGACACAAAACAATAATAAAACATAACTAAAAACTATATAATTATACGAGTTATCAAGTTCATACAAATAAAACTTCTCAAAACTCTTATAAAGCACATAATAACATAGGGTAAATATTCATGTTGAGCCTTTGCTTCATTCTAACATCTTTTTCTTTAACCAAAAGTTTAAGAGATGATTTTTTTTTTCAATATGGGAATGTATTTGATAATGATCCCTTTCTTTTTCTCTTGACTTTTTATTTTTTATTTTTCTTCCCCCACACTTATCTTTTGTTTACAACCCAAATTTTCAACTAAAAATATCCCTAATTTTTTTTTTTGTTGCAATATGTCTCAAAATATATAATCCATCTTTAGAAGAAGGGTAAGGATATAAGTATATTTAGGCTAGGTGTAAGTTGTGGTTACCATAAAATACATATTTAATGTAGGCTCAAATTGGCTCCCTAGTGGGGATGTTCTCTTGGAACATTAATAATGGATGACTGTTTGGCTCTGGTTATAATCCTAATGCATCTATCATATTCATGTTATCACATGTATCAATATAGTCTTAAACGATTTAAAGCAAGTTCTAGAGAATCATGTAATCATAAGAGCACTCAAGAAAGAAATTAGATTGATATGTATAATGCATCAATCATATAGGTTCAAAAACTCACAAGGATGATTATACAAGTCAATATCAAGTCTAAACATGCTTCTTTCTCAATCAACATATCATATCAACATTGGCTCATACAAATTAGTATCAAGCTTAATTCTCATGAAAATCTTCTCACTAATAACCAGTTTAGACCTATGCAATTCATATCTCATCATTGTATTAAAAAGGAACTAAAACAAATTAAAAATAATAATAATAATATTAAAGACTGATAAAAAAATAATAGAAAAAAATAAAAGAAATCCTAAATCCTTCCCCCCACACTTAATTCATAAATTGTCCTCAATGTAATGCTATTAACCCAAATGAAAGAATCATGTGTAAGAGAAAAGAACTAATAACATAAGAATAGGAACAACTAAGACTCAAATCAAACTCATGCAACCTAAATAATCCTAAAATACTAAACAAGCAATTAACAAATAAACATAAAAAAAGAAACAATAAAAATAATAAAACAAAAAGGAAAAGGAAAAGAAAAAGAAAAAGAAAAAGAAAGCAAATCTGCGTATGGCAGGTTCGTAATTTCTATATTAATTGGGTTGCCTTCCCAATTAGTACTTGAGTTAAGTTGTCTGATAACTCGTATAATTATATAGTTTTTAGTTATGTTTTATTATTGTTTTGTGTCAAATACGAGTTATTATTGTTTAGTCTAATTGTGTTTATGATCTTTTATATTTTTATGTAATTTGGTGTTTTTCACGAGTTTCTTTGAGTGATTTCAGATTACTAGGTTAAATCAAGAATTAAGGGCAAATCCAGTTCAGTTCCAGTTCCGACACCTTTTGCCATATCAGCTATATATGGAGTTTCACTGAAGCAATAAGGCTGAAATTTTAACCGTGAAAGTTAAGAGGCATATCTATCTTTTTCATGTTTTACACTTCTTGAAACGGAGTCGTTTTCCCTAGCGAAATCAACCATCAAGTTGGCTGATGTGCAATGACGTCTGTCCTGAGCAGTTTTCGCATTTTGACCATATCGTCCGATACACATCAGCAAATGAGCTGATTCCAACGGATATGGATCAATAACTGATAGGGGCACATTTTTCTAGAAGACCATGTGATCAGATAAAGCCTCCAATATTGAAGAAATTGACCATCAAGTTGGATGATGTGCATTGACATCTGTGCTGACCTGTTTTTGTATTTTGCCCATATCTTCTTCTCCACATCAGAAAATGAGCTGATTCCAACGGCTATGAATCAGTAACTCATAGGGGAACATTTTTCTAGAAGACCATGTGATCAGATCAGGCCTCCAAGATTGACAAAATCGACCATCAAGTTGGCTGATCAAAATGGTCATACAATATGACGAAAATTGTTAGAAAAATGCACCCACCTATTATACCTACCTTTAAAATTTGTAAAGCTTGTCTCTTGTCATTTAGCCCTCCAAAATGTGTATAAATAGAGGGCCTTGGATGATTGTAGAGAATCATATTGTACATAGGTAGGATATTAGCCATTTTAATAAAATTCTCTAAGTTTTCTTCTTCTTTCTTTTCTCTAGTTTTCTTTCTTTTCTCTAGTTTTCTTTTTCTTTAGAGAGAGCAAGAGGTTGGATAATTAATATTCTTCCTCTTCTTCTTTCTTTCTTTTATTTTCTTCTTAGATTTTCTTTAATTTTATGTTTATGTTTACAATGCCTATGCTAGGCTAAACTTCTATTTGGTTAAGGGTGATTTCAAAGCCCTAGACATGTTTTGTGATTGATTTTCAGATTCTATCTATCATTAATTTTCTATCAAAGTTGCTTATGTTCTTCTACAAGAATTGTTCATGATGTTGTCTTGATTTGTTTAGGTGTACAACTAGATAGATCTTGATAATTATCTATTGCTAGTTTAGGAGTCTTGATCCGTGTAATTGTCTTGATTTCCTATTCATAAGTGGCAATTTGTGATTAATGATTATGGTCAAGTTTTCAATAATTGCAAAGTGGAACATAACCTAAGTTGAACAATCCGAGCTTATGTGTTTGTTGCTTAGATCAACCTATCTTTCTCATCATAAAGCTGCCATTAAATTGAATTTAGAGAGCTTATTCTAGGTTGTTTAATGGTTAGAGATTAAATAGAGAGCTTGTTCTATTTAACGACAAACTAAGGAAAGATTGGGATAACAGAGCTTGTTGTTATCTACGGTTGTTAACTTTGATAGTTGGTTGATATTGATAGATCTGAAATTGATTCTTAATGATGTCTAGTGGTGGAGAATGAAACCTTAACCATATTTTTCATATTTGATTCTTCTTACTTACTTGTTTTCTTACTTTTAGTTTGCTTATTTTTAAAAGTATATTTATTTTTATTGGCTGGTTATACCGCCTAATTTGTATATTAACTTTGTTTTATTTTTATTGGCTGGTTATACCGCCTAATTTAGTATATATATTTTTATTGGCTGGTTATACCGCCTAATTTAGTATATATATTTTTATTGGCTGGTTATACCGCCTTGCATCTTATTCTTATTATTTACTTTAGTTTAAATCTGGCTTCAAAAACCCATTTTCTTTTATTGTTCTTGAATTTAAGTTTTAAACTATTAACTTATAAACTAAAACCCAATCCCTGAGGACTCGACCCTTGCTAACTACTATACTTACAATTTATCTTTTTAGTGCAAGGTTAAATAAGATACACTCTTTTGGGTGCATCAAGTTTTTGGCGCCGTTGCCGGGGATTGTTTTCTTTAGTTTATTTGTTACTTGGTTTATTCTTATTTTCAGTTCTAATGAGTTTTATTTTCTTGTACATACGGGTTTTTCTTATCAAATTTTGAAAAAATATAAAAAAATATAAAAAAAAAAACGATGGAATTGAGCAATCTAACTCTTGAAGAGTTGGTGGCATACATGAACATGGAAAATCAACAAGCCAATCTCACCTACCCAATTCAACAATTGGCCATGGGAGGATGTCAAGGCCATCAAGTGTTCCAAGACCAACAGTATGATCATTACTCAAACACTTACCATGAGGGATGGTGGGATCATACTAATTATGGCTACTCAGAAAATTACCAAGAAGTAGATCCTTATGCCAATTACACTCATCCATCTAGCTTCAATCAATCATGGTCCCAAGAACCAGATCTTTTTCAACCACCACATATGACTCAAAACTCAGGTACTTCTTTAGAAGATCTTGTCTATTCTCTTGTTACTGATACTTTGCAATTTCAACAGGAAACAAGGGCAAGCATCCAGAGTTTGGAAAAGCAAATGATCCAATTGACTAGTAGTATGGTGGGATGGGTAGCACAAAGATGTGAAGAACTCCCTGCCCAAACGATGATTAACCCAAAGGAGAATGCTACTATTGTGACCTTGAGGAATGAGGAACAAGATGAGGATGAGACAAAATTAGAGATGAATTCTATTCTTGAGGATAATGAAGCCAATGATCCAAATAAGAGTATTTCGGCACCTGAGGTAACGTTTGAGATTCCAATTTTTACTAATGTTTCTTCTCCACCTTTTCCTAGTAGATTCGCAAAGTTCAAGGAGGATGAACATGAACAAGACACGCTGGAAACCTTAAACAGTTTGTTTGTGGATGCCATTCAACAAGTATCAAAATATGCTCCATTCCTCGATGAGATATGCACCACAAAGGATGATGGAATAATACTTGTAATGGAGAATGCATCCACTGTTGTGCAAAGAAAGCTTCCTCTCAAACGCATAAATTTGGAAAATTTCATGTATGAGCCTGACAAGCCTAAAAAGCCAAGAAGGGGTGTTGGTTAGATTCAAAACACTAACTCAAGTGTTAATTGGGAAGGCAGCCCAATTAAAGATGAAATTGCCAACCTTCCATATTCAGATTTGCTTTCTCTTTCTTTTCCTTTTTCTTTTATTATTTTTATTGTTTTTATTTTATTTCTTATGTTTCTTTGTTAATTGTGTTTACTGCTTTTAAGTTCATTTAGGCTGCATAAGTTTCTTTTGTTTAATAGTTCTTTTCTCTTACATATAATTCTTGCATTGGGGGATAATAGCATTACATTAATGACAATGTAAGAATTATGTGTGGGGGGGAGAATTTAGGATTTTATTTAGAGTGTTTTGTTTTTGAGTCTTTTTATGTTGTTTTTCTTTCTGATCCTTGTTTTGAAAAACACTAGATGTAAATATAATTTTTTTTTAACCCCGGTTAAATGGCGGATAACGGTACTCCGTGATTATTTAAATCGGTTCTATCAGCTACCCAAAAAACTGATATTGTATATAAATTTCTCTTTCAATTTCTCTTTTATTTTTTTTTTCAGGATGGATGATATTCTCACAAGATTGCAGAAACGATTTCCTCCTTTTCCTCGAAATATTTTACTGAAGCTTTACCAAGTTCGATTTGAAAGATTAAGAATGCTTATGCACAAAGGGATTCATGAAGACATACGTTGGATAATTGAAGCCAAGGTACGTGAAGATGAATATCTTCCTGTTTTGCATTTACCAGGTACAGGTAGAAGCACTTTTGCAAAGAAGCGACGAGCAAAGCGCATGAGTTCAAATTGCCACAAATGTGCACGATGGACGTGTAACGGTAAATGTCGTTCTATTGGGATTTCCGTCCTCTAATCGAGATGATAAAATTGAATTCATTAAGGATGGACTGAGTAAGGAGAATTTGGGTAATATCCAACTTTCTCTTGAGACGCATCCTAGTGGAGACGTACAAAGAGAAATTCTTGATTTATGGCCGCAATTCCAAAGGGAATGGCAACATCTTGGGAATCTGATGTTAAAAGACCCTGTTTGCCAGCTTGTAAGAAAACTGGATGGGAAGCATATCCTCGACTCATAGAAGGCGTTTAAGCCGTTTCTGGACGTAAAACCAGAGGAAGATGTGAGCCACAATCACAACTACAATAAATGACTTCTCAGTTTTTGGTTTGATTTGCAATAACTTTATTTTGGTTTAATTTACGTGTAGTTCGATTTGTGTAATTATTCTCGTTTTTTTTTTATTTGTCTTTTACGGTTGATTTTTTCTTCTCTTTTTGATTTTCTTCCTGAAATCACGCAAAAAAATTTTTGTTAGGTTAACATTTTCTTCTGACAGGTCAGATACACTTTCGGCGACATTTTTACTCTTGTCTGATTCACTACTCAGTCCTCTATATATTACACCATGTACTCATTCTCTTTCAGGCACTCGAAAAAAAAAAAAATTGGAAAGTACTTCGTCCCAACGCATTAAAAAAATTTGTGTCTTTGGAGGTGCTTATCCAGGGAAAAATAACATATTCGCTGATGAAGCCATAAGAGTTGGAGTAATACTTGCCCAACAAAAGATCCACTTGATTTATGGAGGCGGTAGTACGGGTTTAATGGGAGCAGTCGCTACAGCAGCACACGCCGGAGGAAGTCCAGTTCTAGGAATCGTGCCAAAACTATTCACAAGTTTTTGTGGACCTACCGTGGGTAAGGAAATACAAGTCTGGAGTATCCCTGAACGGATAACAATCATGTACCATTCTGCCGATGCATTCATTGCTTTACCAGGAGGTCTGGGTACATTGGAAGAAATAGCTTGCGTGACTTCTTGGTCATCTTTGGTCACAAATAAGAAACCCATTGGTTTGCTTAATATTAATGGTTATTTTAGTAATTTGCTTTCATATTTAGATAATGCTGTGGATAATGGATTCATGTTTTCAGAGGCAAGGAGAACCATAATTTCTGCTACAACCATTGAAGATTTACTCAAAAAGCTCCAAGCTTATGAGTATTTATCTGCTACGGTTGTTTCGCAAACGCTCGGAAAAAGAAAAAGAGATATGGACGATCAAGGAGTGGATTGCACTTTGTCTTTGTGACATTATCTAACATTTTGTTTGTTGTGTCTCAGTTATAATAAGTGGTTAGCAACCTCTGCAGGTAATATCTCCTAAATTCTACCTTTAAAATTTGACATTGGGGACAATGTCTTATTTTAGTAGGGGGTAAGGGACATATTTTGCTAATTAAAAAAAAAATAAAAAAATTAAGAAGTATTCATTCTGAACAAGGTCTGAGTAAGGGAGACTTGAGACATACCTTGTCAGTTTGATTTCTTCTTTTCAAAAAAAAAAATAAAAACTCATCATTGTATTAAAAAGGAACTAAAACTCACAAAAAAAATAATAATAATAATAATAAAGAAAAAAATAGTAGACAAAAATAAAAGAAATCCTAAATCATTCCCCCCACACTTAATTCTTACATTGTCCTCAATGTAAGTCTATTAACTCAAATGAAAGAATCATGTGTAAGAGAAAAGAACTAATAACATAAGAATAGGAACAACTAAGACTCAAAACAAAACAAAACCATGCAACCTAAATAATCCTAAAATACTAAACAAAAATTAACAAGTAAACATAAAAAGATTAAAATCAAGAGAATAGGTGGACAAGCAAGCATATGGTAGAAGTGTTTTCATGAGATTGATTGAGTGTAAACACTTTACCACTACTTTAAAGAGTGAAAATCAAGAGAGTATCCCATGTGAGAAGTTGAGATTAAGTTTGAATATGCATTATTTTGATTGAAATATGTTATGTTAATATTGGCTTAACTCAAACTATTTACATTCAAGCAAGATTTTTTGTGAATTTCTTTAAGCTATTGATTAGTTTTTAAGAATTGTCCAATGATTATCTCAAATTTATATTGGAAGGATTAGTAAACCCTCACGAGACTAAACTCGTCCACTAGGGACACCTAGGGGTTTAAAGGCTTGTGTCACATGCTAAGTGCCACCGTGATTTCCTACGAAAGTGGATTAGATTAGATTTTCTTATTTTATTTTTATTTGATTTTGCTCGAGGACTAGCAAAAAGCTAAGTGTGGGGGTGTGATAACTCGTATAATTATATAGTTTTTAGTTATGTTTTATTATTGTTTTGTGTCAAATACGAGTTATTATTGTTTAGTCTAATTGTGTTTATGATCTTTTATATTTTTATGTAATTTGGTGTTTTTCACAAGTTTCTTTGAGTGATTTCAGATTACTAGAATTAAGGGCAAATCCAGTTCAGTTCCAGTTCCGACACCTTTTGCCATATCAGCTATATATGGAGTTTCACTGAAGCAATAAGGCTGAAATTTTAACCGTGAAAGTTAAGAGGCATATCTATCTTTTTCATGTTTTACACTTCTTGAAACGGAGTCGTTTTCCCTAGCGAAATCAACCATCAAGTTGGCTGATGTGCAATGACGTCTGTCCTGAGCAGTTTTCGCATTTTGACCATATCGTCCGATACACATCAGCAAATGAGCTGATTCCAACGGCTATGGATCAATAACTGATAGGGGCACATTTTTCTAGAAGACCATGTGATCAGATAAAGCCTCCAATATTGAAGAAATTGACCATCAAGTTGGCTGATGTGCATTGACGTCTGTGCTGACCTGTTTTCGTATTTTGCCCATATCTTCTTCTCCACATCAGAAAATGAGCTGATTCTAACGGCTATGAATCAGTAACTCATAGGGGAACATTTTTCTAGAAGACCATGTGATCAGATCAGGCCTCCAAGATTGACAAAATCGACCATCAAGTTGGCTGATCAAAATGGTCATACAATATGACGAAAATTGTTAGAAAAATGCACCCACCTATTATACCTACCTTTGAAATTTGTAAAGCTTGTCTCTTGTCATTTAGCCCTCCAAAATGTGTATAAATAGAGGGCCTTGGATGATTGTAGAGAATCATATTGTACATAGGTAGGATATTAGCCATTTTAATAAAATTCTCTAAGTTTCCTTCTTCTTTCTTTTCTCTAGTTTTCTTTCTTTTCTCTAGTTTTCTTTTTCTTTAGAGAGAGCAAGAGGTTGGATAATTAATATTCTTCCTCTTCTTCTTTCTTTCTTTTATTTTCTTCTTAGATTTTCTTTAATTTTATGTTTATGTTTACAATGCCTATGCTAGGCTAAACTTCTATTTGGTTAAGGGTGATTTCAAAGCCCTAGACATGTTTTGTGATTGATTTTCAGATTCTATCTATCATTAATTTTCTATCAAAGTTGCTTATGTTCTTCTACAAGAATTGTTCATGATGTTGTCTTGATTTGTTTAGGTGTACAACTAGATAGATCTTGATAATTATCTATTGCTAGTTTAGGAGTCTTGATCCGTGTAATTGTCTTGATTTCCTATTCATAAGTGGCAATTTGTGATTAATGATTATGGTCAAGTTTTCAATAATTGCAAAGTGGAACATAACCTAAGTTGAACAATCCGAGCTTATGTGTTTGTTGCTTAGATCAACCTATCTTTCTCATCATAAAGCTGCCATTAAATTGAATTTAGAGAGCTTATTCTAGGTTGTTTAATGGTTAGAGATTAAATAGAGAGCTTGTTCTATTTAACGACAAACTAAGGAAAGATTGGGATAACAGAGCTTGTTGTTATCTACGGTTGTTAACTTTGATAGTTGGTTGATATTGATAGATCTGAAATTGATTCTTAATGATGTCTAGTGGTGGAGAATGAAACCTTAACCATATTTTTCATATTTGATTCTTCTTACTTACTTGTTTTCTTACTTTTAGTTTGCTTATTTTTAAAAGTATATTTATTTTTATTGGCTGGTTATACCGCCTAATTTGTATATTAACTTTGTTTTATTTTTATTGGCTGGTTATACCGCCTAATTTAGTATATATATTTTTATTGGCTGGTTATACCGCCTAATTTAGTATATATATTTTTATTGGCTGGTTATACCGCCTTGCATCTTATTCTTATTATTTACTTTAGTTTAAATCTGGCTTCAAAAACCCATTTTCTTTTATTGTTCTTGAATTTAAGTTTTAAACTATTAACTTATAAACTAAAACCCAATCCCTGAGGACTCGACCCTTGCTAACTACTATACTTACAATTTATCTTTTTAGTGCAAGGTTAAATAAGATACACTCTTTTGGGTGCATCATTGTCCAACATAACCAACACCCCTTCTTGGCTGTTTAGGATTTGCAAGATCATACAAGAAACTTTTCGAATTTGTGCGTTTTGTAGGGCGGTTTCTTTGCACAATAGTGGATGCATTCTCCATTACAAGTATTATTCCATCATCCTTTGTGGTGCATAGCTTGTCAAGGAATGGTGCATATTTTGGTATTTGTTGAATGACATCCACAAACAAGCTGTTTAAGGTTTCCGGCATGTGTTGTTCATGTTCTTCCTCCTTGAACTTTGCAAATCTACTAGGAAAAGGTGGAGAAGAAACGTTAGTAAAAAGTGGAATCTTAAACGTTACCTCAGGTGCTGAAGTACTCTCTTTCGGAATCGAAGCTTCATTATCTTCAATAGTTGAATCCATCTTTAGTTCTTTCTCATCCTCAGGTTCCCTTTGATTTCTGATTCATCCTCAAGTTGTGTGGCACTTTGGATCAATCATCGATTGGGAAGGGAGTGCTTGAGATCTTTGTGCTACTAATTCCACCGTACTACTAGCCAATAGGCTCATTTGCCTTTCCAAACTCTAGATACTTGCCTTTGTTTCCCTTGTAATTGTCTTGATTTCCTATTCATAAGTGGCAATTTGTGATTAATGATTATGGTCAAGTTTTCAATAATTGCAAAGTGGAACATAACCTAAGTTGAACAATCCGAGCTTATGTTTTTGTTGCTTAGATCAACCTATCTTTCTCATCATAAAGCTGCTATTAAATTGAACTTAGAGAGCTTATTCTAGGTTGTTTGATAGTTAGAGATTAAAGAGAGAGCTTGTTCTATTTAATGACGAACTAAGGAAAGATTAGGGTAACAGAGCTTGTTGTTATCTACGGTTGTTAACTTTGATAGCTAATTAATGTTGATAGATATGAAATGATTCTTAATGATGTCTAGTGGTGGAGAATGAAACCTTAACCATATTTTTCTCATATTTGATTACTTCTTATTTACTTGCTTTCTTCTTTGATTATTGATGCACCCAAAAGAGTGTATCTTATTTAACCTTGCACTAAAAAGATAAATTGTAAGTATAGTAGTTAGCAAGGGTCGAGTCCTCAGGGATTGGGTTTTAGTTTATAAGTTAATAGTTTAAAACTTAAATTCAAGAACAATAAAAGAAAAGGGGTTTTTGAAGCCAGATTTAAACTAAAGTAAATAATAAGAATAAGATGCAAGGCGGTATAACCAGCCAATAAAAATATATATACTAAATTAGGCGGTATAACCAGCCAATAAAAATATATATACTAAATTAGGCGGTATAACCAGCCAATAAAAATAAAACAAAGTTAATATACAAATTAAGCGGTATAACCAGCCAATAAAAATAAATATAAAAAATAAGCAAACTAAAAGTAAGAAAACAAATAAGTAAGAAGAATCAAATATGAAAAATATGGTTAAGGTTTCATTCTCCACCACTAGACATCATTAAGAATCAATTTCAGATCTATCAATATCAACCAACTATCAAAGTTAACAACCGTAGATAACAACAAGCTCTGTTACCCCAATCTTTCCTTAGTTTGTCGTTAAATAGAACAAGCTCTCTATTTAATCTCTAACCATTAAACAACCTAGAATAAGCTCTCTAAATTCAATTTAATGGCAGCTTTATGATGAGAAAGATAGGTTGATCTAAGCAACAAACACATAAGCTCGGATTGTTCAACTTAGGTTATGTTCCACTTTGCAATTATTGAAAACTTGACCATAATCATTAATCACAAATTGCCACTTATGAATAGGAAATCAAGACAATTACATGGATCAAGACTCCTTGATAACTCGTATAATTATATAGTTTTTAGTTATGTTTTATTATTGTTTTGTGTCAAATACGAGTTATTATTGTTTAGTCTAATTGTGTTTATGATCTTTTATATTTTTATGTAATTTGGTGTTTTTCACAAGTTTCTTTGAGTGATTTCAGATTACTAGAATTAAGGGCAAATCCAGTTCAGTTCCAGTTCCGACACATTTTGCCATATCAGCTATATCTGGAGTTTCACTGAAGCAATAAGGCTGAAATTTGTAGCCGTGCAAAGCTAAGAGGCATATATATCTTTTTCATGTTTTATACTTCTTGAAACGGAGTCGTTTTCCCTAGCGAAATCGACCATCAAGTTGGCTGATGTGCAATGACGTCTGTGCTGACCTGTTTTCGTATTTTACCCATATCTGCTTATCCACATCAGCAAATGAGCTGATTCCAATGGCTATGGATCCGTAACTGATACGGGAACCTTTGTCTAGAAGACCATATGATCAGATCAGGCCTCTAATATTGACGAAATCGACCATCAAGTTGGCTGATGTGCAATGACGTCTGTGCTGACATGTTTTCGTATTTTGCTCATATCGGCTTATCCACATCAGCAAATGAGCTGATTCCAACGGCTATGGATCCGTAACTGATAGGGGAACCTTTTTCTAGAAGACCATGTGATCAGATAAGGCCTGCAAAATTGACAAAATCGACCATCAAGTTGGCTGATCAAAATCGTCATGTATGACGAAAATTGTTAGAAAATGCACCCACCTATTATACCTACCTTTGAAATTTGTAAAGCTTGTCTCTTTTCATTTAGCCCTCCAAAATGTGTATAAATAGAGGGCCTTGGATGATTGTAAGGAAATATATTGTACATAGGTAGGATATTAGCCATTTTAATAAAATTCTCTAAGTTTTCTTCTTCTTTCTTTTCTCTAGTTTTCTTTTTCTTTAGAGAGAGCAAGAGGTTGGATAATTAATATTCTTCCTCTTCTTCTTTCTTTCTTTTATTTTCTTCTTAGATTTTCTTTAATTTTATGTTTATGTTTACAATGCCTATGCTAGGCTAAACTTCTATTTGGTTAAGGGTGATTTCAAAGCCCTAGACATGTTTTGTGATTGATTTTCAGATTCTATCTATCATTAATTTTCTATCAAAGTTCCTTATGTTCTTCTACAAGAATTGTTCATGATGTTGTCTTGATTTATTTAGGTGTACAACTAGATAGATCTTGATAATTATCTATTGCTAGTTTAGGAGTCTTGATCCGTGTAATTGTCTTGATTTCCTATTCATAAGTGGCAATTTGTGATTAATGATTATGGTCAAGTTTTCAATAATTGCAAAGTGGAACATAACCTAAGTTGAACAATCCGAGCTTATGTGTTTGTTGCTTAGATCAACCTATCTTTCTCATCATAAAGCTGCCATTAAATTGAATTTAGAGAGCTTATTCTAGGTTGTTTAATGGTTAGAGATTAAATAGAGAGCTTGTTCTATTTAACGACAAACTAAGGAAAGATTAGGATAACAGAGCTTGTTGTTATCTACGGTTGTTAACTTTGATAGTTGGTTGATATTGATAGATCTGAAATTGATTCTTAATGATGTCTAGTGGTGGAGAATGAAACCTTAACCATATGTTTCATATTTGATTCTTCTTAGTATATTTATTTTTATTGGCTGGTTATACCGCCTAATTTGTATATTAACTTTGTTTTATTTTTATTGGCTGGTTATACCGCCTAATTTAGTATATATATTTTTATTGGCTGGTTATACCGCCTTGCATCTTATTCTTATTATTTACTTTAGTTTAAATCTGGCTTCAAAAACCCCTTTTCTTTTATTGTTCTTGAATTTAAGTTTTAAACTATTAACTTATAAACTAAAACCCAATCCCTGAGGACTCGACCCTTGCTAACTACTATACTTACAATTTATCTTTTTAGTGCAAGGTTAAATAAGATACACTCTTTCGGGTGCATCACTCCTAAACTAGCAATAGATAATTATCAAGATCTATCTAGTTGTACACCTAAACAAATCAAGACAACATCATGAACAATTCTTGTAGAAGAACATAAGCAACTTTGATAGAAAATTAATGATAGATAGAATCTGAAAATCAATTATAAAACATGTCTAGGGCTTTGAAATCACCCTTAACCAAATAGAAGTTTAGCCTAGCATAGGCATTATAAACATAAAATTAAATAGAATCTAAGAAGAAAATAAAAAAAAAGAAAGAAGAAGAAGAAGAATATTAATTATCCAACCTCTTGCTCTTTCTAAAGAAAAAGAAAACTAGGGAAAAGAAAGAAGAAAACTTAGAGAATTTTATTACAATGGCTAATATCCTACCTATGTACAATATGATCCTCTACAATCATCCAAGGCCCTCTATTTATACACATTTTGGAAGGCTAAATGACAAGAGACAAGCTTTACAAATTTCAAAGGTAGGTATAATAGGTGGGTGAATTTTTCTAACAATTTTCGTCATATTGTATGACAATTTTGATCAGCCAACTTGATGGTCGATTTCGTCAATGTTGGAGGCCTGATCTGATCACATGGTCTTCTAGAAAAAGGTTCCCCTATCAGTTACGGATCCATAGCCGTTCGAATCAGCTCATTTGCTGATGTGGATAAGCAGATATGGGCAAAATACGAAAACATGTCAGCACAGACGTCATTGCACATCAGCCAACTTGATGGTCGATTTCGTCAATATTAGAGGCCTGATCTGATCATATGGTCTTCTAGACAAAGGTTCCCGAATCAGTTACGGATCCATAGCCATTAGAATCAGCTCATTTGCTGATGTGGATAAGCAGATATGGGCAAAATACGAAAACAGGTCAGCACAGACGTCATTGCACATCAGCCAACTTGATGGTCGATTTCGCTAGGGAAAACGACTCCGTTTCAAGAAGTATAAAACATGAAAAAGATAGATATGCCTCTTAGCTTTGCACGGCTACAAATTTCAGCCTTATTGCTTCAGTGAAACTCCAGATGTAGCTGATATGGCAAAATGTGTCGGAACTGGAACTGAACTGGATTTGCCCTTAATTCTAGTAATCTGAAATCACTCAAAGAAACTTGTGAAAAACACCAAATTACATAAAAATATAAAAGATCATAAACACAATTAGACTAAACAATAATAACTCGTATTTGACACAAAACAATAATAAAACATAACTAAAAACTATATAATTATACTAGTTATCACACCCCCACACTTAGATTGTTGCTAGTCCCTAGCAACGACTCAATAAAAATAAAATAAGAAAATCTAATCTAATCCACTTTCGTAGGAAATCACGGTGGCACTTAGCATGTGACACAAGCCTTTAAACCCCTAGGTGTCCCTAGTGGACGAGTTTAGTCTCGTGAGGGTTTACTAGAACGATACCCACAAACATTGAAAAACTAAAATATAAATAAACTACATATACTAAAAATATTTACTTCTAATCCTTTCAATACAAATTAGAGACAATATTTGAACAAGTCTTATAAACTAATCAATAGCTTAAAAAATTTCACAAAAAATCATGCTTGAATGTAAATTGTTTGAGTTAAGCCAATATTAGCATAACATATCTCAATCAAAATAGTGCATGTTCAAATTTAATCTCAACTTCTCACATGGGATACTCTCTTGATTTTCACTCTTTAAAGTAGTGGTAAAGTGTTTACACTCAATCAATCTCATGAAAACACTTCTACCATATGCTTGCTTGTCCACCTATTCTCCACTAAAAGATCATGCAACTTCATAAATCAAGAGGTCTTTAATCAAGGTTGTAATGGGGCCAAGGGGTTTGTAATGTGGTTGAAGAACAAAAGGATAAAGATATCACAAAGGTTCCAAAGAGTTCATAAAGTTTAGAGACATAAAAAGATTATACAAAGAAACTTCTCAAAACTCTTTACAAGTACATAGTCACCTAGGCCGGATATTCATGTTGGGCCTTTTCTTCATTCTAAACAACTTTGTAACATCTTTTTCTTTTTCCACAAATTCAAGAGATGATTCATTTTTTTTTTATATAGGAATGTATTTGCCAGTATTCCATTTCTTTTTCTCTTGACTTTTCTTTTCTTTTCCCCCCACACTTATTTCTTGTTTCTAACCAAAAAATATCCCTTGTCTTTGCAACTTGTCTCAAATCATGCTAATTCATCTTTGGAACAAAGGTAAAGATATAAGTATATTTAGGTTAGGGACAAGTTATGGTTACCAAAGAGATAGCTTATTCAATGTAGGCTCAAATTGGTTCACTAAGGGTGTGTTCTCTTGGAACATCAATAAGGGATGGCTGTTTGGCCCTGGCTAAAAATCCTAATGCCTCTATCATATTCATGTTGTCACATGCATCAATATAGTCTCAAATGGTTTAAAGCAAGTTCTAGAGAATCATGTAATCATAAGAGCACTCAAGAAAGAAATTAGATTGATATGTATAATGCATCAATCATATAGGCTCAAAAACTCACAAGGATGATTATACAAGTCAGATTAAGTCTAAACATGCTTCTTTCTCAATCAACATATCATATTAACATTGGCTCATAAAAAAAATGATATCAAGCTCAATTCTCATGAAAATCTTCTCACTAATAACTCTGTTTTAGACTTATGCAATTCATATCTCATCATTGTATTAAAAAGGAACTAAAACACACTAAAAATTATAATAAAGACTCATAAAAAAAATAGTAGACAAAAATAAAAGAAATCCTAAATCATTCCCCCCACACTTAATTCTTACATTGTCCTCAATGTAAGTCTATTAACCCAAATGAAAGAATCATGTGTAAGAGAAAAGAACTAATAACATAAGAATAGGAACAGCTAAGACTCAAAACAAAACAAACTCATGCAACCTAAATAATCCTAAAATACTAAACAAAAATTAACAAGTAAACGTAAAAAGATTAAAATCAAACTGACAAGGTATGTCTCAAGTCTCCCTTACTCAGACCTTGTTCAGAATGAATACTTCTAAATTGCTTAAAACACAACAAACTCTTTTTTTTTTTTTTGTTGAAAAGAAGAAATCAAACTGACAAGGTATGTCTCAAGTCTCCCTTACTCAGACCTTGTTCAGAATGAATACTTCTAAATTGCTTAAAACACAACAAACTTTTTTTTTTTTTTTTTGATCCTTGTTTTGAAAATAACTAGATGTAAATATAATTTTTATTTTTTTTAACCCCGGTTAAATGGCGGATAACGGTACTCCGTGATTATTTAAATCGGTTCCATCAGCTACCCACAAAACTGATATTGTATATAAATTTCTCTTCCAATTTCTCTTTCATTTTTTTTTCATTTTTTTTTTCAGGATGGATGATATTCTCACAAGATTGCAGAAACGATTTCCTCCTTTTCCTCGAAATATTTTACTGAAGCTTTACCAAGTTCGACTTGAAAGATTAAGAATGCTTATGCACAAAGGGATTCCTGACGACATACGTTGGATAATTGAAGCCAAGGTACGTGAAGATGAATATCTTCCTGTTTTGCATTTACCAGGTACAGGTAGAAGCACTTTTGCAAAGAAGCGACGAGCAAAGCGCATGAGTTCAAATTTAGGTTGCATGAGTTTGTTTTGTTTTGAGTCTTAGTTGTTCCTATTCTTATGTTATTAGTTCTTTTCTCTTACACATGATTCTTTCATTTGGGTTAATAGACTTACATTGAGGACAATGTAAGAATTAAGTGTGGGGGGAATGATTTAGGATTTCTTTTATTTTTGTCTACTATTTTTTTTATGAGTCTTTATTATTATTATTTTTTTTTAGTGTGGTTTAGTTCCTTTTTAATACAATGATGAGATATGAATTGCATAAGTCTAAAACAGATTTATTAGTGAGAAGATTTTCATGAGAATTGAGCTTGATATCAACCTTTTTATGAGCCAATGTTAATATGATATGTTGATTGAGAAAGAAGCATGTTTAGACTTAATCTGACTTGTATAATCATCCTTGTGAGTTTTTGAGCCTATAATGATTGATGCATTATACAAATCAATCTAATTTCTTTCTTGAGTGCTCTTATGATTACATGATTCTCTAGAACTTGCTTTAAACCGTTTGAGACTATATTGATACATGTGACAACATGAATATGATAGAGGCATTAGGATTATAACCAGAGCCAAACAGCCATCCATTATTAATGTTCCAAGAGAACACACCCTTAGTGAACCAATTTGAGCCTACATTGAATAAGCTATCTCTTTGGTAACCATAACTTGTCCCTAACCTAAATATACTTATATCTTTACCTTTGTTCCAAAGATGAATTAGCATATTTTGAGACAAGTTGCAAAGACAAAGAAGATTTATTGAAAATTTGGGTTAGAAACAAGAAATAAGTGTGGGGGGGGAAAGAAAAGAAAAGTCAAGAGAAAAGGAAATGGAATACTGGCAAATACATTCCTATGTAAAAAAAAAAAAAAATATGAATCATCTCTTGAATTTGTGGAAAAGGAAAAAGATGTTACAAAGTTGTTTAGAATGAAGAAAAGGCCCAACATGAATATCCGGCCTAGGTGACTATGTACTTGTAAAGAGTTTTGAGAAGTTTCTTTGTATAATCTTTTTATGTCTCTAAACTTTATGAACTCTTTGGAACCTTTGTGATATCTTTATGCTTTTGTTCTTCAACCACATTACAAACCCCTTGGCCCCATTACAACCTTGATTAAAGACCTCTTGATTCATGAAGTTGTATGATCTAAATAGTGGAGAATAGGTGGACAAGCAAGAATATGGTAGAACTGTTTTCATGAGATTGATTGAGTGTAAACACTTCACCACTACTTTAAAGAGTGAAAATCATGAGGGTATCCCATGTGAGAAGTTGAGATTAAATTTGAACATGCACTATTTTGATTGAGATATGTTATGCTAATATTGGCTTAACTCAAACAATTTACATTCAAGCATGATTTTTTGTGAAATTTTTTAAGCTATTGATTAGTTTATAAGACTTGTTCAAATATTGTCTCTAATTTGTATTGAAAGGATTAGGAGTAAATATTTTTAGTATATGTAGTTTATTTATATGTAGTTTATTGATATTTTAATTTTTCAATGTTTGTGGGTATCGTTCTAGTAAACCCTCACGAGACTAAACTCGTCCACTAGGGACACCTAGGGGTTTAAAGGCTTGTGTCACATGCTAAGTGCCACCGTGATTTCCTACGAAAATGGATTAGATTAGATTTTCTTATTTTATTTTTATTGAGTCGTTGCTAGGGACTAGCAAAAATCTAAGTGTGGGGGTGTGATAACTCGTATAATTATATAGTTTTTAGTTATGTTTTATTATTGTTTTGTGTCAAATACGAGTTATTATTGTTTAGTCTAATTGTGTTTATGATCTTTTATATTTTTATGTATTTTGGTGTTTTTCACAAGTTTCTTTGAGTGATTTCAGATTACTAGAATTAAGGGCAAATCCAGTTCAGTTCCAGTTCCGACACCTTTTGCCATATCAGCTATATCTCGAGTTTCACTGAAGCAATAAGGCTGAAATTTGTAGCCGTGCAAAGCTAAGAGGCATATCTATCTTTTTCATGTTTTACACTTCTTGAAACGGAGTCGTTTTCCCTAGCGAAATCAACCATCAAGTTGGCTGATGTGCAATGACGTCTGTGCTGACCAGTGTTCGCATTTTGACCATATCGTCCGATCCACATCAGAAAATGAGCTGATTCTAACGGCTATGGATCACTAACTTCTAGAGAAACATTTGTCTAGAAGACCATGTGATCAGATAAAGCTTCCAATATTGAAGAAATCGACCATCAAGTTGGCTGATGTGCAATGACGTCTGTGCTGACCTGTTTTCGTATTTTGCCCATATCGTCTCCTCCACATCAGCAAATGAGCTGATTCCAACGGCTATGGATCAGTAACTGATAGGGTAACATTTTTCTAGAAGACCATGTGATCAGATAAGGCCTGAAAAATTGACAAAATCGACCATCAAGTTGGCTGATCAAAATCGTCATGTATGACGAAAATTGTTAGAAAATGCACCCACCTATTATACCTACCTTTGAAATTTGTAAAGCTTGTCTCTTGTCATTTAGCCCTCCAAAATGTGTATAAATAGAGGGCCTTGGATGATTGTAAGGGATCATATTGTACATAGGTAGGATATTAGCCATTGTAATAAAATTCTCTAAGTTTTCTTCTTCTTTCTTTTCTCTAGTTTTCTTTTTCTTTAGAAAGGGCAAGAGGTTGGATAATTAATATTCTTCTTCTTCTTCTTTCTTTCTATTATTTTCTTCTTAGATTCTATTTAATTTTATGTTTATAATGCCTATGCTAGGCTAAACTTCTATTTGGTTAAGGGTGATTTCAAAGCCCTAGACATGTTTTGTGATTGATTTTCAGATTCTATCTATCATTAATTTTCTATCAAAGTTGCTTATGTTCTTCTACAAGAATTGTTCATGATGTTGTCTTGATTTGTTTAGGTGTACAACTAGATAGATCTTGATAATTATCTATTGCTAGTTTAGGAGTCTTGATCCGTGTAATTGTCTTGATTTCCTATTCATAAGTGGCAATTTGTGATTAATGATTATGGTCAAGTTTTCAATAATTGCAAAGTGGAACATAACCTAAGTTGAACAATCCGAGCTTATGTGTTTGTTGCTTAGATCAACCTATCTTTCTCATCATAAAGCTGCCATTAAATTGAATCTAGAGAGCTTATTCTAGGTTGTTTAATGGTTAGAGATTAAATAGAGAGCTTGTTTTATTTAACGACAAACTAAGGAAAGATTGGGATAACAGAGCTTGTTGTTATCTACGGTTGTTAACTTTGATAGTTGGTTGATATTAATAGATCTGAAATTGATTCTTAATGATGTCTAGTGGTGGAGAATGAAACCTTAACCATATTTTTCATATTTGATTCTTCTTACTTACTTGTTTTCTTACTTTTCTAGTTTGCTCATTTTTAAAAGTATATTTATTTTTATTGGCTGGTTATAACGCCTAATTTGTATATTAACTTTGTTTTATTTTTATTGGCTGGTTATACCGCCTAATTTAGTATATATATTTTTATTGGCTGGTTATACCGCCTAATTTAGTATATATATTTTTATTGGCTGGTTATACCGCCTTGCATCTTATTCTTATTATTTACTTTAGTTTAAATCTGGCTTCAAAAACCCCTTTTCTTTTATTGTTTTCTTTCAACGTAAGTTATAAACTAATAACTCATAGATTAAAACCCAATCCCTGAGGACTCGACCCTTGCTAATCATTATACTTACAATTGATCTTTTTAGTGCAAGGTTAAATAAGATACACTCTTTTGGGTGCATCAAATTTTTGGCGCCGTTGCCGGGCAAAGCGCATTTATAATGATGTCTAGCTTTGATAGTTGTAATGAAAAAGATCTAGCTTTGACCTGTTTTAGAGATTAAATAGAGAGCTTGTTCTATTTAACGACAAACTAAGGAAAGATTGGGGTAACAGAGCTTGTTGTTATCTACGGTTGTTAACTTTGATAAATTTGATGCACCCAAAAGAGTGTATCTTATTTAACCTTGCACTAAAAAGATAAATTGTAAGTATAGTAGTTAGCAAGGGTCGAGTCCTCAGGGATTGGGTTTTAGTTTATAAGTTAATAGTTTAAAACTTAAATTCAAGAAAAATAAAAGAAAAGGGGTTTTTGAAGCCAGATTTAAACTAAAGTAAATAATAAGAATAAGATGCAAGGCGGTATAACCAGCCAATAAAAATATATATACTAAATTAGGCGGTATAACCAGCCAATAAAAATATATATACTAAATTAGGCGGTATAACCAGCCAATAAAAATAAAACAAAGTTAATATACAAATTAGGCGGTATAACCAGCCAATAAAAATAAATCTAAAAAATAAGCAAACTAAAAGTAAGAAAACAAATAAGTAAGAAGAATCAAATATGAAAAATATGGTTAAGGTTTCATTCTCCACCACTAGACATCATTAAGAATCAATTTCAGATCTATCAATATCAACCAACTATCAAAGTTAACAACCGTAGATAACAACAAGCTCTGTTACCCCAATCTTTCCTTAGTTTGTCGTTAAATAGAACAAGCTCTCTATTTAATCTCTAACCATTAAACAACCTAGAATAAGCTCTCTAAATTCAATTTAATGGCAGCTTTATGATGAGAAAGATAGGTTGATCTAAGCAACAAACACATAAGCTCGGATTGTTCAACTTAGGTTATGTTCCACTTTGCAATTATTGAAAACTTGACCATAATCATTAATCACAAATTGCCACTTATGAATAGGAAATCAAGACAATTACACGGATCAAGACTCCTAAACTAGCAATAGATAATTATCAAGATCTATCTAGTTGTACACCTAAACAAATCAAGACAACATCATGAACAATTCTTGTAGAAGAACATAAGCAACTTTGATAGAAAATTAATGATAGATAGAATCTGAAAATCAATTATAAAACATGTCTAGGGCTTTGAAATCACCCTTAACCAAATAGAAGTTTAGCCTAGCATAGGCATTATAAACATAAAATTAAATAGAATCTAAGAAGAAAATAAAAAAAAAAGAAAGAAGAAGAAGAAGAATATTAATTATCCAACCTCTTGCTCTTTCTAAAGAAAAAGAAAACTAGGGAAAAGAAAGAAGAAAACTTAGAGAATTTTATTACAATGGCTAATATCCTACCTATGTACAATATGATCCTCTACAATCATCCAAGGCCCTCTATTTATACACATTTTGGAAGGCTAAATGACAAGAGACAAGCTTTACAAATTTCAAAGGTAGGTATAATAGGTGGGTGAATTTTTCTAACAATTTTCGTCATATTGTATGACAATTTTGATCAGCCAACTTGATGGTCGATTTCGTCAATGTTGGAGGCCTGATCTGATCACATGGTCTTCTAGAAAAAGGTTCCCCTATCAGTTACGGATCCATAGCCGTTGGAATCAGCTCATTTGCTGATGTGGATAAGCAGATATGGGCAAAATACGAAAACATGTCAGCACAGACGTCATTGCACATCAGCCAACTTGATGGTCGATTTCGTCAATATTAGAGGCCTGATCTGATCATATGGTCTTCTAGACAAAGGTTCCCGTATCAGTTACGGATCCATAGCCATTGGAATCAGCTCATTTGCTGATGTGGATAAGCAGATATGGGCAAAATACGAAAACAGGTCAGCACAGACGTCATTGCACATCAGCCAACTTGATGGTCGATTTCGCTAGGGAAAACGACTCCGTTTCAAGAAGTATAAAACATGAAAAAGATAGATATGCCTCTTAGCTTTGCACGGCTACAAATTGCAGCCTTATTGCTTCAGTGAAACTCCAGATATAGCTGATATGGCAAAATGTGTCGGAACTGGAACTGAACTGGATTTGCCCTTAATTCTAGTAATCTGAAATCACTCAAAGAAACTTGTGAAAAACACCAAATTACATAAAAATATAAAAGATCATAAACACAATTAGACTAAACAATAATAACTCGTATTTGACACAAAACAATAATAAAACATAACTAAAAACTATATAATTATACTAGTTATCAATTATAAGTCTTTAGTTTAAATTGATTTTAAAAACCTCCCCTTTTATTTTGTTTTCTTTGAATTTAGGTTTTAGACTAATAATTCTTAAACTAAAACTCAATCCCTGAGGACTCAACCCTTGCTAACTACTATACTTACAATTGATCTTTTTAGTGCAAGGTTAAATAAAGATACACTCTTTATGGTGCATCAGATGCCTTAGAAAGAAAGACACCATGGCTCGGATTACATTGTTAAGTACAATGATCGATGACCTTATGGTAGACTTTGCCATGCTTGAAACTGCCAAGGCCATATGGGACAAGGCAAAGGATAAGTTTGGTACTGTTTCTCTTGAGAAACAAAGGGCTTGAATTCTCAAATTTGAGAATTATAGAAAGAAGGTTGATCATAACATGAGTAGACACTTGCGAGAAATGTCTCGCATGATCTCTTGTTTGAAATTAGCTAGTCATCCTCTCATAAATGATCAACAAGTGCAATCAGTAATAAGATCCCTACCTGATGATGAATGACAATTGATGAAAGTCAATTTACACCACAATGTTGAAATTTAGACCTTTGATGATATCACTAGACATTTGCTTCTCGAGGCAGAAGCTATGGATATCAAGAATCCATCCAAGGCATATGTTGCCGAGACTTCCTTTTCCATAGGGAGAAAGAAGAAAGGGTTCAAGAAAAAGGCATTCAACATAAGGGATGTTACCTCTAAAGGGAAATTCAGAAAAGTTTGGAAACCAAGGAACAGAAGCAAATTTAAGTGTTTCAATTGCAATAAGAAGGGGCATTTTGCAAAAGAGTGCAAAGAGCCTAAGGTATATATCTCTAATTCTACTTCATTGTGCATGTTATGTCATGTACACTTATGGCTGAATCTGACTCTTCGTGGACACAATCTGATTTTAATTGATGTCTTATATGTACAGAATATTCGGAGAAATTTAGTCTCCGTTACTTGTTTATTGCAATTTTGATTCCAATTAAATGGATCCATGACAATGTAGTTGATATTTATCTCAATAAATAAAGAATAAGTTCTTGTTTCCTAAATGGTGATTTTTTTGTGTTAGATACTGTTATAAGTAATAGTAGTTTTCTTATGGCAATGCAAATGATGAGTTAATTTGGCATGCAAGATTGGGACATATAGGGCAAGAAAGGATGAAGAAGTTAGCTAAAAGTGGTTTACTTGGTTCTTTATCTAATGTATCCCTCCCAACCTGTGAGATATGTCTTGTGAGCAAGGCAACAAGAAAACCATTTGGAAAGGCTCATAGAAGTGAATATCCACTGCACAACAAGTTCCAGAGGTCAAATCTGTCTTCTTGCTTTGCACCAAGAATTTGATCTTTTTGACTCCCAAGTCTTTTTCAATCTTGTGATTGTGATTTTGTAAGCTCTTTAATATCCTAATTGACATGTTTTGACTTAATCTCTTCCAAAATACCTACAAAGCATAAAAACCTAGTAAATCTCAAGGAACTTAATAATCAAAACACAAAGTATAAGGAAATTTAATAGGAAAATGCATGAAATTAAGCACTTATCTTTTAGCCATCTACTAGAGCAACCATTATTATCTATTGAGTTGATTTAATTCAAGTGAGTGTTTCACTCTTTTTAGTTCTTGACAGAACTTAGGAACTTATCAAAGAATTATTTCTTTGTGGCGTTCAACCTATCAAACTTAAAATTCTTGAAACGAGAGTTCTTAGGGTCTATCTTACATGCTTAATCTAGGGTCTTTGAAACAGGCTTTCTAAGGGTTTAAGTTTTTTTTGCCTGAATCTTGGTTTTCTTGGGGTTAGGGTATTTCAATTTGTTAGTGGGTTCAAAGGGTTTAACCCCTAGGGTTTACATCATTTGGTATTCAGAGCTCAGGGTTCTAATTAGGCTTTTTGTTTGGATTGTCCCTCACAAGATTTTGGGGTTTCAAAAATACTTGTCTTGGGGTTATAGCTTTAGGCATTTTTTCTAGTGTTATAGTTTTTAGGCAATTTAGTTTTAAGGTTTCAGTCTTGAAAAGTAATTTTTCCAAGCAGGGTTTTCCTCTGAACTATCACCGACAAGGTTTTGGGTTTCAAACAAACTTGTCTTGGGGTTATAGCTTTAGGCACTTTTTCCTAGGGTTATAGTTTTTAGGCAGTCTAAGTTTGGGTTTCAGTCTTAAAAAGTGGTTTAGATCAAGATTTCGTTTCTTGAGTTCTTGATTGATGCACCCAAAAGAGTGTATCTTATTTAACCTTGCACTAAAAAGATCAATTGTAAGTATAATGATTAGCAAGGGTCGACTCCTCAGGGATTGGGTTTTAATCTATGAGTTATTAGTTTATAACTTACGTTCAAAGAAAACAATAAAAGAAAAGGGGTTTTTGAAGACAGATTTAAATTAAAGTAAATAATAAGAATAAGATGCAAGGCGGTATAACCAGCTAATAAAAATATATATACTAAATTAGGCGGTATAACCAGCCAATAAAAATATATATACTAAATTAGGCGGTATAACCAGCCAACAAAAATAAATATACTTTTAAAAATAAGCAAACTAGAAAAGTAAGAAAACAAGTAAGTAAGAAGAATCAAATATGAAAAATATGGTTAAGGTTTCATTCGCCACCACTAGACATCATTAAGAATCAATTTCAGATCTATCAATATCAACCAACTATCAAAGTTAACAACCGTAGATAACAACAAGCTCTGTTATCCCAATCTTTCCTTAGTTTGTCGTTAAATAGAACAAGCTCTCTATTTAATCTCTAACCATTAAACAACCTAGAATAAGCTCTCTAAATTCAATTTAATGGCAGCTTTATGATGAGAATGATAGGTTGATCTAAGCAACAAACACATAAGCTCGGATTGTTCAACTTAGGTTATGTTCCACTTTGCAATTATTGAAAACTTGACCATAATCATTAATCACAAATTGCCACTTATGAATAGGAAATCAAGACAATTACACGGATCAAGACTCCTAGACTAGCAATAGATAATTATCAAGATCTATCTAGTTGTACACCTAAATAAATCAAGACAACATCATGAACAATTCTTGTAGAAGAACATAAGCAACTTTGATAGAAAATTAATGATAGATAGAATCTGAAAATCAATCACAAAACATGTCTAGGGCTTTGAAATCACCTTAACCAAATAGAAGTTTAGCCTAGCATAGGCATTGTAAACATAAACATAAAATTAAAGAGAATCTAAGAAGGAAATAAAAGAAAGAAAGAAGTTTCAGAGGGGCATTCGAACAGTCCCAAGAAAAAAAAAAGAAGGTCATCTAAGATTTCAAGAAAATCAAGAAGTTTCATTCTTGAAAAAAAAAAAAAGAGTGTTTGAATAGGCAGAAAAAGAAAGAAAGATTCAAAAAAGATTGAAAAGAAGAGGAAAAAAATCGACATTCATCTTTTTTTACTAACCAAATTTTTTTTGCAGCAACTTTAAGATATCTCTCACATGTGGCGACGAAGTAAAGCAGGCTCTGCAAGAGATGAAAGAGTTCACCATATTTTTTGGGAGGTTTGAGCAACAAGAGGAAGAAAGATGGAGAAAAAAAAAAGAGAAAAAGATTAGAAGAAAAAAAGAAAAAGAAAGTGAGGTGGTTGCAAATAAAGAAAAGCAAGAAGAAATGGAGAGTAAAAAAGAAATAGTGGTGGCTAAAAATAAAGACCCAAGAGAGAAGCCACTAGTGGAAAAGGAGAAAATTCCTGTCGAGGGAAATAGAAAATTTGAGAATTTTTCTGATGCAGAGGAAAGTGAGGTTCTTATTCTTGATGCTCCTAACCAATCTCTTCCTATTTTACCTGTTTCTTTGTTGAAGGATGTTGAGGATTTCTTTTCGAAGAAAATACCAGATGGGTTGCCACACATAAGAGGTGATGCACCCAAAAGAGTGTATCTTATTTAACCTTGCACTAAAAAGATCAATTGTAAGTATAGTAGTTAGCAAGGGTCGAGTCCTCAGGGATTGGGTTTTAATTTATGAGTTATTAGTTTAAAACTTACATTCAAAGAAAACAATAAAAGAAAAGGGGTTTTTGAAATCAGATTTAAACTAAAGTAAATAATAAGAATAAGATGCAAGGCGGTATAACCAGCCAATAAAAATATATAAACTAAATTAGGCGGTATAACCAGCCAATAAAAATATATAAACTAAATTAGGCGGTAGAACCAGCCAATGAAAATATATATATTAAATTAGGCGGTATAACCAGCCAATGAAAATAAAACAAAGTTAATATACAAATTAGGCGGTATAACCAGCCAATAAAAATAAATATACTTTTAAAAATAAGCAAACTAGAAAAGTAAGAAAACAAGTAAGTAAGAAGAATCAAATATGAAAAATATGGTTAAGGTTTCATTCTCCACCACTAGACATCATTAAGAATCAATTTCAGATCTATCAATATCAACCAACTATCAAAGTTAACAACCGTAGATAACAACAAGCTCTGTTACCCCAATCTTTCCTTAGTTTGTCGTTAAATAGAACAAGCTCTCTATTTAATCTCTAACCATTAAACAACCTAGAATAAGCTCTCTAAATTCAATTTAATGGCAGCTTTATGATGAGAAAGATAGGTTGATCTAAGCAACAAACACATAAGCTCGGATTGTTCAACTTAGGTTATGTTCCACTTTGCAATTATTGAAAACTTGACCATAATCATTAATCACAAATTGCCACTTATGAATAGGAAATCAAGACAATTACACGGATCAAGACTCCTAAACTAGCAATAGATAATTATCAAGATCTATCTAGTTGTACACCTAAATAAATCAAGACAACATCATGAACAATTCTTGTAGAAGAACATAAGCAACTTTGATAGAAAATTAATGATAGATAGAATCTGAAAATCAATCACAAAACATGTCTAGGGCTTTGAAATCACCCTTAACCAAATAGAAGTTTAGCCTAGCATAGGCATTATAAACATAAACATAAAATTAAAGAAAATCTAAGAAGAAAATAAAAGAAAGAAAGAAGAAGAGGAAGAATATTAATTATCCAACCTCTTGCTCTCTCTAAAGAAAAAGAAAACTAGAGAAAAGAAAGAAAACTAGAGAAAAGAAAGAAGAAGAAAACTTAGAGAATTTTATTAAAATGGCTAATATCCTACCTATGTACAATATGATCCTCTACAATCATCCAAGGCCCTCTATTTATACACATTTTGAAGGGCCAAATGACAAGAGACAAGCTTTACAAATTTCAAAGGTAGGTATAATAGGTGGGTGCATTTTTCTAACAATTTTCGTCATATTGTATGACAATTTTGATCAGCCAACTTGATGGTCGATTTTGTCAATTTTGGAGGCCTGATCTGATCACATGGTCTTCTAGAAAAATTTTCCCCTATGAGTTACTGATTCATAGCCGTTGGAATCAGCTCATTTGCTGATGTGGAGAAGAAGTTATGGGAAAAATACGAAAACAGGTCAGCACAGACGTCATTGCACATCAGCCAACTTGATGGTCGATTTCTTCAATATTGGATGCTTTATCTGATCACATGGTCTTCTAGACAAATGTTCCCCTATCAGTTAGTGATCCATAGCCGTTGGAATCAGCTAATTTGCTGATGTGTATCGGACGATATGGTAAAAATGCGAAAACTGCTCAGGACAGACGTCATTGCACATCAGCCAACTTGATGGTTGATTTCGCTAGGCAAAACGACTCCGTTTCAAGAAGTGTAAAACATGAAAAAGATAGATATGCCTCTTAACTTTGCACGGTTAAAATTTTAGCCTTATTGCTTCAGTGAAACTCGAGATATAGCTGATATGGCAAAAGCTGTCGGAATTGGAACTGAACTGGATTTGCCCTTAATTCTAGTAATCTGAAATCACTCAAAGAAACTTGTGAAAAACATCAAATTACATAAAAATATAAAAGATCATAAACACAATTAGACTAAACAATAGGAACTCGTATTTGACACAAAACAATAATAAAACATAACTAAAAACTATATAATTATACGAGTTATCACACCCCCACACTTAGATTGTTGCTAGTCCCTAGCAACGACTCAATAAAAATAAAATAAGAAAATCTAATCTAATCCACTTTCGTAGGAAATCACGGTGGCACTTAGCATGTGACACAAGCCTTTAAACCCCTAGGTGTCCCTAGTGGACGAGTTTAGTCTCGTGAGGGTTTACTAGAACGATACCCACAAACATTGAAGACATAAGAAAAACTAAAAATAATAATTATAACTAATCCTTCCAATATAAATTAGAGATAATCATTGGACAAGTCTTAAAAACTAATCAATAGCTTAAAGAAATTCACAAAAATTCTTGCTTGAATGTAAATAGTTTGAGTTAAGCCAATATTAACATAACATATTTCAATCAAAATAGTGCATATTCAAACTTAATCTCAACCTCTCACATGGGATACTCTCATGATTTTCACTCTTTAAAGTAGTGGTAAAGTGTTTACACTCAATCAATCTCATGAAAATAGTTCTACCATATGCTTGCTTGTCCACCTATTCTCCACTAAAAGATCATGCAACTTCATAAATCAAGAGGTCTTTAATCAAGGTTGTAATGGGGCCAAGGGGTTTGTAATGTGGTTGAAGAACAAAAGGATAAAGATATCACAAAGGTTCCAAAGAGTTCATAAAGTTTAGAGACATAAAAAGATCATACAAAGAAACTTCTCAAAACTCTTTACAAGTACATAGTCACCTAGGCCGGATATTCATGTTGGGCCTTTTCTTCATTCTAAACGACTTTGTAACATCTTTTTCTTTTTCCACAAATTCAAGAGATGATTCATATTTTTTTTTTTTTACATAGGAATGGATTTGCCAGTATTCCATTTCTTTTTCTCTTGACTTTTCTTTTCTTTTCCCTCCACACTTATTTCTTGTTTCTAACCCAAATTTTTAACTAAAAATATCCCTTGTCTTTGCAACTTGTCTCAAAACATGCTAATTCATCTTTGGAACAAAGGTAAAGATATAAGTATATTTAGGTTAGGGACAAGTTATGGTTACCAAAGAGATAGCTTATTCAATGTAGGCTCAAATTGGTTCACTAAGGGTGTGTTCTCTTGGAACATCAATAAGGGATGGCTGTTTGGCCCTGGCTAAAAATCCTAATGCCTCTATCATATTCATGTTGTCACATGTATCAATATAGTCTCAAACGGTTTAAAGCAAGTTCTAGAGAATCATGTAATCATAAGAGCACTCAAGAAAGAAATTAGATTGATTTGTATAATGCATCAATCATTATAGGCTCAAAAACTCACAAGGATGATTATACAAGTCAGATTAAGTCTAAACATGCTTCTTTCTCAATCAACATATTATATTAACATTGGCTCATAAAAAGGTTGACATCAAGCTCAATTCTCATGAAAATCTTCTCACTAATAAATCTATTTTAGACTTATGCAATTCATATCTCATCATTGTATTAAAAAGGAACTAAAACTCACAAAAAAAAAATAATAATAATAATAAAGAAAAAAAAATAGTAGACAAAAATAAAAGAAATCCTAAATCATTCCCCCCCACACTTAATTCTTACATTGTCCTCAATGTAAGTCTATTAACTCAAATGAAAGAATCATGTGTAAGAGAAAAGAACTAATAACATAAGAATAGGAACAACTAAGACTCAAAACAAAACAAAACCATGCAACCTAAATAATCCTAAAATACTAAACAAAAATTAACAAGTAAACATAAAAAGATTAAAATCAAACTGACAAGGTATGTCTCAAGTCTCCCTTACTCAGACCTTGTTCAGAATGAATACTTTTAAATGGCTTAAAACACAAATTTCTTTCTTTTTTTTTTTTTTTTTTTTTTTTGAAGGTAAAATTTAGGATATATTACCTGTAGAGGTTGCTAACCACTTATTATAACTGAGACACAACAAACAAAATGTTAGATAATGTCACAAAGACAAAGTGCAATCCACTCCTTGCTCGTCCATATCTCTTTTTCTTTTTCCGAGCGTTTGCGAAACAACCGTAGCAGATAAAAGATTTACTCAAAAAGCTCCAAGCTTATGAGTGTTTATCTGCTACGGTTGTAGCAGAAATTATGGTTCTCCTTGCCTCTGAAAACATGAATCCATTATCCACAGCATTATCTAAATATGAAAGCAAATTAAACCAATGGGTTTCTTATTTGTGACCAAAGATGACCAAGAAGCCACGCAAGCTGATGCACCCTAAAGAGTGTATCTTATTTAACCTTGCACTTAAAAAGATCAATTGTAAGTATAGTAGTTAACAAGGGTCGAGTCCTCAGGGATTGGGTTTTAGTTTATAAGTTAATAGTTTAAAACTTAAATTCAAGAACAATAAAAGAAAAGGGGTTTTTGAAGCCAGATTTAAACTAAAGTAAATAATAAGAATAAGATGCAAGGCGGTATAACCAGCCAATAAAAATATATATACTAAATTAGGCGGTATAACCAGCCAATAAAAATATATATACTAAATTAGGCGGTATAACCAGCCAATAAAAATATATATACTAAATTAGGCGGTATAACCAGCCAATAAAAATAAAACAAAGTTAATATACAAATTAGGCGGTATAACCAGCCAATAAAAATAAATCTAAAAAATAAGCAAACTAAAAGTAAGAAAACAAATAAGTAAGAAGAATCAAATATGAAAAATATGGTTAAGGTTTCATTCTCCACCACTAGACATCATTAAGAATCAATTTCAGATCTATCAATATCAACCAACTATCAAAGTTAACAACCGTAGATAACAACAAGCTCTGTTACCCCAATCTTTCCTTAGTTTGTCGTTAAATAGAACAAGCTCTCTATTTAATCTCTAACCATTAAACAACCTAGAATAAGCTCTCTAAATTCAATTTAATGGCAGCTTTATGATGAGAAAGATAGGTTGATCTAAGCAACAAACACATAAGCTCGGATTGTTCAACTTAGGTTATGTTCCACTTTGCAATTATTGAAAACTTGACCATAATCATTAATCACAAATTGCCACTTATGAATAGGAAATCAAGACAATTACACGGATCAAGACTCCTAAACTAGCAATAGATAATTATCAAGATCTATCTAGTTGTACACCTAAATAAATCTAGACAACATCATGAACAATTCTTGTAGAAGAACATAAGCAACTTTGATAGAAAATTAATGATAGATAGAATCTGAAAATCAATCACAAAACATGTCTAGGGCTTTGAAATCACCCTTAACCAAATAGAAGTTTAGCCTAGCATAGGCATTATAAACATAAACATAAAATTAAAGAAAATCTAAGAAGAAAATAAAAGAAAGAAAGAAGAAGAGGAAGAATATTAATTATCCAACCTCTTGCTCTCTCTAAAGAAAAAGAAAACTAGAGAAAAGAAAGAAAACTAGAGAAAAGAAAGAAGAAGAAAACTTAGAGAATTTTATTAAAATGGCTAATATCCTACCTATGTACAATATGATCCCTTACAATCATCCAAGGCCCTCTATTTATACACATTTTGGAGGGCTAAATGACAAGAGACAAGCTTTACAAATTTCAAAGGTAGGTATAATAGGTGGGTGAATTTTTCTAACAATTTTCGTCATATTGTATGACAATTTTGATCAGCCAACTTGATGGTCGATTTCGTCAATGTTGGAGGCCTGATCTGATCACATGGTCTTCTAGAAAAAGGTTCCCCTATCAGTTACGGATCCATAGCCGTTGGAATCAGCTCATTTGCTGATGTGGATAAGCAGATATGGGCAAAATACGAAAACAGGTCAGCACAGACGTCATTGCACATCAGCCAACTTGATGGTCGATTTCGCTAGGGAAAACGACTCCGTTTCAAGAAGTGTAAAACATGAAAAAGATAGATATGCCTCTTAGCTTTGCACGGCTACAAATTTCAGCCTTATTGCTTCAGTGAAACTCCAGATATAGCTGATATGGCAAAAGGTGTCGGAACTGGAACTAAACTGGATTTGCCCTTAATTATAGTAATCTGAAATCACTCAAAGAAACTTGTGAAAAACACCAAATTACATAAAAATATAAAAGATCATAAACACAATTAGACTAAACAATAATAACTCGTATTTGACACAAAACAATAATAAAACATAACTAAAAACTATATAATTATACGAGTTATCACACCCCCACACTTAGATTGTTGCTAGTCCCTAGCAACGACTCAATAAAAATAAGAAAATCTAATCTAATCCATTTTCGTAGGAAATCACGGTGGCACTTAGCATGTGACACAAGCCTTTAAACCCCTAGGTGTCCCTAGTGGACGAGTTTAGTCTCGTGAGGGTTTACTAGGACGATACCCACAAACATTGAAAACATAAGAAAAACTAAAAATAATAATTATAACTAATCCTTCCAATATAAATTTGAGATAATCATTGGACAAGTCTTAAAAACTAATCAATAGCTTAAAGAAATTCACAAAAAATCTTGCTTGAATGTAAATAGTTTGAGTTAAGCCAATATTAACATAACATATTTCAATCAAAATAGTGCATATTCAAACTTAATCTCAACTTCTCACATGGGATACTCTCTTGATTTTCACTCTTTAAAGTAGTGGTAAAGTGTTTACACTCAATCAATCTCATGAAAACACTTCTACCATATGCTTGCTTGTCCACCTATTCTCCACTAAAAGATCATGCAACTTCATAAATCAAGAGGTCTTTAATCAAGGTTGTAATGGGGCCAAGGGGTTTGTAATGTGGTTGAAGAACAAAAGGATAAAGATATCACAAAGGTTCCAAAGAGTTCATAAAGTTTAGAGACATAAAAAAATTATACAAAGAAACTTCTCAAAACTCTTTACAAGTACATAGTCACTTAGGCCGGATATTCATGTTGGGCCTTTTCTTCATTCTAAACAACTTTGTAACATCTTTTTCTTTTTCCACAAATTCAAGAGATGATTCATATATATATAT
Organism: Fremontodendron californicum; assembly: GCA_030761205.1. Taxonomy (NCBI): domain Eukaryota; kingdom Viridiplantae; phylum Streptophyta; class Magnoliopsida; order Malvales; family Malvaceae; genus Fremontodendron; species Fremontodendron californicum. The sequence continues at coordinate 3,205,298 of JAULJL010000026.1, forward strand.
ATATATATATATATATATATTTTTTGACTTTTCTTTTCTTTTCCCCCCACACTTATTTCTTGTTTCTAACCAAAAAATATCCCTTGTCTTTGCAACTTGTCTCAAATCATGCTAATTCATCTTTGGAACAAAGGTAAAGATATAAGTATATTTAGGTTAGGGACAAGTTATGGTTACCAAAGAGATAGCTTATTCAATGTAGGGTCAAATTTGTTCACTAAGGTGTGTTCTCTTGGAACATCAATAAGGGATGGCTGTTTGGCTCTAGTTATAATCCTAATGCCTCTATCATATTCATGTTGTCACATGTATCAATATAGTCTCAAACGGTTTAAAGCAAGTTCTAGAGAATCATGTAATCATAAGAGCACTCAAGAAAGAAATTAGATTGATTTGTATAATGCATCAATCATTTTAGGCTCAAAAACTCACAATGATGATTATACAAGTCAGTTTTAAGTCTAAACATGCTTCTTTCTCAATCAACATATCATATTAACATTGGCTCATAAAAATTAGTATCAAGCTTAATTCTCATGAAAATCTTCTCACTAGTAACCAGTTTAGACCTATGCAATTCATATCTCATCATTGTATTAAAAAGGAACTAAAACACACTAATAATAATAATAATAAATACTCATAAAAAAAATAGTAGACGAAAATAAAAGAAATCCTAAATCATTCCCCCCACACTTAATTCTTACATTGTCCTCAATGTAAGTCTATTAACCCAAATGAAAGAATCATGTGTAAGAGAAAAGAACTAATAACATAAGAATAGGAACAACTAGACATTAAAACAAAACAAAACAAACTCATGCAACCTAAATAATCCTAAAATACTAAAGAAAAATTAACAAGTAAACATAAAAAGATTAAAATCAAACTGACAAGGTATGTCTCAAGTCTCCCTTACTCAGACCTTGTTCATAATGAATACTTCTAAATTGCTTAAAACACAACAAATTTTTTTTTTTTTTTTTTTTTTGAAAAGAAGAAATCAAACTGACAAGGTATGTCTCAAGTCTCCCTTACTCAGACCTTGTTCAGAATGAATACTTCTAAATGGCTTAAAACACAACAATTTTTTTTTTTTTTTTAAATTAGCAAAATATGTCCCTTACCCCATACTAAAATATGACATTGTCCCCAATGTCAAATTTTAAAGGTAGGATTTAGGAGATATTACCTGCAGAGGTTGCTAACCATTTATTATAACTGAGACACAACAAACAAAATATTAGATAATGTCACAAAGACAAAGTGCAATCCACTCCTTGCTCGTCCATATCTCTTTTTCTTTTTCCGAGCGTTTGCGAAACAACCGTAGCAGATAAACACTCATAAGCTTGGAGCTTTTTGAGTAAATCTTCAATGGTTGTAGCAGAAATTATGGTTCTCCTTGCCTCTGAAAACATGAATCCATTATCCACAGCATTATCTAAATATGAAAGCAAATTACTAAAATAACCATTAATATTAAGCAAACCAATGGGTTTCTTATTTGTGACCAAAGATGACCAAGAAGCCACGCAAGCTATTTCTTCCAATGTACCCAGACCTCCTGGTAAAGCAATGAATGCATCGGCAGAATGGTACATGATTGTTATCCGTTCAGGGACACTCCAGACTCTGGATCATTTGCTTTTCCAAACTCTGGATGCTTGCCCTTGTTTCCTGTTTGAAATTGCAATGTATCAGTAACAAGAGAATAGACAAGATCTTCTAAAGAAGTACCTGAGTTTTGAGTCATATGTGGTGGTTGAAAAAGATCTGGTTCTTGGGACCATGATTGATTGAAGCTAGATGGATGAGTGTAATTGGCATAAGGATCTACTTCTTGGTAATTTTTCGAGTAGCCATAATTAGTATGATCCCACCATCCCTCATGGTAAGTGTTTGAGTAATGATCATACTGTTGGTCTTGGAACACTTGATGGCCTTGACATCCTCCCATGGCCAATTGTTGAACTGGGAAGGTGAGATTGGCTTGTTGATTCTCCATGTTCATGTATGCCACCAACTCTTCAAGTGTTAGATTGCTCAATTCCATCGTTTGTTTTTTTTTTTTTTTTTTTTTCAAAATTTGATCAGAAAAACCCGTATGTACAAGAAAATAAAACTCATTAGAACTGAAAATAAGAATAAACCAAGTAACAAATAAACTAAAGAAAACAATCCCCGGCAACGGCGCCAAAAATTTGATGCACCCTAAAGAGTGTATCTTATTTAACCTTGCACTAAATGATGCACCCAAAAGAGTGTATCTTATTTAACCTTGCACTAAAAAGATCAATTGTAAGTATAATGATTAGCAAGGGTCGAGTCCTCAGGGATTGGGTTTTAGTTTATAAGTTAATAGTTTAAAACTTAAATTCAAGAACAATAAAAGAAAAGGGGTTTTTGAAGCCAGATTTAAACTAAGTAAATAATAAGAATAAGATGCAAGGCGGTATAACCAGCCAATAAAAATATATATACTAAATTAGGCGGTATAACCAGCCAATAAAAATATATATACTAAATTAGGCGGTATAACCAGCCAATAAAAATAAAACAAAGTTAATATACAAATTAGGCGGTATAACCAGCCAATAAAAATAAATATAAAAAATAAGCAAACTAAAAGTAAGAAAACAAGTAAGTAAGAAGAATTAAATATGAAAAATATGGTTAAGGTTTCATTCTCCACCACTAGACATCATTAAGAATCAATTTCAGATCTATCAATATCAACCAACTATCAAAGTTAACAACCGTAGATAACAACAAGCTCTGTTACCCCAATCTTTCCTTAGTTTGTCGTTAAATAGAACAAGCTCTCTATTTAATCTCTAACCATTAAACAACCTAGAATAAGCTCTCTAAATTCAATTTAATGGCAGCTTTATGATGAGAAAGATAGGTTGATCTAAGCAACAAACACATAAGCTCGGATTGTTCAACTTAGGTTATGTTCCACTTTGCAATTATTGAAAACTTGACCATAATCATTAATCACAAATTGCCACTTATGAATAGGAAATCAAGACAATTACACGGATCAAGACTCCTAAACTAGCAATAGATAATTATCAAGATCTATCTAGTTGTACACCTAAATAAATCAAGACAACATCATGAACAATTCTTGTAGAAGAACATAAGCAACTTTGATAGAAAATTAATGATAGATAGAATCTGAAAATCAATCACAAAACATGTCTAGGGCTTTGAAATCACCCTTAACCAAATAGAAGTTTAGCCTAGCATAGGCATTATAAACATAAACATAAAATTCAAGAAAATCTAAGAAAAAAATAAAAGAAAGAAAGAAGAAGAGGAAGAATATTAATTATCCAACCTCTTGCTCTCTCTAAAGAAAAATAAAACTAGAGAAAAGAAAGAAAACTAGAGAAAAGAAAGAAGAAGAAAACTTAGAGAATTTTATTAAAATGGCTAATATCCTACCTATGTACAATATGATCCCTTACAATCATCCAAGGCCCTCTATTTATACACATTTTGGAAGGCTAAATGACAAGAGACAAGCTTTACAAATTTCAAAGGTAGGTATAATAGGTGGGTGAATTTTTCTAACAATTTTCGTCATATTGTATGACAATTTTGATCAGCCAACTTGATGGTCGATTTCGTCAATGTTGGAGGCCTGATCTGATCACATGGTCTTCTAGAAAAAGGTTCCCCTATCAGTTACGGATCCATAGCCGTTAGAATCAGCTCATTTGCTGATGTGGATAAGCAGATATGGGCAAAATACGAAAACATGTCAGCACAGACGTCATTGCACATCAGCCAACTTGATGGTCGATTTCGTCAATATTAGAGGCCTGATCTGATCATATGGTCTTCTAGACAAAGGTTCCCGTATCAGTTACGGATCCATAGCCATTGGAATCAGCTCATTTTCTGATGTGGATAAGAAGATATGGGCACAATACGAAAACAGGTCAGCACAGACGTCATTGCACATCAGCCAACTTGATGGTCGATTTCGCTAGGGAAAACGACTCCGTTTCAAGAAGTGTAAAACATGAAAAAGATAGATATGCCTCTTAGCTTTGCACGGCTACAAATTTCAGCCTTATTGCTTCAGTGAAACTCCAGATATAGCTGATATGGAAAAAGGTGTCGGAACTGGAACTGAACTGGATTTGCCCTTAATTCTAGTAATCTGAAATCACTCAAAGAAACTTGTGAAAAACACCAAATTACATAAAAATATAAAAGATCATAAACACAATTAGACTAAACAATAATAACTCGTATTTGACACAAAACAATAATAAAACATAACTAAAAACTATATAATTATACGAGTTATCACACCCCCACACTTAGATTGTTGCTAGTCCCTAGCAACGACTCAATAAAAATAAAATAAGAAAATCTAATCTAATCCATTTTCGTAGGAAATCACGGTGGCACTTAGCATGTGACACAAGCCTTTAAACCCCTAGGTGTCCCTAGTGGACGAGTTTAGTCTCGTGAGGGTTTACTAGAACGATACCCACAAACATTGAAAAATTAAAATATAAATAAACTTCATATAAATAAACTGCATATACTAAAAATATTTACTCCTAATCCTTTCAATACAAATTAGAGACAATATTTGAACAAGTCTTATAAACTAATCAATAGCTTAAAAAAATTTCACAAAAAATCATGCTTGAATGTAAATTGTTTGAGTTAAGCCAATATTAGCATAACATATCTCAATCAAAATAGTGCATGTTCAAATTTAATCTCAACTTCTCACATGGGATACTCTCTTGATTTTCACTCTTTAAAGTAGTGGTAAAGTGTTTACACTCAATCAATCTCATGAAAACACTTCTACCATATGCTTGCTTGTCCACCTATTCTCCACTAAAAGATCATGCAACTTCATGAATCAAGAAAATCAAAAAGAGAAGAAAAAATCAACCGTAAAAGACAAATAAAAAAAAAACGAGAATAGTTACACAAATCGAACAACACGTAAATTAAACCAAAATAAAGTTATTGCAAATCAAACCAAAAGCTGAGAAGTCATTTATTGTAGTTGTGATTGTGGCTCACATCTTCCTCTGGTTTTACGTCCAGAAACGGCTTAAACGCCTTCTATGAGTCGAGGATATGCTTCCCATCCAGTTTTCTTACAAGCTGGCAAACAGGGTCTTTTAACATCAGATTCCCAAGACGTTGCCATTCCCTTTGGAATTGCGGCCATAAATCAAGAATTTCTCTTTGTACGTCTCCACTAGGATGCGTCTCAAGAGAAAGTTGGATATTACCCAAATTCTCCTTACTCAGTCCATCCTTAATGAATTCAATTTTATCATCTCGATTAGAGGACGGAATCCCAATAGAACGACATTTACCGTTACACGTCCATCGTCCACATTTGTGGCAATTTGAACTCATGCGCTTTGCTCGTCGCTTCTTTGCAAAAGTGCTTCTACCTGTACCTGGTAAATGCAAAACAGGAAGATATTCATCTTCACGTACCTTGGCTTCAATTATCCAACGTATGTCTTCAGGAATCCCTTTGTGCATAAGCATTCTTAATCTTTCAAATCGAACTTGGTAAAGCTTCAGTAAAATATTTCGAGGAAAAGGAGGAAATCGTTTCTACAATCTTGTGAGAATATCATCCATCCTGAAAAAAAAAATGAAAAAAATTGAAAGAGAAATTGGAAGAGAAATTTATATACAATATCAGTTTTGTGGGTAGGTGATGGAACCGATTTAAATAATCACGGAGTACCGTTATCCGCCATTTAACCGGGGTTAAAAAAATAAAAATTATATTTACATCTAGTTATTTTCAAAACAAGGATCAGAAAGAAAAACAACATAAAAAGACTCAAAAACAAAACACTCTAAATAAAATCCTAAATTCTTCCCCCCACACATAATTCTTACATTGTCATTAATGTAATGCTATTAATCCCAAATGAAAAAATCATGTGTAAGTGAAAAGAACTAATAAACAAAATAAACTTATGCACCCTAAATGAACTTAGAAACACTAAACACAATTAGCAAAGAAACATAAGAAAAAGATAAAGAAAAAGAGAGCAAATCTGAGGATGGCAGTTTGGCAATGCTTTCACTAATTAGGCTGCCTCCCCCAATTAGCACTTGATTTAGTGTTTTGAACCTAACCAACACCCCTTCTTGGCATTTTAGGCTTGTCAGGCTCATACATGAAATTTCCCAAATTTATGCGTTTGAGAGGAAGCTTTCTTTGCACAACAGTGGATGCATTCTCCATTACAAGTATTATTCCATCATCCTTTGTGGTGCATATGTCATCGAGGAATGGAGCATATTTTGATACTTGTTGAATGACCTCCACAAACAAGTTGTTTAAGGTTTCCGGCATGTGTTGTTCATGTTCTTCCTCCTTGAACTTTGCAAATCTACTAGGAAAAGGTGGAGAAGAAACATTAGTAAAAAGTGAAACCTTAAACGTTACCTCAGGTGCCGAAATACTCTTATTTGGATCTTTGGCTTCATTATCCTCAAGAATAGAATCCATCTCTAATTTTGTTTCATCCTCATCTTGTTCCTCATTCTTCAAGGTCATAATAGTAGCATTCTCCTTTGGGTTAACCATCGTTTGGGCTGGGAGTTCTTCAGATCTTTGTGCTACCCATCCCACCATACTACTAGCCAATTGGCTCATTTGCTTTTCCAAACTCTGGATGCTTGCCCTTGTTTCCTGTTGAAATTGCAAAGAATCAGTAACAAGAGAATAGACAAGATCTTCTAAAGAAGTACCTGAGTTTTGAGTCATATGTGGTGGTTGAAAAAGATCTGGTTCTTGAGACCATGATTGATTGAAGCTAGATGGATGAGTGATGCACCCAAAAGAGTGTATCTTATTTAACCTTGCACTAAAAAGATCAATTGTAAGTATAGTAGTTAGCAAGGGTCGAGTCCTCAGGGATTGGGTTTTAGTTTATAAGTTAATAGTTTATAACTTACGTTCAAAGAAAACAAGAAAAGAAAAGGGGTTTTTGAAGCCAGATTTAAACTAAAGTAAATAATAAGAATAAGATGCAAGGCGGTATAACCAGCCAGTAAAGATATATATACTAAATTAGGCGGTATAACCAGCCAATAAAAATATATATACTAAATTAGGCGGTATAACCAGCCAATAAAAATATATATACTAAATTAGGCGGTATAACCAGCCAATAAAAATAAATATACTTTTAAAAATAAGCAAACTAAAAGTAAGAAAACAAGTAAGTAAGAAGAATCAAATATGAAAAATATGGTTAAGGTTTCATTCTCCACCACTAGACATCATTAAGAATCAATTTCAGATCTATCAATATCAACCAACTATCAAAGTTAACAACCGTAGATAACAACAAGCTCTGTTACCCCAATCTTTCCTTAGTTTGTCGTTAAATAGAACAAGCTCTCTATTTAATCTCTAACCATTAAACAACCTAGAATAAGCTCTCTAAATTCAATTTAATGGCAGCTTTATGATGAGAAAGATAGGTTGATCTAAGCAACAAACACATAAGCTCAGATTGTTCAACTTAGGTTATGTTCCACTTTGCAATTATTGAAAACTTGACCATAATCATTAATCACAAATTGCCACTTATGAATAGGAAATCAAGACAATTACACGGATCAAGACTCCTAAACTAGCAATAGATAATTATCAAGATCTATCTAGTTGTACACCTAAATAAATCAAGACAACATCATGAACAATTCTTGTAGAAGAACATAAGCAACTTTGATAGAAAATTAATGATAGATAGAATCTGAAAATCAATCACAAAACATGTCTAGGGCTTTGAAATCACCCTTAACCAAATAGAAGTTTAACCTAGCATAGGCATTGTAAACATAAACATAAAATTAAAGAAAATCTAAGAAGAAAATAAAAGAAAGAAAGAAGAAGAGGAAGAATATTAATTATCCAACCTCTTGCTTTCTCTAAAGAAAAAGAAAACTAGAGAAAAGAAAGAAAACTAGAGAAAATAAAGAAGAAGAAAACTTAGAGAATTTTATTAAAATGGCTAATATCCTACCTATGTACAATATGATCCCTTACAATCATCCAAGGCCCTCTATTTATACACATTTTGGAGGGCTAAATGACAAGAGACAAGCTTTACAAATTTCAAAGGTAGGTATAATAGGTGGGTGCATTTTCTAACAATTTTCGTCATACATGACGATTTTGATCAGCCAACTTGATGGTCGATTTTGTCCATTTTGCAGGCCTTATCTGATCACATGGTCTTCTAGAAAAATGTTACCCTATCAGTTACTGATCCATAGCCGTTGGAATCAGCTCATTTGCTGATGTGGATAAGAAGATATGGGCAAAATACGAAAACATGTCAGCACAGACGTCATTGCACATCAGCCAACTTGATGGTCGATTTCGCTAGGCAAAACGACTCCGTTTCAAGAAGTATAAAACATGAAAAAGATAGATATGCCTCTTAGCTTTGCACGGCTACAAATTTCAGCCTTATTGCTTCAGTGAAACTCCAGATATAGCTGATATGGCAAAATGTGTCGGAACTGGAACTGAACTGGATTTGCCCTTAATTCTAGTAATCTGAAATCACTCAAAGAAACTTGTGAAAAACACCAAATTACATAAAAATATAAAAGATCATAAACACAATTAGACTAAACAATAATAACTCGTATTTGACACAAAACAATAATAAAACATAACTAAAAACTATATAATTATACGAGTTATCACACCCCCACACTTAGATTGTTGCTAGTCCCTAGCAACGACTCAATAAAAATAAAATAAGAAAATCTAATTTAATCCATTTTCGTAGGAAATCACGGTGGCACTTAGCATGTGACACAAGCCTTTAAACCCCTAGGTGTCCCTAGTGGACGAGTTTAGTCTCGTGAGGGTTTACTAGAACGATACCCACAAACATTGAAAAACTAAAATATAAATAAACTACATATACTAAAAATATTTACTCCTAATCCTTTCAATACAAATTAGAGACAATCTTTGAACAAGTCTTATAAACTAATCAATAGCTTAAAGAATTTCACAAAAAATTAAGCTTGAATGTAAATTGTTTGAGTTAAGCCAATATTAACATAACATATCTCAATCAAAATAGTGCATGTTCAAATTTAATCTCAACTTCTCACATGGGATACTCTCTTGATTTTCACTCTTTAAAGTAGTGGTAAAGTGTTTACACTCAATCAATCTCATGAAAACACTTCTACCATATGCTTGCTTGTCCACCTATTCTTCACTAAAAGATCATGCAACTTCATAAATCAAGAGGTCTTTAATCAAGGTTGTAATGGGGCCAAGGGGTTTGTAATGTGGTTGAAGAACAAAAGGATAAAGATATCACAAAGGTTCCAAAGAGTTCATAAAGTTTAGAGACATAAAAAGATTATACAAAGAAACTTCTCAAAACTCTTTACAAGTACATAGTCACCTAGGCCGGATATTCATGTTGGGCCTTTTCTTCATTCTAAACAACTTTGTAACATCTTTTTCTTTTTCCACAAATTCAAGAGATGATTCATATTTTTTTTTTTACATAGGAATGTATTTGCCAGTATTCCATTTCTTTTTCTCTTGACTTTTCTTTTCTTTTCCCCCCACACTTATTTCTTGTTTCTAACCCAAATTTTCAACTAAAAATATCCCTTGTTTTTTGCAATATGTCTCAAAATATATAATCCATCTTTAGAACAAGGGTAAGGATATAAGTATATTTAGGCTAGGTGTAAGTTGTGGTTACCAATAAAACAGCATATTTAATGTAGGCTCAAATTGGCTCACTAGTAGGGATGTTCTCTTAGAACATTAATAATGGATGGCTGTTTGGCTCTGGTTATAATCCTAATGCCTCTATCATATTCATGTTGTCACATGTATCAATATAGTCTCAAACGGTTTAAAGCAAGTTCTAGAGAATCATGTAATCATAAGAGCACTCAAGAAAGAAATTAGATTGATTTGTATAATGCATCAATCATTATAGGCTCAAAAACTCACAAGGATGATTATACAAGTCAGATTAAGTCTAAACATGCTTCTTTCTCAATCAACATATCATATTAACATTGGCTCATAAAAAGGTTGACATCAAGCTCAATTCTCATGAAAATCTTCTCATTAATAAATCTGTTTTAGACTTACGCAATTCATATCTCATCATTGTATTAAAAAGGAACTAAAACACACTAAAAAATAATAATAATAATAAAGACTCATAAAAAAATAGTAGACAAAAATAAAAGAAATCCTAAATCATTCCCCCCACACTTAATTCTTACATTGTCCTCAATGTAAGTCTATTAACCCAAATGAAAGAATCATGTGTAAGAGAAAAGAACTAATAACATAAGAATAGGAACAACTAAGACTCAAAACAAAACAAACTCATGCAACCTAAATAATCCTAAAATACTAAACAAAAATTAACAAGTAAACATAAAAAGATTAAAATCAAACTGACAAGGTATGTCTCAAGTCTCCCTTACTCAGACCTTGTTCAGAATGAATACTTCTAAATTGCTTAAAACACAACAAACTTTTTTTTTTTTTTGAAAAGAAGAAATCAAACTGACAAGGTATGTCTCAAGTCTCCCTTACTCAGACCTTTGTTCAGAATGAATACTTCTTAATTTTTTTTTTTTTTTAAATTAGCAAAATATGTCCCTTACTCCCTACTAAAGGTAGAATTTAGGAGATATTACCTGCAGAGGTTGCTAACCACTTATTATAACTGAGACACAACAAACAAAATGTTAGATAATGTCACAAAGACAAAGTACAATCCACTCCTTGCTCGTCCATATCTCTTTTTCTTTTTCCGAGCGTTTGCGAAACAACCGTAGCAGATAAAAACTCATAAGCTTGGAGCTTTTTGAGTAAATCTTCAATGGTTGTAGCAGAAATTATGGTTCTCCTTGCCTCTGAAAACATGAATCCATTATCCACAGCATTATCTAAATATGAAAGCAAATTACTAAAATAACCATTAATATTAAGCAAACCAATGGGTTTCTTATTTGTCACCAAAGATGACCAAGAAGTCACGCAAGCTATTTCTTCCAATGTACCCAGACCTCCTGGTAAAGCAATGAATGCATCGGCAGAATGGTACATGATTGTTATCCGTTCAGGGATACTCCAGACTTGTATTTCCTTACCCACGGTAGGTCCACAAAAACTTGTGAATAGTTTTGGCACGATTCCTAGAACTGGACTTCCTCCGGCGTGTGCTGCTGTAGCGACTGCTCCCATTAAACCCGTACTACCGCCTCCATAAATCAACTGGATCTTTTGTTGGGCAAGTATTACTCCAACTCTTATGGCTTCATCAGCGAATATGTTATTTTTCCCTGGATAAGCACCTCCAAAGACACAAATTTTTTTAATGCGCTGGGATGAAGTACTTTCCATTTTTTTTTCGAGTGCCTGAAAGAGAATGAGTACATGGTGTTATATAGAGGACTGAGTAGTGAATCAGACAAGAGTAATAATGTCGCCGAAAGTGTATCTGACCTGTCAGAAGAAAATGTTAACCTAACAAAAGATTTTTGCGTGATTTCAGGAAGAAAATCAAAAAGAGAAGAAAAATCAACCGTAAAAGTCAAGAGTAATAATGTCGCCGAAAGTGTATTTGACCTGTCAGAAGAAAATGTTAACCTAACAAAAGATTTTTGCGTCATTTCAGGAAGAAAATCAAAAAGAGAAAAAAAAATCAACCGTAAAAGACAAACAAAAAAAAACGAGAATAATTACACAAATCGAACAACACGTAAATTAAACCAAAATAAAGTTATTGCAAATCAAACCAAAAGCTGAGAAGTCATTTATTGTAGTTGTGATTGTGGCTCACATCTTCCTCTGGTTTTACGTCCAGAAATGGCTTAAACGCATTCTATGAGTCGAGGATATGCTTCCCATCCAGTTTTCTTACAAGCTGGCAAACAGGGTCTTTTAACATCAGATTCCCAAGATGTTGCCATTCCCTTTGGAATTGCGGCCATAAATCAAGAATTTCTCTTTGTACGTCTCCACTAGGATGCGTCTCAAGAGAAAGTTGGATATTACCCAAATTCTCCTTACTCAGTCCATCCTTAATGAATTCAATTTTATCATCTCGATTAGAGGACGGAATCCCAATAGAACGACATTTACCGTTACACGTCCATCGTGCACATTTTTGGCAATTTGAGCTCATGCGCTTTGCTCGTCGCTTCTTTGCAAAAGTGCTTCTACCTGTACCTGGTAAATGCAAAACAGGAAGATATTCATCTTCACGTACCTTGGCTTCAATTATCCAACGTATGTCTCCAGGAATCCCTTTGTGCATAAGCATTCTTAATCTTTCAAATCGAACTTGGTAAAGCTTCAGTAAAATATTTCGAGGAAAAGGAGGAAATCGTTTCTGCAATCTTGTGAGAATATCATCCATCCTAAAAAAAAATGAAAAAAATTGAAAGAGAAATTGGAAGAGAAATTTATATACAATATCTGTTTTTTGGGTAGCTGATGGAACCGATTTAAATAATCACGGAGTACCGTTATCCGCCATTTAACCGGGGTTAAAAAAAATTATATTTACATCTAGTTATTTTCAAAACAAGGATCAGAAAGAAAAACAACATAAAAAGACTCAAAAATAAAACACTCTAAATAAAATCCTAAATTCTTCCCCCCACACATAATTCTTACATTGTCATTAATGTAATGCTATTATCCCCCAATGCAAGAATTATATGTAAGAGAAAAGAACTATTAAACAAAAGAAACTTATGCAGCCTAAATGAACTTAAAAACAGTAAACACAATTAACAAAGAAACATAAGAAATAAAAATAAAAACAATAAAAATAATAAAAGAAAAAGGAAAAGAAAGAGAAAGCAAATCTGAATATGGAAGGTTGGCAATTTCATCTTTAATTGGGCTGCCTTCCCAATTAACACTTGAGTTAGTGTTTTGAATCTAACCAACACCCTTTCTTGGCTTTTTAGGCTTGTCAGGCTCATACATGAAATTTCCCAAATTTATGCGTTTGAGAGGAAGCTTTCTTTGCATAACAGTGGATGCATTCTCCATTACAAGTATTATTCCATCATCATTGGTGGTGCATATCTCATCGAGGAATGGTGCATCTTTTGGTACTTGTTGAATGACATCCACAAACAAACTGTTTAAGGTTTCCAGCGTGTCTTGTTCATGTTCATCCTCCTTGAACTTTGCGAATCTACTAGAAAAAGGTGGAGAAGAAACATTAGTAAAAATTGGAATCTCAAACGTTACCTCAGGTGCCGAAATACTCTTATTTGGATCATTGCTTCATTATCCTCAAGAATAGAATTCATCTCTAATTTTGTCTCATCCTCATCTTGTTCCTCATTCCTCAAGGTCACAATAGTAGCATTTTCCTTTGGGTTAATCATCGTTTGGGCAGGGAGTTCTTCAGATCTTTGTGCTACCCATCCCACCATACTACTCGTCAATTGGATCATTTGCTTTTCCAAACTCTGGATGCTTGCCCTTGTTTCCTGTTGAAATTGCAAAGTATCAGTAACAAGAGAATAGACAAGATCTTCTAAAGAAGTACCTGAGTTTTGAGTCATATGTGGTGGTTGAAAAAGATCTGGTTCTTGGGACCATGATTGATTGAAGCTAGATGGATGAGTGTAATTGGCATAAGGATCTACTTCTTGGTAATTTTTCGAGTAGCCATAATTAGTATGATCACACCATCCCTCATGGTAAGTGTTTGAGTAATGATCATACTGTTGGTCTTGGAACACTTGATGGCCTTGACATCCTCCCATGGCCAATTGTTGAACTGGGAAGGTGAGATTGGCTTGTTGATTCTCCATGTTCATGTATGCCACCAATTCTTCAAGTGTTAGATTGCTCAATTCCATCGTTTTTTTTTTTTCTTTTTTTTTATTTTTTTTTTTCAAAATTTGATAAGAAAAACCCGTATGTACAAGAAAATAAAACTCATTAGAACTGAAAATAAGAATAAACCAAGTAACAAATAAACTAAAGAAAACAATCCCCGGCAACGGCGCCAAAAATTTGATGCACCCAAAAGAGTGTATCTTATTTAACCTTGCACTAAAAAGATAAATTGTAAGTATAGTAGTTAGCAAGGGTCGAGTCCTCAGGGATTGGGTTTTAGTTTATAAGTTAATAGTTTAAAACTTAAATTCAAGAACAATAAAAGAAAAGGGGTTTTTGAAGCCAGATTTAAACTAAAGTAAATAATAAGAATAAGATGCAAGGCGGTATAACCAGCCAATAAAAATATATATACTAAATTAGGCGGTATAACCAGCCAATAAAAATATAACAAAGTTAATATACAAATTAGGCGGTATAACCAGCCAATAAAAATAAAACAAAGTTAATATACAAATTAGGCGGTATAACCAGCCAATAAAAATAAATATACTTTTAAAAATAAGCAAACTAGAAAAGTAAGAAAACAAGTAAGAAGAATCAAATATGAAAAATATGGTTAAGGTTTCATTCTCCACCACTAGACATCATTAAGAATCAATTTCAGATCTATCAATATCAACCAACTACCAAAGTTAACAACCGTAGATAACAACAAGCTCTGTTACCCCAATCTTTCCTTAGTTTGTCGTTAAATAGAACAAGCTCTCTATTTAATCTCTAACCATTAAACAACCTAGAATAAGCTCTCTAAATTCAATTTAATGGCAGCTTTATGATGAGAAAGATAGGTTGATCTAAGCAACAAACACATAAGCTCGGATTGTTCAACTTAGGTTATGTTCCACTTTGCAATTATTGAAAACTTGACCATAATCATTAATCACAAATTGCCACTTATGAATAGGAAATCAAGACAATTACACGGATCAAGACTCCTAAACTAGCAATAGATAATTATCAAGATCTATCTAGTTGTACACCTAAACAAATCAAGACAACATCATGAACAATTCTTGTAGAAGAACATAAGCAACTTTGATAGAAAATTAATGATAGATAGAATCTGAAAATCAATCACAAAACATGTCTAGGGCTTTGAAATCACCCTTAACCAAATAGAAGTTTAGCCTAGCATAGGCATTGTAAACATAAACATAAAATTAAAGAGAATCTAAGAGGGAAATGAAAGAAAGAAAGAAGAAGAAGAAGAATATTAATTATCCAACCTCTTGCTCTTTCTAAAGAAAAAGAAAACTAGAGAAAAGAAAGAAGAAGAAAACTTAGAGAATTTTATTACAATGGCTAATATCCTACTGATGCACCCAAAAGAGTGTATCTTATTTAACCTTGCACTAAAAAGATAAATTGTAAGTATAGTAGTTAGCAAGGGTCGAGTCCTCAGGAATTGGGTTTTAGTTTATAAGTTAATAGTTTAAAACTTAAATTCAAGAACAATAAAAGAAAAGGGGTTTTTGAAGCCAGATTTAAACTAAAGTAAATAATAAGAATAAGATGCAAGGCGGTATAACCAGCCAATAAAAATATATATACTAAATTAGGCGGTATAACCAGCCAATAAAAATATATATACTAAATTAGGCGGTATAACCAGCCAATAAAAATAAAACAAAGTTAATATACAAATTAGGCGGTATAACCAGCCAATAAAAATAAATATAAAAAATAAGCAAACTAAAAGTAAGAAAACATGTAAGTAAGAAGAATCAAATATGAAAAATATGGTTAAGGTTTCATTCTCCACCACTAGACATCATTAAGAATCAATTTCAGATCTATCAATATCAACCAACTATCAAAGTTAACAACCGTAGATAACAACAAGCTCTGTTACCCCAATCTTTCCTTAGTTTGTCGTTAAATAGAACAAGCTCTCTATTTAATCTCTAACCATTAAACAACCTAGAATAAGCTCTCTAAATTCAATTTAATGGCAGCTTTATGATGAGAAAGATAGGTTGATCTAAGCAACAAACACATAAGCTCGGATTGTTCAACTTAGGTTATGTTCCACTTTGCAATTATTGAAAACTTGACCATAATCATTAATCACAAATTGGCACTTATGAATAGGAAATCAAGACAATTACACGGATCAAGACTCCTAAACTAGCAATAGATAATTATCAAGATCTATCTAGTTGTACACCTAAATAAATCAAGACAACATCATGAACAATTCTTGTAGAAGAACATAAGAAACTTTGATAGAAAAATTAATGATAGATAGAATCTGAAAATCAATCACAAAACATGTCTAGGGCTTTGAAATCACCCTTAACCAAATAGAAGTTTAGCCTAGCATAGGCATTGTAAACATAAACATAAAATTAAAGAAAATCTAAGAAGAAAATAAAAGAAAGAAAGAAGAAGAGGAAGAATATTAATTATCCAACCTCTTGCTCTCTCTAAAGAAAAAGAAAACTAGAGAAAAGAAAGAAGAAGAAAACTTAGAGAATTTTATTAAAATGGCTAATATCCTACCTATGTACAATATGATCCTCTACAATCATCCAAGGCCCTCTATTTATACACATTTTGGAAGGCTAAATGACAAGAGACAAGCTTTACAAATTTCAAAGGTAGGTATAATAGGTGGGTGAATTTTTCTAACAATTTTCGTCATATTGTATGACAATTTTGATCAGCCAACTTGATGGTCGATTTCGTCAATGTTGGAGGCCTGATCTGATCACATGGTCTTCTAGAAAAAGGTTCCCCTATCAGTTACGGATCCATAGCCGTTGGAATCAGCTCATTTTCTGATTTGGATAAGCAGATATGGGCAAAATACGAAAACATGTCAGCACAGATGTCATTGCACATCAGCCAACTTGATGGTCGATTTCGTCAATATTAGAGGCCTGATCTGATCATATGGTCTTCTACACAAAGGTTTTCGTATCAGTTACGGATCCATAGCCATTGGAATCAGCTCATTTGCTGATGTGGATAAGCAGATATGTGCAAAATACGAAAACAGGTCAGCACAGACGTCATTGCACATCAGCCAATTTGATGGTCGATTTCGCTAGGGAAAACGACTCCGTTTCAAGAAGTATAAAACATGAAAAAGATAGATATGCCTCTTAGCTTTGCACGGCTACAAATTTCAGCCTTATTGCTTCAGTGAAACTCCAGATATAGCTGATATGGCAAAATGTGTCGGAACTGGAACTGAACTGGATTTGCCCTTAATTCTAGTAATCTGAAATCACTCAAAGAAACTTGTGAAAAACACCAAATTACATAAAAATATAAAAGATCATAAATACAATTAGACTAAATAATAATAACTCGTATTTGACACAAAACAATAATAAAACATAACTAAAAACTATATAATTATACGAGTTATCACACCCCCACACTTAGATTGTTGCTAGTCCCTAGCAACGACTCAATAAAAATAAAATAAGAAAATCTAATCTAATCCACTTTCGTAGGAAATCACGGTGGCACTTAGCATGTGACACAAGCCTTTAAACCCCTAGGTGTCCCTAGTGGACGAGTTTAGTCTCGTGAGGGTTTACTAGAACGATACCCACAAACATTGAAAAATTAAAATGTAAATAAACTTCATATAAATAAACTACATATACTAAAAATATTTACTCCTAATCCTTTCAATACAAATTAGAGACAATATTTGAACAAGTCTTATAAACTAATCAATAGCTTAAAAAATTTCACAAAAAATCATGCTTGAATGTAAATTGTTTGAGTTAAGCCAATATTAGCGTAACATATCTCAATCAAAATAGTGCATGTTCAAATTTAATCTCAACTTCTCACATGGGATACTCTCTTGATTTTCACTCTTTAAAGTAGTGGTAAAGTGTTTACACTCAATCAATCTCATGAAAACACTTCTACCATATGCTTGCTTGTCCACCTATTCTCCACTAAAAGATCATGCAACTTCATAAATCAAGAGGTCTTTAATCAAGGTTGTAATGGGGCCAAGGGGTTTGTAATGTGGTTGAAGAACAAAAGGATAAAGATATCACAAAGGTTCCAAAGAGTTCATAAAGTTTAGAGACATAAAAAGATTATACAAAGAAACTTCTCAAAACTCTTTACAAGTACATAGTCACCTAGGCCGGATATTCATGTTGGGCCTTTTCTTCATTCTAAACAACTTTGTAACATCTTTTTCTTTTTCCACAAATTCAAGAGATGATTCATATTTTTTTTTTACATAGGAATATATTTGCCAGTATTCCATTTCTTTTTCTCTTGACTTTTCTTTTCTTTCCCCCCCCACACTTATTTCTTGTTTCTACCCCAAATTTTCAATAGATCTTCCTTGTCTTTGCAACTTGTCTCAAAACATGCTAATTCATCTTTGGAATAAAGGTAAAGATATAAGTATATTTAGGTTAGGGACAAGTTATGGTTACCAAAGATATAGCTTATTCAATGTAGGCTCAAATTGGTTCACTAAGGGTGTGTTCTCTTGGAACATCAATAAGGGATGGTTGTTTGGCCCTGGCTAAAAATCCTAATGCCTCTATCATATTCATGTTGTCACATGCATCAATATAGTCTCAAACGGTTTAAAGCAAGTTCTAGAGAATCATGTAATCATAAGAGCACTCAAGAAAGAAATTAGATTGATTTGTATAATGCATCAATCATTTTAGGCTCAAAAACTCACAAGAATGATTATACAAGTCAGATTAAGTCTAAACATGCTTCTTTCTCAATCAACATATCATATTAACATTGGCTCATAAAAAGGTTGACATCAAGCTCAATTCTCATGAAAATCTTCTCACTAATAAATATGTTTTAGACTTATGCAATTCATATCTCATCATTGTATTAAAAAGGAACTAAAACACACTAAAAAATAATAATAATAATAAAGACTCATAAAAAAAATAGTAGACAAAAATAAAAGAAATCCTAAATCATTCCCCCCACACTTAATTCTTACATTGTCCTCAATGTAAGTCTATTAACCCAAATGAAAGAATCATGTGTAAGAGAAAAGAACTAATAACATAAGAATAGGAATAACTAGACTCAAAACAAAACAAACTCATGCAACCTAAATAATCCTAAAATACTAAACAAAAATTAACAAGTAAACGTAAAAAGATTAAAATCAAACTGACAAGGTATGTCTCAAGTCTCCCTTACTCAGACCTTGTTCAGAATGAATACTTCTAAATTGCTTAAAACACAACAAACTCTTTTTTTTTTTTTTTGAAAAGAAGAAATCAAACTGACAAGGTATGTCTCAAGTCTCCCTTACTCAGACCTTGTTCAGAATGAATACTTCTAAATTGCTTAAAACACAACAAACTTTTTTTTTTTTTTTAAGAAGGTAAAATTTAGGAGATATTACCTGTAGAGGTTGCTAACCACTTATTATAACTGAGACACAACAAACAAAATGTTAGATAATGTCACAAAGACAAAGTGCAATCCACTCCTTGCTCGTCCATATCTCTTTTTCTTTTTCCGAGCGTTTGCGAAACAACCGTAGCAGATAAATACTCATAAGCTTGGAGCTTTTTGAGTAAATCTTCAATGGTTGTAGCAGAAATTATGGTTCTCCTTGCCTCTGAAAACATGAATCCATTATCCACAGCATTATCTAAATATGAAAGCAAATTACTAAAATAACCATTAATATTAAGCAAACCAATGGGTTTCTTATTTGTGACCAAAGATGACCAAGAAGCCACGCAAGCTATTTCTTCCAATGTACCCAGACCTCCTGGTAAAGCAATGAATGCATCGGCAGAATGGTACATGATTGTTATCCGTTATGGGATACTCCAGACTTGTATTTCCTTACCCACGGTAGGTCCACAAAAACTTGTGAATAGTTTTGGCACGATTCCTAGAACTGGACTTCCTCCGGCGTGTGCTGCTGTAGCGACTGCTCCCATTAAACCCGTACTACCGCCTCCATAAATCAACTGGATCTTTTGTTGGGCAAGTATTACTCCAACTCTTATGGCTTCATCAGCGAATATGTTATTTTTCCCTAGATAAGCACCTCCAAAAACACAAATTTTTTTAATGCGTTGGGACGAAGTACTTTCCATTTTTTTTTCTTTTTTTTTTCTTTTTTTCGAGTGCCTGAAAGAGAATGAGTACATGGTGTAATATATAGAGGACTGAGTAGTGAATCAGACAAGAGTAATAATGTCGCCGAAAGTGTATCTGACCTGTCAGAAGAAAATGTTAACCTAACAAAAGATTTTTGCGTGATTTCATGAAGAAAATCAAAAAGAGAAGAAAAATCAACCGTAAAAGTCAAGAGTAATAATGTCGACGAAAGTGTATTTGACCTGTCAGAAGAAAATGTTAACCTAACAAAAGATTTTTGCGTGATTTCAGGAAGAAAATAAAAAAGAGAAGAAAAATCAACCGTAAAAGTCAAGAGTAATAATGTCGCCGAAAGTGTATTTGACCTGTCAGAAGAAAATGTTAACCTAACAAAAGATTTTTGCGTGATTTCAGGAAGAAAATAAAAAAGAGAAGAAAAATCAATCGTAAAAGACAAATAAAAAAAAATGAGAATAATTACACAAATCGAATAACACGTAAATTAAACCGAAATAAAGTTATTGCAAATCAAACCAAAAGCTAAGAAGTTATTTATTGTAGTTGTGATTGTGGCTCACATCTTCCTCTGGTTTTACGTCCAGAAACGGCTTAAACGCCTTCTATGAGTCGAGGATATGCTTCCCATCCAGTTTTCTTACAAGCTGGCAAACAGGGTCTTTTAACATCAGATTCCCAAGATGTTGCCATTCCCTTTGGAATTGCGGCCATAAATCAAGAATTTCTCTTTGTACGTCTCCACTAGGATGCGTCTCAAGAGAAAGTTGGATATTACCCAAATTCTCCTTACTCAGTCCATCCTTAATGAATTCAATTTTATCATCTCGATTAGAGGACGGAATCCCAATAGAACGACATTTACCGTTACACGTCCATCGTGCACATTTGTGGCAATTTGAACTCATGCGCTTTGCTCGTCGCTTCTTTGCAAAAGTGCTTCTACCTGTACCTGGTAAATGCAAAACAGGAAGATATTCATCTTCACGTACCTTGGCTTCAATTATCCAACGTATGTCTCCAGGAATCCCTTTGTGCATAAGCATTCTTAATCTTTCAAATCGAACTTGGTAAAGCTTCAGTAAAATATTTCGAGGAAAAGGAGGAAATCGTTTCTGCAATCTTGTGAGAATATCATCCATCCTGAAAAAAAAAATGAAAGAGAAATTGGAAGAGAAATTTATATACAATATCAGTTTTGTGGGTAGCTAATGGAACCGATTTAAATAATCACGGAGTACCGTTATCCGCCATTTAACCGGGGTTAAAAAAAAATTATATTTATATCTAGTTATTTTCAAAACAAGGATCAGAAAGAAAAACAACATAAAAAGACTCAAAAACAAAACACTCTAAATAAAATCCTAAATTCTTCCCCCCACACATAATTCTTACATTGTCATTAATGTAATGCTATTATCCCCCAATGCAAGAATTATATGTAAGAGAAAAGAACTATTAAACAAAAGAAACTTATGCAGCCTAAATGAACTTAAAAGCAGTAAACACAATTAACAAAGAAACATAAGAAATAAAATAAAAACAATAAAAATAATAAAAGAAAAAGGAAAAGAAAGAGAAAGCAAATCTGAATATGGAAGGTTGGCAATTTCATCTTTAATTGGGCTGCCTTCCCAATTAACACTTGAGTTAGTGTTTTGAATCTAACCAACACCCCTTCTTGGCTTTTTAGGCTTGTCAGGCTCATACATGAAATTTCCCAAATTTATGCGTTTGAGAGGAAGCTTTCTTTGCACAACAGTGGATGCATTATCCATTACAAGTATTATTCCATCATCCTTGTTGGTGCATATCTCATCGAGGAATGGTGCATCTTTTGGTACTTGTTGAATGGCATCCACAAATAAACTGTTTAAGGTTTCCAGGATGTCTTGTTCATGTTCCTCCTCCTTGAACTTTGCGAATCTACTAGGAAAAGGTGGAGAAGAAACATTAGCAAAAATTGGAATCTTCAACGTTACCTCCGGTGTCGAAATACTCTTATTTGGATCTGTGGCTTTATTATCCTCAAGAATAGAATCCATCTCTAATTTTGTCTCATCCTCATCTTGTTCCTCATTCCTGAAGGTCACAATAGTAGTATTCTCCTTTGGGTTAACCATCGTTTGGGCTGGGAGTTCTTCAGATCTTTGTGCTACCCATCCCACCATACTACTAGCCAATTGGCTCATTTGCTTTTCCAAACTCTGGATGCTTGCCCTTGTTTCCTGTTGAAATTGCAAAGAATCAGTAACAAGAGAATAGACAAGATCTTCTAAAGAAGTACCTGAGTTTTGAGTCATATGTGGTGGTTGAAAAAGATCTGGTTCTTGAGACCATGATTGATTGAAGCTAGATGGATGAGTGTAATTGGCATAAGGATCTACTTCTTGGTAATTTTTCGAGTAGCCATAATTAGTATGATCCCACCATCCCTCATGGTAAGTATTTGAGTAAAGATCATACTGTTGGTCTTGGAACACTTGATGGCCTTGACATCCTCCCATGGCCAATTGTTGAATTGGGGAGGTGAGCTTGGCTTGTTGATTCTCCATGTTCATGTATGCCACCAACTCTTCAAGTGTTAGATTGCTCAATTCCATCGTTTTTTTTTTTTTTAATTTGAAAAGAAAAACATGTATGTACAAGAAAATAATACTAATTAGAACTGAAAATAAGAATAAACCAAGTAACAAATAAACTAAAGAAAACAATCCCCGGCAACGGCGCCAAAAATTTTCATGCACCCAAAAGAGTGTATCTTATTTAACCTTGCACTAAAAAGATCAATTGTAAGTATAGTAGTTAGCAAGGGTCGAGTCCTCAGGGATTGGGTTTTAGTTTATAAGTTGATAGTTTAAAACTTAAATTCAAGAACAATAAAAGAAAAGGGGTTTTTGAAGCCAGATTTAAACTAAAGTAAATAATAAGAATAAGATGCAAGGCGGTATAACCAGCCAATAAAAATATATATACTAAGCAAGGCGGTATAACCAGCCAATAAAAATATATATACTAAATTAGGCGGTATAACCAGCCAATAAAAATAAAACAAAATTAATATACAAATTAGGCGGTATAACCAGCCAATAAAAATAAATATACTTTTAAAAATAAGCAAACTAGAAAAGTAAGAAAACAAGTAAGAAGAATCAAAAATGAAAAATATGGTTAAGGTTTCATTCTCCACCACTAGACATCATTAAGAATCAATTTCAGATCTATCAATATCAACCAACTATCAAAGTTAACAACCGTAGATAACAACAAGCTCTGTTATCCCAATCTTTCCTTAGTTTGTCGTTAAATAGAACAAGCTCTCTATTTAATCTCTAACCATCAAACAACCTAGAATAAGCTCTCTAGATTCAATTTAATGGCAGCTTTATGATGAGAAAGATAGGTTGATCTAAGCAACAAACACATAAGCTCGGATTGTTCAACTTAGGTTATGTTCCACTTTGCAATTATTGAAAACTTGACCATAATCATTAATCACAAATTGCCACTTATGAATAGGAAATCAAGACAATTACACTGATCAAGACTCCTAAACTAGCAATAGATAATTATCAAGATCTATCTAGTTGTACACCTAAACAAATCAAGACAACATCATGAACAATTCTTGTAGAAGAACATAAGCAACTTTGATAGAAAATTAATGATAGATAGAATCTGAAAATCAATCACAAAACATGTCTAGGGCTTTGAAATCACCCTTAACCAAATAGAAGTTTAGCCTAGCATAGGCATTATAAACATAAAATTAAATAGAATCTAAGAAGAAAATAAAAGAAAGAAAGAAGAAGAAGAAGAATATTAATTATCCAACCTCTTGCTCTTTCTAAAGAAAAACAAAACTAGAGAAAAGAAAGAAGAAGAAAACTTAGAGAATTTTGTTAAAATGGCTAATATCCTACCAATCTCCAATATGATCCTCTACAATCATCCAAGGCCCTCTATTTATACACATTTTGGAAGGCTAAATGACAAGAGACAAGCTTTACAAATTTCAAAGGTAGGTATAATAGGTGGGTGAATTTTTCTAACAATTTTCGTCATATTGTATGACAATTTTGATCAGCCAACTTGATGGTCGATTTCGTCAATGTTGGAGGCCTGATCTGATCACATGGTCTTCTAGAAAAAGGTTCCCCTATCAGTTACGGATCCATAGCCGTTGGAATCAGCTCATTTGCTGATGTGGATAAGCAGATATGGGCAAAATACGAAAACATGTCAGCACAGACGTCATTGCACATCAGCCAACTTGATGGTCGATTTCGTCAATATTAGAGGCCTGATCTGATCATATGGTCTTCTAGACAAAGGTTCCCGTATCAGTTACGGATCCATAGCCATTGGAATCAGCTCATTTGCTGATGTGGATAAGCAGATATGGGCAAAATACGAAAACAGGTCAGCACAGACGTCATTGCACATCAGCCAACTTGATAGTCGATTTCGCTAGGGAAAACGACTCCGTTTCAAGAAGTATAAAACATGAAAAAGATAGATAAGCCTCTTAGCTTTGCATGGCTACAAATTTCAGCCTTATTGCTTCAGTGAAACTCCAGATATAGCTGATATGGCAAAATGTGTCGGAACTGGAACTGAACTGGATTTGCCCTTAATTCTAGTAATCTGAAATCACTCAAAGAAACTTGTGAAAAACACCAAATTACATAAAAATATAAAAGATCATAAACACAATTAGACTAAACAATAATAACTCGTATTTGACACAAAACAATAATAAAACATAACTAAAAACTATATAATTATACGAGTTATCACACCCCCACACTTAGATTGTTGCTAGTCCCTAGCAACGACTCAATAAAAATAAAATAAGAAAATCTAATCTAATCCACTTTCGTAGGAAATCACGGTGGCACTTAGCATGTGACACAAGCCTTTAAACCCCTAGGTGTCCCTAGTGGACGAGTTTAGTCTCGTGAGGGTTTACTAGAACGATACCCACAAACATTGAAAAATTAAAATATAAATAAACATCATATAAATAAACTACATATACTAAAAATATTTACTCCTAATCCTTTCAATACAAATTAGAGACAATATTTGAACAAGTCTTATAAACTAATCAATAGCTTTAAAAATTTCACAAAAAATCATGCTTGAATGTAAATTGTTTGAGTTAAGCCAATATTAGCATAACATATCTCAATCAAAATAGTGCATGTTCAAATTTAATCTCAACTTCTCACATGGGATACTCTCTTGATTTTCACTCTTTAAAGTAGTGGTGAAGTGTTTACACTCAATCAATCTCATGAAAACACTTCTACCATATTCTTGCTTGTCCACCTATTCTCCATTATTTAGATCATACAACTTCATGAATTAAGAGGTCTTTAATCAAGGTTGTAATGGGGCCAAGGGGTGTGTAATGTGGTTGAAGAACAAAAGGATAAAGATATCACAAAGGTTCCAAAGAGTTCATAAAGTTTAGAGACATAAAAAGATTATACAAAGAAACTTCTCAAAACTCTTTACAAGTACATAGTCACCTAGGCCGGATATTCATGTTGGGCCTTTTCTTCATTCTAAACAACTTTGTAACATCTTTTTCTTTTTCCACAAATTCAAGAGATGATTCATATTTTTTTTTTTTACATAGGACTGTATTTGCCAGTATTCCATTTCTTTTTCTCTTGACTTTTCTTTTCCCCCCACACTTATTTCTTGTTTCTAACCCAAATTTTCAATAAATCTTCCTTGTCTTTGCAACTTGTCTCAAAACATGCTAATTCATCTTTGGAACAAAGGTAAAGATATAAGTATATTTAGGTTAGGGACAAGTTATGGTTACCAAAGAGATAGCTTATTCAATGTAGGCTCAAATTGGTTCACTAAGGGTGTATTCTCTTGGAACATTAATAATGGATGGCTGTTTGGCTCTGGTTATAATCCTAATGCCTCTATCATATTCATGTTGTCACATGTATCAATATAGTCTCAAACGGTTTAAAGCAAGTTCTAGAGAATCATGTAATCATAAGAGCACTCAAGAAAGAAATTAGATTGATTTGTATAATGCATCAATCATTATAGGCTCAAAAACTCACAAGGATGATTATACAAGTCAGATTAAGTCTAAACATGCTTCTTTCTCAATCAACATATCATATTAACATTGGCTCATAAAAAAAAAAATGATATCAAGCTCAATTCTCATGAAAATCTTCTCACTAATAACTCTGTTTTAGACTTATGCAATTCATATCTCATCATTGTATTAAAAAGGAAGTAAAACACACTAAAAATTATAATAAAGATTCATAAAAAAAAAAATAGTAGACAAAAATAAAAGAAATCCTAAATCATTCCCCCCACACTTAATTCTTACATTGTCCTCAATGTAAGTCTATTAACCCAAATGAAAGAATCATGTGTAAGAGAAAAGAACTAATAACATAAGAATAGGAACAGCTAAGACTCAAAACAAAACAAACTCATGCAACCTAAATAATCTTAAAATACTAAACAAAAATTAACAAGTAAACATAAAAAGATTAAAATCAAACTGACAAGGTGTGTCTCAAGTCTCCCTTACTCAGACCTTGTTCAGAATGAATACTTCTAAATTACTTAAAACACAACAAACTTTTTTTTTTTTTTTTTTTTTTTTTTTTTTGAAAAGAAGAAATCAAACTGACAAGGTATGTCTCAAGTCTCCCTTACTCAGACCTTGTTGAGAATGAATACTTCTAAATTGCTTAAAACACAACAAACTTTTTTTTTTTTTTTTTTTTTTTTGAAAAGAAGAAATCAAACTGACAAGGTATGTCTCAAGTCTCCCTTACTCAGACCTTGTTCAGAATGAATACTTCTTAAATTTTTTTTTTTTGTTTTGTTTTTTTTTTTTTTTTTAAATTAGGAAAATATGTCCCTTACCCCCTACTAAAATATGACATTGTCCCCAATGTCAAATTTTAAAGGTAGAATTTAGGAGATATTACCTGCAGAGGTTGCTAACCACTTATTATAACTGAGACACAACAAGCAAAATGTTAGATAATGTCATAAAGACAAAGTGCAATCCACTCCTTGCTCGTCCATATCTCTTTTTCTTTTTCCGAGCGTTTGCGAAACAACCGTAGCAGATAAACACTCATAAGCTTGGAGCTTTTTAAGTAAATCTTCAATGGTTGTAGCAGAAATTATGGTTCTCCTTGCCTCTGAAAACATGAATCCATTATCCACAGCATTATCTAAATATAAAAGCAAATTACTAAAATAACCATTAATATTAAGCAAACCAATGGGTTTCTTATTTGTGACCAAAGATGACCAAGAAGCCACGCAAGCTATTTCTTCCAATGTACCCAGACCTCCTGGTAAAGCAATGAATGCATCGGCAGAATGGTACATGATTGTTATCCGTTCAGGGATACTCCAGACTTGTATTTCCTTACCCACGGTAGGTCCACAAAAACTTGTGAATAGTTTTGGCACGATTCCTAGAACTGGACTTCCTCCGGTGTGTGCTGCTGTAGCGACTGCTCCCATTAAACCCGTACTACCGCCTCCATAAATCAAGTGGATCTTTTGTTGGGCAAGTATTACTCCAACTCTTATGGCTTCATCAGCGAATATGTTATTTTTCCCTGGATAAGCACCTCCAAAGACACAAATTTTTTTAATGCGCTGGGATGAAGTACTTTCCATTTTTTTTTTCTTCGAGTGCCTGAAAGAGAATGAGTACATGGTGTAATATATAGAGGACTGAGTAGTGAATCAGACAAGAGTAATAATATCGTCGAAAGTGTATCTGACCTGTCAGAAGAAAATGTTAACCTAACAAAAGATTTTTGCGTGATTTCAGGAAGAAAATCAAAAAGAGAAGAAAAAATCAACCGTAAAAGACAAATAAATAAAAAACGAGAATAATTACACAAATCGATCAACACGTAAATTAAAACAAAATAAAGTTATTGCAAATCAAACCAAAAGCTGAGAAGTCATTTATTGTAGTTGTGATTGTGGCTCACATCTTCCTCTGGTTTTACGTCCAGAAACGGCTTAAACGCCTTCTATGAGTCGAGGATATGCTTCCCATCCAGTTTTCTTACAAGCTGGCAAACAAGGTCTTTTAACATCAGATTCCCAAGATATTGCCATTCCCTTTGGAATTGCGGCCATAAATCAAGAATTTCTCTTTGTACGTCTCCACTAGGATGCGTCTCAAGAGAAAGTTGGATATTACCCAAATTCTCCTTACTCAGTCCATCCTTAATGAATTCAATTTTATCATCTCGATTAGAGGACGGAATCCCAATAGAACGACATTTACCGTTACACGTCCATCGTGCACATTTGTGGCAATTTGAACTCATGCGCTTTGCTCGTCGCTTCTTTGCAAAAGTGCTTCTACCTGTACCTGGTAAATGCAAAACAGGAAGATATTCATCTTCACGTACCTTGGCTTCAATTAGCCAACGTATGTCGTCAGGAATCCTTTTGTGCATAAGCATTCTTAATCTCTCAAGTCGAACTTGGTAAAGCTTCAGTAAAATATTTCGAGGAAAAGGAGGAAATCGTTTCTGCAATCTTGTGAGAATATCATCCATCCTGAAAAAAAAAAGAATGAAAAAAAAATTGAAAGAGAAATTGGAAGAGAAATTTATATACAATATCAGTTTTGTGGGTAGCTGATGGAACCGATTTAAATAATCACGGAGTATCGTTATCCGCCATTTAACCGGGGTTAAAAAAAATAAATTAAAAATTATATTTACATCTTGTAAGAGAAAAGAACTATTAAACAAAAGAAAAGAAAAACAATAAAAGATAGAATGATGGAGAGTAAGGAATATGCAAATCTGATATAATAGATGCTCTCCATCCTTTTGGGTTGCCTCCCAAGAAGCGCTTGGTTTATTGTCCTCAGCCTAACTTAGACCCATGCCATTATTATTCAACATACTTTGGCTCAAAAAGTGGAAACTCCTCCACATCTTGTATTGGAAAGTTCTCATAGTAAGGCTTCAATCTATGACCATTCACTTTGAATGCCTTATCTGTTTTTGGGCTTTGGATTTCAACTGCACCATGAGTAAATACATTAGTAATAACAAAAGGTCCAACCCAACGAGAACGTAACTTACCTGGATATAACTTAAGGCGTGAATGGAAGAGAAGAACTTTTTGTCCAACAACAAATTCTTTTCTTGATATCATCTTGTCATGGAATGCCTTAGTCTTTTCCTTGTAAATCCTAGAATTCTGATAGGCATCATTCCTTATCTCCTCTAATTCTTGTAGGTCAAGTTTTCTTTTCTTTCCTATCTCATCCATCTTCATGTTGCATTGTTTGATAGCCCAATATGATTTATGTTCCAATTCAACCGGAAGATGACAAGGCTTACCATAAACAAGTCGATAAGGAGACATACCAATGGGTGTCTTATATGCTGTCCTATAAGCCCAAAGTGCATCATCAAGTCGTGAACTCCAATCCTTCCTATTTGGATTAACTGTCTTTTCAAGGATGGACTTAACTTCTCGGTTTGACACTTCAGCTTGCCCACTAGTTTGAGGATGATATGAGGTGGAGACCTTGTGTGTGATGTTATACTTCCTCAAAAGTGCTTCCATAGTTCTATTGCAAAAGTGAGTACCTCTATCGCTGATTATGGCCTTTGGCGTTCCAAACCTAGCCAAGATGTTAGTCTTGACAAAATCTGAAACAACTTTAGAGTCATTAGTCCTAGTGGATTTTGCTTCCACCCACTTTGAAACATAATCAACGGCAAGTAAAATATAAAGATTACCAAAAGAAGAAGGAAAAGGTCCCATGAAATCCATGCCCCATACATCAAAAATTTCAACAATAAGTATTGGAGTTTGAGGCATTTGATTTCTAGCACCTAAGTTACCAGTTCTTTGGCAACGATCACATGACTTGCAAAAGAGGTATGCATCTTTGAATATGGTAGGCTAATAAAATCCAGAATCAAGAACTTTCATGGCTGTTCTTTTGGATCCAAAGTGTCCTCCACATGCATAAGAGTGACAAAAGGTGAGAATAGATTGAAATTCAGTTTCGAGTACACACCTTCTTATAATCTGATCGGAGCAATGCTTCCAAAGGTAAGGATCATCCCATATGTAGTATTTGGCATCACTCTTGATCTTATTTCTTTGAGCTTGTGTCAACTCTTGTGGCAACTTCTTGGTAACTAAGTAATTAACAATATCAGCATACCAAGGAGTTGTTGTTCTTATAAAAAGAAGTTGCTCATCCGGAAAGTTCTCATTCAAGGGTAGTGCATCATCTTCATGAACTAAACGGCTAAGATGGTCCGCAACCAGGTTGTCACTACCTCTCTTATCTTTTATCTCCAAATCAAACTCTTGTAAGAGAAGTATCCATCTAATCAACCTTGGTTTGGCCTCCTTTTTAGTGAGTAAGTACTTAAGGGCTGCATGGTCAGAAAATACAATTACTTTAGTACCAATTAAATAAGATCGAAATTTTTCTAAAGCAAATACAACAGCCAAAAGTTCTTTTTCAGTAGTGGAATAGTTCAATTGAGCATCATTAAGAGTTCTTGAGGCATAATAAATGGCATGTGAGGCTTTCCCAACCCGTTGGCCCAAAACAGCTCCAATGGCATAGTCACTAGCATCACACATGATTTCAAAAGGTACATTCCAATCTGGTGGTTGGATGATAGGAGTTGATGTCAAGAGTCCCTTCAATGTTTCAAACGCCTCTTTGCATTTATCATCAAAGTGGAAAACCACATCTTTTTGTAGTAGCTTGCAAAGAGGTAATGTGATCTTTGAGAAGTCTTTGATAAATCTCCTATAGAAACCTGCATGTCCAAGAAAAGAACGAACCTCTCTCACATTTGTGGGAGGTGGTAAAGAATGCATAATATCTATTTTAGACTTATCAACCTCTATCCCTCTAGAAGAAATAACATGGCCCAAAACTATTCCTTGTTCTACCATAAAGTGACATTTTTCCCAATTCAAAACAAGGTTAGTTTCCATGCATCTTTCAAGTACAAGTGTAAGGTTCTCTAGACATCTATCAAAAGAATCACCATAGACACTAAAATCATCCATAAACACTTCTATGATATTCTCTACATACTCTGAAAATATGCTAACCATACACCTTTGGAATGTAGCTGGTGCATTACAAAGACCAAATGGCATACGCCGGTATGCAAAAGTACCAAATGGACATGTGAATGTTGTTTTCTCTTGGTCCTCCGGAGCAATGGCTATCTGATTATAACCTGAAAAACCATCAAGAAAACAATAATG
The DNA here is from genome assembly GCA_030761205.1 of Fremontodendron californicum. NCBI lineage: Eukaryota > Viridiplantae > Streptophyta > Magnoliopsida > Malvales > Malvaceae > Fremontodendron > Fremontodendron californicum. The sequence goes on from JAULJL010000026.1 coordinate 3,236,688, forward strand.
AGAATGGCCAGCTAACCTTTCAAGCATTTGATCAATAAAAGGTAAAGGAAAGTGGTCTTTGCGAGTTGTGGAATTAAGTTTACGATAATCAATACAAACTCGCCATCCTGTTTGAATCCTAGTAGGAACAAGTTCATTCTCATTATTTGTTACCACCGTTACACCTGATTTCTTTGGAACCACTTGGACTGGGCTCACCCATTTGCTATCCGAGATAGGATAGATCACTCCAACATCTAGGAGCTTCAGTATCTCCTTTTTCACAACCTCCATCATAGGAGGGTTCAATCTTCTTTGTGCTTCTCTTGTTGGTTTAGACCCTTCCTCTAACAAAATCCGGTGCATGCACATGGATGGGCTTATTCCCTTGATATCGGCAATTGTCCAACCAATTGCTGTTTTATGCTCTCTAAGCACCCGGATAAGTCGCTCTTCTTGCAAAGGTGTGAGCTCTTTGGCAATGATGACAGGTAGTGTGTCCTTTTCCCCTAAGAACAAATATTTCAAGTGGTTCGGTAGTGGTTTCAATTCTAAAGTTGGTGCCTGCAAAATGGAAGGTAGAAGTTTCTCATTAGATAAAGGCAAATCAATAAATGAAACATCAAACCTTGCATCTTTAGGTTGCAGCGAGTGTAAAGATTCTAGTGCCCCTTCCACATGGTCACTCAAGGCTAGTTTAGCATTCCCCATTCCGAGATGGTTGCTAAGGACTATTTCCACACTATCTTCACCATCTAGCTCATAAGCTTGCTGCACTAGTGAGTCAATTATATCAATATTAAAAACAGAATGCACATCACTAGGATATCTCATGGCCTCAAAAATGTTAAAGCGAATTATTTCACCATCAAATTCCATAGTTAAAGTGCCATCATGTACATCTATTTTAGTTCTTGCTGTTTTCAAGAATGGTCTCCCTAATAGAATAGGTGTGGGATTAGAAGACATCTCATCTTCCATCTCAATAACATAAAAGTCAGCGGGAAAAACCAATTCATTAACCTGTACAAGAACGTCTTCTACAACTCCTCTTGGATAAGTGTTAGAACGGTCAGCAAGTTGTATTATAACATCGGTTTCCTCTAATGGTCCTAGATTCAATGAAGCATAAATTGAATATGGCATGACATTAATAGATGCCCCTAGATCTAGCATAGCACGCTCAAACCTGGTGTTGCCTATCTTACAAGGAATGGTAAACATACCTGGATCCTTGCATTTAGGTGGGAGTTTCTTTTGAAGAACAGCTGACACATTCTCCCCCACACTTACCTTTTCATTCCATTTCAACTTCCGTTTAGATGTGCACAACTCTTTTAGGAACTTGGCATATCTTGGCACTTGCTTGATAGCATCTAGTAAAGGAATGTTCACCTCTACTTTCCGGAAGGTTTCCAAAATTTCCTTCTCTTGCTCCTCCTTCTTGGACTTTGCTAACCTGCTAGGAAAAGGTGGAGGAGTTATATAAGAAGGAAAGGATGGTTTAGGAATTACCTTTTTTAGTGGCTCGTTGGGATGTGAAGAGGATGCCATGGTATTGTTCTCCCCTTGAGCACTATCATTTTGTGGTGTCTCTAGCTGTTTCCCAATTTATAGCATTGGCATTCTCTCTTGGATTCACTATGGTTTGGGAAGGTAATTTCCCAGAATCCCTTGCTTGCATTTGACTCATGGTTGTTGCCAATTGCCCTATTTGAGTCTCCAAATTTCGAATACTTGTCTTTGTTTCCTGTTGAAATTGAATTGTATTAGTAGAAAGAGCTTTAACAAGATCTTCAAGAGAAGTACCTGAATTTTGGGTGGGTGGTAGTTGTTGTCGGGTTTGGTATGGTTGTTGCACTCTTTGCTGAAAACCCGGTGGCCTGTGGTCAAATGGTGGAGGAATAGTTTGTGATTGGTTCCCTCCATAATTGAAGTTTGGATGATCCCTCCATCCTGGATTGTATGTGTTTGAGTAGGGATCATATTTCCTTGATTGGTTCTGAAATCCACCCATGGCATTCACATGTTCATTGGTATCCTCTTGAAGTGTTGGACACATATCAGTTTGGTGCCCTATGTTTGAACATATGCCACAAGCCTTTATTTGTTGTATTTTACCTACAGCCAATTGTTGAACAAGAGAAGTCAGTTTATCAAATTTTTGTTCAAGGGATGATATACTTACCTCATTAACTCTCTTGGATTGTGGTGGTGGATCTTGTCTCATTGAGAACTGTTGAGAATTGGCTGCCATGTTGGAGATTAATGTTCTAGCAGCCCTGGGAGTCTTATCAACTAGAGCTCCCCCACTAGCGGCATCTATCATACTTCTCTCCATGGGCATGAGACCTTCATAGAAGTATTGGATGAGAAGTTGTTCACTTATCTGATGGTGTGGACATGATGCACAAAGTTTCTTGAACCTCTCCCAATATTCATATAAGGACTCTCCGTTGTATTGCCGAATCCCACATATCTCTTTCCTAATGTTGGCAGCCTTAGATGCTGGGAAATACCTTTCCAAGAATGCTTTCTTCAAATCATTCCATGTAGTGATGGTCCCGGATGGTAGATAGTAGAGCCATTCCTTTGCTGAATCAGCTAGAGAGAATGGGAAGGCTCTCAACTTAACTTGCTCTTCCGTGACCCCTGTTGGTCTCATGCTTGAGCAAACTACATGGAATTCCTTGAGGTGCTTATTTGGATCCTCTCCTGCAAAACCATGAAAAGTTGGGAGAAGGTGAATCAAACCAGATTTTAATTCAAAAGCTACCTCAAGATTAGCATATTCAATGCATAATGGTTGTTGACCCAAGTCCGGAGCGGCTAGCTCCTTGAGAGTTCGGTTGTCAGCTGCTGCCATCTCTCCTTGCTTCTCTTGGATGTTTTGGATCAACTCCTCGATTGGTTGTTGGTGAGAAGTTATAAATTCCCGAATTTTTCTAAGTCGTAAGTCTTTTTCGGGAGCTTGGAACATTCACTAATAAAAAAAATAAGAAAGTAAATAATTAGAACAGAAAATAAGAATAAACCAATAAACTAATAAACTAAAGAAAGCAATCCCCGGCAACGGCGCCAAAAACTTGATGCACCCAAAAGAGTGTATCTTATTTAACCTTGCACTAAAAAGATCAATTGTAAGTATAGTAGTTAGCAAGGGTCGAGTCCTCAGGGATTGGGTTTTAGTTTATAAGTTGATAGTTTAAAACTTAAATTCAAGAACAATAAAAGAAAAGGGGTTTTTGAAGCCAGATTTAAACTAAAGTAAATAATAAGAATAAGATGCAAGGCGGTATAACCAGCCAATAAAAATATATATACTAAGCAAGGCGGTATAACCAGCCAATAAAAATATATATACTAAATTAGGCGGTATAACCAGCCAATAAAAATAAAACAAAATTAATATACAAATTAGGCGGTATAACCAGCCAATAAAAATAAATATACTTTTAAAAATAAGCAAACTAGAAAAGTAAGAAAACAAGTAAGAAGAATCAAAAATGAAAAATATGGTTAAGGTTTCATTCTCCACCACTAGACATCATTAAGAATCAATTTCAGATCTATCAATATCAACCAACTATCAAAGTTAAATATACTTTTAAAAATAAGCAAACTAGAAAAGTAAGAAAACAAGTAAGAAGAATCAAAAATGAAAAATATGGTTAAGGTTTCATTCTCCACCACTAGACATCATTAAGAATCAATTTCAGATCTATCAATATCAACCAACTATCAAAGTTAACAACCGTAGATAACAACAAGCTCTGTTATCCCAATCTTTCCTTAGTTTGTCGTTAAATAGAACAAGCTCTCTATTTAATCTCTAACCATCAAACAACCTAGAATAAGCTCTCTAGATTCAATTTAATGGCAGCTTTATGATGAGAAAGATAGGTTGATCTAAGCAACAAACACATAAGCTCGGATTGTTCAACTTAGGTTATGTTCCACTTTGCAATTATTGAAAACTTGACCATAATCATTAATCACAAATTGCCACTTATGAATAGGAAATCAAGACAATTACACGGATCAAGACTCCTAAACTAGCAATAGATAATTATCAAGATCTATCTAGTTGTACACCTAAACAAATCAAGACAACATCATGAACAATTCTTGTAGAAGAACATAAGCAACTTTGATAGAAAATTAATGATAGATAGAATCTGAAAATCAATCACAAAACATGTCTAGGGCTTTGAAATCACCCTTAACCAAATAGAAGTTTAGCCTAGCATAGGCATTATAAACATAAAATTAAATAGAATCTAAGAAGAAAATAAAAGAAAGAAAGAAGAAGAAGAAGAATATTAATTATCCAACCTCTTGCTCTTTCTAAAGAAAAAGAAAACTAGAGAAAAGAAAGAAGAAGAAAACTTAGAGAATTTTGTTAAAATGGCTAATATCCTACCAATCTCCAATATGATCCTCTACAATCATCCAAGGCCCTCTATTTATACACATTTTGGAAGGCTAAATGACAAGAGACAAGCTTTACAAATTTCAAAGGTAGGTATAATAGGTGGGTGAATTTTTCTAACAATTTTCGTCATATTGTATGACAATTTTGATCAGCCAACTTGATGGTCGATTTCGTCAATGTTGGAGGCCTGATCCGATCACATGGTCTTCTAGAAAAAGGTTCCCCTATCAGTTACGGATCCATAGCCGTTGGAATCAGCTCATTTGCTGATGTGGATAAGCAGATATGGGCAAAAAAAGAAAACATGTCAGCACAGACGTCATTGCACATCAGCCAACTTGATGGTCGATTTCGTCAATATTAGAGGCCTGATCTGATCATATGGTCTTCTAGACAAAGGTTCCCGTATCAGTTACGGATCCATAGCCATTGGAATCAGCTCATTTGCTGATGTGGATAAGCAGATATGGGCAAAATACGAAAACAGGTCAGCACAGACGTCATTGCACATCAGCCAACTTGATGGTCGATTTCGCTAGGGAAAACGACTCCGTTTCAAGAAGTATAAAACATGAAAAAGATAGATAAGCCTCTTAGATTTGCATGGCTACAAATTTCAGCCTTATTGCTTCAGTGCAACTCCAGATATAGCTGATATGGCAAAATGTGTCGGAACTGGAACTGAACTGGATTTGCCCTTAATTCTAGTAATCTGAAATCACTCAAAGAAACTTGTGAAAAACACCAAATTACATAAAAATATAAAAGATCATAAACACAATTAGACTAAACAATAATAACTCGTATTTGACACAAAACAATAATAAAACATAACTAAAAACTATATAATTATACGAGTTATCACCTGATTTCTTTGGAACCACTTGGACTGGGCTCACCCATTTGCTATCCGAGATAGGATAGATCACTCCAACATCTAGGAGCTTCAGTATCTCCTTTTTCACAACCTCCATCATAGGAGGGTTCAATCTTCTTTGTGCTTCTCTTGTTGGTTTAGACCCTTCCTCTAACAAAATCCGGTGCATGCACATGGATGGGCTTATTCCCTTGATATCGGCAATTGTCCAACCAATTGCTGTTTTATGCTCTCTAAGCACCCGGATAAGTCGCTCTTCTTGCAAAGGTGTGAGCTCTTTGGCAATGATGATCGGTAGTGTGTCCTTTTTACCTAAGAACACATATTTCAAGTGGTTCGGTAGTGGTTTCAACTCTAAAGTTGGTGCCTGCAAAATGGAAGGTAGAAGTTTCTCATTAGATAAAGGCAAATCAATAAATGATACATCAAACCTTGCATCTTTAGGTTGCAGCGAGTGTAAAGATTCTAGTGCCCCTTCCACCTGGTCACTCAAGGCTAGTTTAGCATTCCCCATTCCGAGATGGTTGCTAAGGACTATTTCTACACTATCTTCACCATCTAGCTCATAAGCTTGCTGCACTAGTGAGTCAATTATATCAATATTAAAAATAGAATGCACATCACTAGGATATCTCATGGCCTCAAAAATGTTAAAGCGAATTATTTCACCATCAAATTCCATAGTTAAAGTGCCATCATGTACATCTATTTTAGTTCTTGCTGTTTTCAAGAATGGTCTCCCTAATAGAATAGGTGTGGGATTAGAAGACATCTCATCTTCCATCTCAATAACATAAAAGTCAGCGGGAAAAACCAATTCATTAACCTGTACAAGAACGTCTTCTACAACTCCTCTTGGATAAGTGTTAGAACGGTCAGCAAGTTGTATTATAACATCGGTTTCCTCTAATGGTCCTAGATTCAATGAAGCATAAATTGAATATGGCATGACATTAATAGATGCCCCTAGATCTAGCATAGCACGCTCAAACCTGGTGTTGCCTATCTTACAAGGAATGGTAAACATACCTGGATCCTTGCATTTAGGTGGGAGTTTCTTTTGAAGAACAGCTGACACATTCTCCCCCACACTTACCTTTTCATTCCATTTCAACTTCCGTTTAGATGTGCACAACTCTTTTAGGAACTTGGCATATCTTGGCACTTGCTTGATAGCATCTAGTAAAGGAATGTTCACCTCTACTTTCCGGAAGGTTTCCAAAATTTCCTTCTCTTGCTCCTCCTTCTTGGACTTTGCTAACCTGCTAGGAAAAGGTGGAGGAGTTATATAAGAAGGAAAGGATGGTTTAGGAATTACCTTTTTTAGTGGCTCGTTGGGATGTGAAGAGGATGCCATGGTATTGTTCTCCCCTTGAGCACTATCATTTTGTGGTGTCTCTAGCTGTTTCCCAATTTATAGCATTGGCATTCTCTCTTGGATTCACTATGGTTTGGGAAGGTAATTTCCCAGAATCCCTTGCTTGCATTTGACTCATGGTTGTTGCCAATTGCCCTATTTGAGTCTCCAAATTTCGAATACTTGTCTTTGTTTCCTGTTGAAATTGAATTGTATTAGTAGAAAGAGCTTTAACAAGATCTTCAAGAGAAGTACCTGAATTTTGGGTGGGTGGTAGTTGTTGTCGGGTTTGGTATGGTTGTTGCACTCTTTGCTGAAAACCCGGTGGCCTGTGGTCAAATGGTGGAGGAATAGTTTGTGATTGGTTCCCTCCATAATTGAAGTTTGGATGATCCCTCCATCCTGGATTGTATGTGTTTGAGTAGGGATCATATTTCCTTGATTGGTTCTGAAATCCACCCATGGCATTCACATGTTCATTGGTATCCTCTTGAAGTGTTGGACACATATCAGTTTGGTGCCCTATGTTTGAACATATGCCACAAGCCTTTATTTGTTGTATTTTACCTACAGCCAATTGTTGAACAAGAGAAGTCAGTTTATCAAATTTTTGTTCAAGGGATGATATACTTACCTCATTAACTCTCTTGGGTTGTGGTGGTGGATCTTGTCTCATTGAGAACTGTTGAGAATTGGCTGCCATGTTGGAGATTAATGTTCTAGCAGCCCTGGGAGTCTTATCAACTAGAGCTCCCCCACTAGCGGCATCTATCATACTTCTCTCCATGGGCATGAGACCTTCATAGAAGTATTGGATGAGAAGTTGTTCACTTATTTGATGGTGTGGACATGATGCACAAAGTTTCTTGAACCTCTCCCAATATTCATATAAGGACTCTCCGTTGTATTGCCGAATCCCACATATCTCTTTCCTAATGTTGGCAGCCTTAGATGCTGGGAAATACCTTTCCAAGAATGCTTTCTTCAAATCATTCCATGTAGTGATGGTCCCGGATGGTAGATAGTAGAGCCATTCCTTTGCTGAATCAGCTAGAGAGAATGGGAAGGCTCTCAACTTAACTTGCTCTTCCGTGACCCCTGTTGGTCTCATGCTTGAGCAAACTACATGGAATTCCTTGAGGTGCTTATTTGGATCCTCTCCTGCAAAACCATGAAAAGTTGGGAGAAGATGAATCAAACCAGATTTTAATTCAAAAGCTACCTCAAGATTAGCATATTCAATGCATAATGGTTGTTGACCCAAGTCCGGAGCGGCTAACTCCTTGAGAGTTCGGTTGTCAGCTGCTGCCATCTCTCCTTGCTTCTCTTGGATGTTTTGGATCAACTCCTCGATTGGTTGTTGGTGAGAAGTTATAAATTCCCGAATTTTCCTAAGTCGTAAGTCTTCTTCGGGAGCTTGGAACATTCACTAATAAAAAAAAAAATATAAGAAAGTAAATAATTAGAACAGAAAATAAGAATAAACCAATAAACTAATAAACTAAAGAAAGCAATCCCCGGCAACGGCGCCAAAAATTTGATGCACCCAAAAGAGTGTATCTTATTTAACCTTCCACTAAAAAGATCAATTGTAAGTATAATGATTAGCAAGGGTCGAGTCCTCAGGGATTGTGTTTTAATCTATGAGTTATTAGTTTATAACTTACGTTCAAAGAAAACAATAAAAGAAAAGGGGTTTTTGAAGCCAGATTTAAACTAAAGTAAATAATAAGAATAAGATGCAAGGCGGTATAACCAGCCAATAAAAATATATATACTAAATTAGGCGGTATAACCAGCCAATAAAAATAAAACAAAGTTAATATACAAATTAGGCGGTATAACCAGCCAATAAAAATAAATATACTTTTAAAAATAAGCAAACTAGAAAAGTAAGAAAACAAGTAAGTAAGAAGAATCAAATATGAAAAATATGGTTAAGGTTTCATTCTCCACCACTAGACATCATTAAGAATCAATTTCAGATCTATCAATATCAACCAACTATCAAAGTTAACAACCGTAGATAACAACAAGCTCTGTTATCCCAATCTTTCCTTAGTTTGTCGTTAAATAGAACAAGCTCTCTATTTAATCTCTAACCATTAAACAACCTAGAATAAGCTCTCTAAATTCAATTTAATGGCAGCTTTATGATGAGAAAGATAGGTTGATCTAAGCAACAAACACATAAGCTCGGATTGTTCAACTTAGGTTATGTTCCACTTTGCAATTATTGAAAACTTGACCATAATCATTAATCACAAATTGCCACTTATGAATAGGAAATCAAGTCAATTACACGGATCAAGATTCCTAAACTAGCAATAGATAATTATCAAGATCTATCTAGTTGTACACCTAAATAAATCAAGACAACATCATGAACAATTCTTGTAGAAGAACATAAGAAACTTTGATAGAAAATTAATGATAGATAGAATCTAAAAATCAATCACAAAACATGTCTAGGGCTTTGAAATCACCCTTAACCAAATAGAAGTTTAGCCTAGCATAGGCATTGTAAACATAAACATAAAATTAAAGAGAATCTAAGAAGGAAATAAAAGAAAGAAAGAAGAAGAAGAAAATAAAGAAAAAGAAAACTAGAGAAAAGAAATAAGAAGAAAACTTAGAGAATTTTATTACAATGGCTAATATCCTACCAATGTACAATATGATCCCTTACAATCATCCAAGGCCCTCTATTTATACACATTTTGGAGGGCTAAATGACAAGAGACAAGCTTTACAAATTTCAAAGGTAGGTATAATTTGTGGGTGCATTTTTCTAACAATTTTCGTCATATATGACGATTTTGATCAGCCAACTTGATGGTCGATTTTGTCAATTTTGGAGGCCTTATCTGATCACATGGTCTTCTAGAAAAATGTTACCCTATCCGTTACTGATCCATAGCCGTTGGAATCAGCTCATTTGCTGATGTGGATAAGAAGATATGGGCACAATACGAAAACAGGTCAGCACAGACGTCATTGCACATCAGCCAACTTGATGGTCGATTTCGCTAGGGAAAACGACTCCGTTTCAAGAAGTGTAAAACATGAAAAAGATATATATGCCTCTTAGCTTTGCAAAGCTACAAATTTCAGCCTTATTGCTTCAGTGAAACTCGAGATATAGCTGATATGGCAAAAGGTGTCGGAACTGGAATTGAACTGGATTTGCCCTTAATTCTAGTAATCTGAAATCACTCAAAGAAACTTGTGAAAAACACCAAAATACATAAAAATATAAAAGATCATAAACACAATTAGACTAAACAATAATAACTCGTATTTGACACAAAACAATAATAAAACATAACTAAAAACTATATAATTATACGAGTTATCATGATTCAAGAACACAAGGTGGCAGCATTAGAGGGCTTACAAGTGGCGGCATCTTGTTTAAAGAAGTGGGCTTATGCTTTCATTCATTAATTGACATGGCAATTGTGGGGACCAATTCATTTAATGATGTGGCGCCTAAGAGAGGGCTTATTTTAATTCTTTTAAATCACTTATGCTTTTGGGCCTGATTTATGTATTATGTCCAATAAGCTTGTGGGGACTGCCTTCATTAAAACTATTGGACATCTTTTAATTTAATTAGGGTTGGGCTTGAGCTTATTCAGTCCATAGTTAAGCTTTCATTTAATTATGTAAGTAGTAAGCCTTGGCTACCATGGAGTTTCATTTGTACTAGGAGTTCTTAGGCTAGTTGAATTAGGGTTAGTAGGGAGGCTATAAATACCCTTGTTTAGCCATCTACTAGAGCAACCATTATTAATCTATTGAGTTGATTTTATTCAAGTGAGTGTTTCACTCTTTTTAGTTCTTGACAGCACTTAGGAACTTATCAAAGAATTATTTCTTTGTGGCGTTCAACCTATCAAACTTAGGTTCTTGAAACGAGAGTTCTTAGGGTCTATCTTACATGCTTAATCTAGGTTCTTTGAAACAGGCTTTCTAAGGGTTTATGTTTTTTTGCCTGAATCTTGGCTTTCTTGGGGTTAGGGTATTTCAATTTGTTAGTGGGTTCAAAGGGTTTAACCCCTAGGGTTCACATCATAGGTTGTGGAACGATTTCTTATAGTTGCCTTAACCGGTTGATTACAAGAGTGCCCTAGCCATTCGATTGAGATCATTACTTATATCCACAACAAGTGAGCATTTCATAGGAAGACAAGTGACCTGAACTCTTCCTCAATGTTTTCAGATTTCATAAGTCAAAATCCAACAATGAGGCCTTACGTGATGATAAGATGATAACCCGACTTAGCAACTTAAATGGGTCTTGGATCATTGATGCACCCAAAAGAGTGTATCTTATTTAACCTTGCACTAAAAAGATCAATTGTAAGTATAATGATTAGAAAGGGTCGAGTCCTCAGGGATTGGGTTTTAATCTATGAGTTATTAGTTTATAACTTACGTTCAAAGAAAACAATAAAAGTAAAGGGGTTTTTGAAGCCAGATTTAAACTAAAGTAAATAATAAGAATAAGATGCAAGGCGGTATAACCAGCCAATAAAAATATATATACTAAATTAGGCGGTATAACCAGCCAATAAAAATATATATACTAAATTAGGCGGTATAACCAGCCAATAAAAATAAAACAAAGTTAATATACAAATTAGGCGGTATAACCAGCCAAAAAAATAAATATACTTTTAAAAATAAGCAAACTAGAAAAGTAAGAAAACAAGTAAGTAAGAAGAATCAAATATGAAAAATATGGTTAAGGTTTCATTCTCCACCACTAGACATCATTAAGAATCAATTTCAGATCTATCAATATCAACCAACTATCAAAGTTAACAACCGTAGATAACAACAAGCTCTGTTATCCCAATCTTTCCTTAGTTTGTCGTTAAATAGAACAAGCTCTCTATTTAATCTCTAACCATTAAACAACCTAGAATAAGCTCTCTAAATTCAATTTAATGGCAGCTTTATGATGAGAAAGATAGGTTGATCTAAGCAACAAACACATAAGCTCGGATTGTTCAACTTAGGTTATGTTCCACTTTGCAATTATTGAAAACTTGACCATAATCATTAATCACAAATTGCCACTTATGAATAGGAAATCAAGACAATTACACGGATCAAGACTCCTAAACTAGCAATAGATAATTATCAAGATCTATCTAGTTGTACACTTAAATAAATCAAGACAACATCATGAACAATTCTTGTAGAAGAACATAAGCAACTTTGATAGAAAATTAATGATAGATAGAATCTGAAAATCAATCACAAAACATGTCTAGGGCTTTGAAATCACCCTTAACCAAATAGAAGTTTAGCCTAGCATAGGCATTGTAAACATAAACATAAAATTAAAGAGAATCTAAGAAGGAAATAAAAGAAAGAAGAAGAAGAAGAAAATAAAGAAAAAGAAAAATAGAGAAAAGAAAGAAGAAGAAAACTTAGAGAATATTATTACAATGGCTAATTTCCTACCAATCTACCATATCTTACAATCATCCAAGGCCCTCTATTTATACACATTTTGGAAGGCTAAATGACAAGAGACAAGCTTTACAAATTTCAAAGGTAGGTATAATAGGTGGGTGCATTTTTCTAACAATTTTCGTCATATTGTATGACAATTTTGATCAGCCAACTTGATGGTCGATTTTGTCAATTTTGGAGGCCTGATCTGATCACATTGTCTTCTAGAAAAATGTTCCCCTATCAGTTACTGATCCATAACCGTTGGAATCAGCTCATTTTCTGATGTGGATAAAAAGATATGGGCAACATACGAAAACAGGTCAGCACAGACGTCATTGCACATCAGCCAACTTGATGGTCGATTTCGCTAGGGAAAACGACTCCGTTTCAAGAAGTGTAAAACATGAAAAAGATAGATATGCCTCTTAACTTTGCACGGTTAAAATTTCAGCCTTATTGCTTTAGTGAAACTCGAGATATAGCTGATATGGCAAAAGGTGTCGGAACTAGAACTGAACTGGATTTGCCCTTAATTCTAGTAATCTGAAATCACTCAAAGAAACTTGTGAAAAACACCAAATTACATAAAAATATAAAAGATCATAAACACAATTAGACTAAACAATAATAACTCATATTTGACACAAAACAATAATAAAACATAACTAAAAACTATATAATTATACGAGTTATCACACCCCCACACTTAGATTGTTGCTAGTCCCTAGCAACGACTCAATAAAAATAAAATAAGAAAATCTAATCTAATCCACTTTCGTAGGAAATCACGGTGGCACTTAGCATGTGACACAAGCCTTTAAACCCCTAGGTGTCCCTAGTGGACGAGTTTAGTCTCGTGAGGGTTTACTAGAACGATACCCACAAACATTGAAAAAAAAATATAAATAAACTACATATACTAAAAATATTTATTCCTAATCCTTTCAATACAAATTAGAGACAATCTTTGAACAAGTCTTATAAACTAATCAATAGCTTAAAGAATTTCACAAAAAATCATGCTTGAATGTAAATTGTTTGAGTTAAGCCAATATTAACATAACATATCTCAATCAAAATAGTGCATGTTCAAATTTAATCTCAACTTCTCACATGGGATACCCTCATGATTTTCACTCTTTAAAGTAGTGGTGAAGTGTTTACACTCAATCAATCTCATGAGAACAGTTCTACCATATTCTTGCTTGTCCACCTATTCTCCACTATTTAGATCATACAACTTCATGAATCAAGAGGTCTTTAATCAAGGTTGTAATGGGGCCAAGGGGTTTGTAATGTGGTTGAATAACAAAAGGATAAAGATATCACAAAGGCTCCAAAGAGATCATAAAGTTTAGAGACATAATAAGATCATACAAAGAAACTTCTCAAAACTCTTTACAAGTACATAGTCACCTAGGCCGAATATTCATGTTGGGCCTTTTCTTCATTCTAAACAACTTTGTAACATCTTTTTCTTTTTCCACAAATTCAAGAGATGATTCATATTTTTTTTTTACATAGGAATATATTTGCCAGTATTCCATTTCTTTTTCTCTTGACTTTTCTTTTCTTTTCCCCCCACACTTATTTCTTGTTTCTAACCCAAATTTTCAACTAAAAATATCCCTTGTTTTTTTGCAATATGTCTCAAAATATATAATCCATCTTTAGAACAAGGGTAAGGATATAAGTATATTTAGGCTAGGTGTAAGTTGTGGTTACCAATAAAACAACATATTTAATGTAGGCTCAAATTGGCTCACTAGTGGGGATGTTCTCTTAGAACATTAATAATGGATGGCTGTTTGGCTCTGGTTATAATCCTAATGCCTCTATCATATTCATGTTGTCACATGTATCAATATAGTCTCAAACGGTTTAAAGCAAGTTCTAGAGAATCATGTAATCATAAGAGCACTCAAGAAAGAAATTAGATTGATTTGTATAATGCATCAATCATTATAGGCTCAAAAACTCACAAGGATGATTATTGATAACTCGTATAATTATATAGTTTTTAGTTATGTTTTATTATTGTTTTGTGTCAAATACGAGTTATTATTGTTTAGTCTAATTGTGTTTATGATCTTTTATATTTTTATGTAATTTGGTGTTTTTCACAAGTTTATTTGAGTGATTTCAGATTACTAGAATTAAGGGCAAATCCAGTTCAGTTCCAGTTCCGACACCTTTTGCCATATCAGCTATATCTGGAGTTTCACTGAAGCAATAAGGCTGAAATATTAACCGTGCAAAGTTAAGAGGCATATCTATCTTTTTCATGTTTTACACTTCTTGAAACGGAGTCGTTTTCCCTAGCGAAATCGACCATCAAATTGGCTGATGTGCAATGACGTCTATGCTGACCAGTTTTGGTATTTTGCCCATATCTTCTGATCCACATCAGCAAATGAGCTGATTCCAACGGCTATGGATCACTAACTGATAGGGGAACATTTTTCTAGAAGACCATGTGATCAGATCAAGCCTCTAATATTGACAAAGTCGACCATCACGTTGGCTGATCAAAATTGTCATACAATATGACGAAAATTGTTAGAAAAATGCACCCACCTATTATACCTACCTTTGAAATTTGTAAAGCTTGTCTCTTGTCATTTAGCCCTCCAAAATGTGTATAAATAGAGGGCCTTGGATGATTGTAAGAGATATTGTACATTGGTAGGATATTAGCCATTGTAATAAAATTCTCTAAGTTTTCTTCTTCTTTCTTTTCTCTAGTTTTCTTTTTCTTTTTTTTCTTCTTCTTCTTTCTTTCTTTTATTTCCTTCTTAGATTCTCTTTAATTTTATGTTTATGTTTACAATGCCTATGCTAGGCTAAACTTCTATTTGGTTAAGGGTGATTTCAAAGCCCTAGACATGTTTTGTGATTGATTTTCAGATTCTATCTATCATTAATTTTCTATCAAAGTTGCTTATGTTCTTCTACAAGAATTGTTCATGATGTTGTCTTGATTTATTTAGGTGTACAACTAGATAGATCTTGATAATTATCTATTGCTAGTCTAGGAGTCTTGATCCGTGTAATTGTCTTGATTTCCTATTCATAAGTGGCAATTTGTGATTTATGATTATGGTCAAGTTTTCAATAATTGCAAAGTGGAACATAACCTAAGTTGAATAATCCGAGCTTATGTGTTTGTTGCTTAGATCAACCTATCTTTCTCATCATAAAGCTGCCATTAAATTGAATTTAGAGAGCTTATTCTAGGTTGTTTAATGGTTAGAGATTAAATAGAGAGCTTGTTCTATTTAACGACAAACTAAGGAAAGATTGGGATAACAGAGCTTGTTGTTATCTACGGTTGTTAACTTTGATAGTTGGTTGATATTGGTAGATTTGAAATTGATTCTTAATGATGTCTAGTGGTGGAGAATGAAACCTTAACCATATTTTTCATATTTGATTCTTCTTACTTACTTGTTTTCTTACTTTTCTAGTTTGCTTATTTTTAAAAGTATATTTATTTTTATTGGCTGGTTATACCGCCTAATTTGTATATTAACTTTGTTTTATTTTTATTGGCTGGTTATACCGCCTAATTTAGTATATATATTTTTATTGGCTGGTTATACCGCCTAATTTAGTATATATATTTTTATTGGCTGGTTATACCGCCTTGCATCTTATTCTTATTATTTACTTTAGTTTAAATCTGGCTTCAAAAACCCCTTTTCTTTTATTGTTTTCTTTGAACGTAAGTTATAAACTAATAACTCATAGATTAAAACCCAATCCCTGAGGACTCGACCCTTGCTAATCATTATACTTACAATTGATCTTTTTAGTGCAAGGTTAAATAAGATACACTCTTTTGGGTGCATCAAATTTTTGGCGCCGTTGCCGGGGATTGTTTTCTATAGTTTATTTGTTACTTGGTTTATTCTTATTTTCAGTTCTAATTAGTATTATTTTCTTGTACATACATGTTTTTCTTTTCAAATTTTGAAAAAAAAAAAAGATGGAATTAAGCAATCTAACACTTGAAGAGTTGGTGGCATACATGAACATGGAGAATCAACAAGCCAATCTCACTTCTTCAATTCAACAATTGGCCATGGGAGGATGTCAAGGCCATCAATGGTTCCAAGACCAACCGCATGATCATTACTCCAACACTTACCATGAGGGATGGTGGGATCATACTAATTATGGCTACTCGAAAAATTACCAAGAAGTAGATCCTTATGCCAATTACACTCATCCATCTAGCTTCAATCAATCATGGTCTCAAGAACCAGATTTTTTTCAACCACCACATATGACTCAAAACTCAGGTACTTCTTTAGAAGATCTTGTCTATTCTCTTGTTACTGATTCTTTGCAATTTCAACAGGAAACAAGGGCAAGCATTCAGAGTTTGGAAAAGCAAATGAGCCAATTGGCTAGTAGTATGGTGGGATGGGTAGCACAAAGATCTAAAGAATTCCCAGCCCAAACGATGGTTAACCCAAAGGAGAATGCTACTATTGTGACCTTGAAGAATGAGGAACAAGATGAGGATGAAACAAAATTAGAGATGGATTCTATTCTTGAGGATAATGAAGCCAAAGATCCAAATAAGAGTATTTCGGCACCTGAGGTAACGTTTAAGGTTTCACTTTTTACTAATGTTTCTTCTCCACCTTTTCCTAGTAGATTTGCAAAGTTCAAGGAGAAAGAACATGAACAACACATGCCGGAAACCTTAAACAACTTGTTTGTGGAGGTCATTCAACAAGTATAAAAATATGCTCCATTCCTCGATGACATATGCACCACAAAGGATGATGGAATAATACTTGTAATGGAGAATGCATCCACTGTTGTGCAAAGAAAGCTTCCTCTCAAACGCATAAATTTGGGAAATTTCATGTATGAGCCTGACAAGCCTAAAATGCCAAGAAGGGGTGTTGGTTAGGTTCAAAAAACTAAATCAAGTGCTAATTGGGGGAGGCAGCCTAATTAGTGAAAGCATTGCCAAACTGCCATCCTCAGATTTGCTCTCTTTTTCTTTATCTTTTTCTTATGTTTCTTTGCTAATTGTGTTTAGTGTTTCTAAGTTCATTTAGGCTGCATAAGTTTATTTTGTTTATTAGTTCTTTTCACTTACACATGATTCTTTCATTTGGGATTAATAGCATTACATTAATGACAATGTAAGAATTATGTGTGGGGGGAAGAATTTAGGATTTTATTTAGAGTGTTTTGTTTTTGAGTCTTTTTATGTTGTTTTTCTTTCTGATCCTTGTTTTGAAAATAACTAGATGTAAATATAATTTTTTAACCCCGGTTAAATGGCGGATAACGGTACTCCGTGATTATTTAAATCGGTTCCATCAGCTACCCACAAAACTGATATTGTATATAAATTTCTCTTCCAATTTCTCTTTCAATTTTTTTCATTTTTTTTTCAGGATGGATGATATTCTCACAAGATTGCAGAAACGATTTCCTCCTTTTCCTCGAAATATTTTACTGAAGCTTTACCAAGTTCGATTTGAAAGATTAAGAATGCTTATGCACAAAGGGATTCCTGAAGACATACGTTGGATAATTGAAGCCAAGGTACGTGAAGATGAATATCTTCCTGTTTTGCATTTACCAGGTACAGGTAGAAGCACTTTTGCAAAGAAGCGACGAGCAAAGCGCATGAGTTCAAATTGCCACAAATGTGCACGATGGACGTGTAACGGTAAATGTCGTTCTATTGGGATTCCGTCCTCTAATCGAGATGATAAAATTGAATTCATTAAGGATGGACTGAGTAAGGAGAATTTGGGTAATATCCAACTTTCTCTTGAGACGCATCCTAGTGGAGACGTACAAAGAGAAATTCTTGATTTATGGCCGCAATTCCAAAGGGAATGGCAACATCTTGGGAATCTGATGTTAAAAGACCCTATTTGCCAGCTTGTAAGAAAACTGGATGGGAAGCATATCGTCGACTCATAGAAGGCGTTTAAGCCGTTTCTGGACGTAAAACCAGAGGAAGATGCCAAATACACTTTCGGCGACACTATTACTCTTGACTTTTACGGTTGATTTTTCTTCTCTTTTTGATTTTCTTCCTGAAATCACGCAAAAATCTTTTGTTAGGTTAACATTTTCTTCTGACAGGTCAGATACACTTTCGGCGACATTATTACTCTTGTCTGATTCACTACTCAGTCCTCTATATATTAAACCATGTACTCATTCTCTTTCAGGCACTCGAAAAAAAAAATGGAAAGTACTTCGTCCCAGCGCATTAAAAAAATTTGTGTCTTTGGCGGTGCTTATCCAGGGAAAAATAACATATTTGCTGATGAAGCCATAAGAGTTGGAGTAATACTTGCCCAACAAAAGATCCAGTTGATTTATGGAAGCGGTAGTACGGGTTTAATGGGAGCAGTCGCTACAGCAGCACACGCCGGAGGAAGTCCAGTTCTAGGAATCGTGCCAAAACTATTCACAGATTTTTGTGGACCTACCTTGGGTAAGGAAATACAAGTCTGGAGTATCCCTGAACGGATAACAATCATGTACCATTCTGCCGATGCATTCATTGCTTTACCAGGAGGTCTAGTTACATTAGAAGAAATAGCTTGCGTGGCTTCTTGGTCATCTTTGGTCACAAATAAGAAACCCATTGGTTTGCTTAATATTAATGGTTATTTTAGTAATTTGCTTTCATATTTAGATAATGCTGTGGAAAATGGATTCATGTTTTCAGAGGCAAGGAGAACCATAATTTCTGCTACAACCATTGAAGATTTACTCAAAAAGCTCCAAGCTTATGAGTGTTTATCTGCTACGGTTGTTTCGCAAACGCTCGGAAAAAGAAAAAGAGATATGGACGAGCAAGGAGTGGATTGCACTTTGTCTTTGTGACATTATCTAACATTTTGTTTGTTATGTCTCAGTTATAATAAGTGGTTAGCAACCTCTGCAGGTAATATCTCCTAAATTCTACCTTTAAAATTTGACATTGGGGACAATGTCATATTTTAGTAGGGGTAAGGGACATATTTTGCTAATTTGTTAAAAAAAAAAATTATTGTTGTGTTTTAAGCTATTTAGAAGCATTCATTCTAAACAAGGTCTGAGTAAGGGAGACTTGAGACATACCTTGTCAGTTTGATTTAATCTTTTCAAAAAAAATATATATATATATATATATAATTGTTGTGTTTTAAGCTATTTAGAAGCATTCATTCTGAACAAGGTCTGAGTAAGGGAGACTTGAGACATACCTTGTCAGTTTGATTTAATCTTTTCAAAAAAAAAAAACTATCTTGTCCGTTTATTATCTGCATGTGTTTTTCTTTTCTTTTATTATTTTTATTTTTATGCTTATTTATTAATTATTTGTTTAGTATTTTAGGAATATTTAGGTTGAATGAATTTGTTTTGTTCTGAGTCTTAGTTATTTCTATTCTTATGTTATTAGTTCTTTTCTCTTACACATGATTCTTTCATTTGGGTTAATAGACTTACATTGAGGACAATGTAAGAATTAAGTGTGGGGGGAAGGATTTAGGATTTCTTTTATTTTTGTCTACTATTTTTTTTTATGAGTCTTTATTATTATTTTTAGTGTGTTTTAGTTCCTTTTCAATACTATGATGAGATATGAATTGCATAAGTCTAAAACATATTTATTAGTGAGAAAATTTTCATGAGAATTAAGCTTGATACTAATTTTTATGAGCCAATGTTAATATGATATGTTGATTGAGAAAGAAGCATGTTTAGACTTAATCTGACTTGTATAATCATCCTTGTGAGTTTTTGAGCCTATAATGATTGATGCATTATATAAATCAATCTAATTTCTTTCTTGAGTGCTCTTATGATTACATGATTCTCTAGAACTTGCTTTAGACCTTGTTGAGACTATATTGAATGCATGTGACAACATGAATATGATAGAGGCATTAGGATTTTTAGCCAGGGCCAAACAGCCATCCCTTATTGATGTTCCAAGAGAACACACCCCTAGTGAGCCAATTTGAGCCTACATTGAATAAGCTATCTCTTTGGTAACCATAACTTGTCCCTAACCTAAATATACTTATATCTTTACCTTTGTTCCAAAGATGAATTAGCATGTTTTGAGACAAGTTGCAAAGACAAGGAAGATCTATTGAAAATTTGGGTTAGAAACAAGTAATAAGTGTGGGGGGGAAAGAAAAGAAAAGTTAAGAGAAAAAAAAAAAGAAATGGAATACTGGCAAATACATTCCTATGTAAAAAAAAAATATGAATCATCTCTTGAATTTGGGGAAAAAGAAAAAGATGTTACAAAGTTGTTTAGAATGAAGAAAAGGCCTAACATGAATATCCGGCCTAGGTGACTATGTACTTGTAAAGAGTTTTGAGAAGTTTCTTTGTATGATCTTATTATGTCTCTAAACTTTATGAACTCTTTGGAACCTTTGTGATATCTTTATCCTTTTGTTCTTCAACCACATTACAAACCCCTTGGCCCCATTACAACCTTGATTAAAGACCTCTTGATTCATGAAGTTGTATGATCTAAATAGTGGAGAATAGGTGGACAAGCAAGAATATGGTAGAACGGTTTTCATGAGATTGATTGAGTGTAAACACTTTACCACTACTTTAAAGAATGAAAATCATGAGAGTATCCCATGTGAGTAGTTGAGATTAAGTTTGAATATGCACTATTTTGATTGAAATATGTTATGTTAATATTGGCTTAACTCAAACAATTTACATTCAAGCATGATTTTTTGTGAAATTCTTTAAGCTATTGATTAGTTTATAAGACTTGTTCAAAGATTGTCTCTAATGTGTATTGAAAGGATTAGGAATAAATATTTTTAGTATATGTAGTTTATTTATATTTTAGTTTTTCAATGTTTGTGGGTATCGTTCTAGTAAACCCTCACGAGACTAAACTCGTCCACTAGGGACACCTAGGGGTTTAAAGGCTTGTGTCACATGCTAAGTGCCACCGTGATTTCCTACGAAAGTGGATTAGATTAGATTTTCTTATTTTATTTTTATTGAGTCGTTGCTAGGGACTAGCAACAATCTAAGTGTGGGGGTGTGATAACTCGTATAATTATATAGTTTTTAGTTATGTTTTATTATTGTTTTGTGTCAAATACGAGTTATTATTGTTTAGTCTAATTGTGTTTATGATATTTTATATTTTTATGTAATTTGGTGTTTTTCACAAGTTTATTTGAGTGATTTCAGATTACTAGAATTAAGGGCAAATCCAGTTCAGTTCCAGTTCCGACACCTTTTGCCATATCAGCTATATCTGGAGTTTCACTGAAGCAATAAGGCTGAAATTTTAACCGTGCAAAGTTAAGAGGCATATCTATCTTTTTCATGTTTTACACTTCTTGAAACGGAGTCGTTTTCCCTAGCGAAATCGACCATCAAGTTCGCTGATGTGCAATGACGTCTGTGCTGACCAGTTTTGGTATTTTGCCCATATCTTCTGATCCACATCAGCAAATGAGCTGATTCCAACGGCTATGGATCACTAACTGATGGGGAAACATTTTTCTAGAAGACCATGTGATCAGATCAAGCCTCTAATATTGACAAAGTCGACCATCAAATTGGCTGATCAAAATTGTCATACAATATGACGAAAATTGTTAGAAAAATGCACCCACCTATTATACCTACCTTTGAAATTTGTAAAGCTTGTCTCTTGTCATTTAGCCCTCCAAAATGTGTATAAACAGAGGGCCTTGGATGATTGTAAGAGATATTGTACATTGGTAGGATATTAGCCATTGTAATAAAATTCTCTAAGTTTTCTTCTTCTTTCTTTTCTCTAGTTTTCTTTTTCTTTATTTTCTTCTTCTTCTTTCTTTCTTTTATTTCCTTCTTAGATTCTCTTTAATTTTATGTTTATGTTTACAATGCCTATGCTAGGCTAAACTTCTATTTGGTTAAGGGTGATTTCAAAGCCCTAGACATGTTTTGTGATTGATTTTCAGATTCTATCTATCATTAATTTTCTATCAAAGTTGCTTATGTTCTTCTACAAGAATTGTTCATGATGTTGTCTTGATTTATTTAGGTGTACAACTAGATAGATCTTGATAATTATCTATTGCTAGTCTAGGAGTCTTGATCCGTGTAATTGTCTTGATTTCCTATTCATAAGTGGCAATTTGTGATTAATGATTATGGTCAAGTTTTCAATAATTGCAAAGTGGAACATAACCTAAGTTGAACAATCCGAGCTTATGTGTTTGTTGCTTAGATCAACCTATCTTTCTCATCATAAAGCTGCCATTAAATTGAATCTAGAGAGCTTATTCTAGGTTGTTTAATGGTTAGAGATTAAATAGAGAGCTTGTTCTATTTAACGACAAACTAAGGAAAGATTGGGATAACAGAGCTTGTTGTTATCTACGGTTGTTAACTTTGATAGTTGGTTGATATTGGTAGATTTGAAATTGATTCTTAATGATGTCTAGTGGTGGAGAATGAAACCTTAACCATATTTTTCATATTTGATTCTTCTTACTTACTTGTTTTCTTACTTTTCTAGTTTGCTTATTTTTAAAAGTATATTTATTTTTATTGGCTGGTTATACCGCCTAATTTGTATATTAACTTTGTTTTATTTTTATTGGCTGGTTATACCGCCTAATTTAGTATATATATTTTTATTGGCTGGTTATACCGCCTAATTTAGTATATATATTTTTATTGGCTGGTTATACCGCCTTGCATCTTATTCTTATTATTTACTTTAGTTTAAATCTGGCTTCAAAAACCCCTTTTCTTTTATTGTTTTCTTTGAACGTAAGTTATAAACTAATAACTCATAGATTAAAACCCAATCCCTGAGGACTCGACCCTTGCTAATCATTATACTTACAATTGATCTTTTTAGTGCAAGGTTAAATAAGATACACTCTTTTGGGTGCATCAATTATACAAGTCAGATTAAGTCTAAACATGCTTCTTTCTCAATCAACATATCATATTAACATTGGCTCATA
Source organism: Fremontodendron californicum (assembly GCA_030761205.1). NCBI lineage: Eukaryota > Viridiplantae > Streptophyta > Magnoliopsida > Malvales > Malvaceae > Fremontodendron > Fremontodendron californicum. The sequence goes on from JAULJL010000026.1 coordinate 3,259,802, forward strand.
AAAAGGTTGACATCAAGCTCAATTCTCATGAAAATCTTCTCACTAATAAATCTGTTTTAGACTTATGCAATTCATATCTCATCATTGTATTAAAAAGGAACTAAAACACACTAAAAATAATAATAATAATAATAAAGACTCATAAAAAAAAATAGTAGACAAAAATAAAAGAAATCCTAAATCATTTCCCCCACACTTAATTCTTACATTGTCCTCAATGTAAGTCTATTAACCCAAATGAAAGAATCATGTGTAAGAGAAAAGAACTAATAACATAAGAATAGGAACAACTAAGACTCAAAACAAAACAAAACCATGCAACCTAAATAATCCTAAAATACTAAACAAAAATTAACAAGTAAACATAAAAAGATTAAAATCAAACTGACAAGGTATGTCTCAAGTCTCCCTTACTCAGACCTTGTTCAGAATGAATACTTTTAAATGGCTTAAAACACAAATTTCTTTCTTTTTTTTTTTTTTTTTTTTGAAGGTAAAATTTAGGATATATTACCTGTAGAGGTTGCTAACCACTTATTATAACTGAGACACAACAAACAAAATGTTAGATAATGTCACAAAGACAAAGTGCAATCCACTCCTTGCTCGTCCATATCTCTTTTTCTTTTTCCGAGCGTTTGCGAAACAACCGTAGCAGATAAACACTCATAAGCTTGGAGCTTTTTGAGTAAATCTTCAATGGTTGTAGCAGAAATTATGGTTCTCCTTGCCTCTGAAAACATGAATCCATTATCCACAGCATTATCTAAATATGAAAGCAAATTACTAAAATAACCATTAATATTAAGCAAACCAATGGGTTTCTTATTTGTGACCAAAGATGACCAAGAAGCCACGCAAGCTATTTCTTCCAATGTACCCAGACCTCCTGGTAGAGCAATGAATGCATCGGCAGAATGGTACATGATTGTCATCCGTTCAGGGATACTCCAGACTTGTATTTCCTTACCCACGGTAGGTCCACAAAAACCTGTGAATAGTTTTGGCACGATTCCTAGAACTGGACTTCCTCCGGCGTGTGCTGCTGTAGCGACTGCTCCCATTAAACCCGTACTACCGCCTCCATAAATCAAGTGGATCTTTTGTTGGGCAAGTATTACTCCAACTCTTATGGCTTCATCAGCGAATATGTTATTTTTCCCTGGATAAGCACCTCCAAAGACACAAATTTTTTTAATGCGCTGGGACGAAGTACTTTCCATTTTTTTTAATTGTCAAGTGCCTGAAAGAGAATGAGTACATGGTGTAACATATTGAGGACTGAGTGTGAATTAGACAAGAGTAATAATGTCGCCGAAAGTGTATCTGACCTGTCAGAAGAAAATGTTAACCTAACAAAAGATTTTTGCGTGATTTCAGGAAGATAATCAAAAAGAGAAGAAAAAATCAACCGTAAAAGACAAATAAAAAAAACGAGAATAATTACACAAATCGAACAACACGTAAATTAAACCAAAATAAAGTTATTGCAAATCAAACCAAAAGCTGAGAAGTCATTTATTGTAGTTGTGATTGTGGCTCACATCTTCCTCTGGTTTTACGTCCAGAAACGACTTAAACGCCTTCTATGAGTCGAGGATATGCTTCCTATCCAGTTTTCTTACAAGCTGGCAAACAGGGTCTTTTAACATCAGATTCCCAAGATGTTGCCATTCCCTTTGGAATTGCGGCCATAAATCAAGAATTTCTCTTTGTACGTCTCCACTAGGATGCGTCTCAAGAGAAAGTTGGATATTACCCAAATTCTCCTTACTCAGTCCATCCTTAATGAATTCAATTTTATCATCTCGATTAGAGGACGGAATCCCAATAGAACGACATTTACCGTTACACGTCCATCGTGCACATTTGTGGCAATTTGAACTCATGCGCTTTGCTCGTCGCTTCTTTGCAAAAGTGCTTCTACCTGTACCTGGTAAATGTAAAACAGGAAGATATTCATCTTCACGTACCTTAACTTCAATTATCCAACGTATGTCTTCAGGAATCCCTTTGTGCATAAGCATTCTTAATCTTTAAAATCGAACTTGGTAAAGCTTCAGTAAAATATTTCGAGGAAAAGGAGGAAATCGTTTCTGCAATCTTGTGAGAATATCATCCATCCTGAAAAAAGAAAAAAATGAAAGAGAAATTGAAAGAGAAATTGGAAGAGAAATTTATATACAATATCAGTTTTGTGGGTAGCTGATGGAACCGATTTAAATAATCACGGAGTACCGTTATCCGCCATTTAACCGGGGTTAAAAAAATTAAAAATTATATTTACATCTAGTTATTTTTAAAACAAGGATCAGAAAGAAAAACAACATAAAAAGACACTGATGCACCCAAAAGAGTGTATCTTATTCAACCTTGCACTAAAAAGATAAATTGTAAGTATAGTAGTTAGCAAGGGTCGAGTCCTCAAGGATTGGGTTTTAGTTTATAAGTTAATAGTTTAAAACTTAAATTCAAGAACAATAAAAGAAAAGGGGTTTTTGAAGCCAGATTTAAACTAAAGTAAATAATAAGAATAAGATGCAAGGCGGTATAACCAGCCAATAAAAATATATATACTAAATTAGGCGGTATAACCAGCCAATAAAAATATATATACTAAATTAGGCGGTATAACCAGCCAATAAAAATAAAACAAAGTTAATATACAAATTAGGCGTTATAACCAGCCAATAAAAATAAATATAAAAAATAAGCAAACTAAAAGTAAGAAAACAAATAAGTAAGAAGAATCAAATATGAAAAATATGGTTAAGGTTTCATTCTCCACCACTAGACATCATTAAGAATCAATTTCAGATCTATCAATATCAACCAACTATCAAAGTTAACAACCGTAGATAACAACAAGCTCTGTTACCCCAATCTTTCCTTAGTTTGTCGTTAAATAGAACAAGCTCTCTATTTAATCTCTAACCATTAAACAACCTAGAATAAGCTCTCTAAATTCAATTTAATGGCAGCTTTATGATGAGAAAGATAGGTTGATCTAAGCAACAAACACATAAGCTCGGATTGTTCAACTTAGGTTATGTTCCACTTTGCAATTATTGAAAACTTGACCATAATCATTAATCACAAATTGCCACTTATGAATAGGAAATCAAGACAATTACACGGATCAAGACTCCTAAACTAGCAATAGATAATTATCAAGATCTATCTAGTTGTACACCTAAATAAATCTAGACAACATCATGAACAATTCTTGTAGAAGAACATAAGCAACTTTGATAGAAAATTAATGATAGATAGAATCTGAAAATCAATCACAAAACATGTCTAGGGCTTTGAAATCACCCTTAACCAAATAGAAGTTTAGCCTAGCATAGGTGATGCACCCAAAAGAGTGTATCTTATTTAACCTTGCACTAAAAAGATCAATTGTAAGTATAATGATTAGCAAGGGTCGAGTCCTCAGGGATTGGGTTTTAATTTATGAGTTATTAGTTTATAACTTACGTTCAAAGAAAACAATAAAAGAAAAGGGGTTTTTGAAGCCAGATTTAAACTAAGTAAATAATAAGAATAAGATGCAAGGCGGTATAACCAGCCAATAAAATATATATATACTAAATTAGGCGGTATAACCAGCCAATAAAAATATATATACTAAATTAGGCGGTATAACCAGCCAATAAAAATAAAACAAAGTTAATATACAAATTAGGCGGTATAACCAGCCAATAAAAATAAATATAAAAAATAAGCAAACTAAAAGTAAGAAAACAAGTAAGTAAGAAGAATTAAATATGAAAAATATGGTTAAGGTTTCATTCTCCACCACTAGACATCATTAAGAATCAATTTCAGATCTATCAATATCAACCAACTATCAAAGTTAACAACCGTAGATAACAACAAGCTCTGTTATCCCAATCTTTCCTTAGTTTGTCGTTAAATAGAACAAGCTCTCTATTTAATCTCTAACCATCAAACAACCTAGAATAAGCTCTCTAGATTCAATTTAATGGCAGCTTTATGATGAGAAAGATAGGTTGATCTAAGCAACAAACACATAAGCTCGGATTGTTCAACTTAGGTTATGTTCCACTTTGCAATTATTGAAAACTTGACCATAATCATTAATCACAAATTGCCACTTATGAATAGGAAATCAAGACAATTACACGGATCAAGACTCCTAAACTAGCAATAGATAATTATCAAGATCTATCTAGTTGTACACCTAAACAAATCAAGATAACATCATGAACAATTCTTGTAGAAGAACATAAGCAACTTTGATAGAAAATTAATGATAGATAGAATCTGAAAATCAATTATAAAACATGTCTAGAGCTTTGAAATCACCCTTAACCAAATAGAAGTTTAGCCTAGCATAGGCATTGTAAACATAAACATAAAATTAAAGAAAATCTAAGAAGAAAATAAAAGAAAGAAAGAAGAAGAGGAAGAATATTAATTATCCAACCTCTTGCTCTCTCTAAAGAAAAAGAAAACTAGAGAAAAGAAAGAAAACTAGAGAAAAGAAAGAAGAAGATAACTTAGAGAATTTTATTAAAATGGCTAATATCCTACCTATGTACAATATGATCCCTTACAATCATCCAAGGCCCTCTATTTATACACATTTTGGAGGGCTAAATGACAAGAGACAAGCTTTACAAATTTCAAAGGTAGGTATATGACGATTTTGATCAGCCAACTTGATGGTCGATTTCGTCAATATTGGAGGCCTGATCTGATCACATGGTCTTCTAGAAAAAGGTTCCCCTATCAGTTACGGAACCATAGCCGTTGTAATCAGCTCATTTTCTGATGTGGTTAAGCAGATATGGGCAAAATACGAAAACATGTCAGCACAGACGTCATTACACATCAGCCACCTTGATCGTCGATTTCTTCAATATTGGAGGCCTGATCTGATCACATGGTCTTCTAGACAAAGGTTCCCCTATCAGTTACGGAACCATAGCCATTGGAATCAGCTCATTTGCTGATGTGGATAAGAAGATATGGGCATAATACGAAAACATGTCAGCACAGACGTCATTGCACATTAGCCAACTTGATGGTCGATTTCGCTAGGGAAAACGACTCCTTTTTAAGACGTGTAAAACATGAAAAAGATAGATATGCCTCTTAGCTTTTCATGGATACAAATTTCAGCCATATTGCTTCAGTGAAACTCGAGATATAGCTGATATGGCAAAAGGTGTCGGAACTGGAACTGAACTGGATTTGCCCTTAATTCTAGTAATCTGAAATCACTCAAAGAAACTTGTGAAAAACACCAAATTACATAAAAATATAAAAGATCATAAACACAATTAGACTAAACAATAATAACTCGTATTTGACACAAAACAATAATAAAACATAACTAAAAACTATATAATTATACGAGTTATCACACCCCCACACTTAGATTGTTGCTAGTCCCTAGCAACGACTCAATAAAAATAAAATAAGAAAATCTAATCTAATCCATTTTCGTAGGAAATCACGGTGGCACTTAGCATGTGACACAAGCCTTTAAACCCCTAGGTGTCCCTAGTGGACGAGTTTAGTCTCGTGAGGGTTTACTAGGACGATACCCACAAACATTGAAAACATAAGAAAAACTAAAAATAATAATTATAACTAATCCTTCCAATATAAATTTGAGATAATCATTGGACAAGTCTTAAAAACTAATCAATAGCTTAAAGAAATTCACAAAAAATCTTGCTTGAATGTAAATAGTTTGAGTTAAGCCAATATTAACATAACATATTTCAATCAAAATAATGCATATTCAAACTTAATCTCAACTTCTCACATGGGATACTCTCTTGATTTTCACTCTTTAAAGTAGTGGTAAAGTGTTTACACTCAATCAATCTCATGAAAACACTTCTACCATATGCTTGCTTGTCCACCTATTCTCCACTAAAAGATCATGCAACTTCATAAATCAAGAGGTCTTTAATCAAGGTTGTAATGGGGCCAAGGGGTTTGTAATGTGGTTGAAGAACAAAAGGATAAAGATATCACAAAGGTTCCAAAGAGTTCATAAAGTTTAGAGACATAAAAAAAATTATACAAAGAAACTTCTCAAAACTCTTTACAAGTACATAGTCACCTAGGCCGGATATTCATGTTGGGCCTTTTCTTCATTCTAAACAACTTTGTAACATCTTTTTCTTTTTCCACAAATTCAAGAGATGATTCATATTTTTACATAGGAATGTATTTGCCAGTATTCCATTTCTTTTTCTCTTGACTTTTCTTTTCTTTTCCCCCCACACTTATTTCTTGTTTCTAACCAAAAAAAATCCCTTGTCTTTGCAACTGGTCTCAAATCATGCTAATTCATCTTTGGAACAAAGGTAAAGATATAAGTATATTTAGGTTAGGGACAAGTTATGGTTACCAAAGAGATAGCTTATTCAATGTAGGCTCAAACTGGTTCACTAAGGGTGTGTTCTCTTGGAACATCAATAAGGGATGGCTGTTTGGCTCTGGTTATAATCCTAATGCCTCTATCATATTCATGTTGTCACATGTATCAATATAGTCTCAAACGGTTTAAAGCAAGTTCTAGAGAATCATGTAATCATAAGAGCACTCAAGAAAGAAATTAGATTGATTTGTATAATGCATCAATCATTATAGGCTCAAAAACTCACAAGGATGATTATACAAGTCAGATTAAGTCTAAACATGCTTCTTTCTCAATCAACATAGCATATTAACATTGGCTCATAAAAAGGTTGACATCAAGCTCAATTCTCATGAAAATCTTCTCACTAATAAATCTGTTTTATACTTATGCAATTCATATCTCATCATTGTATTAAAAAGGAACTAAAACACACTAAAATAATAATAATAATAATAATAAAGACTCATAAAAAAAATAGTAGACAAAAATAAAAGAAATCCTAAATCATTCCCCCCACACTTAATTCTTACATTGTCCTCAATGTAAGTCTATTAACCCAAATGAAAGAATCATGTGTAAGAGAAAAGAACTAATAACATAAGAATAGGAACAACTAAGACTCAAAACAAAACAAACTCATGCAACAAAATAATCCTAAAATACTAAACAAAAATTAACAAGTAAACATAAAAAATAAAAATAAAAACAATAAAAATAAAAATAATAAAAGAAAAGAAAAAGGAAAAGAAAGAGAAAGCAAATCTGAATATGGAAGGTTGGCAATTTCTTCTTTAATTGGGTTGCCTTCCCAATTAACACTTGAGTTAATGTTTTGAACCTAACCAACACCCCTTCTTGGCTTTTTAGGCTTGTCAGGCTCATACATGAAATTTTCCAAATTAATGCGTTTGAGAGGAAGCTTTCTTTGCACAACAGTGGATGCATTCTCCATTACAAGTATTATTTCATGATCCTTTGTGGTGCATATCTCATCGAGGAATGGAGCATATTTTGATACTTGTTGAATGGCATCCACAAACAAGTTGTTTAAGGTTTCTGGCATGTGTTGTTCATGTTCTTCCTCCATGAACTTTGCAAATCTACTAGGAAAAGGTGGAGAAGAAACATTAGTAAAAAGTGGAACCTTAAACGTTACCTCAGGTGCCGAAATACTCTTATTTGGATTTGTGGCTTCATTATCCTCAAGAATAGAATCCATCTCTAATTTTGTCTCATCCTCATCTTGTTCCTCATTCCTCAAGGTCACAATCGTAGCATTCTCCTTTGGGTTAATCATCGTTTGGGCAGGGAGTTCTTCAGATCTTTGTGCTACCCATCCCACCATACTACTAGTCAATTGGATCATTTGCTTTTCCAAACTCTGGATGCTTGCCCTTGTTTCCTGTTGAAATTGCAATGTATCAGTAACAAGAGAATAGACAAGATCTTCTAAAGAAGTACCTGAGTTTTGAGTCATATGTGGTGGTGGAAACAGATCTGGTTATTGGGACCATGATTGATTGAAGCTAGATGGATGAGTGTAATTGGCATAAGGATCTACTTCTTGGTAATTTTCCGAATAGCCATAAGTAGTATGATCCCACCATCCCTCATGGTAAGTGTTTGAGTAATGATCATACTGTTGGTCTTGGAACACTTGATGGCCTTGACATCCTCCCATGGCCAATTGTTGAACTAGGGAAGTGAGATTGGCTTGTTGATTCTCCATGTTTATGTATGCCACCAACTCTTCAAGTGTTAGATTGCTCAATTCCATTGTTTTTTTTTTTTTTTTTATTTGAAAAGAAAAACTTGTATGTACAAGAAAATAAAACTAATTAGAACTGAAAATAAGAATAAACCAAGTAACAAATAAACTAAAGAAAGCAATCCCTGGCAACGGCGCCAAAAATTTGATGCACCCAAAAGAGTGTATCTTATTTAACCTTGCACTAAAAAGATCAATTGTAAGTATAATGATTAGCAAGGGTCGAGTCCTCAGGGATTGGGTTTTAATTTATGAGTTATTAGTTTATAACTTACGTTCAAAGAAAACAATAAAAGAAAAGGGGTTTTTGAAGCCAGATTTACACTAAGTAAATAATAAGAATAAGATGCAAGGCGGTATAACCAGCCAATAAAATATATATATACTAAATTAGGCGGTATAACCAGCCAATAAAAATATATATACTAAATTAGGCGGTATAACCAGCCAATAAAAATAAAACAAAGTTAATATACAAATTAGGCGGTATAACCAGCCAATAAAAATAAATATAAAAAATAAGCAAACTAAAAGTAAGAAAACAAGTAAGTAAGAAGAATTAAATATGAAAAATATGGTTAAGGTTTCATTCTCCACCACTAGACATCATTAAGAATCAATTTCAGATCTATCAATATCAACCAACTATCAAAGTTAACAACCGTAGATAACAACAAGCTCTGTTATCCCAATCTTTCCTTAGTTTGTCGTTAAATAGAACAAGCTCTCTATTTAATCTCTAACCATCAAACAACCTAGAATAAGCTCTCTAGATTCAATTTAATGGCAGCTTTATGATGAGAAAGATAGGTTGATCTAAGCAACAAACACATAAGCTCGGATTGTTCAACTTAGGTTATGTTCCACTTTGCAATTATTGAAAACTTGACCATAATCATTAATCACAAATTGCCACTTATGAATAGGAAATCAAGACAATTACACGGATCAAGACTCCTAAACTAGCAATAGATAATTATCAAGATCTATCTAGTTGTACACCTAAACAAATCAAGATAACATCATGAACAATTCTTGTAGAAGAACATAAGCAACTTTGATAGAAAATTAATGATAGATAGAATCTGAAAATCAATTATAAAACATGTCTAGAGCTTTGAAATCACCCTTAACCAAATAGAAGTTTAGCCTAGCATAGGCATTGTAAACATAAACATAAAATTAAAGAAAATCTAAGAAGAAAATAAAAGAAAGAAAGAAGAAGAGGAAAAATATTAATTATCCAACCTCTTGCTCTCTCTAAAGAAAAAGAAAACTAGAGAAAAGAAAGAAAACTAGAGAAAAGAAAGAAGAAGATAACTTAGAGAATTTTATTAAAATGGCTAATATCCTACCTATGTACAATATGATCCCTTACAATCATCCAAGGCCCTCTATTTATACACATTTTGGAGGGCTAAATGACAAGAGACAAGCTTTACAAATTTCAAAGGTAGGTATATGACGATTTTGATCAGCCAACTTGATGGTCGATTTCGTCAATATTGGAGGCCTGATCTGATCACATGGTCTTCTAGAAAAAGGTTCCCCTATCCGTTACGGAACCATAGCCGTTGGAATCAGCTCATTTTCTGATGTGGTTAAGCAGATATGGGCAAAATACGAAAACATGTCAGCACAGACGTCATTACACATCAGCCACCTTGATGGTCGATTTCTTCAATATTGGAGGCCTGATCTGATCACATGGTCTTCTAGACAAAGGTTCCCCTATCAGTTACGGAACCATAGCCATTGGAATCAGCTCATTTGCTGATGTGGATAAGAAGATATGGGCATAATACGAAAACATATCAGCACAGACGTCATTGCACATTAGCCAACTTGATGGTCGATTTCGCTAGGGAAAACGACTCCGTTTTAAGACGTGTAAAACATGAAAAAGATAGATATGCCTCTTAGATTTTCATGGATACAAATTTCAGCCATATTGCTTCAGTGAAACTCGAGATATAGCTGATATGGCAAAAGGTGTCGGAACTGGAACTGAACTGGATTTGCCCTTAATTCTAGTAATCTGAAATCACTCAAAGAAACTTGTGAAAAACACCAAATTACATAAAAATATAAAAGATCATAAACACAATTAGACTAAACAATAATAACTCGTATTTGACACAAAACAATAATAAAACATAACTAAAAACTATATAATTATACGAGTTATCAATAGGCATTATAAACATAAACATAAAATTAAAGAAAATCTAAGAAGAAAATAAAAGAAAGAAAGAAGAAGAGGAAGAATATTAATTATCCAACCTCTTGCTCTCTCTAAAGAAAAAGAAAACTAGAGAAAAGAAAGAAAACTAGAGAAAAGAAAGAATAAGAAAACTTAGAGAATTTTATTAAAATGGCTAATATCCTACCTATGTACAATATGATCCTCTACAATCATCCAAGGCCCTCTATTTATACACATTTTGGAGGGCTAAATGACAAGAGACAAGCTTTACAAATTTCAAAGGTAGGTATAATAGGTGGGTGCATTTTTCTAACAATTTTCGTCATATTGTATGACCATTTTGATCAGCCAACTTGATGGTCGATTTTGTCAATCTTGGAGGCCTGATCTGATCACATGGTCTTCTAGAAAAATGTTCCCCTATGAGTTACTGATTCATAGCCGTTGGAATCAGCTCATTTGCTGATGTGGAGAAGAAGATATGGGCAAAATACGAAAACAGGTCAGCACAGACGTCATTGCACATCAGCCAACTTGATGGTCGATTTCTTCAATATTGGAGGCTTTATCTGATCACCTGGTCTTCTAGACAAATGTTCCCCTATCAGTTAGTGATCCATAGCCGTTGGAATCAGCTCATTTGCTGATGTGTATCGGACGATATGGTCAAAATACGAAAACTACTCAGGACAGACGTCATTGCACATCAGCCAACTTGATGGTTGATTTCTCTAGGGAAAACGACTCCGTTTCAAGAAGTGTAAAACATGAAAAAGATAGATATGCCTCTTAACTTTGCACGGTTAAAATTTCAGCCTTATTGCTTCAGTGAAACTCCAGATATAGCTGATATGGCAAAAGGTGTCGGAACTGGAACTGAACTGGATTTGCCCTTAATTCTAGTAATCTGAAATCACTCAAAGAAACTTGTGAAAAACACCAAATTACATAAAAATATAAAAGATCATAAACACAATTAGACTAAACAATAATAACTCGTATTTGACACAAAACAATAATAAAACATAACTAAAAACTATATAATTATACGAGTTATCACACCCCCACACTTAGATTGTTGCTAGTCCCTAGCAACGACTCAATAAAAATAAAATAAGAAAATCTAATCTAGTCCATTTTCGTAGGAAATCACGGTGGCACTTAGCATGTGACACAAGCCTTTAAACCCCTAGGTGTCCCTAGTGGACGAGTTTAGTCTCGTGAGGGTTTACTAGGACGATACCCACAAACATTGAAAACATAAGAAAAACTAAAAATAATAATTATAACTAATCCTTCCAATATAAATTTGAGATAATCATTGGACAAGTCTTAAAAACTAATCAATAGCTTAAAGAAATTCACAAAAAATCTTGCTTGAATGTAAATAGTTTGAGTTAAGCCAATATTAACATAACATATTTCAATCAAAATAGTGCATATTCAAACTTAATCTCAACTTCTCACATGGGATACTCTCTTGATTTTCACTCTTTAAAGTAGTGGTAAAGTGTTTACACTCAATCAATCTCATGAAAACACTTCTACCATATGCTTGCTTGTCCACCTATTCTCCACTAAAAGATCATGCAACTTCATAAATCAAGAGGTCTTTAATCAAGGTTGTAATGGGGCCAAGGGGTTTGTAATGTGGTTGAAGAAAAAAAGGATAAAGATATCACAAAGGTTCCAAAGAGTTCATAAAGTTTAGAGACATAAAAAAATTATACAAAGAAACTTCTCAAAACTCTTTACAAGCACATAGTCACCTAGGTCGGATATTCATGTTGGGCCTTTTCTTCATTCTAAACAACTTTGTAACATCTTTTTCTTTTTCCACAAATTCAAGAGATGATTCATATATATATATTTTTTTACATAGGAATGTATTTTCCAGTATTCCATTTCTTTTTCTCTTGTCTTTTCTTTTCTTTTCCCCCCACACTTATTTCTTGTTTCTAACCAAAAAATATCCCTTGTCTTTGCAACTTGTCTCAAATCATGCTAATTCATCTTTGGAACAAAGGTAAAGATATAAGTATATTTAGGTTAGGGACAAGTTATGGTTACCAAAGAGATAGCTTATTCAATGTAGGCTCAAATTGGTTCACTAAGGGTGTGTTCTCTTGGAACATCAATAAGGGATGGCTATTTGGCTCTGGTTATAATCCTAATGCCTCTATCATATTCATGTTGTCACATGTATCAATATAGTCTCAAACGGTTTAAAGCAAGTTCTAGAGAATCATGTAATCATAAGAGCACTCAAGAAAGAAATTAGATTGATTTGTATAATGCATCAATCATTTTAGGCTCAAAAACTCACAATGATGATTATACAAGTCAGTTTTAAGTCTAAACATGCTTCTTTCTCAATCAACATATCATATTAACATTGGCTCATAAAAATTAGTATCAAGCTTAATTCTCATGAAAATCTTCTCACTAGTAACCAGTTTAGACCTATGCAATTCATATCTCATCATTGTATTAAAAAGGAACTAAAACACACTAAAAATAATAATAATAAAGACTCATAAAAAAAATAGTAGGCAAAAATAAAAGAAATCCTAAATCATTCCCCCCACACTTAATTCTTACATTGTCCTCAATGTAAGTCTATTAACCCAAATGAAAGAATCATGTGTAAGAGAAAAGAACTAATAACATAAGAATAGGAACAACTAGACTCAAAACAAAACAAAACAAACTCATGCAACCTAAATAATCCTAAAATACTAAACAAAAATTAACAAGTAAACATAAAAAGATTAAAATCAAACTGACAAGGTATGTCTCAAGTCTCCCTTACTCAGACCTTGTTCAGAATGAATACTTCTAAATTGCTTAAAACACAACAAACTTTTTTTTTTTTTTTGAAAAGAAGAAATCAAACTGACAAGGTATGTCTCAAGTCTCCCTTACTCAGACCTTGTTCAGAATGAATACTTCTAAATGGCTTAAAACACAACAATTTTTTTTTTTTTTTTAAATTAGCAAAATATGTCCCTTACCCCATACTAAAATATGACATTGTCCCCAATGTCAAATTTTAAAGGTAGGATTTAGGAGATATTACCTGCAGAGGTTGCTAACCACTTATTATAACTGAGACACAACAAACAAAATGTTAGATAATGTCACAAAGACAAAGTGCAATCCACTCCTTGCTCGTCCATATCTCTTTTTCTTTTTCCGAGCGTTTGCGAAACAACCGTAGCAGATAAACACTCATAAGCTTGGAGCTTTTTGAGTAAATCTTCAATGGTTGTAGCAGAAATTATGGTTCCCCTTGCCTCTGAAAACATGAATCCATTATCCACGGCATTATCTAAATATGAAAGCAAATTACTAAAATAACCATTAATATTAAGCAAACCAATGGGTTTCTTATTTGTGACCAAAGATGACCAAGAAGCCACGCAAGCTATTTCTTCCAATGTACCCAGACCTCCTGGTAAAGCAATGAATGCATCGGCAGAATGGTACATGATTGTTATCCGTTCAGGGATACTCCAGACTTGTATTTCCTTACCCACGGTAGGTCCACAAAAACTTGTGAATAGTTTTGGCACGACTCCTAGAACTGGACTTCCTCCGGCGTGTGCTGCTGTAGCGACTGCTCCCATTAAACCCGTACTACCACCTCCATAAATCAACTGGATCTTTTGTTGGGCAAGTATTACTCCAACTCTTATGGCTTCATCAGCGAATATGTTATTTTTCCCTGGATAAGCACCTCCAAAGACACAAACTTTTTTAATGCGCTGGGACGAAGTACTTTCCATTTTTTTTTCTTCGAGTGCCTGAAAGAGAATGAGTACATGGTGTAATATATAGAGGACTGAGTAGTGAATCAGACAAGAGTAATAATGTTGCCGAAAGTGTATCTGACCTGTCAGAAGAAAATGTTAACCTAACAAAAGATTTTTGCGTGATTTCAGGAAGAAAATCAAAAAGAGAAGAAAAATCAATCGTAAAAGACAAAAGAAAAAATAAAAAACGAGAATAATTACACAAATCGAACAACACGTAAATTAAACCAAAATAAAGTTATTGCAAATCAAACCAAAAGCTGAGAAGTCATTTATTGTAGTTGTGATTGTGGCTCACATCTTCCTCTGGTTTTACGTCCAGAAACGGCTTAAACGCCTTCTATGAGTCGAGGATATGCTTCCCATCCAGTTTTCTTACAAGCTGGCAAACAGGGTCTTTTAACATCAGATTCCCAAGATGTTGCCATTCCCTTTGGAATTGCGGCCATAAATCAAGAATTTCTCTTTGTACGTCTCCACTAGGATGCGTCTCAAGAGAAAGTTGGATATTACCCAAATTCTCCTTACTCAGTCCATCCTTAATGAATTCAATTTTATCATCTCGATTAGAGGACGGAATTCCAATAGAACGACATTTACCGTTACACGTCCATCGTGCACATTTGTGGCAATTTGAACTCATGCGCTTTGCTCGTCGCTTCTTTGCAAAAGTGCTTCTACCTGTACCTGGTAAATGCAAAATAGGAAGATATTCATCTTCACGTACCTTGGCTTCAATTATCCAACGTATGTCTCCAGGAATCCCTTTGTGCATAAGCATTCTTAATCTTTCAAATCGAACTTGGTAAAGCTTCAGTAAAATATTTCGAGGAAAGGGAGGAAATCGTTTCTGCAATCTTGTGAGAATATCATCCATCCTGAAAAAAAAATGAAAAAAAATTGAAAGAGAAATTGGAAGAGAAATTTATATACAATATCAGTTTTGTGGGTAACTGATGGAACCGATTTAAATAATCACGGAGTACCGTTATCCGCCATTTAACCGGGGTTAAAAAAATAAAAATTATATTTACATCTAGTTATTTTCAAAACAAGGATCAAAAAGAAAAAACAACATAAAAAGACTAAAAAATAAAACACTCTAAATAAAATCCTAAATTCTTCCCCCCACACATAATTCTTACATTGTCATTAATGTAATGCTATTATCCCCCAATGCAAGAATTATATGTAAGAGAAAAAAACTATTAAACAAAAGAAACTTATGCAGCCTAAATGAACTTAAAAACAGTAAACACAATTAACAAAGAAACATAAGAAATAAAAATAAAAACAATAAAAATAATAAAAGAAAAAGAAAAAGAAAGAGAAAGCAAATCTGAATATGGAAGGTTGGCAATTTCATCTTTAATTGGGCTGCCTTCCCAATTAACACTTGAGTTAGTGTTTTGAATCTAACCAACACCCCTTCTTGGCTTTTTAGGCTTGTCAGGCTCATACATGAAATTTCCCAAGTTTATGCGTTTGAGAGGTAGCTTTCTTTGCACAACAGTGGATGCATTCTCCATTACAAGTATTATTCCATCATCCTTGGTGGTGCATATCTCATCGAGGAATGGTGCATTTTTTGGTACTTGTTGAATGACATCCACAAACAAACTGTTTAAGGTTTCCAGCGTGTCTTGTTCATGTTCATCCTCCTTGAACTTTGCGAATCTACTAGAAAAAGGTGGAGAAGAAACATTAGTAAAAATTGGAATCTCAAACGTTACCTCAGGTGCCGAAATACTCTTATTTGGATCATTGGCTTCATTATCCTCAAGAATAGAATTCATCTCTAATTTTGTCTCATCCTCATCTTGTTCCTCATTCCTCAAGGTCACAATAGTAGCATTCTCCTTTGGGTTAATCATCGTTTGGGCAGGGAGTTCTTCACATCTTTGTGCTACCCATCCCACCATACTACTAGTCAATTGGATCATTTGCTTTTCCAAACTCTGGATGCTTGCCCTTGTTTCCTGTTGAAATTGCAAAGTATCAGTAACAAGAGAATAGACAAGATCTTTTAAAGAAGTACCTGAGTTTTGAGTCATATGTGGTGGTTGAAAAAGATCTGGTTCTTGGGACCATGATTGATTGAAGCTAGATGGATGAGTGTAATTGGCATAAGGATCTACTTCTTGGTAATTTTCTGAGTAGCCATAATTAGTATGATCCCACCATCCCTCATGGTAAGTGTTTGAGTAATGATCATACTGTTGGTCTTGGAACACTTGATGGCCTTGACATCCTCCCATGGCAAATTGTTGAACTGGGAAGGTGAGATTGGCTTGTTGATTCTCCATGTTCATGTATGCCACCAACTCTTCAAGTGTTAGATTGCTCAATTCCATCGTTTTTTTTTTTTTTTTTTTTAAAATTTGATAAGAAAAACTTGTATGTACAAGAAAATAGAACTAATTAGAACTGAAAATAAGAATAAACCAAGTAACAAATAAACTAAAGAAAACAATCCCCGGCAACGGCGCCAAAAATTTGATGCACCCAAAAGAGTGTATCTTATTTAACCTTGCACTAAAAAGATAAATTGTAAGTATAGTAGTTAGCAAGGGTCGAGTCCTCAGGGATTGGGTTTTAGTTTATAAGTTAATAGTTTAAAACTTAAATTCAAGAACAATAAAAGAAAAGGGGTTTTTGAAGCCAGATTTAAACTAAAGTAAATAATAAGAATAAGATGCAAGGCGGTATAACCAGCCAATAAAAATATATATACTAAATTAGGCGGTATAACCAGCCAATAAAAATATATATACTAAATTAGGCGGTATAACCAGCCAATAAAAATAAAACAAAGTTAATATACAAATTAGGCGGTATAACCAGCCAATAAAAATAAATATAAAAAATAAGCAAACTAAAAGTAAGAAAACAAATAAGTAAGAAGAATCAAATATGAAAAATATGGTTAAGGTTTCATTCTCCACCACTAGACATCATTAAGAATCAATTTCAGATCTATCAATATCAACCAACTATCAAAGTTAACAACCGTAGATAACAACAAGCTCTGTTACCCCAATCTTTCCTTAGTTTGTCGTTAAATAGAACAAGCTCTCTATTTAATCTCTAACCATTAAACAACCTAGAATAAGCTCTCTAAATTCAATTTAATGGCAGCTTTATGATGAGAAAGATAGGTTGATCTAAGCAACAAACACATAAGCTCGGATTGTTCAACTTAGGTTATGTTCCACTTTGCAATTATTGAAAACTTGACCATAATCATTAATCACAAATTGCCACTTATGAATAGGAAATCAAGACAATTACACGGATCAAGACTCCTAAACTAGCAATAGATAATTATCAAGATCTATCTAGTTGTACACCTAAATAAATCTAGACAACATCATGAACAATTCTTGTAGAAGAACATAAGCAACTTTGATAGAAAATTAATGATAGATAGAATCTGAAAATCAATCACAAAACATGTCTAGGGCTTTGAAATCACCCTTAACCAAATAGAAGTTTAGCCTAGCATAGGCATTATAAACATAAACATAAAATTAAAGAAAATCTAAGAAGAAAATAAAAGAAAGAAAGAAGAAGAGGAAGAATATTAATTATCCAACCTCTTGCTCTCTCTAAAGAAAAAGAAAACTAGAGAAAAGAAAGAAAACTAGAGAAAAGAAAGAATAAGAAAACTTAGAGAATTTTATTAAAATGGCTAATATCCTACCTATGTACAATATGATCCTCTACAATCATCCAAGGCCCTCTATTTATACACATTTTGGAGGGCTAAATGACAAGAGACAAGCTTTACAAATTTCAAAGGTAGGTATAATAGGTGGGTGCATTTTTCTAACAATTTTCGTCATATTGTATGACCATTTTGATCAGCCAACTTGATGGTCGATTTTGTCAATCTTGGAGGCCTGATCTGATCACATGGTCTTCTAGAAACATGTTCCCCTATGAGTTACTGATTCATAGCCGTTTGATTGATGTGCATCTTCAATTTATCTTTTTAGTGCAAGGTTAAATAAGATACACTCTTTTGGGTGCATCAAATTTTTGGCGCCGTTGCCGGGGATTGTTTTCTTTAGTTTATTTGTTACTTGGTTTATTCTTATTTTCAGTTCTAATGAGTTTTATTTTCTTGTACATACGGGTTTTTCTGATCAAATTTTGAAAAAAAAAAATAAAAAAAAATAAAAAAAAAAACGATGGAATTGAGCAATCTAACACTTGAAGAGTTGGTGGCATACATGAACATGGAGAATCAACAAGCCAATCTCACCTTCCCAGTTCAACAATTTGCCATGGGAGGATGTCAAGGCCATCAAGTGTTCCAAGACCAACAGTATGATCATTACTCAAACACTTACCATGAGGGATGGTGGGATCATACTAATTATGGCTACTCAAAAAATTACCAAGAAGTAGATCCTTATGCCAATTACACTCATCCATCTAGCTTCAATCAATCATGGTCTCAAGAACCAAATCTTCTTCAACCACCACATATGACTCAAAACTCAGGTACTTCTTTAGAAGATCTTGTCTATTCTCTTGTTACTGATACATTGCAATTTCAACAGGAAACAAGGGCAAGCATCCAGAGTTTGGAAAAGCAAATGATCCAATTGACTAGTAGTATGGTGGGATGGGTAGCACAAAGATGTGAAGAACTCCCTGCCCAAACGATGATTAACCCAAAGGAGAATACTACTATTGCGACCTTGAGGAATGAGGAACAAGATGAGGATGAGACAAAATTAGAGATGAATTCTATTCTTGAGGATAATGAAGCCAATGATCCAAATAAGAGTATTTTGGCACCTGAGGTAACGTTTGAGATTCCAATTTTTACTAATGTTTCTTCTCCACCTTTTCCTAGTAGATTCGCAAAGTTCAAGGAGGATGAACATGAACAAGACACGCTGGAAACCTTAAACAGTTTGTTTGTGGATGTCATTCAACAAGTACCAAAAGATGCACCATTCCTCGATGAGATATGCACCACCAAGGATGATGGAATAATACTTGTAATGGAGAATGCATCCACTGTTGTGCAAAGAAAGCTTCCTCTCAAACGCATAAATTTGGGAAATTTCATGCATGAGCCTGACAAGCCTAAAAAGCCAAGAAGAGGTGTTGGTTAGATTCAAAACACTAACTCAAGTGTTAATTGGGAAGGCAGCCCAATTAAAGATGAAATTGCCAACCTTCCATATTCAGATTTGCTTTCTCTTTCTTTTCCTTTTTCTTTTATTATTTTTATTGTTTTTATTTTTATTTCTTATGTTTCTTTGTTAATTGTGTTTACTGTTTTTAAGTTCATTTAGGCTGCATAAGTTTCTTTTGTTTAATAGTTCTTTTCTCTTACATATAATTCTTGCATTGGGGGATAATAGCATTACATTAATGATAATGTAAGAATTATGTGTGGGGGGAAGAATTTAGGATTTTATTTAGAGTGTTTCATTTTTGAGTCTTTTTATGTTGTTTTTCTTTCTGATCCTTGTTTTGAAAATAACTAGATGTAAATATAATTTTTTTAACCCCGGTTAAATGGCGGATAACGGTACTCCGTGATTATTTAAATCGGTTCCATCAGCTACCCAAAAAACTGATATTGTATATAAATTTCTCTTTCAATTTCTCTTTTATTTTTTTTTCAGGATGGATGATATTCTCACAAGATTGCAGAAACGATTTCCTCCTTTTCCTCGAAATATTTTACTGAAGCTTTACCAAGTTCGACTTGAAAGATTAAGAATGCTTATGCACAAAGGGATTCCTGACGACATACGTTGGATAATTGAAGCCAAGGTACGTGAAGATGAATATCTTCCTGTTTTGCATTTACCAGGTACAGGCAGAAGCACTTTTGCAAAGAAGCGACGAGCAAAGCGCATGAGTTCAAATTGCCACAAATGTGCACGATGGACGTGTAACGGTAAATGTCGTTCTATTGGGATTCCGTCCTCTAATCGAGATGATAAAATTGAATTCATTAAGGATGGACTGAGTAAGGAGAATTTGGGTAATATCCAACTTTCTCTTGAGACGCATCCTAGTGGAGACGTACAAAGAGAAATTCTTGATTTATGGCCGCAATTCCAAAGGGAATGGCAACATCTTGGGAATCTGATGTTAAAAGACCCTGTTTGCCAGCTTGTAAGAAAACTGGATGGGAAGCATATCCTCGACTCATAGAAGGCGTTTAAGCCGTTTCTGGACGTAAAACCAGAGGAAGATGTGAGCCACAATCACAACTACAATAAATAACTTCTCAGCTTTTGGTTTGATTTGCAATAACTTTATTTTGGTTTAATTTACGTGTTGTTCGATTTGTGTAATTATTCTCATTTTTTTATTTGTCTTTTACGGTTGATTTTTCTTCTCTTTTTGATTTTCTTCCTGAAATCACGCAAAAATCTTTTGTTAGGTTAACATTTTCTTCTGACAGGTCAGATACACTTTCGGCGACATTATTACTCTTGTCTGATTCACTACTCAGTCCTCTATATATTACACCATGTACTCATTCTCTTTCAGGCACTCGAAAAAAAAAATGGAAAGTACTTCGTCCCAGCGCATTAAAAAAATTTGTGTCTTTCGAGGTGCTTATCCCGGGAAAAATAACATATTCGCTGATGAAGCCATAAGAGTTGGAGTAATACTTGCCCAACAAAAGATCCACTTGATTTATGGAGGCGGTAGTACGGGTTTAATGGGAGCAGTCGCTACAGCAGCACACGTCGGAGGAAGTCCAGTTCTAGGAATCGTGCCAAAACTATTCACAAGTTTTTGTGGACCTACCGTGGGTAAGGAAATACAAGTCTGGAGTATCCCTGAACGGATAACAATCATGTACCATTCTGCCAATGCATTCATTGCTTTACCAGGAGGTCTGGGTACATTGGAAGAAATAGCTTGCGTGACTTCTTGGTCATCTTTGGTCACAAATAAGAAACCCATTGGTTTGCTTAATATTAATGGTTATTTTAGTAATTTGCTTTCATATTTAGATAATGCTGTGGATAATGGATTCATGTTTTCAGAGGCAAGGAGAACCATAATTTCTGCTACAACCATTGAAGATTTACTCAAAAAGCTCCAAGCTTATGAGTATTTATCTGCTACGGTTGTTTCGCAAACGCTCGGAAAAAGAAAAAGAGATATGGACGAGCAAGGAGTGGATTGCACTTTGTCTTTGTGACATTATCTAACATTTTGTTTGTTGTGTCTCGGTTATAATAAGTGGTTAGCAACCTCTGCAGGTAATATCTCCTAAATCCTACCTTTAAAATTTGACATTGGGGACAATGTCATATTTTAGTATGGGGTAAGGGACATATTTTGCTAATTAAAAAAAAAAAAAATTGTTGTGTTTTAAGCCATTTAGAAGTATTCATTCTGAACAAGGTCTGAGTAAGGGAGACTTGAGACATACCTTGTCAGTTTTCAAGAATGGTCTCCCTAATAGAATAGGTGTGGGATTAGAAGACATCTCATCTTCCATCTCAATAACATAAAAGTCAGCGGGAAAAACCAATTCATTAACCTGTACAAGAACGTCTTCTACAACTCCTCTTGGATAAGTGTTAGAACGGTCAGCAAGTTGTATTATAACACCGGTTTCCTCTAATGGTCCTAGATTCAATGAAGCATAAATTGAATATGGCATGACATTAATAGATGCCCCTAGATCTAGCATAGCACGCTCAAACCTGGTGTTGCCTATCTTACAAGGAATGGTAAACATACCTGGATCCTTGCATTTAGGTGGGAGTTTCTTTTGAAGAACAGCTGACACATTCTCCCCCACACTTACCTTTTCATTCCATTTCAACTTCCGTTTAGATGTGCACAACTCTTTTAGGAACTTGGCATATCTTGGCACTTGCTTGATAGCATCTAGTAAAGGAATGTTCACCTCTACTTTCCGGAATGTTTCCAAAATTTCCTTCTCTTGCTCCTCCTTCTTGGACTTTGCTAACCTGCTAGGAAAAGGTGGAGGAGTTATATAAGAAGGAAAGGATGGTTTATGAATTACCTTTTTTAGTGGCTCGTTGGATGTGAAGAGGATGCCATGGTATTGTTCTCCCCTTGAGCACTATCATTTTGTGGTGTCTCTAGCTGTTTCCCACTTCTTAAAGTTATAGCGTTGGCATTCTCTCTTGGATTCACTATGGTTTGGGAAGGTAATTTCCCAGAATCCCTTGCTTGCATTTGACTCATGGTTGTTGCCAATTGCCCTATTTGAGTCTCCAAATTTCGAATACTTGTCTTTGTTTCCTGTTGAAATTGAATTGTATTAGTAGAAAGAGCTTTAACAAGATCTTCAAGAGAAGTACCTGAATTTTGGGTGGGTTGTAGTTGTTGTCGGGTTTGGTATGGTTGTTGCACTCTTTGCTGAAAACCCGGTGGCCTGTGGTCAAATGGTGGAGGAATAGTTTGTGATTGGTTCCCTCCATAATTGAAGTTTGGATGATCCCTCCATCCTGGATTGTAAGTGTTTGAGTAGGGATCATATTTCCTTGATTGGTTCTGAAATCCACCCATGGCATTCACATGTTCATTGGTATCCTCTTGAAGTGTTGGACACATATCAGTTTGGTGCCCTATGTTTGAACATATGCCGCAAGCCTTTATTTGTTGTATTTTACCTACAGCCAATTGTTGAACAAGAGAAGTCAGTTTATCAAATTTTTGTTCAAGGGATGATATACTTACCTCATTAACTCTCTTGGGTTGTGGTGGTGGATCTTGTCTCATTGAGAACTGTTGAGAATTGGCTGCCATGTTGGAGATTAATGTTCTGGCAGCCCTGGGAGTCTTATCAACTAGAGCTCCCCCACTAGCGGCATCTATCATACTTCTCTCCATGGGCATGAGACCTTCATAGAAGTATTGCTTTAATACTCAAAATAACACTGTGAATATTTAGGTTAATCTAGGAGGTAGTTGTTGTTTTATATGCATTGTTGATTGACATGGATATTGAAACACGAAAGATTGCTCGAATTACGAAAATGGTAAGTTTCGAACCTTTACGCGAATCAAAGGCGTAAGTGTGGTGTTAATATGGTTACATGAGGTAAGTGTTGTAGAATTGAATAATAATGAATGTTAGCTATTTGAAATGCTCGGATATGCTTAATTGAGATGTTGGGCAAGATACGGATTATGGTTGTACTTGTCGGATTAAAGAAACAATAGTATGAGATTGTGTTTGAGGCATTATGGTTACTAATTTGTGAAATTGGTTGATGAATGATATTGTATAGGATGGTTGAGTATTTAAGGATAGTTAGATATTGTAGATTAAAAGGTTATGCACATAAGTTGTTTGATAAAAAAATCTAAGTGAAATTGTAATGCTTTGAAAAACATAAGTAAAAATATGTTAGTGTAGAGATTGTTTCCTAGCATAGTATATATATATATATACATATATATATATATATATTACTGCATGATATAAGAGAATTAATATATCATGTTGATATTATTGTACGGACAGGGTGATGTCCGGGATGCTATTATTATACGGACAGGGTGATGTCTGGGATGCTATTATTATACGGACAGTGTGATGTGCGGGGAGCTATTTTTGTACGGACATGATGATGTCCGGGATGCTATTATTGTACGGACAAGGTGAATTCCGGGATGCTATTATTGTACGGACAAGGTGAAGTCCGAGATGATATTATTGTACGGACAAGGTGATGTCCAGGATGCTATTATTATACGGACAGGGTGATGTCCGGGGTGCTATTGTTGTACGTACAAGATGATGTCCGGGATGCTATTATTTTACGGCCAGGATGATGTCCGGAATGCTATTATGGTACGGATAAGATGAGTTCGAGATGGTACGGACAGGATGAGTCCGGGATTATATGGACAAGATAGTCCTGGATGACAAATATTACGGACTGATATAAGTCCAGAATGTTTTGATGTTATAGTCATGAAAAATTCTAAATGATAATTATAGAGGTATACACGTAAAATCGATTGTTAAATATTTTTGGCTACCGATTTTGGCTGGCCAATGGCCTATTTATATTCAGCACTCAGTATCGAAGATTTCATAAGGGACAAATAATTTTTATAAGTCCCGGAACAATTTTTAAATATTACTTTTCGGTTAATTAGTCATACTTGATATGTCATGTTTATTCTTTAATAGTTAAGAAATAAAACGCAAAACTTCCAAGTACTCTTCCTAGTAACCTTATGCTCATTGAGTCTTTCGGCTCACTCCGTTTATTTTCATTCTTTTTCAGATCTTGATAGACCCAGCTCTGCCCAGGTTTCGGATAGCTAGCCGCTCGTATAATTTTGCTAAGCGGATTGTCCCAGGACATGGTAAGCAGTGGCGATGGTGGGATACATGTTGTAGTCACTAGGGTATCATGGGTCCTACGCATTTTGTGTATGATATATATGTACTTTATATTTTGTAAACTGGTGTATCTAAGTGATGTATGATGTATAACGGCCACGGATGCCTAGTATGATCTAGTGATGCTTATGCCATTATGATATAAATGACTGTATGTGTGTATATAAGATATTATAAAGGTTGAGTCTGCTGCGGGGCATCTTGGTTACTCCCTATCGGAGGTGTCCAAATCGAGATGTCATGTGTTGATGATTATTACATTGCAAATGTTGATGATTGAGCGGCAAACCCCCATGTAGGGCGAGATTATGCCGAAATTTTGTTTGATTTGGTTTCGTGGGTATATTCAGGCTTCGGAGACAGGGGCAAACCTTGTTTCTGGCCGGTCACATGCCCTGAATTTGGAGTGTGACAAAGGTGGTATCAGAGCATGGTTTAGAGGTCAGTGACTGCAAAAAGGGTAGGGTAGTAGTGCATTGCTTAAAGGTAATCTTAGGGTATCGGTAAGTAGTGTACTGCCCCTACAGATGTCCATTGTGACATGCGGTTACGTCGGGTAATCTATAAGCCAGCTAGTACATATAGAATTGTGTCGAGAATATTGTGGAATTACTGACAGTATATTTATTTTCTAAATACAATGCTATCATGATCACGGTCTCATAGATATAGAGTCGTATTGGGGGACCGAGAGCCTGAGGTCCTGGATAATATTTTTATTGGCCCTGAGGTTAGAGGCCAGAGTGAGGATAGTAGTAGGTCTGCTACTAGGGAAATAGATAGGATTGCTGGAGTAGTATTAGATGACGACACATGTGAATAGTTGTTGGATATGGTAAACAGAACATATTAAGATATTCAGGCCCTGGTAGGGTTGGTGATAGAACAATGACAGCCACGATTGTTCGACCAAATTCCTTCAACCAGGTGTTGTTAGTAATGAGTTGTTGTTGGGACAACATACACCCTATCAACATATAACTTTACCTGCTTTGGAGGAACGTTACCACCTAGTTTTGCAGGGGTGGAATCCGATTTTGATCCTAGAAGGTTTTTAGAAGAGAGCGGCCAACGGTGTGTAGGCTTAGGGTGCTCGTCGACTAGAGCCATACAATTAGTGAGATTTCAGCTGTATGGTAGGGCACATGCATGGTATATCTCTTTAGTAGCCAGAAGACGGATTGATAACCCTCCCCTCGAGTGGTCAAAATTTAGTGTTGAGCTTCTTCGAGAATTTTTACCAGAAAATGAAAGGGATTTAGGAATTCATGAATACAAGAGGTTAAGACGATTCGAGGATAGGTCACGGGAGAGAGTGAGATATGAAAGACAAACATCTAGGCAAACAAGGCCATATGGACCAAGGGTTAGAACAACCCTAGAATCATGGATGTTGAGGGATAGAGAAGTCAGTAGTCGGAGGAGGAGATCGACTGGTGTATGTTATAGATGTGGCAGGCTAGGCCATTTCAGGAGAGATTGCCCATTAGGTCCAAGTTCATCCCCATCAGTACGAGCTCCACATCCAGCTACAGCATATCCAGGGCAATCAGCAGGGTTAGTAGCATTACAGAGGGGTCAGGGTTCCTAGGGTAGGGAACAACAGTCTGTGGGCAGAGAACATACGATGGGCAATAGAGGACATGCCCGTGATTTTGCATCTACTGCCATGGTGACAGGTATAACTTTAGTCTGGTTTTGGCAAACTGATTTCATTTAATTTGAGCACTATATATTGAGTTGTATTTCAAGAAACTTTGAAGTATTTTGACCTAGTTCCGAGATTTGTTATTGATGTTGAGGATGTT
Organism: Fremontodendron californicum; assembly: GCA_030761205.1. Lineage (NCBI taxonomy): Eukaryota > Viridiplantae > Streptophyta > Magnoliopsida > Malvales > Malvaceae > Fremontodendron > Fremontodendron californicum. The sequence goes on from JAULJL010000026.1 coordinate 3,286,201, forward strand.
GTGAAATGGTGGTGGTTGGATATTAAACTAAACTTGTAGGCTGGGTAATATTTGAGTGCTAAAGGATATATTTTAAGTTGGATTATAAATCACACACAAGGTGCTTGTGAAAATGCCTAGGAGGAAGGCGATTATTATGCCTACAAGGTTTTTGGTTTAATGCTTGAATGAAAATATATAGCCTTGGAAGATCCTAAGTAACCAAGATAAAAATATGATTTGGCATGGATGCCAATGTCGTAAGATTGATGTATATTTATTGTGGCTAGCCTAGTAGCGTACCTAGGCAGATAAAACTGATGGTATAGTCATGATAGCCTAGTATAGTTTCTAAGTGGGTTATATTGATTATATGGTTGTTGTTGCCTAGTGGTAATCTAGACGGATAAATATACGGATGTGGATGTTTATGTCTTCCCTGTGCACCAGGAAGTTTTGAGATTTCATTCTCGCACTAGTTCCTAAGTTTAAGATGATGGGTGATAACTCGTATAATTATATAGTTTTTAGTTATGTTTTATTATTGTTTTGTGTCAAATACGAGTTATTATTGTTTATTCTAATTGTGTTTATGATCTTTATGTATTTTGGTGTTTTTCACAAGTTTCTTTGAGTGATTTCAGATTACTAGAATTAAGGGTAAATCCAGTTCAGTTCCGACACCTTTTGCCATATCAGCTATATCTCGAGTTTCACTGAAGCAATAAGGCTGAAATTTGTAGCCGTGCAAAGCTAAGAGGCATATTTATCTTTTTCATGTTTTACACTTCTTGAAACGGAGTCGTTTTCTCTAGCGAAATCGACCATGAAGTTGGCTGATGTGCAATGACGTCTGTGCTGACCTGTTTTCGTATTTTGCCCATATCTTCTTATCCACATCAGCAAATGAGCTGATTCCAACGGCTATGGATCAGTAACTGATAGGGTAACATTTTTCTAGAAGACCATGTGATCAGATAAGGCCTGAAAAATTGACAAAATCGACCATCAAGTTGGCTGATCAAAATCGTCATGTATGACGAAAATTGTTAGAAAATGCACCCACCTATTATACCTACCTTTGAAATTTGTAAAGCTTGTCTCTTGTCATTTAGCCCTCCAAAATGTGTATAAATAGAGGGCCTTGGATGATTGTAAGGGATCATATTGTACATTGGTAGGATATTAGCCATTGTAATAAAATTTTCTAAGTTTTCTTCTTCTTTCTTTTCTCTAGTTTTCTTTTTCTTTAGAAAGATCAAGAGGTTGGATAATTAATATTCTTCTTCTTCTTTCTTTCTTTTATTTTTTCTTAGATTCTATTTAATTTTATGTTTATAATGCCTATGCTAGGCTAAACTTCTATTTGGTTAAGGGTGATTTCAAAGCCCTAGACATGTTTTGTGATTGATTTTCAGATTCTATCTATCATTAATTTTCTATCAAAGTTGCTTATGTTCTTCTACAAGAATTGTTCATGATGTTGTCTAGATTTATTTAGGTGTACAACTAGATAGATCTTGATAATTATCTATTGCTAGTTTAGGAGTCTTGATCCGTGTAATTGTCTTGATTTCCTATTCATAAGTGGCAATTTGTGATTAATGATTATGGTCAAGTTTTCAATAATTGCAAAGTGGAACATAACCTAAGTTGAACAATCCGAGCTTATGTGTTTGTTGCTTAGATCAACCTATCTTTCTCATCATAAAGCTGCCATTAAATTGAAGTTAGAGAGCTTATTCTAGGTTGTTTAATGGTTAGAGATTAAATAGAGAGCTTGTTCTATTTAACGACAAACTAAGGAAAGATTGGGGTAACAGAGCTTGTTGTTATCTACGGTTGTTAACTTTGATAGTTGGTTGATATTGATAGATCTGAAATTGATTCTTAATGATGTCTAGTGGTGGAGAATGAAACCTTAACCATATTTTTCATATTTGATTCTTCTTACTTATTTGTTTTCTTACTTTTAGTTTGCTTATTTTTTATATTTATTTTTATTGGCTGGTTATACAGCCTAATTTGTATATTAACTTTGTTTTATTTTTATTGGCTGGTTATACCGCCTAATTTAGTATATATATTTTTATTGGCTGGTTATACCGCCTAATTTAGTATATATATTTTTATTGGCTGGTTATACCGCCTTGCATCTTATTCTTATTATTTACTTTAGTTTAAATCTGGCTTCAAAAACCCCTTTTCTTTTATTGTTCTTGAATTTAAGTTTTAAACTATTAACTTATAAACTAAAACCCAATCCCTGAGGACTCAACCCTTGCTAACTACTATACTTACAATTTATCTTTTTAGTGCAAGGTTAAATAAGATACACTCTTTTGGGTGCATCAAATTTTTGGCGCCGTTGCCGGGGATTGTTTTCTTTAGTTTATTTGTTACTTGGTTTATTCTTATTTTCAGTTCTAATTAGTTCTATTTTCTTGTACATACAAGTTTTTCTTATCAAATTTTGAAAAAAAAAAAGAAAAGAAAAAGAAAACGATGGAATTGAGCAATCTAACACTTGAAGAGTTGGTGGCATACATGAACATGGAGAATCAACAAGCCAATCTCACCTCCCTAGTTCAACAATTGGCCATGGGAGGATGTCAAGGCCATCAAGTGTTCCAAGACCAACAGTATGATCATTACTCAAACACTTACCATGAGGGATGGTGGGATCATACTAATTATGGCTACTCGAAAAATTACCAAGAAGTAGATCCTTATGCCAATTACACTCATCCATCTAGATTTAATCAATCATGGTCTCAAGAACCAGATCTTTTTCAGCCACTACATATGACTCAAAGCTCAGGTACTTCTTTAGAAGATCTTGTCGATTCTCTTGTTACTAATACTTTGCAATTTCAACAGGAAACAAGGGCAAGTATCCAGAGTTTGGAAAGGCAAATGAGCCTATTGGCTAGTAGTATGGTGGTATGGGTAGCACAAAGATCTGAAGAACTCTCTGCCCAAACGATGATTAACCCAAAGGAGAATGCTACTATTGTGACCTTGAGGAATGAGGAACAAGATGAGGATGAGACAAAATTAGAGATGAATTCTATTCTTGAGGATAATGAAGCCAATGATCCAAATAAGAGTATTTCAGCACCTGAGGTAACGTTTGAGATTCCAATTTTTACTAATGTTTCTTCTCCACCTTTTCCTAGTAGATTCGCAAAGTTCAAGAAAGATGAACATGAACAAGACACGCTGGAAACCTTAAACAGTTTGTTTGTGGATGTCATTCAACAAGTACCAATAGATGCATCATTCCTCGATGAGATATGCACCACCAAGGATGATGGAATAATACTTGTAATGGAGAATACATCCACTGTTGTGCAAAGAAAGCTACCTCTCAAACGCATAAATTTGGGAAATTTCATGTATGAGCCTGACAAGCGTAAAAAGCCAAGAAGGGGTGTTGGTTAGATTCAAAACACTAACTCAAGTGTTAATTGGGAAGGCAGCCCAATTAAAGATGAAATTGCCAACCTTCCATATTCAGATTTGCTTTCTCTTTCTTTTCCTTTTTCTTTTATTATTTTTATTGTTTTTATTTTTATTTCTTATGTTTCTTTGTTAATTGTGTTTACTGTTTTTAAGTTCATTTAGGCTGCATAAGTTTCTTTTGTTTAATAGTTCTTTTCTCTTACATATAATTCTTGCATTGGGGGATAATAGCATTACATTAATGACAATGTAAGAATTATGTGTGGGGGGAAGAATTTAGGATTTTATTTAGAGTGTTTTATTTTTTAGTCTTTTTATGTTGTTTTTTCTTTTTGATCCTTGTTTTGAAAATAACTAGATGTAAATATAATTTTTATTTTTTTTAACCCCGGTTAAATGGCGGGTAACGGTACTCCGTGATTATTTAAATCGGTTCCATCAGTTACCCACAAAACTGATATTGTATATAAATTTCTCTTCCAATTTCTCTTTCAATTTTTTTTCATTTTTTTTTTCAGGATGGATGATATTCTCACAAGATTGCAGAAACGATTTCCTCCCTTTCCTCGAAATATTTTACTGAAGCTTTACCAAGTTCGATTTGAAAGATTAAGAATGCTTATGCACAAAGGGATTCCTGGAGACATACGTTGGATAATTGAAGCCAAGGTACGTGAAGATGAATATCTTCCTATTTTGCATTTACCAGGTACAGGTAGAAGCACTTTTGCAAAGAAGCGACGAGCAAAGCGCATGACTTCAAATTGCCACAAATGTGCACGATGGACGTGTAACGGTAAATGTCGTTCTATTGGAATTCCGTCCTCTAATCGAGATGATAAAATTGAATTCATTAAGGATGGACTGAGTAAGGAGAATTTGGGTAATATCCAACTTTCTCTTGAGACGCATCCTAGTGGAGACGTACAAAGAGAAATTCTTGATTTATGGCCGCAATTCCAAAGGGAATGGCAACATCTTGGGAATCTGATGTTAAAAGACCCTGTTTGCCAGTTTGTAAGAAAACTGGATGGGAAGCATATCCTCGACTCATAGAAGGCGTTTAAGCCGTTTCTGGACGTAAAACCAGAGGAAGATGTGAGCCACAATCACAACTACAATAAATGACTTCTCAGCTTTTGGTTTGATTTGCAATAACTTTATTTCGGTTTAATTTACGTGTTATTCGGTTTGTGTAATTATTCTCATTTTTTTTTATTTGTCTTTTACGGTTGATTTTTCTTCTCTTTTTGATTTTCTTCCTGAAATCACGCAAAAATCTTTTGTTAGGTTAACATTTTCTTCTGACAGGTCAGATACACTTTCGGCGACATTATTACCCTTGTCTGATTCACTACCCAGTCCTCTATATATTACACCATGTACTCATTCTCTTTCAGGCACTCGAAAAAAAAAAAAAATTGGAAAGTACTTCGTCCCAACGCATTAAAAAAATTTGTGTCTTTGGAGGTGCTTATCCAGGGAAAAATAACATATTCGCTGATGAAGCCATAAGAGTTGGAGTAATACTTGCCCAACAAAAGATCCAATTGATTTATGGAGGGGGTAGTACGGGTTTAATGGGAGCAGTCGCTACAGCAGCACACGCCGGAGGAAGTTCAGTTCTAGGAATCGTGCCAAAAATATTCACAAGTTTTTGTGGACCTACCGTGGGTAAGGAAATACAAGTCTGGAGTATCCCTGAACGGATAACAATCATGTACCATTCTGCCGATGCATTCATTGCTTTACCAGGAGGTCTGGGTACATTGGAAGAAATAGCTTGCGTGGCTTCTTGGTCATCTTTGGTCACAAATAAGAAACCCATTGGTTTGCTTAATATTAATGGTTATTTTAGTAATTTGCTTTCATATTTAGATAATGCTGTGGATAATGGATTCATGTTTTCAGAGGCAAGGAGAACCATAATTTCTGCTACAACCATTGAAGATTTACTTAAAAAGCTCCAAGCTTATGAGTGTTTATCTGCTACGGTTGTTTCGCAAACGCTCGGAAAAAGAAAAAGAGATATGGACGAGCAAGGAGTGGATTGCACTTTGTCTTTGTGACATTATCTAACATTTTGTTTGTTGTGTCTCAGTTATAATAAGTGGTTAGCAACCTCTGCAGGTAATATCTCCTAAATCCTACCTTTAAAATTTGACATTGGGGACAATGTCATATTTTAGTATGGGGTAAGGGACATATTTTGCTAATTTAAAAAAAAAAAATTTGTTGTGTTTTAAGCCATTTAGAAGTATTGATTCTGAACAAGTTCTGAGTAAGGGAGACTTGAGACATACCTTGTCAGTTTGATTTCTTCTTTTCAAAAAAAAAAAAAAAAAAAAAAAGTTTGTTGTGTTTTAAGCAATTTAGAAGTATTCATTCTGAACAAGGTCTGAGTAAGGGAGACTTGAGACATACCTTGTCAGTTTGATTTTAATCTTTTTATGTTTACTTGTTAATTTTTCTTTAGTATTTTAGGATTATTTAGGTTGCATGAGTTTGTTTTGTTTTGTTTTGAGTCTAGTTGTTCCTATTCTTATGTTATTAGTTCTTTTCTCTTACACATGATTCTTTCATTTGGGTTAATAGACTTACATTGAGGACAATGTAAGAATTAAGTGTGGGGGGAATGATTTAGGATTTCTTTTATTTTCGTCTACTATTTTTTTTTTATGAGTCTTTATTATTATTATTTTTAGTGTGTTTTAGTTCCTTTTTAATACAATGATGAGATATGAATTGCATAGGTCTAAACTGGTTACTAGTGAGAAGATTTTCATGAGAATTAAGCTTGATACTAATTTTTATGAGCCAATGTTAATATGATATGTTGATTGAGAAAGAAGCATGTTTAGACTTAAAACTGACTTGTATAATCATCATTGTGAGTTTTTGAGCCTAAAATGATTGATGCATTATACAAATCAATCTAATTTCTTTCTTGAGTGCTCTTATGATTACATGATTCTCTAGAACTTGCTTTAAACCGTTTGAGACTATATTGATACATGTGACAACATGAATATGATAGAGGCATTAGGATTATAACCAGAGCCAAATAGCCATCCCTTATTGATGTTCCAAGAGAACACACCCTTAGTGAACCAATTTGAGCCTACATTGAATAAGCTATCTCTTTGGTAACCATAACTTGTCCCTAACCTAAATATACTTATATCTTTACCTTTGTTCCAAAGATGAATTAGCATGATTTGAGACAAGTTGCAAAGACAAGGGATATTTTTTGGTTAGAAACAAGAAATAAGTGTGGGGGGAAAAGAAAAGAAAAGTCAAGAGAAAAAGAAATGGAATACTGGAAAATACATTCCTATGTAAAAAAAAAATATATATATATGAATCATCTCTTGAATTTGTGAAAAAAGAAAAAGATGTTACAAAGTTGTTTAGAATGAAGAAAAAGGCCCAACATGAATATCCGGCCTAGGTGACTATGTACTTGTAAAGAGTTTTGAGAAGTTTCTTTGTATAATTTTTTTATGTCTCTAAACTTTATGAACTCTTTGGAACCTTTGTGATATCTTTATCCTTTTGTTCTTCAACCACATTACAAACCCCTTGGCCCCATTACAACCTTGATTAAAGACCTCTTGATTTATGAAGTTGCATGATCTTTTAGTGGAGAATAGGTGGACAAGCAAGCATATGGTAGAAGTGTTTTCATGAGATTGATTGAGTGTAAACACTTTACCACTACTTTAAAGAGTGAAAATCAAGAGAGTATCCCATGTGAAAAGTTGAGATTAAGTTTGAATATGCACTATTTTGATTGAAATATGTTATGTTAATATTGGCTTAACTCAAACAATTTACATTCAAGCATGATTTTTTGTGAAATTTTTTAAGCTATTGATTAGTTTATAAGACTTGTTCAAATATTGTCTCTAATTTGTATTGAAAGGATTAGGAGTAAATATTTTTAGTATATGTAGTTTATTTATATTTTAATTTTTCAATGTTTGTGGGTATCGTTCTAGTAAATCCTCATGAGACTAAACTCGTCCACTAGGGACACCTAGGGGTTTAAAGGCTTGTGTCACATGCTAAGTGCCACCGTGATTTCCTACAAAAGTGGATTAGATTAGATTTTCTTATTTTATTTTTATTGAGTCGTTGCTAGGGACTAGCAACAATCTAAGTGTGGGGGTGTGATAACTCGTATAATTATATAGTTTTTAGTTATGTTTTATTATTGTTTTGTGTCAAATACGAGTTATTATTGTTTATTCTAATTGTGTTTATGATCTTTATGTATTTTGGTGTTTTTCACAAGTTTCTTTGAGTGATTTCAGATTACTAGAATTAAGGGTAAATCCAGTTCAGTTCCAGTTCCGACACCTTTTGCCATATCAGCTATATCTCGAGTTTCACTGAAGCAATAAGGCTGAAATTTGTAGCCGTGCAAAGCTAAGAGGCATATTTATCTTTTTCATGTTTTACACTTCTTGAAACGGAGTCGTTTTCCCTAGCGAAATCGACCATGAAGTTGGCTGATGTGCAATGACGTCTATGCTGACCTGTTTTCGTATTTTGCCCATATCTTCTTATCCACATCAGCAAATGAGCTGATTCCAACGGCTATGGATCAGTAACTGATAGGGTAACATTTTTATAGAAGACCATGTGATCAGATAAGGCCTGCAAAATTGACAAAATCGACCATCAAGTTGGCTGATCAAAATCGTCATGTATGACGAAAATTGTTAGAAAATGCACCCACCTATTATACCTACCTTTGAAATTTGTAAAGCTTGTCTCTTGTCATTTAGCCCTCCAAAATGTGTATAAATAGAGGGCCTTGGATGATTGTAAGGGATCATATTGTACATTGGTAGGATATTAGCCATTGTAATAAAATTTTCTAAGTTTTCTTCTTCTTTCTTTTCTCTAGTTTTCTTTTTCTTTAGAAAGATCAAGAGGTTGGATAATTAATATTCTTCTTCTTCTTTCTTTCTTTTATTTTCTTCTTAGATTCTATTTAATTTTATGTTTATAATGCCTATGCTAGGCTAAACTTCTATTTGGTTAAGGGTTATTTCAAAGCCCTAGACATGTTTTGTGATTGATTTTCAGATTCTATCTATCATTAATTTTCTATCAAAGTTGCTTATGTTCTTCTACAAGAATTGTTCATGATGTTGTCTAGATTTATTTAGGTGTACAACTAGATAGATCTTGATAATTATCTATTGCTAGTTTAGGAGTCTTGATCCGTGTAATTGTCTTGATTTCCTATTCATAAGTGGCAATTTGTGATTAATGATTATGGTCAAGTTTTCAATAATTGCAAAGTGGAACATAACCTAAGTTGAACAATCCGAGCTTATGTGTTTGTTGCTTAGATCAACCTATCTTTCTCATCATAAAGCTGCCATTAAATTGAATTTAGAGAGCTTATTCTAGGTTGTTTAATGGTTAGAGATTAAATAGAGAGCTTGTTCTATTTAACGACAAACTAAGGAAAGATTGGGGTAACAGAGCTTGTTGTTATCTACGGTTGTTAACTTTGATAGTTGGTTGATATTGATAGATCTGAAATTGATTCTTAATGATGTCTAGTGGTGGAGAATGAAACCTTAACCATATTTTTCATATTTGATTCTTCTTACTTATTTGTTTTCTTACTTTTAGTTTGCTTATTTTTTATATTTATTTTTATTGGCTGGTTATACCGCCTAATTTGTATATTAACTTTGTTTTATTTTTATTGGCTGGTTATACCGCCTAATTTAGTATATATATTTTTATTGGCTGGTTATACCGCCTAATTTAGTATATATATTTTTATTGGCTGGTTATACCGCCTTGCATCTTATTCTTATTATTTACTTTAGTTTAAATCTGGCTTCAAAAACCCCTTTTCTTTTATTGTTCTTGAATTTAAGTTTTAAACTATTAACTTATAAACTAAAACCCAATCCCTGAGGACTCGACCCTTGCTAACTACTATACTTACAATTTATCTTTTTAGTGCAAGGTTAAATAAGATACACTCTTTTGGGTGCATCAATGGGCCCTAACAGGCGGAGATCATCATAAATCTTAGATGACTTGAGGGGCTATGCCTGGCAGATCATCACCACACGAACTTTGTCCAGGTTATGTGCTAGCACGTGGAACTAGATGCGATGGATTTGATCATGAATTATTACATTAATCTCGTGACTATGTGAAATATGGAGTTTTTTGGTTATTGTACGTGATTGAGACATATTGCCCTAGTACTGGTTATTTAATATTTGGATTGTATTCAAAATGTTTAATGGTATTACGGGCTATGCCCGGGACGTGTGTTGATATCGCAAATTGTATGCAAATTTATACAGATACTATATACTTTGTCTAAAATTGTATAGTATACGGGGCTGGTGCAGGGCATACTTGAGTATAATTTGATGATAGTGTTGGTCTGAAGTTACATCTATTGATATGGTATAAATGAATGGTTTATTAAAAGAATGTAGTGAACATACGAGACACAATGTTATTTATTAAGCATGTATAGTTGAAAGAATGAGTCAGAGCTGTGCAGCGGAAGTGTAGTGTGATCAGAGGAAAAAAAATTGATTGAAACAGGATTGATTTTGGAAATATTAAAAGACTATGAGTGTATTATTTTTCTATCATTGGATAAAGCCAATATTGTGGCAATGTTTTAAAATATTACTGATAGTTAATAGTAAGAGAAACCCCCCATTTATATAATCGATTAGTAGTCCTCGAGATAGAAGGTGTTCGAGGTAAAATCCTCGAAGTGGCACCCAATTTTTCTTATGTGTTGTACCTCGATAAAGTTATGATTTATCATGAGTTCAAATAGTTCTAATAGTGACAGAGTATGGAACACATTGTTACAGAGTGGTGATTAAATGTTTACTATGCTAGCAGGTTTAAGCTGAGCATCAGAAGCCAGCAGTAATACTACAGAGTTTAATATACAATAATGAGATTCAAATAGGTTATAAAGTTGAATACATAATAATGGGATTGAGATAAAGTGATTATGGGGCCTAGATATAGGCTTGCCTAAGGTAGGCAAAGAATGTGATTTTATTTGAGTGATTGTCGATAGACTGACTAAATTAGCACACGTGATTCTGGGTAAATTACGTATAACATAAGTCAGTGTGCTAGGCTCCATTTAGACCAGATTGGGTCTTTGTGAAGTTTTCGTGTTTATTGTACTTGATTGAGACATCAAGTTTACAGTTAAATTCTGGAGATCATTCCAGATAGCTTCTGAAATAAAGTTGCGATCTAGTACCGTATTTCATTTACGGACAGATGAACAGTCCTTGAGGACATGTTATGTGTTAATATACTAGATTCCGAGGAGAATCGGGATCGATACCTATCATTGATTGATTTTGTATATATTAACAGTTTTCAGTACAGTATGCAAATGATACCATTTCTGGTATTTCGGTCTAGTTTCGGGATTATCTTATTGGTTATTTAGGATTGCGATCCGAGTTTATTTATTGTTGATCATTGCAAAACTAGGACCGTGACATTGTATGGCCGGATGTGCCAATATCCTGTCAGTTAATTTAAGACATGAAGATATCAGTTGTTTAGTTCAGATATGGTACGGTACGGTACACCTAGAAAAAGGTGTAGTTAATCTAAGATATATTAGTAACTGCTAGAGTAGGTAGAAGTCGTATGCCGATAGTATGTGACTAAGTATTCTTGAAAGTTTCACCTTTCAAGAGTGTTATGAGCTTTGGCGGATGGGTCTAGCTGAGTTCAAGGTATATCGGACCATTCCAGATATTGAGTGAGACCTATCACCTAAGATGAGTGGTGTACACTCTGTGTTTCATGTACTTATGATGTGGAGATTCATGTCAGACGATTTTCATGTGATACAACCAAAGATAGTACCTGTACTTTTATATAAGTTGACTTTATGCAAAATTCGAGGACAAATTTTATTAAGGGGGGAAGAATTGTAAGACCCTCGTAAGTACGAGATCAATTCGAGACAATTATAACATGCGAATGGCTCAAGGTTAAACTTTGAAATGCCTACAGAAAGGATGGGCTACCATGTGGTACACATGTTGTATGATAAATTGTAGAGTTGGGGGTTTAATCGAGTGATTAAGTGATTTAACCCCAAATTGACTAAAAGTTGGGATAAGAGAAAGTCTGTAAAATGTGATAAGTTAACTTCACATAGTGTTGATATGTGATATAACATTATTTGGGAGTGTTAGAACATGAATCGGCAGAAAAATCAGAAAAATGTGAACAGGGGTATTTTGGTAATTTTACCAAAATTTTGTTTTTAGTCCGTAAATGATACCAATGGACTAAGCGATCATATAGGATCATAATATGATGTTTAGATCAGAAATTGGACATTAAAATCAAATTCGATAGCTAAAATCGTCTAATTCGTCATTTAGTGATGCTCGCGTAAATTGCCGTAAAAACATGGTTCGGGATTTTTTTGAAACTGATCTGAACACATGGAAATATGTTATAACATATGAGGATTATGAATATGACAAGAAAAATCAAAAATAGAGTTGAAACCGGATTAGTCCTTAAGTAACCTAATGGAATGAAAACCGAAAACTGATCGCGGGAAGGTCTTAAAAAGGTTTTAAATGGATCAATAGATTAATATAGACATAAATGATGTTAGCAAGCTACTGGTGAAATCAGAACAAAAATTGGAGCTAAAACCGAAAAAAGTCAAAATATTGACCCGTTGGTGCTCCGAGGCCTGGATTTGGGTTTCGGGATATAAAAAAAAACATTATCCGTACATGCAGATCAGTATATTATCATAATTGGAACATATCTGTGTCAAGAAAAGTGAAAAACGAGCTTTCGAACGTTAAAATTTCATGTTGGCCTGCTAAGGTACTAAAAGACAAAATAGGGGCAAAATGGTCATTTGACCATAGCCCACTTATTAAGTCTGAAAATTAGACTTCTTCCTCCCCCAATTTCACGTGAGAAACCAGAAAAATGAGAAAGAAATAGGGGAAGCCATGGAAGCTTGCTTCCAAGCTTTCTCTTTCCTCCGTTTACTAGGCAGATCACCAAAATTTTCAAAGATTTCAAAAACCCAAAGGTAACTTCATGTTCTAAGCTCGATTTTGATGTTATATTTTGAAGATTTTGCCTTTAGCTAAGAGAAAACGTGTGGGCTAAAAATTGGTGGTGGTGAACCACCATGTTGCCACCATTTCTTCCGCCACGAGAGGTGTTCCTCCGCCTCCTTAAACCATAAATTAGTATCGGATAACTTTGAATTAAAATTTAGAGGCTAAAACGAGTTTGGCCAAAACCCTAGCTTGCCCATGAGGTGGTGTCGCCACCTTCCTTGGTTCTTCGAGGCAATCGTTAGCTTTACTGTCATCGTGTCAGCAACTTTCTAGTTGATTGTTGCTCCAAATTTTAATCCGAGCTAAGTATAAAAATTTATTTGTAAAAAAAAAAAAAAATTCTTAAGCTGAACAAATTTGGATAGCAGCTAACTATTATAAATAATGGGAATTTGAGTGTCCCGTAGTTGTAAAATATTTACAGAATATCCTGACGATGTCGTAGGTACCCGTATCGTGGAGTTCACCTGGGATCGTGACAAAGTCACGAAAGTGCCGCTTTATTACTCGAAATAACACTGTGAGTATTTAGGTTAATCTAGGAGGTAGTTGTTGTTTTATATGCATTGTTGATTGATATGGATATTGAAACACGAAAGGTTGCTCGAATTACGAAAATGGTAAGTTTCGAACCTTACGGGAATCAAAGGCGTAAGTGTGGTGTTAATATGGTTACATGAGGTAAGTGTTGTAGAATTTAATAATAATGAATGTTAGCTATTTGAAATGCTCGGATCTGCTTAATTGAGATGTTGGGCAAGATACGGATTATGGTTGTACTTGTCGGATTAAAGAAACAATAGTATGAAATTGTGTTTGAGGCATTATGGTTACTAATTTGTGAAATTGCTTGATGAATGATATTGTATAGGATGGTTGAGTATTTAAGGATAGTTAGATATTGTAGATTAAAAGGTTATGCACATAAGTTGTTTGATAAAAAAATCTAAGTGAAATTGTAATGCTTTGAAAAACATAAGTAGAAATATGTTAGTGTAGAGATTGTTTCCTAGCATAGTATATATATATACATATATATATATATATTACTCCATGATATAAGAGAATTAATATATCATGTTGATATTATTGTACGGACAGGGTGATGTCGGGATGCTATTATTATACGGACAGGGTGATGTCTGGGATGCTATTATTATACGAATAGGGTGATGTCCGGGGTGCTATTTTTGTACGGACAAGAAGATGTCCGGGATGCTATTATTGTACGGACAAGGTGAAGTCCGGGATGCTATTATTATACGGACAAGGTGATGTCCGGAATGCTATTATTATACGAACAAGGTGATGTCCGGGGTGCTATTGTTGTACGGACAAGATGATGTCCGGGATGCTATTGTTTTACGGACAGGATGATGTCCGAAATGCTATTATGGTACGGATAAGATGAGTTCGGGATGGTACGGACAGGATGAGTCCGGGATTATATGGACAAGATAGTCCGGGATGACAAATATTACGGACTGATATAAGTCCGGAATGTTTTGATGTTATAGTCATGAAAAATTCTAAATGATAATTATAGAGGTATACACGTAAAATCGATTGTTAAATATTTTTGGCTACCGATTTTGGCTGGCCAATGGCCTATTTATATTCAGCACTCAATATCGAAGATTTCATAAGGGACAAATAATTTTTATAAGTCCCGGAACAATTTTTAAATATTACTTTTCTGTTAACTAGTCATACTTGATATGTCATGTTTATGCTTTAATAGTTAAGAAATAAAACGCAAAACTTCCAAGTATTCTTCCTAGTAACCTTATGCTCATTGAGTCTTTCGGCTCACTCTGTTTATTTTCATTCTTTTTCAGATCTTGATAGACCCAGCTCTGCCCAGGTTTCGGATAGCTAGCCGCTCGTATAATTGTGCTAAGCGGATTGACCCAGGACGTGGTAAGCAGTGGCGATGGTGGGATACATTTTGCAGTCACTAGGGTATCATGGGTCCTACGCATTTTGTGTATGATATATATGTACTTTATATTTTGTAAACTGGTGTATCTAAGTGATGTATGATGTATAACGGCCACGAATGCCTAGTATGATCTGGTGATGCTTATGCCATTATGATATAAATGACTGTATGTGTGTATATAAGATGTTATAAAGGTTGAGTCTGCTGCGGGGCATCTTGGTTACTCCCTATCGGAGGTGTCCAAACCGAGATGTCATGTGTTGATGATTATTACATTGCAAATGTTGATGATTGAGCGGCAAACCCCCATGTAGGCCGAGATTATGCTGAAATTTGTTTGATTTGGTTTCGTGGGTATATTCAGGCTTCGGAGGCAGGGGCATACCTTGTCTCTAGCCGGTCACATGCCCTGAATTTGGGGTGTGACAATCTATCATACTTCTCTCCATGGGCATGAGACCTTCATAGAAGTATTGGATGAGAAGTTGTTCACTTATCTGATGGTGTGGGCATGATGCACAATGTTTCTTGAACCTCTCCCAATATTCATGTAAAGACTCTCCGTTGTATTGCCTAATCCCACATATCTATTTTCTAATGTTGTCAGCCTTAGATGCTGGGAAATACCTTTCCAAGAATGCTTTCTTCATATCATTCCATGTAGTGATGGTCCCGGATGGTAGATAGTAGAGCCATTCCTTTACTAAACCAGCTAGAGAGAATGGGAAGGCTCTCAACTTAACTTGCTCTTCCGTGACTCCTGTTGGTCTCATGCTTGAGCAAACTACATGGAATTCCTTGAGGTGCTTATTTGGATCCTCCCCTACAAAACCATGAAAAGTTGGGAGAAGATGAATCAAACCAGATTTTAATTCAAAAGCTACCTCAAGATTAGCATATTCAATGCATAATGGTTGTTGACCCAAGTCTGGAGCGGCTAGCTCCTTAAGAGTTCGGTTGTCAGCTGCTGCCATCTCTCCTTGCTCCTCTTGTATTTTTGATCAACTTCTCGATTGGTTGTTGGTGAGAAGTTATAAATTCCCGAATTCTCCTAAGTCTTAAGTCTTCTTCGGGAGCTTGGAACATTCACTAATAAACAAAAAAAAAAGTAAATAATTAGAACAAAAAATATGAATAAACCATTAAACTAATAAACTAAAGAAAGCAATTCCTCGCAACGACGCCAAAAACTTGATGCACCCAAAAGAGTGTATCTTATTTAACCTTGCACTTAAAAAGAAATCAGTTGTAGAGTATAGTGATTAGCAAGGGTCGAGTCCTCAGGGATTGGGTTTTAGTTTATAAGTTAATAGTTTATCACTTAAAAACAAGTAAACAAAAGTAAAGGGGATTTTGAAATCAGATTTAAACTTAAGTTAACAATAAGAATAAGAAAATAAGTATTTAAGAAGAATCAAATATGAGAAATATGGTTAAGGTTTCATTCTCCACCACTAGACATCATTAAGAATCAATTTCAAATCTATCAATATCAACCAACTATCAAAGTTAACAACCGTAGATAACAACAAGCTCTGTTACCCCAATCTTTCCTTAGTTTGTCGTTAAATAGAATAGGATCTCTATTTAATCTCTAACCATCAGACAACCTAGAATAAGCTCTCTAAATTCAATTTAATGGAAGCTTTATGATGAGAAAGATAGGTTGATCTAAGCAACAAACACATAAGCTCGGATTGTTCAACTTAGGTTATGTTCCACTTTGCAATTACTGAAAACTTGACCATAATCATTAATCATAAATTGCCACTTATGAATAGGAAATCAAGATAATTACACGGATCATGACTCCTAAACTAGCATTAGACAATTATCAAGATTTATCTAGTTGGCCACCTAAACAAATCAAAACATCATCATGAACAATTTTAATGGAAGAACATAAACAACTTTGATAGAAAACAATGATAGATAGATTCTGAAAATTAATTACATAACATGTCTAGGGCTTTGAAATCACCCTTAACCAAATAAAATTATAGCCTAGCATAGGCATTGTAAACATAAACATAAAATTAAAGAGAATCTAAGAAGAAAATAAAAGAAAGAAAGAAGAAAAAGAAGAAGAATAATATTAATTATCCAGCCTCTTGTTATCTCAAAAACAAAGAAAAAAAAGAAGAAATCAGAACTTTGATGCTTGGAGAAGTGTAAATTTCATTTGCCCCCTCAATCTCTATTTATAGGCAATAGCTAGGGCATCAAACAAGTGAATTTTAGCTCTCTCCCTTCAATAAATGCTGACTTGTGGCTAAAGTTAAGGAAAAGTGGCTGACTTTTATGTTTTAAGGAAAGATATAAGCCTTGGCAGCCAAGTTTTAATAAAGTAGGAAAGTTTTAGTCAAAGCACTCTTTAATGAAGAGAGATTACAAACTTGCAGGCAAAGTAAGTGTAAGGAAGGAAAGTCTTGGCTGATTTAATTCCTACTTTGACTAGGATTAGCTTTAAGGAAAGATACTTGCAATTAATGCAATTAATGCAAGTTGACAGCCACTAATCCTTCTTTGGAAATGATGCACCCAAAAGAGTGTATCTTATTTAACCTTGCACTAAAAAGATCAATTGTAAGTATAATGATTAGCAAGGGTCGAGTCCTCAGGGATTGGGTTTTAATCTATGAGTTATTAGTTTATAACTTACGTTCAAAGAAAACAATAAAAGAAAAGGGGTTTTTGAAGCCAGATTTAAACTAAAGTAAATAATAAGAATAAGATGCAAGGCGGTATAACCAGCCAATAAAAATATATATACTAAATTAGGAGGTATAACCAGCCAATAAAAATATATATACTAAATTAGACGGTATAACCAGCCAATAAAAATAAAACAAAGTTAATATACAAATTAGGCGGTATAACCAGCCAATAAAAATAAATATACTTTTAAAAATAAGCAAACTAGAAAAGTAAGAAAACAAGTAAGTAAGAAGAATCAAATATGAAAAATATGGTTAAGGTTTCATTCTCCACCACTAGACATCATTAAGAATCAATTTCAGATCTATCAATATCAACCAACTATCAAAGTTAACAACCGTAGATAACAACAAGCTCTGTTATCCCAATCTTTCCTTAGTTTGTCGTTAAATAGAACAAGCTCTCTATTTAATCTCTAACCATTAAACAACCTAGAATAAGCTCTCTAAATTCAATTTAATGGCAGCTTTATGATGAGAAAGATAGGTTGATCTAAGCAACAAACACATAAGCTCGGATTGTTCAACTTAGGTTATGTTCCACTTTGCAATTATTGAAAACTTGACCATAATCATTAATCACAAATTGCCACTTATGAATAGGAAATCAAGACAATTACACGGATCAAGACTCCTAAACTAGCAATAGATAATTATCAAGATCTATCTAGTTGTACACCTAAATAAATCAAGACAACATCATGAACAATTCTTGTAGAAGAACATAAGCAACTTTGATAGAGAATTAATGATAGATAGAATCTAAAAATCAATCACAAAACATGTCTAGGGCTTTGAAATCACCCTTAACCAAATAGAAGTTTAACCTAGCATAGGCATTGTAAACATAAACATAAAATTAAAGAGAATCTAAGAAGGAAATAAAAGAAAGAAAGAAGAAGAAGAAAATAAAGAAAAAGAAAACTAGAGAAAAGAAAGAAGAAGAAAACTTAGAGAATTTTATTACAATGGCTAATTTCCTACCAATCTACCATATGATCCTCTACAATCATCCAAGGCCCTCTATTTATACACATTTTGGAGGGCTAAATGACAAGAAACAAGCTTTACAAATTTCAAAGGTAGGTATAAAAGGTGGGTGCATTTTTCTAACAATTTTCGTCATATTGTATGACAATTTTGATCAGCCAACTTGATGGTCGATTTTGTCAATATTGGAGGCCTGATCTGATCACATGGTCTTCTAGAAAAATGTTCCCCTGTCAGTTACTGATCCATAGCCGTTGGAATCAGCTCATTTGCTGATGTGGATAAGAAGATATGGGCAAAATACGAAAACAGGTAAGCACAAATGTCATTGCATATCAGCCAACTTGGTGGTCGATTTCGCTAGGGAAAACGACTCCGTTTCAAGAAGTGTAAAACATGAAAAAGATAGATATGCCTCTTAGATTTGCACGGTTAAAATTTCATCCTTATTGCTTCAGTGAAACTCCAGATATAGCTGATATGGCAAAAGGTGTCGGAACTGGAACTGAACTGGATTTGCCCTTAATTCTAGTAATCTGAAATCACTCAAAGAAACTTGTGAAAAACACCAAATTACATAAAAATATAAAAGATCATAAACACAATTAGACTAAACAATAATAACTCGTATTTGACACAAAACAATAATAAAACATAACTAAAAACTATATAATTATACGAGTTATCACACCCCACACTTAGATTGTTGCTAGTCCCTAGCAACGACTCAATAAAAATAAAATAAGAAAATCTAATCTAATCCACTTTCGTAGGAAATCACGGTGGCACTTAGCATGTGACACAAGCCTTTAAACCCCTAGGTGTCCCTAGTGGACGAGTTTAGTCTCGTGAGGGTTTACTAGAACGATACCCACAAACATTGAAAAACTAAAATATAAATAAACTACATATACTAAAAATATTTATTCCTAATCCTTTCAATACAAATTAGAGACAATCTTTGAACAAGTCTTATAAACTAATCAATAGCTTAAAGAATTTCACAAAAATTCATGCTTGAATGTAAATTGTTTGAGTTAAGCCAATATTAACATAACATATCTCAATCAAAATAGTGCATGTTCAAATTTAATCTCAACTTCTCACATGATATACCCTCATGATTTTCACTCTTTAAAGTAGTGGTGAAGTGTTTACACTTAATCAATCTCATGAAAACAGTTCTACCATATTCTTGCTTGTCCACCTATTCTCCACTATTTAGATCATACAACTTCATGAATCAAGAGGTCTTTAATCAAGGTTGTAATGGGGCCAAGCGGTTTGTAATGTGGTTGAATAACAAAAGGATAAAGATATCACAAAGGCTCCAAAGAGTTCATAAATTTTAGAGACATAATAAGATCATACAAAGAAACTTCTCAAAACTCTTTACAAGTACATAGTCACCTAGGCCGAATATTCATGTTGGGCCTTTTCTTCATTCTAAACAACTTTGTAACATCTTTTTCTTTTTCCACAAATTCAAGAGATGATTCATATTTTTTACTTAGGAATGTATTTGCCAGTATTCCATTTCTTTTTCTCTTGACTTTTCTTTTCTTTTCCCCCCACACTTATTTCTTGTTTCTAACCCAAATTTTCAACTAAAAATATCCCTTGTTTTTTGCAATATGTCTCAAAATATATAATCCATCTTTAGAACAAGGGTAAGGATATAAGTATATTTAGGCTAGGTGTAAGTTGTGGTTACCAATAAAACAGCATATTTAATGTAGGCTCAAATTGGCTCACTAGTGGGGATGTTCTCTTAGAACATTAATAATGGATGGCTGTTTGGCTCTGGTTATAATCCTAATGCCTCTATCATATTCATGTTGTCACATGTATCAATATAGTCTCAAACGGTTTAAAGCAAGTTCTAGAGAATCATGTAATCATAAGAGCACTCAAGAAAGAAATTAGATTGATTTGTATAATGCATCAATCATTATAGGCTCAAAAACTCACAAGGATGATTATACAAGTCAGATTAAGTCTAAACATGCTTCTTTCTCAATCAACATATCATATTAACATTGGCTCATAAAAAGGTTGACATCAAGCTCAATTCTCATGAAAATCTTCTCACTAATAAATCTGTTTTAGACTTATGCAATTCATATCTCATCATTGTATTAAAAAGGAACTAAAACACACTAAAAAAAAAATAATAATAATAATAAAGACTCATAAAAAAAATAGTAGACAAAAATAAAAGAAATCCTAAATCATTCCCCCCACACTTAATTCTTACATTGTCCTCAATGTAAGTCTATTAACCCAAATGAAAGAATCATGTGTAAGAGAAAAGAACTAATAACATAAGAATAGGAACAATTAAGACTTAAAACAAAACAAACCCATGCAACCTAAATAATCCTAAAATACTAAACAAAAATTAACAAGTAAACATAAAAAGATTAAAATCAAACTGACAAGGTATGTCTCAAGTCTCCCTTACTCAGACCTTGTTCAGAATGAATACTTTTAAATGGCTTAAAACACAAATTTCTTTCTTTTCTTTTTTTTTTTTTTTTTTGAAGGTAAAATTTAGGAGATATTACCTGTAGAGGTTGCTAACCACTTATTATAACTGAGACACAACAAACAAAATGTTAGATAATGTCACAAAGACAAAGTGCAATCCACTCCTTGCTCGTCCATATCTCTTTTTCTTTTTCCGAGCGTTTGCGAAACAACCGTAGCAGATAAACACTCATAAGCTTGGAGCTTTTTGAGTAAATCTTCAATGGTTGTAGCAGAAATTATGGTTCTCCTTGCCTTTGAAAACATGAATCCATTATCCACAGCATTATCTAAATATGAAAGCAAATTATTAAAATAACCATTAATATTAAGCAAACCAATGGGTTTCTTATTTGTGACCAAAGATGACCAAGAAGCCACGCAAGCTATTTCTTCCAATGTACCCAGACCTCCTGGTAAAGCAATGAATGCATCGGCACAATGGTACATGATTGTCATCCGTTCAGGGATACTCCAGACTTGTATTTCCTTACCCAAGGTAGGTCCACAAAAATCTGTGAATAGTTTTGACACGATTCCTAGAACTGGACTTCCTCCGGCGTGTGCTGCTGTAGCGACTGCTCCCATTAAACCCGTACTACCACCTCCATAAATCAACTAGATCTTTTGTTGGGCAAGTATTACTCCAACTCTTATGGCTTCATCAGCTAATATTTTATTTTTCCCTGGATAAGCACCTCCAAAGACACAAATTTTTTCAATGCGCTGGGATGAAGTACTTTCTATTTTTTTTTGAGTGCCTGAAAGAGAATGAGTACATGGTGTAATATATAGAGGACTGAGTAGTGAATCAGACAAGAGTAATAATGTCGCCGAAAGTGTATTTGACCTGTCAGAAGAAAATGTTAACCTAACAAAAGATTTTTGCGTGATTTCAGGAAGAAAATCAAAAAGAGAAGAAAAAATCAACCGTAAAAGACAAATAAAAAAAACGAGAATAATTACACAAATCGAACAACACGTAAATTAAACCAAAATAAAGTTATTGCAGATCAAACCAAAAGCTGAGAAGTCATTTATTGTAGTTGTGATTGTGGCTCACATCTTCCTCTGGTTTTACGTCCAGAAACGGCTTAAACGCCTTCTATGAGTCGAGGATATGCTTCCCATCCAGTTTTCTTACAAGCTGGCAAACAGGGTCTTTTAACATCAGATTCCCAAGATGTTGCCATTCCCTTTGGAATTGCGGCCATAAATCAAGAATTTCTCTTTGTACGTCTCCACTAGGATGCGTCTCAAGAGAAAGTTGGATATTACCCAAATTCTCCTTACTCAGTCCATCCTTAATGAATTCAATTTTATCATCTCGATTAGAGGACGAAATCCCAATTGAACGACATTTACCGTTACACGTCCATCGTGCACATTTGTGGCAATTTGAACTCATGCGCTTTGCTCGTCGCTTCTTTGCAAAAGTGCTTCTACCTGTACCTGGTAAATGCAAAACAAGAAGATATTCATCTTCACGTACCTTGGCTTCGATTATCCAACGTATGTCTCCAGGAATCCCTTTGTGCATAAGCATTCTTAATCTTTCAAATCGAACTTGGTAAAGCTTCAGTAAAATATTTCGAGGAAAAGGAGGAAATCGTTTCTGCAATCTTGTGAGAATATCATCCATCCTGAAAAAAAAATAAAAAAAATTGAAAGAGAAATTGGAAGAGAAATTTATATACAATATCAGTTTTGTGGGTAGCTGATGGAACCGATTTAAATAATCACGGAGTACCGTTATCCGCCATTTAACCGGGGTTAAAAAAAATTATATTTACATCTAGCTATTTTCAAAACAAGGATCAGAAAGAAAAACAGCATAAAAAAAAACTCAAAAACAAAACACTCTAAATAAAATCCTAAATTCTTCCCCCCACACATAATTCTTACATTGTCATTAATGTAATGCTATTAACCCAAATGAAAGAATCATGTGTAAGTGAAAGGAACTATTAAACAAAATAAACTTATGCAGCCTAAATGAACTTAAAAACACTAAACACAATTAACAAAGAAACATAAGAAAAAGATAAAGAAAAAGACAGCAAATCTGAGGATGGCAGTTTGGCAATGCTTTCACTAATTAGGCTACCTCCCCCAATTAGCACTTGATTGATTGTTTCCAGTCTAGCCAATTCCCCTTCTTGGCTTTTTAGGATCTTTTGGCTTAGACATGAAACTTCTCGGATTTTTGCGTTTTGGAGGAAGTTTTCTTTGCAAAACAGCCAATGCATTCTCCCCCACACGTATTATTTCATCATTCTTGGTGGGGTATAGTTCTTTGAGGAATTGTGCATATCTTGGTACTTGTCTAATGGCATCCACAAGCAAGCTGTTTAAGGTTTCCAAAAATTGTTGTTCATGTTCCTCCTTCTTGGACTTTGCAAATCTGCTAGGAAAAAGTGGAGAAGGAACATTAGTAGAAATAAGAACCTTAAAAGCTACCTGAGGTGTCAAAGTAATCTCAATTTGAATGGTGGCTTCATTATCCTCAAGAAGTGAATCCATCTTTTTTTGTCTCATCCTCATCTTGTTCCTCATTTCTCAAGGTCACAATAGTAGCATTCTCCTTTGGGTTAATCACCGTTTGGGAAGGGAGTGCTAGAGATCTTTCTGCTACTAATTCCACCATACTACTAGCCAATAGGCTCATTTGCTTTTCCAAACTCTGGATGCTTGCCCTTGTTTCCTGTTGAAATTGCAAAGTATTAGTAACAAGAGAATCGACAAGATCTTCTAAAGAAGTACCTGAGTTTTGAGTCATATGTGGTGGTTGAAGAAGATCTGGTTCTTGAGACCATGATTGATTGAAGCTAGATGGATGAGTGTAATTAGCATAAGGATTTACTTCTTGGTAATTTTTCGAGTAGCCATAATTAGTATGATCCCACCATCCCTCATGGTAAGTGTTTGAGTAATGATCATACTGTTGGTCTTCGAACACTTGATGGCCTTGACATCCTCCCATGGCCAATTGTTGAACTGGGGAGGTGAGCTTGGCTTGTTGATTCTCCATGTTCATGTATGCCACCAACTCTTCAAGTGTTAGATTGCTCAATTCCATCGTTTTTTTTTTCTTTTTTTTTTCTTTCAAAATTTGATAAGAAAAACCCGTATGTACAAGAAAATAAAACTCATTAGAACTGAAAATAAGAATAAACTAAGTAACAAATAAACTAAAAAAAAACAATCCCCGGCAACGGCGCCAAAAATTTGATGCACCCAAAAGAGTGTATCTTATTTAACCTTGCACTAAAAAGATCAATTGTAAGTATAATGATTAGCAAGGGTCGAGTCCTCAGGGATTGGGTTTTAATCTATGAGTTATTAGTTTATAACTTACGTTCAAAGAAAACAATAAAAGAAAAGGGGTTTTTGAAGCCAGATTTAAACTAAAGTAAATAATAAGAATAAGATGCAAGGCGGTATAACCAGCCAATAAAAATATATATACTAAATTAGGCGGTATAACCAGCCAATAAAAATATATATACTAAATTAGACGGTATAGCCAGCCAATAAAAATAAAACAAAGTTAATATACAAATTAGGCGGTATAACCAGCCAATAAAAATAAATATACTTTTAAAAATAAGCAAACTAGAAAAGTAAGAAAACAAGTAAGTAAGAAGAATCAAATATGAAAAATATGGTTAAGGTTTCATTCTCCACCACTAGACATCATTAAGAATCAATTTCAGATCTATCAATATCAACCAACTATCAAAGTTAACAACCGTAGATAACAACAAGCTCTGTTATCCCAATCTTTCCTTAGTTTGTCGTTAAATAGAACAAGCTCTCTATTTAATCTCTAACCATTAAACAACCTAGAATAAGCTCTCTAAATTCAATTTAATGGCAGCTTTATGATGAGAAAGATAGGTTGATCTAAGCAACAAACACATAAGCTCGGATTGTTCAACTTAGGTTATGTTCCACTTTGCAATTATTGAAATCTTGACCATAATCATTAATCACAAATTGCCACTTATGAATAGGAAATCAAGACAATTACACGGATCAAGACTCCTAAACTAGCAATAGATAATTATCAAGATCTATCTAGTTGTACACCTAAATAAATCAAGACAACATCATGAACAATTCTTGTAGAAGAACATAAGCAACTTTGATAGAGAATTAATGATAGATAGAATCTAAAAATCAATCACAAAACATGTCTAGGGCTTTGAAATCACCCTTAACCAAATAGAAGTTTAGCCTAGCATAGGCATTGTAAACATAAACATAAAATTAAAGAGAATCTAAGAAGGAAATAAAAGAAAGAAAGAAGAAGAAAATAAAGAAAAAGAAAACTAGAGAAAAGAAAGAAGAAGAAAACTTAGAGAATTTTATTACAATGGCTAATTTCCTACCAATCTACCATATGATCCTCTACAATCATCCAAGGCCCTCTATTTATACACATTTTGGAGGGCTAAATGACAAGAGACAAGCTTTACAAATTTCAAAGGTAGGTATAATAGGTGGGTGCATTTTTCTAACAATTTTCGTCATATTGTATGACAATTTTGATCAGCCAACTTGATGGTCGATTTTGTCAATATTGGAGGCCTGATCTGATCACATGGTCTTCTAGAAAAATGTTCCCCTGTCAGTTACTGATCCATAGCCGTTGGAATCAGCTCATTTGCTGATGTGGATAACAAGATATGGGCAAAATACGAAAACAGGTCAGCACAGACGTCATTGCATATCAGCCAACTTGATGGTCGATTTCGCTAGGGAAAACGACTCCGTTTCAAGAAGTATAAAACATGAAAAAGATAGATATGCCTCTTAGATTTGCACGGTTAAAATGTCAGCCTTATTGCTTCAGTGAAACTCCAGATATAGCTGATATGGCAAAAGGTGTCGGAACTGGAACTGAACTGGATTTGCCCTTAATTCTAGTAATCTGAAATCACTCAAAGAAACTTGTGAAAAACACCAAATTACATAAAAATATAAAAGATCATAAACACAATTAGACTAAACAATAATAACTCGTATTTGACACAAAACAATAATAAAACATAACTAAAAACTATATAATTATACGAGTTATCAGGAAATGATAAACATAAATGTTAGCTAGGGTATTAAGAAAAAGATGTGATTTGCGGCTAGGTTTTTTTTTCTGCCACTTGGGTTTTTAAGGAGATATTCCAATGCCAATTTGGATGACCATTTCTTATCCGATTTAGGCCCATGACCAACCGTTGGAAAGGTAATCAAGTGATCTTCAAAAGTAAAGAAGAAAGTTTCTTCGAATAAAGAGACTAGCATCATGTTTTCTTAGCAACAAGCTCCAGAGGTCAAATCTGTCTTCTTGCTTTGCACCAAGAATTTGATCTTTTTGACTCCCAACTCTTTTTCCTTCTTGTGATTGTGATTTTGTAAGCTCTTTAACATCCTAATTGACATGTTTTGACTTCATCACCTCCGAAATACCTACAAAGCATAAAAACCTAGTAAAATATTAAGGAAGTAAGAAGCAAAGCACAAAGTATAAGGAAATTAAATAGGAAAATGTATGAAATTAAGCACTTATCACGGTTGAGCGTCCTCGGATCCCCGCATGGTGTGCGTAATAAGCGTCCACATGGGATAAGGAGGTTTTAAAGGTTGTAGATAGACAGGTGCAACGAGTTGACCCTGTAGAAGCTTTGGGTATAACTCGCTGTAAGTAGTAGGGATGGGGTCATATTGAGGCTTATGGGTATTCCTCGCAGGCCTTTGGTCATTTCGAGGAATGGTTTGAGTGTTTGAGGGAATGGCTTCTGAGGAGATAAGCCAGTCAGATATGGTTTTTGTGGTATGGTTATATAGGGAAAAGGGTTTTGAGTGGGGCTGTTTATAGCCGGATAGTATGGATTGTAGGTTAGGTAAGGTATATAGGGTGGTGGAGGTGTAAAAGGCTGGTTATTGAAACTGACTGTATAAGCCCCCTTTTTTATTTCTTGGCAGGAGTTATTTTCTTGTGGGTGACTGGTTCCCCACTATCCATCTTCCCGTTCTTGATAGCGGTTTCAATCATCTCTCTAGTTATGACCATATTTGCGAGGTTCTTAGTGGCATTACCCACCAACTTCTCATAGTACGATGCCTTTAGAGTATTGATGAAGAGTACCGCAGTTTCTTTATCAGTCAATGGTGGCTGCACCTGGGTAGCCATGTCTCTCCATTTCTGGGCATACTGTTTGAAGCTTTCAGTAGTTTTCTTCTCCATGTTTTGTAGGGATAATCTTTCAGGTACCCATGTAAGATACGTGCTTGTAGTTTTCCAGAAAGGCCCTAACCAAGTTCGTCCAAGAGTGGATCTTACTTCGGGTGAGCTGATTGTACCATCGAGTTGCAAACCCAGTGAGGCTATCTTGGAAGCAGTGGATAAGCAATTTCTCATCACTATCACACTATCATGTCCGATCATCTTTGGACAATACATCGTCAAATGTGTGGAAGGATTGGTGGTCCCGTTGTACTTCTCAAAATCTGGCGTTTTGAACTTAGGTGGGATCACTAAACCGGAGACTAAACTCATCTCTTTAGCATCGAGGCTTCCAAACAGCTCAGCTCCTTCCACTACCCTTATTCTTTCTTCTAATAGCTGATACTTATGTGATTCAGCCGTTTCAACCTTTTTCAGCTCCGCCATTTTCATCTTTTCTTGTTCAGTGAGATCATCCAGGTCTGGGATATCGATAGGATCTATCGGGTTGCCCCAAGATTCACCCCAATTGGCATCTGTTTCTGTGCCCCTGGATTGGTTTGGACATACACTAAAGGCATTGCAGCTGCCGTTTGTGGAATTTTCATATTATGCGAAGACTGGCTGTTTATCAGTATGGCTTCTTGCTGACCCTCTTTGCCCCTTTGATTTCCTAATTCTAATCCTAGGGCTGAATTCCCCATGTGTCCCTTTCCCTTAACGACGGCGGACACCAGTTCCATCAACTTAATTATCTGTTCTCTCGATTCGGCCTGAGATTTGGCCAAGTGTTCCCTTAACCCATCTTGTGCTTTTTCCATTCTCTCTATCCAGGTGATCTGTTTATTCTCCATAATCCTTACTTGTGATTGAGTATTATACTGATCCAAAATGCTTCTTTCAGGGAGTTTCGGTGGACGACCAATTTTTAAATCTTGGTGTAAATACCACAGATTAAAATTTCATGGCACATTATTCCTTTTTGATTATTAAATGTGTGCAAGGATGAATGAATAAATCAATGCATGACTGATGATACACTCAAAAGAGTATATCTTATTTAACCTTGTGATGCACCCAAAAGAGTGTATCTTATTTAACCTTGCACTAAAAAGATCAATTGTAAGTATAATGATTAGCAAGGGTCGAGTCCTCAGGGATTGGGTTTTAATTTATTAGTTATTAGTTTATAACTTACGTTCAAAGAAAACAATAAAAGAAAAGGGGTTTTTGAAGCCAGATTTAAACTAAGTAAATAATAAGAATAAGATGCAAGGCGGTATAACCAGCCAATAAAAATATATATACTAAATTAGGCGGTATAACCAGCCAATAAAAATATATATACTAAATTAGGCGGTATAACCAGCCCATAAAAATAAAACAAAGTTAATATACAAATTAGGCGGTATAACCAGCCAATAAAAATAAATATAAAAAATAAGCAAACTAAAAGTAAGAAAACAAGTAAGTAAGAAGAATTAAATATGAAAAATATGGTTAAGGTGTCATTCTCCACCACTAGACATCATTAAGAATCAATTTAAGATCTATCAATATCAACCAACTATCAAAGTTAACAACCGTAGATAACAACAAGCTCTGTTACCCCAATCTTTCCTTAGTTTGTCGTTAAATAGAACAAGCTCTCTATTTAATCTCTAACCATTAAACAACCTAGAATAAGCTCTCTAAATTCAATTTAATGGCAGCTTTATGATGAGAAAGATAGGTTGATCTAAGCAACAAACACATAAGCTCGGATTGTTCAACTTAGGTTATGTTCCACTTTGCAATTATTGAAAACTTGACCATAATCATTAATCACAAATTGCCACTTATGAATAGGAAATCAAGACAATTACACGGATCAAGACTCCTAAACTAGCAATAGATAATTATCAAGATCTATCTAGTTGTACACCTAAATAAATCAAGACAACATCATGAACAATTCTTGTAGAAGAACATAAGCAACTTTGATAGAAAATTAATGATAGATAGAATCTGAAAATCAATCACAAAACATGTCTAGGGCTTTGAAATCACCCTTAACCAAATAGAAGTTTAGCCTAGCATAGGCATTAGAAACATAAAATTAAATAGAATCTAAGAAGAAAATAAAATAAAGAAAGAAGAAGAAGAAGAATATTAATTATCCAACCTCTTGCTCTTTCTAAAGAAAAACAAAACTAGAGAAAAGAAAGAAGAAGAAAACTTAGAGAATTTTATTACAATGGCTAATACCCTACCTATGTACAATATGATCCTCTACAATCATCCAAGGCCCTCTATTTATACACATTTTGGAAGGCTAAATGACAAGAGACAAGCTTTACAAATTTCAAAGGTAGGTATAATAGGTGGGTGAATTTTTCTAACAATTTTCGTCATATTGTATGACAATTTTGATCAGCCAACTTGATGGTCGATTTCGTCAATGTTGGAGGCCTGATCTGATCACATGGTCTTCTAGAAAAAGGTTCCCCTATCAGTTACGGATCCATAGCCGTTGGAATCAGCTCATTTTCTGATGTGGATAAGCAGATATGGGCAAAATACGAAAACATGTCAGCACAGACGTCATTGCACATCAGCCAACTTGATGGTCGATTTCGTCAATATTAGAGGCCTGATCTGATCATATGGTCTTCTAGACAAAGGTTCCCGTATCAGTTACGGATCCATAGCCATTGGAATCAGCTCATTTTCTGATGTGGATAAGCAGATATGAGCAAAATACGAAAACAGGTCAGCATAGACGTCATTGCACATCAGCCAACTTGATAGTCGATTTCGCTAGGGAAAACGACTCCGTTTCAAGAAGTATAAAACATGAAAAAGATAGATATGCCTCTTAGCTTTGCACGGATACAAATTTCAACCTTATTGCTTGATGCACCCAAAAGAGTGTATCTTATTTAACCTTGCACTAAAAAGATAAATTGTAAGTATAGTAGTTAGCAAGGGTCGAGTCCTCAGGGATTGGGTTTTAGTTTATAAGTTAATAGTTTAAAACTTAAATTCAAGAACAATAAAAGAAAAGGGGTTTTTGAAGCCAGATTTAAACTAAAGTAAATAATAAGAATAAGATGCAAGGCGGTATAACCAGCCAATAAAAATATATATACTAAATTAGGCGGTATAACCAGCCAATAAAAATATATATACTAAATTAGGCGGTATAACCAGCCCATAAAAATAAAACAAAGTTAATATACAAATTAGGCGGTATAACCAGCCAATAAAAATAAATATAAAAAATAAGCAAACTAAAAGTAAGAAAACAAGTAAGTAAGAAGAATTAAATATGAAAAATATGGTTAAGGTGTCATTCTCCACCACTAGACATCATTAAGAATCAATTTAAGATCTATCAATATCAACCAACTATCAAAGTTAACAACCGTAGATAACAACAAGCTCTGTTACCCCAATCTTTCCTTAGTTTGTCGTTAAATAGAACAAGCTCTCTATTTAATCTCTAACCATTAAACAACCTAGAATAAGCTCTCTAAATTCAATTTAATGGCAGCTTTATGATGAGAAAAATAGGTTGATCTAAGCAACAAACACATAAGCTCGGATTGTTCAACTTAGGTTATGTTCCACTTTGCAATTATTGAAAACTTGACCATAATCATTAATCACAAATTGCCACTTATGAATAGGAAATCAAGACAATTACACGGATCAAGACTCCTAAACTAGCAATAGATAATTATCAAGATCTATCTAGTTGTACACCTAAATAAATCAAGACAACATCATGAACAATTCTTGTAGAAGAACATAAGCAACTTTGATAGAAAATTAATGATAGATAGAATCTGAAAATCAATCACAAAACATGTCTAGGGCTTTGAAATCACCCTTAACCAAATAGAAGTTTAGCCTAGCATAGGCATTAGAAACATAAAATTAAATAGAATCTAAGAAGAAAATAAAATAAAGAAAGAAGAAGAAGAAGAATATTAATTATCCAACCTCTTGCTCTTTCTAAAGAAAAACAAAACTAGAGAAAAGAAAGAAGAAGAAAACTTAGAGAATTTTATTACAATGGCTAATACCCTACCTATGTACAATATGATCCTCTACAATCATCCAAGGCCCTCTATTTATACACATTTTGGAAGGCTAAATGACAAGAGACAAGCTTTACAAATTTCAAAGGTAGGTATAATAGGTGGGTGAATTTTTCTAACAATTTTCGTCATATTGTATGACAATTTTGATCAGCCAACTTGATGGTCGATTTCGTCAATGTTGGAGGCCTGATCTGATCACATTGTCTTCTAGAAAAAGGTTCCCCTATCAGTTACGGATCCATAGCCGTTGGAATCAGCTCATTTTCTGATGTGGATAAGCAGATATGGGCAAAATACGAAAACATGTCAGCACATACGTCATTGCACATCAGCCAACTTTATGGTCGATTTCGTCAATATTAGAGGCCTGATATGATCATATGGTCTTCTAGACAAAGGTTCCCGTATCAGCTACGGATCCATAGCCATTGGAATCAGCTCATTTGCTGATGTGGATAAGCAGATATGGGCAAAATACGAAAACAGGTCAGCACAGACGTCATTGCACATCAGCCAACTTGATGGTCGATTTCGCTAGGGAAAACGACTCCGTTTCAAGAAGTATAAAACATGAAAAAGATAGATATGCCTCTTAGCTTTGCACGGCTACAAATTTCAGCCTTATTGCTTCAGTGAAACTCCAGATATAGCTGATATGGAAAAATGTGTCGGAACTGGAACTGAACTGGATTTGCCCTTAATTCTAGTAATCTGAAATCACTCAAAGAAACTTGTGAAAAACACCAAATTACATAAAAATATAAAAGATCATAAACACAATTAGACTAAACAATAATAACTCGTATTTGACACAAAACAATAATAAAACATAACTAAAAACTATATAATTATACGAGTTATCACACCCCCACACTTAGATTGTTGCTAGTCCCTAGCAACGACTCAATAAAAATAAAATAAGAAAATCTAATCTAATCCACTTTCGTAGGAAATCACGGTGGCACTTAGCATGTGACACAAGCCTTTAAACCCCTAGGTGTCCCTAGTGGACGAGTTTAGTCTCGTGAGGGTTTACTAGAACGATACCCACAAACATTGAAAAATTAAAATATAAATAAACTACATATAAATAAACTACATATACTAAAAATATTTACTCCTAATCCTTTCAATACAAATTAGAGACAATATTTGAACAAGTCTTATAAACTAATCAATAGCTTAAAAAATTTCACAAAAAATCATGCTTGAATGTAAATTGTTTGAGTTAAGCCAATATTAGCATAACATATCTCAATCAAAATAGTGCATGTTCAAATTTAATCTCAACTTCTCACATGGGATACTCTCTTGATTTTCACTCTTTAAAGTAGTGGTAAAGTGTTTACACTCAATCAATCTCATGAAAACACTTCTACCATATGCTTGCTTGTCCACCTATTCTCCACTAAAAGATCATGCAACTTCATAAATCAAGAGGTCTTTAATCAAGGTTGTAATGGGGCCAAGGGGTTTGTAATATGGTTGAAGAACAAAAGGATAAAGATATCACAAAGGTTCCAAAGAGTTCATAAAGTTTAGAGACATAAAAAGATTATACAAAGAAACTTCTCAAAACTCTTTACAAGTACATAGTCACCTAGGCCGGATATTCATGTTGGGCCTTTTCTTCATTCTAAACAACTTTGTAACATCTTTTTCTTTTTCCACAAATTCAAGAGATGATTCATTTTTTTTTTTATATAGGAATGTATTTGCCAGTATTCCATTTCTTTTTCTCTTGACTTTTCTTTTCTTTTCCCCCCACACTTATTTCTTGTTTCTAACCAAAAAATATCCCTTGTCTTTGCAACTTGTCTCAAATCATGCTAATTCATCTTTGGAACAAAGGTAAAGATATAAGTATATTTAGGTTAGGGACAAGTTATGGTTACCAAAGAGATAGCTTATTCAATGTAGGCTCAAATTGGTTCACTAAGGGTGTGTTCTCTTGGAACATCAATAAGGGATGGTTGTTTGGCCCTGGCTAAAAATCCTAATGCCTCTATCATATTCATGTTGTCACATGCATCAATATAGTCTCAAACGGTTTAAAGCAAGTTCTAGAGAATCATGTAATCATAAGAGCACTCAAGAAAGAAATTAGATTGATTTGTATAATGCATCAATCATTTTAGGCTCAAAAACTCACAAGAATGATTATACAAGTCAGATTAAGTCTAAACATGCTTCTTTCTCAATCAACATATCATATTAACATTGGCTCATAAAAAGGTTGACATCAAGCTCAATTCTCATGAAAATCTTCTCACTAATAAATATGTTTTAGACTTATGCAATTCATATCTCATCATTGTATTAAAAAGGAACTAAAACACACTAAAAATAATAATAATAATAAAGACTCATAAAAAAAAAAATAGTAGACAAAAATAAAAGAAATCCTAAATCATTCCCCCCACACTTAATTCTTACATTGTCCTCAATGAAAGTCTATTAACCCAAATGAAAGAATCATGTGTAAGAGAAAAGAACTAATAACATAAGAATAGGAATAACTAGACTCAAAACAAAACAAACTCATGCAACCTAAATAATCCTAAAATACTAAACAAAAATTAACAAGTAAACGTAAAAAGATTAAAATCAAACTGACAAGGTATGTCTCTAGTCTCCCTTACTCAGACCTTGTTCAGAATGAATACTTCTAAATTGCTTAAAACACAACAAACTCTTTTTTTTTTTTTTGAAAAGAAGAGATCAAACTGACAAGGTATGTCTCAAGTCTCCCTTACTCAGACCTTGTTCAGAATGAATACTTCTAAATTGCTTAAAACACAACAAACTTTTTTTTTTTTTAAGAAGGTAAAATTTAGGAGATATTACCTGTAGAGGTTGCTAACCACTTATTATAACTGAGACACAACAAACAAAATGTTAGATAATGTCACAAAGACAAAGTGCAATCCACTCCTTGCTCGTCCATATCTCTTTTTCTTTTTCCGAGCGTTTGCGAAACAACCGTAGCAGATAAATACTCATAAGCTTGGAGCTTTTTGAGTAAATCTTCAATGGTTGTAGCAGAAATTATGGTTCTCCTTGCCTCTGAAAACATGAATCAATTATCCACAGCATTATCTAAATATGAAAGCAAATTACTAAAATAACCATTAATATTAAGCAAACCAATGGGTTTCTTATTTGTGACCAAAGATGACCAAGAAGCCACGCAAGCTATTTCTTCCAATGTACCCAGACCTCCTGGTAAAGCAATGAATGCATCGGCAGAATGGTACATGATTGTTATCCGTTCAGGGATACTCCAGACTTGTATTTCCTTACCCAAGGTAGGTCCACAAAAATCTGTGAATAGTTTTGGCACGATTCCTAGAACTGGACTTCCTCCGGCGTGTGCTGCTGTAGCGACTGCTCCCATTAAACCCGTACTACCGCCTCCATAAATCAACTGGATCTTTTGTTGAGCAAGTATTACTCCAACTCTTATGGCTTCATCAGCGAATATGTTATTTTTTCCTGGATAAGCACCTCCAAAAACACAAATTTTTTTAATGCGTTGGGACGAAGTACTTTCCATTTTTTTTTCTTTTTTTCGAGTGCCTGAAAGAGAATGAGTACATGGTGTAATATATAGAGGACTGAGTAGTGAATCAGACAAGAGTAATAATGTCGCCGAAAGTGTATCTGACCTGTCAGAAGAAAATGTTAACCTAACAAAAGATTTTTGCGTGATTTCAGGAAGAAAATCAAAAAGAGAAGAAAAATCAACCGTAAAAGTCAAGAGTAATAATGTCGCCGAAAGTGTATTTGACCTGTCAGAAGAAAATGTTAACCTAACAAAAGATTTTTGCGTGATTTCAGGAAGAAAATAAAAAAGGGAAGAAAAATCAACCGTAAAAGACAAATAAAAAAAATGAGAATAATTACACAAATCGAATAACACGTAAATTAAACCGAAATAAAGTTATTGCAAATCAAACCAAAAGCTGAGAAGTCATTTATTGTAGTTGTGATTGTGGCTCACATCTTCCTCTGGTTTTACGTCCAGAAACGGCTTAAACGCCTTCTATGAGTCGAGGATATGCTTCCCATCCAGTTTTCTTACAAGCTGGCAAACAGGGTCTTTTAACATCAGATTCCCAAGATGTTGCCATTCCCTTTGGAATTGCGGCCATAAATCAAGAATTTCTCTTTGTACGTCTCCACTAGGATGCGTCTCAAGAGAAAGTTGGATATTACCCAAATTCTCCTTACTCAGTCCATCCTTAATGAATTCAATTTTATCATCTCGATTAGAGGACGGAATCCCAATAGAACGACATTTACCGTTACACGTCCATCGTGCACATTTGTGGCAATTTGAACTCATGCGCTTTGCTCGTCGCTTCTTTGCAAAAGTGCTTCTACCTGTACCTGGTAAATGCAAAACAGGAAGATATTCATCTTCACGTACCTTGGCTTCAATTATCCAACGTATGTCGTCAGGAATCCCTTTGTGCATAAGCATTCTTAATCTTTCAAGTCGAACTTGGTAAAGCTTCAGTAAAATATTTCGAGGAAAAGGAGGAAATCGTTTCTGCAATCTTGTGAGAATATCATCCATCCTGAAAAAAAAAATGAAAAAAATTGAAAGAGAAATTGGAAGAGAAATTTATATACAATATCAGTTTTGTGGGTAGCTGATGGAACCGATTTAAATAATCACGGAGTACCGTTATCCGCCATTTAACCGGGGTTAAAAAAAATTATATTTACATCTAGTTATTTTCAAAACAAGGATCAGAAAGAAAAAACAACATAAAAAGACTCAAAAACAAAACACTCTAAATAAAATCCTAAATTCTCCTCCCCTCACATAATTCTTACATTGTCATTAATGTAATGCTATTAATCCCAAATGAAAGAATCATGTGTAAGTGAAAATAACTAATAAACAAAATAAACTTATGCAGCCTAAATGAACTTAGAAACACTAAACACAATTAGCAAAGAAACATAAGAAAAAGATAAAGAAAAAGAGAGCAAATCTGAGGATGGCAGTTTGGCAATGCTTTCACTAATTAGGCTGCCTCCCCCAATTAGCACTTGATTGATTGTTTTCAGCCTAGCCAATTCCCCTTCTTGGGTTTTTAGGATCTTTTGGCTTAGACATGAAACTTCTCAGATTTTTGCGTCTTGGAGGAAGTTTTCTTTGCAAAACAGCCAATGCCTTCTCCCCCACACGTATTATTTCATCATTCTTGGTGGGGTATAGCTCTTTGAGGAATTGTGCATATCTTGATACTTGTTGAATGACCTCCACAAACAAGTTGTTTAAGGTTTCCGGCATGTGTTGTTCATGTTCTTCCTCCTTGAACTTTGCAAATCTACTAGGAAAAGGTGGAGAAGAAACATTAGTAAAAAGTGAAACCTTAAACGTTACCTCAGGTGCCGAAATACTCTTATTTGGATCTTTGGCTTCATTATCCTCAAGAATAGAATCCATCTCTAATTTTGTTTCATCCTCATCTTGTTCCTCATTCTTCAAGGTCACAATAGTAGCATTCTCCTTTGGGTTAACCATCGTTTGGGCTGGGAGTTCTTCAGATCTTTGTGCTACCCATCCCACCATACTACTAGCCAATTGGCTCATTTGCTTTTCCAAACTCTGGATGCTTGCCCTTGTTTCCTGTTGAAATTGCAAAGAATCAGTAACAAGAGAATAGACAAGATCTTCTAAAGAAGTACCTGAGTTTTGAGTCATATGTGGTGGTTGAAAAAGATCTGGTTCTTGAGACCATGATTGATTGAAGCTAGATGGATGAGTGTAATTGGCATAAGGATCTACTTCTTGGTAATTTTTCGAGTAGCCATAATTAGTATGATCCCACCATCTCTCATGGTAAGTGTTTGAGTAATGATCATACTGTTGGTCTTGGAACACTTGATGGCCTTGACATCCTCCCATGGCCAATTGTTGAACTGGGGAGGTGAGACTGGCTTGTTGATTCTCCATGTTCATGTATGCCACCAACTCTTCAAGAGTTAGATTGCTCAATTCCATTGTTTTTTTTTTTTTTTTTAATTTGAAAAGAAAAACTTGTATGTACAAGAAAATAAAACTAATTAGAACTGAAAATAAGAATAAACCAAGTAACAAATAAACTAAAGAAAGCAATCCCCGGCAACGGCGCCAAAAATTTGATGCACCCAAAAGAGTGTATCTTATTTAACCTTGCACTAAAAAGATAAATTGTAAGTATAGTAGTTAGCAAGGGTCGAGTCCTCAGGGATTGGGTTTTAGTTTATAAGTTAATAGTTTAAAACTTAAATTCAAGAACAATAAAAGAAAAGGGGTTTTTGAAGCCAGATTTAAACTAAAGTAAATAATAAGAATAAGATGCAAGGCGGTATAACCAGCCAATAAAAATATATATACTAAATTAGGCGGTATAACCAGCCAATAAAAATATATATACTAAATTAGGCGGTATAACCAGCCAATAAAAATAAAACAAAGTTAATATACAAATTAGGCGGTATAACCAGCCAATAAAAATAAATATAAAAAATAAGCAAACTAAAAGTAAGAAAACAAATAAGTAAGAAGAATCAAATATGAAAAATATGGTTAAGGTTTCATTCTCCACCACTAGACATCATTAAGAATCAATTTCAGATCTATCAATATCAACCAACTATCAAAGTTAACAACCGTAGATAACAACAAGCTCTGTTACCCCAATCTTTCCTTAGTTTGTCGTTAAATAGAACAAGCTCTCTATTTAATCTCTAACCATTAAACAACCTAGAATAAGCTCTCTAAATTCAATTTAATGGCAGCTTTATGATGAGAAAGATAGGTTGATCTAAGCAACAACACATAAGCTCGGATTGTTCAACTTAGGTTATGTTCCACTTTGCAATTATTGAAAACTTGACCATAATCATTAATCACAAATTGCCACTTATGAATAGGAAATCAAGACAATTACACGGATCAAGACTCCTAAACTAGCAATAGATAATTATCAAGATCTATCTAGTTGTACACCTAAATAAATCTATACAACATCATGAACAATTCTTGTAGAAGAACATAAGCAACTTTGATAGAAAATTAATGATAGATAGAATCTGAAAATCAATCACAAAACATGTCTAGGGCTTTGAAATCACCCTTAACCAAATAGAAGTTTAGCCTAGCATAGGCATTGTAAACATAAACATAAAATTAAAGAAAATCTAAGAAGGAAATAAAAGAAAGAAAGAAGAAGAGGAAGAATATTAATTATCCAACCACTTGCTCTCTCTAAAGAAAAATAAAACTAGAGAAAAGAAAGAAGAAGAAAACTTAGAGAATTTTATTAAAATGGCTAATATCCTACCTATGTACAATATGATCCTCTACAATCATCCAAGGCCCTCTATTTATACACATTTTGGAAGGCTAAATGACAAGAGACAAGCTTTACAAATTTCAAAGGTAGGTATAATAGGTGGGTGAATTTTTCTAACAATTTTCGTCATATTGTATGACAATTTTGATCAGCCAACTTGATGGTCGATTTCGTCAATGTTGGAAGCCTGATCTGATCACATTGTCTTCTAGAAAAAGGTTCCCCTATCAGTTACGGATCCATAGCCGTTGGAATCAGCTCATTTTCTGATGTGGATAAGCAGATATGGGCAAAATACGAAAACATGTCAGCACAGACGTCATTGCACATCAGCCAACTTTATGGTCGATTTCGTCAATATTAGAGGCCTGATCTAATCATATGGTCTTCTAGAAAAAGGTTTCCGTATCAGCTACGGATCCATAGCCATTGGAATCAGCTCATTTGCTGATGTGGATAAGCAGATATGGGCAAAATACGAAAACAGGTCAGCACAGACGTCATTGCACATCAGCCAACTTGATGGTCGATTTCGCTAGGGAAAACGACTCCGTTTCAAGAAGTATAAAACATGAAAAAGATAGATATGCCTCTTAGCTTTGCACGGCTACAAATTTCAGCCTTATTGCTTTAGTGAAACTCCAGATATAGCTGATATGGAAAAATGTGTCGGAACTGGAACTGAACTGGATTTGCCCTTAATTCTAGTAATCTGAAATCACTCAAAGAAACTTGTGAAAAACACCAAATTACATAAAAATATAAAAGATCATAAACACAATTAGACTAAACAATAATAACTCGTATTTGACACAAAACAATAATAAAACATAACTAAAAACTATATAATTATACGAGTTATCATTGCTTCAGTGAAACTCCAGATATAGCTGATATGGCAAAATGTGTCGGAACTGGAACTGAACTGGATTTGCCCTTAATTCTAGTAATCTGAAATCACTCAAAGAAACTTGTGAAAAACACCAAATTACATAAAAATATAAAAGATCATAAACACAATTAGACTAAACAATAATAACTCGTATTTGACACAAAACAATAATAAAACATAACTAAAAACTATATAATTATACGAGTTATCACACCCCCACACTTAGATTGTTGCTAGTCCCTAGCAACGACTCAATAAAAATAAAATAAGAAAATCTAATCTAATCCACTTTCGTAGGAAATCACGGTGGCACTTAGCATGTGACACAAGCCTTTAAACCCCTAGGTGTCCCTAGTGGACGAGTTTAGTCTCGTGAGGGTTTACTAGAACGATACCCACAAACATTGAAAAATTAAAATATAAATAAACTTCATATAAATAAACTACATATACTAAAAATATTTACTCCTAATCCTTTCAATACAAATTAGAGACAATATTTGAACAAGTCTTATAAACTAATCAATAGCTTAAAAAATTTCACAAAAAATCATGCTTGAATGTAAATTGTTTGAGTTAAGCCAATATTAGCATAACATATCTCAATCAAAATAGTGCATGTTCAAATTTAATCTCAACTTCTCACATGGGATAATCTCTTGATTTTCACTCTTTAAAGTAGTGGTAAAGTGTTTACACTCAATCAATCTCATGAAAACACTTCTACCATATGCTTGCTTGTCCACCTATTCTCCACTAAAAGATCATGCAACTTCATAAATCAAGAGGTCTTTAATCAAGGTTGTAATGGAGCCAAGGGGTTTGTAATGTGGTTGAAGAACAAAAGGATAAAGATATCACAAAGGTTCCAAAGAGTTCATAAAGTTTAGAGACATAAAAAGATTATACAAAGAAACTTCTCAAAACTCTTTACAAGTACATAGTCACCTAGGCCGGATATTCATGTTGGGCCTTTTCTTCATTCTAACCAACTTTGTAACATCTTTTTCTTTTTCCACAAATTCAAGAGATGATTCATTTTTTTTTTTTATATAGGAATGTATTTGCCAGTATTCCATTTCTTTTTCTCTTGACTTTTCTTTTCTTTTCCCCCCACACTTATTTCTTGTTTCTAACCAAAAAAATATCCCTTGTCTTTGCAACTTGTCTCAAATCATGCTAATTCATCTTTGGAACAAAGGTAAAGATATAAGTATATTTAGGTTAGGGACAAGTTATGGTTACCAAAGAGATAGCTTATTCAATGTAGGCTCAAATTGGTTCACTAAGGGTGTGTTCTCTTGGAACATCAATAAGGGATGGTTGTTTGGCCCTGGCTAAAAATCCTAATGCCTCTATCATATTCATGTTGTCACATGCATCAATATAGTCTCAAACGGTTTAAAGCAAGTTCTAGAGAATCATGTAATCATAAGAGCACTCAAGAAAGAAATTAGATTGATTTGTATAATGCATCAATCATTTTAGGCTCAAAAACTCACAAGAATGATTATACAAGTCAGATTAAGTCTAAACATGCTTCTTTCTCAATCAACATATCATATTAACATTGGCTCATAAAAAGGTTGACATCAAGCTCAATTCTCATGAAAATCTTCTCACTAATAAATATGTTTTAGACTTATGCAATTCATATCTCATCATTGTATTAAAAAGGAACTAAAACACACTAAAAAATAATAATAATAATAAAGACTCATAAAAAAAAAATAGTAGACAAAAATAAAAGAAATCCTAAATCATTCCCCCCACACTTAATTCTTACATTGTCCTCAATGTAAGTCTATTAACCCAAATGAAAGAATCATGTGTAAGAGAAAAGAACTAATAACATAAGAATAGGAACAACTAAGACTTAAAACAAAACAAAGCCATGCAACCTAAATAATCCTAAAATACTAAACAAAAATTAACAAGTATAAAAAAATTAAAATCAAACTGACAAGGTATGTCTCAAGTCTCCCTTACTCAGACCTTGTTCAGAATGAATACTTCTAAATTGCTTAAAACACAACAAACTTTTTTTTTTATTTTAAATTAGCAAAATATGTCCCTTACCCCCTACTAAAATATGACATTGTCCCCAATGTCAAATTTTAAAGGTAGAATTTAGGAGATATTACCTGTAGAGGTTGCTAACCACTTATTATAACTGAGACACAACAAACAAAATGTTAGATAATGTCACAAAGACAAAGTGCAATCCACTCCTTGCTCGTCCATATCTCTTTTTCTTTTTCCGAGCGTTTGCGAAACAACCGTAGCAGATAAATACTCATAAGCTTGGAGCTTTTTGAGTAAATCTTCAATGGTTGTAGCAGAAATTATGGTTCTCCTTGCCTCTGAAAACATGAATCCATTATCCACAGCATTATCTAAATATGAAAGCAAATTACTAAAATAACCATTAATATTAAGCAAACCAATGGGTTTCTTATTTGTGACCAAAGATGACCAAGAAGCCACGCAAGCTATTTCTTCCAATGTACCCAGACCTCCTGGTAAAGCAATGAATGCATCGGCAGAATGGTACATGATTGTTATCCGTTCAGGGATACTCCAGACTTGTATTTCCTTACCCACGGTAGGTCCACAAAAACTTGTGAATAGTTTTGGCACGATTCCTAGAACTGGACTTCCTCCGGCGTGTGCTGCTGTAGCGACTGCTCCCATTAAACCCGTACTACCGCCTCCATAAATCAAGTGGATCATTTGTTGGGCAAGTATTACTCCAACTCTTATGGCTTCATCAGCGAATATGTTATTTTTCCCTGGATAAGCACCTCCAAAGACACAAATTTTTTTAATGCGCTGGGATGAAGTACTTTCCATTTTTTTTTTTTTTTCGAGTGCCTAAAAGAGAATGAGTACATGGTGTAATATATAGAGGACTGAGTAGTGAATCAGACAAGAGTAATAATGTCGCCGAAAGTGTATCTGACCTGTCAGAAGAAAATGTTAACCTAACAAAAGATTTTTGCGTGATTTCAGGAAGAAAATCAAAAAGAGAAGAAAAAATCAACCGTAAAAGACAAATAAAAAAAACGAGAATAATTACACAAATCGAACAACACGTAAATTAAACCAAAATGAAGTTATTGCAAATCAAACCAAAAGCTGAGAAATCATTTATTGTAGTTGTGATTGTGGCTCACATCTTCCTCTGGTTTTACGTCCAGAAACGGCTTGAACGCCTTCTATGAGTCGAGGATATGCTTCCCATCCAGTTTTCTTACAAGCTGGCAAACAGGGTCTTTTAACATCAGATTCCCAAGATGTTGCCATTCCCTTTGGAATTGCAGCCATAAATCAAGAATTTCTCTTTGTACGTCTCCACTAGGATGCGTCTCAAGAGAAAGTTGGATATTACCCAAATTCTCCTTACTCAGTCCATCCTTAATGAATTCAATTTTATCATCTCGATTAGAGGACGGAATCCCAATAGAACGACATTTACCGTTACACGTCCATCGTGCACATTTGTGGCAATTTGAACTCATGCGCTTTGCTCGTCGCTTCTTTGCAAAAGTGCTTCTACCTGTACCTGGTAAATGCAAAACAGGAAGATATTCATCTTCACGTACCTTGGCTTCAATTATCCAACGTA
Organism: Fremontodendron californicum; assembly: GCA_030761205.1. Taxonomy (NCBI): domain Eukaryota; kingdom Viridiplantae; phylum Streptophyta; class Magnoliopsida; order Malvales; family Malvaceae; genus Fremontodendron; species Fremontodendron californicum. The sequence continues at coordinate 3,329,167 of JAULJL010000026.1, forward strand.
TGTCTCCAGGAATCCCTTTGTGCATAAGCATTCTTAATCTTTCAAATCGAACTTGGTAAAGCTTCAGTAAAATATTTCGAGGAAAAGGAGGAAATCGTTTCTGCAATCTTGTGAGAATATCATCCATCCTGAAAAAAAATGAAAAAAAATTGAAAGAGAAATTGGAAGAGCAATTTATATACAATATCAGTTTTGTGGGTAGCTGATGGAACCGATTTAAATAATCACGGAGTACCGTTATCCGCCATTTAACCGGGGTTAAAAAAATTAAAAATTATATTTACATCTAGTTATTTTCAAAACAAGGATCAGAAAGAAAAACAACATAAAAAGACACAAAAACAAAACACTCTAAATAAAATCCTAAATTCTTCCCCCTACACATAATTCTTACATTGTCATTAATGTAATGCTATTAATCCCAAATGAAAGAATCATGTGTAAGTGAAAAGAACTAATAAACAAAATAAACTTATGCAGCCTAAATGAACTTAGAAACACTAAACACAATTAGCAAAGAAACATAAGAAAAAGATAAAGAAAAAGAGAGCAAATCTGAGGATGGCAGTTTGGCAATGCTTTCACTAATTAGGCTGCCTCCCCCAATTAGCACTTGATTTAGTGTTTTGAACCTAACCAACACCCCTTCTTGGCATTTTAGGCTTGTCAGGCTCATACATGAAATTTCCCAAATTTATGCGTTTGAGAGGAAGCTTTCTTTGCACAACAGTGGATGCATTCTCCATTACAAGTATTATTCCATCATCCTTTGTGGTGCATATGTCATCGAGGAATGGAGCATATTTTGATACTTGTTGAATGACCTCCACAAACAAGTTGTTTAAGGTTTCCGGCATGTGTTGTTCATGTTCTTCCTCCTTGAACTTAGCAAATCTACAAGGAAAAGGTGGAGAAGAAACATTAGTAAAAAGTGAAACCTTAAACGTTACCTCAGGTGCCGAAATACTCTTATTTGGATCTTTGGCTTCATTATCCTCAAGAATAGAATCCATCTCTAATTTTGTTTCATCCTCATCTTGTTCCTCATTCTTCAAGGTCACAATAGTAGCATTCTCCTTTGGGTTAACCATCGTTTGGGCTGGGAGTTCTTCAGATCTTTGTGCTACCCATCCCACCATACTACTAGCCAATTGGCTCATTTGCTTTTCCAAACTCTGGATGCTTGCCCTTGTTTCCTGTTGAAATTGCAAAGAATCAGTAACAAGAGAATAGACAAGATCTTCTAAAGAAGTACCTGAGTTTTGAGTCATATGTGGTGGTTGAAAAAGATCTGGTTCTTGAGACCATGATTGATTGAAGCTAGATGGATGAGTGTAATTGGCATAAGGATCTACTTCTTGGTAATTTTCCGAGTAGCCATAATTAGTATGATCCCACCATCCCTCATGGTAAGTGTTTGAGTAATGATCATACTGTTGGTCTTGGAACACTTGATGGCCTTGACATCCTCCCATGGCCAATTGTTGAACTGGGAAGGTGAGATTGGCTTGTTGATTCTCCATGTTCATGTATGCCACCAACTCTTCAAGTGTTAGATTGCTCAATTCCATCGTTTTTTTTTTTTTTTTTTTTTTTCAAAATTTGATCAGAAAAACCCGTATGTACAAGAAAATAAAACTCATTAGAACTGAAAATAAAAATAAACCAAGTAACAAATAAACTAAAGAAAACAATCCCCGGCAACGGCGCCAAAAATTTGATGCACCCAAAAGAGTGTATCTTATTTAACCTTGCACTAAAAAGATCAATTGTAAGTATAATGATTAGCAAGGGTCGAGTCCTCAGGGATTGGGTTTTAATTTATGAGTTATTAGTTTATAACTTACGTTCAAAGAAAACAATAAAAGAAAAGGGGTTTTTGAAGCCAGATTTAAACTAAGTAAATAATAAGAATAAGATGCAAGGCGGTATAATCAGCCAATAAAAATATATATACTAAATTAGGCGGTATAACCAGCCAATAAAAATATATATACTAAATTAGGCGGTATAACCAGCCAATAAAAATAAAACAAAGTTAATATACAAATTAGGCGGTATAACCAGCCAATAAAAATAAATATAAAAAATAAGCAAACTAAAAGTAAGAAAACAAGTAAGTAAGAAGAATTAAATATGAAAAATATGGTTAAGGTTTCATTCTCCACCACTAGACATCATTAAGAATCAATTTAAGATCTATCAATATCAACCAACTATCAAAGTTAACAACCGTAGATAACAACAAGCTCTGTTATCCCAATCTTTCCTTAGTTTGTCGTTAAATAGAACAAGCTCTCTATTTAATCTCTAACCATTAAACAACCTAGATCTATCTTTCTCATCATAAAGCTTCCATTAAATTGAATTTAGAGAGCTTATTCTAGGTTGTTTGATGGTTAGAGATTAAATAGAGATCCTATTCTATTTAATGACAAACTAAGGAAAGATTGGGGTAACAGAGCTTGTTGTTATCTACGGTTGTTAACTTTGATAGTTGGTTGATATTGATAGATTTGAAATTGATTCTTAATGATGTCTAGTGGTGGAGAATGAAACCTGAACCATATTTCTCATATTTGATTCTTCTTAATTACTTGTTTTCTCATTCTTATTGTCAACTTTAGTTTAAATCTGATTTCAAAATCCCCTTTACTTTTGTTTACTTGTTTTTAAGTGATAAACTATTAACTTATAAACTAAAACCCAATCCCTGAGGACTCGACCCTTGCTATTCACTTTTGGTTGCATCAAGTTTTTGGTTGCATCAAGGTTAAATAAGATATACTCTTTTGGTTGCATCAAGTTTTTGGCGCCGTTGCCGGGGATTGCTTTCTTTAGTTTATTTGGTAATTGGTTTATTCTTATTTTCAGTTCTAATTAGTTTTATCTTCCTGTACGTACAGGTTTTTCTTTTCAAATTTTGAAAAAAAAAAAGATGGAATTGAGCAATCTAACACTTGAAGAGTTGGTGGCATACATGAACATGGAGAATCAACAAGCCAATCTCACCTCCCTAGTTCAACAATTGGCCATGGGAGGATGTCAAGGCCATCAAGGGTTCCAAGACCAACCGCATGATCATTACTCAAACACTTACCATGAGGGATGGTGGGATCATACTAATTATGGCTACTCAAAAAGTTTCCAAGAAGTAGATCCTTATGCCAATTACACTCATCCATCTAGCTTCAATCAATCATGGTCTCAAGAACAAGATCTTTTTCAGCCATCACATATGACTCAAAACTTAGGTACTTCTTTAGAAGATCTTGTCTATTCTCTTGTTACTAATACTTTGCAATTTCAACAGGAAACAAGGGCAAGCATCCAGAGTTTGGAAAAGCAAATGAGCCAATTGGCTAGTAGTATGGTGGGATGGGTAGCACAAAGATCTGAAGAACTCCCTGCCCAAACGATGATTAACCCAAAGGAGAATGCTACTATTGTGACCTTGAGGAATGAGGAACAAGATGAGGATGAGACAAAATTAGAGATGGATTCTATTCTTGAGGATAATGAAGCCACATATCCAAATAAGAGTATTTCGATACCTGAGGTAACGTTTAAGATTCCAATTTTTCCTAATGTTTCTTCTCCACCTTTCCCTAGTAGATTCGCAAAGTTCAAGGAGGAGGAACATGAACATGCTGGAAACCTTAAACAGTTTGTTTGTGGATGCCATTCAACAAGTACCAAAAGATGCACCATTCCTCGATGAGCAATGCACTAAAAATGATGGAATAATACTTGTAATGGAGAAGGCATCCACTTTTGTGCAAAGAAAGCTTCCTATCAAACGCATAAATTTGGGAAATTTCATGTATGAGCCTGACAAGCCTAAAAAGCCAAGAAGGGGTGTTGGTTAGGTTCAAAACACTAACTCAAGTGTTAATTGGGAAGGCAGCCCAATTAAAGAAGAAATTGCCAACCTGCCATATTCAGATTTGCTTTCTCTTTCTTTTCCTTTTTCTTTTATTATTTTTATTATTTTTATTTTTTATGTTTATTTGTTAATTTTTTGTTTAGTATTTTAGGATTATTTAGGTTGCATGAGTTTGTTTTTTTTTTTTTTTTGTTTTGAGTCTTAGTTGTTCCTATTCTTATGTTATTAGTTCTTTTCTCTTACACATAATTCTTTCATTTGGGTTAATAGACTTTCATTGAGGACAATGTAAGAATTAAGTGTGGGGGGAAGGATTTAGGATTTCTTTTATTTTTGTCTACTATTTTTTTTATGAGTCTTTATTATTATTATTATTATTAGTGTGTTTTAGTTCCTTTTTAATACAATGATGAGATATGAATTGCATAGGTCAAAAACTAGTTTAGTAGTGAGAAGATTTTTCATGAGAATTAAGCTTGATATCATTTTTCATGGAGCCAATGTTAATATGATATGTTGATTGAGAAAGAAGCATGTTTAGACTTAAACCTGACTTGTATAATCATCCTTGTGAGTTTTTGAGCCTATATGATTGATGTATTATACATATCAATCTAATTTCTTTATTGAGTGCTCCTATGATTACATGATTCTCTAGAACTTGCTTTAAACCGTTTGAGACTATATTGATACATGTGATAACATGAATATGATAGAGGCATTAAGATTATAACCAAAGCCAAACAACCATCCATTATTAATTTTCCAAGAGAACATCCCCACTAGTGAGCCAATTTGAGCCTACATTAAATATGCTATTTTATTGGTAACCACAACTTACACCTAGCCTAAATATATTTATATCCTTACCCTTGTTCTAAAGATGGATTATATATTTTGAGACATATTGCAAAAAACAAGGGATATTTTTAGTTGAAATTTTGGGTTGGAAACAAAAAATAAGTATGGGGGAAGAAAATAAAAGAAAAAGTCAAGAGAAAAAGAAACGGATCATTGTCAAATACATTCCCATATTGAAAAAAAAAACATCTCTTGAACTTCTAGTTAAAGTAAAGAAAAAGATGTTACGAAGTTGGTTAGAATGAAGTAAAGGCTCAACATGAATATTTAGCCTAGGTTATTATGTGCTTTATAAGAGTTTTGAGAAGTTTTATTTGTATGATCTTATTATGACTCTAAACTTTATGAACTCTTTGGAACCTTTGTGATATCTTTATCCTATTGTTCTTTAACCACATTGTAACCTTTTGGCCCCATTACAACCTTGAATAAAGACCTCTTGATTTATGAAGTTGTATGATCTAAATAGTGGAGAATAGGTGGACAAGCAAGCATATGGTAGAAGTGTTTTCATGAGATTGATTGAGTGTAAACATTTTACCACTACTTTAAAGAGTGAAAATCAGGAGAGTATCCCATGTGAGAAGTTGAGATTAAGTTTGAATATGCACTATTTTTATTGAAATATGTTAAGCTAATATTGGCTTAACTCAAACTATTTACATTCAAGCAAGATTTTTTGTGAATTTCTTTAAGCTATTGATTAGTTTATAAGACTTGTCCAATGATTATCTCTAATTTATATTGGAAGGATTAGTTGTAATTATTATTATTATTCTTATTATTTTTTTATGTTTTCAATGTTTGTGGGTATCGTCCTAGTAAACCCTCACGAGACTAAACTCGTCCACTAGGGACACCTAGGGGTTTAAAGGCTACTGTCACATGCTAAGTGCCACAGTGATTTCCTACAAAAGTGGATTAGATTAGATTAGATTTTCTTATTTTGTTTTCATTTTTGTTTTGCTCGAGGACTAGCAAAAAGCTAAGTGTGGGGGTATTTGATAAGCTCATAAAATATACATTTTATGCCTTTCTACCTTTAGTTTTTGTTATGTTTTCGATCTTTATCTTGTTTACTTATAATATGTTTTTGAATTTTAGGTACAATAAGGAGAATGAAGTCAAAAGATGTCAATTATGATGGTAAAGAGCTTACAAAATCATAATAACAAGATGGAAGAAGACTTGGGAGTCAAAAATATCAATTTCTGGTTGAAAAGCAATCAGGCAGATTTGACCTCCGGAGCTTGTTGTAAAGAAAACATGATGTTAGGTCTTTATTTGAAAAAACTTCCTTCATGACTTTTGAATTTGACTTGATTATCTTTCCAACGATATATTATGGGCCCAAATCAGATAAGAAATGGGCATTGAAAATGGTGCTAGAAGATCTTCCTAAAGAACCCTGAGGCCAGAAAAACCCTAATCGCAAATCTGAAAAAAAGGCAAAAACGTGAATTTTCACCTCCAGGCTTACTTGTGCGGCAAGGACTTATTCTCAGGGTTTTAAAACTCTTTAAATACCATCTTTTGAGCCACAAACTAGACATCTTTTGAGGAGACTCAAAGGATCATCATTCTTCTTCTTCTTCTTCATTCTTTTATTTTTCTTTTTAGTTTTATGTATATATTATCTATGCCTATGCTAGGCTAAACTTCTATTTGGTTAAGGGTGATTTCAAAGCCCTAGACATGTTTTGTGATTGATTTTCAGATTCTATCTATCATTAATTTTCTATCAAAGTTGCTTATGTTCTTCTACAATAATTGTTCATGATGTTGTCTTGATTTATTTAGGTGTACAACTAGATAGATCTTGATAATTATCTATTGCTAGTTTAGGAGTCTTGATCCGTGTAATTGTCTTGATTTCCTATTCATAAGTGGCAATTTGTGATTAATGATTATGGTCAAGTTTTCAATAATTGCAAAGTGGAACATAACCTAAGTTGAACAATCCGAGCTTATGTGTTTGTTGCTTAGATCAACCTATCTTTCTCATCATAAAGCTGCCATTAAATTGAATTTAGAGAGCTTATTCTAGGTTGTTTAATGGTTAGAGATTAAATAGAGAGCTTGTTCTATTTAACGACAAACTAAGGAAAGATTGGGATAACAGAGCTTGTTGTTATCTACGGTTGTTAACTTTGATAGTTGGTTGATATTGATAGATCTTAAATTGATTCTTAATGATGTCTAGTGGTGGAGAATGAAATCTTAACCATATTTTTCATATTTAATTCTTCTTACTTACTTGTTTTCTTACTTTTCTAGTTTGCTTATTTTTAAGAGTGAAAATCATGAGGGTATCCCATGTGAGAAGTTGAGATTAAATTTGAACATGCACTATTTTGATTGAGATATGTTATGTTAATTTTAGCTTAACTCAAACAATTTACATTCAAGCATGATTTTTTGTGAAATTCTTTAAGCTATTGATTAGTTTATAAGACTTGTTCAAAGATTGTCTCTAATTTGTATTGAAAGGATTAGGAGTAAATATTTTTAGTATATGTAGTTTATTTATATTTTAGTTTTTCAATGTTTGTGGGTATCGTTCTAGTAAACCCTCACGAGACTAAAACTCGTCCACTAGGGACACCTAGGGGTTTAAAGGCTTGTGTCACATGCTAAGTGCCACCGTTATTTCCTACGAAAATGGATTAGATTAGATTTTCTTATTTTATTTTTATTGAGTCGTTGCTAGGGACTAGCAACAATCTAAGTGTGGGGGTGTGATAACTCGTATAATTATATAGTTTTTAGTTATGTTTTATTATTGTTTTGTGTCAAATACGAGTTATTATTGCTTAGTCTAATTGTGTTTATGATTTTTTATGTTTTTATGTAATTTGGTGTTTTTCACGAGTTTCTTTGAGTGATTTCAGATTACTAGGTTAAATCAAGAATTAAGGGCAAATCCAGTTCAGTTCCAGTTCCGACACCTTTTGCCATATCAGCTATATCTCGAGTTTCACTGAAGCAATAAGGCTGAACTTTTATCCGTGCAAAGTTAAGAGGCATATCTATCTTTTTCATGTTTTACACTTCTTGAAACGGAGTCGTTTTCCCTAGCGAAATCGACCATCAAGTTGGCTGATGTGCAATGACGTCTGTGCTGACATGTTTTCGTATTTTGCCCATATCTTCTTATCCATATCAGCAAATTAGCTGATTCCAACGGCTATGGATCACTAACTGATAGGGGAACATTTTTCTAGAAGAACATGTGATCAGATCAGGCCTTCAATATTGACAAAATCGACCATCAAGTTGGCTGATCAAAATTGTCATACAATATGACGAAAATTGTTAGAAAAATGCACCCACCTATTATACCTACCTTTGAAATTTGTAAAGCTTGTCTCTTGTCATTTAGCCCTCCAAAATGTGTATAAATAGAGGGCCTTGGATGATTGTAAGGATCATATTGTACATTGGTAGGATATTAGCCATTATAATAAAATTCTCTAAGTTTTCTTCTTCTTTCTTTTCTCTAGTTTTCTTCTTCTTTATTTTCTTCTTCTTCTTTCTTTCTTTTATTTCCTTCTTAGATTCTCTTTAATTTTATGTTTATGTTTACAATGCCTATGCTAGGCTAAACTTCTACTTGATTAAGGGTGATTTCAAAGCCCTAGACATGTTTTGTGATTGATTTTCAGATTCTATCTATCATTAATTTTCTATCAAAGTTGCTTATGTTCTTCTACAATAATTGTTCATGATGTTGTCTTGATTTATTTAGGTGTACAACTAGATAGATCTTGATAATTATCTATTGCTAGTTTAGGAGTCTTGATCCGTGTAATTGTCTTGATTTCCTATTCATAAGTGGCAATTTGTGATTAATGATTATGGTCAAGTTTTCAATAATTGCAAAGCGGAACATAACCTAAGTTGAACAATCCGAGCTTATGTGTTTGTTGCTTAGATCAACCTATCTTTCTCATCATAAAGCTGCCATTAAATTGAATTTAGAGAGCTTATTATAGGTTGTTTAATGGTTAGAGATTAAATAGAGAGCTTGTTCTATTTAACGACAAACTAAGGAAAGATTGGGATAACAGAGCTTGTTGTTATCTACGGTTGTTAACTTTGATAGTTGGTTGATATTGATAGATCTGAAATTGATTCTTAATGATGTCTAGTGGTGGAGAATGAAACCTTAACCATATTTTTCATATTTGATTCTTCTTACTTACTTGTTTTCTTACTTTTCTAGTTTGCTTATTTTTAAAAGTATATTTATTTTTATTGGCTGGTTATACCGCCTAATTTGTATATTAACTTTGTTTTATTTTTATTGGCTGGTTATACCGCCTAATTTAGTATATATATTTTTATTGGCTGGTTATACCGCCTTGCATCTTATTCTTATTATTTACTTTAGTTTAAATCTGGCTTCAAAAACCCCTTTTCTTTTATTGTTCTTGAATTTAAGTTTTAAACTATTAACTTATAAACTAAAACCCAATCCCTGAGGACTCGACCCTTGCTAACTACTATACTTACAATTTATCTTTTTAGTGCAAGGTTAAATAAGATACACTCTTTTGGGTGCATCAAAAGGCAAAGGGAAATGATCTTTCCTCGTCACTGAGTTAAGTTTCCTATAGTCAATGCACATGCGCCAACCAGTAACAGTCCTAGCTGGAATTAATTCATTGTTTTCATTTTTAACTACAGTAACTCCAGATTTCTTAGGTACGACTTGAGTAGGACTTACCCATTTGCTATCAGAGATAGGATAAATGATTCCATTATCTAGAAGTTTAATGACTTCATTTCTCACTACTTCTTTCATATTAGGATTAAGCATTCGTTGCATTTGTCTAGAGGGTTTAGCATTTTCCTCTAAATAAATATTATGTGTGCAGATTAATGGGCTTATTCCCTTTATGTCAGCTAAGGTCCATCCTAATGCATTTTTGTGCATCTTCAAAAGTTGTAACAACTTACCTTCTTGTAGTTCATCAAGATGTGAAGAAATTATGACTGGAAAAGTTTCACTCTCACCCAAAAAGGAATATTTTAGCTCGGATGGCAATGGTTTTAAATCCAGCTTGGGTGGTTCAATAGTTGATGGTACAGTGACATTTGTAAGTGATGGAAGTTCCTCAAACTTTTGTTTCCAACAATGCTTATCCTGAAAAGAATTTAACAAAGAATCAGTGTGTGAAATTTCTGAAGCATTATCAAACTCACATTCAATTAAATAAGCTTCTAAAGGATCATGGAATGTGGTAGTGGTGAGATGTTCATGAACAAGTTCTTCAATGAAATCCACTTCATGTACTTCTGAATTATCACCAGGTTGCTTGCAAATGTTGAACACATTTAATTCTAAAGTCATATTTCCAAAAGAAATGTTCAACATACCATTCCTGCAATTTATCAGAGCATTAGAAGTTGCAAGAAATGGACGGCCTAATATAACAGGAATTTGAACATTTGGATTTGAAACAGGATGTGTGTCCAAAACAATAAAATCAACAGGGAAGTACAAATTATCAATTTGAACCAAAACATCTTCAACTATCCCTCGAGGAATTTTTACAGAACGATCAGCTAGTTGAAGTGTAACAGGTGTTTCCTTGAGTTCACCTAAACCTAACTGTTGATAAACAGAAAGGCAAAAGATTAACACTAGCACCAAGATCAAGCAATGTACGTTCTATTCTAGTGTTTCCAATGATGTATGAGATTGTTGGACATCCAGGATCTTTGAATTTTGGTGGAGTAAGGTGCTGAATGATTGAGCTCACACTTTCCGTCAGAAATGCTTTCTTTTGTACATTATGTTTCCTTTTAACTGTGCACATGTCCTTCAAAAATTTAGCATAAGATGGAACTTGTTTGATTGCATCCAATAAAGGAATGTTAATCTTAACTTGTTTGAAAAGTTCATAAATTTCTGCATTTTGATTCAAATTCTTTATTGTTTGCAACCTTTGAGGAAAAGGAGCAGGATGCATACCTTTTTCTTTGTCCAAATTTTCAAGAAGTTCAGACTTACCATCATCCTTACCATTACTTTTCGGAGGGGAAAGAGGATCTTGGTCTTTTGATGGAATGTTTTTGTCAATTGCCTTTCCACTTCGAAGAGTTGTGATAGAACTGGCATTTTCCTGTTGAGTTTCATTGGAGCAAGAAACAAGACATTGAGTAGAAGGGTTAGGCTGAGGTTGAGCAGGAAACTTACCTTTTTCTTGAGTGCGTAATGAAGCTGTCAATGTGGACAAGGTGTTTTTGATCTCATTGATGTCCTGTGAAGTCCGGTTATTCACATTTGCTTGTGTTTGCATGAATGCTTGCAATGTCTCTTCCAAGGTTTGTACACGTGAAGGTTGATAGGAAAAAGTGTTGCCCGGCTTTTGAGATTGTGGTACCTGAACATGATTATTATTCCGCCAACTGAAGTTGGGATGATTTCTCCATTTAGGGTTATACGTTTCAGAGTAAGGAGAAGGAAAAGGCTTTTTAAATGTGTTTATGGAATTTACTTGATCATGCAACGCTTCTTTAAGAATGGGAATGTTTGGACATTCAGAAGTGGGGTGTCCCATGATTTCACAAATTCCACAACTTTCTTCATTTTTAACCGTTTTGACTTCTTTTACTTCTCTAAGTTCCATGGCTTCAATCTTTCTAGCCAAATTAGCTACTTTAGCTTTTATCTCATCTTCTTGACTAAAATGATATTTTCCTCTGTTAGAAACAACATTAGATCTATTGGAACTTTCAGAGGAATTATCTGTGTGCCAGGCTTGAGAGTTATCTGCCAAATGGTCTAGATAGTCAAAGGCTTCTTCAGGTTCTTTTTCTAGAAACTCACCGTTACACATTGTTTCAACAAATTGTTTAGTTTCGGGAGTTAAACTTTCATAAAAGAAACTAATAAGACGCCATTTTTCAAAACCATGATGTGGACAAGAACTTAACAAATCTTTAAAATGCTCCCAGCACTGAAAAAAATGCTTCATTTTGATTTTGATTGAAATTTTGAATATGACTTTTCAAAGCAGTAGTTTTATGTGCTGGGAAAAATTTCTTTAGAAACTCAGTTTGTAATTCTTGCCATGTGCCAATTGACCTTGGTTTTAAATTATGAAGCCAAATTTTTGCTTTATCTTTTAAAGAAAAAGGAAATAATTTTAGCTTGACAATTTCATTTGTACATTGTTGGTCATTAAAGGTGACACATACATCTTCGAAGTCTTTTAGAAACGAGTAAGCACTTTCCGATTCTAACCCATGGAAATTTGGAAGCAAAGCTATCATACCTGGTTTAAAACGAAAGTTGTTTGCATTGAGAGGAAAAATAAAACAAGAGGGTGATGAGCTTCGAGTTGGTTGCAAGTAGTCACGCATGGTGCGTACTTGACTGTTCTCATCTTCAGCATGAACACTTTCATTGTCAGCCATGGTAGGAGTTGTATTAGAAAGATTACCTGAAAAAGTTTCACAATAAAATCTAACTAAACGACGAGATCTAAAATCACGTCGCCAAACAAGCATAAAACAAAGTTAATATACAAATTAGGCGGTATAACCAGCCAATAAAAATAAAACAAAGTTAGTATACAATATAAATATAAATATATAGAAAATTAGGCGGTATAACCAGCCAATAAAAATAAATATACTTATAAACTTATATACTTAGTATTGCCTCCCCGGCAACGGCGCCAAAAACTTGATGGAGACTCAATTAAGAGTTGTAAACCCAAGTGCAGGTTATGTTCAAGTAATAAATTCTCGGGTGTCCGAGGTCGAACCACAGGGAAGCGTACTAGTAAGTATAAGTTTATAAATATATATGAAAAAGAAAATAAACAAGATATTAGGGAATCAATAACAAAGAAAGTAAACAAGATATTAGAGAACAAAATAAACAAAATAACATAAAAGCAATTAAACAAGATATAAAAAACAATAAGAAAGGATGTTGAGGTTAGAGAATCCACTCTTGGTGTTATGCTAAGATTAATCTTGTTTTATTACACAATTGAAATCCACACATAAGGGAGGTTCCAATCGGAAGGTTTAGCAATTCAGTCCAAATTGTCCAACGTCCATAGCATATGATATTATGTTCATTTGGTGTCCTCAAAACTCATAAAAAGAGTCCAAGCATTCCTTATGCCAAGGTATATGTCTACAATAAATCAAGGTTATGAAACCAAGCATTTACTGTGCCATTTTCATTGTCAATAATGAATCAAGATCTCTACTTTGCAAGTATGATTTTAAACCAAAAGAAAATATTATCTATACTAGTGTTTATAAATGATGATTCATTTTAGCTCATGTTTAAGAGACTAACCTTAGCATTTACCAAAAGCTTCACCTCATCACCTCAACAATATGATTAGCAACACATACTAGATATGAATAAAATGAAAAGAAATGTAAGAAGCATAAGTAAATAAAAAAAAGAAAACTAGAGAAAGGAAAGAAGAAGAAAACTTAGAGAATTTTATTACAATGGCTAATATCCTACCAATGTATAATGTATCCCAATACTCATCCAAGGCCCTCTATTTATACACATTTTGGAGGGCTAAATGACAAGAGACAAGCTTTACAAATTTCAAAGGTAGGTATAATAGGTGGGTGCATTTTTCTAACAATTTTCGTCATATTGTATGACAATTCTGATCAGCCAGCTTAATTGTCGATTTTGTCAATGTTGGAGGCTCGATCTGATAAAATTGTCTTCTAGAAAAATATACCCCTATCAGTTACGGATCCATAGCCGTTGGAATCAGCTCATTTGCTGATGTGGATAAGAAGATATGAGCAAAATACGAAAACATGTCAGCACAGACGTCATTGCACATCAGCCAACTTGATGGTCGATTTCGCTAGGGAAAACGACTCCGTTTCAAGAAGTGTAAAACATAAAAAAGATAGATATGCCTCTTAGCTTTGCACGGCTACAAATATCAGCCTTATTGCTTCAGTGAAACTCGAGATATAGCTGATATGCCAAACGGTGTCGGAACTGGAACTGAACTGGATTTGCCCTTAATTCTAGTAATCTGAAATCACTCAAAGAAACTTGTGAAAAACACCAAATTACATAAAAATATAAAAGATCATAAACACAATTAGACTAAACAATAATAACTCGTATTTGACACAAAACAATAATAAAACATAACTAAAAACTATATAATTATACGAGTTATCACATGGCATAAGAATGAATGTCATGTGAATGAAATCAACATGGAAAGCAAAATGACATGGCATGTGAATGACATGGTAGAAGAATGAATGTCATATGAATGAAATCGACATGGCAAACAAAATGACAGGGCATATGAATGACCTGGCATAAGAATGAATGTAATGTGAATGAAATCGACATGGCAAACAAAATGACATGGCATATGAATGAATATAATGTGAATAAAATCGACATGGAAAGCAAAATGACATGGCATATGAATGACATGGCCTGAGAATGAATGTCATAACATAATCTAAATGATACGGGAAGGCCGAGTGACATGGCATACTAAAAAATGACATGGCACGTGAATGGATTACATGACATATGAAGGACATAGCATGAGAACAACATGACATAATCTAAGTGATATGGCATGTGAATGAATGGCATATGAATGACATAGCATGAGAACGACATGACATAATCTAAGTGATATGGCGCATGAATGACATGGCATGCTTGACATGGCAAAAACCACAAAATGACATCATCATAAAATATTCATAATCACATCATAATAACATGCACACATCATTATGGATTATTCAAGTGGGGAATCATATGAATAGCATATGTCGGGAAATATTACCATGCTTCTCGGCAAACCCGAAAAAGATTGGAAACTATTTCTTTCATATGATATTTACATGGTTCCGAGTAAAATGAAAACTATATGTTTCGATTCCATAAACACGTGCGTTGAATAATTTTCTAACCTCCCCGACAAACCCGACAAAGATTGGGAACTAATTCTTGCCAAATGTTTAGGAAATCGAAAAATACGTTTTTATGTCGAATTAAGTAAAAACATTTTTAAAAATGCAATGCATGAAGATGTATTACTTCCTTGAAGTAAGGACATCCATATACCTAAAAAGGTATCCGACTACCTTTGGAAGCGACTTAAATCGGATTTTCAAAATCAAAAGATTTTGGGCTTGGGTTTAAAAAAATGGAAACATTTTAAACGAACAAGGCCTCATGCCGAACCCCCCTCTTTAAAAGGCTCTATTTTCCTAGTTTTGAAATCCGGGTTGACCACCATTGACCCGACTTTTATAAAATCAAATTTTATGATTGAATGACATGGGAATTAACTTAAGACAATAACCAAAGTCCCAAATCAGCCCCCTCTTTGTTATCCTAACAAAACAGAAAATTATTATTTCTTAAAAAACAAATCTGACTCTCACTGGCAGTTTTGAAAACCTATTTTTTTGCCCTTCTACGAAATTTCAGAAAAATCTAAAAAAAATAGGTTACCTAAAATAAGTTGATCTCCATGGGAAAAAATCAGCTTAATTTTTGGAGCATGGATACTATGACCGAATTTTACCAAAATAAGACACTGAGTTAAAAACTGCCTTGTCAAAATCTATTTTTTCAACCATGATAAAAAAAAATCTGAAAATCATGATAAAAATATCATGGCATCCCTAAATGGCTATTGCATATGGTAAAAAAATGAATTTATTTTGACCATTGATGAGTGGTGAAAAAAATCAAAGTCAGAATACCCAATCTAAAATATCACTCTCTCAACTATCATAGACAAAGGGTTTTTGGCTAGAGATCATTGGTTGATCTTGGCCAAATATCATGAAATGCATGATTTTATAGCCCACAATCATATGACAATAGATCAAACATGAGTCAAAAGCATGAACACAACCAAGCAAGCAAGAAATATCAAGCAAGAACAAGCACAAAGACATCCTAGTAGGTTCGGCTATTGCATGAAACATAGAGAAATTTTTTGTCAATTTGGTTATTTGATAAAGAATGAAGAACAAAGGATAGAAAACCTTTAAGATTTATTTTTAAAAACCTTTTTTATTTATCAACAGTTTACAAATCACATGAACAAAAAGAGAATAAAAAGAATCACAATATTAAAGAAGAAGAAAGGAAGAGGTAGCTAGCTTTTGCTTTCCAAATCAAAGTTGTCAAATTTTTATTTTTCTCTTCTCTTTTTCTTCTCCCTTTTCTCTCAAGAATGAAAAATGCCTTAAAGAAAAAAATGAACCTCCTCCCCTCACTATGGCCGACCCTTGGTATTCTATAGGGAGTGTGTGTGGCTTTTTATTTTTTTTACCCTTGTCATGCTTCCCATGCTCCTCCAACATCCTTTGCCACATGGCAAAAAGTGTTCCCCCCAAATGCCTATTTCCCTTAAAAAGAGGGAGCTTGTCCCCTATTTGTATTGTGCTTCCCTTAAAAATAGGGAATCCTAGCCTCCCATTGGCTAACAATGCCACCTCAACCATTTATGTCTTCTATCTCTAATAAAATATCTTTGCCATTTGTTAAGATCATAGAGGCTACTTGTAAGACCCTCGTAAGACAGAGATCAACTCAGATTTCCTTAAATGATTCATAGATGGTGGATCAAGTTTATGTATGCTTGTAGACAAAGTAGACTACCATTTGGTCTTATTGTTATATTAATAATTTTTAGAGTAAGGGGTTTAATCGGATATTTGAGAGATTTAGCCCTAAAGTGACCATGAGTCAGGAATCACAACCGAGACAATGTAAATCCCATAAAATTTGGTATTTTAACTTCACAAGTGTTAAAATGTCATATATCAATGATCAGGATTATTCGAAAAATCTAATCGGCACAAAATCGGTAAAATATGAATCAGGGGTCAAAATTTTATTTTTTGTTCATATACAGTACCAATAGACTCTGGGATCATAGAGGATCACAATATGATGCTTAGATTGAAAATTTGACATTTTTTTCTTACTCAAAAAGTTAAGTGGAAAATGGATACGCCTTTAGTTAACTTAAATGAGTGAAAATCCAAAACTGGCCGCGGGAAGGTCCTAAAAAGGTTTTAACAAAGTAAATGGACTCATATGGACATAAAATGATGTAAGAAAGCTGTTGGTGAATTCAGAACGAGATTCGGAGCTAAAACAGAAAAAGCCTTAATGTTAACCCGTAAACGATCCGAGGCCCGGATTTGATGTTCAGGATATCAAAAAATTATGAAAACTTGCGTACTAGTGTAAAATGATATTTTAAACATATCCATGTTGAGACAAGTGAAAAATGAGCTTCTGAACATAAAAATTTCACGTGGGCCCATTTAGGCACTAAAAGACAAAAAAACGGGTTAAAGGGGTATTTTTGTCATTTGGCTTGGTAAATGGCCATAAAAATCAGCCAAGAAACCCCATGACCAGCCGTGACTTTGATTTTTTCATGACTTAAGGGTTGTTTCTTCTTCAACCTTGAGAAAACCTAACCAATGTGAAGAAAACTCTATAACCAAAAGCTTGTAAGCTTGATCTTTTGATTTCTACTCATCACCAAGCCCAAAAAACACATATTTCTACTATCTAGAAGGTAAGGATTACTTATTTGGTGTTAGATTTTCAAGAAATCATGAGAAACTATGTGCTTCTCTTTATGGCCATTTTGCCTTAGGTGGTTTCCAACATAGTCACCACCATAAACCACCATCATGAATAGCTCTAAATCAACCTCTACATCTATTATTTGGGGTTGGTTGAGTGAAAAAGTGGCTTGGAGTTGGAAATCTAAGCTTGGCCGAATTCACCATGTTGGCTAACCACCTTGTGTCGCCACTTCCACCACCATTCGAGGCCACCGTTAGCTTTGTTAGGCTCGGGGGAGCACTTTCCTGTGATCGTTGCTCCGAATTTCCACCCGAGTTAGGTGTAAAAATTATAAAGTTTAAATAGCTAAGCTATAGATTTTCGGATAGTAGTGAATTAGCTACAATTTGGATATTGTGAATGTTTTCAAATTTATAAAATATTTATGAAATTATTCTTTATATACTAGGAGCGCGGATTAGCTGAGTCCGTGGTTGGAAGAGCTTTGGAGCACGAGGATCCAATTTCTTCCGCTTAGCGCATAGTGAGTAAGCGTGTAGCGATAGACGTAGGATCGTTATATTATGTTATGACATACCGATTGTGATCCTATAAATGTATGACATAGAATTACCTTATGATGTCGAGTTCTCGTAAAGATGTGAGAAAAAGGTCCAAGGAATATACAAGTGATGATTATGTAATAATCCGCGATTGTCGTATGAGTGGTCGACCGTATGGCATCACATTGTTCCAAGTGATGATTATGTAATACTTCGGGATTATAGTATGAGTGGTCGACCGTATGGCGCCATATTGTTCCTTGCTAGTATGGTTATTTAAATGCTATGTGATGCATGTTTATTGTACTGTTAAGCTATACCGGATTTGTAGGCTGCCATTGTACCCTACCGAATTTGTAGGCTGCCATTGTGCCGTACCGGTTTTGTAGGAGCCTTAGTGCCCTACCGATTTTGTAGGAGCCTTCATGCCCTATCGGTTTTGTAGGAGCTTTCGAGCCCTACCGGTTTGTAGAAGTCTACGGACCCTACCAGATGTTATATTTGTTTGTGATGTTGGATAGAAACATCCAGGTGATATTAGTTAATATAATTTTTGAGTCTTCTCCATAGACTTTATTGTTTCTGCGTTTGCTCACTAGATCCTTATGACTCACCCTTTAGTCATTTTTCTTTTCCAGATACTGATCGACCGGTCCCTCATCCGCCCCGCCAGCTTGCTCGTGACCGATAGCCGGTGAGCGTGGCATACCGTTTTGACGAGATGATCCGTATGATGGAGGAGCCGTGCACAGTCACCTAGGGATGTCATATGTTATTTTGTCTAAGTATGTTGCATTATCTGTCATGCAGTTATCCGGTCAGAGATCGAGATTGTTGTGTACATTTTGGGCAGTGTATATATATATATATATATGTACATTATGGTTCACTTTGTGCGTCTGCTCTGGGGCATCTCGGTTACTCCCTAGTTGGAGGTGTCCTAACTGGAATGTCACGTGTTATTATTATTGTGTTGCATGTTATGCAGGTTCGGTAAACCCCCCTTATTGGGCGAGGTCATGCCGAAATTTCGTTAGATAGATGAATGGTTAAGGCTTCGGAGGCAAGGGTACATACTTGTCTCTGGCCGATCACAGTTCCAGAGTTGGGATGTAACAAAGTTGGTATCAGAGCATTGTCTAGAGGTCGGTGACTGTACACGTGTCCATCATGTAAAGGATCACTTGTTGGTTATATTGGATAATGCGGGGTGGGATAGATGAGGGTACCTAATAATTAAATTTTTGTCTAAGGTTATTATGCCCCCGATGCAGAGAACATGGGGTAAGCGGAGGGGACGACCACCTAGGATTCCCGATCAGGCCTCCACAGGACATCCAAATCCTGTTCCTAGAGAACGAGAAAATACCGTTGGATCTACTAGGGGGTCAGCAGCAGGTAATAGGGTAGAATAGTTAGCTGTTGAGATTGGTGAGATACATCAGAAGGTTAGGACCCTGATAGATCTACTAGTAGATCAGTGGCAGCAGAGGTAGGACCAGGCCCCTCCAGGTCCTCCACGGCCACAGAATTCCCTTGAGGGACAGCAACCCGCCCAACAAGGGCCGTATCTCCCAGTGACATTATATGAGTTTCAACGGAATAAGCCATCGGTATTTTCTGGGATTGAGCTTGATTCAGACCCACAGGACTTTGTGGATGTATGTGACCCATTATATGTGGCTCTCGGATGCTCACCAGTTAGGGCTGTGGAGTTGACTAGTTATCAGTTGACGGCGGTTGCCTATGAGTGGTATAAGGCCCTATTGAGGAGCCGGCCAGCTGGTAGCCCTCCATTAGAATGGTCTGAGTTTTATAATGCTTTTATTGAGCGATTCATGAATGTGAGTCTACGGGATGCTAAGGCTCGAGAGTTTGAGTTACTGAAACAGACTGAGGGCATGTTAGTGTTGGATTCAAAAATAAATCTATCTCATGAATCTACTAGGATGATTATAGACTTTATTGCTCCAGGTTCCTTGAGCCATTAGGAAACTAGTTGGTCAAATTCCTAGGGATACCATACATAGTCTTCATATGTCTTGATGGTGATGTCCTTGGTCATTCTTCTTGGCGCCTTGTCTCCTTACATTTTGGAATTACATAAATTCTAATCTTAGCCTAAATCTAAATCTACAAGCCTATATAACATTTACATATCTTTGGTAGAAACCTCGAGTTACATTCGAGGGGAGTTAGGTGAGAAGAGAATTTACAACTTCGGAAATGAAAAAGAGAAGGCAGGGTTCGCAACCCTATTTATAAATATCCAAAAAGAAAATTTAAAAATCCATGACCTAAGTCTAAGGTCTAAGTCCATAACCATCCTCATGCTTTCATAATCACATCATAAAGCATAAAAATAAATGCATACATATTTAATGTCACTTAGTAATCATGTGTGTCATTTAAGGAAAGTAATATTTAAACTTATTTAAATATATTTGGCTCAAATTATCTAGTAATTTTAATTTTAATTCAATTTACTTGAGTCCTAATCCAATTAGGATTCATTGAATTAAAATCTTCCATCTAATTAAACAATTTAATTAGATTTCCTAACACCTTAGGAAGTTCAAGTTTGATTAGGAAACTTTCTCTACAAGGAAAGTTTCATATCTTCTCTTAACTTTTAGGAGTCCTTGTTCAACTAGGAAACGATTTCCACAAGGATAGCTTAGGTGCATTCCTAACTCTTAGGAATCCAATCTTGACTAGGTAACAATTTTCACAAGTCCAAAATTCCAAAGAATAAGAATTTCCAAAAATAGAAAGCGATGCCCTAACACACAACTTTTGTGTGTAGCCGCCTCCCACCTTTAGTATGTCACGCCGCCGTAACTTGCAGCCCTTTTTGGGGCAACGTTTGCCTCAAAGCAGCCACCTCTTTTGGTGGGTAAGTGGTGAACAATTCAAACACAATTCATTCTTTGATTTTTACCCAATTATACCTACAATTCAAGAATCAAATTCAAGAACTCAAGGCTGCCCAAAAAATTCCAGCAACCATGCAAACTGTTTGCACAACTTTGAGAGGCCGTTTCGGCAATCAGAAAGAATAAAAAAAGTCACCAAAAATTACATCATCAAGATAGACATGTTTCGGTCTTCTCCTCAAATTTTCAAAATTTTTGGACACCTCTAACCATGTCAAAACCGCAACTTACAGTAGGTTTGCAGAAAAAATCCTGCACTGTATATTTTAAAAATTCAAGCACCAAAACCAATTCAAATCAAATCCAAACTTGTTTCTTTTAACTTCTTTGTGTCATGCAATCATATGGCAAGGTTAAAAATTGATCAAATCAATTTTAAACATGTTTTAAACAATTTAAAACACCAAGATCAGATTGCAAACAGAATCTGTCATAATTGAAACAAAACAAGAAAACGTTTTTCTTGATGGAACTTTGCTAATTCAACACACAATTCAATCCAATTGAATATTACCAAGAATTAAACATGTAAATCACAAGAAAACTTACAAGATAGGCTCTGATACCACTGTTGGGATTCGACTTCATGCTCAAACAATAATCGAATTAAAGAAGAACATGAAGGCAGCAGAATAATAAATAAAGAAATAGACGAATCTTACAAGATCATGCTTGTAAAATTTTAATGTGATCTTGTAATTATAAAGCATACATATGATCAAGAATCATACCTTAACTCAAAGATCTAGTAATCTTGAGTTTCCAAACAGCCCACTTAATCTTGAACACCAAGCTGTCAATCCGAGACTTCAAGCCACACAAGTGTTTGGCCTCTAACGGTAATCCACACAAGATGGTCAAGAAAACCTTCATAAGGTAGGAATGGAGTCTTGCCGAAAATGATGCTAGTAGTTTAGGTTTCAAGAAACCTCTCCCCATCTAAATAAACATCCCTGATTGAATGCTTCATAAGCATCAAGAAGAAGAAAACGTTTTTTTTGCTTCTTCGGGTTTGGTGCGCCAACCTCAAGGATTATCTTGATCTTCTTTCTTCTTCACTCTATGCCTTTGCTCTCTTGAAAGAAAATGTTTTTCTCTCTAGCAATCCATGAAGAAGCAAGGAGGAAGAAAGAAATCTAGAAGACACCAAACCCTCTAAGCATATCACATATGCGGCTAGAGGGGCCATAGGGAGGTTGGCTATCACATGTTTCTATTATATAGGGGGTGGCCATCGCTCCAGGGTTTGGACTATGGATAATAACTCTTATGTATTTGCCCTTAAGTCCTTCCACTTAATTAAACTATTTAATTAAGTCCCTACTGATTAAATTCTCAAATTAATCAATTAGGCTCTTTCCATTTTAATCTCTTAATTCACGTTTCTGTGTGTGACCCATTACGCTTCCAATATGTTGGCAATGAATATAAATTAATCTAATTAATTTATACTCATAGATCATGAGCGAACTCTAGCAAGCCATCATGACCATCCAAATACTGGAGAGTCAAGTTATTCTCGACATAACCTTTCGTGTTCAGTCTATCAGTGTAATTCGGTTATTTCACCAAATATCTCGAAAAGACCATGAGCATGGTGCAGTGTCTACTCATGTTCAATCCATATTAGTTCTTGCAACTATTAGTTAACTTTGTGAACTTAGAGAAAGTATTTCTCCTAAATTCGTCATACTCCAGCCAGAGATTCCATCAAGTTAACTTAAGCCAAGAACAGAAGAGATATGTATCTGATGTCACTTGGAGTGGTGAATCCTCTCTGGCTCACTCATCCATCTTCATATGGTTCATGTCATACCCAAAACCACCCTACCATAAGCATCACTATGTGTTAGGGACCCGTTCGTGATGGAATCAAAGTATGACACTCTCCATACAAGATGACCTGGTATCACAAGTCAGAGGACTACTTACACGATTGACACGTGAGAACGTTTCCATAGACACTTGAGTGGCAATACCAAATGGAGTTCTCACAGCTGGCCATGTTCAGTGAACTTGTTCAACAGACAAGCACATACATGTTATCCTAAAGTATCTCATATACTTCAACACGTGAGATCAGTTGCTTACTAAGTAAGTAGTCTTAACATGTACCAGTGTTTGAGCATTGCCAATGCCCCGTCTTGGCAATACGATGACCATGAACCATTTTAGGAACATGTCTTTGATGCATAAGGATCTCACAATTATATATAACTCCTTTGCAAGGCCGTTATGTTCCATGGGCTTCATCCGATTAGTACTTAATAACTCCTTATCATCGTACTAACATGAAAGAAAACCATGTATCACTAAGATATAGTGATGGGTTTGCATTATTGGTAGTTTATGTCTGACCAAACCAATTGGGTCTAGGGCATATACCAATAGGAGACAGGGTTTTAGGCTGTCTGGTGTAGGTGGATCAGGAGCACCTAGTGTTGCTGGTATAGTGGTTCGGGGATAGAGCAGTCAGACTAGATCGGTTACCTAGCCATCAGGTAACACTGGGAGATCAGGAGCTCCCTATTATCAAAGTTGTGGTTATCCGTATTTTGGACGATGCGGAAGACCTGGTACTTGTTTTAGATGCGGTCAGTCGGGTCATATGAAGAAGGACTCTCCGCTGAATCTTTCTCGACCCACATACACTACAGTTGCACCGTCCCCAATTATTACGCCAGCTGTTACTACTGGATCAGTGGCCCAGTTAGTAGGCAGAGGCACAACAGGCAGAGGTACATAGTCTGGAGGTAGGTGACATACTATGGGGTATAGAGGATAAACTATAGAGGGTCGAGGACAAGACAGGGCATTTTTGCTGAATCCTCACGACGCACAGGCATCGAATGCAATTATGACAGTATGTTAGATATTTGTTCCAAGCAAGCTGTAGTGTTATTTGATTTGGGTGCTACGCACTCCTTTATATCCCCTTCCTTTGCTTCGTGTTTGAACATGAGTTATGATATGTTAAATGATTCGTTGATAGTGCTTACTCCGGTAGGGGAGGTTTACCCCATGAACAGAATATTAAAAGGATGTGAAATACGGATCGAGAGTGAGATATTTTTGGTAGACCTAATTGAACTAGATATACTTGAGTTTGATGTATTTTTGGCATGGACTAGTTGTCTGCCCATCATGCGGTATTGGATTGCCACGATAAGGTGGTAGTGTTGAGAATACCAGGTAAACATGTGTTGAGGTATCAAGGAGAATGTAGAACAACTTCGCCACAGTTGATTTCGGTAATTAGTGTTGGGAAATTGTTAGCAAAGGATTGCCAAGGATTTTTGGCATATGTATATGATGCGGAGATGAAGTCTCAGGATTTGAAAGAGATTAGTATAGGATATCCCTGATGTTTTTCCTGAGGAGCTGCCAGGACTTCCACCGGATAGGGAGATTGAGTTTTGCGTAGAGGTACCCCCGGGAACACAGCCGATATCCATTCCTCCTTATCGTATGGCTCCGTTGGAGCTAAGGGAACTAAAGGTTCAGTTGCAGGATCTTCTTGATAAGGGCTTTATATGCCCGAGTACTTCTTCTTTGGGTGCTCCGATTTTATTTGTTAAGAAGAAGGATGGATCGTTACGGTTGTGTATTGACTACAGGCAGCTGAATAAAGTGACGATGAAGAATAAGTATTCGTTGCATAGGATCGATGCTTTCTTCAATCAGTTGCAGGGAGCTCAATGCTTTTCTAAGATAGATATTAGATCAGGGTACCATCAGTGATGCACCCAAAAGAGTGTATCTTATTTAACCTTGCACTAAAAAGATCAATTGTAAGTATAATGATTAGCAAGGGTCGAGTCCTCAGGGATTGGGTTTTAATCTATGAGTTATTAGTTTATAACTTACGTTCAAAGAAAACAATAAAAGAAAAGGGGTTTTTGAAGCCAGATTTAAACTAAAGTAAATAATACGAATAAGATGCAAGGCGGTATAACCAGCCAATAAAAATATATATACTAAATTAGGCGGTATAACCAGCCAATGAAAATATATATACTAAATTAGGCGGTATAACCAGCCAATAAAAATAAATATACTTTTAAAAATAAGCAAACTAGAAAAGTAAGAAAACAAGTAAGTAAGACGAATCAAATATGAAAAATATGGTTAAGGTTTCATTCTCCACCACTAGACATCATTAAGAATCAATTTCAGATCTATCAATATCAACCAACTATCAAAGTTAACAACCGTAGATAACAACAAGCTCTGTTATCCCAATCTTTCCTTAGTTTGTCGTTAAATAGAACAAGCTCTCTATTTAATCTCTAACCATTAAACAACCTAGAATAAGCTCTCTAAATTCAATTTAATGGCAGCTTTATGATGAGAAAGATAGGTTGATCTAAGCAACAAACACATAAGCTCGGATTGTTCAACTTAGGTTATGTTCCACTTTGCAATTATTGAAAACTTGACCATAATCATTAATCACAAATTGCCACTTATGAATAGGAAATCAAGACAATTACACGGATCAAGACTCCTAAACTAGCAATAGATAATTATCAAGATCTATCTAGTTGTACACCTAAATAAATCAAGACAACATCATGAACAATTCTTGTAGAAGAACATAAGCAACTTTGATAGAAAATTAATGATAGATAGAATCTGAAAATCAATCACAAAACATGTCTAGGGCTTTGAAATCACCCTTAACCAAATAAAAGTTTAGCCTAGCATAGGCATTGTAAACATAAACATAAAATTAAAGAAAATCTAAGAAGAAAATAAAAGAAAGAAAGAAGAAGAGGAAGAATATTAATTATCCAACCTCTTGCTCTCTCTAAAGAAAAAGAAAACTAGAGAAAAGAAAGAAAACTAGAGAAAAGAAAGAAGAAGAAAACTTAGAGAATTTTATTAAAATGGCTAATATCCTATCTATGTACAATATGATTCTCTACAATCATCCAAGGCCCTCTATTTATACACATTTTGGAGGGCTAAATGACAAGAGACAAGCTTTACAAATTTCAAAGGTAGGTATAATAGGTGGGTGTATTTTTCTAACAATTTTCGTCATATTGTATGACCATTTTGATCAGCCAACTTGATGGTCGATTTTGTCAATCTTGGAGGCCTGATCTGATCACATGGTCTTCTAGAAAAATGTTCCCCTATGAGTTACTGATTCATAGCCGTTGGAATCAGCTCATTTTCTGATGTGGAGAAGAAGATATGGGCAAAATACGAAAACAGGTCAGCACAGACGTCATTGCACATCAGCCAACTTGATGGTCGATATCTTCAATATTGGAGGCTTTATCTGATCACATGGTCTTCTAGACAAATGTTTCCCTATCAGTTATTGATCCATAGCCGTTGGAATCAGCTCATTTTCTGATGTGTATCGGACGATATGGTCAAAATGCGAAAACAGCTCAGGACAGACGTCATTGCACATCAGCCAACTTGATGGTTGATTTCGCTAGGGAAAACGACTCCTTTTCAAGAAGTGTAAAACATGAAAACGATAGATATGCCTCTTAACTTTGCACGGTTAAAATTTCAGCCTTATTGCTTCAGTGAAACTCCAGATATAGCTGATATGGCAAAAGGTGTCGGAACTGGAACTGAACTGGATTTGCCCTTAATTCTAGTAATCTGAAATCACTCAAAGAAACTTGTGAAAAACACCAAATTACATAAAAATATAAAAGATCATAAACACAATTAGACTAAACAATAATAACTCGTATTTGACACAAAACAATAATAAAACATAACTAAAAACTATATAATTATACGAGTTATCAATCAGCTTTGCATCAGGAGGGAAGATATTCCCAAAACGTCCTTTCGCACTCGATATGGACACTATGAGTTTTTGGTCATGTCGTTTGGACTAACGAATGCACCGGCAGCGTTCATGGATTTGATGAATAAGGTGTTCAAACCCTTTCTTGACCAGTTTGTGATTGTGTTCATCGATGATATCTTGGTGTATTCGCGAGGTGAGGATGAACATAAGGAACACCTCCGCATTGTCCTCGAGACTCTTCGAGCACACAAATTGTTTGCCAAGTTCTCCAAGTGTGAGTTTTGGCTATTGAGTGTGAGTTTTCTTGGTCATATAGTTTCGAAGGAAGGTATTTCTTTGGATCCCAAGAAGATTGAGGCAGTACGAGACTGGGAGAGGCCAACTACAGTAACAGAGATTAGGAGTTTCTTAGGGTTAATTGGATATTATAGGAGGTTCGTGGAGAACTTCTCGAGGATAGCCGCACCACTAACCAGGTTAACGCAGAAGAATGTCAAGTTTGTTTGGTCAGATGAGTGCGAAAAGGGCTTCAATAAACTTAAGGAGCTCTTGACTTTAGCACCAGTTTTAGCATTGCCAAATGAGACAGATGGCATTGTGATGCTTCTCGCATAAGTTTGGTCTGCGTATTAATGCAGAAGAACAGGGTTATTGCTTCTGCGTCGAGACAATTGAAAAGGCATGAGCAGAATTATCCTACGCATGACTTGAAATTGGCAGCCATTGTCTTCGCATTGAAGATATGACGACACTATTTGTATAGCCGATCATGAGAGATTTATACAGACCACAAGAGTCTCAAGTATACTGATAACTCGTATAATTATATAGTTTTTAGTTATGTTTTATTATTGTTTTGTGTCAAATACGAGTTATTATTGTTTAATCTAATTGTGTTTATGATCTTTTATATTTTTATGTAATTTGGTGTTTTTCACAAGTTTCTTTGAGTGATTTCAGATTACTAGAATTAAGGGCAAATCCAGTTCAGTTCCAGTTCCGACACCTTTTGCCATATCAGCTATATCTGGCGTTTCACTGAAGCAATAAGGCTGAAATTTTAACCGTGCAAAGTTAAGAGGCATATCTATCTTTTTCATGTTTTACACTTCTTGAAACGGAGTCGTTTTCCCTAGCGAAATAAACCATCAAGTTGGCTGATGTGCAATGATGTCTGTCCTGAGCAGTTTTCTTATTTTGACCATATCGTCCGATACACATCAGCAAATGAGCTGATTCCAACGGTATGTATCAATCACTTATAGGGGAACATTTGTCTAGAAGACCATGTGATCAGATAAAGCCTCCAATATTGAAGAAATCGACCATCAAGTTGGCTGATGTGCAATGACGTCTTTGCTGACCTGTTTTCGTATTTTGCCCATATCTTCTTCTCCACATCAGCAAATGAGCTGATTCCAACGGCTATGAATCAGTAACTCATAGGGGAACCTTTTTCTAGAAGACCATGTGATCAGATCAGGCCTCCAAGATTGACAAAATCGACCATCAAGTTGGCTGATCAAAATGGTCATACAATATGACGAAAATTGTTAGAAAAATGCACCCACCTATTATACCTACCTTTGAAATTTGTAAAGCTTGTCTCTTGTCATTTAGCCCTCCAAAATGTGTATAAATAGAGGGCCTTGGATGATTGTAGAGGATCATATTGTAGATAGGTAGGATATTAGCCATTGTAATAAAATTCTCTAAGTTTTCTTCTTCTTTCTTTTCTCTAGTTTTCTTTTTCTTTAGAAAGAGCAAGAGGTTGGATAATTAATATTCTTCTTCTTCTTCTTTCTTTTTTTTATTTTCTTCTTAGATTCTATTTAATTTTATGTTTATAATGCCTATGCTAGGCTAAACTTCTATTTGGTTAAAGGTGATTTCAAAGCCCTAGACATGTTTTGTGATTGATTTTCAGATTCTATCTATCATTAATTTTCTATCAAAGTTGCTTATGTTCTTCTACAAGAATTGTTCATGATGTTGTCTTGATTTGTTTAGGTGTACAACTAGATAGATCTTGATAATTATCTATTGCTAGTTTAGGAGTCTTGATCCGTGTAATTGTCTTGATTTCCTATTCATAAGTGGCAATTTGTGATTAATGATTATGGTCAAGTTTTCAATAATTGCAAAGTGGAACATAACCTAAGTTGAACAATCCGAGCTTATGTGTTTGTTGCTTAGATCAACCTATCTTTCTCATCATAAAGCTGCCATTAAATTGAATCTAGAGAGCTTATTCTAGGTTGTTTGATGGTTAGAGATTAAATAGAGAGCTTGTTCTATTTAACGACAAACTAAGGAAAGATTGGGATAACAGAGCTTGTTGTTATCTACGGTTGTTAACTTTGATAGTTGGTTGATATTGATAGATCTGAAATTGATTCTTAATGATGTCTAGTGGTGGAGAATGAAACCTTAACCATATTTTTCATATTTGATTCTTCTTACTTACTTGTTTTCTTACTTTTCTAGTTTGCTTATTTTTAAAAGTATATTTATTTTTATTGGCTGGTTATACCGCCTAATTTGTATATTAACTTTGATTTATTTTTATTGGCTGGTTATACCGCCTAATTTAGTATATATATTTTTATTGGCTGGTTATACCGCCTTGCTTAGTATATATATTTTTATTGGCTGGTTATACCGCCTTGCATCTTATTCTTATTGGCTGGTTATACCGCCTTGCATCTTATTCTTATTATTTACTTTAGTTTAAATCTGGCTTCAAAAAAAACCCCTTTTCTTTTATTGTTCTTGAATTTAAGTTTTAAACTATCAACTTATAAACTAAAACCCAATCCCTGTGGACTCGACCCTTGCTAACTACTATACTTACAATTGATCTTTTTAGTGCAAGGTTAAATAAGATACACTCTTTTGGGTGCATCAAATTTTTGGCGCCGTTGCCGGGGATTGTTTTCTTTAGTTTATTTGTTACTTGGTTTATTCTTATTTTCAGTTCTAATGAGTTTTATTTTCTTGTACATACGGGTTTTTCTTATCAAATTTTGAAAAAAAAAAAAAAAAGAACGATGGAATTGAGCAATCTAACACTTGAAGAGTTGGTGGCATACATGAACATGGAGAATCAACAAGCCAATCTCACCTTTCCAGTTCAACAATTTGCCATGGGAGGATGTCAAGGCCATCAAGTGTTCCAAGACCAACAGTATGATCATTACTCAAACACTTACCATGAGGGATGGTGGGATCATACTAATTATGGCTACTCGAAAAATTACCAAGAAGTAGATCCTTATGCCAATTACACTCATCCATCTAGATTTAATCAATCATGGTCTCAAGAACCAGATCTTTTTCAGCCACTACATATGACTCAAAACTCAGGTACTTCTTTAGAAGATCTTGTCGATTCTCTTGTTACTAATACTTTGCAATTTCAACAGGAAACAAGGGCAAGTATCCAGAGTTTGGAAAGGCAAATGAGCCTATTGGCTAGTAGTATGGTGGTATGGGTAGCACAAAGATCTGAAGAACTCCCTGCCCAAACAATGATTAACCCAAAAGAGAATGCTACTATTGTGACCTTGAGGAATGAGGAACAAGATGAGGATGAGACAAAATTAGAGATGAATTCTATTCTTGAGGATAATGAAGCCAATGATCCAAATAAGAGTATTTCGGCACCTGAGGTAACGTTTGAGATTCCAATTTTTACTAATGTTTCTTCTCCACCTTTTCCTAGTAGATTCGCAAAGTTCAAGGAGGATG
The DNA here is from genome assembly GCA_030761205.1 of Fremontodendron californicum. Classification (NCBI taxonomy): domain Eukaryota; kingdom Viridiplantae; phylum Streptophyta; class Magnoliopsida; order Malvales; family Malvaceae; genus Fremontodendron; species Fremontodendron californicum. Next base: position 3,359,543 of record JAULJL010000026.1, read on the forward strand.
AACATGAACAAGACACGCTGGAAACCTTAAACAGTTTGTTTGTGGATGTCATTCAACAAGTACCAAAAGATGCACCATTCCTCGATGAGATATGCACCACCAAGGATGATGGAATAATACTTGTAATGGAGAATGCATCCACTGTTGTGCAAAGAAAGCTTCCTCTCAAACGCATAAATTTGGGAAATTTCATGTATGAGCCTCACAAGCCTAAAAAGCCAAGAAGGGGTGTTGGTTAGATTCAAAACACTAACTCAAGTGTTAATTGGGAAGGCAGCCCAATTAAAGATGAAATTGCCAACCTTCCATATTCAGATTTGCTTTCTCTTTCTCTTTCTTTTCCTTTTTCTTTTATTATTTTTATTTTTATTTCTTATGTTTCTTTGTTAATTGTGTTTACTGTTTTTAAGTTCATTTAGGATGCATAAGTTTCTTTTGTTTAATAATTCTTTTCTCTTACATATAATTCTTGCATTGGGGGATAATAGCATTACATTAATAACAATGTAAGAATTATGTGTGGGGGGATGAATTTAGGATTTTGTTTAGAGTGTTTTGTTTTTGAGTCTTTTTATGTTGTTTTTCTTTCTGATCCTTGTTTTGAAAAACACTAGATGTAAATATCATATTTTTTTTAACCCCGGTTAAATGGCGGATAACGGTACTCCGTGATTATTTAAATCGGTTCCATCAGCTACCCACAAAACTGATATTGTATATAAATTTCTCTTCCAATTTCTCTTTCATTTTTTTCATTTTTTTCAGGATGGATGATATTCTCACAAGATTGCAGAAACGATTTCCTCCTTTTCCTCGAAATATTTTACTGAAGCTTTACCAAGTTCGACTTGAAAGATTAAGAATGCTTATGCACAAAGGGATTCCTGACGACATACGTTGGATAATTGAAGCCAAGGTACGTGAAGATGAATATCTTCCTGTTTTGCATTTACCAGGTACAGGTAGAAGCACTTTTGCAAAGAAGCGACGAGCAAAGCGCATGAGTTCAAATTGCCACAAATGTGCACGATGGACGTGTAACGGTAAATGTCGTTCTATTGGGATTCCGTCCTCTAATCGAGATGATAAAATTGAATTCATTAAGGATGGACTGAGTAAGGAGAATTTGGGTAATATCCAACTTTCTCTTGAGACGCATCCTAGTGGAGACGTACAAAGAGAAATTCTTGATTTATGGCCGCAATTCCAAAGGGAATGGCAACATCTTGGGAATCTGATGTTAAAAGACCCTGTTTGCCAGCTTGTAAGAAAACTGGATGGGAAGCATATCCTCGACTCATAGAAGGCGTTTAAGCCGTTTCTGGACATAAAACCAGAGGAAGATGTGAGCCACAATCACAACTACAATAAATGACTTCTCAGCTTTTGGTTTGATTTGCAATAACTTCATTTTGGTTTAATTTACGTGTTGTTCGATTTTTGTAATTATTCTCTTTTTTTTATTTGTCTTTTACGGTTGATTTTTCTTCTCTTTTTGATTTTCTTCCTGAAATCACGCAAAAATCTTTTGTTAGGTTAACATTTTGTTCTGACAGGTCAGATACACTTTCGGCGACATCATTACTCTTGTCTGATTCACTACTCAGTCCTCTATATATTACACCATGTACTCATTCTCTTTCAGGCACTCGAAAAAGAAAAAAAATGGAAAGTACTTCGTCCCAACGCATTAAAAAAATTTGTGTCTTTGGAGGTGCTTATCCAGGGAAAAATAACATATTCGCTGATGAAGCCATAAGAGTTGGAGTAATACTTGCCCAACAAAAGATCCAGTTGATTTATGGAGGCGGTAGTACGGGTTTAATGGGAGCAGTCGCTACAGCAGCACACGCCGGAGGAAGTCCAGTTCTAGGAATCGTGCCAAAACTATTCACAGATTTTTGTGGACCTACCTTGGGTAAGGAAATACAAGTCTGGAGTATCCCTGAACGGATAACAATCATGTACCATTCTGCCGATGCATTCATTGCTTTACCAGGAGGTCTGGGTACATTGGAAGAAATAGCTTGCGTGGCTTCTTGGTCATCTTTGGTCACAAATAAGAAACCCATTGGTTTGCTTAATATTAATGGTTATTTTAGTAATTTGCTTTCATATTTAGATAATGCTGTGGATAATGGATTCATGTTTTCAGAGGCAAGGAGAACCATAATTTCTGCTACAACCATTGAAGATTTACTCAAAAAGCTCCAAGCTTATGAGTGTTTATCTGCTACGGTTGTTTCGCAAACGCTCGGAAAAAGAAAAAGAGATATGGACGAGCAAGGAGTGGATTGCACTTTGTCTTTGTGACATTATCTAACATTTTGTTTGTTGTGTCTCAGTTATAATAAGGGGTTAGCAACCTCTGCAGGTAATATCTCCTAAATCCTACCTTTAAAATTTGACATTGGGGACAATGTCATATTTTAGTATGGGGTAAGGGACATATTTTGCTAATTTAAAAAAAAAAAAAAAAAATTTGTGTTTTAAGCCATTTAGAAGTATTCATTCTGAACAAGGTCTGAGTAAGGGAGACTTGAGACATACCTTGTCAGTTTGATTTCTTCTTTTCAAAAAAAAAAAAAAAAAAAGTTTGTTGTGTTTTAAGCAATTTAGAAGTATTCATTCTGAACAAGGTCTGAGTAAGGGAGACTTGAGACATACCTTGTCAGTTTGATTTTAATCTTTTTATGTTTACTTGTTAATTTTTCTTTAGTATTTTAGGATTATTTAGGTTGCATGAGTTTGTTTTGTTTTGTTTTGAGTCTAGTTGTTCCTAGTCTTATGTTATTAGTTCTTTTCTCTTACACATGATTCTTTCATTTGGGTTAATAGACTTACATTGAGGACAATGTAAGAATTAAGTGTGGGGGGAATGATTTAGGATTTCTTTTATTTTTGTCTACTTTTTTTTTATGAGTCTTTATTATTATTTTTAGTGTGTTTTAGTTACTTTCAATACTATGATGAGATATGAATTGCATAAGTCTAAAACAGATTTATTAGTGAGAAGATTTTCATGAGAATTGAGCTTGATGTCAACCTTTTTATGAGCCAATCTTAATATGATATGTTGATTGAGAAAGAAGCATGTTTAGACTTAATCTGACTCGTATAATCATCCTTGTGAGTTTTTGAGCCTATAATGATTGATGCATTATACAAATCAATCTAATTTCTTTCTTGAGTGCTCTTATGATTACATGATTCTCTAGAACTTGCTTTAGACCTTGTTGAGACTATATTGATACATGTGACAACATGAATATGATAGAGGCATTAGGATTATAACCAGAGCCAAACAGCCATCCATTATTAATGTTCTAAGAGAACATCCCCACTAGTGAGCCAATTTGAGCCTACATTAAATATGCTGTTTTATTGGTAACCACAACTTACACCTAGCCTAAATATACTTATATCCTTACCCTTGTTCTAAAGATGGATTATATATTTTGAGACATATTGCAAAAAACAAGGGATATTTTTAGTTGAAAATTTGGGTTAGAAACAAGAAATAAGTGTGGGGGGAAAAGAAAAGAAAAGTCAAGAGAAAAAGAAATGGAATACTGGCAAATACATTCCTATGTAAAAAATATGAATCATCTCTTGAATTTGTGGAAAAACAAAAAGATGTTACAAAGTTGTTTAGAATGAAGAAAAGGCCCAACATGAATATTCGGCCTAGGTGACTATGTACTTGTAAAGAGTTTTGAGAAGTTTCTTTGTATAATTTTTTTATGTCTCTAAACTTTATGAACTCTTTGGAACCTTTGTGATATCTTTATCCTTTTGTTCTTCAACCACATTACAAACCCCTTGGCCCCATTACAACCTTGATTAAAGACCTCTTGATTTATGAAGTTGCATGATCTTTTAGTGGAGAATAGGTGGACAAGCAAGCATATGGTAGAAGTGTTTTCATGAGATTGATTGAGTGTAAACACTTTACCACTACTTTAAAGAGTGAAAATCAAGAGAGTATCCCATGTGAGAAGTTGAAATTAAGTTTGAATATGCACTATTTTGATTGAAATATGTTATGTTAATATTGGCTTAACTCAAACTATTTACATTCAAGCAAGATTTTTTGTGAATTTCTTTAAGCTATTGATTAGTTTTTAAGACTTGTCCAATGATTATCTCAAATTTATATTGGAAGGATTAGTTATAATTATTATTTTTAGTTTTTCTTATGTTTTCAATGTTTGTGGGTATCGTCCTAGTAAACCCTCACGAGACTAAACTCGTCCACTAGGGACACCTAGGGGTTTAAAGGCTTGTGTCACATGCTAAGTGCCACCGTGATTTCCTACGAAAATGGATTAGATTAGATTTTCTTATTTTATTTTTATTGAGTCGTTGCTAGGGACTAGCAACAATCTAAGTGTGGGGGTGTGATAACTCGTATAATTATATAGTTTTTAGTTATGTTTTATTATTGTTTTGTGTCAAATACGAGTTATTATTGTTTAATCTAATTGTGTTTATGATCTTTTATATTTTTATGTAATTTGGTGTTTTTCACAAGTTTCTTTGAGTGATTTCAGATTACTAGAATTAAGGGCAAATCCAGTTCAGTTCCAGTTCCGACACCTTTTTCCATATCAGCTATATCTGGCGTTTCACTGAAGCAATAAGGCTGAAATTTTAACCGTGCAAAGTTAAGAGGCATATCTATCTTTTTCATGTTTTACACTTCTTGAAACGGAGTCGTTTTCCCTAGCGAAATAAACCATCAAGTTGGCTGATGTGCAATGACGTCTGTCCTGAGTAGTTTTCTTATTTTGACCATATCGTCCGATACACATCAGCAAATGAGCTGATTCCAACGGCTATGTATCAATCACTGATAGGGGAACATTTGTCTAGAAGACCATGTGATCAGATAAAGCCTCCAATATTGAAGAAATCGACCATCAAGTTGGCTGATGTGCAATGACGTCTTTTCTGACCTGTTTTCGTATTTTGCCCATATCTTTTTCTCCACATCAGCAAATGAGCTGATTCCAACGGCTATGAATCAGTAACTCATAGGGGAACCTTTTTCTAGAAGACCATGTGATCAGATCAGGCCTCCAAGATTGACAAAATCGACCATCAAGTTGGCTGATCAAAATGGTCATACAATATGACGAAAATTGTTAGAAAAATGCACCCACCTATTATACCTACCTTTGAAATTTGTAAAGCTTGTCTCTTGTCATTTAGCCCTCCAAAATGTGTATAAATAGAGGGCCTTGGATGATTGTAGAGGATCATATTGTAGATAGGTAGGATATTAGCCATTGTAATAAAATTCTCTAAGTTTTCTTCTTCTTTCTTTTCTCTAGTTTTCTTTTTCTTTAGAAAGAGCAAGAGGTTGGATAATTAATATTCTTCTTCTTCTTCTTTCTTTTTTTTATTTTCTTCTTAGATTCTATTTAATTTTATGTTTATAATGCCTATGCTAGGCTAAACTTCTATTTGGTTAAAGGTGATTTCAAAGCCCTAGACATGTTTTGTGATTGATTTTCAGATTCTATCTATCATTAATTTTCTATCAAAGTTGCTTATGTTCTTCTACAAGAATTGTTCATGATGTTGTCTTGATTTGTTTAGGTGTACAACTAGATAGATCTTGATAATTATCTATTGCTAGTTTAGGAGTCTTGATCCGTGTAATTGTCTTGATTTCCTATTCATAAGTGGCAATTTGTGATTAATGATTATGGTCAAGTTTTCAATAATTGCAAAGTGGAACATAACCTAAGTTGAACAATCCGAGCTTATGTGTTTGTTGCTTAGATCAACCTATCTTTCTCATCATAAAGCTGCCATTAAATTGAATCTAGAGAGCTTATTCTAGGTTGTTTGATGGTTAGAGATTAAATAGAGAGCTTGTTCTATTTAACGACAAACTAAGGAAAGATTGGGATAACAGAGCTTGTTGTTATCTACGGTTGTTAACTTTGATAGTTGGTTGATATTGATAGATCTGAAATTGATTCTTAATGATGTCTAGTGGTGGAGAATGAAACCTTAACCATATTTTTCATATTTGATTCTTCTTACTTACTTGTTTTCTTACTTTTCTAGTTTGCTTATTTTTAAAAGTATATTTATTTTTATTGGCTGGTTATACCGCCTAATTTGTATATTAACTTTGATTTATTTTTATTGGCTGGTTATACCGCCTAATTTAGTATATATATTTTTATTGGCTGGTTATACCGCCTTGCTTAGTATATATATTTTTATTGGCTGGTTATACCGCCTTGCATCTTATTCTTATTGGCTGGTTATACCGCCTTGCATCTTATTCTTATTATTTACTTTAGTTTAAATCTGGCTTCAAAAAAAACCCCTTTTCTTTTATTGTTCTTGAATTTAAGTTTTAAACTATCAACTTATAAACTAAAACCCAATCCCTGAGGACTCGACCCTTGCTAACTACTATACTTACAATTGATCTTTTTAGTGCAAGGTTAAATAAGATACACTCTTTTGGGTGCATCATATACATTTGATCAGCGGGAGTTGAATTTGAGACAAAAGAGATGGTTGGAATTACTCAAGGATTATGATTGTACCATCCTTTATCATCCCAGCAAAGCCAACGTTGTCACGGATGCCTTGAGTCGGAAGTCCATGGGTAGCTTAGCCCATATAGCAGTACAGAGGAGACATATGGTCCGGGAAGTGAGGAATTGCCTCAATAATGGTGTGGTACTTAGTGTTACCGGCATGGGGGAGATGTTAGCCCATGTGCAAGTATGGTCATCATTAGTGGAGGAGGTAAAACGGTTGCAACATGATGATGATTTTTGCACAGGAAAGAAAGCCCATGTAGGATAGGGATTATGCGAGGAGTTTCGTATAGATGATGATGGAACTTTATGGTTTCATGATCGCCTTGTGGTATCGTTGGCAGGAGATATACGACATAGACTCCTCGAGGTAGCTGATAGCTCATCCTACACTATGCACCCTGGTTCCACCAAGATGTATCATAATCTATGAGCACATTATTGGTGGGAAGGCATGAAGAAGGATGTAGCGAAATTGGTGGCTAGATGCTTGGTGTGACAACAGGTTAAGGCCAAACATCAGAAACCGCCAGGTACACTTCAGAGCCTGGATGTCCCTGCATGAAAATGGGACAAGATTACGATGGATTTAGTCACGGGGTTGCCTAGGTCAACCAAAGGATTCGACTCGATATAGGTGATTGTCGATAGATTGACCAAGTTCGCACATTTCTTGGTAGTGTCCACTACATATACGGCAACCTAGTATGCTAGACTATATTTGGACCGGATAGTGCCTTTGCATGGAGTGCCTATTTCTATTGTGTCAGATAGAGGCACACAGTTCACATTGAGGTTTTGGGAATCATTTCAAGGGGTATTGGGTACTCAGTTGAGATTCAGTACCGCGTTTTATCCCCAAACTGATGGTCAGTCTAAGAGGACCATCTAGACTTTAGAGGATATGCTACGGGCATGTGTTTTAGATTTTGAGGGTAGCTGGGATCAGCACTTGTCTTTGATTGAGTTTGCATATAATAACAGCTAATAGAGTACCATATAGATGGCACCATATGAAGCATTGTATGGCCGAAAATGTAGATCTCTAGTGGGATGGTTCGAGGTGCTTGATCATCCATTATTAGGTCCAGATATGGTTCGGGATGCATTAAGAAATGTGGAGTTGATCCGTGACAAAATGCGAGTAGCACAGAGTCGGCAAAAGTCTTATGCCGATAATAGACGTCGGGAACTAGAGTTTGATGTGGGGGATCATGTGTTCTAGAAAGTTTCTTCGTTTAAGGGTCTCACGAGATTCGACAAGAGAGGAAAGCTGAGTCCAAGGTACATGGGACCGTTTGAGATAATTCGACGACATGAGGTAGTAGCATATGAGTTGGCCCTTCCTCCTGAGTTAGCCACTGTACACCCTGTATTTCATGTGTCGATGCTTCAGAAATACCTCTCCGCTAAGTCCCATGTGTTGCAACCACAGGCGGTAGAGATAGATCCACACGAGGCATATGTAAACGAAACCATAGCCATAGTAGAACGGTAGGTATGGAAGCTCCAATAGAAGAAGATTCCTTCAGTGAAGGTTGTATGGAACCATTATGGGGAGGAGGAAGCTACTTGGGAACTTGAAAGAGACATGAAGAGACAGTACCCCCAATTATTCCAAGAGTATTGATGCACCCAAAAGAGTGTATCTTATTTAACCTTGCACTAAAAAGATAAATTGTAAGTATAGTAGTTAGCAAGGGTCGAGTCCTCAGGGATTGGGTTTTAGTTTATAAGTTAATAGTTTAAAACTTAAATTCAAGAACAATAAAAGAAAAGGGGTTTTTGAAGCCAGATTTAAACTAAAGTAAATAATAAGAATAAGATGCAAGGCGGTATAACCAGCCAATAAAAATATATATACTAAATTAGGCGGTATAACCAGCCAATAAAAATAAAACAAAGTTAATATACAAATTAGGCGGTATAACCAGCCAATAAAAATAAATATACTTTTAAAAATAAGCAAACTAAAAGTAAGAAAACAAGTAAGTAAGAAGAATCAAATATGAAAAATATGGTTAAGGTTTCATTCTCCACCACTAGACATCATTAAGAATCAATTTCAGATCTATCAATATCAACCAACTATCAAAGTTAACAACCGTAGATAACAACAAGCTCTGTTATCCCAATCTTTCCTTAGTTTGTCGTTAAATAGAACAAGCTCTCTATTTAATCTCTAACCATTGAACAACCTAGAATAAGCTCTCTAAATTCAATTTAATGGCAGCTTTATGATGAGAAAGATAGGTTGATCTAAGCAACAAACACATAAGCTCGGATTGTTCAACTTAGGTTATGTTCCACTTTGCAATTATTGAAAACTTGACCATAATCATTAATCACAAATTGCCACTTATGAATAGGAAATCAAGACAATTACACGGATCAAGATTCCTAAACTAGCAATAGATAATTATCAAGATCTATCTAGTTGTACACCTAAATAAATCAAGACAACATCATGAACAATTCTTGTAGAAGAACATAAGCAACTTTGATAGAAAATTAATGATAGATAGAATCTAAAAATCAATCACAAAACATGTCTAGGGCTTTGAAATCACCCTTAACTAAATAGAAGTTTAGCCTAGCATAGGCATTGTAAACATAAACATAAAATTAAAGAGAATCTAAGAAGGAAATAAAAGAAAGAAAGAAGAAGAAGAAAATAAAGAAAAAGAAAACTAGAGAAAAGAAAGAAGAAGAAAACTTAGAGAATTTTATTACAATGGCTAATATCCTACCAATGTACAATATGATCCTCTACAATCATCCAAGGCCCTCTATTTATACACATTTCGGAGGGCTAAATGACAAGAGACAAGCTTTACAAATTTCAAAGGTAGGTATAATAGGTGGGTGCATTTTTCTAACAATTTTCGTCATATTGTATGACAATTTTGATCAGCCAACTTGATGGTCAATTTTGTCAATATTGGAGGCCTGATCTGATCACATGGTCTTCTAGAAAAATGTTTCCCTATCAGTTACTGATCCATAGCCGTTGGAATCAGCTCATTTGCTGATGTGGATAAGAAGATATAGGCAAAATACGAAAACAGGTCAGCACAGACGTCATTGCACATCAGCCAACTTGATGGTCGATTTCGCTAGGGCAAAAGACTCCGTTTCAAGAAGTCTAAAACATGAAAAAGATAGATATGCCTCTTAGCTTTGCACGGTTAAAATTTCAGCCTTATTGCTTCAGTGAAACTCGAGATATAGCTGATATGGAAAAAGGTGTCGGAACTGGAACTGAACTGGATTTGCCCTTAATTCTAGTTATCTGAAATCACTCAAAGAAACTTGTGAAAAACACCAAATTACATAAAAATATAAAAGATCATAAACACGATTAGACTAAGCAATAATAACTCGTATTTGACACAAAACAATAATAAAACATAACTAAAAACTATATAATTATACGAGTTATCACACCCCCACACTTAGCTTTTTGCTAGTCCTCGAGCAAAACAAATAAAAATAAAATAAGAAAATCTAATCTAATCCATTTTCGTAGGAAATCACGGTGGCACTTAGCATGTGACACAAGCCTTTAAACCCCTAGGTGTCCCTAGTGGACGAGTTTAGTCTCGTGAGGGTTTACTAGAACGATACCCACAAACATTGAAAAACTAAAATATAAATAAACTACATATACTAAAAATATTTACTCCTAATCCTTTCAATACAAATTAGAGACAATATTTGAACAAGTCTTATAAACTAATCAATAGCTTAAAGAATTTCACAAAAAAATCATGCTTGAATGTAAATTGTTTGAGTTAAGCCAATATTAACATAACATATTTCAATCAAAATAGTGCATATTCAAACTTAATCTCAACTACTCACATGGGATACCCTCATGATTTTCACTCTTTAAAGTAGTGGTGAAGTGTTTACACTCAATCAATCTCATGAAAACAGTTCTACCATATCCTTGCTTGTCCACCTATTCTCCACTATTTAGATCATACAACTTCATGAATCAAGAGGTCTTTAATCAAGGTTGTAATGGGGCCAAGGGGTTTGTAATGTGGTTGAAGAACAAAAGGATAAAGATATCACAAAGGTTCCAAAGAGTTCATAAAGTTTAGAGACATAAAAAGATCATACAAATAAAACTTCTCAAAACTCTTATAAAGCACATAATAACATAGGCTAAATATTCATGTTGAGCCTTTGCATCATTCTAACCAACTTTGTAACATCTTTTTCTTTACTTTAACTAGAAGTTCAAGAGAAGATTTTTTTTTTAATATGGGAATGTATTTGACAATGATCCCTTTCTTTTTCTCTTGACTTTTTTCTTTCTTTTCCCCCCACACTTATTTCTTGTTTCTAACCCAAATTTTCAATAAATCTTCCTTGTCTTTGCAACTTGTCTCAAAACATGCTAATTCATCTTTGGAACAAAGGTAAAGATATAAGTATATTTAGGTTAGGGACAAGTTATGGTTACCAAAGAGATAGCTTATTCAATGTAGGCTCAAATTGGTTCACTAAGGGTGTGTTCTCTTGGAACATTAATAATGGATGGCTGTTTGGCTCTGGTTATAATCCTAATGCCTCTATCATATTCATGTTGTCACATGTATCAATATAGTCTCAAACGGTTTAAAGCAAGTTCTAGAGAATCATGTAATCATAAGAGCACTCAAGAAAGAAATTAGATTGATTTGTATAATGCATCAATCATTATAGGCTCAAAAACTCACAAGGATGATTATACAAGTCAGATTAAGTCTAAACATGCTTATTTCTCAATCAACATATCATATTAACATTGGCTCATAAAAAGGTTGACATCAAGCTCAATTCTCATGAAAATCTTCTCACTAATAAATCTGTTTTAGACTTATGCAATTCATATCTCATCATTGTATTAAAAAGGAACTAAAACTCACAAAAAAAAAATAATAATAATAATAAAGACTCATAAAAAAAATAGTAGACAAAAATAAAAGAAATCCTAAATCATTCCCCCCACACTTAATTCTTACACTGTCCTCAATGTAAGTCTATTAACTCAAATGAAAGAATCATGTGTAAGAGAAAAGAACTAATAACATAAGAATAGGAACAACTAAGACTCAAAACAAAACAAAACCATGCAACCTAAATAATCCTAAAATACTAAACAAAAATTAACAAGTAAACATAAAAAGATTAAATGTAGAGGTTGCTAACCAAACCTTGTTCAGAATGAATACTTCTAAATTGCTTAAAACACAACAAACTTTTTTTTTTATTTTTAAAGAAGGTAAAATTTAGGAGATATTACCTGTAGAGGTTGCTAACCACTTATTATAACTGAGACACAACAAACAAAATGTTAGATAATGTCACCAAGACAAAGTGCAATCCACTCCTTGCTCGTCCATATCTCTTTTTCTTTTTTCGAGCGTTTGCGAAACAACCGTAGCAGATAAACACTCATAAGCTTGGAGCTTTTTGAGTAAATCTTCAATGGTTGTAGCAGAAATTATGGTTCTCCTTGCCTCTGAAAACATGAATCCATTATCCACAGCATTATCTAAATATGAAAGCAAATTATTAAAATAACCATTAATATTAAGCAAACCAATGGGTTTCTTATTTGTGACCAAAGATGACCAAGAAGCCACGCAAGCTATTTCTTCCAATGTACCCAGACCTCCGGATAAAGCAATGAATGCATCGGCAGAATGGTACATGATTGTTATCCGTTCAGGGATACTCTAGACTTGTATTTCCTTACCCACGGTAGGTCCACAAAAATCTGTGAATAGTTTTGGCACGACTCCTAGAACTGAACTTCCTCCGGCGTGTGTTGCTGTAGCGACTGCTCCCATTAAACCCGTACTACCGCCTCCATAAATCAACTGGATCTTTTGTTGGGAAAGTATTACTCCAACTCTTATGGCTTCATCAGCGAATATGTTATTTTTCCCTGGATAAGCACCTCCAAAGACACAAATTTTTTTAATGCGCTGGGACGAAGTACTTTCCATTTTTTTTAAGTGCCTGAAAGAGAATGAGTACATGGTGTAATATATAGAGGACTGAGTAGTGAATCAGACAAGAGTAATAATGTCGCCGAAAGTGTATCTGACCTGTCAGAAGAAAATGTTAACCTAACAAAAGATTTTTGCGTGATTTCAGGAAGAAAATCAAAAAGAGAAGAAAAAATCAACCGTAAAAGACAAATACAAAAAATGAGAATAATTACACAAATCGAATAACACGTAAATTAAACCGAAATAAAGTTATTGCAAATCAAACCAAAAGCTGAGAAGTCATTTATTGTAGTTGTGATTGTGGCTCACATCTTCCTCTGGTTTTACGTCCAGAAATGGCTTAAACGCCTTCTATGAGTCGAGGATATGCTTCCCATCCAGTTTTCTTACAAGCTGGCAAACAGGGTCTTTTAACATCAGATTCCCAAGATATTGCCATTCCCTTTGGAATTGCGGCCATAAATCAAGAATTTCTCTTTGTACGTCTCCACTAGGATGCGTCTCAAGAGAAAGTTGGATATTACCCAAATTCTCCTTACTCAGTCCATCCTTAATGAATTCAATTTTATCATCTCGATTAGAGGACGGAATCCCAATAGAACGACATTTACCGTTACACGTCCATCGTGCACATTTGTGGCAATTTGAACTCATGCGCTTTGCTCGTCGCTTCTTTGCAAAAGTGCTTCTACCTGTACCTGGTAAATGCAAAACAGGAAGATATTCATCTTCACGTACCTTGGCTTCAATTATCCAACGTATGTCTCCAGGAATCCCTTTGTGCATAAGCATTCTTAATCTTTCACATCGAACTTGGTAAAGCTTCAGTAAAATATTTCGAGGAAAAGGAGGAAATCGTTTCTGCAATCTTGTGAGAATATCATCCATCCTGAAAAAAAAAATGAAAAAAAAATTGAAAGAGAAATTGGAAGAGAAATTTATATACAATATCAGTTTTGTGGGTAGCTGATGGAACCGATTTAAATAATCACGGAGTACCGTTATCCGCCATTTAACCGGGGTTAAAAAAATAAATAAATAAAAATTATATTTACATCTAGTTATTTTCAAAACAAGGATCAGAAAAAAAAACAACAACAAAAAAAAAACTCAAAAACAAAACACTCTAAATAAAATCCTAAATTCTTCCCCCCACACATAATTTTTACATTATCCTCAATGTAATGCTATTATCCCCTAATGCAAGAATTATATGTAAGAGAAAAGAACTATTAAACAAAAGAAAAGAAAAACAATAAAATATAGAATGATGGAGAGTAAGGAATATGCAGATCTGATATAATAGATGCTCTCTATCCTTTTGGGTTGCCTCCCAAGAAGTGCTTGGTTTATTGTCCTCAGCCTGACTTAGACCTATGCCATTATTATTCAACATACTTTGGCTCAAAAAGTGGAAACTCCTCCACATCTTGTATTGGAAAGTTCTCATAGTAAGGCTTCAATCTATGACCATTCACTTTGAATGCCTTATCTGTTTTTGGGCTTTGGATTTCAACTGCACCATGAGTAAATACATTAGTAATAACAAAAGGTCCAACCCAACGAGAACGTAACTTACCTGGATATAACTTAAGGCGTGAATGGAAGAGAAGAACTTTTTGTCCAACAACAAATTCCTTTCTTGATATCATCTTGTCATGGAATGCCTTAGTCTTTTCCTTGTAAATCCTAGAATTCTGATAGGCATCATTCCTTATCTCCTCTAATTCTTGTAGGTCAAGTTTTCTTTTCTTTCCTGTCTCATCCATCTCCATGTTGCATTGTTTGATAGCCCAATATGATTTATGTTCCAATTCAACCGGAAGATGACAAGGCTTACCATAAACAAGTCGATAAGGAGACATACCAATGGGTGTCTTATATGCTGTCCTATAAGCCCAAAGTGCATCATCAAGTCGTGAACTCCAATCCTTCCTATTTGGATTAACTGTCTTTTCAAGGATGGACTTAACTTCTCGGTTTGACACTTCAGCTTGCCCACTAGTTTGAGGATGATATGAGGTGGAGACCTTGTGTGTGATGTTATACTTCCTCAAAAGTGCTTCCATAGTCCTATTGCAAAAGTGAGTACCTCTATCGCTGATTATGGCCTTTGGCGTTCCAAACCTAGCAAAGATGTTAGTCTTGACAAAATCTGAAACAATTTTAGAGTCATTAGTCCTAGTGGATTTTGCTTCCACCCACTTTGAAACATAATCAACGGCAAGTAAAATATAAAGATTACCAAAAGAAGGAGGAAAAGGTCCCATGAAATCCATGCCCCATACATCAAAAATTTCAACAATAAGTATTGGAGTTTGAGGCATTTGATTTCTAGCACCTAAGTTACCTGTTCTTTGGCAACGATCACATGACTTGCAAAAGAGGTATGCATCTTTGAATATGGTAGGCCAATAAAATCCAGAATCAAGAACTTTCATGGCTGTTCTTTTGGATCCAAAGTGTCCTCCACATGCATAAGAGTGACAAAAGGTGAGAATAGATTGAAATTCAGTTTCGAGTACACACCTTCTTATAATCTGATCGGAGCAATGCTTCCAAAGGTAAGGATCATCCCATATGTAGTATTTGGCATCACTCTTGATCTTATTTCTTTGAGCTTGTGTCAACTCTTGTGGCAACTTCTTTGTAACTAAGTAATTAACAATATCAGCATACCAAGGAGTTGTTGTACTTATAAAAAGAAGTTGCTCATCCGGAAAGTTCTCATTCAAGGGTAGTGCATCCTCTTCATGAACTAAACGGCTAAGATGGTCCGCAACCAGGTTGTCACTACCTCTCTTATCTTTTATCTCCAAATCAAACTCTTGTAAGAGAAGTATCCATCTAATCAACCTTGGTTTGGCCTCCTTTTTAGTGAGTAAGTACTTAAGGGCTGCATGGTCAGAATATACAATTACTTTAGTACCAATTAAATAAGATCGAAATTTTTCTAAAGCAAATACAACAGCCAAAAGTTCTTTTTCAGTAGTGGAATAGTTCAATTGAGCATCATTAAGAGTTCGGGAGGCATAATAAATGGCATGTGAGGCTTTGCCAACCCGTTGGCCCAAAACAGCTCCAATGGCATAGTCACTAGCATCACACATGATTTCAAAAGGTACATTCCAATCTGGTGGTTGGATGATAGGAGCTGATGTTAAGAGTCCCTTCAATGTTTCAAACGCCTCTTTGCATTTATCATCAAAGTGGAAAACCACATCTTTTTGTAGTAGCTTGCAAAGAGGTAATGTGATCTTTGAGAAGTCTTTGATAAATCTCCTATAGAAACCTGCATGTCCAAGAAAAGAACGAACCTCTCTCAAAAACTATATGAATAAATAAATAAAAATTATATTTACATCTAGTTATTTTCAAAACAAGGATTAGAAAGAAACAAAAAAAAAAAAAAAAAAAAAACTCAAAAACAAAACACTCTAAATAAAATCCTAAATTCTTCCCCCCACACATAATTTTTACATTATCCTCAATGTAATGCTATTATCCCCCAATGCAAGAATTATATGTAAGAGAAAAGAACTATTAAACAAAAGAAAAGAAAAACAATAAAATATAGAATGATGGAGAGTAAGGAATATGCAGATCTGATATAATAGATGCTCTCTATCCTTTTGGGTTGCCTCCCAAGAAGTGCTTGGTTTATTGTCCTCAGCCTGACTTAGACCTATGCCATTATTATTCAACATACTTTGGCTCAAAAAGTGGAAACTCCTCCACATCTTGTATTGGAAAGTTCTCATAGTAAGGCTTCAATCTATGACCATTCACTTTGAATGCCTTATCTGTTTTTGGGCTTTGGATTTCAACTGCACCATGAGTAAATACATTAGTAATAACAAAAGGTCCAACCCAACGAGAACGTAACTTACCTGGATATAACTTAAGGCGTGAATGGAAGAGAAGAACTTTTTGTCCAACAACAAATTCCTTTCTTGATATCATCTTGTCATGGAATGCCTTAGTCTTTTCCTTGTAAATCCTAGAATTCTGATAGGCATCATTCCTTATCTCCTCTAATTCTTGTAGGTCAAGTTTTCTTTTCTTTCCTGTCTCATCCATCTCCATGTTGCATTGTTTGATAGCCCAATATGATTTATGTTCCAATTCAACCGGAAGATGACAAGGCTTACCATAAACAAGTCGATAAGGAGACATACCAATGGGTGTCTTATATGCTGTCCTATAAGCCCAAAGTGCATCATCAAGTCGTGAACTCCAATCCTTCCTATTTGGATTAACTGTCTTTTCAAGGATGGACTTAACTTCTCGTTTGACACTTCAGCTTGCCCACTAGTTTGAGGATGATATGAGGTGGAGACCTTGTGTGTGATGTTATACTTCCTCAAAAGTGCTTCCATAGTCCTATTGCAAAAGTGAGTACCTCTATCGCTGATTATGGCCTTTGGCGTTCCAAACCTAGCAAAGATGTTAGTCTTGACAAAATCTGAAACAATTTTAGAGTCATTAGTCCTAGTGGATTTTGCTTCCACCCACTTTGAAACATAATCAACGGCAAGTAAAATATAAAGATTACCAAAAGAAGGAGGAAAAGGTCCCATGAAATCCATGCCCCATACATCAAAAATTTCAACAATAAGTATTGGAGTTTGAGGCATTTGATTTCTAGCACCTAAGTTACCTGTTCTTTGGCAACGATCACATGACTTGCAAAAGAGGTATGCATCTTTGAATATGGTAGGCCAATAAAATCCAGAATCAAGAACTTTCATGGCTGTTCTTTTGGATCCAAAGTGTCCTCCACATGCATAAGAGTGACAAAAGGTGAGAATAGATTGAAATTCAGTTTCGAGTACACACCTTCTTATAATCTGATCGGAGCAATGCTTCCAAAGGTAAGGATCATCCCATATGTAGTATTTGGCATCACTCTTGATCTTATTTCTTTGAGCTTGTGTCAACTCTTGTGGCAACTTCTTTGTAACTAAGTAATTAACAATATCAGCATACCAAGGAGTTGTTGTACTTATAAAAAGAAGTTGCTCATCCGGAAAGTTCTCATTCAAGGGTAGTGCATCCTCTTCATGAACTAAACGGCTAAGATGGTCCGCAACCAGGTTGTCACTACCTCTCTTATCTTTTATCTCCAAATCAAACTCTTGTAAGAGAAGTATCCATCTAATCAACCTTGGTTTGGCCTCCTTTTTAGTGAGTAAGTACTTAAGGGCTGCATGGTCAGAATATACAATTACTTTAGTACCAATTAAATAAGATCGAATTTTTTCTAAAGCAAATACAACAGCCAAAAGTTCTTTTTCAGTAGTGGAATAGTTCAATTGAGCATCATTAAGAGTTCGGGAGGCATAATAAATGGCATGTGAGGCTTTGCCAACCCGTTGGCCCAAAACAGCTCCAATGGCATAGTCACTAGCATCACACATGATTTCAAAAGGTACATTCCAATCTGGTGGTTGGATGATAGGAGCTGATGTTAAGAGTCCCTTCAATGTTTCAAACGCCTCTTTGCATTTATCATCAAAGTGGAAAACCACATCTTTTTGTAGTAGCTTGCAAAGAGGTAATGTGATCTTTGAGAAGTCTTTGATAAATCTCCTATAGAAACCTGCATGTCCAAGAAAAGAACGAACCTCTCTCACATTTGTGGGAGGTGGTAAAGAATGCATAATATCTATTTTAGATTTATCAACCTCTATCCCTCTAGAAGAAATAACATGGCCCAAAACTATTCCTTGTTCTACCATAAAGTGACATTTTTCCCAATTCAAAACAAGGTTAGTTTCCATGCATCTTTCAAGTACAAGTGTAAGGTTCTCTAGACATCTATCAAAAGAATCACCATAGACACTAAAATCAACCATAAACACTTCTATGATGTTCTCTACATAATCTGAAAATATGCTAACCATACATCTTTGGAATGTAGCTGGTGCATTACAAAGACCAAATGGCATACGCCGGTATGCAAAAGTACCAAATGGACATGTGAATGTTGTTTTCTCTTGGTCCTCCGGAGCAATGGCTATCTGATTATAACCTGAAAAACCATCAAGAAAACAATAATGAGAATGGCCAGCTAACCTTTCAAGCATTTGATCAATAAAAGGTAAAGGAAAGTGGTCTTTGCGAGTTGTGGAATTAAGTTTACGATAATCAATACAAACTCGCCATCCTGTTTGAATCCTAGTAGGAACAAGTTCATTCTCATTATTTGTTACCACCGTTACACCTGATTTCTTTGGAACCACTTGGACTGGGCTCACCCATTTGCTATCCGAGATAGGATAGATCACTCCAACATCTAGGAGCTTCAGTATCTCCTTTTTCACAACCTCCATTATAGGAGGGTTCAATCTTCTTTGTGCTTCTCTTGTTGGTTTGGACCCCTCCTCTAACAAAATCCGGTGCATGCACATAGATGGGCTTATTCCCTTGATATCGGCAATTGTCCAACCAATTGCTGTTTTATGCTCTCTAAGCACTCGGATAAGTCGCTCTTCTTGCAAAGGTGTGAGCTCTTTGGCAATGATGATCGGGAGTGTGTCCTTTTTACCTAAGAACACATATTTCAAGTGGTTCGGTAGTGGTTTCAACTCTAAAGTTGGTGCCTGCAAAATGGAAGGTAGAAGTTTCTCATTAGATAAAGGCAAATCAATAAATGAAACATCAAACCTTGCATCTTTAGGTGGCAGCGAGTGTAAAGATTCTAGTGCCCCTTCCACCTGGTCACTCAAGGCTAGTTTAGCATTCCCCATTCCGAGATTGTTGCTAAGGACTATTTCCACACTATCTTCACCATCTAGCTCATAAGCTTGCTGCACTAGTGAGTCAATTATATCAATATTAAAAACAGAATGCATATCACTAGGATATCTCATGGCCTCAAAAATGTTAAAGCGAATTATTTCACCATCAAATTCCATAGTTAAAGTGCCATCATGTACATCTATTTTAGTTCTTGCTGTTTTCAAGAATGGTCTCCCTAATAGAATAGGTGTGGGATTAGAAGACATCTCATCTTCCATCTCAATAACATAAAAGTCAGCGGGAAAAACCAATTCATTAACCTGTACAAGAACGTCTTCTACAACTCCTCTTGGATAAGTGTTAGAACGGTCAGCAAGTTGTATTATAACACCGGTTTCCTCTAATGGTCCTAGATTCAATGAAGCATAAATTGAATATGGCATGACATTAATAGATGCCCCTAGATCTAGCATAGCACGCTCAAACCTTGTGTTGCCTATCTTACAAGGAATGGTAAACATACCTGGATCCTTGCATTTAGGTGGGAGTTTCTTTTGAAGAACAGCTGACACATTCTCCCCCACACTTACCTTTTCATTCCATTTCAACTTCCGTTTAGATGTGCACAACTCTTTTAGGAACTTGGCATATCTTGGCACTTGCTTGATAGCATCTAGTAAAGGAATGTTCACCTCTACTTTCCGGAAGGTTTCCAAAATTTCCTTCTCTTGCTCCTCCTTCTTGGACTTTGCTAACCTGCTAGGAAAATGTGGAGGAGTTATATAAGAAGGAAATGATGGTTTAGGAATTACCTTTTTTAGTGGCTCGTTGGGATGTGAAGAGGATGCCATGGTATTGTTCTCCCCTTGAGCACTATCATTTTGTGGTGTCTCTAGCTGTTTCCCACTTCTTAAATTTATAGCATTGGCATTCTCTCTTGGATTCACTATGGTTTGGGAAGGTAATTTCCCAGAATCCCTTGCTTGCTTTTGACTCATGGTTGTTGCCAATTGCCCTATTTGAGTCTCCAAATTTCGAATACTTGTCTTTGTTTCCTGTTGAAATTGAATTGTATTAGTAGAAAGAGCTTTAACAAGATCTTCAAGAGAAGTACCTGAATTTTGGGTGGGTGGTAGTTGTTGTTGGGTTTGGTATGGTTGTTGCACTCTTTGCTGAAAACCCGGTGGCCTGTGGTCAAATGGTGGAGGAATAGTTTGTGATTGGTTCCCTCCATAATTGAAGTTTGGATGATCCCTCCATCCTGGATTGTAAGTGTTTGAGTAGGGATCATATTTCCTTGATTGGTTCTGAAATCCACCCATGGCATTCACATGTTCATTGGTATCCTCTTGAAGTGTTGGACACATATCAGTTTGGTGCCCTATGTTTGAACATATGCCACAAGCCTTTATTTGTTGTATTTTACCTACAGCCAATTGTTGAACAAGAGAAGTCAGTTTACAAATTTTTGTTCAAGGGATGATATACTTACCTCATTAACTCTCTTGGGTTGTGGTGGTGGATCTTGTCTCATTGAGAACTGTTGAGAATTGGCTGCCATGTTGGAGATTAATGTTCTAGCAGCCCTGGGAGTCTTATCAACTAGAGCTCCCCCACTAGCGGCATCTATCATACTTCTCTCCATGGGCATGAGACCTTCATAGAAGTATTGGATGAGAAGTTGTTCACTTATTTGATGGTGTGGACATGATGCACAAAGTTTCTTGAACCTCTCCCAATATTCATATAAGGACTCTCCGTTGTATTGCCGAATCCCACATATCTCTTTCCTAATGTTGGCAGCCTTAGATGCTGGGAAATACCTTTCCAAGAATGCTTTCTTCAAATCATTCCATGTAGTGATGGTCCGGGATGGTAGATAGTAGAGCCATTCCTTTGCTGAATCAGTTAGAGAGAATGGGAAGGCTCTCAACTTAACTTGCTCTTCCGTGACCCCTGTTGGTCTCATGCTTGAGCAAACTACATGGAATTCCTTGAGGTGCTTATTTGGATCCTCTCCTGCAAAACCATGAAAAGTTGGGAGAAGATGAATCAAACCAGATTTTAATTCAAAAGCTACCTCAAGATTAGCATATTCAATGCATAATGGTTGTTGACCCAAGTCCGGAGCGGCTAGCTCCTTGAGAGTTCGGTTGTCAGCTGCTGCCATCTCTCCTTGCTTCTCTTGGATGTTTTGGATCAACTCCTCGATTGGTTGTTGGTGAGAAGTTATAAATTCCCGAATTTTCCTAAGTCGTAAGTCTTCTTCGGGAGCTTGGAACATTTACTAATAAAAAAAATAAGAAAGTAAATAATTAGAACAGAAAATAAGAATAAACCAATAAACTAATAAACTAAAGAAAGCAATCCCCGGCAACGGCGCCAAAAATTTGATGCACCCAAAAGAGTGTATCTTATTTAACCATGCACTAAAAAGATAAATTGTAAGTATAGTAGTTAGCAAGGGTCGAGTCCTCAGGGATTGGGTTTTAGTTTATAAGTTAATAGTTTAAAACTTAAATTCAAGAACAATAAAAGAAAAGGGGTTTTTGAAGCCAGATTTAAACTAAAGTAAATAATAAGAATAAGATGCAAGGCGGTATAACCAGCCAATAAAAATATATATACTAAATTAGGCGGTATAACCAGCCAATAAAAATATATATACTAAATTAGGCGGTATAACCAGCCAATAAAAATAAAACAAAGTTAATATACAAATTAGGCGGTATAACCAGCCAATAAAAATAAATATACTTTTAAAAATAAGCAAACTAAAAGTAAAAAAACAAGTAAGTAAGAAGAATCAAATATGAAAAATATGGTTAAGGTTTCATTCTCCACCACTAGACATCATTAAGAATCAATTTCAGATCTATCAATATCAACCAACTATCAAAGTTAACAACCGTAGATAACAACAAGCTCTGTTATCCCAATCTTTCCTTAGTTTGTCGTTAAATAGAACAAGCTCTCTATTTAATCTCTAACCATTAAACAACCTAGAATAAGCTCTCTAAATTCAATTTAATGGCAGCTTTATGATGAGAAAGATAGGTTGATCTAAGCAACAAACACATAAGCTCGGATTGTTCAACTTAGGTTATGTTCCACTTTGCAATTATTGAAAACTTGACCATAATCATTAATCACAAATTGCCACTTATGAATAGGAAATCAAGACAATTACACGGATCAAGATTCCTAAACTAGCAATAGATAATTATCAAGATCTATCTAGTTGTACACCTAAATAAATCAAGACAACATCATGAACAATTCTTGTAGAAGAACATAAGCAACTTTGATAGAAAATTAATGATAGATAGAATCTAAAAATCAATCACAAAACATGTCTAGGGCTTTGAAATCACCCTTAACCAAATAGAAGTTTAGCCTAGCATAGGCATTGTAAACATAAACATAAAATTAAAGAGAATCTAAGAAGGAAATAAAAGAAAGAAAGAAGAAGAAGAAAATAAAGAAAAAGAAAACTAGAGAAAAGAAAGAAGAAGAAAACTTAGAGAATTTTATTACAATGGCTAATATCCTACCAATGTACAATATGATCCTCTACAATCATCCAAGGCCCTCTATTTATACATATTTTGGAGGGCTAAATGACAAGAGACAAGCTTTACAAATTTCAAAGGTAGGTATAATAGGTGGGTGCATTTTTCTAACAATTTTCGTCATATTGTATGACAATTTTGATCAGCCAACTTGATGGTCGATTTTGTCAATATTGGAGGCCTGATCTGATCACATGGTCTTCTAGAAAAATGTTCCCCTATCAGTTACTAATCCATAGCCGTTGGAATCAGCTCATTTGCTGATGTGGATAAGAAGATATGGGCAAAATACGAAAACCGGTCAGCACAGACGTCATTGCACATCAGCCAACTTGATGGTCGATTTCGCTAGGGAAAACGACTCCGTTTCAAGAAGTCTAAAACATGAAAAAGATAGATATGCCTCTTAGCTTTGCACGGTTAAAATTTCAGCCTTATTGCTTCAGTGAAACTCGAGATATAGCTGATATAGCAAAAGGTGTCGGAACTGGAACTGAACTGGATTTGCCCTTAATTCTAGTAATCTGAAATCACTCAAAGAAACTTGTGAAAAACACCAAATTACATAAAAATATAAAAGATCATAAACACGATTAGACTAAGCAATAATAACTCGTATTTGACACAAAACAATAATAAAACATAACTAAAAACTATATAATTATACGAGTTATCAAGTATGTACGTAATTCTTTAAATGAATTATTCAATAAGTTCACAATTAGGAAAATTCGAAAGGGGGGAGAATTATAAGACCTTCGTAAGATAGAGATCGACTCGGGTCTCTTTAAATGATTCATAGACGGTGGATCAAGTTTATATATGCTTGTAGACAAAGCACACTACCATCTGGTCTTATTGTTATATTAATAATTTTTAGAGTAAGGGGTTTAATCGGTTATTTGAGAGATTTAGCCCTAAAGTGACCACAGTCAGGAATCGCAATCGGGCAATGTAAAGCCCGTAAAATATGGTATTTTATCAGGATTATTTGAAAAATCTAATCGGCACAAACTAGTAAAATATGAACCAAGGGTATTTTGGACATTTTAGACAAAATTTTATTTTTGGTTCGTATAGGTACCAATAGACTCTGGAACATAGAGGATCACAGTATGATGCTTAGATTGAAAATTTGACATTTTTTTTAACTCAAAAAGTTAAGTGGAAAATGGATACGCCTTTAGTTAACTTAAAAGAGTGAAAATCCAGAACTGGCCACGAGAAGGTCGGAAAAAGGTTTTAAATAAATAAATGGATTCATATGGACATAAAATGATGTTAGAAAGCTGTTGGTGAAATCAGAATGAGAATCGGAGCTAAAACCTTAAAAGTCTTAATGTTGACCCGTAAACGTCTGGGGCTCTCAGAAAATTATGAAAACTTGCGTACTAGTGTAAAATGATATTTTAAACATATCCGTGCTGAGACAAGTGAAAAATGAGCTTTTGACTGTAAAAATTTATGTGGGCCCCATTTAGGCACTAAAAGACAAAAAAGTGGGCAAAAGGGGTATTTTTGTCATTTGGCTTGGTAAATGGCCATAAAAATCAGCCAAGAAACCCCATGACCAGCCGTGACTTTCATTTTTTCATGCCTTAAGGGTTGTTTGTTCTTCAACCTTGAGAAAACCTAACCAAAGTGAAGAAAACTCCATAACCAAAAGCTTGTAAGCTTGATCTCTTGATTTCTACTCATCACCAAGCCAACAAAACACATATTTCTACTACCTAGAAGGTAAGGATTACGTATTTGGTGTTAGTTTTTCAAGAAATCATGACAAACTATATGTTTCTCTTTATGGCCATTTTGCCTTAGGTGGCTTCCAACGTAGTCACCACCTTAAACCACCACTAGGATAGTCCTAAATCAACCTCTAAATCTATTATTTGGGGTTGTTTGAGTGAAAAAGTGGTTTGGAGTTGGAAATCCAAGCTTGGTCGAATTATCCATGTTGGCCAACCACCTTGTGCCACTACTTCCGACACCATCCAAGGCCACCGTTAGCTTTGTTAGGCACGGGGGAGTAACTTTCCTTTTGATCATTGCTTCGGATTTCCACCTGAGCTAGGTGTATAATTATAAAGTTTAAATAGCTAAGCTGTAGATTTTCGAATAGTAGCAAATTAGCTACAATTTGGATATTGTGAATGTTTTCAAATTTATAAAATATTTATGAAATTATTTTTTATGTACGAGGATCCAATTTCTTTCGCTTAGCGCATAGTAAGTGCGAGCGATAGACGTAGGACCGTTAGATTATGTTATGACATACCGACTGTGATTGTATGAATGTATGATGTAGAATTACCTTATGATATCGAGTTCTTGTAAAGACATGAGAAAAAGGTCCAAGGAATGGAAAAGTGATGATTATGTAATAACCCGAGATTGTCGTATGAGTGGTCGATCGTATGGCGCCACATTGTTCCAAGTTATGATTATGTAATAATCCGGGATTGTCGTATGAGTGGTCGACCGTATGGCGCCACATTGTTCCTTGCTAGTATGCTTATTTAAATGCTATGTGATGCATGCTTATTGTAATGTTAAGCTATACCGGATTTGTAGACTGCCATTGTGCCCTCCCTATTTTGTAGGAGCCTTCTTGCCCTACCGGTTTTGTTAGAGTTTTTGAGCCCTACCGATTTTTAGGAGTCGACGGACCCTACCGGATGTTATAGTTATTTGTGATGTTGGATAAAAACATCCTAGTGATATTAGTTAATATAATTTGCGACTCTTTTCCATAGACTTTACTGTTTCTGCGTTTGCTCACTGGGTCCTTATGACTCACCCTTTAGTTATTTTATTTTTCAGATACTGATCGACCCGGTCCCTCATCCGCCCCGCCAGCTTGCTCGTGACTGATAGCCGGTGAGCATGGCATACCATTTTGGTGAGATGATCCATAGCTTGATGGGGGAGCCGTGTATAGTCACCTAGGGATGTCAAATCTTATTTTGCCTAAGTATGTTGTATTATCTGTCATGCAGTTATCCGGTCGGAGACCGAGACTGTTGTGTACATTTTTGGCAGTGTATATATATATGTACATTATGGTTCACTTTGTGTGTCTGCTGCGGGGCATCTCGGTTACTCCCTAGTTGGAGGTGTCCTAACCGGGATGTCATGTGTTATTATTATTGTGTTGCTTGTTATGCAGGTTCGGTAAATCCCTCTTATCGAGCGTGGTCATGCCGAAATTTTCTTAGATAGATAAATGGTTAAGGCTTCGGAGGCAAGGGTACATACTTGTCTTTAGCCGGTCACACTCCCGGAGTTGGGATGTGACACTACTAAGAAAATATCCTCCTACATGGCATTATTTATCCTATTTGGCATCATCTTATTAACTTCACATGTTCTTCACATGGCCATGCAAATTGGAGCCATCCTATTGGCTTAAAATGCCATGTAGGCAAAGTGGTGGAGAAGCTTGTTAGTGTAAAAATGTCATCTTGCTATCCATCCTTATCCATTTGATCCATGATGATCACACTCCCACTTTGCATCCACTGCTGGCCGAAAATGGCCTTGAAATTTCCAGGCAATTCAACTTTTTTTAATTGCAAATTGGCCTTTTCGATTTCTTTGGTAAAATTACATTTTGGCCCCCAAACTTATTTTAATTACAAACAGACCTCAAATTTGAAATTTTCTTTCCCAACTCATCCCATCCAATATAAAACTAAGTTCTGGAGGTTTTCAAATTTTTTCAAGCTCGGATTCTAAAGTTTCGGGATTTTTCTCTAAGGTTTTCAAACTTTGTCTTTTTCCAAATGAGCTCCGATTCTGGATTTTTCTTTTCCAATACCTTCCAAAAATCATAAAACTCAGATCTGGAGGTTTTCATAATTTTTCGAGCTCCTTTCCTCTTTTTCTCGAAATTTTCTTTTGGAATTTCGGGTTATTGCACCCGAACTTTGCCTTTTTCCATTTGAACTCCGATTCCGGATATTATTTCTCCCATATCTTCCCAAAAATGTAAAACTCTGATCTAGAAGTTTTCATAATTTTCCTCGGATTTTTCTTTTGGATTTTTCGGGTTAGTGTACCCGAACTTTGTCTTTTTCCGTTTGAACTTGGATTCTGAATTTTTCTTCACCGATCCCTTCCATACAATATAAAATTCAAATATGGAAGTTTTCAGAATTGTTTGAGCTCGGGTCCTATTTTTCTTGGATTTTCCAATATTGCCCTTTAACCCTTGAAACCTAGGTTTGACTCAAAACGGGTCCGATTTCTGGATTTTCTTTTTCACTATCTTTGTTATATATTGAATTGGAGTTGGTTGAAAACGCCCAATTTTTACGATCGAATTCCCCTCCGGTTTAGTTTTCCCCTTTTCAACACCAGGATTTTTCTGCTTTTTCTTCCAATCGGCTCTTCCTTGGGATCCACCTCAAACTGAGACTTGGGATATTTTTTTTTACTTGTCCTTTACCAACTGGGGGCTTCAATTTCACCGAAACAGGCCATCTCAGCAGTTTTCCCCAAATCTGTGAATTTTCCCATTTATTGATTAAATTTTATTTCTATTTTTTCTATTCGACCCAATTCTTCTTTCAACTCCGCATCAAAATTGAACCTTCCAATATTTGTAGTTACTAATCTTATTCCGTTTAGGACCTCCAATTTCGTCAAATTTGATCGTTTTCGCACTTTTCCCCAAATTTGTGCAATCAGCTATTCCCCTACACTAAATTTCTATCACCCGTCTTCCGAACTCTATATCTTTTGCTGTAGACCTCAGATTATCAAATTCTTTCACCATTATTCAATTCAACTTAGAATCTTGATTTTGACTAGGAGTTGACTTTTTTAGGAGTTGACTTTTGAGGTTGATTTTTTTGGGGTTGACTTTTTGTGCTGACCTCTGAAAAAATGTCTTGGGGACCCATCTGTGGAATAGTGGAAGTCTCTTTGCATTTCGGGAAGTTGAAAGCAGAATTTGCCTGGTTTAGGGGGCTCGGACAAAATTAGGTGTTTACAGGTAAAGCCCACAATGAACAAACAGGCAAGAAAGTCAAGCAAAGACAAGCACAATAAGGCCTCCAAGGTTTCGGCCATGGTGAAAATTGCGTAGGAAAATTTTGCAAAGAAGAAAGGAAAAAACCTCTAGAAACTTTATTTTGAAAACATTTTATTCAAGAAAAAAAGTTAACAATCACATGGAAAAGAGGAGAAAAAGAACTTGAAATCAAAGAAAATAATTGAAGAAGAAGAGAGAAAATAGCTACCTAGTAAAGCTTTCCAAATCAAGCACTCAAACTTCCCTTTCTTTCTCTCTTTTTTTTTCTCCTTTTTTTCTCTAAGAGTGTAGTCAACAACCTTTGAAAAAAAAATGAATTCCTTCTTTTTTCCTGAGCTGGCCGAACCCCCTTATATTGGTGTGAGAGTGCTCATCTTTTAGCCTTAGTCATGCATTGCATGCTCTCCCATCTTTGCCACAGGGTAAATTCTTGTCCCCTTTTTGCATGAGCTTTCCTTAAAGTAAGGGCTCTTATCTTCTTTTGCATGATGCTTCCCTTAAATTAAGGGTTTTATAACCTCTCATTGGCCAATAATGCCACCTAGACCATTCTTGTCCCATATCTCTACAAAATATCTAAGCCATTTGTCAAGATCATATGGCTTACTATCAAAATATCTTCCTAGGTGGCACTTTTATTCCAATTGGCATCATCTTATAGCCTTCACATGCTCTTCACATGGCTTTGCAATTTGCAGGCCTCCCATTGGCCTAAAATGCCATGTAGACAATTAGTGTAGGATCTTGTCTTTTCTTAAAAATGTCATCTTGCTATTCAATCTTGGCCATTTGATTTAAGATGATCACACTCCCACCTTATATCCATGAGCTGGTCAAAAATGGCCTGGAATTTTCCAAGACATTCCTCTTTTTATTTACAAAATGGCTCTTTTCAATTTTTTTGTAAAATTGCATTTTGGCTCCTAAACTTAATTTATTTTCAAACGAACCCTAATTTTTTATTTTTCCTTTTGAATCCATCCCATCCAATAGAAAACTCAGTTCTGGAGGATTTCATAATTTTCGTTTTGCATTTTCCCAGATTTTTCTTTAAAATTGCGGATTAGTCTCCCGAATTTAGAAAATTTGCTTTTCAGCCCCAATTTCAGGTTTTCTTCTTCTCATTTCATTATTTTGATCCTAAAACTTAGTTCTTGAAAGTTTTGAAATTTTTCGAGCTCGGATTCTATTTTTCTCGAATTTTTCTAAAATTGCCCACCTTCGGTTTTAGTCGAAACGGGCCAAAATTTCACATTTCCTTTTTCCACTGCCTTTTCATATATTGAATTGGATTTGGACCGAAAATGCCCAATTTTTACATCCGAATTCCTCTCTGATTTAGTTTTTCTTTTTTCCTCAAAATTGGGAATTTTCTCTATTTTCCCGTTTCTCCTCCAATCGGCTCTTCCTTTGGGTCCACTTCAAATTGGGCTTGGGATATTTTTATTTATTTATTTATTATTCATCAACTGGGGGCTTCAATTTCACCGAATCGGACTATCTGTGTAGTTTTTTCCAAATTTGTAAATTTCCTATTTATTCATTAAATCTTTAGTTTCCTTTTTCTCTTCAAACCACATCTTCCTTCAACTCCCCGTCAAAATTGGACCTTCCAATATCCATATTTATTGATCTTATTCTATTTGGAACCTCCAATTTTGTCCAATTTGATCGTTTATGCACTTTTCCCAAAATTTACAAAATTTCCCATTTTCCCCATAAATGGCATTTTCTAATTTTGGCCACTTCTTCTTCGGATTGATTCTTCTTGGTGAAATTGGACCTTGAGATATCCCTTTTTTATTGATCATCCTTCAATTTGAGGTTTCAATTTCATTTAATTTGATCATTTACGTACTTTTCCCCAAATTTGGAAATTCCATGCTTTTCTCCTAAACTGGATTTTGCAATTTGTCTTTAAACCTCTCTATCTCCAATTGTAGATCTCCGGGTTATCAAAATTCCTTCGCCATTGTTCAATTCACTTTAGAATCTTGATTTTGACTAAGAATTGACTTTTTCAGTGGTTGACTTTTTAGGGTTGAGTTTTTTCGGGTTGACTTTTCATGCTAACCTCCGAATCAAAGTCTTGGAGACTCATCTGTAGAATGATGGAAGATTCTTCGCATTTCGGGAAGTTGAAAGGAGAATTTACCTTATTTAGAGGGCCCGGACAAAATTAGGTGTCTACAGCTGCCCCTATTTGACTATTGTTGAGAATCAGGAATCAAGCAAAGATAAAATAGATAATAATTTTGTCCTGTTAGTGAAATCACATGTGAAGGATAGAAGGGGAATTTGCTTCATTTTTCATTTATTTTTTTCATTTTTTTCATTTTTGTAAACTGTAAATAAAAGAATTTTGTCCTTAAATTGAGTTCCCTGACTAATGAAGGCTCGACTCGTCTTAAGGAAATGAGTTCGATTTGCAAGAGAAGACAATACCTCGACGGAAGTCTTGAGGCCTTATCTTATCTTGGTGTGATTTTGTTTAAAAACAGTAAGATTTGTCCTTAAATTGAGTTCCCTGACTAATCAAGGCTCGATCCATCTTAAGGAAATGAGTTCGATTTGCAAGAGATGACATTATCTCGACGAAAGTCCTGGGGCCTTTTCTTATCTTGGTGTGAATAACATGAATGACATGTGTCAGGATATTTCACTGAACTCCCCGACAAACCTAGCAGAGTTTTAGAAAAATATCTTTTCACATGACATATATATAATTTTGGGATGAAAATATATTTTTGGAAAAATATATAAAAATTTATCCTTAAATTAAGTTCCTTGGCTAATCAAGGCTCAACCTGTCTTAAAGAAACTTGTTTGATTTGCAAGAGAATAAAATATCTCGATGGTGATCCCGGGGCCTTATCATATCTTGGTGTGAAATTATATAAATATCTTTTCGCACTCCCCGGTAAACCTAGCAGAGCTTTAAAAATATATCTTTTCGCACGACATGTATATAATTTTGGGATGAAATTATATTTGGGTGTCTTGTCCAGAAAAATTTTGGATGTCTTGTCCATAAATGAACTAAACAGACCTTGTTCCTGTTCAGTTCATTTAATAAACGAACCTTAAAATCATGTTCATAATCGTCTATTTAACTTGATAAATGAACATAAACGAACAAAAATCGAACAGTTCTTGAACCGTTAGTTGAACACTCTGTTCATTTACACCCTTATTGAAAACTTAGGAAAAATTGAACATACCCATGTGGATACATCCCTATCTGGCACTCACATATGGATAAAGCAATATGGAGTTGCCAAAGGTCCACTTTTAAAGAAATAAATAATTTAATATCATTCACTTATATACTTCATATATATTCAATTCTGGATGAACAATACATGGAAATAGTTTATGGTTTGGGTTTAGGGTTTGGGATTTATGGTTTAGGATTTAGTGTTTGGATTTATGGTTCAAGGTTTAAGGTTTGAGATTTATGATTTATGGTTTAAGGTTTAGGGTTTATGATTTAGTGTTTAGTGTTTACGATTTGGATTTAGTGTTTCCGATTTTGCTTTAGGGTTTAGTGTTTGTGGTTTGGATTTAGGGTTTATGATTTTTGACTTAGTGTTTAGGGTTTAGGATTTAGGGTTTAGGACTTATGGTATAGGGTCTAGTGTTTGTGGTTTAGGATTTAGGATCTATGGATTGTGGTTTAGTGTTTAGTGTTTGGGTTTAGGGTTTAGGGTTGGGATATGGGATTTATGGTTTAGGATTTACGGTTTGGGGTTTAAGTTTTAGGATTTAAGGTTTGTGGTTTTTGGTTTTTGGTTTAGGGTTTATGGTTTGAGGTTAGGGTTTACTGTTTAGGGTTTATGGTTTAGGATTTAAGATTTAATGTTTAGGATTTAGGGTTTATTGTTTGGGTTTATGGTTTGGGGTTTGAGGTTAAGTTGTTTGAATTTTAGTGTTTAAGGTTTAAGGTTTTGTTTTTAGGGTTTTGTTTTTGTTATTTGTGATTTAGGTCTAGGGTTTAGAGTTTAGGGTTTAGGGTTTAAGGTTTAGAGTTTAGAGTTTGAAGTTTGAGGTTTGTGGTCTATGATTTGAGGTTTAGGGTTTAGGGTTTAGAGTTTAGAATTTAGAAATTATTGTTTAAGGTTTAGGGTTCAATTTAGGGTTATAGTGTTTAGGGTTTGTGGTTTGGGTTTAGGGTTTATGGTTTGGGATTTATAATTTAGAGTTTATGATTTAGGATATAGTGTTTGGGTTTTGGGTTTAAGGTTTGAGGTTTGATGTTTAGGGTTTATGATGTGTGATTTGGGTTTTATGGTTTATGATGTGTGATGTGTGATTTGGGTTTTATGGTTTAATGTTTGGGGTTTGGGGTTTGTGGTTTATGGTTTAAGGGTTTATGGTTAAGGTTCGAAAATTTAGGTTTATGGTTTAAAGTTTAGGGTTTATGATTTAGGGTTTGTGGTTTCTAATTAAGGATTTAGTGTTTGAGATTTAGGATTTAGGGTTTAATGTTTGGGATTTAGGATTTAAGGTTTAGTATTTTGTGTTTAGTGTTTGGGATCTAGGGTTTTGTGTTTACTGTTTGGGATCTAGAGTTTGAGGTTTAGGATCTAGGATTTGTGTTTGAGGATTTAGTGTTTGTTGTTGAGGGTTTTAGGGTTTAGGATTGCTCAATCTTTTCTAAGTTTTTTGAGCTAATTACACCAATGGTCCCTAAAATGTAGAGAATATTTTATTTTGGTCCCTAGACTTCAAAACATAACATTTTATATTATAATTTGAATTATATTTTCCTTTATTTGTTTTTTCTTTTTCAAATTTTATATTTTCATTTCTCTTCTTTTTTTTTTTAGAAATAAATAAAAAAAATAATTTATATTATAATTTGATTAATTTTGTAAAAATATAATTAATTTATAAACATAAAGAATATTTATTTAAATTAAATTAATATTTTTTTGTTTCTTTCTTTTTTCTTTTTTCTTTCATTTTATATTCTTTATAAATAGACTAAAACATAAATAATATTTTATATTATAATTTAAATTAATTTTATTACTATTAAATAATTTATTAAAAATATAAAGTATTTATTTACGTTAATTTTAAACAATTATTTTTACTTTTTTCCCTTTCTTCTTTGACCTTTCTTCTTGTTTATTAATAAATACAAAAAAAAAAAACAATTTATAGTATAATTAAAATAAAAATTTAAAAAATACAAAATTTATAAAAAATACAAAATATTTATGTAACATTAATCTGTAAAAATAATTTTCTTTTCTTTTTTCTTTATTTCTTTATTGTTATAAATAATTAAATAATAATTAATTATTTTGTAATAATTAATTATTTATAAAAATAATATATTTATTTTATATAATTAAAAAAATATTTCCTTTTTCTTCATTCTTTTAGGTTTTAAGATTTAATGTTTGGGGTTTGGTTTTAGGGTTTAGAGTGTAGAATTTAGTATTTAGGGTTTGGGGTTTGGGGTTTGGGTTTTAGAGTTTAGTGTTTAATGTTTGAGTTTAGGTTTTGGGGGTTAGGGTTTATAGTTTAGTGTTTATGGTTTATGGTTTGAGGTTTAGAGTTTAGGATTTGAGTTTGGGGTTTAGGGGTTTTAGTTTAGTGTTTGGGTTTAGGTTTTGGGGTCTAGGGTTTGAGGTTTATGGTTTAGTGTTTAGGGTTTAAGGGTTTGAAAGTTAAGGTTTAGGCTTTATGGTTTATAATTTGAGGTTTAGGGTTTAGGTCTAGTGTTTGTGGTTTAGGTTTAGGGTTTGTTATTTATGGTTTATTGTTCAAAGTTTAGGGTTTAAGATTTAGGATTTAGGATTTGTGGCTTAGGTTTAGTTTTTAAGTTTAGGATTATGATTTATGGTTTTAGTGTTTATGGTCTGGGGCTAGTTTAGTGTTTGAAGTTTGGGGTTTAGGCTTTAGAGTTTAGAGTTTAGGATTTAGGGTTTAGGTTTATGGTTTAGGGTTTATGATTTAGTGTTTGAGGTTTAAGGGATTAAGGGTTAAGGTTTAGGGTTTAGTGTTTATGGTTTAAGATTTGAGTTTTATAGTTTGGGAATTATAGTTTAAGGTTTAGGATTTGGGGTTTACTGTTTAGGATTTAGTTTTTCGGTTTATTATTTGTGTTTAGGGTTTAGGATTTGTGTTTTATGGTTTGAGTGTTAAAGTGTTTAGGGTTGAGCGTTTAGGGTTTAGGTTTAATGTTTAAAGTTTAGGGTTTGGGTTTGGGTTTTAAGGTTTAGTTTTTGGGGTTTGGGTTTAAGGTTTTGTGCTTAAGGTTCAATATTTAAGGTTTAGTTTTTAAGGTTTATGGTTTGTTATTTGTTATTTGGGTTTAGAGTTTGGGGTTTAGGGTTTAGAGTTTAGGATTTAGGGTTTAGAGTTTTGGGTTTAAGGTTTAGAGTTTTGGGTTTTGTGGTTTTGGGTTTAGGTTTATTATTTAGGGTTTGGGGTTAGTGTTAGGGTTTATCATTTAGGGTTTATGGTTTGAGTTTAGGATTTAGAGTTTAGGGTTGTGGTTAGGGTTAGGATTTGGATTTGGTGTTTAGTGTTTATGATTAGGGTTTAAGGTTTAGAGTTTAGGGTTAAAGGTTTAGGTTTGAGGTTTAGGATTTATGTTAGTGTTTGAGGTGTAAGTTTTGAGGTTTAGGGTTTATGTTACGGTTTAGGGTGTAAATTTTATGGTTTGGGATTTAAGGTTTGGGATTTTGGATTTAGGGTTTGAGATTTTGGGTCTAGGGGTTAGTGTTTGGGATTTAGGATTAGGGTTTAAGGTTTATGGTTTAGGGGTCTAGTGTTTGGAATTTAGGGTTTAGTGTTTGGTGTATGGAATTTAGGGTTTAGGGTTTAGTGTTTTGGATCTAAGGTTTGAGGTTTATGATTTGTGTTTTAGGGTTTAGTGTTTGTGATTGAGGGTTTAAGGTTTAGGGCTTAGGGCTTAGGGCTTAGTGTTTCAATGTTTGTTTTTTGGGTTTTGGGTTTAAGGTTTAGGGTTTAGAGTTTACAATTTAGAAATTATGGTTTAAGGTTTAGGGTTTAGGGTTTGTGGTTTTGGTTTATTGTTTGAGGTTTATGGTTTGGGATTTATAATTTAGGGTTTATGATTTAGGATATAGTGTTTGGCTTTAGTGTTTAAGGTTTAAGGTTTAAGGCTTGAGGTTTAATGTTTAGGGTTTAGGGTTTATGATTTGTGATTGGGTTTTATGGTTTATTTTTTATGTTTAGGATTTAATGTTTGGGATTTGGGGTTTGTGGTTTATGGTTTAACGGTTTAAGGGTTTATGGTTTGAGGTTTGAAAATTAAGGTTTTTGGTTTATGGTTTAGAGTTTAGGGTTTTGATTTAGGATTTGTGGTTTCTAATTTGGGATTTAGGGTTTGTTGTTTAGGGTTTAAGATTTAATGTTTGGGGTTTGGGTTTAGAATTTAAGATTTAGGATTAGGGTTTTGGTTTAGTTTGAGTTTAGTATTTAATGTTTGAGTTTAGGTGTTGGGGGGTTAGGGTTTATAATGTATTTTTTATAGTTTGAGGTTTAGGGTTTGAGTTTGGTCTTTAGGGTTTTTGGTTTAGTGTTTGGGTTTAGGTTTTGGGATTTAGGGTTTAGGGTTTGAGGTTTGAGGTTTACGGTTTATTAGTTAGTGTTTAGTGTTTAGTGTCAGGGTTTAGGGTTTAAGGGTTTGAAAGTTAAGGTTTAGGCTTTATGGTTTATGATTTGAGGTTTATGGTTTAGGTTTAATATTTGTGGGTTAGGTAGGTTTAGGGTTTAAGGTTTAAGGTTTGGAGTTTAGGACTTAGGATTTAGGATTTGTGGCATAGGGTTTTGTGTTTGAGTTTAGGGGTTGATGTTTGAGTTTTTGATTTAGGGTTTTAGTGTTTAGTGTTTGGGGCTAGTTTAGTGTTTGAAGTTTAGGGTTAGGGTTTAGGCTTTAGATTTTAGAGTTTAGTGTTTACAATTTAGGGTTTAAGTTTAGGTTTAGGGTTTATGGTTTACGATTTAGTGTTTGAGGTTTAAAGTTTAAGGGCTTAATGGTTAATGTTATCCCTAATTTTGTCCGAACCCCTAAGTCAAGTACATTCTCTTCCTAATTTGATGTTTCAGAATACTAAAAGGCTTTTCTCATCCTGCAGGTGGTACTCCGAGGCTTAGTCTAAAGAAGCGGATTGAAAAAGTCAAACTCAAAAAAGTCAACCTCAAAAAAGTCAACCCCAAAAAAGTCAACCCCAAAAAAGTCAGCTACTAAAAAAGTCAACCCACTTTCAAAATCAAGATTTGAGGTTCAATTGAAAAACGGTGAAAGAATTTTGATAATCCGAGGTCTACATTGAAAGATATGGAGTTCAGAAGTTGGGTTACGAGATTCAGTAGAAAAGAAACCCTAATTCGGGAAATTTGGGGTAAAGTGCTTAAACGATCAAATTGGTCAGAATTGAAGGTCTCAAATGAAACATAAGCACTGACAACGGGTAATGGAGAAGCTACTTGGTAGAAAAACTGATAGAAAAGTCAATTCAGAAGAAAACCGAGAATTAGGAATTTTTGGTGGATTTCGGTGAAATTTGGAAGAATTACAGAAATGGCCCAATTCGGAAGATCTAAAGCTGATGAGAAATGATTAAACAAGGATAGCCCAAGGCTCAGTTTGAAGAAAATCTGAAAATCAGACTTATTTTGAGCAAAACCGGGTTTCGGAGGCAAAAAGGCAAAATTGGAAAATGTGGGAAAAATAGAAAATGAACTCCAAAAATTCTAAAAAATTGCAAATCTCATTCTTAAATCATTTCGAAGAGATTGGCAAAACAAAATCTTGATTCGGAGTTCGTTTGCAAAATATCCAAATACCGGGGCTCTTATGTAGTAATTAAAGCAGATAAATCCCGGAAAAATAGCAAACGAGTTCCAAAAATTCTGAAAATTTGCAAATCTCATCTTTAAATTATTTGGAACATATTAGCGAAAGAAAATCTTGATTCGGAGTTCGTTCACAAAATGGCCAAATCCCAGGTCCCCTATGCAGTAATTCAAGCAGATAAATCTCGAAAAAAAAAGTAAATGAGCTCAAAAAATAATGAAAACTTCCAGATTACATTTTTAAATTATTTGGAAAAGCTTGGTGAAGAAAAATCTGGATTCGGATCTCGTTTAAAAAATGGTAAACTTCGAGTGCATAAAAGGGGTAATTTCAGAAATAAATCAGAAAAAAATAGCAAATGGACTCGAAAAATTTTGAAAACTTCCAGAATTCAAATTTTTATTATTTTGGAAGTATTGAAAAAAGAAAATTCGAATTTGGAGTCCGTTTGCTATTTATTTAAGTTTGAGGGGCAAAAAGGTCATTTCACCAAAGAAACCAAGAAGGGCAAATTGGTAATTGGGGAAAATATGAAAGAAGAAGGAATTGCTGGGATTTTTTTCTTCCCTTGGTCAGCCAACATAGAGGAGAAGAAGGAAGCTTGAACAATTTAATTGCCTAGTCACTATCAAGCCACATGCTACCATTAACACCTTGCAAATGGTCCCCCCTTCATCCAATGGCTTAGGTGCCGTGTAAGAAAGTTGAATGCACCATCCAATGGCCAAATTTAAATGCCAAGATAACCTTTTTATTTGTCATAAAAGGACCCTCATCTAATGGCCAAGAATGGAAGAAAAAAGATGAGCACAATTCATCCAAGGGTGAGCATCCATTCGGTTAAGCAAAGGAGTGCATGGGATTATCTCTTTTCATCCAATGGCTTAGGCCATCTACAAGGGCTGAGTACACATGTTGAGGGCTGGATTTAATCTACAAGATTTCATTTTTATGTTGTCCTGATGCAATGACCAAGAATGGAAGAGCACAACTCATCCAAGGGCAGGCACTCAAGAGGGGCAAGCAAGAGAGTGCATGGGATTGGTCCTCTTTTGCATCTAAGGGCTAAGGTTACTAAAAGGGCTGAGTACACATCTTAAGGGCTGCTATCAATTGACAAGATGACATTTTTATATTGTCATCAAAATATCTTAATCTAAAGGCCAAGATGGGTGGAGAAAAAAGTGCAATTCCCATCCAGGGGCTAGGGGGCATTCGGCCAAGGCTAAAAGGAGGGGGAGGATTTCATTTTCTCGAAGGTTTTTTGGCTGAAAAAGGTAGCTAATTTGGCAAGAATAATGTTTTTGAAAGAAAGAAAAAAAAGGTTTTCAATAGAGAGCTTGAAGGTAGTCATCTCTACCAAGCTCTAGCCTAGCTTACTTCTTCATTTCCATGGTGTTTTCTTGATTTTTCTATCATGTTTTCCTACTACATTTTTCATAGAAATAAAGTTTTTTAATGTTTACTCATGTTTTCATCTCTTCTTCTTCTTTAAGATGGTGGAAAACAATATTTTTCTATGGTTTCATGCTATGTTTGAGAATGGCACATTTATTTGCCTTGTTTTTCATTTTTTTTTCTTCCTTGCATGTTGTTGTGAAAAATGAGTTTTACAAGTTTTTTTAGAGTATTCTAAGGTTCTGACTTTTACAAAATATGAAGCAAAAAAGGTTGAAAGGGCTACATGATCTTGGCTAGACCAAGTGACCATGGTTAGGAGAGAGGCTATGCCCATTTTTACCTACCAAGAAGCTCACCTTATTTTCTGTTTTACATGGTTTATTTTCTGTCTTATTGAGATGGAAAGGCTTCATGATCTTGGCAAGACCAAGTGATTATGGTTTGGTGAGAGGCTATGCCCATTTGATACTAACCATGGAGCTTAACTTTCCTTGTTCTACTTAGTAGTTTTGCTTGTAATTTTTGCATGTCTATGTTAAATCTTGTGTATATATGTTCTTTACATTAATTTCTATGCTATATTTACTTATATATTTCATTTCCATGCTTGATATTACATCCTTGCATATTCGGCCATTGTTGTTCATATGCTCATGTTGTGCATTTTTTTCATGTATCATGTCTTACATGTTTGCATTTTCTTGGTATTGTTCCATAACCATTCGGCACTTCACATTGTGTATGACTTGCATGTGCATTTTCCTTTTGTTTCTTAACTTGTTTGCATTTCCATGCCATGAGCTTGTGCATTTTGATTTTGGTATGTTATATGCTATTGTAAATGTCATGACATTATGCATTTTAATATTATTTTTCATGTACTTATGTCATTTACTAAATAGGATTGCATTAGAGTCTCATGTGACCATTTCGCCTCTTCATGCATCCCTTGCCCTATCATGCATTTGCATTTTATTTAGGTAACCTGCTTTGCATTATCATATCTTGAAATTGTGTATTAGTTGCTGTTTGTTCTAGCATTGACATTAATTTCATGAGTCATTCTATGTTCATAGTATTGCTATGCATGTTCATTACATTTTAGGTCTAGGCCATATTGGTATTGCCATGCACATTGAGTCTTAAATCACATTGGTATTGTAAAGCATTACTATGCTATTTAGGTCTTAGGTTACATTAGCATGTTGATGCATATTCATAACATATTAGGTCCAAATCATATTTGTATTGATGCACCCAAAAGAGTGTATCTTATTTAACCTTGCACTAAAAAGATAAATTGTAAGTATAGTAGTTAGCAAGGGTCGAGTCCTCAGGGATTGGGTTTTAGTTTATAAGTTAATAGTTTAAAACTTAAATTCAAGAACAATAAAAGAAAAGGGGTTTTTGAAGCCAGATTTAAACTAAAGTAAATAATAAGAATAAGATGCAAGGCGGTATAACCAGCCAATAAAAATATATATACTAAATTAGGCGGTATAACCAGCCAATATATATACTAAATTAGGCGGTATAACCAGCCAATAAAAATAAAACAAAGTTAATATACAAATTAGGCGGTATAACCAGCCAATAAAAATAAATATACTTTTAAAAATAAGCAAACTAGAAAAGTAAGAAAACAAGTAAGTAAGAAGAATCAAATATGAAAAATATGGTTAAGGTTTCATTCTCCACCACTAGACATCATTAAGAATCAATTTCAGATCTATCAATATCAACCAACTATCAAAGTTAACAACCGTAGATAACAACAAGCTCTGTTATCCCAATCTTTCCTTAGTTTGTCGTTAAATAGAACAAGCTCTCTATTTAATCTCTAACCATTAAACAACCTAGAATAAGCTCTCTAGATTCAATTTAATGGCAGCTTTATGATGAGAAAGATAGGTTGATCTAAGCAACAAACACATAAACTCGGATTGTTCAACTTAGGTTATGTTCCACTTTGCAATTATTGAAAACTTGACCATAATCATTAATCACAAATTGCCACTTATGAATAGGAAATCAAGACAATTACACGGATCAAGACTCCTAAACTAGCAATAGATAATTATCAAGATCTATCTAGTTGTACACCTAAACAAATCAAGACAACATCATGAACAATTCTTGTAGAAGAACATAAGCAACTTTGATAGAAAATTAATGATAGATAGAATCTGAAAATCAATTATAAAACATGTCTAGGGCTTTGAAATCACCCTTAACCAAATAGAAGTTTAGCCTAGCATAGGCATTGTAAACATAAACATAAAATTAAAGAAAATCTAAGAAGAAAATAAAAGAAAGAAAGAAGAAGAGGAAGAATATTAATTATCCAACCTCTTGCTCTCTCTAAAGAAAAAGAAAACTAGAGAAAAGAAAGAAAACTAGAGAAAAGAAAGAAGAAGAAAACTTAGAGAATTTTATTAAAATGGCTAATATCCTACCTATGTACAATATATCCTCTACAATCATCCAAGGCCCTCTATTTATACACATTTTGGAAGGCTAAATGACAAGAGACAAGCTTTACAAATTTCAAAGGTAGGTATAATAGGTGGGTGAATTTTTCTAACAATTTTCGTCATATTGTATGACAATTTTGATCAGCCAACTTGATGGTCGATTTCGTTAATGTTGGATGCCTGATCTGATCACATGGTCTTCTAGAAAAAGGTTCCCCTATCAGGTACGGATCCATAGCCGTTGGAATCAGCTCATTTGCTGATGTGGATAAGCAGATATGGGCAAAATACGAAAACATGTCAGCACAGACGTCATTGCACATCAGCCAACTTGATGGTCGATTTCGTCAATATTAGAGGCCTGATCTGATCATATGGTCTTCTAGACAAAGGTTCCCGTATCAGTTACGGATCCATAGCCATTGGAATCAGCTCATTTTCTGATGTGGATAAGCAGATATGGGCCTAATACGAAAACAGGTCAGCACAGACGTCATTGCACATCAGCCAACTTGATGGTCGATTTCGCTAGGGAAAACGACTCCGTTTCAAGAAGTATAAAACATGAAAAAGATAGATATGCCTCTTAGCTTTTCACGGCTACAAATTTCAGCCTTATTGCTTCAGTGAAACTCCAGATATAGCTGATATGGCAAAATGTGTCGGAACTGGAACTGAACTGGATTTGCCCTTAATTCTAGTAATCTGAAATCACTCAAAGAAACTTGTGAAAAACACCAAATTACATAAAAATATAAAAGATCATAAACACAATTAGACTAAACAATAATAACTCGTATTTGACACAAAACAATAATAAAACATAACTAAAAACTATATAATTATACGAGTTATCACACCCCCACACTTAGATTGTTGCTAGTCCCTAGCAACGACTCAATAAAAATAAAATAAGAAAATCTAATATAATCCACTTTCGTAGGAAATCACGGTGGCACTTAGCATGTGACACAAGCCTTTAAACCCCTAGGTGTCCCTAGTGGACGAGTTTAGTCTCGTGAGGGTTTACTAGAACGATACCCACAAACATTGAAAAACTAAAATATAAATAAACTGCATATACTAAAAATATTTACTCCTAATCCTTTCAATACAAATTAGAGACAATATTTGAACAAGTCTTATAAACAAATCAATAGCTTAAAGAATTTCACAAAAAATCATGCTTGAATGTAAATTGTTTGAGTTAAGCCAATATTAGCATAACATATCTCAATCAAAATATTGCATGTTCAAATTTAATCTCAACTTCTCACATGGGATACCTTCATGATTTTCACTCTTTAAAGTAGTGGTGAAGTGTTTACACTCAATCAATCTCATGAAAACAGTTCTACCATATTCTTGCTTGTCCACCTATTCTCCCCTATTTAGATCATACAACATCATGAATCAAGAGGTCTTTAATCAAGGTTGTAATGGGGCCAAGGGGTTTGTAATGTGGTTGAAGAACAAAAGGATAAAGATATCACAAAGGTTCCAAAGAGTTCATAAAGTTTAGAGACATAAAAAGATTATACAAAGAAACTTCTCAAAACTCTTTACAAGTACATAGTCACCTAGGCCGGATATTCATGTTGGGCCTTTTCTTCATTCTAAACAACTTTGTAACATCCTTTTCCTTTTCCACAAATTCAAGAGATGATTCATATTTTTTTTTTACATAGGAATATATTTGCCAGTATTCCATTTCTTTTTCTCTTGACTTTTCTTTTCTTTCCCCCCCACACTTATTTCTTGTTTCTACCCCAAATTTTCAATAGATCTTCCTTGTCTTTGCAACTTGTCTCAAAACATGCTAATTCATCTTTGGAACAAAGGTAAAGATATAAGTATATTTAGGTTAGGGACAAGTTATGGTTACCAAAGAGATAGCTTATTCAATGTAGGCTCAAATTGGTTCACTAAGGGTGTGTTCTCTTGGAACATCAATAAGGGATGGCTGTTTGGCCCTGGCTAAAAATCCTAATGCCTCTATCATATTCATGTTGTCACATGCATCAATATAGTCTCAAATGGTTTAAAGCAAGTTCTAGAGAATCATGTAATCATAAGAGCACTCAAGAAAGAAATTAGATTGATTTGTATAATGCATCAATCATTATAGGCTCAAAAACTCACAAGGATGATTATACAAGTCAGATTAAGTCTAAACATGCTTCTTTCTCAATCAACATATCATATTAACATTGGCTCATAAAAAGGTTGACATCAAGCTCAATTCTCATGAAAATCTTCTCACTAATAACTCTGTTTTAGACTTATGCAATTCATATCTCATCATTGTATTAAAAAGGAACTAAAACACACTAAAAATAATAATAAAGACTCATAAAAAAAAATAGTAGACAAGAATAAAAGAAATCCTAAATCATTCCCCCCACACTTAATTCTTACATTGTCCTCAATGTAAGTCTATTAACCCAAATGAAAGAATCATGTGTAAGAGAAAAGAACTAATAACATAAGAATAGGAACAGCTAAGACTCAAAACAAAACAAACTCATGCAACCTAAATAATCTTAAAATACTAAACAAAAATTAACAAGTAAACATAAAAAGATTAAAATCAAACTGACAAGGTGTGTCTCAAGTCTCCCTTACTCAGACCTTGTTCAGAATGAATACTTCTAAATTGCTTAAAACATAACATTTTTTTAAAAAAAAAAAAAAAAAAGAAATCAAACTGACAAGGTATGTCTCAAGTCTCCCTTACTCAGACCTTGTTCAGAATGAATACTTCTAAATGGCTTAAAACACAACAAATTTTTTTTTTTTTTTTTTTTTTAAATTAGCAAAATATGTCCCTTACCCCCTACTAAAATATGACATTGTCCCCAATGTCAAATTTTAAAGGTAGAATTTAGGAGATATTACCTGCAGAGGTTGCTAACCACTTATTATAACTGAGACACAACAAGCAAAATGTTAGATAATGTCACAAAGACAAAGTGCAATCCACTCCTTGCTCATCCATATCTCTTTTTCTTTTTCCGAGCGTTTGCGAAACAACCGTAGCAGATAAACACTCATAAGCTTGGAGCTTTTTGAGTAAATCTTCAATGGTTGTAGCAGAAATTATGGTTCTCCTTGCCTCTGAAAACATGAATCCATTATCCACAGCATTATCTAAATATGAAAGCAAATTACTAAAATAACCATTAATATTAAGCAAACCAATGGGTTTCTTATTTGTGACCAAAGATGACCAAGAAGCCACGCAAGCTATTTCTTCCAATGTACCCAGACCTCCTGGTAAAGCAATGAATGCATCGGCAGAATGGTACATGATTGTCATCCGTTCAGGGATACTCCAGACTTGTATTTCCTTACCCACGGTAGGTCCACAAAAACCTGTGAATAGTTTTGGCACGATTCCTAGAACTGGACTTCCTCCGGCGTGTGCTGCTGTAGCGACTGCTCCCATTAAACCCGTACTACCGCCTCCATAAATCAAGTGGATCTTTTGTTGGGCAAGTATTACTCCAACTCTTATGGCTTCATCAGCGAATATTTTATTTTTCCCTGGATAAGCACCTCCAAAGACACAAATTTTTTTAATGCGTTGGGACGAAGTACTTTCCATTTTTTTTTTCTTTTTTTTCGAGTGCCTGAAAGAGAATGAGTACATGGTGTAATATATAGAGGACTGAGTAGTGAATCAGACAAGAGTAATAATGTCGCCGAAAGTGTATCTGACCTGTCAGAAGAAAATGTTAACCTAACAAAAGATTTTTGCGTGATTTCAGGAAGAAAATCAAAAAGAGAAGAAAAATCAACCGTAAAAGTCAAGAGTAATAATGTCGCCGAAAGTGTATTTGACCTGTCAGAAGAAAATGTTAACCTAACAAAAGATTTTTGCGTGATTTCAGGAAGAAAATAAAAAAGAGAAGAAAAATCAACCGTAAAAGACAAATAAAAAAAATGAGAATAATTACACAAATCGAATAACACGTAAATTAAACCGAAATAAAGTTATTGCAAATCAAACCAAAAGCTGAGAAGTCATTTATTGTAGTTGTGATTGTGGCTCACATCTTCCTCTGGTTTTACGTCCAGAAACGGCTTAAACGCCTTCTATGAGTCGAGGATATGCTTCCCATCCAGTTTTCTTACAAGCTGGCAAACAGG
Organism: Fremontodendron californicum; assembly: GCA_030761205.1. Lineage (NCBI taxonomy): Eukaryota > Viridiplantae > Streptophyta > Magnoliopsida > Malvales > Malvaceae > Fremontodendron > Fremontodendron californicum. Next base: position 3,404,346 of record JAULJL010000026.1, read on the forward strand.
GTCTTTTAACATCAGATTCCCAAGATATTGCCATTCCCTTTGGAATTGCGGCCATAAATCAAGAATTTCTCTTTGTACGTCTCCACTAGGATGTGTCTCAAGAGAAAGTTGGATATTACCCAAATTCTCCTTACTCAGTCCATCCTTAATGAATTCAATTTTATCATCTCGATTAGAGGACGGAATCCCAATAGAACGACATTTACCGTTACACGTCCATCGTGCACATTTGTGGCAATTTGAACTCATGCGCTTTGCTCGTCGCTTCTTTGCAAAAGTGCTTCTACCTGTACCTGGTAAATGCAAAACAGGAAGATATTCATCTTCACGTACCTTGGCTTCAATTATCCAACGTATGTCTCCAGGAATCCCTTTCTGCATAAGCATTCTTAATCTTTCGAAACGAACTTGGTAAAGCTTCAGTAAAATATTTCGAGGAAAAGGAGGAAATCGTTTCTGCAATCTTGTGAGAATATCATCCATCCTGAAAAGAAAAAAATTGAAAGAGAAATTGGAAGAGAAATTTATATACAATATCAGTTTTGTGGGAAGCTGATGGAACCGATTTAAATAATCACGGAGTACCGTTATCCGCCATTTAACCGGGGTAAAAAAATTAAAAATTATATTTACATCTAGTTATTTTCAAAACCAGGATCAGAACAACATAAAAAGACTCAAAAACAAAACACTCTAAATAAAATCCTAAATTCTTCCCCCCACACATAATTTTTACATTGTCCTCAATGTAATGCTATTATCCCCCAATGCAAGAATTATATGTAAGAGAAAAGAACTATTAAACAAAACAAAAGAGAAACAATAAAAGATAGAATGATGGAGAGTAAGGAATATGCAAATCTGATATAATAGATGCTCTCCATCCTTTTGGGTTGCCTCCCAAGAAGCGCTTGGTTTATTGTCCTCAGCTTGACTTAGACCCATGCCATTATTATTCAACATACTTTGGCTCAAAAAGTGGAAACTCCTCCACATCTTGTATTGGAAAGTTCTCATAGTAAGGCTTTAATCTATGACCATTCACTTTGAATGCCTTATCTGTTTTTGGGCTTTGGATTTCAACTGCACCATGAGTAAATACATTAGTAATAACAAAAGGTCCAACCCAACGAGAACGTAACTTACCTGGATATAACTTAAGGCGTGAATGGAAGAGAAGAACTTTTTGTCCAACAACAAATTCCTTTCTTGATATCATCTTGTCATGGAATGCCTTAGTCTTTTCCTTGTAAATCCTAGAATTCTGATAGGCATCATTCCTTATCTCCTCTAATTCTTGTAGGTCAAGTTTTCTTTTCTTTCCTGTCTCATCCATCTCCATGTTGCATTGTTTGATAGCCCAATATGATTTATGTTCCAATTCAACCGGAAGATGACAAGGCTTACCATAAACAAGTCGATAAGGAGACATACCAATGGGTGTCTTATATGCTGTCCTATAAGCCCAAAGTGCATCATCAAGTCGTGAACTCCAATCCTTCCTATTTGGATTAACTGTCTTTTCAAGGATGGACTTAACTTCTCGGTTTGACACTTCAGCTTGCCCACTAGTTTGAGGATGATATGAGGTGGAGACCTTGTGTGTGATGTTATACTTCCTCAAAAGTGCTTCCATAGTCCTATTGCAAAAGTGAGTACCTCTATCGCTGATTATGGCCTTTGGCGTTCCAAACCTAGCAAAGATGTTAGTCTTGACAAAATCTGAAACAACTTTAGAGTCATTAGTCCTAGTGGATTTTGCTTCCACCCACTTTGAAACATAATCAACGGCAAGTAAAATATAAAGATTACCAAAAGAAGGAGGAAAAGGTCCCATGAAATCCATGCCCCATACATCAAAAATTTCAACAATAAGTATTGGAGTTTGAGGCATTTGATTTCTAGCACCTAAGTTACCTGTTCTTTGGCAACGATCACATGACTTGCAAAAGAGGTATGCATCTTTGAATATGGTAGGCCAATAAAATCCAGAATCAAGAACTTTCATGGCTGTTCTTTTGGATCCAAAGTGTCCTCCACATGCATAAGAGTGACAAAAGGTGAGAATAGATTGAAATTCAGTTTTGAGTACACACCTTCTTATAATCTGATCGGAGCAATGCTTCCAAAGGTAAGGATCATCCCATATGTAGTATTTGGCATCACTCTTGATCTTATTTCTTTGAGCTTGTGTCAATTCTTGTGGCAACTTCTTGGTAACTAAGTAATTAACAATATCAGCATACCAAGGAGTTGTTGTACTTATAAAAAGAAGTTGCTCATCCGGAAAGTTCTCATTCAAGGGTAGTGCATCCTCTTCATGAACTAAACGGCTAAGATGGTCCGCAACCAGGTTGTCACTACCTCTCTTATCTTTTATCTCCAAATCAAACTCTTGTAAGAGAAGTATCCATCTAATCAACCTTGGTTTGGCCTCCTTTTTAGTGAGTAAGTACTTAAGGGCTGCATGGTCAGAATATACAATTACTTTAGTACCAATTAAATAAGATCGAAATTTTTCTAAAGCAAATACAACAGCCAAAAGTTCTTTTTCAGTAGTGGAATAGTTTAATTGAGCATCATTAAGAGTTCGGGAGGCATAATAAATGGCATGTGAGGCTTTGCCAACCCGTTGGCCCAAAACAGCTCCAATGGCATAGTCACTAGCATCACACATGATTTCAAAAGGTACATTCCAATCTGGTGGTTGGATGATAGGAGCTGATGTCAATAGTCCCTTCAATGTTTCAAACACCTCTTTGCATTTATCATCAAAGTGGAAAACCACATCTTTTTGTAGTAGCTTGCAAAGAGGTAATGTATCTTTGAGAAGTCTTTGATAAATCTCCTATAGAAACCTGCATGTCCAAGAAAAGAACGAACCTCTCTCACATTTGTGGGAGGTGGTAAAGAATGCATAATATCTATTTTAGACTTATCAACCTCTATCCCTCTAGAAGAAATAACATGGCCCAAAACTATTCCTTGTTCTACCATAAAGTGACATTTTTCCCAATTCAAAACAAGGTTAGTTTCCATGCATCTTTCAAGTACAAGTGTAAGGTTCTCTAGACATCTATCAAAAGAATCACCATAGACACTAAAATCATCCATAAACACTTCTATGATGTTCTCTACATAATCTGAAAATATGCTAACCATACACCTTTGGAATGTAGCTGGTGCATTACAAAGACCAAATGGCATACGCCGGTATGCAAAAGTACCAAATGGACATGTGAATGTTGTTTTCTCTTGGTCCTCCGGAGCAATGGCTATCTGATTATAACCTGAAAAACCATCAAGAAAACAATAATGAGAATGGCCCGCTAACCTTTCAAGCATTTGATCAATAAAAGGTAAAGGAAAGTGGTCTTTGCGAGTTGTGGAATTAAGTTTACGATAATCAATACAAACTCGCCATCCTGTTTGAATCCTAGTAGGAACAAGTTCATTCTCATTATTTGTTACCACTGTTACACCTGATTTCTTTGGAACCACTTGGACCGGGCTCACCCATTTGCTATCCGAGATAGGATAGATCACTCCAACATCTAGGAGCTTCAGTATCTCCTTTTTCACAACCTCCATCATAGGAGGGTTCAATCTTCTTTGTGCTTCTCTTGTTGGTTTGGACCTTTCCTCTAACAAAATCCGGTGCATGCACATGGATGGGCTTATTCCCTTGATATCGGCAATTGTCCAACCAATTGCTGTTTTATGCTCTCTAAGCACCCGGATAAGTCGCTCTTCTTGCAAAGGTGTGAGCTCTTTGGCAATGATGATCGGTAGTGTGTCCTTTTTACCTAGGAACACATATTTCAAGTGGTTCGGTAGTGGTTTCAACTCTAAAGTTGGTGCCTGCAAAATGGAAGGTAGAAGTTTCTCATTAGATAAAGGCAAATCAATAAATGAAACATCAAACCTTGCATCTTTAGGTGGCAGCGAGTGTAAAGATTCTAGTGCCCCTTCCACATGGTCACTCAAGGCTAGTTTAGCATTCCCCATTCTGAGATGGTTGCTAAGGACTATTTCCACACTATCTTCACCATCTAGCTCATAAGCTTGCTGCACTAGTGAGTCAATTATATCAATATTAAAAACAGAATGCACATCACTAGGATATCTCATGGCCTCAAAAATGTTAAAGCGGATTATTTCACCATCAAATTCCATAGTTAAAGTGCCATCATGTACATCTATTTTAGTTCTTGCTGTTTTCAAGAATGGTCTCCCTAATAGAATAGGTGTGGGATTAGAAGACATCTCATCTTCCATCTCAATAACATAAAAGTCAGCGGGAAAAACCAATTCATTAACCTGTACAAGAACGTCTTCTACAACTCCTCTTGGATAAGTGTTAGAACGGTCAGCAAGTTGTATTATAACACCGGTTTCCTCTAATGGTCCTAGATTCAATGAAGCATAAATTGAATATGGCATGACATTAATAGATGCCCCTAGATCTAGCATAGCACGCTCAAACCTGGTGTTGCCTATCTTACAAGGAATGGTAAACATACCTGGATCCTTGCATTTAGGTGGGAGTTTCTTTTGAAGAACAACTGACACATTCTCCCCCACACTTACCTTTTCATTCCATTTCAACTTCCGTTTAGATGTGCACAACTCTTTTAGGAACTTGGCATATCTTGGCACTTGCTTGATAGCATCTAGTAAAGGAATGTTCACCTCTACTTTCCGGAAAGTTTCCAAAATTTCCTTCTCTTGCTCCTCCTTCTTGGACTTTGCTAACCTGCCAGGAAAAGGTGGAGGAGTTATATAAGAAGGAAAGGATGGTTTAGGAATTACCTTTTTTAGTGGCTCGTTGGGATGTGAAGAGGATGCCATGGTATTGTTCTCCCCTTGAGCACTATCATTTTGTGGTGTCTCTAGCTGTTTCCCACTTCTTAAATTTATAGCATTGGCATTCTCTCTTGGATTCACTATGGTTTGGGAAGGTAATTTCCCAGAATCCCTTGCTTGCATTTGACTCATGGTTGTTGCCAATTGCCCTATTTGAGTCTCCAAATTTCGAATACTTGTCTTTGTTTCCTGTTGAAATTGAATTGTATTAGTAGAAAGAGCTTTAACAAGATCTTCAAGAGAAGTACCTGAATTTTGGGTGGGTGGTAGTTGTTGTCGGGTTTGGTATGGTTGTTGCACTCTTTGCTGAAAACCCGGTGGCCTGTGGTCAAATGGTGGAGGAATAGTTTGTGACTGGTTCCCTCCATAATTGAAGTTTGGATGATCCCTCCATCCTGGATTGTAAGTGTTTGAGTAGGGATCATATTTCCTTGATTGGTTCTGAAATCCACCCATGGCATTCACATGTTCATTGGTATCCTCTTGAAGTGTTGGACACATATCAGTTTGGTGCCCTATGTTTGAACATATGCCACAAGCCTTTATTTGTTGTATTTTACCTACAGCCAATTGTTGAACAAGAGAAGTCAGTTTATCAAATTTTTGTTCAAGGGATGATATACTTACCTCATTAACTCTCTTGGGTTGTGGTGGTGGATCTTGTCTCATTGAGAACTGTTGAGAATTGGCTGCCATGTTGGAGATTAATGTTCTAGCAGCCCTGGGAGTCTTATCAACTAGAGCTCCCCCACTAGCGGCATCTATCATACTTCTCTCCATGGGCATGAGACCTTCATAGAAGTATTGGATGAGAAGTTGTTCACTTATTTGATGGTGTGGACATGATGCACAAAGTTTCTTGAACCTCTCCCAATATTCATATAAGGATTCTTCGTTGTATTGCCGAATCCCACATATCTCTTTCCTAATGTTGGCAGCCTTAGATGCTGGGAAATACCTTTCCAAGAATGCTTTCTTCAAATCATTCCATGTAGTGATGGTCCCGGTTTGCAGATAGTAGAGCCATTCCTTTGCTGAATCAGCTAGAGAGAATGGGAAGGCTCTCAATTTAACTTGCTCTTCCGTGACCCCTGTTGGTCTCATGCTTGAGCAAACTACATGGAATTCCTTGAGGTGCTTATTTGGATCCTCTCCTGCAAAACCATGAAAAGTTGGGAGAAGATGAATCAAACCAGATTTTAATTCAAAAGCTACCTCTAGATTAGCATATTCATTGCATAATGGTTGTTGACCCAAGTCCGGAGCGGCTAGCTCCTTGAGAGTTCGGTTGTCAGCTGCTGCCATCTCTCCTTGCTTCTCTTGGATGTTTTGGATCAACTCCTCGATTTGTTGTTGGTGAGAAGTTATAAATTCCCGAATTTTCCTAAGTCGTAAGTCTTCTTCGGGAGCTTGGAACATTCACTAATAAAAAAAATAAGAAAGTAAATAATTACAACAGAAAATAAGAATAAACCAATAAACTAATAAACTAAAGAAAGCAATCCCTGGCAACGGCGCCAAAAATTTGATGCACCCAAAAGAGTGTATCTTATTTAACCTTGCACTAAAAAGATAAATTGTAAGTATAGTAGTTAGCAAGGGTCGAGTCCTCAGGGATTGGGTTTTAGTTTATAAGTTAATAGTTTAAAACTTAAATTCAAGAACAATAAAAGAAAAGGGGTTTTTGAAGCCAAATTTAAACTAAAGTAAATAATAAGAATAAGATGCAAGGCGGTATAACCAGCCAATAAAAATATATATACTAAATTAGGCGGTATAACCAGCCAATATATATACTAAATTAGGCGGTATAACCAGCCAATAAAAATAAAACAAAGTTAATATACAAATTAGGCGGTATAACCAGCCAATAAAAATAAATATACTTTTAAAAATAAGCAAACTAGAAAAGTAAGAAAACAAGTAAGTAAGAAGAATCAAATATGAAAAATATGGTTAAGGTTTCATTCTCCACCACTAGACATCATTAAGAATCAATTTCAGATCTATCAATATCAACCAACTATCAAAGTTAACAACCGTAGATAACAACAAGCTCTGTTATCCCAATCTTTCCTTAGTTTGTCGTTAAATAGAACAAGCTCTCTATTTAATCTCTAACCATTAAACAACCTAGAATAAGCTCTCTAGATTCAATTTAATGGCAGCTTTATGATGAGAAAGATAGGTTGATCTAAGCAACAAACACATAAGCTCGGATTGTTCAACTTAGGTTATGTTCCACTTTGCAATTATTGAAAACTTGACCATAATCATTAATCACAAATTGCCAATTATGAATAGGAAATCAAGACAATTACACGGATCAAGACTCCTAAACTAGCAATAGATAATTATCAAGATCTATCTAGTTGTACACCTAAACAAATCAAGACAACATCATGAACAATTCTTGTAGAAGAACATAAGCAACTTTGATAGAAAATTAATGATAGATAGAATCTGAAAATCAATTATAAAACATGTCTAGGGCTTTGAAATCACCCTTAACCAAATAGAAGTTTAGCCTAGCATAGGCATTGTAAACATAAACATAAAATTAAAGAAAATCTAAGAAGAAAATAAAAGAAAGAAAGAAGAAGAGGAAGAATATTAATTATCCAACCTCTTGCTCTCTCTAAAGAAAAAGAAAACTAGAGAAAAGAAAGAAAACTAGAGAAAAGAAAGAAGAAGAAAACTTAGAGAATTTTATTAAAATGGCTAATATCCTACCTATGTACAATATATCCTCTACAATCATCCAAGGCCCTCTATTTATACACATTTTGGAAGGCTAAATGACAAGAGACAAGCTTTACAAATTTCAAAGGTAGGTATAATAGGTGGGTGAATTTTTCTAACAATTTTCGTCATATTGTATGACAATTTTGATCAGCCAACTTGATGGTCGATTTCGTCAATGTTGGAGGCCTGATCTGATCACATGGTCTTCTAGAAAAAGGTTCCCCTATCAGTTACGGATCCATAGCCGTTGGAATCAGCTCATTTGCTGATGTGGATAAGCAGATATGGGCAAAATACGAAAACATGTCAGCATAGACGTCATTGCACATCAGCCAACTTGATGGTCGATTTCGTCAATATTAGAGGCCTGATCTGATCATATGGTCTTCTAGACAAAGGTTCCCGTATCAGTTACGGATCCATAGCCATTGAAATCAGCTCATTTTCTGATGTGGATAAGCAGATATGGGCCTAATACGAAAACAGGTCAGCACAGATGTCATTGCACATCAGCCAACTTTATGGTCGATTTCGCTAGGGAAAACGACTCCGTTTCAAGAAGTATAAAACATGAAAAAGATAGATATGCCTCTTAGCTTTTCACGGATACATATTTCAGCCTTATTGCTTCAGTGAAACTCCAGATATAGCTGATATGGCAAAATGTGTCGGAACTGGAACTGAACTGGATTTGCCCTTAATTCTAGTAATCTGAAATCACTCAAAGAAACTTGTGAAAAACACCAAATTACATAAAAATATAAAAGATCATAAACACAATTAGACTAAACAATAATAACTCGTATTTGACACAAAACAATAATAAAACATAACTAAAAACTATATAATTATACGAGTTATCATGTATTATCAAGCATTGCATGCATATTGAGTTAGGATAGCATTTATTGCCATGCAAATTCATGCTAGGCATTTAGGTTGCCATGAATTGTCATGTATTTCCTTTACCATTTAGACCTTTAGACCATGCATTTCATACATTTCATTTGTTGTATGTTCATGCATCCCATTTCATTGCCACTTGATTTGTGACTTAGGCCAATTAATGGCTCAAAGTCATGCCCCCTTGAGCATACTTGTGGAAAATTAAGGAATTGTCAAATTGATTATTCTACCTTTGTGATTTTTTTTACTTAGACAATTTTCTCCAAGGTTTTTAAAATGTTTAGCTACTGTCTAAGTCTTTAGGATGATTTCCAACAATTTCTACTTTGGTTTTTGAATGAATTTATCATAGGCAAAAAATGTGTTTTGACAAACAGTTTTTTTCACCCAGTACTCGAACATCTCCAATTTTTATGGGCAGTCATCTTTAATCAGAAAATTAAGCCAATTTTTTCTCATGTATATTTACATGTTCTGAGTCTCTAGTATATTTTTTAAAAGTTTTTTGAATTTTTAGAAATAGGCTAAAAAATCGTGTGGGAAAATCGGACAGTAAAGGCAGATTTGAAATCAAAAGAGGAATAAGGGTTAAATTTGGCTAAGGCATTTAGAGGGGGTTGGTTAGAAGATTTAGATACTGTCTTAGGGTAGTTTCTAAGCCTTTTTAAACTCTAAAATAATTTTATAAATCTCGGGTTAAGGGTAGTTAAGTCCGGGATTTTAAACTTAGGAAATTAGAGCCATGTTAAAAGGGTTTGGTAAGGGTTTTAATTTTTATTCAAGTTTTTCTTCTAAATTATTTTCAAACATTCACAAAGTTTTGTATTTTCAGAAAATCTAATTTGACATATTTTCCTAAGGTAGTCGGATATCTTTTTAGATATACGGATTTCTTTAATTAAAGGAAAAAAAATACATTTTCATGCATTGCATTTTCCATGTTCATGCATTTTATTTAAATGTGTGACTTTTGCTATGATATTTTCCATGGTATTATGATTATTTTAATTCACATTTTATGATCTTATATTTGTTTGTCATATGATTTTGAATGTTTCATGATATCCTATGCTTTTTATTTAGTTATTTTTGTCATATTGTTTAGCATATACTATGTTCATGCATTATTATTTTTATTTTCATTTCCAAGCATATCATATGTTAGCATTATTTTAATTCCATGTCATTTCTTGTCATTTAGATCATATTCCATGTCATTTAGGTTATTTTATTTATAACATGCCATGTCATTTAAAATATGCCATATCATTTAGAATTGTCATGTCATTTAAATCATTTTATCTCATTTAGAATATACCATCATACTTAGGATTTTTTCATTTTACCTAGAATATACTATGTCATTTGAATTATGTCATATCATTTAGGTTGCATTATATTATCTAGATTTGCCATGTCATTTTATTTATGTCATACATGTTCATATTTTTAAATGTTTTGAAAAAAATAATGATTTTCAATAAAAATAAAGATATTCCCGAGTTAAAATAATTCATGAGTTCTCTACCGGGTTTGCTGGAGGGAATATCATCAATTATCATTAATAAAGGAATATCTTTCTTTCAAAAAAAAATGAGAATGATTCAGAAAGTTTTCCAAATGAATAAAAATTTCTATAGTTTGCCGGTTTTGTCGGGAATATAGGAAAATTTTGAATTAATAAATTCCAGATCATTTTCAATTAAAAATGGAATTATTTTTCTTAAAATTGGGAATTAATTTGAAATACTAAATTAAAAACCGACTTTTTACCGAGACTTGAGATAACACACGATTAATAAGGTACCGATTTATAAAGGCATTGTGGCGGTGCTAATCCTTCCCCGCACATAACCGACTCCCGAACCTGCTTCTTTGATTTCTCTGGTTTATAACGCAGACTTGAAATTGGTTTTAAAAATATTTTAATTAATTTTAAAATATTTTATAAAACTGGTTTTAATAGGTGGCCGATCACACCTGACCAAAAAAGATTGGTGGCGACTCCATGTCTTTTTACGAGGCCGTTTTCATACCCTCAACCATTTATTTTATTTCAAGAGGAATTAAGTCGTCTTTTCCTCTGATTGTGTTTCCCCCTCACTCGAACGGTTCCCCGCGATAGGGATCACGTATCGGCACCTTCATTTTTTAGAGGAATTAAGTCGACTTTTCCTCATTTTTCTTAATGTCACGCCTAACGAATAATGAAAGTCTCGCGATGAGACTCGTTGTTATTGTTATGGTTATTATTTTTAGGTTGCGACAGCTTGGCGACTCCAGTAGGGACTTTTTAAAAAGTCAGGCCTAGAATTAGTCGTGTGTTATCTAAGTCTCGATTTTGTTGGTTTAATTGGTATTTAATTTTAATTCCAATATTTCTAAAATAATAAAGAGAATTTTGAAAATAATAAAATGTTTTAAATTTGTCCATCTTCATATGTATGCATATTATTATTGGTTCTCTGGTTATTTTGTTGCGTATATTTATATGTTTGCTTGACTGATGCTTTACATTGTTTGATTTTAGTGGGGCATTTAGAATAAGGGGTGTAGAATAGGTGGTGACAGGTTTGTTTTGTTCCTCCGCACACACTACATTTGCATTTGCTTAACATGAACTCTCTACACGGGTTTCGTCCTTTTAAGTGGGAGTAAAGTAATTACGCCTTCGTGATGATCCTCTGTATGGGCTAATGAAACACTTCCGGAGTATAAAGTACCTAAAGCCTTCGAGATGATCCTCCGTATGGGCTTAGGAAAATATACGCTAACGAATTTAACCCGCTTTTATCGGGGTGCCTTACTAGCCTTCACAGGCGATAGTGAGGAGCAATTCGGGGCCTTTAGAACCGATTCACCCTCATATAGTGACCCTGGGCGAAGCCATGCCAGATTTTCATTAGATACACCAAAGATAGGAACACATGGAGGGATATTTCTAAACCTTTTGTTACCTATTTTACACTCTGAATAAGGGTTATAGATCGGACAACGATGTACATACATCGCCCGTAAAAAGTTTAATACCTCGCCCTGAAGGCATCATGATGCCTGGATAAGTTGACAATGTTGGGGCAAGTGTTCACTGGCTTTTTTTAAAAAAATTGAAAATATCAAAACATTCTTTTTCAAACATTTTTGCATCTTTGCACATTTCATGCATGTGTGAATAGAGCATGTACATTTATCGTTGTATTTTTGATCTCATTCTTTGCAATAAACAGTTGGTAATAATAATCTTATTTGGTGATTTCATAAACCGGTAGTGTTACATGAACATTTGCATATTGTACCATAGTAGGATCCGTTTTTCCGAAATTCTTTTGATAATAATATGTGTGGTTTTTCCATAGAGAAAACATGTTTCAAAAAATTGTAGATTAAATGTGGAGGCAAATCTCGCATAATGAGATTTTTGAATAATCAAAATTTGGTCCCACCATTTTTGTGTGGCCATCGATTTCTTTGTATATACCATGGTGCCAATTCATTTATTCTTTGCATGTATCATTTTGACATCATGTTACAGTCATAAGCATGTATGCTCATTCATTGTAGAATACAGTCATAGTCAGCATGATTTTTCTATATGTTCATGCATTAATTTGCTTATTATATACATCCTGTTAGCATTAGGTCACATTCATAACACACATGGTCAGAATGAGTTTCGTTGTATATACTGTGTTAATCATTCATTGTTGACATGCATCATAATTGACATCATGTTGCATTCATAATGTATACGATCATTCTTTGGAAAATACGCTGAAATATACATGGTTATTCATTACATATATCCATGCATTGATTTGTTTATTCTTTGCTTGCAGCATGTTGGCATCGTGATTGTATTTATTGCATTTATAGTCAGCATGTTTCCAGTATATATGTCCATAAATCATTTTGTTTATTCTTCACATGCATCAAATTGCATTCATGGCTCCTTAATCCTGACATACATTTGAGGGGAATAAAATGGAAATTGGCTTGGCTTCAAGAGTCTTTGAAAGAATTTCCATTTCAAATCAGAGGTAGAAGAAGTACTGAGTACCTTTCCGATACAGGCTAGAGCTATGGAGAATGAACAAGCTGCCCGAATGGAAAGAATGGAAAGGGCACATGAAGAATTGCTAGAAAAGTTGGCAAAATCTGAAGCAGAATCTAAAGATCAGATGACTAAATTGAGGGAGCTGATGTCCGCCGTAATCAAGGGAAAAGGATACACTAAAACTTTGTCGCCAAATAAAGGTTAGAGGCACAAAAGGGTCAGAATGAGGTTGTTATGATGGATGACCAAAACACAGTTAACCCCAGCAACACCTTGAACTTAGACGACCCAGCTGAACGGGAAAAGTTGAAAATGGTTGCAGTAAAAGAGGTAGAGTTGGCAGATTCCCAAGGGAAACATCAGTTGTTAGATGAAAGGCTCCGGGCAGTAGAAAATACAGATATATTTGGGAGTGTGGATGCGAAAGAACGATGCTTGGTCCTCGATTTAGTCATTCCTCCTAAATTCAAGGTCCTTGAATTTGTGAAATATGACAGGACGACTGATCCGTCAGCCCACATCACTATATTCTACCGAAAGATGACAAGTCATATAGATAATGATAAGCTTTTGATTCACTACTTTCAGGATAGCCTTAGTGGGTCCGCAATTAGGTGGTATGGTCAGTTGAGGAAGGATTAGATTCACTCTTGGAATGATTTGGCCATGGCTTTTCTAAACCAGTACAAGCATATGACCGACATGACACCTGATCGTCTCACTTTGCAAAATATGTAGAAAGAAGCTACTGAGCGCTTCAAAGAGTATGCTCAGAGGTGGAGGAACATGTCCACCCAAGTACAACCACCTTTGACACAAAAAGAAATCACCGCCCTTTTTGTGAGTACACTGAGGGCCCCGTACTATGATAGACTCGTCGGCAATGGCTCGAAGAATTTTACTGATATGGTAATCTCATGGGAGATGATTGAGAATGCTGTCATGAATGGGAAACTTGAAGAAGAAGGAACATCCAATGCCGAGAGAAATAGGGTACCTAGAAAGAAAGAGGAAGATGTCCAAGCTACGGAAGATTTCATCCCATATTCCCAATTTTCCTCATACCAATCATGTTATCCTACTGAGATATCTCCAAGCCTTTATCCTTACCCACCCACCCAAGCACCTAATCCTATACCAGTTCTTGCAACAAGGCCTACTTCCAGAAAACGACCGTGGGATAACCAAGAAATAATTCCAATCCTAATTCCTAACCTACTGCCATTACTAATAAAAAATCAGTACCTTACCTCTGTATCTTTGAAAATAGCTCCTAATCCATCAGCAAGGAGTTATGACCCTGACAACAAGTGTGATTATCACATGGGGGTAATTGGGCATTCAACTAAAAAATGAAGACAATTGAGGGAAAACATTGAAGGTCTTATTCGCAATGGTATTTTGACATCGGAGCTTATCAATTTGTGGAAGGCCACTTTGTCGTAAATCAGTTTCTTTCAGGGTTTTAGGAGGAGAATTACTACCTTTGAAGGATGTCAATAGGAGCATTTTGATGCATGTAGTTTGAGACCATTATGATGAAAACACTTGTCTCATGTCGATATTCATATGAATTAAATGCATTTTGAATTTTAAATGCTTTGCGCTTATTGTTTTAACAATAATTTGAGGTTGCAAAAACAAGCGTTGAGGAAGTTTTAATAATGGATAATCTCGAGAATATTGATGATCATTGTTACAAATGACCCAATACCCTCTCCCATCTCTTTTAGGTTATCCTAGGGCTAAATCCCTTGAACCAAGACCACTTGAAAAACCTAATGCTTCAAGGAATATGAATGATTGAACTTCATAAAACCATTGTCATCACAGAATAAGCAAAGATGTAGATCTTAGTTTAGGCTATGAACAAAGGAACGGACTTTTTAAATTTTTTTCGAACTCCTTGAAATTCAAACAAATGAGACTTTCTTTCAAGAATTTAGATCATGGTAATTTGGTGTGTGTCAAGATTGTGCCAAAACCATTCATGACATTCTCAACAACTACAAAACACTAATTACCCCAAACATCACTTCATGATTGACACCTTGGGGCACAATGATTAAACTAGATTATCCCATGTCCCAGAGAAAACCCGTTTTTGGGCCATATTTTCCTTGTCTCTTCAAAGAGCTCATAATTAAAACTCAACCTTTTCAAAATAGACCTAGACTTGCTATGTTCCTCGTTGATACAAATTCTCATGGTTAATCAAATTGGGGCATCATATGTGGAAATGATGGTTATATGGTGAAAAAAGATGGACTAACGCATGAATCATTGGAGCATACGAAAAAAAAATTTGATATCATACATATGAGAATTCGAATGATTCCAAAGTGCAAAATGAAATTTTGATTATCTATTCCCCCTGGGGATCGCTTTTCAATGAGAATATTCGTGCTTGACATGAGAAATGGCCATCTTTCATGTCCCTGTCACAAAAAGAAATTATCCATAGTCACCCCTTTTGAACCGAAAGAATTCTTTTTTCTTTAAACCCTGATCAAGGATTACCCTCTACACTAGGGGGCAAATACGAGGAAATATCTTCTCAAAGATCACTGAGAAATGAGTCCTAGCTCAAAGACAGATGCAAAGCAAATTGAGCCCCGAATAAATATGGGCTCACTCTGTCAGAAAAAGAAAAAAGGAAAAGATGGCAAAATGAAAACCAAGAAAAACAAAAGAAAAACTTACCAAAAAAAGAGTGTGAAGAAGTATGGCAAATGAAAGCCAAAAGCAAAGAAGGAAAAAAGCGAAGTCAAAAGGAATGAAAAGTCCAAAAGAGACAAATGCTTTAAAGAAAATCCTCCTCAAGAAATGATCCTTGATCTGATTACCCTCAAACACATATTTTGGGCCTATTTATCCTTTCTTTCTGAACCCTGAACTGTGGCCTACATTACGTGCTTTAAAAGTCCATTTTGATCTAGCATAAATATTTAATTTGAAGGGTTTTTCCTTAAGTTTTATCCCATCTCATCGAATTATCATTTCACTAAGGAAGAATTTAGAATTCTCAAGTGCATGGTATAACAATGAAACAAAGAAAAAAAATGGAAAGAATGGGACTCTAGGGAGAAAACCCGAAAATGAGCGGTCTAGAGTAAAATGGGAATTTTTGATGCCATTTATGTTAGTACCAATACCACAAAAGAGAAGGTCATCTTGGAAAAGTGGTCATTGAGGAACATCTAGGAATTCCTGAACCTCCCAAATTGTCAGCTCTCATTCGGAGGATTGTCTTCAAAACTGAGACTTTTTCCTTCCAAGATTAAACTTTCCGGTCTAAGCATCCTAGCAAATCTTGACGCTTGTCAGAATGCCTTGATATGAAAACTAAAAGAAACTTGAATTTGTTTGGTTCTCAATGAATTCATGATATATAAAATCTGTTCCATTTGTGAGCCTAGAAGGGACATACATTTTTTGTTGTGAAGCTTTCCTAGAAAAACCAAAATCATGGTGTACCCAGCCTTGTCAATTCAAGTTGAAAAACCCAAATTGACACTTAGGAAAATTTCTAACAATGATCATCAGTCTTCAAAAGATTTGTACATTATACACTGTGGGGTTAAAAAATTTTGACTCAGAAGTTTTCATTAAATAAGCAAATTATTTTTCAAAAAGGAAAATAAAAAATATTTTTAAAATACCCATTTTTGATGTTAACATGAGATAAGGGTTTTTCTAACTCAAAGGTGTGGAACTATTAGGGTTAACCTTGACTTCCAAACATGAGAAGAAGAAATAGAACTCGACAAGTAGACTTCTATCAATAAGAGTTTGAAGACTGTTGGGGCAAAGAGAATAGCGAAAGATTGAAAAATGAATTGAAGGTATACTCTGATTTGAAGAGGAAAAATAAACTGGAAAGGCTAAGCCAAAGTTTAGAAAATGATTGGGGCATTTGCATATTTTCATCAAGCATTTGCATAATGTCAATCTTAGCCTTTGAATTTTTTCATGAAGCATTTGCATCATTATCAATCTTTGCATTTGCATCATGTAGAAGCATTCTGTACGTTGTCAATCCTCTCATTTGCATCATTTAGAAGCATTTGCATAATGTCAATCTTTGCATCTGCATCATTCCATGAAGTAGTTGCATCAATCTGAGAGCATTTGCAGTTGCATTTAGAAGCATTTGCATCTTATCCAACATCAGCATCAAGAAACATTTGCATCAATTCAAAACATTTACATATGCAATATGAGGTATGTGCATCCTGTTAATCATTTGCACCAGCATCAAAAAGCATTCGCATTTTCTCAAAATCTTCGGGTTAATTTTCATCAACTCTTCAAAGATCATTGTTAAGACCATTTTTAAGACCTTCGGGCATAATTTTTCAAATCATGGGTAAGGCCTCCGGGCACCATTTTAAAGACCTTCGGGCACCATTTTTAAGACCTTCGAGCATAATTTTTCATCATGGGTAAGGCCTCCGGGCACCATTTTAAAAACCTCCGGGCACTATTTTAAAGACTTTCGGGAACCATTTTTAAGACCTTCGGGCATAATTTTTCATCACGGGTAAGGCCTCCGGGCACCATTTTAAAGACCTCCGGGCACTATTTCAAAGACCTTCGGGCACCATTTTTAAGACCTTCGGGCATAATTTTTCATCACGGGTAAGGCCTCCTAGCACTATTTTAAAGACCTCCGGGCACCATTTTAAAAACCTTCGGGCACCATTTTTAAGACCTTCGGGCATAATTTTTCATCACGGGTAAGGCCTCCGGGCACCATTTTAAAGACCTCCGGGCACCATTTTAAAGACCTTCGGGCACCATTTTTAAAGACCTCCGGGCACCATTTTAAAGACCTCCGGGCACCATTTTTACAGACCATCGGGCACTATTTTAAAGACCATCGGGCACCATTTTAAAGATCTTCGGGCACCATTTTTAAAGTCCTTCGGGCACCATTTTGAAGACCTTCGGGCACCATTTTTAAAGACCTTCAAGCGCCATTTTAAAGACCTTCGGGCACTATTTTAAAGACCTCCGGGCATCATTTTAAAGACCTTCGGGCACCATTTTTAAGATCTTCGGGCATAATTTTTCATCACGGGTAAGGCCTCCCGGCACCATTTTAAAGACCTCTGGGTACCATTTTTATGACCTTCGGGCATAATTTTTCACCATTTTTAAAGACCTTTGGGCACCATTTTAAAGACCTTCGGACACCATTTTTAAGACCTTCGGGCACCATTTTTAAGACCTTCAAGCATAATTTTTCAAATCACGGGTAAGGCCTCTGGGCACCATTTTTAAGTCCTTCGGGCACAATTTTTTCTTTTGAAATCGAACCCGTTTCCTTAAGACGGGTCGAGACTTGATTAGTCAAGGAATTCAATTTAAGGACAAAATCGTCAATTTATAGCTTTTTCAAAAAAAAATGAAAAATGATGAAAAATAAGAAATGAAAAAAGAAAACCCCTTTCCCTTCCTTCACATGTGATTTCACTAACCGTACAAAATTAGTGTTTGTTTATCTTTGCCTGATTCCTGATTCTCAGCAATAGCCAAAGAGGGGCAGCTGTAGACACCTAATTTTGTCCGGACCCCTAAATCAGGTACATTTTCTTCGTAATTTGATGTTTGAGAATGCTAAAAGGCTTTTCTCATCCTGCAGGTGGTACTCCGAGGCTTAGTCTAAGAAAACGGACAAAAAAAGTCAAACTCAAAAAAAGTCAACCCCAAAAAAGTCAACCTCAAAAAAGTCAAATACTAAAAAAATCAACCCACTTTCAAAATCAAGATTTGAGGTTCAATTGAAAAATGGTGAAAGAATTTTGATAATTCGAGGTCTACATTGAAAGATATGGAGTTCGAAAGTTGGGTTACGAGATTCAATAGAAAATAAACCCTAATTCGGGAAATTTGGGAAAAAGTGTTTAAACGATCAAATTGATCGAAATTGAAGGTCTCAAATGAAAGATAAGCACTGAATACGGGTAATGGAGAAGCTACTTGGAAGAAAAACTGATAGAAAAGTCAATTCGGAAGAAAACCGAGAATTAGGGATTTTTTGTGGGTTTTGGTGATATTTGGATGAATTATAGAAATATCCCAATTCGGAAGATCTAAAGCCCTTAATTGATGAGAAATGATTAAACAAGGATAGCCCAAGGCTCAGTTTGAAGAAAATCTAAAAATCGAACTTGTTTTGAGCAAAACCGGGTTTCGGAGGTAAAAGGGCAAAATTGGAAAATGTGGGAAAAATAGCATATGAACTCCAAAAATTCTGAAAATTTGCAAATCTCATTCTTAAATCATTTCGAAGAGATTGGAGAAAGAAAATCTTGATTCGGAGTTCGTTTGCAAAATGGCCAAATACTGGGGCTCCTATGTAGTAATTCAAGTAAATAAATCCCGAAAAAATAGCGAACGAGTTCCAAAAATTCTGAAAATTTGAAAATATCAATTTTAAATTATTTGGAAGATATTGGCGAAATAAAATCTTGATTCGGAGTTCGTTTACAAAATGGCCAAATCCCGAGTCCCCTATGTAGAATGCCCTTTTATGCCCCCACATTTTACCATTTTTTAAATGAGCTCCAAATCAAGATTTTTTTTCACCAATATCTTCAAAATAATTAAAAAGTTTGATCTAGAAGTTTTCATAATTTTTGGAGCTCATTTGGTATTTTTTCGGGATTTATCGGCTTGAAATACTACATAGGAGCTCGGGATTTGGCCATTTTGCAAACGAACTCCGAATCAAGATTTTCTTTCGTCAATCTCTTCCAAATAATTTAAAAATGAGATTTGCAAAATTTTCAGAAGATTTGGAGTTCATTTGCTATTTTTTCGGTATTTTCCTTTTTGAATTACTACATAAGAAGCCTGGGATTTGGCCATTTTGCAAACGGACTCCGAATCAAGATTTTATTTTACCAATATCTTTCAAATTGTTTAATAATGAGATTGAAAAAATTTTAGACTTTTCGGAGTCCATTTGCTATTTTTCCCAAATTTTCCAATTTTGCCCTTTTGCCTCCGAAACCCGGTTTTGCTCAAAACAAGTTCGATTTTTAGACTTTCTTTAGGCTGAGCCTTGGGCTATCCTTTTTTATTCATTCCTCATCCATTGGGGGCTTTGGTCTTACCAAGTCGGGCCATTTCTGTGATTCTTCCCGATTTCACCGAAATCCACTAAAAACCCTAATTCTCGGTTTTCTCCCGGATTGGCTTTTCTTTCGATTTTTCTTGCAAGTGACTTCTCCATTACCTGTAGTCAATGCTTATCTTTCATTTGGAACCTTCAATTTTGACCATTTTGATCGTTTAAGCACTTTTCTCCAAATTTCTCGAATTAGGGTTTCCTTTCTACTGAATCTCCAAATCCCAACTTCCGAACTCCATATCTTTCAATGTAGACCTCGGATTATCAAAATTCTTTCGCCATTTTTCAATTGAACTTAAAATCTTGATTTTGAAAGTGGGTTGACTTTTTCAGTAGTTGACTTTTTGGGGTTGACTTTTTTGGAGTTGACTTTTTTTGGGGTTGACTTTTTTCAAGTTTGCCTTTTTATGCTCGCCCTCTTAAACTAAGTCTCAGAGTACCACCTGCAGGATCAAAAAAGTCTTTTTACATTCGGAAACATCAATTTAGGAAGAAAACATACCTGTTTTAGTGGTCCGGACAAAATTAGGTGTCTACAATCATGTCTTACATGTTTGCATTTTCTTGGTATTGTTCCATAACCATTCGGCACTTCACATTGTGTATGACTTGCATGTGCATTTTCCTTTTGTTTTTTAACTTGTTTGCATTTCCATGCCATGAGCTTGTGCATTTTGATTTTGGTATGTTATATGCTATTGAAAATGTCATGACATTATGCATTTTAATATGATTTGTCATGTACTTATGTCATTTACTAAATAGGATTGCATTAGAGTCTCATGTGACTATTTGGCCTCTTCATGCATCCCTTGCCTTGTCATGCATTTGTATTTTGTTTAGGTAACATGCTTTGCATTATCATATCTTGAAATTGTGTATTAGTTGCTGTTTGTTCCAGCATTGACATTAATTTCATGAGTCATTGTATGTCCATAGTATTGCTATGCATGTTCATTACATTTTAGGTCTAGGCCATATTGGTATTACCATGCATATTGAGTCTTAAATCACATTGGTATTGTCATGCATTACTATGCTATTTAGATCTTAGGTCACATTAGCATGTTCATTCATAATCATAACATATTAGGTCCAAATCGTATTTGTATTTTCAAGCATTGCATGCATATTGAGTTAGGATAGCATTTATTGCCATGCAAATTCATGCTAGGCATTTAGGTTGCCATGAATTGTCATGCATTTCCTTTACCATTTAGACCTTTAGACCATGCATTTCATACATTTCATTTGCTGTATGTTCATGCATCCCATGTCATTGCCACTTGATTTGTGACTTAGGCCAATTAATGGCTCAAAGTCATGCTCCCTTGAGCATACTTGTGGAAAATTAAGGAATTGTCAAATTGATTATTCTACCTTTGTGATTTTTTTTTACTTAGCCAATTTTGTCCAAGGTTTTTAAAATGTTTAGCTACTGTCCTTAGGATGATTTCCAACAATTTCTACTTTGGTTTTTGAATGAATTTATCAAAGGCAAAAAATGTGTTTTGACAAACAGTTTTTTTCACCCAGTACTCAAAAATCTCCAATTTTTCTAGGCAGTCATATTTAATCAGAAAATTAATCCAATTTTTTCTTGTGTATAGTTACATGTTCTGAGTCTTCAGTATTTTTTTATAGTTTTTTGAATTTTTAAAAATAGTTTAAAAAATCATGTGGCAAAACTGGATAGTAAAGGCAGATTTGAAATCAAAAGAGGAATAAGGGTTGAATTTGGCTAAGGCATTTAGAGGGGGTTAGTTAGAAGATTTAGCTACTGTCTTAGGGTAGTTTCTAAGCCTTTTTAAACTCTAAAATTGATTTTATAAATCTCGGGTTAAGGGTAGTTAATTCTGGAATTTTAAACTTAGGAAATTAGAGCCATTTTAAAAGGGTTTGGTAAGGGTTTTAATTTTTATTCAAGTTTTTCTTCTAAATTATTTTCAAACAATCACAAAGTTTTGTTTTTCTAGAAAATCTAACATATTTTCCTAAGGTAGCCGGATATCTTTTTAGATATATAGATTTCTTTAATTAAAGGAAAAAAATACATTTTCGTGCATTGCATTTTCCATGTTCATGCATTTTATTTAAATGTGTGATTTTTGCTATGATGTTTTCCATGGTATTATGATTATTTTAATTCATATTTTATGATCTTATATTTGTTTGCCATATTATTTTGAATGTTCCATGATATCCTATGCTTTTTATTTAGTTATTTTTGTCATATTGTTTAGCATATACTATGTTCATGCATTATTATTTTTATTTTCATTTTCATGCATATCATATGTTAGCATTATTTTAATTCCATGTCATTTTGATCATATTCCATGTCATTTAGGTTATTTTATTTATAACATGCCATGTCATTTAAAATATGCCATATCATTTAGAATTGCCATGTCATTTAAATCATTTTATCTCATTTAGAATATACCATGATACTTAGGATTTTTTCATTTTACCTAGAATATACTATGTCATTTGAATTATGTCATATCATTTAGGTTGCATTATATTATCTAGATTTGTCATGTCATTTTATTTATGTCATACATGTTCATGTTCATATTTTTAAATGTTTTGAAAAAAGATAATGATTTTCAATAAAAATAAAGATATTCCCGAGTTAAAATAATTCATGAGTTCTCTACCGGGTTTGCTGGAGGGAATATCATCAATTATCATTAATAAAGGAATATCTTTCTTTCAAAAAAAAAAACGAGAATGATTCGAAATGTTTTCCAAATGAATAAAAATTTCTATATTTTGCCGGTTTTGTCGGGGAATATAGGAAAATTTTGAATTAATAAATTTTGATCATTTTTAATTAAAAATGGAATTATTTTTCTTAAAATTGGGAATTAATTTGAAATACTAAATTAAAAACCAACATTTTATCGAGACTTGAGATAACACACGATTAATAAGGTACCAATTTATACGGGCATTGTGGGGGTGCTAATCCTTCCCGCATGTAACTGACTCCCGAACCTGCTTCTTTTATTTCTCTGGTTTATAACGCAAACTTGAAATTGGTTTTAAAAATGTTTTAATTAATTTTAAAATGTTTTATAAAACTGGTTTTAATAGGTGGCCGATCACACCTAGCTGAAAAAGATTGGTGGCGACTCCATGTTTTTTTACGAGGCCGTTTTCATACCCTCGACCGTTTATTTTATTTCAAGAAAAATTAAGTCGTCTCTTCCTCTGATTTCGTTTCCCCCTCACTCGAATGGGTCCCCGCGATAGGGATCATGTATTGACACCTTCATTTTTTAGAGGAATTATGTCGACTTTTCCTCTTTTTTTTTTAATGTCATGCCTAACGAATAATGAAAATCTCGCGATGAGACTCGTTGTTATTGTTATGGTTATTTTTTTTAGGTTGTGACAGTTAAGGTTTAGGGTTTAGTATTTAGTGTTTAGTGTTTATGGTTTGGCTTTACGGTTTAAGATTTAGGGTTTGGGAATTATAGTTTAAGGTTTAGGATTTGGGGTTTATTGTTTATGGTTTAGTATTACTTTTTAGGATTATGGTTTGTGTTTAGGGTTTAGGATTTGTATTTTATGGTTTATGGTTTGAGGGTTAAGGGTTTAAGGTTTAGTGTTTAGGGTTTGGGGTTTAAGATTTAGTGTTTGATGTTTAGGGTTTAGGGTTTGAGGTTTGAGGTTTAGGGTTTAGGGTTTGAGGTTTAGGATTTAGGATTTAGGATTTATGGTTTGTGGTTTATGGTTTATGGTTTAAGGGCTTAAAGGTTAAGGGTTAAGGGTTAAGGTTTAGGGTTTAGTATTTAATATTTAGTGTTTATGGTTTGAGTTTATGGTTTAAGGTTTAGGTTTAGGTTTGGGAATTACATTTTAAGGTTTAGGATTTGGGGTTTATGATTTAGTGTTTAGTCTTTAGTTTTTAGGTTTATGGTTTATGGTTTGTGTTTAGGGTTTGTGTTTAAGGTTTAGGATTTAGGGTTTAGGGTTTAAGGTTTAAGCTGTGGGATTTATGGTTTATGGTTTAGGGTTTATGATTTAAGGTTTAGTTTTTGGGGTTTGGGTTTTTGCTTAAGGTTTAGTGTTTGGGGTTTGGGGTTTAGGATTTTTTATTTGTTATTTAGGTTTCGAGTTTGGGGTTTAAGGTTGAAGATTTGGGTTTTGGGGCTTAGTGTTTGGGGTTTAGGGTTTAGGTTTATGGTTTATGGTTTATCGTTTAAGTTTAAGGTTTAGCACTTAGGGTTTGAGGTTTAGTGTTTAGGGTTTAGGTTGTGGTTTAGGGTTTAGGATTTGGGATGTGGGGTTTGGGGTTTGGGATTTAGGGTTTGGATTTAGTGTTTAGTGTTTGGGATTTAGGGTTTAGGTTTGAGGTTTGAGGTTTAGGGTTTGGAATTAATGGTTTGGGGTTTAGGGTTTGGGTTTAAGGTTTAATGTTTAGGGTTTGATATTTAAGGTCTAGGGATTAGTGTTTGGGATTTAGGATTTTGTCTTTTGTCTTTAGTTTTTGGGATTTAGGGTTTAGTGTTTGGGATCTAGGCTTTAGTATTTAGTGTTTGGGATCTAGGGTTTAGTGTTTGTGATTTAGGGTTTAGTGTTTAGTGTTTAGATCTAGGGTTTAGTGTTTCCTGTTTGGGATCTAGGATTTAGGGTTTAGGTTTTAGAGTTTGGGATTTATGGTTTGGGATTTATGGTTTGAGATTTAGGGTCTAGGGGTTAGTGTTTGGGATTTAGGATCGGGATTTAATGTTTAAGGTTTAGGGTTTAAGGTTTAAGGTTTAGTGTTTGGGATTTAGGGTTTTGTCTTGAGTGTTTAGTGTTTGAGATTTAGGGTTTAGTGTTTGGTTTTTGGGATTTAGGGTTTAATGTTTAGCGTTTGTGATTTATGGCTTAGTGTTTAGTGTTTGGGATCTAGGGTTTAGTTTTGGGATCTAAGATTTGAGATTTAGGATTTGGGATATGTAAATTTTAGTGTTTCGTGTTTGTGGTTTAGGGTTGTTCAATCTTTTTTAAATTTTTTGAGTTAATTACACGAATGATCCTTAAAATGTAGAGCATATTTTATTTTGGTCCGCAAACTTCAAAACATAACAATTTATATTATAATGTGAATTATATTTTCCTTTGTTTGTTTTTTATTTTTCAAATTTTATAGTTTCCTTTCTCTCCTTTTCTTTTAGATATAAATACAAAAAATAATTTATATTATAATTTGAATTAATTTTGTAAAAATATAATTAATTTATAAATATATAAAATATTTATTTAAATTAAATTAATAATTTTTTTGTTTCTTTCTTTTTTCTTTTTTTCATTTTATATTCTTTATAAATAAACTAAAACATAAATCATAATTTATATTTTAATTTAAATTAATTTTATTACTATTAAATAGTTTATTAAAAATATAAAGTATTTATTTACATTAATTTTAAACAATTATTTTTACTTTTTTCTCTTTCTTTTTTGCCCTTTTTCTTGTTTATAAATAAATACAAAGAAAAATAAATAATAATTTATAGTATAATTAAAATTTAAAAAAAATACAAAGATTATGAAAAATACAAAATATTTATGAAACATTAATCTATAAAAATAAATTTCTTTTCTTTTTTCTTTATTGTTATAAACAATTAAATAAAAATTAATTATTTTGTAATAATTAATTATTTATAAAAATAATATATATTTATTTTATATAATTAAAAAAGTTATTTTCCTTTTTCTTCATTCTTTTTTCTTTCCTTTTATAAATAAATAAATATTGTAGAAGATTAAATAATTTATCAAATATAAACATTTATTTATATAAATTTTATTTGTAAATATATTTTATTTTAATTTATTTTATTTTCCTTTCCTTTTTAGTTTTTTTCTATTCACCCCACTAAAAACTGAACGAAAATCAAGGTAAAATGAAACTTGTGAGCCTACTCAGGATTGGGTGGGATGGTTGGAGCAGACTCAAGGCTCGTAACACTCGTGCACATTAGTTCGCGGAAACCACCCGAGGAAGAGCACTTGTTACCTAACTAACCCTATCTATAAAGCTGCCCTACCTGGCATTCACTGCTCATTGCCTTCTTTCTTGTAGACCGCTAAGATGAACGAGAGCTTGTGGCTTTTCGACTTTCTCGGCATGATCTTGTGACTTTTGGAGTCTACCTTTGAGCGCCTAAATCAATTCAACAAAAAGAGGTAAAATCCCCTAGTTGGGCTATCTTCGAGTAAGCTCTTAGCTTTCATCGTGAGTGAGAGAGGAATTGGGGCTGATCCAGCTAAGGTGAAAGCCATTGTGAATCTATGACGTCACCTCGTAACCTCCAAGAGTTGCGTAGTCTGTCGAGGCCGCTCCAGCCTTTAATCTCAAAAGCTAGAACTCGATGTCAATCCTTTTCTTGTCAAGACACGAACTTTGTTTGGACGCCAAAGCAAGCAGAAAGAGGTTTTTATTCCTTCTGATCTTATTCCCGAACACAAAACTATCGAAGAACATATGCACTATACTATATATGAAAATGAAATGATCTAGTTGACTTGAGCAAGACAGGAAGTACCATCAGCTCATTAAGGATTGCATCTGTATCATTCCATAAAGTAGTTGCGTCAATGATTGATCTCGGCATTTGCATCATTCAGAAGCATTTGCACATTAATCTAGGCATTTGCATCTTTTAGAAGCATTTGCACATTGATAATCTTTGCATTTGCATCATTCAGAAACATTTGCACACTGATAATCTCTGTATTTGCATCATTCAAAAACATTTGCACACTATTAATCTCGGCATTTGCATCGTTGAAAAGCATTTGTACATTGTTGATCTTTGCATCTACATCATTTCATGAAGAAATTATATCATTCGAGGATCTCTGCATCTACATCAAGAAGCATTTGCATCAATCCAAGACATTTACATTTGCACCGTGAAGCATATGCATCTTATTCAATATCTACATCTGCATCAAGAAGCATTTGCATCAACCCAAGATATTTGCATTTGCACCATGAAGCATGTGCATCTTGTTTAATCTCTGCATCTGTATCAAGAACCATTTGCATCAATCCAAGACATTTGCATTTGCACCATGAAGCATTTGCATCTTGTTTAATATATGCATTTGCATCATTGAGAAGCACTTGCACAATATTTGCATCTGCATCAAGAAGCATTTGCGTGAATCCAAGACATTTGCATTTGCACTTGCACCATGAAGCATTTGCATCTTATTCAATATATGCATCTGCATCAAGAAGCATTTGCATTGATCCACGACATTTGCATTTACACCATGAAGCATTTTCATCTTATTCAATATCTGCATTTGTGACACCTAATTTTGTCCGGGCCCCCTAAACCAGGCAAATTCTCCTTTCAACTCCCCGGAATGCAAAAAGACTTCCACCATTCCAATAGACGGGTCTCCAAGACTTCATTTCAGAGGTCAACACAAAAAATCAACTTGAAAAAACTCAACCTCAAAAAAGTCAAGCCCAAAAAAAGTCAACAACTGAAAAAGTCAACTCTTAGTCAAAATCAAGATTTGAAGTTGAATTACCAATGATGAAAGAATTTTGATAATCCGAGGTCTACAGCAAACGATATAGAGTTCAGAAGATGGGCTGCACAAATTCAGTGTAAGGGAATACTTAATTGCGCAAATTTGGGGAAAAGTGTGGAAACGATCAAATTGAACGAAATTGGAGGTCCCAAATGAAATAAGATCAGTAACTAAGGATATTGGAAGATCCAATTTCGATGCGGAGTTGAAAGAAGAATTGGTTTTAAAAAAGGGGGAAAATAAGGATTTAATCAATAAATAGGAAAATTCACTAATTTGGGGAAAATGCAGAGATGCCCATTTCAGTGAAATTGAAGCCCCCAGTTGATAAAGGACAAGTAAACAAAAATATCCCAAGTCCCAGCTTGAGGTGGATCCCAAGGAAGAGCCGGTTGGAGGAAAAAATGAGAAAAACGAAAAAAAATTCGATGTTGAAAAGGGGAGAACAAAATCGGAGGGGAATTCGATCGTAAAAATTGGCATTTTCGGACCAACTCCAATTCAATATATAAGAAAGATAGTGGAGAAAGAAAATTCAAAAATTGAACCCATTTTGAGTAAAACCGAGGTTTCAAGGGTTAAAAGGTAATATTTGAAAATCCAGGAAAAATAGGACCCGAGCTCCAAAAATTATGAAAACTTCCAAATTTTAATTTTAATTGTTAGGAAGGTATCGGTGAAGAAAAATCTAGAATCGGAGTTCAAATGGAAAAAGACAAAGTTCAGGTGCACTAACCCAAAAAATCCAAAAGAAAAATCCATGACAAATAGGACCCGAGCTCAGAAAATTATGAAAACCTCCAGATCTGAGTTATATATTTTTTGGAAGGTATTGGTGAATAAAAATTCGGAATCGGAACTCAAACGAAAAAAGACGAAGTTTGGGTGCACTAACCCGAAAAATTCGAAACAAAATTCTGGGAAAAATAGGAAACGAGCTTGGAAGATCATGAAAACTTCTAGATCTGAGTTTTATATTTGTTGGAAGAGATTGGAGAAAGAAAAATTGAAATCGGAGTTCAAATGAAAAAGGGAAAAGTTCGGGTGCACTAACTCGAAATTCCAAAAGAAAATTCCGAGAAAAATAGGAAACGAGCTCCTAAAACTATATAAACTTTCAGATATGAGTTTTATAATTTTTGGAAGGTATTGGTGAAGAAAAATCTGGAGTTAGAGCTCAAATGAAAAAGGCTAAATTTGGGAGGCACTAAACCGAAACTTTAGAGAAAAATCCGGGAAAAATAGAGAATGAGCTCGAAAAAATGTGAAAACTTGCATAACCAAGTTTTATATTGGATGGGATGAGTTGGAAAAGAAAATTTCAAAATTGGGGTCCGTTTGCAATTAAATTAAGTTTGGAGGCCAAAATGCAATTTTATCGAAGAAACCGAAAAAGGCCAATTTTTAAATAAAAAAAGTTGAATAACCTGGAAATTTGCAGGCCATTTTCGGCCAGCAGCTGATGCAAAGAGGGAGTGTGATCATCATGGATCCAATGTCCAAGGATGGATAGCAAGATGACATTTTTACAAGGATAAGATTCTCCACCACTTTGCCTACATGGCATTTTAAGCTAATAGGAAGGCTCCAATTTGAAAGGCCATGTGAAGAGCATGTGAAGTTAATACGATGATGCCAAATAGGATAAATAATGTCGTGTAGGAGGATATTTTTGTAGTAGCCTCCATGATCTTAACAAATGGCAAAGATATTTTATAAGAGATAAGAGACACAAATGGTTGAGGTGGCGTTGTTAGCCAATGGGAGGCTAGGATTCCTTTTTTTTAAGGGAAGCACCATGCCAATAGGGGACAAGCTCTCTATTTTTAAGGAAAATAGTCATTTGGGGGGAACATTTTTGGCCATGTGGCAAAGGATGTTGGAGGAGCATGGGAAGCATGACAAGGGTAAAAAATAAAAGCCACACACACTCTCTCTTATTAGAGGCAGCCGGCCATAGAGAGAAAGGGAGGAGGAGGTTCATTTTTTCTTTAAGGCATTTCATTCTTGAGAGAAAAGGAAGAAGAAAAATAAAAGAGAAGAGAAGAGAAGAGAGAAATTTGGCAATCTTTATTTGGAAAGCAATAGCTAGGTAGCTATCATCTCCTTTCTTCTTCTTTAATGACAAGTGTAAAAAAAATAAAAAGCCACACACACTCCCTATAGAATACCAAGGGTCGGCCATAGTGAGGGGAAGAGGTTCATTTTTTTCTTTAAGGCATTTTTCATTCTTGAGAGAAAAGGGAGAAGAAAAAGAAAAGAGAAAATGAAAAATGAAAAATTTGACAACTTTGATTTGGAAAGCAAAAGCTAGGTAGCTACCTCTTCCTTTCTTCTTCTTTAATGCTTTTCTTTGATGTTGTGATTCTTTTTATTCTCTTTTTGTTCATGTGATTTGTAAACTTTTGATGAATAAAAAGGTTTTCAAAAATAAATTTTGAAGGTTTTCTATCCTTTGTTCTTCATTCTTTATCAAAAAACCAAGTTTTGACAAATATTTTTTGCATACTTCATGCCTTAGCCGAACCTGACTAGCATTTTTTTGTGCTTGTTCTTGCTTGATGTTACTTGCTTGCTTGGTTGTGTTCATACTTTTCACTCATGATTTACCTATTGTCATATGATTGTGGGCTGTAAAATCATGCATTTCATGACATTTCAACTAGCATTTTGGCCAAGATCTCAAGCCAAAAATCACTTGCCTCTACTAGTTGAGAGATTAATATTTTAGATTGGGTATTCTAACTTTGGGATTTTTTTCACCACTCATCCATGGTCAAAATAAATTTATTTTTTTACTGCATACAGTAGTCATTTAGGGGATTCCATGGTATTTTTTTTTTCATGATTTTTAGATTTTTTTTATCATTTTTGAAAAAATGGTTTTTGACAAAGTAGTTTTTAACTAACTGTCTTGATTTTGGTAAAATTCGGTCATAGTATCCTTGCTCCAAAAATTAAGTTGATTTTTTCTCATGAAGGCCAACATGTTCTAGGTCTACCCTAATTTTTTTCAGATTTTTCTGAAATTCTGTAGAAGGGCAAAAAAATAGGTTTTCAAAACTCCTAGTGAGAGTCAAATTTGTTTTTAAGAAATAATAATTTTCTGTTTTTGTTAGTATACAAAGAAGGGGCTGATTTGGGACTTTAGTTACTATCTTAGGTTAATCATCTCAATCATAAAATTTGATTTTATAAAAGTCGGGTCAAGGGTAGTCAATACGGATTTCAAAACTAGGAAAATAGAACCTTTAAAGAAGGGGGGTTCGGCCATAAGGCCATTTTCATCGAAGAAATTCCAAACTTTTTTAAATCCGAACCCAAAGTCTTTAAATTTTGAAAATCTGATTTAAGTCTCTTCCTAAGGTAGTCGGATACCTTTTTAGATATACGGATGTCCTTACTTCAAGGAAGAAATACATCTTCATGCATTGCATTTTTAAAATGTTTTTAAAATTTTAATTTGACATAAAACGTGTGATAACTCGTATAATTATATAGTTTTTAGTTATGTCTTATTATTGTTTTGTGTCAAATACGAGTTATTATTGTTTAGTCTAATTGTGTTTATGATCTTTTATATTTTTATGTAATTTGGTGTTTTTCACAAGTTTCTTTGAGTGATTTCAGATTACTAGAATTAAGGGCAAATCCAGTTCAATTCCAGTTCCGACACCTTTTGCCATATCAGCTATATCGGAAGTTTCACTGAAGAAATAAGGCTGAAATTTTAACCGTGCAAATTTAAGAGGCATATCTATCTTTTTCATGTTTTACACTTCTTGAAACGGAGTCGTTTTCCCTAGCGAAATCAACCATCAAGTTGGCTGATGTGCAATGACGTCTGTCCTGAGCAGTTTTCGCATTTTGACCATATCGTCCGATACACATCAGCAAATGAGCTGATTCTAACGGCTATGGATC
Source organism: Fremontodendron californicum (assembly GCA_030761205.1). Taxonomy (NCBI): domain Eukaryota; kingdom Viridiplantae; phylum Streptophyta; class Magnoliopsida; order Malvales; family Malvaceae; genus Fremontodendron; species Fremontodendron californicum. Next base: position 3,435,539 of record JAULJL010000026.1, read on the forward strand.
ACTAACGGATAGGGGAACATTTGTCTAGAAGACCATGTGATCCGATAAAGCCTCCAATATTGAAGAAATCGACCATCAAGTTGGCTGATGTGCAATGACGTCTATGCTGACCTGTTTTCGTATTTTGCCCATATCTTCTTCTCCACATCAGCAAATGAGCTGATTCCAACGGCTATGAATCAGTAACTCATAGGGGAACATTTTTCTAGAAGATCATAAGATCAGATCAGGCCTCCAATATTGACAAAATCGACCATCAAGTTGGCTGATCAAAATGGTCATACAATATGACGAAAATTGTTAGAAAAATGCACCCACCTATTATACCTACCTTTGAAATTTGTAAAGATTGTCTCTTGTCATTTAGCCCTCCAAAATGTGTATAAATAGAGGGCCTTGGATGATTGTAGAGGATCATATTGTACATAGGTAGGATATTAGCCATTTTAATAAAATTCTCTAAGTTTTCTTCTTCTTTCTTTTCTCTAGTTTTCTTTTTCTTTAGAGAGAGCAAGAGGTTGGATAATTAATATTCTTCCTCTTCTTCTTTCTTTCATTTATTTTCTTCTTAGATTTTCTTTAATTTTATGTTTATGTTTACAATGCCTATGCTAGGCTAAACTTCTATTTGGTTAAGGGTGATTTCAAAGCCCTAGACATGTTTTGTGATTGATTTTCAGATTCTATCTTTCATTAATTTTCTATCAAAGTTGCTTATGTTCTTCTACAAGAATTGTTCATGATGTTGTCTTGATTTATTTAGGTGTACAACTAGATAGATCTTGATAATTACCTATTGCTAGTTTAGGAGTCTTGATCCGTGTAATTGTCTTGATTTCCTATTCATAAGTGGCAATTTGTGATTAATGATTATGGTCAAGTTTTCAATAATTGCAAAGTGGAACATAACCTAAGTTGAACAATCCGAGCTTATGTGTTTGTTGCTTAGATCAACCTATCTTTCTCATCATAAAGCTGCCATTAAATTGAATTTAGAGAGCTTATTCTAGGTTGTTTAATGGTTAGAGATTAAATAGAGAGCTTGTTCTATTTAACGACAAACTAAGGAAAGATTGGGGTAACAGAGCTTGTTGTTATCTACGGTTGTTAACTTTGATAGTTGGTTGATATTGATAGATCTGAAATTGATTCTTAATGATGTCTAGTGGTGGAGAATGAAACCTTAACCATATTTTTCATATTTGATTCTTCTTACTTACTTGTTTTCTTACTTTTCTAGTTTGCTTATTTTTAAATGTATTTTTATTTTTATTGGCTGGTTATACCGCCTAATTTGTATATTAACTTTGTTTTATTTTTATTGGCTGGTTATACCGCCTAATTTAGTATATATATTTTTATTGGCTGGTTATACCGCCTAATTTAGTATATATATTTTGATTGGCTGGTTATACCGCCTAATTTAGTATATATATTTTTATTGGCTGGTTATACCGCCTTGCATTTTATTCTTATTATTTACTTTAGTTTAAATCTGGCTTCAAAAACCCCTTTTCTTTTATTGTTTTCTTTGAACGTAAGTTTTAAACTATTAACTTATAAACTAAAACCCAATCCCTGAGGACTCGACCCTTGCTAACTACTATACTTACAATTTATCTTTTTAGTGCAAGGTTAAATAAGATACACTCTATTGGGTGCATCAAATTTTTGGCGCCGTTGCCGGGGATTGTTTTCTTTAGTTTATTTGTTACTTGGTTTATTCTTATTTTCAGTTCTAATGAGTTTTGTTTTCTTGTACATACGGGTTTTTCTTATCAAATTTTGAAAAAAAAAATTAAAAAAAAAAAACGATGGAATTGAGCAATCTATCACTTCAAGAGTTGGTGGCATACATGAACATGGAGAATCAACAAGCCAATCTCACCTTCCCAGTTCAACAATTTTCCATGGGAGGATGTCAATGCCATCAAGTGTTCCAAGACCAACAGTATGATCATTACTCAAACACTTACCATGAGGGATGGTGGGATCATACTAATTATGGCTACTTGAAAAATTACCAAGAAGTAGATCCTTATGCCAATTACACTCATCCATCTAGCTTCAATCAATCATGGTCCCAAGAACCAGATCTTTTTCAACCACCACATATGACTCAAAACTCAGGTACTTCTTTAGAAGATCTTGTCTATTCTCTTGTTACTGATACTTTGCAATTTCAACAGGAAACAAGGGCAAGCATCCAGAGTTTGGAAAAGCAAATGATCCAATTGACTAGTAGTATGGTGGGATGGGTAGCACAAAGATCTGAAGAACTCCCTGCCCAAACGATGATTAACCTAAAGGAGAATGCTACTATTGTGACCTTGAGGAATGAGGAACAAGATGAGGATGAGACAAAATTAGAGATGAATTCTATTCTTGAGGATAATGAAGCCAATGATCCAAATAAGAGTATTTCGGCACCTGAGGTAACGTTTGAGATTCCAATTTTTACTAATGTTTCTTATCCACCTTTTCCTAGTAGATTCGCAAAGTTCAAGGAGGATGAACATGAACAAGACACGCTGGAAACCTTAAACAGTTTGTTTGTGGATGTCATTCAACAAGTACCAAAAGATGCACTATTCCTCGATGAGATATGCACCACCAAGGATGATGGAATAATACTTGTAATGGAGAATGCATCCACTGTTGTGCAAAGAAAGCTTCCTCTCAAACGCATAAATTTGGGAAATTTCATGTATGAGCCTGACAAGCCTAAAAAGCCAAGAAAGGGTGTTGGTTAGATTCAAAACACTAACTCAAGTGTTAATTGGGAAGGCAGCCCAATTAAAGATGAAATTGCCAACCTTCCATATTCAGTTTTGCTTTCTCTTTCTCTTTCTTTTCCTTTTTCTTTTATTATTTTTATTGTTTTTATTTTATTTCTTATGTTTCTTTTTTAATTGTGTTTACTGCTTTTAAGTTCATTTAGGCTGCATAAGTTTCTTTTGTTTAATAGTTCTTTTCTCTTACATATAATTCTTGCATTGGGGGATAATAGCATTACATTAATGACAATGTAAGAATTATGTGTGGGGGGAAGAATTTAGGATTTTATTTAGAGTGTTTTGTTTTTGAGTCTTTTTATGTTGTTTTTCTTTCTGATCCTTGTTTTGAAAAACACTAGATGTAAATATAATTTTTTTTAACCCCGGTTAAATGGCGGATAACGGTACTCCGTGATTATTTAAGTCGGTTCCATCAGCTACCCAAAAAAACTGATATTGTATATAAATTTCTCTTTTATTTTTTTTTTCAGGATGGATGATATTCTCACAAGATTGCAGAAACGATTTCCTCCTTTTCCTCGAAATATTTTACTGAAGCTTTACGAAGTTCGATTTGAAAGATTAAGAATGCTTATGCACAAAGGGATTCCTGGAGACATACGTTGGATAATTGAAGCCAAGGTACGTGAAGATGAATATCTTCCTGTTTTGCATTTACCAGGTACAGGTAGAAGCACTTTTGCAAAGAAGCGACGAGCAAAGCGCATGAGTTCAAATTGCCACAAATGTGCACGATGGACGTGTAACGGTAAATGTCGTTCTATTGGGATTCTGTCCTCTAATCGAGATGATAAAATTGAATTCATTAAGGATGGACTGAGTAAGGAGAATTTGGGTAATATCCAACTTTCTCTTGAGACGCATCCTAGTGGAGACGTACAAAGAGAAATTCTTGATTTATGGCCGCAATTCCAAAGGGAATGGCAACATCTTGGGAATCTGATGTTAAAAGACCCTGTTTGCCAGCTTGTAAGAAAACTGGATGGGAAGCATATCCTCGACTCATAGAAGGCGTTTAAGCCGTTTCTGGATGTAAAACCAGAGGAAGATGTGAGCCACAATCACAACGACAATAAATGACTTCTCAGCTTTTGGTTTGATTTGCAATAACTTAATTTTGGTTTAATTTACGTGTTGTTCGATTTGTGTAATTATTCTCGTTTTTTTTATTTGTCTTTTACGGTTGATTTTTTCTTCTCTTTTTGATTTTCTTCCTGAAATCACGCAAAAATCTTTTGTTAGGTTAATATTTTCTTCTGACAGGTCAGATACACTTTCGGCGACATTATTACTCTTGTCTGATTCACTACTCAGTCCTCTATATATTACACCATGTACTCATTCTCTTTCAGGCACTCGAAAAAGAAAAAAAAATGGAAAGTACTTCGTCCCAACGCATTAAAAAAATTTGTGTCTTTGGAGGTGCTTATCCAGGGAAAAATAACATATTCGCTGATGAAGCCATAAGAGTTGGAGTAATACTTGCCCAACAAAAGATCCAGTTGATTTATGGAGGCGGTAGTACGGGTTTAATGGGAGCAGTCGCTACAGCAGCACACGCCGGAGGAAGTCCAGTTCTAGGAATCATGCCAAAACTATTCACAAGTTTTTGTGGACCTACCGTGGGTAAGGAAATACAAGTCTGGAGTATCCCTGAACGGATGACAATCATGTACCATTCTGCCGATGCATTCATTGCTTTACTAGGAGGTCTGGGTACATTGGAAGAAATAGCTTGCGTGGCTTCTTGGTCATCTTTGGTCACAAATAAGAAACCCATTGGTTTGCTTAATATTAATGGTTATTTTAGTAATTTGCTTTCATATTTAGATAATGCTGTGGATAATGGATTCATGTTTTCAGAGGCAAGGAGAACCATAATTTCTGCTACAACCATTGAAGATTTACTCAAAAAGCTCCAAGCTTATGAGTGTTTATCTGCTACGGTTGTTTCGCAAACGCTCGGAAAAAGAAAAAGAGATATGGACGAGCAAGGAGTGGATTGCACTTTGTCTTTGTGACATTATCTAACATTTTGTTTGTTGTGTCTCAGTTATAATAAGTGGTTAGCAACCTCTGCAGGGAATATCTCCTAAATCCTACCTTTAAAATTTGACATTGGGGACAATGTCATATTTTAGTATGGGGTAAGGGACATATTTTGCTAATTTAAAAAAAAAAAAATTTGTTGTGTTTTAAGCCATTTAGAAGTATTCATTCTGAACAAGGTCTGAGTAAGGGAGACTTGAGACATACCTTGTCAGTTTGATTTTAATCTTTTTATGTTTACTTGTTAATTTTTCTTTAGTATTTTAGGATTATTTAGGTTGCATGAGTTTGTTTTGTTTTGTTTTGTTTTGAGTCTAGTTGTTCCTATTCTTATGTTATTAGTTCTTTTCTCTTACACATGATTCTTTCATTTGGGTTAATAGACTTACATTGAGGACAATGTAAGAATTAAGTGTGGGGGGAATGATTTAGGATTTCTTTTATTTTCGTCTACTATTTTTTTTTATGAGTCTTTATTATTATTATTTTTAGTGTGTTTTAGTTCCTTTTTAATACAATGATGAGATATGAATTGCATAAGTCTAAAACAGATTTATTAGTGAGAAGATTTTCATGAGAATTAAGCTTGATGTCAACCTTTTTATGAGCCAATGTTAATATGATATGTTGATTGAGAAAGAAGCATGTTTAGACTTAATCTGACTTGTATAATCATCCTTGTGAGTTTTTGAGCCTATAATGATTGATGCATTATACAAATCAATCTAATTTCTTTCTTGAGTGCTCTTATGATTACATGATTCTATAGAACTTGCTTTAGACCTTGTTGAGACTATATTGATACATGTGACAACATGAATATGATAGAGGCATTAGGATTATAACCAGAGCCAAACAGCCATCCCTTATTGATGTTCCAAGAGAACACACCCTTAGTGAACCAATTTGAGCCTACATTGAATAAGCTATCTCTTTGGTAACCATAACTTGTCCCTAACCTAAATATACTTATATCTTTACCTTTGTTCCAAAGATGAATTAGCATGATTTGAGACAAGTTGCAAAGACAAGGGATATTTTTTGGTTATAAACAAGAAATAAGTGTGGGGGGAAAAGAAAAGAAAAGTCAAGAGAAAAAGAAATGGAATACTGGAAAATACATTCCTATGTAAAAAAAAATATATATATATATATGAATCATCTCTTGAATTTGTGGAAAAAGAAAAAGATGTTACAAAGTTGTTTACAATGAAGAAAAGGCCCAACATGAATATCCGGCCTAGGTGACTATGTACTTGTAAAGAGTTTTGAGAAGTTTCTTTGTATAATTTTTTTATGTCTCTAAACTTTATGAACTCTTTGGAACCTTTGTGATATCTTTATCCTTTTGTTCTTCAACCACATTACAAACCCCTTGGCCCCATTACAACCTTGATTAAAGACCTCTTGATTTATGAAGTTGCATGATCTTTTAGTGGAGAATAGGTGGACAAGCAAGCATATGGTAGAAGTGTTTTCATGAGATTGATTGAGTGTAAACACTTTACCACTACTTTAAAGAGTGAAAATCAAGAGTGTATCCCATGTGAGAAGTTGAGATTAAGTTTGAATATGCACTATTTTGATTGAAATATGTTATGTTAATATTGGCTTAACTCAAACTATTTACATTCAAGCAAGATTTTTTGTGAATTTCTTTAAGCTATTGATTAGTTTTTAAGACTTGTCCAATGATTATCTCAAATTTATATTGGAAGGATTAGTTATAATTATTATTTTTAGTTTTTCTTATGTTTTCAATGTTTGTGGGTATCGTCCTAGTAAACCCTCACGAGACTAAACTCGTCCACTAGGGACACCTAGGGGTTTAAAGGCTTGTGTCACATGCTAAGTGGCACCGTGATTTCCTACGAAAATGGATTAGATTAGATTTTCTTATTTTATTTTTATTGAGTCGTTGCTAGGGACTAGCAACAATCTAAGTGCGGGGGTGTGATAACTCGTATAATTATATAGTTTTTAGTTATGTCTTATTATTGTTTTGTGTCAAATACGAGTTATTATTGTTTAGTCTAATTGTGTTTATGATCTTTTATATTTTTATGTAATTTGGTGTTTTTCACAAGTTTCTTTGAGTGATTTCAGATTACTAGAATTAAGGGCAAATCCAGTTCAGTTCCAGTTCCGACACCTTTTGCCATATCAGCTATATCGGAAGTTTCACTGAAGAAATAAGGCTGAAATTTTAACCGTGCAAATTTAAGAGGCATATCTATCTTTTTCATGTTTTACACTTCTTGAAACGGAGTCGTTTTCCCTAGCGAAATCAACCATCAAGTTGGATGATGTGCAATGACGTCTGTCCTGAGCAGTTTTCGCATTTTGACCATATCGTCCGATACACATCAGCAAATGAGCTGATTCTAACGGCTATGGATCACTAACGGATAGGGGAACATTTGTCTAGAAGACCATGTGATCCGATAAAGCCTCCAATATTGAAGAAATCGACCATCAAGTTGGCTGATGTGCAATGACGTCTGTGCTGACCTGTTTTCGTATTTTGCCCATATCTTCTTCTCCACATCAGCAAATGAGCTGATTCCAACGGCTATGAATCAGTAACTCATAGGGGAACATTTTTCTAGAAGATCATAAGATCAGATCAGGCCTCCAATATTGACAAAATCGACCATCAAGTTGGCTGATCAAAATGGTCATACAATATGACGAAAATTGTTAGAAAAATGCACCCACCTATTATACCTACCTTTGAAATTTGTAAAGATTGTCTCTTGTCATTTAGCCCTCCAAAATGTGTATAAATAGAGGGCCTTGGATGATTGTAGAGGATCATATTGTACATAGGTAGGATATTAGCCATTTTAATAAAATTCTCTAAGTTTTCTTCTTCTTTCTTTTCTCTAGTTTTCTTTTTCTTTAGAGAGAGCAAGAGGTTGGATAATTAATATTCTTCCTCTTCTTCTTTCTTTCATTTATTTTCTTCTTAGATTTTCTTTAATTTTATGTTTATGTTTACAATGCCTATGCTAGGCTAAACTTCTATTTGGTTAAGGGTGATTTCAAAGCCCTAGACATGTTTTGTGATTGATTTTCAGATTCTATCTTTCATTAATTTTCTATCAAAGTTGCTTATGTTCTTCTACAAGAATTGTTCATGATGTTGTCTTGATTTATTTAGGTGTACAACTAGATAGATCTTGATAATTATCTATTGCTAGTTTAGGAGTCTTGATCCGTGTAATTGTCTTGATTTCCTATTCATAAGTGGCAATTTGTGATTAATGATTATGGTCAAGTTTTCAATAATTGCAAAGTGGAACATAACCTAAGTTGAACAATCCGAGCTTATGTGTTTGTTGCTTAGATCAACCTATCTTTCTCATCATAAAGCTGCCATTAAATTGAATTTAGAGAGCTTATTCTAGGTTGTTTAATGGTTAGAGATTAAATAGAGAGCTTGTTCTATTTAACGACAAACTAAGGAAAGATTGGGGTAACAGAGCTTGTTGTTATCTACGGTTGTTAACTTTGATAGTTGGTTGATATTGATAGATCTGAAATTGATTCTTAATGATGTCTAGTGGTGGAGAATGAAACCTTAACCATATTTTTCATATTTGATTCTTCTTACTTACTTGTTTTCTTACTTTTCTAGTTTGCTTATTTTTAAAAGTATATTTATTTTTATTGGCTGGTTATACCGCCTAATTTGTATATTAACTTTGTTTTATTTTTATTGGCTGGTTATACCGCCTAATTTAGTATATATATTTTTATTGGCTGGTTATACCGCCTAATTTAGTATATATATTTTGATTGGCTGGTTATACCGCCTAATTTAGTATATATATTTTTATTGGCTGGTTATACCGCCTTGCATTTTATTCTTATTATTTACTTTAGTTTAAATCTGGCTTCAAAAACCCCTTTTCTTTTATTGTTTTCTTTGAACGTAAGTTTTAAACTATTAACTTATAAACTAAAACCCAATCCCTGAGGACTCGACCCTTGCTAACTACTATACTTACAATTTATCTTTTTAGTGCAAGGTTAAATAAGATACACTCTATTGGGTGCATCAACGTGTGTTTCTGTTTCCTAAACATTTGGCGAGAATTAGTTCCTAATCTTTGTTGGGTTACCGAGAAGGTTAGGAAATTATTCAACGCACGTGTTTATGAAATTGAAAGACATTGAATTTTGTTTTATTAAGAATCATATAAATGTCATAAGAAAGAAATATTTTTCCGAGCTTTACCAGGTTTGCCGGAGAGTATGGTAATATTTTTTGATATATGCTATTTGTATGATTCCTCACATGAAAATTCTATGTCCATGAATACTCCTTGTTGATTCATTCATGTTTCCATAATTAGATTTTTCCATGTCATTCATATGCCATGTCATTCATTCACATGCCATGTCATCTAGGTTATGTCATGTCATTCATTCACATTTCATGTCTAGCATGCCATATCATTCATTCATGTGCCATGTCATTCATATGCCATGTCACCCATTCACATGCCATGTTATCTAGATTATGTTGTGTCATTTAATTTATGCCATGTCATTCATGCATGTGTCATCTAGGTCATGCCATGTCATTCACATGCCTGTCATCCGTTCATTCGTGCATGTGTCATCTAGGTCATGCCATGTCATTCACTCATATGCCATGTCATTTACGTCATGCCATGTCATTCACTCATATGCCATGTCATTTTGTTTGCCATGTCGATTTCATTCACATGACATTCATTCTTATGCCATGTCATTCATATGCCATGTCACTTTGTTTGCCATGTCGATTTCATTCACATGACATTCATTCTTATGCCATGTCATTCATATGGCATGCCATTTTGTTTGCCATGTCGATTTCATTCACATGACATTCATTCTTATGCCATGTCATTCATATGGCATGCCATTTTGTTTGCCATGTCGATTTCATTCACATGACATTCATTCTTATGCCATGTCATCTATATGCCATGCCATCCATATTCCATGTCGATTTTATTCACATGTCATTTTGTATGCTATGTCAATCATTTGTCATGTCAATTATTTCTTTTACTAGGTCATAATAAAATGTTTTTCATATCATGATAAATGAGTATATTTATTTCATTTTTATCTTAGAAATATTTTGGCATACTTATGGTCATTTTCAATGATTTTCCAAAATACATGAAAGACAAATAATATTTCTATAAATCAAGATTATTCCCGAGTTAAAATAATTCATGAGTTCTCTACTGGGTATGCCGGAGAGGATATCATAAATTATCATTAATGACGGAATATATTTTTCATAAAATGATCGGGAGAATTTCAAAATTAAGGAAAAATTCCATATTTTATCGAGTCTGTCAGAAAATATGGGAAATTTTATGCTCGTAAATTCCAGATCATTTTCAAATAAAATATGAATTTTAAAGGGAATTATTTACAAACACCAAGTTTAAAATCGAATTTTTACCGAGACTCGAGATAGCACATGACTAATAAGGTACCGTTTTATACGGGCGTTGTAGGGGTGATAATCCTTCCCCACACGTAACCGACTCCCGAACCCGTACTTGTTTTTCTTTGGTTCAAAACGCAGACTATAAAATTGGTTTTAAAAATGTTTTAATTAATTTTAAAATATTTTATAAAAATCGGTTTTAATAGGTGGCCGATCACACCTAGCCAAAAAAGATTGGTGGCGACTCCATTTCTTTTTCGAGGTCATTTTCATACCCTCGACCTTTTTAACTTAAGAGGAATTAAGTCGTCTTTTCCTCTAACTATTTTCCCCTTCACTTGAACAGGTCCCCGCGACAGAATCACGTATCGATAGTTTAGTGACTCCACTGGGGACCCTTAGAGAGTTAGGCCTAGAATTAGTCGTGTGTTATCGAAAGTCTTGATTTTGTCGGTTTTGGTTGGTGTTTACTTATAATTCCCGTTTTCTAATAAAGGAAAATTTTTGAAAATAATCAAATGTTTCATTCTCATGTGTATGCATATTTTTATTGTTCTCTGGTTATTTAATTTTATATGTCATTATTATTCTTTGTTTAATTAATGCTTTACATTGTTTAATTTTGTCTTTATTAAATTGCTCGAGTTTTAGAATAAGGGTATAGAATAGGTGGTAAAAGGTTTGTTTATTCCTCCTCACACACTATACTTGCATTTGCATAACATGAGCCCTCTATCCGGGTTCCGTCCTTTAGGTGGAAGTAAAGACGCTCTCGTGAGGTGTTAACCTCCGCATGGGCTAGCGAAACACTTTCGGAGTAGTAGACTACCTACGCCTTCGTGGGGTGATAACCTTCGTATAGGCCTGGGAAACACACTCTAACAAATTGAACCCATTTTTATCGGGGTGCCTTACTTGCCTTCACCAGCGACAGTATGGAGCAATTTGGAGCCTTTTTAGAACCTAATGCAGCCTTATATAGTGAACCTAGGAGAAACCATGCCGAATTTTCGTTAGAGGTACTGAAGCTAGGGACACTCGAGGGACCTTTCTCACCTTCAGCTATTTAGTTCAATATCGCATTGATTTGATTATTATACCCTTGTACTGACTCATATCCCTTTGTTTTGTTTTTTTTTGTTTTGTTTTTCTTTATTTTCATTGCATGCATCATGGTCACTTAGGAGTGTTTGCCTTAAGCCAAATTCCAGTCAGAGAGGTTTTCGTTACGGTCATGGAACACCGAGATCTTGCACCAATGTCAGTTACTTCCAAGACATACCAGAGGTCCGAACAAAGTCAGAGAAGCATCAGGTTCACAAGGGAGACTGCTTGACTAGAAGCTTCATGTCTGTTCTTCTTGAGTCGGTTCATTTAGATGTGGTCAGAATGATTTGATAGAATTAGAGGAGATTTGGGGACGATGGGGAACTGCAAAGAAAAATGAGTTCACCAAGAAGTATAGCGACATAGCATTACTTCTCCCGATCCAAATAGATGAGCAGTTGATCAGGGCAGTGGTACAATTTTGGACCCCTCTAACCGTTGCTTCACGTTTAATCGGAAGATATGACACCCACCGTCGAGGAGTACTCAATCTTGCTCCGTATCGAGTCGTCTACCCCTGATAAGACATATTGCAAGTAGCAAAAGACAGTTATCTTTCGGAGGAAGCTATCCGATATATGGGTATGGAGATTTCGGTCGACCCCGTATATTAAGAAGAAGGGTTCGAGTGCTTTTATCCCATGGGTATTCTTGCGAGACTATATCGTGAACAATTCAGAGAGTGATCGTGTCGTGGATTTTTTGCCTTGGCGATCTATGGTTTAGTGATATTTCCAAAGATCTTGGGGCACATTGAGATGGTCGTAGTGGATTTCTTTGAGTGCCTGGGCAAACAAATTGATCTTGCTCCTGCTATCCTTGCTGAGACATTTAGGTCACTCAATTTCTATCTAAGAAAAGGAAAGGGACGTTTCGAGGGATGTGCATAGCTTCTGTATGTTTGGATCCAAAGTCATTTCTGGTAAATGATAAGGAAAAGCTTCGTCCCTACATAATGACTTTCATTCCACTTAAGAAATTCTGCAAGAAAGAGTGGCAGATAAAGGGAGATAAGAAACAGTGGATCATGACTTTTCGTCACTTAGCTTGAGAGGACGTCACTTGGAGAGCTATGTGGATGCCGATGGGATCCATTCTGTATAGTTATGGAGACAAACCATGGGTTCCGTTAATGGGAATTTGGGGAGCTATCAGCTATGCACCATTCCTAGTACGAAGATAGTAGGGTATGAGCAGTTCATCCCAATGACTCATGGGCTCACTTTGGTAGATTCCGCATATAATAGGCCCGGGTATATGAAGGGAACACGTGAGCTCATCAAAGCGTGGAAGAAGTTGCACCGATCAGAATTGGGTAGATATATCGATAACGCTACTCTTGGATACTTGGTTTGGAGAGCCAAGAGGATCCACGACATAGTGCTCCCTGCCGAAGATGCCTCTGTCTATCCGGTAATCCTTCAGCTAGAGCCTGTAGTACCAACAGTGATTGAGCTTGTCAGGCAGGAATTAGAAAAAGACAAGAGGAAATTGAAGAGGGAATGTGATAAGCTTCAAGAGGATGTCAATGATTTGAAGACTAGGCTTGAGATCCAAGTGGTCAAGACACGGAAAGTGGCCAGAGAACGGGACACAGCACAATCCGACATACAAGACTTGTACAAAGAGAACAAAAGGCTAAAAGCCAAGGGAAAGTTCACTGGAACTAGCAGATCTCTGAACACCCATGAGAATGAGATAGAAAAGCTTCAGAAAGAATTAGACTTCTGGAAGGGAGAGGCTAAGGAAAGCAAAGAAAAAGAGTCCCGATTTTCTCATGAGAGGCAAAAGTGGGGAGATGCATGGTCACTGATTTCGACCAGGTTGGAAAGATGCCTGCAAAAGAATGAGCTGTTGAAAGCCAAATTGAGAAATAAGAGGGAAAGGAAATCCATGCTACGCAAGGAGAATGAGACACTCTATGCGACCATTCAGACCTTAGAGCATCAGTAGCAAGTCCAAAAAACTTAATCGATGCCATCATTCGAGAAATATAGAGAGAGAAAGATCGAATGGAGCCAGGCAAATGACTTAGCTCTGGATGCCAGCACCAGATGGAAGACTGAGACCTTGGGAAGGCAGCAATATATAGACCACTTGACTTGGCAGATCCACAAGGTAGTGGTCAAGGCCAAAGAGATGTCGAAGAAGGTAAAGACTTTGAGGTGTGATGTCAACCCGACAGGAGAGCATGGACCTTTGTGCTAGAATTTGATCTTAAGGCTGCTGAATTGCTTAGAGGAGACTCAAGACCAGTATGAGCAGATTCGATCTTTTTTATCTAACCCGAGATTCAGAGAGGATTTGTAAAAAGCTTCTATGATTCAATGAAAAACCTTTGTGCTAGAATTTGATCTTAAGGCAAATACTATTATTTGCACCACCTCATTTCATAAAATTATAGAAGCATACATTCATTCATTCATTTGTTTGATCAATCATGCATTGATTTATTCATTCATCCTTCCACACATTTAATAAGCTAATAATAACAATGTGCCATTCTAAGGTTTAAAATTGGGTGCCCAACGAAACTCCTAGAGAGAAGCACTCCGCATCGGTATAATACTCGATCACTAGTCAGGATCAAGGAAAATGAGCAGCTTGCTCGAATGGAGAGAATGAAAAGCGCACAGGATGAGTTAAGGGAACAGTTGGCCAAATCTTAGGCCGAATTCAGAGATCAGATGATTAAGCTAATGGAACTGGTGTCCGTCGTAATTAAGGGAAAGGGACACATGGAAAACTTAGGCCTAGGATTAGAACCAAGAAGTCAAGGGGGCAAAGTGTTGGGAATACACTACTTCAGGCTCATGCAACAACATGATAATGAAAGTGCAGTAAAAATAAACAAATAAGCACCCGAAGTACAATAAGATCTTAGGCTTGTGTTTGCATAGGTTTATAACATTCAAAAACTATTAAATCACCCATATGATTTAGAAGTTACCTACTTAAGATATCGTAACCTTAAGTTGCAGATCCTAATCTCAAATTCAAGATCTACAAAGCTTCCTTCGTCCAAGACCACAAGAAGCACAATTGTCCTTCCTCTAGAGCTAGTCCATACGAACAGCTTATGGATCCTTCTCTAAGGTATGACGATTCACTTGTGCTAGCAAGTTGATCATAAGATCACAATCAAAAGGTCTATATTCTTGTATCTTTCTCCCTTAATCAATCTCACTTAACTAGGTGAAGAAACGGCAAGAAGAACACCAAGATAGGAGGAATTGTGGCAAGCCTTAAGGAGCTTAGGGAGGATGCTAAGTTAGAGTTCTCTTCTTGGAACCAAACTTTTTCTTAAGCAAAATCAGAATATCACAAGTAGAATAGAGCTTACTTGGGTGGCTACAGCCTATAAATATCATTATATAGTGGCGCACACCCTAATCCCTATCTCCCTATGCTTAGCTGGCCATGTGTTACTTGTTGCACAAGATTTTCATTAATCCACTTGGACTTAAACTATTTAATTTTAAGATGGATCAATAGGCCCATTATATTATCTAATAATAATAATGGTCCAACAATCTTAATGCCTTAAGTTGGGCCAACCATCCTTAGTGGACAGTCCTAAATTAGAATAGTCGCTTTGGACCCTTTCTAATTTTGTCATGCTTATTTATTGGATAGATTAATTTCTAAACAAAAGTAATTTAATTCTACATTACTTTTTCTTTCTCCTCATGAATCAATTCATGTCATTAATTCATTAATATCATCTCATGATATTATTCCAATATAGTATAGTTATTCGTAATTCACTTTGCACATCTATATGTCAAAGTCGACTACTAACTAGATAAGACTTCTTGATTCCTCTTATCTCATTAAGACATTGTCCTTGGATTTCTCAATCCCAATTGTGTCTTAATTCATCTCAATTGAACTTCTTCGGTTGAGTCCTTAGTATAGATCTTTTATTCCATTAAGTTTTACCTTAATAGAATACCATGTTTAATCCATTCATATTTGTTCTTATGAAAACTTTCAAATCACATTATTAAATTATTTGGAAAAGATTGTTGAAGAAAAATCTGGATTAGGTGCTCGTTTAAAAATGGTAAAGTTCGGGTGCATAAAAGGGGTAATTTAAAAAATAAATCCAAAATAAATAGCAAATGGACTCGAAAAATTTTGAAAACTTCAGAATTAAATTTTTTATTATTTAGAAAGTATTGAAAAAAGAAAATTCGAATTTGGAGTCCGTTTGCTATTTATTTAAGTTTGAGGGGCAAAAAGGTTATTTCACCAAAGAAACCAAAAAGGGTAAATTGGTAATTGGGGAAAATATGAAAGAAGAAGGAATTGCTGGGATTTTTTCTTCCCTTGGTCATCCAACACAGAGGAGAAGAAGGAAGCTTGAACAATTTAATTCCCTTGTCACTATCAAGCCACATGCTACCACTAACACCTTGCAAATGGTCCCTCCTCCATCTAATGGCTTAGGTGCCTTGTAGGAAAGTTGAATGCACCATCCAATGGCCAAATTTAAAAGCCAAAATGACATTTTTATTTGTCATAAAATAACCCTCATCTAATGGCCAAGAATGGAAGAGAAAAGATGAGCACAATTCATCCAAGGGTGAGCATTCATTCGGTTGAGCAAGGGAGTGCATGGGATTATCTCTTTTCATCCAATGGCTTAGGCCATCTAAAAGAGCTGAGTACACATGTTGAGGGTTGGATTTAATCTACAAAATTTCATTTTTATGTTGGCCGAATCCAATGACCAAGAATGGAAGAGCACAACTCATCCAATGGTAGGCACTCAAGAGGGGCAAGCAAGGGAGTGCATGGGATTGGTCCTCTTTTGCATCTAAGGACTAAGGTTACTACAAGGGCTGAGTACACATCTTAAGGGCTGCTATCAATTGGCAAGATGACATTTTTATGTTGTCATCAAAATATCTTAATCTAAAGGCCAAGATGGGAGGAGAAAAAGTGCAATTCCCATCCAAGGGCTAAGGGGCCATTCGGCCAAGGCTAAAGGGAGGGGGAGGATTTCAATTTTTCGAAGGTTTTTTGGCTGAAGAAAGGTAGCTAATTTGGCAAGAAAAAGGTTTTTGAAAGAAAGAAAAAAAAAAGGTTTTCAATAGAGAGCTTGAAGGTAGTCATCTCTACCAAGCTCTAGCCTAGCTTACTTCTTCATTTCCATGGTGTTTTCTTGATTTTTCTATCATATTTTCCTACTACATTTTTCTTAGAAATAAAGTTTTTTAATTTTTACTCATGTTTTCATCTTTTCTTCTTCTTTAAAATGGTGGAAAACAATATTTTTCTATGGTTTCATGCTATGGCTGAAAATGGCACATTTATTTGCCATGTTTTTCATTTTTTTTTATTCCTTGCATGTTGTTGTGAAAAATGATTTTTACAAGTTTTTTTAGAGTACTCTAAGGTTCTGATTTTTACAAAATATGAAGCAAAAAAGGTTGAAAGGGCTACATGATCTTGGCTAGACCAAGTGACTATGGTTAGGAGAGAAGCTATGCCCATTTTTACCTACCATGAAGCTCACCTTATTTTCTGTTTTACATGGTTTATTTTCTGTCTTATTGAGATGGAAAGGCTTCATGATCTTGGCAAGACCAAGTGATTATGGTTTGGTGAGAGGCTATGCCCATTTGATACTAACCATAGAGCTTAACTTTCCTTATTCTACTTACTAGTTTTGCTTGTATTTTTTGCATGTCTATGTTAAATCTTGTGTATATATGTTCTTTACATTATTTTCTATGCTATATTTACTTATATATTTCGTTTCCATGCTTGATATTATGTCCTTGCATATTCGGCCATTGTTCTTCATATGCTCATGTTGTGCATTTTTTTCATGTATCATTGTCGCAACCTCAAAAAATAACGAGTCTTATCGCAAGACTTTATTATTCGTTAAGCGTGACATTAAAAAGAAAAAACGAGGAAAAGTCGACTTAATTCCTCTAGAAGAATGAAGGTTTTGAAAATGACCTTAAAAAAGACATGGAGTCGCCACCAATCTTTTTTAGCTAGGTGTGATCGGCCACCTATTAAAACCGGTTTTATAAAATATTTTAAAAATTAATTAAAACATTTTAAAAACCAATTTCATGTCTGCGTTTTAAACCAGAAAAATCAAAGAAGCGGGTTCGGGAGTCGGTTACGTGTGGGGAAGGATTAACATCCCCACAACGCCCGTATAAATCGATACCTTATTAATCGTGTGTTATCTCAAGTCTCGGTAAAAATTGGTTTTAAATTTAGTATTTCAAGTTAATTCCCAATTTAAAGAAAAATAATTCCATTTTTAATTGAAAATGATCCGGAATTTATAAATTCAAAATTTTCCTATATTCCCCAACAAACGTGGCAAAATATAGAAATTTTTATTAATTTTGGAAAATTTTTCGAATCATTCTCTTTTTAAAGAAGATATTCCGTTATTAATAATAATTGATGATATCCTCCCCAGCAAACCCGGCAAAGAACTCATGAATTATTTTAACTCGGGAATATCTTTATTTTATTGAAAACCATTATCTTTTTTGAAAACATTTAAAAAAAAATGAATATGTATATGCATGACATAAATAAAATGACATAGCAAAATCTAAATAATATAATGTAACCTAAATGACATGATATGATTTGAATGCCTTAGCATATTCTAAATGAAATGAAATATCCTAAGTTATATGATATATTCTAAATGAAATTAAATGACCTATGTAACATAATACATTCTATATGAAATGAAATATCCTAAGTCATATGATATAATCTAAATGAAATAAAATATTCTAGATGACATAATATATCCTAAATGAAATGAAATGTTTTAAATAACATAACAAATATGAATGATATGGCATATAATTTAAATGACATGGAATAAAATAATGCTATCGTATAATATGCATGAAAATAAAAATAATAATGCATGAACATAGTATATGCTAAATAAAAATAACTAAATAAAAGCATAGGATATCATGAAATATTCAAAACCATATAATAAACCATATAACATCAAAAAATATAAATCAAAATAAGAACAATATCATAGAAATTATTATAGCATCACATATTATATAAAATGCATGAATATGAAAAATGCAATGCATGAAATGTATTTTTTCCTTTAATTAAGGAAATTCGTATATCTAAAAAGATATCCGGCTACCTTATGAAAATATGTCAAATTAAATATTCTAAAACCAAAATACTTTGTGATTGTTTGAAAACAACTTTGAAAAGCTTGAATTAAAAGTAAAAAACTGGGCTAAATCTTTTTTAAATGGCTCTAATTTCCTAAGTTTAAAAATCCGGACTTGACTACCCTTAACCCGAGACTTGAAAAACCATTTTTAGAGTTTAAAAAGGCTTAGAAACTATCCTAAGTCAGTAGATAACCCTCCTAATCAGCCCACTCTAAGTAACTTAACCAAAACAGAAAAATGATTTTTCTTTAAATTCAATTCTGACTCTATTGTCCAGTTTTAAGCCACGATTTTTTACCCTATTATTAAAAATTCAAAAAATTCTGAAAAACATACTGGAGATTCAGGACATGTAAAACTACATGGGAAAAAATCGGCTTAATTTTCTAATTAAAGATGAATTCCCAGAAAAATCGAAAATGTACGAGTACTGGGTGAAAAAACTGCTTTGCCAAAATATATTTTTGCCTTTGATAAAATCATTTAAAAATCAAAGTAAAAATATTTAAAACTCAAAAATGACTCACAAATAGTAGCTAGGACTTTTTGAAAGTTAGATAAAAATTGGCTAAGTAAAAAAAAATCACAAAGGTAGAATAATCAATTTGACAAACTTTAATTTTCCACAAGTGTGCTCAAGAGAGCATGACTTTGAACCATTAATTGGCTCAAGTCATTATTCAAGTGGCATGAACATTAAATGCATGAAAAATTACAGCAAACATAGTGCATGAAATGCATGAGTTTAAACCTAAATGTCATGAAAAAATGCATGGCATTCATATAGTGACCTAGACCTAAATGAACTTGCATGGCATTTAATGCAACCTAGACCTAAAATGCATGAACATGCATGGCAAATAAACCTAACTTAATAACTAAAATGTGCATGGCAATTTCACAAACACAAAGCATGCTTAAACCAAGAACTCAAACAAATATCATGCAAATGCTAACCTATCAACTAACATGGCAGGAATGCACATAAAATGCAAAAATTCAATGGTGGCCGAATGGAATAATGCAATTAGCAAACATGACATTTTCACAAACACTTGGTATATTAGCATGCAAAACTAAATCAAATGTCATGCAAATGCAAAAACCTACCAACTAACATGGCAAAAATGCAACACACAATGCAAAACACATGGAGTAGCCAAATGGCCTCAAGCTCCAACAAGCATGGCATTTTCACAAACACTTGGTATACTAACATGCTCAACTAAAATATAACACTCAAATCATGCAAAAACCACACAAGCATTTTCACAAACACTTAATATACTAAATCTAAAACATGCTCAACTAAGATATAAAACTCAAATCATGCAAAGACCACACAAGCATTTTCACAAACACTTGATATACTAAATCTAAAACATGCTCAAATTTAAACATTATGAAAACAGAAAATTAAAAATGCAAAAACATGATATTTAAAACATAAATGGCAACAAACAAAGCAACCAAATTAAAATATAACTCAAGAATATGAAGTAAAATAACATTTAAAACACCAAGATCAAAGAAAATAACATAAACAATATGGTAAAATAAACCAAAACAGCAACTTAAATAAATAATATTGGCCATTCGGCCATGGTGAGTTTATTGTAAAAAATATATTCAAGAAGGAGATAAAGGAAGAACTTAAAAAGAACAATAAAAAACATTTATTTAAAATGGAAACTCGCCAAATAGAAATCAAAATAGCAAAAACAAGAATGGAAAATCAAGAAAGTGCAAGAGTTGGTGCTCAAGAGCAACCTCAAGAAGCTATATTTCATGCTTTATCTCTTCAAACTTTCCTTTCTTTTGTAAACTTTTCTTTTTTTTTCTTTTAACCAAGGAGAGAAAAACCAAGTAAAAACTAAAAGAACTCAGCAAAATGAAGATGAAAATTGCAAATTCTGACCCCCCACTAGTGATGGCCGAATGGGACCTAAAAAGCTCAAGGATGTTGTCATTTTTTGTGTAACCAATTTTCCATCAAATGGCTAATAATTCAAGGTGAAAAAATCATGAAATTACCACCTTTAGATTAGCATCTCAGCTATCTCAAATTACAGCTGTTCAAGAATAATGTTGACATCTCTCGTGGCCTATGTGGCTTAATCACCATGGCTTGATCAAAGAGAATCTCTAACTAACTCTTGATTTTTAACCATTTGCTTGAAAAATCAGAAGCTTCCTCCTTCCTTTGGGCCTGCGCAGGCCAGCACTTCTCTTTTTCAGCCCAACTCTGATTTTTTGAAAGGCCCAAAGTAGCCCTTTTCGATTGCTTGGGTGAAATGACCGTTTTGCCCCCCGGATGCAAATAAATATCAAACGGACTCCAAATTCAATTTTTATTTTTTAAATACTTCCAAAATAATAAAACATTGAGTTCTGGAAGTTTTCAAAATTATCCGAGTCCGTTTGCTATTTATTTGGATTTTTTCTTCCAAAAATGCCCTTTTATGCCCCCACATTTTACCATTTTTTAAATGAGCTCCAAATCAAGATTTTTCTTCACCAATATCTTCAAAATAATTAAAAAGTGTGATCTAGAAGTTTTCATAATTTTTGGAGCTCATTTGGTATTTCTTCGGGATTTATCGGCTTGAATTCCTACATAAGAGCTCGGGATTTGGCCATTTTGCAAACGAACTCCGAATCAAGATTTTCTTTCGTCAATATCTTCCAAATAATTTAAAAATGAGATTTGCAAAATTTTCAGAAGATTCGGAGTTCATTTGCTATTTTTTCGGGATTTTCCTTTTTGAATTACTAAATTAGAAGCCTGGGATTTGGCCATTTTGCAAACGGACTCCGAATCAAGATTTTCTTTTACCAATATCTTTCAAATGGTTTAATAATGAGATTGAAAATTTTTTAGACTTTTCGGAGTCCATTTGCTATTTTTCCCAAATTTTCCAATTTTGCCCTTTTGCCTCCGAAACCCGGTTTTGCTCAAAACAAGTTCGATTTTTAGATTTTCTTCAAGCTGAGCCTTGGGCTATCCTTTTTTAATCATTCCTCATCCATTGGGGGCTTTGGTCTTACCAAGTCGGGCCATTTCTGTGATTCTTCCCGATTTCACCGAAATCCACTAAAAACCCTAATTCTCGGTTTTCTCCTGGATTGGCTTTTCTTTCGATTTTTCTTGCAAGTGACTTCTCCATTACCTGTAGTCAGTGCTTATCTTTCATTTCGAACCTTCAATTTTGACAATTTTTGTCGTTTAAGTATTTTTCCCCAAATTTCTCGGATTAGGGTTTCCTTTCTACTGAATCTCCAAATCCCAACTTCCGAACTCCATATCTTTCAATGTAGACCTCAGATTATCAAAATTCTTTCGCCATTTTTCAATTGAACTTAAAATCTTGATTTTGAAAGTGGGTTGCCTTTTTCAGTAGTTGACTTTTTGGGGTTGACTTTTTTTGGGGTTGACTTTTTTTGGGGTTGACTTTTTTCAAGTTTGTCTTTTTATGCTCGCCCTCTTAAACTAAGTCTCGGAGTACCACCTGCAGGATGAAAAAAGTCTTTTTACATTCGGAAACATCAATTTAGGAAGAAAACATACCTGTTTTAGTGGTCCGGACAAAATTAGGTGTCTACAATCATGTCTTACATGTTTGCATTTTCTTGGTATTGTTCCATAACCATTCGGCACTTCACATTGTGTATGACTTGCATGTGCATTTTCCTTTTGTTTTTTAACTTGTTTGCATTTCCATGCCATGAGCTTGTGCATTTTGATTTTGGTATGTTATATGCTATTGAAAATGTCATGACATTATGCATTTTAATATGATTTGTCATGTACTTATGTCATTTACTAAATAGGATTGCATTAGAGTCTCATGTGACCATTTGGCCTCTTCATGCATCCCTTGCCTTGTCATGCATTTGTATTTTGTTTAGGTAACATGCTTTGCATTATCATATCTTGAAATTGTGTATTAGTTGCTGTTTGTTCCAGCATTGACATTAATTTCATGAGTCATTGTATGTTCATAGTATTGCTATGCATGTTCATTACATTTTAGGTCTAGGCCATATTGGTATTACCATGCATATTGAGTCTTAAATCACATTGGTATTGTCATGCATTACTATGCTATTTAGATCTTAGGTCACATTAGCATGTTCATTCATAATCATAACATATTAGGTCCAAATCGTATTTGTATTTTCAAGCATTGCATGCATATTGAGTTAGGATAGCATTTATTGCCATACAAATTCATGCTAGGCATTTAGGTTGCCATGAATTGTCATGCATTTCCTTTACCATTTAGACCTTTAGACCATGTATTTCATACATTTCATTTGCTGTATGTTCATGCATCCCATGTCATTGCCACTTGATTTGTGACTTAGGCCAATTAATGGCTCAAAGTCATGCTCCCTTGAGCATACTTGTGGAAAATTAAGGAATTGTCAAATTGATTATTCTACCTTTGTGATTTTTTTTACTTAGCCAATTTTGTCCAAGGTTTTTAAAATGTTTAGCTACTGTCCTTAGGACGATTTCCAACAATTTCTACTTTGGTTTTTGAATGAATTTATCAAAGGCAAAAAATGTGTTTTGACAAACAGTTTTTTTCACCCAGTACTCAAAAATCTCCAATTTTTCTAGGCAGTCATATTTAATCAGAAAATTAATCCAATTTTTTCTTGTGTATAGTTAAATGTTCTGAGTCTTCAGTATTTTTTTTTTATAGTTTTTTGAATTTTTAAAAATAGTTTAAAAAATCATGTGGCAAAACTGGATAGTAAAGGCAGATTTGAAATCAAAAGAGGAATAAGGGTTGAATTTGGCTAAGGCATTTAGAGGGGGTTGGTTAGAAGATTTAGCTACTGTCTTAGGGTAGTTTCTAAGCCTTTTTAAACTCTAAAATTGATTTTATAAATCTCGGGTTAAGGGTAGTTAATTCTGGGATTTTAAACTTAATAAATTAGAGCCATTTTAAAAGGGTTTGGTAAGGGTTTTAATTTTTATTCAAGTTTTTCTTCTAAATTATTTTCAAACAATCACAAAGTTTTGTTTTTCTAGAAAATCTAACATATTTTCCTAAGGTAGCCGAATATCTTTTTAGATATATAGATTTCTTTAATTAAAGGAAAAAAAAATACATTTTCGTGCATTGCATTTTCCATGTTCATGCATTTTATTTAAATGTGTGATTTTTGCTATGATATTTTCCATGGTATTATGATTATTTTAATTCACATTTTATGATCTTATATTTGTTTGCCATATGATTTTGAATGTTTCATGATATCCTATGCTTTTTATTTAGTTATTTTTGTCATATTGTTTGGCATATACTATGTTCATGCATTATTATTTTTATTTTCATTTTCATGCATATCATATGTTAGCATTATTTTAATTCCATGTCATTTCTTGTCATTTTGATCATATTCCATGTCATTTAGGTTATTTTATTTATAACATGCCATGTCATTTAAAATATGCCATATCATTTAGAATTGCCATGTCATTTAAATCATTTTATCTCATTTAGAATATACCATGATACTTAGGATTTTTTCATTTTACCTAGAATATACTATGTCATTTGAATTATGTCATATCATTTAGGTTGCATTATATTATCTAGATTTGTCATGTCATTTTATTTATGTCATACATGTTCATGTTCATATTTTTAAATGTTTTGAAAAAAGATAATGATTTTCAATAAAAATAAAGATATTCCCGAGTTAAAATAATTCATGAGTTCTCTACCGGGTTTGCTGGAGGGAATATCATCAATTATCATTAATAAAGGAATATCTTTCTTTCAAAAAAAAAAACGAGAATGATTCGAAATGTTTTCCAAATGAATAAAAATTTCTATATTTTGCCGGTTTTGTCGGGGAATATAGGAAAATTTTGAATTAATAAATTTTGATCATTTTTAATTAAAAATGGAATTATTTTTCTTAAAATTGGGAATTAATTTGAAATACTAAATTAAAAACCAACATTTTATCGAGACTTGAGATAACACACGATTAATAAGGTACCAATTTATACGGGCATTGTGGGGGTGCTAATCCTTCCCGCATGTAACTGACTCCCGAACCTGCTTCTTTTATTTCTCTGGTTTATAACGCAAACTTGAAATTGGTTTTAAAAATGTTTTAATTAATTTTAAAATGTTTTATAAAACTGGTTTTAATAGGTGGCCGATCACACCTAGCTGAAAAAGATTGGTGGCGACTCCATGTTTTTTTACGAGGCCGTTTTCATACCCTCGACCGTTTATTTTATTTCAAGAAAAATTAAGTCGTCTCTTCCTCTGATTTCGTTTCCCCCTCACTCAAACGGGTCCCCGCGATAGGGATCATGTATTGACACCTTCATTTTTTAGAGGAATTATGTCGACTTTTCCTCTTTTTTTTTTTTAATGTCATGCCTAACGAATAATGAAAATCTCGCGATGAGACTCGTTGTTATTGTTATGGTTATTTTTTTAGGTTGTGACAGTTAAGGTTTAGGGTTTAGTATTTAGTGTTTAGTGTTTATGGTTTGGGTTTACGGTTTAAGATTTAGGGTTTGGGAATTATAGTTTAAGGTTTAGGATTTGGG
Organism: Fremontodendron californicum; assembly: GCA_030761205.1. Taxonomy (NCBI): domain Eukaryota; kingdom Viridiplantae; phylum Streptophyta; class Magnoliopsida; order Malvales; family Malvaceae; genus Fremontodendron; species Fremontodendron californicum. Next base: position 3,460,748 of record JAULJL010000026.1, read on the forward strand.
GTTTATTGTTTATGGTTTAGTATTTACTTTTTAGGATTATGGTTTGTGTTTAGGGTTTAGGGTTTAGGGTTTAGGATTTGTGTTTTATGGTTTATGGTTTGAGGGTTAAGGGTTTAAGGTTTAGTGTTTAGGGTTTGGGGTTTAAGATTTAGTGTTGATGTTTAGGGTTTAGGGTTTGAGGTTTAGGGTTTAGGGTTTGAGGTTTAGGATTTAGGATTTATGGTTTGTGGTTTATGGTTTATGGTTTAAGGGCTTAAAGGTTAAGGGTTAAGGTTTAGGGTTTAGTATTTAATATTTAGTGTTTATGGTTTGAGTTTATGGTTTAAGGTTTAGGTTTAGGTTTGGGAATTATATTTTAAGGTTTAGGATTTGGGGTTTATGATTTAGTGTTTAGTGTTTAGTCTTTAGTTTTTAGGTTTATGGTTTATGGTTTGTGTTTAGGGTTTGTGTTTAAGGTTTAAAGTTTAGGGTTTTAGGTTTAGGATTTAGGGTTTAGGGTTTAAGGTTTAAGCTGTGGGATTTATGGTTTATGGTTTAAGGTTTATGATTTATGGTTTATGGTTTAAGTTTTTGGGGTTTGGGTTTTTGCTTAAGGTTTAGTGTTTGGGGTTTGGGGTTTGGGGTTTAGGATTTTTGATTTGTTATTTAGGTTTAGAGTTTGGGGTTTAAGGTTTAAGATTTAGGTTTTGGGGCTTAGTGTTTGGGGTTTAGGGTTTAGGTTTATGGTTTATGGTTTAAGTTTAAGGTTTAGCACTTAGGGTTTGAGGTTTAGTGTTTAGGGTTTAGGTTGTGGTTTAGGGTTTAAAATTTGGGATGTGGGGTTTGGGGTTTGGGATTTAGGGTTTGGATTTAGTGTTTAGTGTTTGGGATTTAGGGTTTAGGTTTGAGGTTTGAGGTTTAAGGTTTGGAATTAATGGTTTGGGGTTTAGGGTTTGGGTTTAAGGTTTAATGTTTAGGGTTTGATATTTAAGGTCTAGGGATTAGTGTTTGGGATTTAAGATTTTGTCTTTTGTCTTTAGTTTTTGGGATTTAGGGTTTAGTGTTTGGGATCTAGGCTTTAGTATTTAGTGTTTGGGATCTAGGGTTTAGTGTTTGTGATTTAGGGTTTAGTGTTTAGATCTAGGGTTTAGTGTTTCCTGTTTGGGATCTAGGATTTAGGGTTTAGGTTTTAGAGTTTGGGATTTATGGTTTGGGATTTAAGGTTTGAGATTTAGGGTCTAGGGGTTAGTGTTTGGGATTTAGGATCGGGATTTAATGTTTAAGGTTTAGGGTTTAAGGTTTAGTGTTTGGGATTTAGGGTTTTGTCTTGAGTGTCTAGTGTTTGAGATTTAGGGTTTAGTGTTTGGTGTTTGGGATTTAGGGTTTAATGTTTAGTGTTTGTGATTTATGGTTGAGTGAGTGTTTGGGATCTAGGGTTTAGTTTTGGGATCTAAGATTTGAGATTTAGGATTTGGGATATGTAAATTTTTGTGTTTCGTGTTTGTGGTTTAGGGTTTAGGGTTGTTCAATCTTTTTTAAATTTTTGAGTTAATTACACGAATGATCCTTAAAATGTAGAGCATATTTTATTTTGGTCCGCAAACTTCAAAACATAACAATTTATATTATAATGTGAATTATATTTTCCTTTATTTGTTTTTTATTTTTCAAATTTTATAGTTTCCTTTCTCTCCTTTTTTTTAGAAATAAATACAAAAAATAATTTATATTATAATTTGAATTAATTTTGTAAAAATATAATTAATTTATAAATATATAAAATATTTATTTAAATTAAATTAATAATTTTTTTGTTTCTTTCTTTTTCTTTTTTTCATTTTATATTCTTTATAAATAAACTAAAACATAAATCATAATTTATATTTTAATTTAAATTAATTTTATTACTATTAAATAGTTTATTAAAAATATAAAGTATTTATTTACATTAATTTTAAACAATTATTTTTACTTTTTTCTCTTTCTTTTTTGCCCTTTTTCTTGTTTATAAATAAATACAAAGAAAAATAAATAATAATTTATAGTATAATTAAAATTTAAAAAAAAATACAAAGATTATGAAAAATACAAAATATTTATGAAACATTAATCTATAAAAATAAATTTCTTTTCTTTTTTTTTTTCTTTATTGTTATAAACAATTAAATAAAAATTAATTATTTTGTAATAATTAATTATTTATAAAAATAATATATATTTATTTTATATAATTAAAAAAGTTATTTTCCTTTTTCTTCATTCTTTTTTCTTTCCTTTTATAAATAAATAAATAAATATTGTAGAAGATTAAATAATTTATCAAATATAAACATTTATTTATATAAATTTTATTTGTAAATATATTTTATTTTAATTTAATTTATTTTATTTTATTTTCCTTTCCTTTTTAGTTTTTTTCTATTCACCCCACTAAAAACTGAACGAAAATCAGGGTAAAATGAAACTTGTGAGCCTACTCAGGATTGGGTGGGATGGTTGGAGCAGACTCAAGGCTCGTAACACTCATGCACATCAGTTCGCGGAAACCACCCGAGGAAGAGCACTTGTTACCTAACTAACCCTATCTATAAAGTTGCCCTACCTGGCATTCACTGCTCATTGCCTTCTTTCTTGTAGACCGGTAAGATGAACGAGAGCTTGTGGCTTTTCGACTTTCTCGACATGATCTTGTGACTTTTGGAGTCTACCTTTGAGCGCCTAAATCAATTCAACAAAAAGAGGTAAAATCCCCTAGTTGGGCTGTCTTCGAGTAAGCTCTTAGCTTTCATCGTGAGTGAGAGAGGAATTAGGGCTGATCCAGCTAAGGTGAAAGCCATTGTGAATCTATGACGTCACCTCGTAACCTCCAAGAGTTGCGTAGTCTGCCGAGGCCGCTCCAGCCTTTAATCTCAAAAGCTAGAACTCGATGTCAATCCTTTTCTTGTCAAGACACGAACTTTGTTTGGACGCCAAAGCAAGCACAAAGAAAGAGGTTTTTATTCTTTCTGATCTTATTCCCGAACACAAAACTATCGAAGAACAGATGCACTATACTATATATGAAAATGAAATGATCTAGTTGACTTGAGCAAGATAGGAAGTACCATCAGCTCATTAAGGATTGCATCTGTATCATTCCATAAAGTAGTTGCGTCAATGATTGATCTCGGCATTTGCATCATTCAGAAGCATTTGCACATTAATCTCGGCATTTGCATCTTTTAGAAGCATTTGCACATTGATAATCTTTGCATTTGCATCATTCAGAAACATTTGCACACTGATAATCTCTGTATTTGCATCAGTCAAAAACATTTGCACACTATTAATCTCGGCATTTGCATCATTGAAAAGCATTTGTACATTGTTGATCTTTGCATCTACATCATTTCATGAAGAAATTATATCATTCGAGGATCTCTGCATCTACATCAAGAAGCATTTGCATCAATCCAAGACATTTACATTTGCACCGTGAAGCATATGCATCTTATTCAATATCTACATCTGCATAAAGAAGCATTTGCATCAATCCAAGATATTTGCATTTGCACCATGAAGCATGTGCATCTTGTTTAATCTCTGCATCTGTATCAAGAACCATTTGCATCAATCCAAGACATTTGCATTTGCACCATGAAGCATTTGCATCTTGTTTAATATATGCATTTGCATCATTCAGAAGCACTTGCACAATATTTGCATCTGCATCAAGAAGCATTTGCGTGAATCCAAGACATTTGCATTTGCACCATGAAGCATTTGCATCTTATTCAATATATGCATCTGCATCAAGAAGCATTTGCATTGATCCAAGACATTTGCATTTGCACCATGAAGCATTTGCATCTTATTCAATATATGCATCTGCATCAATAAGCATTTGCATTGATCGAAGACATTTGCATTTAGACCATGAAGCATTTTCATTTTATTCAATATCTGCATTTGCGACACCTAATTTTGTCCGGGCCCCCTAAACCAAGCAAATTCTCCTTTCAACTCCCCGGAATGCAAAAAGACTTCCACCATTCCAATAGACGGGTCTCCAAGACTTCATTTCGGAGGTCAACACAAAAAGTCAACTCGAAAAAACTCAACCTCAAAAAAAGTCAAGCCCAAAAAAAGTCAACAACTGAAAAAGTCAACTCTTAGTCAAAATCAAGATTTGAAGTTGAATTACCAATGATGAAAGAATTTTGATAATCCGAGGTCTACAGCAAACGATATAGAGTTCAGAAGATGGGCTGCACAAATTCAGTGTAGGGGAATACTTAATTGCGCAAATTTGGGGAAAAGTGTGGAAACGATCAAATTGAACGAAATTGAAGGTCCCAAATGAAATAAGATCAGTAACTAAGGATATTGGAAGATCCAATTTCGATGCGGAGTTGAAAGAAGAATTGGTTTTAAAAAAAGGGGAAAATAAGGATTTAATCAATAAATAGGAAAATTCACTAATTTGGGGAAAATGCAGAGATGCCCGTTTCAGTGAAATTGAAGCCCCAAGTTGATAAAGGACAAGTAAACAAAAATATCCCAAGTCCCAGTTTGAGGTGGATCCCAAGGAAGAGCCGGTTGGAGGAAAAAACGAGAAAAACGAAAAAAAAATTCGGTGTTGAAAAGGGGAGAACAAAATCGGAGGGGAATTCGATCGTAAAAATTGGGCATTTTCGGACCAACTCCAATTCAATATATAAGAAAGATAGTGGAGAAATAAAATTCAAAAATCGAACCCATTTTGAGTAAAACCGAGGTTTCAAGGGTTAAAAGGTAATATTTGAAAATCCAGGAAAAATAGGACCCGAGCTCAAAAAATTATGAAAACTTCCAAATTTGAATTTTATATTGTATGGAAGGTATCGGTGAAGAAAAATCTAGAATCGGAGTTCAAATGGTAAAAGACAAAGTTCGGGTGCACTAACCCAAAAAATCCAAAAGAAAAATCCATGACAAATAGGACCCTGTCGTAACCTAAAAAATAATAACGACGAGTCTCATCGCAAGACTTTATTATTCGTTAAGCGTGACATTTAAAAAAAAACCGAGGAAAAGTCGACTTAATTCCTCTAGAAATGAAGGTTTTGAAAATGACCTTAAAAAAGACATGGAGTCGCCACCAATCTTTTTTAGCTAGGTGTGATCGGCCACCTATTAAAACCGGTTTTATAAAATATTTTAAAAATTAATTAAAACATTTTAAAAACCAATTTCAAGTCTGCGTTTTAAACCAGAGAAATCAAAGAAGCGGGTTCGGGAGTCGGTTACGTGTGGGGAAGGATTAGCACCCACAACGCCCGTATAAATCGGTACCTTATTAATCGTGTGTTATCTCAAGTCTCGGTGAAAAGTTGGTTTTAAATTTAGTATTTCAAGTTAATTCCCAATTTAAAGAAAAGTAATTCCATTTTTTATTGAAAATGATCCGGAATTTATAAATTCAAAATTTTCCTATATTCCCCAACAAACGTGGCAAAATATAGAAATTTTTATTAGTTTTGGAAAACTTTCCGAATCATTCTCTTTTTTTTGAAAGAAAGATATTCCTTTATTAATAATAATTGATGATATTCCCTCCAGCAAACCCGGTAGAGAACTCATGAATTATTTTAACTCGGGAATATCTTTATTTTTATTGAAAACCATTATCTTTTTTGAAAATATTTAAAAGAAATGAATATGTATAGGCATGACATAAATAAAATGACATAGCAAAATCTAAATAATATAATGCAACCTAAATGTCATGACACATAGAAATTATTATGGCAAGAATCACATATTATATAAAATGCATGAATATAAAAATGCAATGCATGAAATGTATTTTTTCCTTTAATTAAGGAAATCCGTATATCTAAAAAGATATCCGGCTACCTTAGGAAAATATGTCAAATTAAATATTCTAAAACCAAAATACTTTGTGATTGTTTGAAAACAATTTTGAAAAGCTTGAATTAAAAATAAAAACTGGGCTAAAATTTTTAAAATGACTCTAATTTCCTAAGTTTAAAAAAAATCCGAACTTGGCTACCCTTAACCCGGGACTTGAAAAACCATTTTTAGAGTTTAAAAAAGCTTAGAAGTTACCCTAAGTCAGTAGCTAACCCTCCTAATCAGCCCACTCTAAATAAATTAACCAAAACAGAAAATTGGTTTTTCTTTAAATTCAATTCTGACTCCACTGTCCAGTTTTAATCCACGATTTTTTACCCTCTTTTTAAAAATTCCAAAAATTCTGAAAAAAGTATTGGAGACTCAGGACATATAAAAATACACGGAAAAAAATCGACTTAATTTTCTGATCAAAGATGAATTCCTAGAAAAACCAGAGATGTACGAGTTTTTGGAGGAGAAAAAACTGCTTTGTTTTTCTTTAAAATCAATTCTGACTCCACTGTCCATTTTTAATCCACGATTTTTTACCCTATTTTTTAAAATTCCAAAAATTCTGAAAAAATTATTGGAGACTCAGGACATGCAAAAATACACGGGAAAAAATCGACTTAATTTTCTGATCAAAGATGAATTCCCAGAAAAATCGGAGATGTACGAGTTTTGGGTGGAAAAAAAATGCTTTGCCAACACATTTTTTGCTTTTGATAAAATCATTTAAAAACCAAAGTAAAAATATTTGAAACTCATAAAATGGCTTGCAAAGCAGTAGCTAGGACTTTTTGAAGGTTAGATAAAAATTGGCTAAGGAAAAAAATCACAAAGGTAGAATAATCAATTTGACAAACTTAATTTTCCACAAGTGTGCTCAAGAGAGCATGACTTTGAACCATTAATTGGCTCAAGTCATTATTCAAGTGGCATGAACATGAAATGCATGAAACAATGCAGCAAACATAATGCATGAAATGCATGGATCTAAACCTAAATGTAAGGAAAATGCATGACATAAATAATATGGCCTAGACCTAACATGAACTTGCATGGCATTTAATGTAACCTAGACCTAAGACATGCATGACATTTTCACAAACACAAGGCATGCTTAATTCAAAAATCCAACCAAATATCATGCAAATGCAAAAACCTAACAACTAGCATGACAAAAATACAACACACAATGCAAAACACATGGAGTAGCCAAATGGCCCCAAGCTCCAACAAGCATGGCATTTTCACAAACACTTGGTATGCTAGCATGAAAAACTAAGTCATAACACAAAAATCGCACAAGCATTTTCACAAACACCTAATATACCAAATCTAAAACATGCTCACTAAGATATAAAACAAGAATCATGCAAAGAATCACACAAGCATTTTCACAAACACTTAATATGCTAACTCTAAAACATGCTCAAATTTAAACAACATGAAAATAGAAAATTAAAAATGCAAAAACATGATATCTAAGACATAAATGGCAACAAACAAAGCAACCAAATTAAATATAACTTAAGAACATGAAATAACATAATATTTAAAACATCAAAAATAAAGAAAATAACATAAACAATATGGTAAAATGAATCAAAAACAACAACTTAAAATAAATAATGTAGGCCATTTGGCCATGGTGAGTTTATTGTAAAAACAAAATGTAAGAGAAATATACTTAAGAAAGGAGATGAAGAAAGAACAAGAAACATTATTTTAAAATGAAAACTCACCAAGTAGCTTTTGAACGGATTAAGCTATAAACCCTCAGAGTAGCTTTTGAACGGATTAAGCTATAAACCCTCAGAGTAGCTTTTGAACGGATTAAGCTATAAACCATCAGAGTAGCTTTTGAACGGATTAAGCTACAAACCCTCTCAACAAAAACACAATGACTCACCACCCGGATAATCCTAATACAAGTGTATAGACTATCTCACAAGGGGTAGTGGGTGATTTCAACCAAAGGCCAAGACCCCTTATTTATAAGGTGAGCACCTCCTTGGCTTGACATTACAAAGGGATGTGGGATTAGGACTTAGGCTCAAAAATAAAAATCTCTAACTTAACTCTTGATTTTTAATCACTTGATTGAAAAAATCCTAAGCTTCCTCCTTCCTTTGGGCTTGGGCAGGCCAGCACTTCTCTTTTCCAGCCCAGCTCTGATTTTTGAAAGGCCCAAAGAAGCCCTTTTCGGTTGCTTGGGTGAAACGACCATTTTACCCCCGGATGCAAAATAAATATCAAACGGGCTCCAAATTCAATTTTTCTTTTTTTAATACTTCCAAAATAATAAAATATTGAGTTCTGGAAGTTTTCAAAATTATCCGAGTCCGTTTGCTATTTATTTGGATTTTTTCTTCCCAAAATGTCCTTTTATGCCCCTACTTTTTACCATTTTTTAAACGAGCTCCAAATCAAGATTTTTCTTCACCAATCTCTTCAAAATAATTAAAAAGTGTGATCTGGAAGTTTTCATAATTTTTTGAGCTCATTTGGTATTTTTTCGGGATTTATCGGCTTGAATTACTGCATAGGAGGCCCGGGATTTGGCCATTTTGCAAACGAACTCGGATTCAAGATTTTCTTTCGCCAATCTCTTTCAAATGATTTAAGAATGAGATTGACAAATTTTCCATAATTTTCGGAGTCCATTTGCTATTTTTCCCAAATTTTTCCAATTTTGCCCTTTAACCTCCGAAACCCGGTTTTGCTCAAAACAAGTCCGATTTTCAGATTTTCTTCAATCTGAGCCTTGGGCCATCCTTTTTAATCATTCCTCATCCATTGGGGGCTTTGGTCTTACCAAGTCGGGCCATTTATGTGATTCTTCCCAATTTCACCGAAATCCACTAAAAATCCTAATTCTCGGTTTTCTCCCGGATTGACTTTTCTTTCGGTTTTTCTTGCAAGTGACTTCTCCATTACCCGTAGTCAGTGCTTATCTTTCATTTGGAACCTTCAATTTCGACCAGTTTGATCGTTTAAGCACTTTTCCCCAAATTTCTCGAATTAGGGTTTCTTTTCTACTGAATCTCCAAATCCCAACTTCCGAACTCCATATCTTTCAATGTAGACCTCGGATTATCAAAATTCTTTCGCCATTTTTCAATTGAACTTAAAATCTTGATTTTGAAAGTGGGTTGACTTTTTCAGTAGTTGACTTTTTGGGGTTGACTTTTTCGTGGTTGACTTTTTCGGGTTGACTTTTTTTCAAGTTTGTCTTTTTGTGCTCGCCCTCTTAAACTAAGTCTCGGAGTACCACCTGCAGGATGAAAACAGTCTTTTTATACTCGGAAACATCAATATGGGAAGAAAACATACCTGTTTAGTGGTCCGGACAAAATTAGGTGTCTACAGCTGTCCCTCTTTGGCTATTGCTGAGAATCAGGAATCAGGCAAAGATAAACCAACACTAATTTTGTACGGTCAGTGAAATCACATGTGAAGGAAAGGGAAAGAGGTTTCTTTTTCATTTTCATTTTTCATTTTGTTTTTAATTTCTTTTTCTATTTTTTTTCTCTTTTTCAAATTTTCAATTTTTTTTTTTAATTTTTTTTTTATATATATATATTTTTTTAACAATAAATTGAAGATTTTGTCCTTAAATTGAATTCCCTGCCTAAACAAGGCTCGATTCGTCTTAAGAAAACGAATTCGATTTTCAAAAGAAAAATTTATGCCCGAAGGTCTTTAAAATTGGTGCCCGGAGGTCTTAAAAAACTGGTGCCCGGAGGTCTTACCAATTGGTGCCCTGCGGCCTTACCCCTGAAAAAAGTTATGCCCGGAGGTCTTAAATATGTTGCCCGGAGGTCTTACCTGTGATTTGAAAAATTATGCCCGGAGGTCTTCAAAATGGTGCCCATAGGCCTTACCCTTGAAAAAAGAGTTATGCCCGGAGGTCTTAAAGATGTTGCCCGGAGGTCTTACCTGTGATTTGAAAAATTATGCCCGGAGGTCTTAAAAATGGTGCCCATAGGCCTTACCCCTGAAAAAAGAGTTATGCCCGGAGGTCTTAAAGATGTTGCCTGGAGGTCCTACCTGTGATTTGAAAAATTATGCCCGGAGGTCTTAAAAATTGAAAATTATGCCCGGAGGTCTTAAAAATTGGTGCCCGGAGGCCTTACCCCTGAAAAAGTTATGCCCGGAGGTCTTAAAGATGTTGCCCGGAGGTCTTACCTGTGATTTGAAAAATTATGCCCGGAGGTCTTAAAAATGGTGCCCATAGGCCTTACCCTTGAAAAAAAAGTTATGCCCGGAGGTCTTAAAGATGTTGCCCGGAGGTCTTACCTGTGAATTATAAAATTATGCCCGGAGGTCTTAAAAATGGTGCCCATAGGCCTTACCCCTGAAAAAAGAGTTATGCCCAGAGGTCTTAAAGATGTTGCCCGGAGGTCTTACTTATGATTTGAAAAATTATGCCCGGAGGTCTTAAAGATTGAAAATTATGCCCGGAGGTCTTAAAAATTGGCGCCCGGAGGCCTTACCCCTGAAAAAAGAGTTATGCCCGGAGGTCTTATCTGTGATTTGAAAAATTATGCCCGGAGGTCTTAAAAATTGAAAATTATGCTCGGAGGTCTTAAAAATTGGCGCCCGGAGGCCTTACCCCTGAAAAAGTTATGCCCGGAGGTCTTAAAGATGTTGCCCGGAGGTCTTACCTGTGATTTGAAAAATTATGCCCGGAGGTCTTAAAAATTGGCGCCCGGAGGCCTTACCCCTGAAAAAGTTATGCCCGGAGGTCTTACTTGTGATTTGAAAAATTATGCTCGGAGGTCTTAAAAATTGAAAATTATGCCCGGAGGTCTTAAAAATTGGCGCCCGGAGGCCTTACCCCTGAAAAAGTTTTGCCCGGAGATCTTAAAGATGTTGCCCGGAGGTCTTACCTGTGAATTGAAAAATTATGCCCGGAGGTCTTAAAAATTGAAAATTATGCCCGGAGGTCTTAAAAATTGGCGCCCGGAGGCCTTACCCCTGAAAAAGTTATGCCCGGAGGTCTTAAAAATTGTCTTTGAAGAATTGTTGAAAATTAACCTAAAGATTTTGAGAAGATGCGAATGCTTTTTGATGCAAATGCATATGTTGAATAAGATACGAAATGACTTAAACTGGTGCAAACATCTTTAATGCAGATGTAAATGACTTGGATTGATGCCCATGTTTCATGATGCAGATGCCCCTACTAATTGTGTTCATGTAACTGGTTTATGAATGGTGTAACTACAATTACCACACATTAATGAAAATGCAATGATTCTAGAAATGATGTAATTGTTTGAGATGACACAAATACGAATTCCATGAAGAATGTAAATGTAAAGGTAAAATACAGATGCTTATGGAATAATGCCAATGCAAATACCCAGGAATGATGCAAATGCTTGCCGACACTGTGTAGATGCAAAAGCTCGATAAAGAGATGAGTGCTCATGAGTGATGCAAGTGCCCCCGGCTGTTTTTCTAGACTTTGGCTTAGCCTTTCAAATTCATTTTTCCTCTTCAAATCAGAGTATATCTTCAATTCATTTTGGCTATTCTCTTTGCCCCAACAATTTTCAAACTTTCATCAACAGAGATCTGAACCGGGTTCTATTTCTTCTTCTTATATCTGGAAGTCAAGACCTATCCTGGCAGTTCTACACCTTTGAGTTAGAAAAATCCTTGTCTCATGCCAACATCAAAATGGGTATTTCAAAAAAATCTCTTTATTTGTTTTCGCATTTTGAAATCTTCTGAACAAAAAATATTAACCCCACAATGTGTGATGTACAAATCTTTTGAAGACTGATGATCATTGTTAGAAATTTCTCTAAGTATCAATCTGGGTTTTTTCAACTGGGATTGGCAAGGCTTTGTATAACAAGATTCTGGCTTTTCCAGGAAAACTTCATGACAAAAATGTATATCCCTTCTAGGCTCACAAATGGAACAGGTTTTATAAATCATGAATTCATTGAGAACCAAACAAATTCAACATTCTTTTAGTTTCCATATCAAGGCATTTTGTCAAGCATCAAGATTGGCTGGGACGTTTAAACCGGAAAGTTTAATCTTGGGAACAAAGTTTCAGTTTTTGAAGACAATCCTCCGAATGAAAGCTGACAATTTGGGGGGTTCAGGAATTCCTAGATGTTCCTCGATGACCACTCCTTTAATAAGATCTTTTCTTTTGGGGTATCGACACTATCATCGATGGCATCGAAAATTCCCATTCTACTCTAGACCGCCCGTTTTTTTTTTGGGTTTTCGCCCTAGAGTCCCATTCTTTTCAATTTTTCTCTTGTTTTTTTTTTTTTTTTACCATGCACTTGAGAATTCTAAATTCTTCCTTAGTGAAATGAGAATTTGATGAGATGGGATAAAATCTGAGGAAAACCCTTCAAATTAAACATTCATGCTTGATCAAAATGGACTTTTAAAGCACGTAATGTAGGCCATGGCTCAGGGTTCAGGAAGAAAGGATAAATAGGCCCAAAATATGTGTTTGAGGGTAATCAGATCAAGGATCCTTTCTTGAAGAGGATTTTCTTTGAAGCATGTGTCTCTTCTTGGACATTTCTTTCTTTTTGATTTTGCTCTTTTTCTTCCTTGCTTTTGGCTTTCAATTTGCCATGTCTTTCACACACATTTTTTTATTGTGTTTTTTGTTTGTTTTTCTTGGCTTTCATTTCGTCATCTTTTCCTCTTCTTTTTTCTTTGACAGAGTGCGCCCGGATTTATTCGGGGCTCCATTTGCTTTGTGTCTGTCCTTGAGCTGTCACTCATTTCTCAATGATCTTTGAAAAGATCTTTCCTCGCATTTGCCCCCCAGTGTAGAGGGTAATCCTTGATCAGGGTTCAAAGAATTAAGAATTCTTTTGGGTCAAAAGGGGTGACTATGGATAATAATTTTTTTCTTGTGAAAGGGATATGAAAGATGGCCATTCATCATATCAAGCCCAAATATTCTCATTGAAAAGCAATCCTTAGGGGAAATAGATATTCAGAATTTCATTTTGCACTTTGGAATCATCCGAATTCTCATATGCATGATATCATGATTTTTCTTTTTCTTTTTTTTCTTTTTTTGTTTTTTTCGTCGCATGCCCCCAATGATTCATGCATTAGCCCATCCTTCTTCACTATGTATCCATCATTTCCACATATGATGCCCCAATTTGATTATCCATGCGAATTTGTATCAACGAGGAACATGGCAAGTCTAGGCCTGTTTTGAAAAGGCTGAGTATCCAATCTGAGTTCTTTGAAGAGACAAGGAAAATACGACCCAAAAATAGGTTTTCTCTGGGACAAGGGATAATCTAGTTTAATCATTGTGCCCCATGATGTCAATCATGAAGTGATGTTTGGGCAATTAGTGTTTTGTGGTTATTGGGAAAGGTCATGAATGGTTTTAGCACAATCTTGACACACACCAAATTATCAAAATCTAGACTCTTGAAAGAATGTCTCATTTGTTTGAATTTCAAAGAATTCGAAAAATTTCAAAAAGTTCGTTCCTTTGTTCATAGCCTAGACTAGGATTTACATCCTTGCTTATTTTGCAATGACAATGCTTCTCTTTTTTCATTCATTTTTCCTTGAAGCATTAGGTCTTTCAAGTGTTATTGATTCAAGGTTTAGGTATAGAGAAGCCCAAAAAAGAGGGGGATGGTGTTGGGTCATTTCTAACACTGATCATCAATCTTCTTGAGACTATCTATTATTAAAACTTCCTTAATGCTTGTTTTTGTAAATTCACGTTTATTTAAAACACAACAAACACAAAGCATTTAAAATTCATTTAATTCATGTAGATGTTAACATGAGACAAGTGCTTTCATCATCACAGTGTATAAAACTACACGCGTCAAAAATGCTCCTATTGACATCCTTCAAAGGTAGTAATTCTCCCCCTAAAACCCTGAAAGAAACTTATTTAGGGCTAAGCGGCCTTCCATTGATTGATAAGCTCCGGTGTCAAAATACCATCACGGATAAGACTTTCAATCCTTTCCTTCAGTTGTCTGCATTTTTCAGTTGAATGCCCAACTACCCCTAGGTGATAATCACACTTGCTGTCAGGGTCATAACTCCTTGCTGATGGATTCGGAGCTATTTTCAAAGGTACCGGGGTAAGGTACTGATTCTTTATTAGTAATGGCAGTAAGTCAGGGATGGGGATTGGAATTCTTTCTTGATTTTCTCGCGGTCGTTTTCTAGAAGTAGGCCTTGTTGCAAGGGCTGGTATAGGATTAGGTGTTTGGGTAGGTAGGTAAGGATAAAGGCTTGGAGATACCTCAGTAGGGTAACATGATTGGTATGAGGGAAATTGGGAATATGGGATGAAATCTCCCATAGTTTGGACATCTTCCTCTTTCTTTCTTGTTGCATTATTTCTCTCGGTATTGGATGTTCCTTCTCTTTCAAGTTTCCCACTCTTGATAGCATTCTCAATCATCTCCCCTGAAATTACCATGTCCGCAAAATTCTTCGAAGCATTGCCGACTAGTCTGTCATAGTACGGGGCCTGCAGTGTATTCACAAAAAGGATAGTGATTTCCTTTTGTGTCAAGGGCGGTTGTACTTGGGCAGCCAGGCTCATCCACCGTTGTGCATATTCTTTAAAGCTCTCAGTAGCTTTTTTCTCCATATTTTGCAAAGTGAGACGATCAAGTGTCCTGTCGGTCATATGCTTGTACTGGTTTAGAAAAGCCCCAGCCAAATCATTCTAAGAGCGAATCTGATCCTTGCTCAACTGACTATACCACCTAATTGCGGACCCGCTGAGGCTATCCTGAAAGCAGTGAATTAAAAGCTTATCATTATCTATCTGACTTGTCATCTTTCGGCAGAACATAGTGATGTGGGCTGATGGATCGGTCGTCCCGTCATATTTCACAAAGTCAGGGATCTTGAACTTAGGAGGAATGACTAAATCGAGGACCAAGCATCGTTCTTTCGCCTCCACACTCCTGAATACACCTGTTCTTTCTATTGCCCGGAGCCTTTCATCTAACAACTGATATTTCCCTTGAGAATCTGCCAACTCAACCTCATTTACTGCAACCCTTTTCAACTTTGCCTGTTCAGCCGGATCATCTGAGTTTAGGACATTGACGGGGTTAACAGTGTTTTGGGCATCACTTATTGCGACCTCATCTTGGCCCTTTTGTACCTCTAACCCTTCTCCGGCGACAAAGTTTTCGGTGTATCCTTTTCCCTTGATTATAGCAGACATTAGCTCCATCAGTTTAGTCATTTGATCCTTAGATTCTGCTTGAGATTTTGCTAGCTGTTCTCGCAATTCTCTCTGTTCCCTTTCCATTTTTTCCATTCGGGCAACTTGTTCATCCTCCATAGCACCAGCCTGCATTAAAAGTGTACTCAGTACTTCTTCTGATTTGAAATGGAAATTCTTTCAAAGACTCCTAAAGCCAAGCCAACTTCTATTTTATTTCCCCCAAATGTATGTCATGATGAATGAGCCATGAATGCAATTTGATGCATGTGAAGCCTAAACAATATGATGTATGGATATGTACAATGGAAACATGCTGACCATATATGTAATAAATGCAATCACAATGCCAACATGTTGCAAACAAAGAATAAACAAATCAACACATGGATATATGCAATGACTGATCATGTGCATTTTAGCATATTTCCCAATGAATGATCATATATCCTATGAATGCAACACGGTGTCAATTATGATACATGCAAACAATGAATGATTGATATAGAGTATATACAAAGAAAATCATGCTAACCATGTGTGTCATGAATGCGACCTAATGCTAACATGATGTATGTAATAAGCAAATTAATGCATGAACATATACAAAGAAATCATGCTGACTATGTTTGTTATGAATGCAACCCAAAGTCAACCTGATGCATGTAAAGAATAAGCAGATTAATGTATGGATATATACAGAAAAATCATGCTGATTATGAATGTATGAATGCAACCTGACAAATAATTGATCGGATGCAAAATGCAAAGAGGAAGATATCACGGAGGAAATAAGAATCGGAGGAACTTAATCATCAACATAGCCAATTCAAAATGTTCATGCAATACTACTGGTTTTATGAAATCATGAAATGAAACTATTATCACCATCCATTTTTTGCAAGAATGAGATCAATAATACAACCAAAATGTACATGCTCTATTCACACATGCATGAAATATGCAACATGCAAAAAATGCTTGAAAAAGGATTTTTTTTTATTTAAAAAACAGCTAATGAACATCTGCCCCAACAATATCTGCTTATTTAGGCATCACGATGCCTTCGAGGCGGAGTATCACATTTGTTACGGGCGATGTACGTACATCATTGCCCGATCTACTACACTTATTCGGAGTGTAAAATAGGTAACAAAAAGTTTAGAAATGTCCCTCCATGTGTTCCTGTTTTCGGTATATCTAACGAAAATTCGGCATGGCTTCGCCTAGGTTCACTATATGAGGGTGAATCGGTTCTAAGGCCCCGAATTTTTCCTCACTGTCGCCGGTGAAGGCTAGTAAGGCACCCCAATAAAAGCGGGTTCAATTCGTTAGAGTATATTTTCCTATGCCCATGCGGAGGATCATCACGAAGGCATTAGGTACTTTATACTCCGAAAGTGTTTCACTAGCCCATACGGAGGATCAATCACGAAGGCTTAGTTACTTTACTCCGATTTAAAAGGACAGAACCCGGGTAGAGGATTCATGTTATGCAAATGCACGTGTAGTGTGTGTGGAGGAATATCAAACCTTTCACTACCTATTCTACAAACCTTATTCTAAATGCCCTAGCAATTAAAACATTCAAGAATAGTGTAACGCATTAACCGACAAGCAATTATAATACACAACCTTAAATAACTAGAGAACAACAATAAAATGCATGCACATGAGAATGAACAGATTTAAAAACATTTTATTATTTTCAAAATTCTCCTTATTAAAAAAATATGGGAATTAAAATTAAATACCAATTAAACCAACCAAAACTGAGACTTTGATAACACACGACTAATTCTAGGCCTGACTCTCTAATAGTCCCCAGCGGAGTCGCCAAGCTGTCGTAACCTAAAAAATAATAACGACGAGTCTCATCGCAAGACTTTATTATTCGTTAAGCGTGACATTTAAAAAAAAAACGAGGAAAAGTCGACTTAATTCCTCTAGAAATGAAGGTTTTGAAAATGACCTTAAAAAAGACATGGAGTCGCCACCAATCTTTTTTAGCTAGGTGTGATCGGCCACCTATTAAAACCGGTTTTATAAAATATTTTAAAAATTAATTAAAACATTTTAAAAACCAATTTCAAGTCTGCGTTTTAAACCAGAGAAATCAAAGAAGCGGGTTCGGGAGTCGGTTACGTGTGGGGAAGGATTAGCACCCCCACAACGCCCGTATAAATCAGTACCTTATTAATCGTGTGTTATCTCAAGTCTCGGTGAAAAGTTGGTTTTAAATTTAGTATTTCAAGTTAATTCCCAATTTAAAAAAAAGTAATTCCATTTTTTATTGAAAATGATCCGGAATTTATAAATTCAAAATTTTCCTATATTCCCCAACAAACGTGGCAAAATATAGAAATTTTTATTAGTTTTGGAAAACTTTCCGAATCATTCTCTTTTTTTTGAAAGAAAGATATTCCTTTATTAATAATAATTGATGATATTCCCTCCAGCAAACCCGGTAGAGAACTCATGAATTATTTTAACTCGGGAATATCTTTATTTTTATTGAAAACCATTATCCTTTTTGAAAATATTTAAAAGAAATGAATATGTATAGGCATGATATAAATAAAATGACATAGCAAAATCTAAATAATATAATGCAACCTAAATGTCATGACACATAGAAATTATTATGGCAAGAATCACATATTATATAAAATGCATGAATATAAAAATGCAATGCATGAAATGTATTTTTTCCTTTAATTAAGGAAATTCGTATATCTAAAAAGATATCCGGCTACCTTAGGAAAATATGTCAAATTAAATATTCTAAAACCAAAATACTTTGTGATTGTTTGAAAACAATTTTGAAAAGCTTGAATTAAAAATAAAAACTGGGCTAAAATTTTTAAAATGACTCTAATTTCCTAAGTTTAAAAAAAATCCGGACTTGGCTACCCTTAACCCGGGACTTGAAAAACCATTTTTAGAGTTTAAAAAGGCTTAGAAATTACCCTAAGTCAGTAGCTAACCCTCCTAATCAGCCCACTCTAAATAAATTAACCAAAACAGAAAATTGGTTTTTCTTTAAATTCAATTCTGACTCCACTGTCCAGTTTTAATCCACGATTTTTTACCCTCTTTTTAAAAATTCCAAAAATTCTGAAAAAATTATTGGAGACTCAGGACATATAAAAATACACGGAAAAAAATCGACTTAATTTTCTGATCAAAGATGAATTCCTAGAAAAACCAGAGATGTACGAGTTTTTGGAGGAGAAAAAACTGCTTTGTTTTTCTTTAAAATCAATTCTGACTCCACTGTCCAGTTTTAATCCACGATTTTTTACCCTATTTTTAAAAATTCCAAAAATTCTGAAACAATTATTGGAGACTCAGGACATGTAAAAATACACGGGGAAAAATCGACTTAATTTTTTGATCAAAGATGAATTCCCAGAAAAATCGGAGATGTACGAGTTTTGGGTGGAAAAAAAATGCTTTGCCAACACATTTTTTGCTTTTGATAAAATCATTTAAAAACCAAAGTAAAAATATTTGAATCTCATAAAATGACTTGCAAAGCAGTAGCTAGGACTTTTTGAAGGTTAGATAAAAATTGGCTAAGTAAAAAAATCACAAAGGTAGAATAATCAATTTGACAAACTTAATTTTCCACAAGTGTGCTCAAGAATTAATTGGCTCAAGTCATTATTCAAGTGGCATGAACATGAAATGCATGAAACAATGCAGCAAACTTAATGCATGAAATGCATGGATCTAAACCTAAATGTAAGGAAAATGCATGACATAAATAATATGGCCTAGACCTAACATGAACTTGCATGGCATTTAATGTAACCTAGACCTAAGACATGCATGGCATTTTCACAAACACAAGGCATGCTTAATTCAAAAATCCAACCAAATATCATGCAAATGCAAAAACCTAACAACTAGCATGACAAAAATACAACACACAATGCAAAACACATGGAGTAGCCAAATGGCCCCAAGCTCCAACAAGCATGGCATTTTCACAAACACTTGGTATGCTAGCATTTTCACAAACACCTAATATACCAAATCTAAAACATGCTCACTAAGATATAAAACAAGAATCATGCAAAGAATCACACAAGCATTTTCACAAACACTTAATATGCTAACTCTAAAACATGCTCAAATTTAAACAACATGAAAACAGAAAATTAAAAATGCAAAAACATGATATCTAAGACATAAATGGCAACAAACAAAGCAACCAAATTAAATATAACTTAAGAACATGAAATAACATAATATTTAAAACATCAAAAATAAAAAAATAGCATAAACAATATGGTAAAATGAATCAAAAACAACAACTTAAAATAAATAATGTAGGCCATTTGGCCATGGTGAGTTTATTGTAAAAACAAAATGTAAGAAAAATATACTTAAGAAAGGAAATGAAGGAAGAACAAGAAACATTATTTTAAAATGAAAACTCACCAAGTAGCTTTTGAACGGATTAAGCTATAAACCCTCAGAGTAGCTTTTGAACGGATTAAGCTATAAACCCTCAGAGTAGCTTTTGAACGGATTAAGCTATAAACCATCAGAGTAGCTTTTGAACGGATTAAGCTACAAACCCTCTCAACAAAAACACTATGACTCACCACCCGGATAATCCTAATACAAGTGTATAGACTATCTCACAAGGGGTAGTGGGTGATTTCAACCAAAGGCCAAGACCCCTTATTTATAAGGTGAGCACCTCCTTGGCTTGACATTACAAAGGGATGTGGGATTGGGACTTAGGCTCAAAAATGAAAATCTCTAACTTAACTCTTGATTTTTAATCACTTGATTGAAAAAATCCTAAGCTTCCTCCTTCATTTGGGCTTGGGCAGGCCAGCACTTCTCTTTTCCAGCCCAGCTCTGATTTTTGAAAGGCCCAAAGAAGCCCTTTTCGGTTGCTTGGGTGAAACGACCATTTTGCCCCCGGATGCAAAATAAATATCAAACGGGCTCCAAATTCAATTTTTCTTTTTTTAATACTTCCAAAATAATAAAATATTGAGTTCTGGAAGTTTTCAAAATTATCCGAGTCCGTTTGCTATTTATTTGGATTTTTTCTTCCCAAAATGTCCTTTTATGCCCCTACTTTTTACCATTTTTTAAACGAGCTCCAAATCAAGATTTTTCTTCACCAATCTCTTCAAAATAATTAAAAAGTGTGATCTGGAAGTTTTCATAATTTTTGGAGCTCATTTGGTATTTTTTTCGGGATTTATCGGCTTGAATTACTGCATAGGAGGCCCGGGATTTGGCCATTTTGCAAACGAACTCGGAATCAAGATTTTCTTTCGCCAATCTCTTTCAAATGATTTAAGAATGAGATTGACAAATTTTCCATAATTTTCGGAGTCCATTTGCTATTTTTCCCAAATTTTTCTAATTTTGCCCTTTAACCTCCGAAACCCGGTTTTGCTCAAAACAAGTCCGATTTTCAAATTTTCTTCAATCTGAGCCTTGGGCCATCCTTTTTAATCATTCCTCATCCATTGGGGGCTTTGGTCTTACCAAGTCGGGCCATTTCTGTGATTCTTCCCGATTTCACCGAAATCCACTAAAAATCCTAATTCTCGGTTTTCTCCCGGATTGACTTTTCTTTCGGTTTTTCTTGCAAGTGACTTCTCCATTACCCGTAGTCAGTGCTTATCTTTCATTTGGAACCTTCAATTTCGACCAGTTTGATCGTTTAAGCACTTTTCCCTAAATTTCTCGAATTAGGGTTTCTTTTCTACTGAATCTCCAAATCCCAACTTCCGAACTCCATATCTTTCAATGTAGACCTCGGATTATAAAAATTATTTCGCCATTTTTCAATTGAACTTAAAATCTTGATTTTGAAAGTGGGTTGACTTTTTCAGTAGTTGATTTTTTGGGGTTGACTTTTTCGGGGTTGACTTTTTCGGGGTTGACTTTTTCGGGTTGACTTTTTTCAAGTTTGTCTTTTTGTGCTCGCCCTTTAAACTAAGTCTCGGAGTACCACCTGCAGGATGAAAACAGTCTTTTTATACTCGGAAACATCAATATGGGAAGAAAACATACCTGTTTAGTGGTCCGGACAAAATTAGGTGTCTACAGACCCGAGCTCAGGAAATTATGAAAACCTCCAGATATGAGTTATATATTTTTTGGAAGGTATTGGTGAATAAAAATCCGGAATCGGAACTCAAACGAAAAAGACAAAGTTTGGGTGCACTAACCCGGAAAATTCGAAACAAAATTCTGGGAAAAATAGGAAACGAGCTTGGAAGATCATGAAAACTTCTAGATCTGAGTTTTATATTTGTTGGAAGAGATTGGAGAAAGAAAATTTGAAATCGGAGTTCAAATGAAAAAGGGAAAAGTTCGGGTGCACTAACTCGAAATTCCAAAAGAAAATTCCGAGAAAAATAGGAAACGAGCTCCTAAAACTATATAAACTTTCAGATATGAGTTTTATAATTTTTGGAAGGTATTGGTGAAGAAAAATCTGGAGTTAGAGCTCAAATGAAAAAGGCTAAATTTGGGAGGCACTAAACCGAAACTTTAGAGAAAAATCCAGGAAAAATAGAGAATGAGCTCGAAAAAATGCGAAAACTTGCATAACCAAGTTTTATATTGGATGGGATGAGTTGGAAAAGAAAATTTCAAAATTGGGGTCCGTTTGCAATTAAATTAAGTTTGGAGGCCAAAATGCAATTTTATCGAAGAAACCGAAAAGGGCCAATTTGTAAATAAAAAAAGTTGAATGACCTGGAAATTTGCAGGCCATTTTCGGCTAGCAGCTGATGCAAAGAGGGAGTGTGATCATCATGGATCCAATGTCCAAGGATGGATAGCAAGATGACATTTTTACAAGGATAAGATTCTCCACCACTTTGCCTACATGGCATTTTAAGCCAATAGGAAGGCTCCAATTTGAAAGGCCATGTGAAGAGCATGTGAAGTTAATACGATGATGCCAAATAGGATAAATAATGTCGTGTAGGAGGATATTTTTGTAGTAGCCTCCATGATCTTAACAAATGGCAAAGATATTTTATAAGAGATAAGAGACACAAATGGTTGAGGTGGCGTTGTTAGCCAATGGGAGGCTAGGATTCCTTTTTTTTAAGGGAAGCACCATGCCAATAGGGGACAAGCTCTCTATTTTTAAGGAAAATAGTCATTTGGGGGGAACATTTTTGGCCATGTGGCAAAGGATGTTGGAGGAGCATGGGAAGCATGACAAGGGTAAAAAATAAAAGCCACACACACTCTCTCTTATTAGAGGCAGCCGGCCATATAGAGAAAGGGAGGAGGAGGTTCATTTTTTCTTTAAGGCATTTCATTCTTGAGAGAAAAGGAAGAAGAAAAAGAAAAGAGAAGAGAAGAGAAGAGAGAAATTTGGCAATCTTTATTTGGAAAGCAATAGCTAGGTAGCTATCATCTCCTTTCTTCTTCTTTAATGACAAGTGTAAAAAAAAAAAAAAAAGCCACACACACTCCCTATAGAATACCAAGGGTCGGCCATAGTGAGGGGAAGAGGTTTATTTTTTTCTTTAAGGCATTTTTCATTCTTGAGAGAAAAGGGAGAAGAAAAAGAAAAGAGAAAATGAAAAATTTGACAACTTTGATTTGGAAAGCAAAAGCTAGGTAGCTACCTCTTCCTTTCTTCTTCTTTAATGCTTTTCTTTGATGTTGTGATTCTTTTTATTCTCTTTTTGTTCATGTGATTTGTAAACTTTTGATCAATAAAAAGGTTTTCAAAAATAAATTTTAAAGGTTTTCTATCCTTTGTTCTTCATTCTTTATCAAAAAACCAAGTTTTGACAAATATTTTTTGCATACTTCATGCCTTAGCCGAACCTGGCTAGCATTTTTTTGCGCTTGTTCTTGCTTGATATTACTTGCTTGCTTGGTTGTGTTCATATTTTTCACTCATGATTTACCTATTGTCATATGATTGTGGGCTGTAAAGTCATGCATTTATGACATTTCAACTAGCATTTTGGCCAAGATCTCAAGCCAAAAATCACTTGCCTCCACTAGTTGAGAGATTAATATTTTAGATTGGGTATTCTAACTTTGGGATTTTTTTCACCACTCATCCATGGTCAAAATAAATTTATTTTTTTACTGCATACAGTAGTCATTTAGGGGATTCCATGGTATTTTTTTTTCATGATTTTTAGATTTTTTTTTATCATTTTTGAAAAAATGGTTTTTGACAAAGTAGTTTTTAACTCACTATCTTGATTTTGGTAAAATTCGGTCATAGTATCCTTGCTCCAAAAATTAAGTTGATTTTTTCTCATGAAGGCCAACATGTTCTAGGTCTACCCTAATTTTTTTCAGATTTTTCTGAAATTCTGTAGAAGGGCAAAAAAATAGGTTTTCAAAACTCCTAGTGAGAGTCAAATTTGTTTTTAAGAAATAATAATTTTCTGTTTTTGTTAGGATACAAAGAAGGGGCTGATTTGGGACTTTAGTTACTATCTTAGGTTAATCATCTCAATCATAAAATTTGATTTTATAAAAGTCGGGTCAAGGGTAGTCAATCTGGATTTCAAAACTAGGAAAATAGAACCTTTTAAAGAAGGTGGTTCGGCCATAAGGCCATTTTCATCGAAGAAATTTCAAACTTTTTTAAATCCGAACCCAAAGTCTTTAAATTTTGAAAATCTGATTTAAGTCTCTTCCTAAGGTAGTCGGATACCTTTTTAGATATATGGATGTCCTTACTTCAAGGAAGAAATACATCTTCATGCATTGCATTTTTAAAATGTTTTTAAAATTTTAATTTGACATAAAACGTGTGTTTCTGTTTCCTAAACATTTGGCGAGAATTAGTTCCTAATCTTTGTCGGGTTACCGAGAAGGTTAGGAAATTATTCAACGCACGTGTTTTATTAAGAATCATATAAATGTCATAAGAAAGAAATATTTTTCCGAGCTTTACCAGGTTTGCCGGAGTGTATGGTAATATTTTTTGATATATGCTATTTGTGTGATTCCTCACATGAAAATTCTATGTCCATGAATACTCCTTGTTGATTCACTCATGTTTCCATAATTAGATTTTTCCATGTCATTCATATGCCATGTCATTCATTCACATGCCATGTCATCTAGGTTATGTCATGTCATTCATTCACATGCCATGTCTAGCATGCCATATCATTCATTCATGTGCCATGTCACCCATTCACGTGCCATGTTATCTAGATTATGTTGTGTCATTTAATTTATGCCATGTCATTCATGCATGTGTCATCTAGGTCATGCCATGTCATTCACATGCCTGTCATCCGTTCATTCGTGCATGTGTCATCTAGGTCATGCCATGTCATTCACTCATATGCCATGTCATTTACGTCATGCCATGTCATTCACTCATATGCCATGTCATTTTGTTCGCCATGTTGATTTCATTCACATGACATTCATTCTTATGCCATGTCATTCATATGCCATGTCACTTTGTTTGCGATGTCGATTTCATTCACATGACATTCATTCTTATGCCATGTCATTCATATGGCATGCCATTTTGTTTGCCATGTCGATTTAATTCACATGACATTCATTCTTATGCCATGTCATTCATATGGCATGCCATTTTGTTTGCCATATCGATTTCATTCACATGACATTCATTCTTATGCCATGTCATCTATATGCCATGCCATCCATATTCCATGTCGATTTTATTCACATGTCATTTTGTATTCTATGTCAATCATTTGTCATGTCAATTATTTCTTTTACTAGGTCATAATAAAATGTTTTTCATATCATGATAAATGAGTATATTTATTTCATTTTTATCTTAGTAATATTTTGGCATACTTATGGTCATTTTCAATGATTTTCCAAAATACATGAAAGACAAATAATATTTCCATAAATCAAGATTATTCCCGAGTTAAAATAATTCATGAGTTCTCTACTGGGTCTGCCGGAGAGGATATCATAAATTATCATTAATGACGGAATATATTTTTCATAAAATGATCGGGAGAATTTCAAAATTAAGGAAAAATTCCATATTTTATCGAGTCTGTCAGAAAATATGGGAAATTTTATGCTAGTAAATTCCAGATCATTTTCAAATAAAATATGAATTTTAAAGGGAATTATTTACAAACACCAAGTTTAAAATCGACTTTTTACCGAGACTCGAGATAGCACATGACTAATAAGGTACCGTTTTATACGGGCGTTGTAGGGGTGCTAATCCTTCCCCACACGTAACCGACTCCCGAACCCATACTTGTTTTTCTCTGGTTCAAAACGCAGACTATAAAATTGGTTTTAAAAATGTTTTAATTAATTTTAAAATATTTTATAAAAATCGGTTTTAATAGGTGGCCGATCACACCTAGCCAAAAAAAGATTGGTGGCGACTCCATTTCTTTTTCGAGGTCATTTTCATACCCTCGACCTTTTTAACTTAAGAGGAATTAAGTCGTTTTTTCCTCTAACTATTTTCCCCTTCACTTGAACAGGTCCCCGCGACAGAATCACGTATCGATAGTTTGGTGACTCCACTGGGGACCCTTAGAGAGTTAGGCCTAGAATTAGTCGTGTGTTATCGAAAGTCTTGATTTTGTCGGTTTTGGTTGGTGTTTACTTATAATTCCCATTTTCTAATAAAGGAAAATTTTTGAAAATAATCAAATGTTTCATTCTCATGTGTATACATATTTTTATTGTTCTCTGTCATTATTATTCTTTGTTTAATTAATGCTTTACATTGTTTAATTTTGTCTTTATGAAATTGCTCGAGTTTTAGAATAAGGGTATAGAATAGGTGGTAAAAGGTTTGTTTATACCTCCTCACACACTATACTTGCATTTGCATAACATGAGCCCTCTATCCAGGTTCCGTCCTTTAGGTGGAAGTAAAGACGCTCTCGTGAGGTGTTAACCTCCGCATGGGCTAGCGAAACACTTTCGGAGTAGTAGACTACCTACGCCTTCGTGGGGTGATAACCTTCGTATAGGCCTGGGAAACACACTCTAACAAATTGAACCCGTTTTTATCGGGGTGCCTTACTTGCCTTCACCAGCGATAGTAAGGAGCAATTTGCAGCCTTTTTAGAACCTAATGCAGCCTCATATAGTGAACCTAGGAGAAACCATGCCGAATTTTCGTTAGAGCTACTGAAGCTAGGGACACTCGAGGGACCTTTCTCACCTTTAGCTATTTAGTTCAATATCGCATTGATTTGATTATTATACCCTTGTACTGACTCATATCCCTTTGTTTTGTTTTGTTTTGTTTGTTTTGTTTTTCTTTATTTTCATTGCATGCATCATGGTCACTTAGGAGTGTTTGCCTTAAGCCAAATTCCAGTCAGAGAGGTTTTCGTTACGGTCATGGAACATCGAGATCTTGCACCAATGTCAGTTACTTCCAAGACATACCAGAGGTCCGAACAAAGTCAGAGAAGCATCAGGTTGACAAGGGAGACTGCTTGACTAGAAGCTTCATGTCTGTTCTTCTTGAGTCGGTTCATTTAGATGTGGGTCAGAATGATTTGATAGAATTAGAGGAGATTTGGGGACGATGGGGAATTGCAAAGAAAAATGAGTTCACCAAGAAGTATGGCGACATAGCATTACTTCTCCCGATCCAAATAGATGAGCAGTTGATCAGGGCAGTGG
This sequence comes from Fremontodendron californicum, assembly GCA_030761205.1. Classification (NCBI taxonomy): domain Eukaryota; kingdom Viridiplantae; phylum Streptophyta; class Magnoliopsida; order Malvales; family Malvaceae; genus Fremontodendron; species Fremontodendron californicum. The sequence continues at coordinate 3,487,479 of JAULJL010000026.1, forward strand.
TACAATTTTGGATCCCTCTTACCGTTGCTTCATGTTTAATCGGAAGATATGACACCCACCGTCGAGGAGTACTCAATCTTGCTCCATATCGAGTCGTCTACCCCTGATAAGACATATTGCAAGTAGCAAAAGACAGTTATCTTTCGGAGGAAGCTATCCGATATATGGGTATGGAGATTTCGGTCGACCCCGTATATTAAGAAGAAGGGTTCGAGTGCTTTTATCCCATGGGTATTCTTGCGAGACTATATCGTGAACAATTCGGAGAGTGATCGTGTCGTGGATTTTTTGCCTTGGCGATCTATGGTTTAGTGATATTTCCAAAGATCTTGGGGCACATTGAGATGGTCGTAGTGGATTTCTTTGAGTGCCTGGGCAAACAAATTGATCTTGCTCCTACTATCCTTGCTGAGACATTTAGGTCACTCAATTTCTATCTAAGAAAAGGAAGGGGACGTTTCGAGGGATGTGCATAGCTTCTGTATGTTTGGATCCAAAGTCATTTCTGGTAAATGATAAGGAAAAGCTTCGTCCCTACATAATGACTTTCATTCCCCTTAAGAAATTCTGCAAGAAAGAGTGGCAGATAAAGGGAGATTTCGCATATAATAGGCCCGGGTACATGAAGGGAACACGTGAGCTCATCAAAGCGTGGAAGAAGTTGCACCGATCAGAATTGGGTAGATATATCGATAACGCTACTCTTGGATACTTGGTTTGGAGAGCCAAGAGGATCCACGACATAGTGCTCCCTGCCGAAGATGCCTCTGTCTATCCGGTAATCCTTCAGCTAGAGCCTGTAGTACCAACAGTGATTGAGCTTGTCAGGCAGGAATTAGAAAAAGACAAGAGGAAATTGAAGAGGGAATGTGATAAGCTTCAAGAGGATGTCAAGGATTTGAAGACTAGGCTTGAGATCCAAGTGGTCAAGACACGGAAAGTGGCCAGAGAATGGGACACAGCACAATCCGACATACAAGACTTGTACAAAGAGAACAAAAGGCTAAGAGCCAAGGGAAAGTTCACTGGAACTAGCAGATTTCTGAACGCCCATGAGAATGAGATAGAAAAGCTTCAGAAAGAATTAGACTTCTGGAAGGGAGAGGCTAAGGAAAGCAAAGAAAAAGAGTCTCGATTTTCTCATGAGAGGCAAAAGTGGGGAGATGCATGGTCACTGATTTCGACCAAGTTGGAAAGATGCCTGCAAAAGAATGAGCTGTTGAAAGCCAAATTGAGAAATGAGAGGCAAAGGAAATCCATGCTACGCAAGGAGAATGAGACACTCTATGCGACCATTCAGACCTTAAAGCATCAGTAGCAAGTCCAAAAAACTTAATCGATGCCATCATTCGAGAAATATAGAGAGAGAAAGATCGAATAGAGCCAGGCAAATGACTTAGCTCTGGATGCCAGCACCAGGTGGAAGACTGAGACCTTGGGAAGGCAGCAATATATAGACCACTTGACTTGGCAGATCCACAAGGTAGTGGTCAAGGCCAAAGATATGTCGGAGAAGGTAAAGACTTTGAGGTGTGATGTCAACCCGACAGGAGAGCATGGACAGCGCCTGCTGAATTGCTTAGAGGAGACTCAAGACCAGTATGAGCAGATTCGATCTTTTTTCTCTAACCCGAGATTCAGAGAGGATTTGTAAAAAGCTTCTATGATTCAATGAAAAACCTTTGTGCTAGAATTTGATCTTAAGGCAAATACTATTATTTGCACCACCTCATTTCATAAAATTATAGAAGCATACATTCATTCATTCATTTGTTTGATCAATCATGCATTGATTTATTCATTCATCCTTCCACACGTTTAATAAGCTAAAAATAATAATGTGCCATTCTAAGGTTTAAAATTGGGTGCCCAACGAAACTCCTAGCACTCCGCATCGGTATAATACTCGATCACTAGTCAGGATCAAGGAAAATGAGCAACTTGCTCAAATGGAGAGAATGAAAAGCGCACAGGATGAGTTAAGGGAACAGTTGGCCAAATCTTAGGCCGAATTCAGAGATCAGATGATTAAGCTAATGGAACTGGTGTCCGTCACAATTAAGGGAAAGGGACACATGGAAAACTTAGGCCTAGGATTAGAACCAAGAAGTCAAGGGGGCAAAGTGTTGGGAATACACTACTTCAGGCTCATGCAACAACATGATAATGAAAGTGCAGTAAAAATAAACAAATAAGCACCCGAAGTACAATAAGATCTTAGGCTTGTGTTTGCATAGGTTTATAACATTCAAAAACTATTAAATCACCCATATGATTTAGAAGTTACCTACTTAAGATATCGTAACCTTAAGTTGCAGATCCTAATCTCAAATTCAAGATCTACAAAGCTTCCAATTCGTCCAAGACCACAAGAAGCACAATTGTCCTTCCTCTAGAGCTAGTCCATACGAACAGCTTATGGATCCTTCTCTAAGGTATGACGATTCACTTGTGCTAGCAAGTTGATCATAAGATCACAATCAAAAGGTCTATATTCTTGTATCTTTCTCCCTTAATCAATCTCACTTAACTAGGTGAAGAAACGGCAAGAAGAACACCAAGATAGGAGGAATTGTGGCAAGCCTTAGGGAGCTTAGGGAGGATGCTAAGTTAGAGTTCTCTTCTTGGAACCAAACTTTTTCATAAGCAAAATCAGAATATCACAAGTAGAATAGAGCTTACTTGAGTGGCTACAGCCTGTAAATATCATTATATAGTGGCGCACACCCTAATCCCTATCTCCCTATGCTTGGCTGGCCATGTGTTACTTGTTGCACAAGATTTTCATTAATCCACTTGGACTTAAACTATTTAATTTTAAGATGGATCAATAGGCCCATTATATTATCTAATAATAATAATGGTCCAACAATCTTAATGCCTTAAGTTGGGCCAACCATCCTTAGTGGACAGTCCTAAATTAGAATAGTCGCTTTGGACCCTTTCTAATTTTGTCATGCTTATTTATTGGATAGATTAATTTCTAAACGAAAGTAATTTAATTCTCAATTAAATTTTCTTTCTCCTCATGAATCAATTCATGTCATTAATTCATTAATATCATCTCATGATATTATTCCAATATAGTATAGTCATTCGTAATTCACTTTGCACATCTATATGTCAAAGTCGACTACTAACTAGATAAGACTTCTTGATTCCTCTTATCTCATTAAGACATTGTCCTTGGATTTCTCAATCCCAATTGTGTCTTAATTCATCTCAATTGAACTTCTTCGGTTGAGTCCTTAGTATAGATCTTTTATTCCATTAAGTTTTACCTTAATAGAATACCATGTTTAATCCATTCATATTTGTTCTTATGTGTGTGACCCTCTAGGTTCCCAATATGTTAGCAATGATTATAAGTTAATCTCATTAACTTGTTATCATAGACCAAGAGTGGGATCTAGCAACCCATCATGACCACCCAAATATTGTGAAGTCAGCTTGACCTTTTAGAACCTTTCAGCAACCAGCCTATCGGTGTAATACGGTCCTTTCACCATATATCCCGAATAGCGCATGAGCATGATGCAATGTCTCCTCATGATCAATCCATATTAGTTCTTTGCAACTTATGATTAACCTTATGTGTCGCAACCTAAAAAATAACAAGTTTCATCGCAAGACTTTATTATTCGTTAAGCGTGACATTAAAAAAAACCGAGGAAAAGTCGACTTAATTCCTCTTGAGAAATAAAGGTTTTGAAAATGACCTTGAAAAAGACATGGAGTCGCCACCAATCTTTTTTAGCTAGGTGTGATCGGCCACCTATTAAAACCGGTTTTATAAAATATGTTAAAATTAATTAAAACATTTTTAAAACCAATTTTAAGTCTGCATTTTAAACCAAAAAAATTAAATAAAAAAAAGGGTTCGAGACTCGATTACGTGTAGGGAAGGATTAGCACCCTCACAACGCCCGTATGAAACGGTACCTTATTAATCATGTGTTATCTCAAGTCTCGGTAAAAAGTCGGTTTTAAATTTAGTATTTCAAGTTAATTCCCAATTTTAAGAAAAAATAATTCCATTTTTAATTGAAAATGATCTGGAATTTATAAATTCAAAATTTTCCTATATTCCCCAACAAACGTGGCAAAATATAGAAATTTTTATTAGTTTAGAAAACTTTCCGAATCATTTTTATTTTAAAGAAAATATTCTGTTATTAATGACAATTGATGATATCCTCCCTAGCAAACCCGACATAGAACTCATTAATTATTTTAACTCGGGAATATCTTTATTTTATTGAAAATCATTACCTTTTTCAAAACATTTTAAAAAATATGAATATGAATATGTATGACATAAATAAAATGACATAGCAAAGTCTAAATAATATAATGCAACCTAAATGGTATGACATAATTTAAATATCTTAGCATATTCTAAATGAAATGAAATATCCTAAGTTATATGATATATTCTAAATGAAATGACCTAGGTAACATGATACATTCTATATGAAATATAATATCCTAAGTCATATGGTATATTCTAAATGAAATAAAATATCCTAAGTGACATAATATATTCAAAATGAAATGAAATGATATAGGTAACATAATATATTCTACATGAAACGAAATGACCTAGGTAACATAATATATACTATATGAAATGTAATAATTTAAATGACATGGCAAATATAAATGATATGGCATATAAACTAAATGACATGAAATATAAAATAATGCTATCATATAATATGCATGAAAATAAAAATGAAAATAATAATGCATGAACATAGTATATGCTAAATAATATGACAAAAATAACCAAATAAAAAGCATGAGATATCATGAAATATTCAAAACCATATAATAAACAACATAACATCAAAAATATAAATCAAAATAATAACAATACCATAGAAATTATCATAGAAAAAATCACATAATATATAAAATGCATGAATATGGAAAATGCAATGCATGAAAGTGTATTTTTTCCTTTAATTAAGGAAATCCATATATCTAAAAAGATATCCGGCTACCTTAGGAAAATATATCAAATTAAATATTCTAAAACCAAAATACTTTGTGATTGTTTGAAAACAATTTTGAAAAGCTTAGATTAAAAATAAAAACTTAGCTAAACCCTTTTTAAATGGCTCTAATTTCCTAAGTTTAAAATCCCGGACTTTACCACCCTTAACCCGAGACTAAAAAAAAATCATTTTTAGAGTTTAAAAAGGCTTAGAAACTACCCTAAGTCAATAGGTAAACTTCCTAATCAGCCCCCTCTAAGCAACTTAACCAAAACAGAAAAATGATTTTCCTTCAAATTCAATTCTAACTCCACTGTCCAGTTTTAAAGCACGATTTTTTACCATGTTTTAAAACTTCAAAAAACTCTAAAAAAAATACTGGAGACTTAGAACATGTAAAACTACATGTTAAAAAATCAGATTAATTTTCTTATTAAAGATGACTGCCCAGAAAAATCGGAAAGTACAAGTATTGGGTAAAAACTGTTTTGTCAAAACACATTTTTTTTGCCTTTGATAAAATCATTTAAAAATCAAAGTAAAAATATTAAAGACTCTCTAAATGACTCACAAACAGTAGCTAACACTTTTCAAAAGTTAGGCAGAAAATTGGCTAAGTAAAAAAAATCACAAAGGTAGAATAATCAATTTGACAACTCTTTAATTTTCCACAAGTATGCTCAAGAGAGCATTACTTTGAACCATTGATTAGTCTAAGTCATAAGTCAAGTGGCAAGGACATGAAATGCATGAAAAATACAGCAAATATGATGCATGAAATGCATGATTTAAAACCTAAATGAAATGAAAAATGCATGGCATCAATAAAATGACCTAGACCTAAATGAACTTGTATGGCATTTAATGCAACCTATGTCTAAAATGCATGAATATGCATGGCAAAACAAACCAATCCTAAACCTAAAATATGCATGGCAATAACATAAACAAATGCTATGCTTAAACAAAATACTCAACCAAATATAATGAAAGTGCAAACCTATCAACTAACATAACAAAAATGCACACACAAAGCAAACAATATGAAGTGGCCGAATGTCCTCATGTTAAAAATGAGCATGGCATTTTCACAAACACATGATATACTAACATGCTTAGCTAAAGAATAACACTTAAATCATGCAAATATAAAGTAAAGGCATGAAAACCAATAAGCATTTTCACAAACACATGGATTACAAAATATAAAACATAAACTAACTTAAACATTTTGAAAACAGAAAATCAAAAATGCAAGACAAGAATAAACATGATAACAAGATAGTAGACTCAAAAATAGAAACAAGTAAGCAACCAAATTCAAACAAGCTTCATATTTATGTATTGGAAGAAGATTAAAGCATCAAAACTTGTTAAATATCAAGAATAACATGAAAATAAAAATGTAAACAGCAACCCTCAAAAACTAGGCCATTCGGCCATCTCAAAAACAAAAGGAAAAAAGATTTGAAGAGCTTTTTACAAGAAAGAATGAAGAAGGAACTTAAAGAAGAACATTAAAAACACTTATTTACCGCATCTAAAACATAAATCTGATCTCCAACATACGCCTCTATGTCGGCGTCCACAAATCTGACATAATGGGGTAGAAGCTCCCCCAGTAGTAGTAGCAGCTGATGTACTTTGAGGGCGACCACCAGGTCTATGCTGACTGTTCCGACCCCCATCCCTCTGTACACCACTAGTAGATGCCTCTCCTCTAGACACGATACCACCAACCGGCCCTGATAACCCTATCGTCCTAGAACCTTATCCACCAAATCTGGGCCTCTTCTGTGGGCCACTATCACTCTGCCTATCTCGGGCTCGCTGCTCGAACCTCAGAGCAAAATTTAGTACCTCAGCATATGTAGATGTCTCTATCAACTGAACTGACCTAAACAAATACTCTCGAAGACCATCCACAAACCTCTTAGCTCTATCATACATGGTGGATACCAACTGTGGCGCATATACAGAAAGATTAGAAAATTGAATATCATAATCAGTCACAGTCATGGTCTCTATCTGCTTGAGCTGCTCGAATTCGCGAGCCCTAGCCTCGCAAACACTCTGTGGTAAGAACCTACGAAGAAACTCAATACAAAATTCTGGCCATGCTAATGGAGGATCAGTAGCTCGTCGTCTCATAAGCAATGTCGTATACCACGTCCCAGCTATACTCCTAAGCTGGAAACTAACTAACTCCACAGATCGAACCGGAGAACATCCCAATGATATGAACAATCTACTGCATTGATCCAAAAAGTCATTGGGGTCTGCAATAGCATCCGTCCCTGTAAACAAAGGTGGTTGATTCTTCTTAAACTCAGATAACGAAACCTGAAGGTATCCCTCTGGTCGACCCTGCTCTGACTCTACCGGTGCAGCTGTCGGCTGTGGCTGTGCCTGCTGGGCCTGATCTAGTTTCCTCTGTTGCTCTGCCACAACCTGTGTCAGAGCCTCTACCTGGTGTAATACCTCATCCATTTTAGCATCCATCCTGTCAAATCTCATCTCAGTCTCTGTAGTATCCTTAGTAGCAGTCCTACTACTCTCCCCACTCTGGCCTCTAATCTCAGGGCCAGCAGAAATCTGATCCGGTACCTCAAGCTCTCAGTCCCCTGATGTATCTCTAGGTCTACGAGTTCTTGTTCGGGGAGGCATCGTATCTAGAAAATAAACATATGTCAGTAACTCCATAATATTATTTATACGGTTCAATATGTGCTAGCTAGCTTAAAAATCACCTGACGTATCAGCAAGTGACGATGCACATCCGTAGAGGTAGTACACTACTTACCGATATCCCGGGATTACTTGTAATCAATGCACTACTACCCTACCCCTTTTTGCAATCACTGACCTCTAGACTATGCTCTGATACCACCTTTGTCACACCCCAAATTCAGGGCATGTGACCGGCCAGAGACAAGGTATGCCCCTACCTCCGAAGCCTGAGTATACTCATTAAACCAAATCAAACAAAATTTTGGCATAATCTCGCCCTACATGGGGGTTTGTCGCTCAGTCATCAACATTCACAATGTAATAATTCATCAAAACATGACATCTCGGTTTGGACACCTCCGATAGGGAGTAACCGAAATGCCCCGCAGCAGACTCAACCTTTATGACATCTTATATACAAACATACATTTATATTATATCATAACAAAATGAACATCACCATCTCATACCATACTTCTAAGACCGATATACGTCATACATCACTTAATTACATCCGTTTACAAAATATACAGTACATATTCAACGTACACAAAATGTAGAGGACCCATGATACTATAGTGACTGCAAAAATGTACCCCACTATCGCCACTGCTTACCACATCCTGAGTCAATCCGCTCACCACAAGTATGTGAGTAGCTAGCTATCCAGAATTTGGGAAGAGCTGGGTCTATTAGAATCTGAAAAAAATGAAAATAAACGAAGTGAGTCGAAGAACTCAGTGAGCATAAGGTAACTAGGAAGAGTACTTGAATATTTCGTGCTTCCTTTCTTAACCATTAAAGCATAAACATGACATATCAAATATAACTAATTAATCGAAAAGTAATATTTAAAAATTATTCCGGGACTTATAAAAATTATTTGTCCTATATGAAATCTTTTATGCTGAGTGCTGAATATAAACAAGTCATTGCCCAGCCTAAATCGGTAGCCAAAAATATTTAACAATCGATTTTACATGTATACCTCCACAATTATTAATTAAGAATTTCTCATGTCTATATCATCAAAACATCCCGGACTTATACCAGTCCATAATATTTGTCATCCTGGACTATCTTGTCCATATCATCCCGGACTCATCTTATCCGTACAACAATAGCATCCCGGACTTCACCTTGTCCGTACAATATTAGCATCCCGGACATCACCCTGTCCGTATAATAATAGCATCCCGGACATCACCCTGTTCGTACAATAATAGCATCTCGGACATCACCTTGTCCGTACAATAATAGCATCCCGGACATCACCTTGTTCGTACAATAATAGCATGATATATTAATTCTCTTATATCATGGAGTAATATATATATAATATGCTAGGAAACAATCTCTACACTAACATATTTCTACTTATGTTTTTCAAAGCATTACAGTTTCACTTAGATTTTTTATCAAACAACTTATGTGCATAACCTTTTAATCTACAATATCTAACTACCCTTAAATACTCAACCATCCTATACAATATCATTCACTATTATTCAACTCCACACTTACGCCTTTGATCCGCGTAAGGTTCGAAACTTACCATTTTCGTAATCCGAGCAATCTTTCGTGTTTCATCCATATCAATCAACAATGCATATAAAACAACAACTACCTCCTAGATTAACCTAAATACTCACTGTGTTAGTCTGAGTGTTAAAGCGGCACTTTCGTGGCTTTGTCGTGATCCCAGGCGAACTCTGCAATATGAGTACCTATGGCATCATCATGATATTCTATGAATATTTCTCAACTACGAGACATTCAAATTCTAACTATTTATTCTAGTTAGTTGCTATTCAAAATTTTCCAACTTAGGAATTTTTACAAATAGATTCCTACACTTAGCTCGAGTCAAAATTCGGAGCAACAATCAACTGGAAAGTTGCTCACACAATAACAACGAAGCTAACGATGGCCTCGGACAGCCAAGGAAGGTGGCGGCACCACCTCATGGGCAAGCTAGGGTTTTAGCCAAGCTTGTTTTAGAATCTAAATTTGATTCAAAGCTATCCGATACTAATTTACAGTTTAAGGAGGAGGAGGAACACCTCCCGTAACGGAAAAAGTGGCGGCAACATGGTGGTTCATCACCACCAATTTTTTGCCAAAATGATTTCTCATACATAGAGACAAATTCTTCAAAATCTAATATCAAAATCAAGCTTAGAACATGAAATTACCTATGGGTTAGTGAAATCCTTGCAAAATTTGGTGATTTCCCTTGAAATTTAGAGGAGAGAGAAAGCTTTAGTAAGCTTTAATAGAGTTTTTTGTGAGAAAATGCCTAAGGCATAAAGAGTAAGAAGAAGACGTGGTGTCTTCTTATTTTGGCTGAAAATTTATGGGAAATTATCCCATGTTCTTAATCTTGCCTAAGCTTGGTCAAAAGAGTTGACCAACTTTGACTTTTTTTAGATGCCCTACAGAACGTGATGTTCGAGATTTCATTTTTCATTTTTTTTCAACATATTCATGTTTCTTGGGTGCTAAAACATCTATCCATGTGTCCGGATCGATAACAAGAATTTTTGAACAACGTTTTTCCGAAAAAGTATGACAACGTCACAATTTTCCAATTTTACCAATTCTAGTCTTGTTTTTTTTGTTCTAATGCCAAATATTAGATCCAAATATCATATTAACATATTATATAGTCAAAAAGTCCATTTATACCATTTCTCTGACTAAAAATGAAAAGGGATGTAAAATGACCAAAATACCCCTAATGCATATTTTTTTGAATTTGATGTCGATTGTTGTTCTGATAATAAGTATAGGTTCTATATCATATACTATCATCATATCCACTTAATTTATCATATTTTATGGACTTTTCCCCTTCCCGATTTTAGTCTGAATTTTTAAACTACTTTAAGGTCAAATCGCTTAACCACCCGATTTAACCTCCAATTCTATAATCTATCATACAACATGTATACCACATGATAACCCGTCCTTCCTAGTGGCTTTTACATGTGTAGTTTTGAGCCATCAGAATGTTATAGGAGACCCGAGTTATCTCTAGCTTACGAGGGTCTCACAGATAACTTGTCAAACAGTCTCAGTTTCTGGCCTTCGCTGAAGTTCATAGATTTTCTGACTTCGTGATGGAGTCTCCAACCCGTTCACTGTTTTCTTTTACTTGGTGAACTTTCTAAACCTTTCCCAAGATTTAAATATATTTCTTAGTAATAATTTGAAATCCTTTTATTTAAAGATTTTTTATTACTAATCATCATTCAATTTAATAACAATCATAATGCATCTCAAAAATGTATGAAAGAAAATATGAATAAAAAATTGTCATGAAAAGGATAACAAGAATTTATTGCAAGAAATGTTTTAAAATAGTAAAAATAAATATCAAGGATATAAGAAACAAATTTAAAGTTATAGGTTGTAGATGCCCCGGATGCGGAATATCTTGGACCTCTCCTTTTCAAACCATCTGAAATTTCTCTTGAACAAGCAATTTACTTGGGTAACCTCTCGGCTTCCGTAGTTACATCAGACTGAGTTGTTCCCTTTTCTTCTGGTTTATAGATACTTTCTCCCCCTTTACACGGAGCATAGATTCGAACTTTAATCAGTACTTGAGCCGTCCTTTGCGGGTTTTCAACTCAAGTGTCCTCCATTCGGAATTAAGTTGCCCTTTGCGGGTTTTTGACTTAAAACTCTCCTTTTACATTCTTTTTTCATTTTCATTTTTTTTTTGTATTCTACTATGCATCTGAGAATTCTAAATGTTTCCAAGGGAAAAATGTCTATTCAAAAGATGGGATGAATTCTGAGAATAACCTTTCAAATTAAATTTTCATGCTTGATCAAAATGGGCTTTTAAAGCACGTAATGTAGGCCAAGGTTTAGGTTTAGGAAGAAAGGATAAAATAGGCCCAAAGTTTGTTTAAGGGTGATTGGATCAAGGATCATTTCCTGAGGAGAACTCACTCTTGAAACATTTGTCCCTTTTTTGGACTTTCTCTTCTTTTTTTCCTTTTTTCTTGCTTTGTTGGCTTTCATTTGCCACATTTTTCGATGGCTTTCTTCTTGCCATGATTTTTGATTATTTTTCCTCGCACTTGCCCTCCAGTGTAGAGGGTGATCCTTGATCAAGGTTTAAAGAATGAAATAATTCCTAAGGCTCAAAGGGGTGACTAAGGATAATAAATAATTCCTAAGGCTCACAGGGGTGACTAAGGATAATTTCTTCTTAGTGAAAGGAATATGAAAGATGGCCTTCATCATATCAAACATGAATATTCTCATTAAAAAGCAATCCACAGGGAGATAGATATATAGAATTTCCATTTTTACACTTGGAATCATTCGAATTTCTATGTACATAGCATCACACGTTTTTTTTTAAGCATAATACTTCTTCAGTTCATCAGCCTTCACGGGATTTCTGAAATCTTCCCGTCCATTCTAGTTAAAATCAATGCTCCTCCAGAAAAAGCATTTTTTACCACATAGGGTCCATCCCAATTCGGAGCCCACTTTCCTCTCGGGTCCTTCACTATAGGGAGAATTTTCCTCAGTACCAACTCCCCTCTCGGAACTATCTAGGACGAACTTTCTTGTTGTGGGCTCGAATTATCCTTTTCTGATACAACTGCCCGTGACAAATTGCTTTCAATCTTTTCTCCTCAATGAGATTCAACTATTCATAACGAGCTCTAACCCATTCTGCTTCTTCTAGGCCAACTTCCATCAAAACCCGAAGTGAAGGGATCTCAACTTCAATAGGTAGGACTGCTTCCATCCCGTATACCAAAGAAAACGACATTACCCCTGTAGATGTGCGGACCGAAGTATGATATGCATGAAGAGCAAAAGGCAAGATCTCATGCCAATCTTTGTACACATCAGTCATCTTCTGAACAATCATCTTGATGTTCTTATTGACTGCTTCTACTGCCCCATTCATCTTCGGATGGTAAGGTGCCGAATTATGATTTGTGATCTTGAATTGAGTACACACCTCTCTCATCATCTTATTGTTCAAATTGAGAGCATTATCCGAAATAATTCTTGTTGGAAATCCATAACGGCATATGATTTCTTTCTTAACAAATCTACATACCACTGACTTTGTTATATTTGCATAGGAAGCAGCTTCTACCCACTTTGTGAAATAGTCAATGGCCACCAAGATGACACGATGTCCATTTGAAGCTTTTGGGGTAATAGGTTCGATCATATCCATTTCCCACATTGAAAAGGGTCATGGTGCAGTCATGACATGTAATGGCGATGGTGACACATGAATCTTATCTACATATATCTGGCATTTATGGCACTTCCGGGAATAACTGATACAATCTCCTTCCATTGTCAACCAATAGTACCCTACCCTCATAATCTGTTTAGCAAGCATGTGACCATTAGCATGAGTGCCACATATCCCTTCATGGACCTCTTCTATAATTCTCAGAGCTTCGGCAGATCCGACACATCTCAATAAGACTTGGTCTTTTCTTTTCTTGTAGAGAATCTCATTGTCTAGAACAAAACCCATTACTAGCTTTCTCAGAGTCCTCTTGTCATTTTCTGTTGCTTGTTCTGGATACTGTTGACTCTTGATGTATTACAAGATGTTGTTATACCAAGGGAGGCCATCTGCTTCTTCTTCAATACACAGACAGTGGGCAAGAGACTCATATATACTCATCTTTATTGGCACAACTTCAACCCCCTTCATTCGCTTTTAAAATTGATGACAAAGTAGCCAGAGCATCTGTCATTCCGTTTTCTTCTCGAGGAAAGTAATTGAAATTCACTTCTTCAAATTCCTCCAATAAACTCAATATGAGTTCTCGATATCGGATTAGCTTTGTATCTCGGGTTTCCCATTCTCCTCGTAGCTGGTATATCACTAAGGCTGAGTCTCCAAAAACTTCCAATACTTTGATCTTTTTGTCCATTGCAGCACGAAGGCCCATAGTACACGCTTATACTCGACAGTATTGTTTGTACAATCAAAATCCAATCTAGCAGTGAAAGGATAATAATCTTCTTCTGGAGATATAAGGACTGCACCGATTCTATGCCCTATGGCATTAGATGCGCCATCAAAGTACATTTTCCATACTTTCTTCTTTAGGGAAATCTCATCTGCTTGTGAAACATACTTCAAATCTTCATCCGAAAAGTCAAAGTTCAATAGCTCATAATCTTCCACTGCCCAACTTGCTAAGAATTCAACCACTACACTGCCTTTGATAGCTTTCTGACTCACATATACAATGTCGTACTCTGACAATAAAACCTACCATCTTGCTATCCTCCCTAACAAAGAAGGTGCTTCCGACATGTACTTGATTGGATCTAGCTTGGTAATGAACCACGTTGTATGGTACAACATGCATTGTTTGAGTCTTCGAGTAGTCCAAGTGATAACTCGTATAATTATATAGTTTTTAGTTATGTTTTATTATTGTTTTGTGTCAAATACAAGTTATTATTGTTTAGTCTAATTGTGTTTATGATCTTTTATATTTTTATGTAATTTGGTGTTTTTCACAAGTTTCTTTGAGTGATTTCATATTACTAGAATTAAGGGCAAATCCAGTTCAATTCCAGTTCCGACACCTTTTGCCATATCAGCTATATCTGGAGTTTCACTAAAGCAATAAGGCTGAAAATTTAACCGTGCAAAGTTAAGAGGCATATCTATCTTTTTCATGTATTACACTTCTTGAAACGGAGTCGTTTTCCCTAGCGAAATCAACCATCAAGTTGGCTGATGTGCAATGACGTCTGTCCTGAGCAGTTTTCGCATTTTGACCATATCGTCCGATACACATCAGAAAATGAGTTGATTCCAACGGCTATAGATCACTAACTGATAGGGGACCATTTTTCTAGAAGACCATGTGATCAGATCAAGCCTCCAATATTGAAGAAATCGACCATCAAGTTGGCTGATGTGCAATGACGTCTGTGCTGACCTGTTTTCGTATTTTGCCCATATCTTCTTCTCCACATCCGCAAATGAGCTGATTCCAACGGCTATGAATCAGTAACTCATAGGGGAACATTTTTCTAGAAGGCCATGTGATCAGATCAGGTTTCCAAGATTGACAAAATCGACCATCAAGTTGGCTGATCAAAATGGTCATACAATATGACGAAAATTGTTAGAAAAATGCACCCACCTATTATACCTACCTTTGAAACTTGTAAAGCTTGTCTCTTGTCATTTAGCCCTCCAAAATGTGTATAAATAGAGGGCCTTGGATGATTGTAGAGGATCATATTGTACATAGGTAGGATATTAGCCATTGTAATAAAATTCTCTAAGTTTTCTTCTTCTTTCTTTTCTCTAGTTTTCTTTTTCTTTAGAAAGAGCAAGAGGTTGGATAATTAATATTCTTCTTCTTCTTCTTTCTTTCTTTTATTTTCTTCTTAGATTCTATTTAATTTTATGTTTATAATGCCTATGCTAGGCTAAACTTCTATTTGGTTAAGGGTGATTTCAAAGCCCTAGACATGTTTTGTGATTGATTTTTAGATTCTATCTATCATTAATTTTCTATCAAAGTTGCTTATGTTCTTCTACAAGAATTTTTCATGATGTTGTCTTGATTTATTTAGGTGTACAACTAGATAGATCTTGATAATTATCTATTGCTAGTCTAGGAGTCTTGATCCGTGTAATTGTCTTGATTTCCTATTCATAAGTGGCAATTTGTGATTAATGATTATGGTCAAGTTTTCAATAATTGCAAAGTGGAACATAACCTAAGTTGAACAATCCGAGCTTATGTGTTTGTTGCTTAGATCAACCTATCTTTCTCATCATAAAGCTGCCATTAAATTGAATTTAGAGAGCTTATTCTAGGTTGTTTAATGGTTAGAGATTAAATAGAGAGCTTATTCTATTTAACGACAAACTAAGGAAAGATTGGGATAACAGAGCTTGTTGTTATCTACGGTTGTTAACTTTGATAGTTGGTTGATATTGATAGATCTGAAATTGATTCTTAATGATGTCTAGTGGTGGAGAATGAAACCTTAACCATATTTTTCATATTTGATTCTTCTTACTTACTTGTTTTCTTACTTTTCTAGTTTGCTTATTTTTAAAAGTATATTTATTTTTATTGGCTGGTTATACCGCCTAATTTGTATATTAACTTTGTTTTATTTTTATTGGCTGGTTATACCGCCTAATTTAGTATATATATTTTTATTGGCTGGTTATACCGCCTAATTTAGTATATATATTTTTATTGGCTGGTTATACCGCCTTGCATCTTATTCTTATTATTTACTTTAGTTTAAATCTGGCTTCATAAACCCCTTTTCTTTTATTGTTTTCTTTGAACGTAAGTTATAAACTAATAACTCATAGATTAAAACCCAATCCCTGAGGACTCGACCCTTGCTAATCATTATACTTACAATTGATCTTTTTAGTGCAAGGTTAAATAAGATACACTCTTTTGGGTGCATCAAATTTTTGGCGCCGTTGCCGGGGATTGCTTTCTTTAGTTTATTTGTTACTTGGTTTATTCTTATTTTCAGTTCTAATTAGTTTTATTTTCTTGTACATACAAGTTTTTCTTTTCAAATTTAAAAAAAAAAAAAAAAACAATGGAATTGAGCAATCTAACACTTGAAGAGTTGGTGGCATACATGAACATGGAGAATCAACAAGCCAATCTCACCTCCCCAGTTCAACAATTGGCCATGGGAGGATGTCAAGGCCATCAAGTGTTCCAAGACCAACAGTATGATCATTACTCAAACACTTACCATGAGGGATGGTGGGATCATACTAATTATGGCTACTCGAAAAATTACCAAGAAGTAGATCCTTATGCCAATTACACTCATCCATCTAGCTTCAATCAATCATGGTCTCAAGAACCAGATCTTTTTCAACCACCACATATGACTCAAAACTCAGGTACTTCTTTAGAAGATCTTGTCTATTCTCTTGTTACTGATTCTTTGCAATTTTAACAGGAAACAAGGGCAAGCATCCAGAGTTTGGAAAAGCAAATGAGCCAATTGGCTAGTAGTATGGTGGGATGGGTAGCACAAAGATCTGAAGAACTCCCAGCCCAAACGATGGTTAACCCAAAGGAGAATGCTACTATTGTGACCTTGAAGAATGAGGAACAAGATGAGGATGAAACAAAATTAGAGATGGATTCTATTCTTGAGGATAATGAAGCCAAAGATCCAAATAAGAGTATTTCGGCACCTGAGGTAACGTTTAAGGTTTCACTTTTTACTAATGTTTCTTCTCCACCTTTTCCTAGTAGATTTACAAAGTTCAAGGAGGAAGAACATGAACAACACATGCCAGAAACCTTAAACAACTTGTTTGTGGAGGTCATTCAACAAGTATCAAAATATGCTCCATTCCTCGATGACATATGCACCACAAAGGATGATGGAATAATACTTGTAATGGAGAATGCATCAACTGTTGTGCAAAGAAAGCTTCCTCTCAAACGCATAAATTTGGGAAATTTCATGTATGAGCCTGACAAGCCTAAAATGCCAAGAAGGGGTGTTGGTTAGGTTCAAAACACTAAATCAAGTGCTAATTGGGGGAGGCAGCCTAATTAGTGAAAGCATTGCCAAACTGCCATCCTCAGATTTGCTCTCTTTTTCTTTATCTTTTTCTTATGTTTCTTTGTTAATTGTGTTTAGTGTTTTTAAGTTCATTTAGGCTGCATAAGTTTATTTTGTTTAATAGTTCTTTTCACTTACACATGATTCTTTCATTTGGGTTAATAGCATTACATTAATGACAATGTAAGAATTATGTGTGGGGGGAAGAATTTAGGATTTTATTTAGAGTGTTTTGTTTTTGAGTCTTTTTATGTTGTTTTTCTTTCTGATCCTTGTTTTGAAAATAACTAGATGTAAATATAATTTTTTTTTAACCCCGGTTAAATGGCGGATAACGGTACTACGTGATTATTTAAGTCGGTTCCATCAGCTACCCACAAAACTGATATTGTATATAAATTTCTCTTCCAATTTCTCTTTCAATTTTTTTTCATTTTTTTTCAGGATGGATGATATTCTCACAAGATTGCAGAAACGATTTCCTCCTTTTCCTCGAAATATTTTACTGAAGCTTTACCAAGTTCGATTCGAAAGATTAAGAATGCTTATGCACAAAGGGATTCCTGGAGACATACGTTGGATAATTGAAGCCAAGGTACGTGAAGATGAATATCTTCCTGTTTTGCATTTACCAGGTACAGGTAGAAGCACTTTTGCAAAGAAGCGACGAGCAAAGCGCATGAGTTCAAATTGCCACAAATGTGCACGATGGACGTGTAACGGTAAATGTCCATCTATTGGGATTCCGTCCTCTAATCGAGATGATAAAATTGAATTCATTAAGGATGGACTGAGTAAGGAGAATTTGGGTAATATCCAACTTTCTCTTGAGACGCATCCTAGTGGAGACGTACAAAGAGAAATTCTTGATTTATGGCCGCAATTCCAAAGGGAATGGCAACATCTTGGGAATCTGATGTTAAAAGACCATGTTTGCCAGCTTGTAAGAAAACTGGATGGGAAGCATATCCTCGACTCATAGAAGGCGTTTAAGCCGTTTCTGGACGTAAAACCAGAGGAAGATGTGAGCCACAATCACAACTACAATAAATGACTTCTCAGTTTTTGGTTTGATTTGCAATAACTTTATTTTGGTTTAATTTACGTGTTGTTCGATTTGTGTAATTATTCTCGTTTTTTTTATTTGTCTTTTACGGTTGATTTTTTCTTCTCTTTTTGATTTTCTTCTTGAAATCACGCAAAAATCTTTTGTTAGGTTAATATTTTCTTCTGACAGGTCAGATACACTTTCGGCGACATTATTACTCTTGTCTGATTCACTACTCAGTCCTCTATATATTACACCATGTACTCATTCTCTTTCAGGCACTCGAAAAAGAAAAAAAAATGGAAAGTACTTCGTCCCAACGCATTAAAAAAATTTGTGTCTTTGGAGGTGCTTATCCAGGGAAAAATAACATATTCGCTGATGAAGCCATAAGAGTTGGAGTAATACTTGCCCAACAAAAGATCCAGTTGATTTATGGAGGCGGTAGTACGGGTTTAATGGGAGCAGTCGCTACAGCAGCACACGCCGGAGGAAGTCCAGTTCTAGGAATCGTGCCAAAACTATTCACAAGTTTTTGTGGACCTACCGTGGGTAAGGAAATACAAGTCTGGAGTATCCCTGAACGGATAACAATCATGTACCATTCTGCCGATGCATTCATTGCTTTACCAGGAGGTCTGGGTACATTGGAAGAAATAGCTTGCGTGGCTTCTTGGTCATCTTTGGTCACAAATAAGAAACCCATTGGTTTGCTTAATATTAATGGTTATTTTAGTAATTTGCTTTCATATTTAGATAATGCTGTGGATAATGGATTCATGTTTTCAGAGGCAAGGAGAACCATAATTTCTGCTACAACCATTGAAGATTTACTCAAAAAGCTCCAAGCTTATGAGTGTTTATCTGCTACGGTTGTTTCGCAAACGCTCGGAAAAAGAAAAAGAGATATGGACGAGCAAGGAGTGGATTGCACTTTGTCTTTGTGACATTATCTAACATTT
The DNA here is from genome assembly GCA_030761205.1 of Fremontodendron californicum. NCBI lineage: Eukaryota > Viridiplantae > Streptophyta > Magnoliopsida > Malvales > Malvaceae > Fremontodendron > Fremontodendron californicum. The sequence continues at coordinate 3,506,825 of JAULJL010000026.1, forward strand.
TGCTTGTTGTGTCTCAGTTATAATAAGTGGTTAGCAACCTCTGCAGGTAATATCTCCTAAATTCTACCTTTAAAATTTGACATTGGGGACAATGTCATATTTTAGTAAGGGGTAAGGGACATATTTTGCTAATTTAAAAAAAAAAAAATTGTTGTGTTTTAAGCCATTTAGAAGTATTCATTCTAAACAAGGTCTGAGTAAGGGAGACTTGAGACATATCTTGTCAGTTTGATTTCTTCTTTTCAAAAAAAAAAAAAATATAGTTTGTTGTGTTTTAAGCAATTTAGAAGTATTCATTCTGAACAAGGTCTGAGTAAGGGAGACTTGAGACACACCTTGTCAGTTTGATTTTAATCTTTTTATGTTTACTTGTTAATTTTTGTTTAGTATTTTAAGATTATTCAGGTTGCATGAGTTTGTTTTGTTTTGAGTCTTAGCTTTTCCTATTCTTATGTTATTAGTTCTTTTCTCTTACACATGATTCTTTCATTTGAGTTAATAGACTTACATTGAGGACAATGTAAGAATTAAGTGTGGGGGGAATGATTTAGGATTTCTTTTATTTTGTCTACTATTTTTTTTTGTTTTTTTATGAGTCTTTATTATTATTATTTTTTTTTTTTGAGTTTTAGTTCCTTTTTAATACAATGATGAGATATGAATTGCATAAGTCTAAAACAGATTTATTAGTGAGAAGATTTTCATGAGAATTGAGCTTGATGTCAACCTTTTTATGAGCCAATGTTAATATGATATGTTGGTTGAGAAAGAAGCATGTTTAGACTTAATCTGACTTGTATAATCATCCTTGTGAGTTTTTGAGCCTATAATGATTGATGCATTATACAAATCAATCTAATTTCTTTCTTGAGTGCTCTTATGATTACATGATTCTCTAGAACTTGCTTTAAACCGTTTGAGACTATATTGATACATGTGACAACATGAATATGATAGAGGCATTAGGATTATAACCAGAGCCAAACAGCCATCCATTATTAATGTTCCAAGAGAACACACCCTTAGTGAACCAATTTGAGCCTACATTGAATAAGCTATCTCTTTGGTAACCATAACTTGTCCCTAACCTAAATATACTTATATCTTTACCTTTGTTCCAAAGATGAATTAGCATGTTTTGAGACAAGTTGCAAAGACAAGGAAGATTTATTGAAAATTTGGGTTAGAAACAAGAAATAAGTGTGGGGGGAAAAGAAAGAAAAAAGTCAAGAGAAAAAGAAAGGGATCATTGTCAAATACATTCCCATATTAAAAAAAAAAAAAAACTTCTCTTGAACTTCTAGTTAAAGTAAAAAAAAAAAGATGTTACAAAGTTGGTTAGAATGATGCAAAGGCTCAACATGAATATTTAGCCTATGTTATTATGTGCTTTATAAGAGTTTTGAGAAGTTTTATTTGTATGATCTTTTTATGTCTCTAAACTTTATGAACTCTTTGGAACCTTTGTGATATCGTTATCCTTTTGTTCTTCAACCACATTACAAACCCCTTGGCCCCATTACAACCTTGATTAAAGACCTCTTGATTCATGAAGTTGTATGATCTAAATAGTGGAGAATAGGTGGACAAGCAAGAATATGGTAGAACTGTTTTCATGAGATTGATTGAGTGTAAACACTTCACCACTACTTTAAAGAGTGAAAATCATGAGGGTATCCCATGTGAGAAGTTGAGATTAAATTTGAACATGCACTATTTTGATTGAGATATGTTATGTTAATATTGGCTTAACTCAAACAATTTACATTCAAGCATGATTTTTTGTGAAATTCTTTAAGCTATTGATTAGTTTATAAGACTTGTTCAAAGATTGTCTCTAATTTATATTGAAAGGAATAGGAGTAAATATTTTTAGTATATGTAGTTTATTTATATTTTAGTTTTTCAATGTTTGTGGGTATCGTTCTAGTAAACCCTCACGAGACTAAACTCGTCCACTAGGGACACCTAGGGGTTTAAAGGCTTGTGTCACATGCTAAGTGCCACCGTGATTTCCTACGAAAATGGATTAGATTAGATTTTCTTATTTTATTTTTATTGAGTCGTTGCTAGGGACTAGCAACAATCTAAGTGTGGGGGTGTGATAACTCGTATAATTATATAGTTTTTAGTTATGTTTTATTATTGTTTTGTGTCAAATACGAGTTATTATTGTTTAGTCTAATTGTGTTTATGATCTTTTATATTTTTATGTAATTTGGTGTTTTTCACAAGTTTCTTTGAGTGATTTCATATTACTAGAATTAAGGGCAAATCCAGTTCAATTCCAGTTCCGACACCTTTTGCCATATCAGCTATATCTGGAGTTTCACTGAAGCAATAAGGCTGAAATTTTAACCGTGCAAAGTTAAGAGGCATATCTATCTTTTTCATGTTTTACACTTCTTGAAACGGAGTCGTTTTCCCTAGCGAAATCAACGATCAAGTTGGCTGATGTGCAATGACGTCTGTCCTGAGCAGTTTTCGCATTTTGACCATATCGTCCGATAAACATCAGCAAATGAGTTGATTCCAACGGCTATAGATCACTAACGGATAGGGGAACATTTGTCTAGAAGACCATGTGATCAGATCAAGCCTCCAATATTGAAGAAATCGACCATCAAGTTGGCTGATGTGCAATGACGTCTGTGCTGACCTGTTTTCGTATTTTGCCCATATCTTCTTCTCCACATCAGAAAATGAGCTGATTCCAACGGCTATGAATCAGTAACTCATAGGGGAACATTTTTCTAGAAGGCCATGTGATCAGATCAGGTCTCCAAGATTGACAAAATCGACCATCAAGTTGGCTGATCAAAATGGTCATACAATATGACGAAAAATGTTAGAAAAATGCACCCACCTATTATACCTACCTTTGAAATTTGTAAAGCTTGTCTCTTGTCATTTAGCCCTCCAAAATGTGTATAAATAGAGGGCCTTGGATGATTGTAGAGGATCATATTGTACATAGGTAGGATATTAGCCATTGTAATAAAATTCTCTAAGTTTTCTTCTTCTTTCTTTTCTCTAGTTTTCTTTTTCTTTAGAAAGAGCAAGAGGTTGGATAATTAATATTCTTCTTCTTCTTCTTTCTTTCTTTTATTTTCTTCTTAGATTCTATTTAATTTTATGTTTATAATGCCTATGCTAGGCTAAACTTCTATTTGGTTAAGGGTGATTTCAAAGCCCTAGACATGTTTTGTGATTGATTTTTAGATTCTATCTATCATTAATTTTCTATCAAAGTTGCTTATGTTCTTCTACAAGAATTTTTCATGATGTTGTCTTGATTTATTTAGGTGTACAACTAGATAGATCTTGATAATTATCTATTGCTAGTCTAGGAGTCTTGATCCGTGTAATTGTCTTGATTTCCTATTCATAAGTGGCAATTTGTGATTAATGATTATGGTCAAGTTTTCAATAATTGCAAAGTGGAACATAACCTAAGTTGAACAATCCGAGCTTATGTGTTTGTTGCTTAGATCAACCTATCTTTCTCATCATAAAGCTGCCATTAAATTGAATTTAGAGAGCTTATTCTAGGTTGTTTAATGGTTAGAGATTAAATAGAGAGCTTATTCTATTTAACGACAAACTAAGGAAAGATTGGGATAACAGAGCTTGTTGTTATCTACGGTTGTTAACTTTGATAGTTGGTTGATATTGATAGATCTGAAATTGATTCTTAATGATGTCTAGTGGTGGAGAATGAAACCTTAACCATATTTTTCATATTTGATTCTTCTTACTTACTTGTTTTCTTACTTTTCTAGTTTGCTTATTTTTAAAAGTATATTTATTTTTATTGGCTGGTTATACCGCCTAATTTGTATATTAACTTTGTTTTATTTTTATTGGCTTGTTATACCGCCTAATTTAGTTAAGGTTTATTTCGATTTAATAAGAATAAACCAAGTAACAAATAGACTTTCTATCAAACCTTACCCAAAAGAGTGTATCTTATTTAACCTTGCACTAAAAAGATAAATTGTAAGTATAGTAGTTAGCAAGGGTCGAGTACTCAGGGATTGGGTTTTAGTTTATAAGTTAATAGTTTAAAACTTAAATTCAAGAACAATAAAAGAAAAGGGGTTTTTGAAGCCAGATTTAAACTAAGTAAATAATAAGAATAAGATGCAAGGCGGTATAACCAGCCAATAAAAATATATATACTAAATTAGGCGGTATAACCAGCCAATAAAAATATATATACTAAATTAGGCGGTATAACCAGCCAATAAAAATAAAACAAAGTTAATATACAAATTAGGCGGTATAACCAGCCAATAAAAATAAATATAAAAAATAAGCAAACTAAAAGTAAGAAAACAAGTAAGTAAGAAGAATCAAATATGAAAAATATGGTTAAGGTTTCATTCTCCACCACTAGACATCATTAAGAATCAATTTCAGATCTATCAATATCAACCAACTATCAAAGTTAACAACCGTAGATAACAACAAGCTCTGTTACCCCAATCTTTCCTTAGTTTGTCGTTAAATAGAACAAGCTCTCTATTTAATCTCTAACCATTAAACAACCTAGAATAAGCTCTCTAAATTCAATTTAATGGCAGCTTTATGATGAGAAAGATAGGTTGATCTAAGCAACAAACACATAAGCTCGGATTGTTCAACTTAGTTTATGTTCCACTTTGCAATTATTGAAAACTTGACCATAATCATTAATCACAAATTGCCACTTATGAATAGGAAATCAAGACAATTACACGGATCAAGACTCCTAAACTAGCAATAGATAATTATCAAGATCTATCTAGTTGTACACCTAAATAAATCTAGACAACATCATGAACAATTCTTGTAGAAGAACATAAGCAACTTTGATAGAGAATTAATGATAGATAGAATCTGAAAATCAATCACAAAACATGTCTAGGGCTTTGAAATCACCCTTAACCAAATAGAAGTTTAGCCTAGCATAGGCACTATAAACATAAAATTAAATAGAATCTAAGAAGAAAATAAAAGAAAGAAAGAAGAAGAAGAAGAATATTAATTATCCAACCTCTTGCTCTTTCTAAAGAAAAAGAAAACTAGAGAAAAGAAAGAAGAAGAAAACTTAGAGAATTTATTACAATGGCTAATATCCTACCTATCTACAATATGATCCTCTACAATCATCCAAGGCCCTCTATTTATACACATTTTGGAAGGCTAAATGACAAGAGACAAGCTTTACAAATTTCAAAGGTAGGTATAATAGGTGGGTGAATTTTTCTAACAATTTTCGTCATATTGTATGACAATTTTGATCAGTCAACTTGATGGTCGATTTCGTCAATGTTGGAGGCCTGATCTGATCACATGGTCTTCTAGAAAAAGGTTCCCCTATCAGTTACGGATCCATAGCCATTGGAATCAGCTCATTTGCTGATGTGGATAAGCAGATATGGGCAAAATACGAAAACAGGTCAGCACAGACGTCATTGCACATCAGCCAACTTGATGGTCGATTTCTCTAGGGAAAACGACTCCGTTTCAAGAACTATAAAACATGCAAAAGATAGATATGCCTCTTAGCTTTGCACGGCTACAAATTTCAGCCTTATTGCTTCAGTGAAACTCCAGATATAGCTGATATGGCAAAATGTGTCGGAACTGGAACTGAACTGGATTTGCCCTTAATTCTAGTAATCTGAAATCACTCAAAGAAACTTGTGAAAAACACCAAATTACATAAAAATATAAAAGATCATAAACACAATTAGACTAAACAATAATAACTCGTATTTGACACAAAACAATAATAAAACATAACTAAAAACTATATAATTATACGAGTTATCACACCCCCACACTTAGATTGTTGCTAGTCCCTAGCAACGACTCAATAAAAATAAAATAAGAAAATCTAATCTAATCCACTTTCGTAGGAAATCACGGTGGCACTTAGCATGTGACACAAGCCTTTAAACCCCTAGGTGTCCCTAGTGGACGAGTTTAGTCTCGTGAGGGTTTACTAGAACGATACCCACAAACATTGAAAAATTAAAATATAAATAAACTTCATATAAATAAACTACATATACTAAAAATATTTACTCCTAATCCTTTCAATACAAATTAGAGACAATATTTGAACAAGTCTTATAAACTAATCAATAGCTTAAAAAATTTCACAAAAAATCATGCTTGAATGTAAATTGTTTGAGTTAAGCCAATATTAGCATAACATATCTCAATCAAAATAGTGCATGTTCAAATTTAATCTCAACTTCTCACATGGGATACTCTCTTGATTTTCACTCTTTAAAGTAGTGGTAAAGTGTTTACACTCAATCAATCTCATGAAAACACTTCTACCATATGCTTGCTTGTCCACCTATTCTCCACTAAAAGATCATGCAACTTCATAAATCAAGAGGTCTTTAATCAAGGTTGTAATGGGGCCAAGGGGTTTGTAATGTGGTTGAAGAACAAAAGGATAAAGATATCACAAAGGTTCCAAAGAGTTCATAAAGTTTAGAGACATAAAAAGATTATACAAAGAAACTTCTCAAAACTCTTTACAAGTACATAGTCACCTAGGCCGGATATTCATGTTGGGCCTTTTCTTCATTCTAAACAACTTTGTAACATCTTTTTCTTTTTCCACAAATTCAAGAGATGATTCATTTTTTTTTTTTTATATAGGAATGTATTTGCCAGTATTCCATTTCTTTTTCTCTTGACTTTTCTTTTCTTTTCCCCCCACACTTATTTCTTGTTTCTAACCAAAAAAATATCCCTTGTCTTTGCAACTTGTCTCAAATCATGCTAATTCATCTTTGGAACAAAGGTAAAGATATAAGTATATTTAGGTTAGGGACAAGTTATGGTTACCAAAGAGATAGCTTATTCAATGTAGGCTCAAATTGGTTCACTAAGGGTGTGTTCTCTTGGAACATCAATAAGGGATGGTTGTTTGGCCCTGGCTAAAAATCCTAATGCCTCTATCATATTCATGTTGTCACATGCATCAATATAGTCTCAAACGGTTTAAAGCAAGTTCTAGAGAATCATGTAATCATAAGAGCACTCAAGAAAGAAATTAGATTGATTTGTATAATGCATCAATCATTTTAGGCTCAAAAACTCACAAGGATGATTATACAAGTCAGATTAAGTCTAAACATGCTTCTTTCTCAATCAACATATCATATTAACATTGGCTCATAAAAAGGTTGACATCAAGCTCAATTCTCATGAAAATCTTCTCACTAATAAATATGTTTTAGACTTATGCAATTCATATCTCATCATTGTATTAAAAAGGAACTAAAACACACTAAAAAATAATAATAATAATAAAGACTCATAAAAAAAAAATAGTAGACAAAAATAAAAGAAATCCTAAATCACTCCCCCCACACTTAATTCTTACATTGTCCTCAATGTAAGTCTATTAACTCAAATGAAAGAATCATGTGTAAGAGAAAAGAACTAATAACATAAGAATAGGAAAAGCTAAGACTCAAAACAAAACAAACTCATGCAACCTGAATAATCTTAAAATACTAAACAAAAATTAACAAGTAAACATAAAAAGATTAAAATCAAACTGACAAGGTGTGTCTCAAGTCTCCCTTACTCAGACCTTGTTCAGAATGAATACTTCTAAATTGCTTAAAACACAACAAACTATTTTTTTTTTTTTTTTGAAAAGAAGAAATCAAACTGACAAGATATGTCTCAAGTCTCCCTTACTCAGACCTTGTTCAGAATGAATACTTCTAAATGGCTTAAAACACAACAAATATTTTTTTTTTTTAAATTAGCAAAATATGTCCCTTACCCCCTACTAAAATATGACATTGTCCCCAATGTCAAATTTTAAAGGTAGAATTTAGGAGATATTACCTGCAGAGGTTGCTAACCACTTATTATAACTGAGACACAACAAGCAAAATGTTAGATAATGTCACAAAGACAAAGTGCAATCCACTCCTTGCTCGTCCATATCTCTTTTTCTTTTTCCGAGCGTTTGCGAAACAACCGTAGCAGATAAACACTCATAAGCTTGGAGCTTTTTGAGTAAATCTTCAATGGTTGTAGCAGAAATTATGGTTCTCCTTGCCTCTGAAAACATGAATCCATTATCCACAGCATTATCTAAATATGAAAGCAAATTACTAAAATAACCATTAATATTAAGCAAACCAATGGGTTTCTTATTTGTGACCAAAGATGACCAAGAAGCCACACAAGCTATTTCTTCCAATGTACCCAGACCTCCTGGTAAAGCAATGAATGCATCGGCAGAATGGTACATGATTGTTATCCGTTCAGGGATACTCCAGACTTGTATTTCCTTACCCAAGGTAGGTCCACAAAAATCTGTGAATAGTTTTGGCACGATTCCTAGAACTGGACTTCCTCCGGCGTGTGCTGCTGTAGCGACTGCTCCCATTAAACCCGTACTACCGCCTCCATAAATCAAGTGGATCTTTTGTTGGGCAAGTATTACTCCAACTCTTATGGCTTCATCAGCGAATATGTTATTTTTCCCTGGATAAGCACCTCCAAAGACACAAATTTTTTTAATGCGCTGGGATGAAGTACTTTCCATTTTTTTTTCTTCGAGTGCCTGAAAGAGAATGAGTACATGGTGTAATATATAGAGGACTGAGTAGTGAATCAGACAAGAGTAATAATGTCGCCGAAAGTGTATCTGACCTGTCAGAAGAAAATGTTAACCTAACAAAAGATTTTTGCGTGATTTCAGGAAGAAAATGAAAAAGAGAAGAAAAATCAACCGTAAAAGACAAATAAAGTTATTGCAAATCAAACCAAAAGCTGAGAAGTCATTTATTGTAGTTGTGATTGTGGCTCACATCTTCCTCTGGTTTTACGTCCAGAAACGGCTTAAACGCCTTCTATGAGTCGAGGATATGCTTCCCATCCAGTTTTCTTACAAGCTGGCAAACAGGGTCTTTTAACATCAGATTCCCAAGATGTTGCCATTCCCTTTGGAATTGCGGCCATAAATCAAGAATTTCTCTTTGTACGTCTCCACTAGGATGCGTCTCAAGAGAAAGTTGGATATTACCCAAATTCTCCTTACTCAGTCCATCCTTAATGAATTCAATTTTATCATCTCGATTAGAGGACGGAATCCCAATAGAACGACATTTACCGTTACACGTCCATCGTGCACATTTGTGGCAATTTGAACTCATGCGCTTTGCTCGTCGCTTCTTTGCAAAAGTGCTTCTACCTGTACCTGGTAAATGCAAAACAGGAAGATATTCATCTTCACGTACCTTGGCTTCAATTATCCAACGTATGTCGTCAGGAATCCCTTTGTGCATAAGCATTCTTAATCTTTCAAGTCGAACTTGGTAAAGCTTCAGTAAAATATTTCGAGGAAAAGGAGGAAATCGTTTCTGCAATCTTGTGAGAATATCATCCATCCTGAAAAAAAAATTGAAAAAAATTGAAAGAGAAATTGGAAGAGAAATTTATATACAATATCAGTTTTGTGGGTAGCTGATGGAACCGATTTAAATAATCACGGAGTACCGTTATCCGCCATTTAACCGGGGTTAAAAAAAATTATATTTACATCTAGTTATTTTCAAAACAAGGATCAGAAAGAAAAACAACATAAAAAGACTCAAAAACAAAACACTCTAAATAAAATCCTAAATTCTTCCCCCCACACATAATTCTTACATTGTCATTAATGTAATGCTATTATCCCCCAATGCAAGAATTATATGTAAGAGAAAAGAACTATTAAACAAAAGAAACTTATGCAGCCTAAATGAACTTAAAAACAGTAAACACAATTAACAAAGAAACATAAGAAATAAAAATAAAAACAATAAAAATAATAAAAGAAAAAGGAAAAGAAAGAGAAAGAAAATCTGAATATGGAAGGTTGGCAATTTCATCTTTAATTGGGCTGCCTTCCCAATTAACACTTGAGTTAGTGTTTTGAATCTAACCAACACCCCTTCTTGGCTTTTTACGCTTGTCAGGCTCATACATGAAATTTTCCAAATTTATGCGTTTGAGAGGTAGCTTTCTTTGCACAACAGTGGATGTATTCTCCATTACAAGTATTATTCCATCATCCTTGGTGGTGCATATCTCATCGAGGAATGATGCATCTTTTGGTACTTGTTGAATGACATCCACAAACAAACTGTTTAAGGTTTCCAGCGTGTCTTGTTCATGTTCATCCTCCTTGATCTTTGCGAATCTACTAGGAAAAGGTGGAGAAGAAACATTAGTAAAAATTGGAATCTCAAACGTTACCTCAGGTGCTGAAATACTCTTATTTGGATCATTGGCTTCATTATCCTCATCTTGTTCCTCATTCCTCAAGGTCACAATAGTAGTATTCTCCTTTGGGTTAATCATTGTTTGGGCAGGGAGTTCTTCAGATCTTTGTGCTACCCATCCCACCATACTACTAGTCAATTGGATCATTTGCTTTTCCAAACTCTGGATGCTTGCCCTTGTTTCCTGTTGAAATTGCAATGTATCAGTAACAAGAGAATAGACAAGATCTTCTAAAGAAGTACCTGAGTTTTGAGTCATATGTGGTGGTTGAAAAAGATCTGGTTCTTGGGACCATGATTGATTGAAGCTAGATGGATGAGTGTAATTGGCATAAGGATCTACTTCTTGGTAATTTTTCGAGTAGCCATAATTAGTATGATCCCACCATCCCTCATGGTAAGTGTTTGAGTAATGATCATACTGTTGGTCTTGGAACACTTGATGGCCTTGACATCCTCCCATGGCCAATTGTTGAACTGGGAAGGTGACATTGGCTTGTTGATTCTCCATGTTCATGTATGCCACCAACTCTTCAAGTGTTATATTGCTCAATTCCATCGTTTTTTTTTTTGTTTTTTTTTCAAAATTTGATCAGAAAAACCCGTATGTACAAGAAAATAAAACTCATTAGAACTGAAAATAAGAATAAACCAAGTAACAAATAAACTAAAGAAAAAAATCCCCGGCAACGGCGCCAAAAATTTTGATGCACCCAAAAGAGTGTATCTTATTTAACCTTGCACTAAAAAGATCAATTGTAAGTATAGTAGTTAGCAAGGGTCGAGTCCTCAGGGATTGGGTTTTAATTTATGAGTTATTAGTTTATAACTTACATTCAAAGAAAACAATAAAAGAAAAGGGGTTTTTGAAGCCAGATTTAAACTAAAGTAAATAATAAGAATAAGACGCAAGGCGGTATAACCAGCCAATAAAAATATATATACTAAATTAGGCGGTATAACCAGCCAATAAAAATATATATACTAAATTAGGCGGTATAACCAGCCAATAAAAATAAAACAAAGTTAATATACAAATTAGGCGGTATAACCAGCCAATAAAAATAAATATACTTTTAAAAATAAGCAAACTAGAAAAGTAAGAAAACAAGTAAGTAAGAAGAATCAAATATGAAAAATATGGTTAAGGTTTCATTCTCCACCACTAGACATCATTAAGAATCAATTTCAGATCTATCAATATCAACCAACTATCAAAGTTAACAACCGTAGATAACAACAAGCTCTGTTATCCCAATCTTTCCTTAGTTTGTCGTTAAATAGACCAAGCTCTCTATTTAATCTCTAACCATCAAACAACCTAGAATAAGCTCTCTAGATTCAATTTAATGGCAGCTTTATGATGAGAAAGATAGGTTGATCTAAGCAACAAACACATAAGCTCGGATTGTTCAACTTAGGTTATGTTCCACTTTGCAATTATTGAAAACTTGACCATAATCATTAATCACAAATTGCCACTTATGAATAGGAAATCAAGACAATTACACGGATCAAGACTCCTAAACTAGCAATAGATAATTATCAAGATCTATCTAGTTGTACACCTAAACAAATCAAGACAACATCATGAACAATTCTTGTAGAAGAACATAAGCAACTTTGATAGAAAATTAATGATAGATAGAATCTGAAAATCAATTATAAAACATGTCTAGAGCTTTGAAATCACCCTTAACCAAATAGAAGTTTAGCCTAGCATAGGCATTGTAAACATAAACATAAAATTAAAGAAAATCTAAGAAGAAAATAAAAGAAAGAAAGAAGAAGAGGAAGAATATTAATTATCCAACCTCTTGCTCTCTCTAAAGAAAAAGAAAACTAGAGAAAAGAAAGAAAACTAGAGAAAAGAAAGAAGAAGAAAACTTAGAGAATTTTATTAAAATGGCTAATATCCTACCTATGTACAATATGATCCCTTACAATCATCCAAGGCCCTCTATTTATACACATTTTGGTGGGCTAAATGACAAGAGACAAGCTTTACAAATTTCAAAGGTAGGTATAATAGGTGGGTGCATTTTCTAACAATTTTCGTCATACATGACGATTTTGATCAGCCAACTTGATGGTCGATTTTGTCAATTTTGCAGGCCTTATCTGATCACATGGTCTTCTAGAAAAATGTTACCCTATCAGTTACTGATCCATAGCCGTTGGAATCAGATCATTTGCTGATGTGGATAAGAAGATATGGGCAAAATACGAAAACAGGTCAGCACAGACGTCATTGCACATCAGCCAACTTGATGGTCGATTTCGCTAGGGAAAACGACTCCGTTTCAAGAAGTGTAAAACATAAAAAAGATAGATATGCCTCTTAGCTTTGCACGGCTACATATTTCAGCCTTATTGCTTCAGTGAAACTCCAGATATAGCTGATATGGCAAAAGGTGTCGGAACTGGAACTGAACTGGATTTGCCCTTAATTCTAGTAATCTGAAATCACTCAAAGAAATATGTGAAAAACACCAAATTACATAAAAATATAAAAGATCATAAACACAATTAGACTAAACAATAATAACTCGTATTTGACACAAAACAATAATAAAACATAACTAAAAACTATATAATTATACGAGTTATCATACCCCCACACTTAGCTTTTTGCTAGTCCTCGAGCAAAATCAAATAAAAATAAAATAAGAAAATCTAATCTAATCCACTTTCGTAGGAAATCACGGTGGCACTTAGCATGTGACACAAGCCTTTAAACCCCTAGGTGTCCCTAGTGGACGAGTTTAGTCTCGTGAGGGTTTACTAGAACGATACCCACAAACATTGAAAAACTAAAATATAAATAAACTACATATACTAAAAATATTTATTCCTAATCCTTTTAATACAAATTAGAGACAATCTTTGAACAAGTCTTATAAACTAATCAATAGCTTAAAGAATTTCACAAAAAATCATGCTTGAATGTAAATTGTTTGAGTTAAGCCAATATTAACATAACATATCTCAATCAAAATAGTGCATGTTCAAATTTAATCTCAACTTCTCACATGGGATACTCTCTTGATTTTCACTCTTTAAAGTAGTGGTAAAGTGTTTACACTCAATCAATCTCATGAAAACACTTCTACCATATGCTTGCTTGTCCACCTATTCTCCACTAAAAGATCATGCAACTTCATAAATCAAGAGGTCTTTAATCAAGGTTGTAATGGGGCCAAGGGGTTTGTAATGTGGTTGAAGAACAAAAGGATAAAGATATCACAAAGGTTCCAAAGAGTTCATAAAGTTTAGAGACATAAAAAGATTATACAAAGAAACTTCTCAAAACTCTTTACAAGTACATAGTCACCTAGGCCGGATATTCATGTTGGGCCTTTTCTTCATTCTGAACAACTTTGTAACATCTTTTTCTTTTTCCCAAAATTCAAGAGATTATTCATATTCTTTTTTTTGAATGTATTTGCCAGTATTCCATTTCTTTTTTTTTTTTTTTTGACTTTTCTTTTCTTTCCCCCCCACACTTATTTCTTGTTTCTAACCCAAATTTTCAATAGATCTTCCTTGTCTTTGCAACTTGTCTCAAAACATGCTAATTCATCTTTGGAACAAAGGTAAGGATATAAGTATATTTAGGTTAGGGACAAGTTATGGTTACCAAAGAGATAGCTTATTTAATGTAGGCTCAAATTGGCTCACTAGGGGTGTGTTCTCTTGGAACATCAATAAGGGATGGCTGTTTGGCCCTGGCTAAAAATCCTAATGCCTCTATCATATTCATGTTGTCACATGCATCAATATAGTCTCAACAAGGTCTAAAGCAAGTTCTAGAGAATCATGTAATCATAAGAGCACTCAAGACAGAAATTAGATTGATTTATATACTGCATCAATCATTATAGGCTCAAAAACTCACAAGGATGATTATACAAGTCAGATTAAGTCTAAACATGCTTCTTTCTCAATCAACATATCATATTAACATTGGCTCATAAAAATTAGTATCAAGCTCAATTCTCATGAAAATCTTCTCACTAATAACTCTGTTTTAGACTTATGCAATTCATATCTCATCATTGTATTAAAAAGGAACTAAAACACACTAAAAATAATAATAAAGACTCATAAAAAAAAATAGTAGACAAAAATAAAAGAAATTCTAAATCATTCCCCCCACACTTAATTCTTACATTGTCCTCAATGTAAGTCTATTAACCCAAATGAAAGAATCATGTGTAAGAGAAAAGAACTAATAACATAAGAATAGGAATAACTAGACTCAAAACAAAACAAACTCATGAAACCTAAATAATCCTAAAATACTAAACAAAAATTAACAAGTAAACGTAAAAAGATTAAAATCAAACTGACAAGGTATGTCTCAAGTCTCCCTTACTCAGACCTTGTTCAGAATGAATACTTCTAAATTGCTTAAAACACAACAAATTTTTTTTTTTTTTTTTTTTTTTTTTTTTTTTTTGAAATTAGCAAAATATGTCCCTTACCTGCAGAGGTTGCTAACCACTTATTATAACTGAGACACAACAAGGAAAATGTTAGATAATGTCACAAAGACAAAGTGCAGTCCACTCCTTGCTCGTCCATATCTCATTTTCTTTTTCCGAGCGTTTGCGAAACAACCATAGCAGATAAACACTCATAAGCTTGGAGCTTTTTGAGTAAATCTTCAATGGTTGTAGCAGAAATTATGGTTCTCCTTGCCTCTGAAAACATGAATACATTATCCACAGCATTATCTAAATATGAAAGCAAATTACTAAAATAACCATTAATATTAAGCAAACCAATGGGTTTCTTATTTGTGACCAAAGATGACCAAGAAGTCACGCAAGCTATTTCTTCCAATGTACCCAGACCTCCTGGTAAAGCAATGAATGCATCGGCAGAATGGTACATGATTGTCATCCGTTCAGGGATACTCCAGACTTGTATTTCCTTACCCACGGTAGGTCCACAAAAACTTGTGAATAGTTTTGGCACGATTCCTAGAACTGGACTTCCTCCGGCGTGTGCTGCTGTAGCGACTGCTCCCATTAAACCCGTACTACCGCCTCCATAAATCAAGTGGATCTTTTGTTGGGCAAGTATTACTCCAACTCTTATGGCTTCATCAGCGAATATGTTATTTTTCCCTGGATAAGCACCTCCAAAGACACAAATTTTTTTAATGCGCTGGGATGAAGTACTTTCCATTTTTTTTTCTTCGAGTGCCTGAAAGAGAATGAGTACATGGTGTAATATATAGAGGACTGAGTAGTGAATCAGACAAGAGTAATAATGTCGCCGAAAGTGTATCTGACCTGTCAGAAGAAAATGTTAACCTAACAAAAGATTTTTGCGTGATTTCAGGAAGAAAATCAAAAAGAGAAGAAAAATCAACCGTAAAAGTCAAGAGTAATAATGTCGCCGAAAGTGTATCTGACCTGTCAGAAGAAAATGTTAACCTAACAAAAGCTTTTTGCGTGATTTCAGGAAGAAAATCAAAAAGAGAAGAAAAATCAACCGTAAAAGACAAATAAAAAAATGAGAATAATTACACAAATCGAATAACACGTAAATTAAACCGAAATAAAGTTATTGCAAATCAAACCAAAAGCTAAGAAGTCATTTATTGTAGTTGTGATTGTGGCTCACATCTTCCTCTGGTTTTACGTCCAGAAACGGCTTAAACGCCTTCTATGAGTCGAGGATATGCTTCCCATCCAGTTTTCTTACAAGCTGGCAAACAGGGTCTTTTAACATCAGATTCCCGAGATGTTGCCATTCCCTTTGGAATTGCGGCCATAAATCAAGAATTTCTCTTTGTACGTCTCCACTAGGATGCGTCTCAAGAGAAAGTTGGATATTACCCAAATTCTCCTTACTCAGTCCATCCTTAATGAATTCAATTTTATCATCTCGATTAGAGGACGGAATCCCAATTGAACGACATTTACCGTTACACGTCCATCGTGCACATTTGTGGCAATTTGAACTCATGCGCTTTGCTCGTCGCTTCTTTGCAAAAGTGCTTCTACCTGTACCTGGTAAATGCAAAACAGGAAGATATTCATCTTCACGTACCTTGGCTTCAATTATCCAACGTATGTCTTCATGAATCCCTTTGTGCATAAGCATTCTTAATCTTTCAAATCGAACTTGGTAAAGCTTCAGTAATATATTTCGAGGAAAAGGAGGAAATCGTTTCTGCAATCTTGTGAGAATATCATCCATCCCGAAAAAACAAAATAATGAAAGAGAAATTTATATACAATATCAGTTTTGTGGGTAGCTGATGGAACCGATTTAAATAATCACGGAGTACCGTTATCCGCCATTTAACCGGGGTAAAAAAAATAAAATTTATATTTACATCTAGTTATTTTCAAAACAAGGATCAGAAAGAAAAACAGCATAAGAAGACTCAAAAACAAAACACTCTAAATAAAATCCTAAATTCTTCCCCCCACACATAATTTTTACATTGTCATTAATGTAATGCTATTATCCCCCAATGCAAGAATTATATGTAAGAGAAAAGAACTATTAAACAAAAGAAACTTATGCAGCCTAAATGAACTTAAAAACAGTAAACACAATTAACAAAGAAACATAAGAAATAAAAATAAAAACAATAAAAATAATAAAAGAAAAAGGAAAAGAAAGAGAAAGCAAATCTGAATATGGAAGGTTGGCAATTTCATCTTTAACTGGGCTGCCTTCCCAATTAACACTTGAGTTAGTGTTTTGAATCTAACCAACACCCCTTCTTGGCTTTTTAGGCTTGTCAGGCTCATACATGAAATTTCCCAAATTTATGCGTTTGAGAGGAAGCTTTCTTTGCACAACAGTGGATGCATTCTCCATTACAAGTATTATTCCATCATCATTGGTGCTGCATATGTCATCGAGGAATGGAGCATATTTTGATACTTGTTGAATGACCTCCACAAACAAGTTGTTTAAGGTTTCCGGCATGTGTTGTTCATGTTCTTCCTCCTTGAACTTTTCAAATCTACTAGGAAAAGGTGGAGAAGAAACATTAGTAAAAAGTGAAACCTTAAACGTTACCTCAGGTGCCGAAATACTCTTATTTGGATCTTTGGCTTCATTATCCTCAAGAATAGAATCCATCTCTAATTTTGTTTCATCCTCATCTTGTTCCTCATTCTTCAAGGTCACAATAGTAGCATTCTCCTTTGGGTTAACCATCGTTTGGGCTGGGAGTTCTTCAGATCTTTGTGCTACCCATCCCACCATACTACTAGCCAATTGGCTCATTTCCTTTTCCAAACTCTGGATGCTTGCCCTTGTTTCCTGTTGAAATTGCAAAGTATTAGTAACAAGAGAATAGACAAGATCTTCTAAAGAAGTACCTGAGTTTTGAGTCATATGTGATGGCTGAAAAAGATCTGATTCTTGAGACCATGATTGATTGAAGCTAGATGGATGAGTGTAATTGGCATAAGGATCTACTTCTTGGTAATTTTCTGAGTAGCCATAATTAGTATGATCCCACCATCCCTCATGGTAAGTGTTTGAGTAATGATCATACTGTTGGTCTTGGAACACTTGATGGCCTTGACATCCTCCCATGGCCAATTGTTGAACTGGGTAGGTGAGATTGGCTTGTTGATTTTCCATGTTCATGTATGCCACCAACTCTTCAAGTGTTAGATTGCTTAATTCCATCGTTTTTTTTTTTTTTTTTTTTTTAAAAAATTGATAAGAAAAACTTGTATGTACAAGAAAATAGAACTAATTAGAACTGAAAATAAGAATAAACCAAGTAACAAATAAACTAAAGAAAACAATCCCCGGCAACGGCGCCAAAAATTTTAATGCACCCAAAAGAGTGTATCTTATTTAACCTTGCACTAAAAAGATCAATTGTAAGTATAGTAGTTAGCAAGGGTCGAGTCCTCAGGGATTGGGTTTTAATTTATGAGTTATTAGTTTATAACTTACATTCAAAGAAAACAATAAAAGAAAAGGGGTTTTTGAAGCCAGATTTAAACTAAAGTAAATAATAAGAATAAGATGCAAGGCGGTATAACCAGCCAATAAAAATATATATACTAAATTAGGCGGTATAACCAGCCAATAAAAATATATATACTAAATTAGGCGGTATAACCAGCCAATAAAAATAAAACAAAGTTAATATACAAATTAGGCGGTATAACCAGCCAATAAAAATAAATATACTTTTAAAAATAAGCAAACTAGAAAAGTAAGAAAACAAGTAAGTAAGAAGAATCAAATATGAAAAATATGGTTAAGGTTTCATTCTCCACCACTAGACATCATTAAGAATCAATTTCAGATCTATCAATATCAACCAACTATCAAAGTTAACAACCGTAGATAACAACAAGCTCTGTTATCCCAATCTTTCCTTAGTTTGTCGTTAAATAGAACAAGCTCTCTATTTAATCTCTAACCATCAAACAACCTAGAATAAGCTCTCTAGATTCAATTTAATGGCAGCTTTAAGATGAGAAAGATAGGTTGATCTAAGCAACAAACACATAAGCTCGGATTGTTCAACTTAGGTTATGTTCCACTTTGCAATTATTGAAAACATGACCATAATCATTAATCACAAATTGCCACTTATGAATAGGAAATCAAGACAATTACACGGATCAAGACTCCTAAACTAGCAATAGATAATTATCAAGATCTATCTAGTTGTACACCTAAACAAATCAAGACAACATCATGAACAATTCTTGTAGAAGAACATAAGCAACTTTGATAGAAAATTAATGATAGATAGAATCTGAAAATCAATTATAAAACATGTCTAGAGCTTTGAAATCACCCTTAACCAAATAGAAGTTTAGCCTAGCATAGGCATTGTAAACATAAACATAAAATTAAAGAAAATCTAAGAAGAAAATAAAAGAAAGAAAGAAGAAGAGGAAGAATATTAATTATCCAACCTCTTGCTCTCTCTAAAGAAAAAGAAAACTAGAGAAAAGAAAGAAGAAGAAAACTTAGAGAATTTTATTAAAATGGCTAATATCCTACCTATGTACAATATGATCCCTTACAATCATCCAAGGCCCTCTATTTATACACATTTTGGAGGGCTAAATGACAAGAGACAAGCTTTACAAATTTCAAAGGTAGGTATAATAGGTGGGTGCATTTTCTAACAATTTTCGTCATACATGACGATTTTGATCAGCCAACTTGATGGTCAATTTTGTCAATTTTGCAGGCCTTATCTGATCACATGGTCTTCTAGAAAAATGTTACCCTATCAGTTACTGATCCATAGCCGTTGGAATCAGCTCATTTTCTGATGTGGATAAGAAGATATGGGCAAAATACGAAAACAGGTCAGCACAGACGTCATTGCACATCAGCCAACTAGATGGTCGATTTCGCTAGGGAAAACGACTCCGTTTCAAGAAGTGTAAAACATAAAAAAGATAGATATGCCTCTTAGCTTTGCACGGCTACAAATTTCAGCCTTATTGCTTCAGTGAAACCCCAGATATAGCTGATATGGCAAAAGGTGTCGGAACTGGAACTGAACTGGATTTGCCCTTAATTCTAGTAATCTGAAATCACTCAAAGAAACTTGTGAAAAACACCAAATTACATAAAAATATAAATGATCATAAACACAATTAGATCAATTGTAAGTATAATGATTAGCAAGGGTCGAGTCCTCAGGGATTGGGTTTTAATCTATGAGTTATTAGTTTATAACTTACGTTCAAAGAAAACAATAAAAGAAAAGGGGTTTTTGAAGCCAGATTTAAACTAAAGTAAATAATAAGAATAAGATGCAAGGCGGTATAACCAGCAAATAAAAATATATATACTAAATTAGGCGGTATAACCAGCCAATAAAAATATATATACTAAATTAGGCGGTATAACCAGCCAATAAAAATAAAACAAAGTTAATATACAAATTAGGCGGTATAACCAGCCAATAAAAATAAATTTACTTTTAAAAATAAGCAAACTAGAAAAGTAAGAAAACAAGTAAGTAAGAAGAATCAAATATGAAAAATATGGTTAAGGTTTCATTCTCCACCACTAGACATCATTAAGAATCAATTTCAGATCTATCAATATCAACCAATTATCAAAGTTAACAACCGTAGATAACAACAAGCTCTGTTATCCCAATCTTTCCTTAGTTTGTCGTTAAATAGAATAAGCTCTCTATTTAATCTCTAACCATTAAACAACCTAGAATAAGCTCTCTAAATTCAATTTAATGGCAGCTTTATGATGAGAAAGATAGGTTGATCTAAGCAACAAACACATAAGCTCGGATTGTTCAACTTAGGTTATGTTCCACTTTGCAATTATTGAAAACTTGACCATAATCATTAATCACAAATTGCCACTTATGAATAGGAAATCAAGACAATTACACGGATCAAGACTCCTAGACTAGCAATAGATAATTATCAAGATCTATCTAGTTGTACACCTAAATAAATCAAGACAACATCATGAAAAATTCTTGTAGAAGAACATAAGCAACTTTGATAGAAAATTAATGATAGATAGAATCTAAAAATCAATCACAAAACATGTCTAGGGCTTTGAAATCACCCTTAACCAAATAGAAGTTTAGCCTAGCATAGGCATTATAAACATAAAATTAAATAGAATCTAAGAAGAAAATAAAAGAAAGAAAGAAGAAGAAGAAGAATATTAATTATCCAACCTCTTGCTCTTTCTAAAGAAAAAGAAAACTAGAGAAAAGAAAGAAGAAGAAAACTTAGAGAATTTTATTACAATGGCTAATATCCTACCTATGTACAATATGATCCCTTACAATCATCCAAGGCCCTCTATTTATACACATTTTGGAGGGCTAAATGACAAGAGACAAGCTTTACAAATTTCAAAGGTAGGTATAATAGGTGGGTGCATTTTCTAACAATTTTCGTCATACATGACGATTTTGATCAGCCAACTTGATGGTCGAGTTTGTCAATTTTGCAGGCCTTATCGGATCACATGGTCTTCTAGAAAAATGTTACCCTATCTGTTACTGATCCATAGCCGTTCGAATCAGCTCATTTGCTGATATGGATAAGAAGATATGGGCAAAATACGAAAACAGGTCAGCACAGACGTCATTGCACATCAGCCAACTTGATGGTCGATTTCGCTAGGGAAAACGACTCCGTTTCAAGAAGTGTAAAACATAAAAAAGATAGATATGCCTCTTAGCTTTGCACGGCTACAAATTTCAGCCTTATTGCTTCAGTGAAACTCCAGATATAGCTGATATGGCAAAAGGTGTCGGAACTGGAACTGAACTGGATTTGCCCTTAATTCTAGTAATCTGAAATCACTCAAAGAAACTTGTGAAAAACACCAAATTACATAAAAATATAAAAGATCATAAACACAATTAGACTAAACAATAATAACTCGTATTTGACACAAAACAATAATAAAACATAACTAAAAACTATATAATTATACGAGTTATCATACCCCCACACTTAGCTTTTTGCTAGTCCTCGAGCAAAATCAAATAAAAATAAAATAAGAAAATCTAATCTAATCCACTTTCGTAGGAAATCACGGTGGCACTTAGCATGTGACACAAGCCTTTAAACCCCTAGGTGTCCCTAGTGGACGAGTTTAGTCTCGTGAGGGTTTACTAGAACGATACCCACAAACATTGAAAAACTAAAATATAAATAAACTACATATACTAAAAATATTTATTCCTAATCCTTTTCATACAAATTAGAGACAATCTTTGAACAAGTCTTATAAACTAATCAATAGCTTAAAGAATTTCACAAAAAATCATGCTTGAATGTAAATTGTTTGAGTTAAGCCAATATTAACATAACATATCTCAATCAAAATAGTGCATGTTCAAATTTAATCTCAACTTCTCACATGGGATACTCTCTTGATTTTCACTCTTTAAAGTAGTGGTAAAGTGTTTACACTCAATCAATCTCATGAAAACACTTCTACCATATGCTTGCTTGTCCACCTATTCTCCACTAAAAGATCATGCAATTTCATAAATCAAGAGGTCTTTAATCAAGGTTGTAATGGGGCCAAGGGGTTTGTAATGTGGTTGAAGAACAAAAGGATAAAGATATCACAAAGGTTCCAAAGAGTTCATAAAGTTTAGAGACATAAAAAGATTATACAAAGAAACTTCTCAAAACTCTTTACAAGTACATAGTCACCTAGGCCGGATATTCATGTTGGGCCTTTTCTTCATTCTGAACAACTTTGTAACATCTTTTTCTTTTTCCCAAAATTCAAGAGATTATTCATATTTTTTTTTTTGAATGTATTTGCCAGTATTCCATTTTTTTTTTTTTTTTTGACTTTTCTTTTCTTTCCCCCCCACACTTATTTCTTGTTTCTAACCCAAATTTTCAATAGATCTTCCTTGTCTTTGCAACTTGTCTCAAAACATGCTAATTCATCTTTGGAACAAAGGTAAGGATATAAGTATATTTAGGTTAGGGACAAGTTATGGTTACCAAAGAGATAGCTTATTTAATGTAGGCTCAAATTGGCTCACTAGGGGTGTGTTCTCTTGGAACATCAATAAGGGATGGCTGTTTGGCCCTGGCTAAAAATCCTAATGCCTCTATCATATTCATGTTGTCACATGCATCAATATAGTCTCAACAAGGTCTAAAGCAAGTTCTAGAGAATCATGTAATCATAAGAGCACTCAAGACATAAATTAGATTGATTTATATAATGCATCAATCATTATAGGCTCAAAAACTCACAAGGATGATTATACAAGTCAGATTAAGTCTAAACATGCTTCTTTCTCAATCAACATATCATATTAACATTGGCTCATAAAAATTAGTATCAAGCTCAATTCTCATGAAAATCTTCTCACTAATAACTCTGTTTTAGACTTATGCAATTCATATCTCATCATTGTATTAAAAAGGAACTAAAACACACTAAAAATAATAATAAAGACTCATAAAAAAAAATAGTAGACAAAAATAAAAGAAATTCTAAATCATTCCCCCCACACTTAATTCTTACATTGTCCTCAATGTAAGTCTATTAACCCAAATGAAAGAATCATGTGTAAGAGAAAAGAACTAATAACATAAGAATAGGAATAACTAGACTCAAAACAAAACAAACTCATGCAACCTAAATAATCCTAAAATACTAAACAAAAATTAACAAGTAAACGTAAAAAGATTAAAATCAAACTGACAAGGTATGTCTCAAGTCTCCCTTACTCAGACCTTGTTCAGAATGAATACTTCTAAATTGCTTAAAACACAACAAATTTTTTTTTTTTTTTTTTTTGAAATTAGCAAAATATGTCCCTTACCTGCAGAGGTTGCTAACCACTTATTATAACTGAGACACAACAAGGAAAATGTTAGATAATGTCACAAAGACAAAGTGCAGTCCACTCCTTGCTCGTCCATATCTATTTTTCTTTTTCCGAGCGTTTGCGAAACAACCGTAGCAGATAAACACTCATAAGCTTGGAGCTTTTTGAGTAAATCTTCAATGGTTGTAGCAGAAATTATGGTTCTCCTTGCCTCTGAAAACATGAATCCATTATCCACAGCATTATCTAAATATGAAAGCAAATTACTAAAATAACCATTAATATTAAGCAAACCAATGGGTTTCTTATTTGTGACCAAAGATGACTAAGAAGTCACGCAAGCTATTTCTTCCAATGTACCCAGACCTCCTGGTAAAGCAATGAATGCATCGGCAGAATGGTACATGATTGTCATCCGTTCAGGGATACTCCAGACTTGTATTTCCTTACCCACGGTAGGTCCACAAAAACTTGTGAATAGTTTTGGCACGATTCCTAGAACTGGACTTCCTCCGGCGTGTGCTGCTGTAGCGACTGCTCCCATTAAACCCGTACTACCGCCTCCATAAATCAAGTGGATCTTTTGTTGGGCAAGTATTACTCCAACTCTTATGGCTTCATCAGCGAATATGTTATTTTTCCCTGGATAAGCACCTCCAAAGACACAAATTTTTTTAATGCGCTGGGATGAAGTACTTTCCATTTTTTTTTTCTTCGAGTGCCTGAAAGAGAATGAGTACATGGTGTAATATATAGAGGACTGAGTAGTGAATCAGACAAGAGTAATAATGTCGCCGAAAGTGTATCTGACCTGTCAGAAGAAAATGTTAACCTAACAAAAGATTTTTGCGTGATTTCAGGAAGAAAATCAAAAAGAGAAGAAAAATCAACCGTAAAAGTCAAGAGTAATAATGTCGCCGAAAGTGTATCTGACCTGTCAGAAGAAAATGTTAACCTAACAAAAGATTTTTGCGTGATTTCAGGAAGAAAATCAAAAAGAGAAGAAAAATCAACCGTAAAAGACAAATAAAAAAATGAGAATAATTACACAAATCGAATAACACGTAAATTAAACCAAAATAAAGTTATTGCAAATCAAACCAAAAACTGAGAAGTCATTTATTGTAGTTGTGATTGTGGCTCACATCTTCCTCTGGTTTTACGTCCAGAAACGGCTTAAACGCCTTCTATGAGTCGAGGATATGCTTCCCATCCAGTTTTCTTACAAGCTGGCAAACAGGGTCTTTTAACATCAGATTCCCAAGATGTTGCCATTCCCTTTGGAATTGCGGCCATAAATCAAGAATTTCTCTTTGTACGTCTCCACTAGGATGCGTCTCAAGAGAAAGTTGGATATTACCCAAATTCTCCTTACTCAGTCCATCCTTAATGAATTCAATTTTATCATCTCGATTAGAGGACGGAATCCCAATAGATGGACATTTACCGTTACACGTCCATCGTGCACATTTGTGGCAATTTGAACTCATGCACTTTGCTCGTCGCTTCTTTGCAAAAGTGCTTCTACCTGTACCTGGTAAATGCAAAACAGGAAGATATTCATCTTCACGTACCTTGGCTTCAATTATCCAACGTATGTCTCCAGGAATCCCTTTGTGCATAAGCATTCTTAATCTTTCGAATCGAACTTGGTAAAGCTTCAGTAAAATATTTCGAGGAAAAGGAGGAAATCGTTTCTGCAATCTTGTGAGAATATCATCCATCCTGAAAAAAAAAAATGAAAAAAATTTGAAAGAGAAATTGGAAGAGAAACTTATATACAATATCAGTTTTTTGGGTAGCTGATGGAACCGACTTAAATAATCACGTAGTACCGTTATCCGCCATTTAACCGGGGTTAAAAAAAATTTATATTTACATCTAGTTATTTTCAAAACAAGGATCAGAAAGAAAAACAACATAAAAAGACTCAAAAACAAAACACTCTAAATAAAATCCTAAATTCTTCCCCCCACACATAATTCTTACATTGTCATTAATGTAATGCTATTAACCCAAATGAAAGAATCATGTGTAAGTGAAAAGAACTATTAAACAAAATAAACTTATGCAGCCTAAATGAACTTAAAAACACTAAACACAATTAACAAAGAAACATAAGAAAAAGAGAGCAAATCTGAGGATGGCAGTTTGGCAATGCTTTCACTAATTAGGCTGCCTCCCCCAATTAGCACTTGATTTAGTGTTTTGAACCTAACCAACACCCCTTCTTGGCATTTTAGGCTTGTCAGGCTCATACATGAAATTTCCCAAATTTATGCGTTTGAGAGGAAGCTTTCTTTGCACAACAGTTGATGCATTCTCCATTACAAGTATTATTCCATCATCCTTTGTGGTGCATATGTCATCGAGGAATGGAGCATATTTTGATACTTGTTGAATGACCTCCACAAACAAGTTGTTTAAGGTTTCTGGCATGTGTTGTTCATGTTCTTTCTCCTTGAACTTTGTAAATCTACTAGGAAAAGGTGGAGAAGAAACATTAGTAAAAAGTGAAACCTTAAACGTTACCTCAGGTGCCGAAATACTCTTATTTGGATCTTTGGCTTCATTATCCTCAAGAATAGAATCCATCTCTAATTTTGTTTCATCCTCATCTTGTTCCTCATTCTTCAAGGTCACAATAGTAGCATTCTCCTTTGGGTTA
This sequence comes from Fremontodendron californicum, assembly GCA_030761205.1. Classification (NCBI taxonomy): domain Eukaryota; kingdom Viridiplantae; phylum Streptophyta; class Magnoliopsida; order Malvales; family Malvaceae; genus Fremontodendron; species Fremontodendron californicum. The sequence continues at coordinate 3,533,124 of JAULJL010000026.1, forward strand.
ACCATCGTTTGGGCTGGGAGTTCTTCAGATCTTTGTGCTACCCATCCCACCATACTACTAGCCAATTGGCTCATTTGCTTTTCCAAACTCTGGATGCTTGCCCTTGTTTCCTGTTGAAATTGCAAAGAATCAGTAACAAGAGAATAGACAAGATCTTCTAAAGAAGTACCTGAGTTTTGAGTCATATGTGGTGGTTGAAAAAGATCTGGTTCTTGAGACCATGATTGATTGAAGCTAGATGGATGAGTGTAATTGGCATAAGGATCTACTTCTTGGTAATTTTTCGAGTAGCCATAATTAGTATGATCCCACCATCCCTCATGGTAAGTGTTTGAGTAATGATCATACTGTTGGTCTTGGAACACTTGATGGCCTTGACATCCTCCCATGGCCAATTGTTGAACTGGGGAGGTGAGATTGGCTTGTTGATTCTCCATGTTCATGTATGCCACCAACTCTTCAAGTGTTAGATTGCTCAATTCCATTGTTTTTTTTTTTTTTTTTTTAAATTTGAAAAGAAAAACTTGTATGTACAAGAAAATAAAACTAATTAGAACTGAAAATAAGAATAAACCAAGTAACAAATAAACTAAAGAAAGCAATCCCCGGCAACGACGCCAAAAATTTGATGCACCCAAAAGAGTGTATCTTATTTAACCTTGCACTAAAAAGATCAATTGTAAGTATAATGATTAGGAAGGGTCGAGTCCTCAGGGATTGGGTTTTAATCTATGAGTTATTAGTTTATAACTTACGTTCAAAGAAAACAATAAAAGAAAAGGGGTTTTTGAAGCCAGATTTAAACTAAAGTATATAATAAGAATAAGATGCAAGGCGGTATAACCAGCCAATAAAAATATATATACTAAATTAGGCGGTATAACCAGCCAATAAAAATATATATACTAAATTAGGCGGTATAACCAGCCAATAAAAATAAAACAAAGTTAATATACAAATTAGGCGGTATAACCAGCCAATAAAAATAAATATACTTTTAAAAATAAGCAAACTAGAAAAGTAAGAAAACAAGTAAGTAAGAAGAATCAAATATGAAAAATATGGTTAAGGTTTCATTCTCCACCACTAGACATCATTAAGAATCAATTTCAGATCTATCAATATCAACCAACTATCAAAGTTAACAACCGTAGATAACAACAAGCTCTGTTATCCCAATCTTTCCTTAGTTTGTCGTTAAATAGAATAAGCTCTCTATTTAATCTCTAACCATTAAACAACCTAGAATAAGCTCTCTAAATTCAATTTAATGGCAGCTTTATGATGAGAAAGATAGGTTGATCTAAGCAACAAACACATAAGCTCGGATTGTTCAACTTAGGTTATGTTCCACTTTGCAATTATTGAAAACTTGACCATAATCATTAATCACAAATTGCCACTTATGAATAGGAAATCAAGACAATTACACGGATCAAGACTCCTAGACTAGCAATAGATAATTATCAAGATCTATCTAGTTGTACACCTAAATAAATCAAGACAACATCATGAAAAATTCTTGTAGAAGAACATAAGCAACTTTGATAGAAAATTAATGATAGATAGAATCTAAAAATCAATCACAAAACATGTCTAGGGCTTTGAAATCACCCTTAACCAAATAGAAGTTTAGCCTAGCATAGGCATTATAAACATAAAATTAAATAGAATCTAAGAAGAAAATAAAAGAAAGAAAGAAGAAGAAGAAGAATATTAATTATCCAACCTCTTGCTCTTTCTAAAGAAAAAGAAAACTAGAGAAAAGAAAGAAGAAGAAAACTTAGAGAATTTTATTACAATGGCTAATATCCTACCTATGTACAATATGATCCTTTACAATCATCCAAGGCCCTCTATTTATACACATTTTGGAGGGCTAAATGACAAGAGACAAGCTTTACAAATTTCAAAGGTAGGTATAATAGGTGGGTGCATTTTCTAACAATTTTCGTCATACATGACGATTTTGATCAGCCAACTTGATGGTCGATTTTGTCAATTTTGCAGGCCTTATCTGATCACATGGTCTTCTAGAAAAATGTTACCCTGTCAGTTACTGATCCATAGCCGTTGGAATCAGCTCATTTGCTGATGTGGATAAGAAGATATGGGCAAACTATGAAAACAGGTCAGCACAGACGTCATTGCACATCAGCCAACTTGATGGTCGATTTCGCTAGGGAAAACGACTCCGTTTCAAGAAGTGTAAAACATAAAAAAGATAGATATGCCTCTTAGCTTTGCACGGCTACAAATTTCAGCCTTATTGCTTCAGTGAAACTCCAGATATAGCTGATATGGCAAAAGGTGTCGGAACTGAACTGAACTGGATTTTTATTGTTAGAAAAATTTTGATGCACCCAAAAGAGTGTATCTTATTTAACCTTGCACTAAAAAGATCAATTGTAAGTATAGTAGTTAGCAAGGGTCGAGTCCTCAGGGATTGGGTTTTAATTTATGAGTTATTAGTTTATAACTTACATTCAAAGAAAACAATAAAAGAAAAGGGGTTTTTGAAGCCAGATTTAAACTAAAGTAAATAGTAAGAATAAGATGCAAGGCGGTATAACCAGCCAATAAAAATATATATACTAAATTAGACGGTATAACCAGCCAATAAAAATATATATACTAAATTAGGCGGTATAACCAGCCAATAAAAATAAAACAAAGTTAATATACAAATTAGGCGGTATAACCAGCCAATAAAAATAAATATACTTTTAAAAATAAGCAAACTAGAAAAGTAAGAAAACAAGTAAGTAAGAAGAATCAAATATGAAAAATATGGTTAAGGTTTCATTCTCCACCACTAGACATCATTAAGAATCAATTTCAGATCTATCAATATCAACCAACTATCAAAGTTAACAACCGTAGATAACAACAAGCTCTGTTATCCCAATCTTTCCTTAGTTTGTCGTTAAATAGAACAAGCTCTCTATTTAATCTCTAACCATCAAACAACCTAGAATAAGCTCTCTAGATTCAATTTAATGGCAGCTTTATGATGAGAAAGATAGGTTGATCTAAGCAACAAACACATAAGCTCGGATTGTTCAACTTAGGTTATGTTCCACTTTGCAATTATTGAAAACTTGACCATAATCATTAATCACAAATTGCCACTTATGAATAGGAAATCAAGACAATTACACGGATCAAGACTCCTAAACTAGCAATAGATAATTATCAAGATCTATCTAGTTGTACACCTAAACAAATCAAGACAACATCATGAACAATTCTTGTAGAAGAACATAAGCAACTTTGATAGAAAATTAATGATAGATAGAATCTGAAAATCAATTATAAAACATGTCTAGAGCTTTGAAATCACCCTTAACCAAATAGAAGTTTAGCCTAGCATAGGCATTGTAAACATAAACATAAAATTAAAGAAAATCTAAGAAGAAAATAAAAGAAAGAAAGAAGAAGAGGAAGAATATTAATTATCCAACCTCTTGCTCTCTCTAAAGAAAAAGAAAACTAGAGAAAAGAAAGAAAACTAGAGAAAAGAAAGAAGAAGAAAACTTAGAGAATTTTATTAAAATGGCTAATATCCTACCTATGTACAATATGATCCTCTACAATCATCCAAGGCCCTCTATTTATACACATTTTGGAGGGCTAAATGACAAGAGACAAGCTTTACAAATTTCAAAGGTAGGTATAATAGGTGGGTGCATTTTTCTAACAATTTTCGTCATATTGTATGACCATTTTGATCAGCCAACTTGATGGTCGATTTTGTCAATCTTGGAGACCTGATCTGATCACATGGCCTTCTAGAAAAATGTTCCCCTATGAGTTACTGATTCATAGCCGTTGGAATCAGCTCATTTGCTGATGTGGAGAAGAAGATATGGGCAAAATACGAAAACAGGTCAGCACAGACGTCATTGCACATCAGCCAACTTGATGGTCGATTTCTTCAATATTGGAGGCTTGATCTGATCACATGGTCTTCTAGACAAATGTTCCCCTATCACTTAGTGATCTATAGCCGTTGGAATCAACTCATTTGCTGATGTGTATCGGACGATATGGTCAAAATGCGAAAACTGCTCAGGACAGACGTCATTGCACATCAGCCAACTTGATGGTTGATTTCGCTAGGGAAAACGACTCCGTTTCAAGAAGTGTAAAACATAAAAAAGATAGATATGCCTCTTAAATTTGCACGGTTAAAATTTCAGCCTTATTGCTTCAGTGCAACTCCAGATATAGCTGATATGGCAAAAGGTGTCGGAACTGGAATTGAACTGGATTTGCCCTTAATTCTAGTAATATGAAATCACTCAAAGAAACTTGTGAAAAACACCAAATTACATAAAAATATAAAAGATCATAAACACAATTAGACTAAACAATAATAACTCGTATTTGACACAAAACAATAATAAAACATAACTAAAAACTATATAATTATACGAGTTATCACACCCCCACACTTAGATTGTTGCTAGTCCCTAGCAACGACTCAATAAAAATAAAATAAGAAAATCTAATCTAATCCATTTTCGTAGGAAATCACGGTGGCACTTAGCATGTGACACAAGCCTTTAAACCCCTAGGTGTCCCTAGTGGACGAGTTTAGTCTCGTGAGGGTTTACTAGAACGATACCCACAAACATTGAAAAACTAAAATATAAATAAACTACATATACTAAAAATATTTACTCCTATTCCTTTCAATATAAATTAGAGACAATCTTTGAACAAGTCTTATAAACTAATCAATAGCTTAAAGAATTTCACAAAAAATCATGCTTGAATGTAAATTGTTTGAGTTAAGCCAATATTAACATAACATATTTCAATCAAAATAGTGCACATTCAAACTTAATCTCAACTACTCATATGGGATACTCTCATGATTTTCACTCTTTAAAGTAGTGGTAAAGTGTTTACACTCAATCAATCTCATGAAAATAGTTCTACCATATGCTTGCTTGTCTACCTATTCTCCACTAAAAGATCATGCAACTTCATAAATCAAGAGGTCTTTAATCAAGGTTGTAATGGGGCCAAGAGGTAATAATGTGGTTAAAGAATAAAAAGGAAAAGATATCACAAACATTCCAAAGACTTCATAGAATTTAGAGACAAAATAAGATTTTGCAGATAAAACTTTCTCAATATTCTTTAGAAGTACATAATCACATAGGCTGAATATTTCATGTTGAGCCTTTACTTCATTCTAACCAACTTTCGAACATCTTTTTCTTTTCTTTAACTAGAAGTTCAAGAGATTATTCAAAAAATTTTTTTTTTTCACATGGGAATGTATTTGGCAATATTCCCTCTATTTTTCTCTTGACTTTTGCCTTTCTCCTCCCCCACACTTATCTTTTGTTCTAACCCAAATTTTCAAAAAATATCCCTTGTTTTTGCAATATGTCTCAAACATTCTAGTCCATCTTTAGAACAAGGGTAAAGATATAAATGTGTTTAGGCTAGGTGTAAGATGTGGTTACCAAATAAATAGCTTATTCAATGTAGGCTCAAATTGGTTCACTAGAGGGATGTTCTCTTGGAACATCAATAAGGGATGGCTGTTTGGCCCTAGTTAAAAAGTCCTAATGCCTCTATCATATTCAAGTTGTTACATGCATCAATATAGTCTCAAATGGTTTAAAGCAAGTTCTAGAGAATCATGTAATCATAAGAGCACTCAAGAAAGAAATTAGATTGATTTGTATAATGCATCAATCATTATAGGCTCAAAAACTCACAAGGATGATTATACAAGTCAGATTAAGTCTAAACATGCTTCTTTCTCAATCAACATATCATATTAACATTGGCTCATAAAAAGATTGATATCAAGTTCAATTCTCATGAAAATCTTCTCACTAATAAATCTGTTTTAGACTTATGCAATTCATATCTCATCATTGTATTAAAAAGGAACTAAAGCACACTAAAAATAATAATAATAAAGACTCATAAAAAAATAGTAGACAAAAATAAAAGAAATCCTAAATCATTCCCCCCACACTTAATTCTTACATTGTCCTCAATGTAAGTCTATTAACCCAAATGAAAGAATCATGTGTAAGAGAAAAGAACTAATAACATAAGAATAGGAACAACTAAGACTCAAAACAAAACAAACTCATGCAACCTAAATAATCCTAAAATACTAAACAAAAATTAACAAGTAAACATAAAAAATAAAAATAAAAACAATAAAAATAAAAATAATAAAAGAAAAGAAAAAGGAAAAGAAAGAGAAAGAGAAAGAGAAAGCAAATCTGAATATGGAAGGTTGGCAATTTCTTCTTTAATTGGGTTGCCTTCCCAATTAACACTTGAGTTAATGTTTTGAACCTAACCAACACCCCTTCTTGGCTTTTTAGGCTTGTCAGGCTCATACATGAAATTTTCCAAATTAATGCGTTTGAGAGGAAGCTTTCTTTGCACAACAGTGGATGCATTCTCCATTACAAGTATTATTCCATCATCCTTTGTGGTGCATATCTCATCGAGGAATGGAGCATATTTTGATACTTGTTGAATGGCATCCACAAACAAGTTGTTTAAGGTTTCTGGCATGTGTTGTTCATGTTCTTCCTCCATGAACTTTGCAAATCTACTAGGAAAAGGTGGAGAAGAAACATTAGTAAAAAGTGTAACCTTAAACGTTACCTCAGGTGCCGAAATACTCTTATTTGGATTTGTGGCTTCATTATTGATAACTCGTATAATTATATAGTTTTTAGTTATGTTTTATTATTGTTTTGTGTCAAATACGAGTTATTATTGTTTAGTCTAATTGTGTTTATGATCTTTTATATTTTTATGTAATTTGGTGTTTTTCACAAGTTTCTTTGAGTGATTTCAGATTACTAGAATTAAGGGCAAATCCAGTTCAGTTCCAGTTCCGACACCTTTTGCCATATCAGCTATATCTCGAGTTTCACTGAAGCAATAAGGCTGAACTTTGTATCCCTGCAAATCTAAGAGGCATATCTATCTTTTTCATGTTTTACACTTCTTGAAACGGAGTCGTTTTCCCTAGCGAAATCGACCATCAAGTTGGCTGATGTGCAATGACGTCTGTTCTGCACCGTTTTGGTATTTTGACCATATCTCCCGATCCACGTGCGCAAATGATCTGATTCCAACGGCTATGGATCCGTAACTGATAGGGGTATATTTTTCTAGAAGACCATTTTATCAGATCGAGCCTCCAACATTGACAAAATCGACCATCAAGCTGGCTGATCAGAATTGTCATACAATATGACGAAAATTGTTAGAAAAATGCACCCACCTATTATACCTACCTTTGAAATTTGTAAAGCTTGTCTCTTGTCATTTAGCCCTCCAAAATGTGTATAAATAGAGGGCCTTGGATGAGTATTGGGATACATTGATACATTGGTAGGATAGCCATTGTAATAAAATTCTCTAAGTTTTCTTTTTCTTTCCTTTCTCTAGTTTTCTTTTTCTTCTTACATTTCTTTTCATTTTATTCATATCTAGTATGTGTTTCTAATCATATTGTTGAGGTGATGAGGTGAAGCTCTTGGTAAATGCTAAGGTTAGTCTCTTAAACATGAGCTAAAATGAATCATCATTTATAAGCACTAGCATAGATAATATTTTCTTTTGGTTTAAAATCATACTTGCAAAGTAGAGATCTTGATTCATTATTGACAATGAAAATGGCACAGTAAATGCTTGGTTTCATAACCTTGATTTGTTGTAGACATATACCTTGGCATAAGGAATGCTTGGACTCTTTTTATGAGTTTTGAGGACACCAAATGAACATAATATCATATGCTATGGACGTTGGACAATTTGGACTGAATTGCTAAACCTTCCGATTGGAACCTCCCTTATGTGTGGATTTCAATTGTGTAATAAAACAAGATTAATCTTAGCATAACACCAAGAGTGGATTCTCTAACCTCAACATCCTTTCTTATTGTTTTTTATATTTTGTTTAATTTCTTTTATGTTATTTTATTTATTTTGTTCTCTAATATCTTGTTTATTTTGTTTTGTTGTTGATTCCCTAATATCTTGTTTACTTTCTTTTTCTTATATATTTATAAACTTATACTTACTAATACGCTTCCCTGTGGTTCGACCTCGGACACCCGAGAATTTATTACTTGAACATAACCTGCACTTGGGTTTACAACTCTTAATTGAGTTTCCATCAAGTTTTTGGCGCCGTTGCCGGGGAGGCAATACTAAGTATATAAGTTTATAAGTATATTTATTTTTATTGGCCGGTTATACCGCCTATATTTATTTTTATTGGCTGGTTATACCGCCTAATTTTCTATATATTTATATTTATATTGTATATTAACTTTTTTTATTTTTATTGGCTGGTTATACCGCCTAATTTGTATATTAACTTTGTTTTATTTTTATTGGCTGGTTATACCGCCTAATCTGTATATTAACTTTGTTTTATGCTTGTTTGGCGACGTGATTTTAGATCTCGTCGTTTAGTTAGATTTTATTGTGAAACTTTTTCAGGTAATCTTTCTAATACAACTCCTACCATGGCTGATAATGAAAGTGTTCATGCTGAAGATGAGAACAGACAAGTACGCACCATGCGTGACTACTTGCAACCAACTCGAAGCTCATCACCCTCTTGTTTTATTTTTCCTCTCAATGCAAACAACTTTCGTTTTAAACCAGGTATGATAGCTTTGCTTCCAAATTTCTATGGGTTGGAATCGGAAAGTGCTTATTCGTTTCTAAAAGACTTCGAAGATGTATGTGTCACCTTTAATGACCAACAATGTACAAATGAAATTGTCAAGCTAAAATTATTTCCTTTTTCTTTAAAAGATAAAGCAAAAATTTGGCTTCATAATTTAAAACCAAGGTCAATTGGCACATGGCAAGAATTACAAACTGAGTTTCTAAAGAAATTTTTCCCAGCACATAAAACTACTGCTTTGAAAAGACAGATTCAAAATTTCAATCAAAATCAAAATGAAGCATTTTTTCAGTGCTGGGAGCGTTTTAAAGATTTGTTAAGTTCTTGTCCACATCATGGTTTTGAAAAATGGCGTCTTATTAGTTTCTTTTATGAAAGTTTAACTCCCGAAACTAAACAATTTGTTGAAACAATGTGTAACGGTGAGTTTCTAGAAAAAGAACCTGAAGAAGCCTTTGACTACCTAGACCATTTGGCAGATAACTCTCAAGTCTGGCACACAGATAATTCCTCTGAAAGTTCCACTAGATCTAATCTTGTTTCTAACAGAGGTAAATATCATTTTAGTCAAGAAGATGAAATAAAAGCTAAAGTAGCTAATTTGGCTAGAAAGATTGAAGCCATGGAACTTAGAGAAGTAAAAGAAGTCAAAACGGTTAAAAATGAAGAAAGTTGTGGAATTTGTGAAATCATGGGACACCCCACTTCTGAATGTCCAAACATTCCCATTCTTAAAGAAGCGTTGCATGATCAAGTAAATTCCATAAACACATTTAAAAAGCCTTTTCCTTCTCCTTACTCTGAAACGTATAACCCTGAATGGAGAAATCATCCCAACTTCAGTTGGCGGAATAATAATCATGTTCAGGTACCACAATCTCAAAAGCCGGGCAACACTTTTTCCTATCAACCTTCACGTGTACAAACCTTGGAAGAGACATTGCAAGCATTCATGCAAACACAAGCAAATGTGAATAGCCGGACTTCACAGGACATCAATGAGATCAAAAACACCTTGTCCACATTGACAGCTTCATTACGCACTCAAGAAAAAGGTAAGTTTCCTGCTCAACCTCAGCCTAACCCTTCTACTCAATGTCTTGTTTCTTGCTCCAATGAAACTCAACAGGAAAATGCCAGTTCTATCACAACTCTTCGAAGTGGAAAGGCAATTGACAAAAACATTCCATCAAAAGACCAAGATCCTCTTTCCCCTCCGAAAAGTAATGGTAAGGATGATGGTAAGTCTGAACTTCTTGAAAATTTGGACAAAGAAAAAGGTATGCATCCTGCTCCTTTTCCTCAAAGGTTGCAAACAATAAAGAATTTGAATCAAAATGCAGAAATTTATGAACTTTTCAAACAAGTTAAGATTAACATTCCTTTATTGGATGCAATCAAACAAGTTCCATCTTATGCTAAATTTTTGAAGGACATGTGCACAGTTAAAAGGAAACATAATGTACAAAAGAAAGCATTTTTGACGGAAAGTGTGAGCTCAATCATTCAGCACCTTACTCCACCAAAATTCAAAGATCCTGGATGTCCAACAATCTCATGCATCATTGGAAACACTAGAATAGAACGTGCATTGCTTGATCTTGGTGCTAGTGTTAATCTTTTGCCTTTTTCTGTTTATCAACAGTTAGGTTTAGGTGAACTCAAGGAAACACCTGTTACACTTCAACTAGCTGATCGTTCTGTAAAAATTCCTCGAGGGATAGTTGAAGATGTTTTGGTTCAAATTGATAATTTTTACTTCCCTGTTGATTTTATTGTTTTGGACACACATCCTGTTTCAAATCCAAATGTTCAAATTCCTGTTATATTAGGCCGTCCATTTCTTGCAACTTCTAATGCTCTGATAAATTGCAGGAATGGTATGTTGAACATTTCTTTTGGAAATATGACTTTAGAATTAAATGTGTTCAACACTTGCAAGCAACCTGGTGATGATTCAGAAGTACATGAAGTGGATTTCATTGAAGAACTTGTTCATGAACATCTCACCACTACCACATTCCATGATCCTTTAGAAGCTTATTTAATTGAATGTGAGTTTGATAATGCTTCAGAAATTTCACACACTGATTCTTTGTTAAATTCTTTTCAGGTTAAGCATTGTTGGAAACAAAAGTTTGAGGAACTTCCATCACTCACAAATGTCACTGTACCATCAACTATTGAACCACCCAAGCTGGATTTAAAACCATTGCCATCCGAGCTAAAATATTCCTTTTTGGGTGAGAATGAAACTTTTCCAGTCATAAATGAACTTGAGGAACTCAGAAATGATGCATATGAGAATTCTAAAATTCATAAAGAAAGAACTAAAGCCTTTCATGACAAGTTAATTTCAAGAAAAACATTTGATGTTGGGCAAAAAGTTCTACTTTATAATTCTAGACTTCACATATTTCCTGGTAAGTTGAGATCAAGATGGACTGGCCCATTTGTGGTTAAGCATGTGTATCATTATGGAGCAGTTGACATTGAGAATCCTCAAAATGGTAACGTATTCAAGGTAAATGGACAAAGACTCAAACTCTTTTTGGAAAATCATGTTACTCAAGAAGAGGTTGTTTTTCTTTCTGATCCTTGTTTTGAAAATAACTAGATGTAAATATAATTTTTACTAATCTTCAAAAAAAAAAAAAAAAAAAAAAAATTACATTTTTTTTTCCGGTTAAATGGCGGATAACGGTACTCCGTGATTATTTAAGTCGGTCCCATCAGCTACCCACAAAACTGATATTGTATATAAATTTCTCTTTCAATTTCTTTTTCATTTTTTTTCAAGATGGATGATATTCTCACAAGATTGCAGAAACGATTTCCTCCTTTTCCTCGGAATATTTTACTGAAGCTTTACCAAGTTCGATTTGAAAGATTAAGAATGCTTATGCACAAAGGGATTCCTGAAGACATACGTTGGATAATTGAAGCCAAGGTACGTGAAGATGAATATCTTCCTGTTTTGCATTTACCAGGTACAGGTAGAAGCACTTATGCAAAGAAGCGACGAGCAAAGCGCATGAGTTCAAATTGCCACAAATGTGCACGATGGACGTGTAACGGTAAATGTCGTTCTATTGGGATTCCGTCCTCTAATCGAGATGATAAAATTGAATTCATTAAGGATGGACTGAGTAAGGAGAATTTGGGTAATATCCAACTTTCTCTTGAGACGCATTCTAGTGGAGACGTACAAAGAGAAATTCTTGATTTATGGTCGCAATTCCAAAGGGAATGGCAACATCTTGGGAATCTGATGTTAAAAGACCCTGTTTGCCAGCTTGTAAGAAAACTGGATGGGAAGCATATCCTCGACTCATAGAAGGCGTTTAAGCCGTTTCTGGACGTAAAACCAGAGGAAGATGTGAGCCACAATCACAACTACAATAAATGACTTCTCAGCTTTTGGTTTGATTTGCAATAATTTTATTTCGGTTTAGTTTACGTGTTGTTCGATTTGTGTAATTATTCTCTTTTTTTTTGCATTGGTCTTTTACGGTTGATTTTTCTTCTCTTTTTGATTTTCTTCCTGAAATCACGCAAAAATCTTTTGTTAGGTTAACATTTTCTTCTGACAGGTCAAATACACTTTCGGCGACATTATTACTCTTGTCTGATTCATTACTCAGTCCTCTATATATTACACCATGTACTCATTCTCTTTCAGGCACTTGAAAAAAAAATGGAAAGTACTTCGTCCCAACGCATTAAAAAAATTTGTGTCTTTGGAGGTGCTTATCCAGGGAAAAATAACATATTCGCTGATGAAGCCATAAGAGTTGGAGTAATACTTGCCCAACAAAAGATCCAGTTGATTTATGGAGGCGGTAGTACGGGTTTAATGGGAGCAGTCGCTACAGCAGCACACGCCGGAGGAAGTCCAGTTCTAGGAATCGTGCCAAAACTATTCACAGATTTTTGTGGACCTACCGTGGGTAAGGAAATACAAGTCTGGAGTATCCCTGAACGGATAACAATCATGTACCATTCTGCCGATGCATTCATTGCCTTACCAGGAGGTCTGGGTACATTGGAAGAAATAGCTTGCGTGGCTTCTTGGTCATCTTTGGTCACAAATAAGAAACCCATTGGTTTGCTTAATATTAATGGTTATTTTAGTAATTTACTTTTATATTTAGATAATGCTGTGGATAATGGATTCATGTTTTCAGAGGCAAGGAGAACCATAATTTCTGCTACAACCATTGAAGATTTACTCAAAAAGCTACAAGCTTATGAGTGTTTATCTGCTACGGTTGTTTCGCAAACGCTCGGAAAAAGAAAAAGAGATATGGACGAGCAAGGAGTGGATTGCACTTTGTCTTTGTGACATTATCTAACATTTTGTTTGTTGTGTCTCAGTTATAATAAGTGGTTAGCAACCTCTGCAGGTAATATCTCCTAAATTCTACCTTTAAAATTTGACATTGGGGACAATGTCATATTTTAGTAGGGGGTAAGGGACATATTTTGCTAAAAAAAAAAAAAAAAAAATTTGTTGTGTTTTAAGACATTTAGAAGTATTCATTCTGAACAAGGTCTGAGTAAGGGAGACTTGAGACATACCTTGTCAGTTTGATTTAATCTTCTTCTTCAAAAAAACAAAAACAAAAAAAAAAAACAAAAAAAAAAAAAAAAAAAAAAAAGCATGTTTAGACTTAGTGTGTTTTTTTTTAGTTACTTTCAATACAATGATGAGATATGAATTGCATAAGTCTAAAACAGATTTATTAGTGAAAAGATTTTCATGAGAATTGAGCTTGATGTCAACCTTTTTATGAGCCAATGTTAATATGATATGTTGATTGAGAAAGAAGCATGTTTAGACTTAATCTGACTTGTATAATCATCCTTGTGAGTTTTTGAGCCTATAATAATTGATGCATTATACAAATCAATCTAATTTCTTTCTTGAGTGCTCTTATGATTACATGATTCTCTAGAACTTGCTTTAAACCGTTTGAGACTATATTGATACATGTGACAACATGAATATGATAGAGGCATTAGGATTATAACCAGAGCCAAACAGCCATCCATTATTAATGTTCTACGAGAACATCCCCACTAGTGAGCCAATTTGAGCCTACATTAAATATGATGTTTTATTGGTAACCACAACTTACACCTAGCCTAAATATACTTATATCCTTACCCTTGTTCTAAAGATGAATTTTATATTTTGAGACATATTGCAAAAAAACAAAGGATATTTTTATTTGAAAATTTGGGTTAGAAACAAAAGATAAGTGTGGGGGAAGAAAAGAAAAGAAAAAGTCAAGAGAAAAAGAAAGGGATCATTGTCAAATACATTCCCATATTAAAAAAAAAAAAAAAAAAAAAATCTTCTCTTGAACTTCTAGAAAAAGATGTTACAAAGTTGGTTAGAATGATGCAAAGGCTCAACATGAATATTTAGCCTATGTTATTATGTGCTTTATAAGAGTTTTGAGAAGTTTTATTTGTATGATCTTATTATGTCTCTAAAATCTATGAACTCTTTGGAACCTTTGTGATATCTTTATCCTTTTGTTCTTTAACCACATTATAACCCTTTGGCCCCATTACAACCTTGAATAAAGACCTCTTGATTTATGAAGTTGTATGATCTAAATAGTGGAGAATAGGTGGACAAGCAAGCATATGGTAGAAGTGTTTTCATGAGATTGATTGAGTGTAAACACTTTACCACTACTTTAAAGAGTGAAAATCAAGAGAGTATCCCATGTGAGAAGTTGAGATTAAGTTTGAATATACACTATTTTGATTGAAATATGTTATGTTATTATTGGCTTAACTCAAACTATTTACATTCAAGCAAGATTTTTTGTGAATTTCTTTAAGCTATTGATTAGTTTTTAAGACTTGTCCAATGATTATCTCTAATTTATGTTGGAAGGATTAGTTATAATTATTATTTTTAGTTTTTCTTATGTCTTCAATGTTTGTGGGTATCGTCCTAGTAAACCCTCACGAGACTAAACTCGTCCACTAGGGACACCTAGGGGTTTAAAGGCTTGTGTCACATGCTAAGTGCCACCGTGATTTCCTACGAAAATGGATTAGATTAGATTTTCTTATTTTATTTTTATTGAGTCGTTGCTAGGGACTAGCAACAATCTAAGTATGGGGGTGTGATAACTCGTATAATTATATAGTTTTTAGTTATGTTTTATTATTGTTTTGTGTCAAATACGAGTTATTATTGTTTAGTCTAATTGTGTTTATGATCTTTTATATTTTTATGTAATTTGGTGTTTTTCACAAGTTTCTTTGAGTGATTTCAGATTACTAGAATTAAGGGCAAATCCAGTTCAGTTCCAGTTCCGACACCTTTTGCCATATCAGCTATATCTCGAGTTTCACTGAAGCAATAAGGCTGAACTTTGTATCCCTGCAAATCTAAGAGGCATATCTATCTTTTTCATGTTTTACACTTCTTGAAACGGAGTCGTTTTCCCTAGCGAAATCGACCATCAAGTTGGCTGATGTGCAATGACGTCTGTTCTGCACCGTTTTGGTATTTTGACCATATCTCCCGATCCACGTGCGCAAATGATCTGATTCCAACGGCTATGGATCCGTAACTGATAGGGGTATATTTTTCTAGAAGACCATTTTATCAGATCGAGCCTCCAACATTGACAAAATCGACCATCAAGCTGGCTGATCAGAATTGTCATACAATATGACGAAAATTGTTAGAAAAATGCACCCACCTATTATACCTACCTTTGAAATTTGTAAAGCTTGTCTCTTGTCATTTAGCCCTCCAAAATGTGTATAAATAGAGGGCCTTGGATGAGTATTGGGATACATTGATACATTGGTAGGATAGCCATTGTAATAAAATTCTCTAAGTTTTCTTTTTCTTTCCTTTCTCTAGTTTTCTTTTTCTTCTTACATTTCTTTTCATTTTATTCATATCTAGTATGTGTTTCTAATCATATTGTTGAGGTGATGAGGTGAAGCTCTTGGTAAATGCTAAGGTTAGTCTCTTAAACATGAGCTAAAATGAATCATCATTTATAAGCACTAGCATAGATAATATTTTCTTTTGGTTTAAAATCATACTTGCAAAGTAGAGATCTTGATTCATTATTGACAATGAAAATGGCACAGTAAATGCTTGGTTTCATAACCTTGATTTGTTGTAGACATATACCTTGGCATAAGGAATGCTTGGACTCTTTTTATGAGTTTTGAGGACACCAAATGAACATAATATCATATGCTATGGACGTTGGACAATTTGGACTGAATTGCTAAACCTTCCGATTGGAACCTCCCTTATGTGTGGATTTCAATTGTGTAATAAAACAAGATTAATCTTAGCATAACACCAAGAGTGGATTCTCTAACCTCAACATCCTTTCTTATTGTTTTTTATATTTTGTTTAATTTCTTTTATGTTATTTTATTTATTTTGTTCTCTAATATCTTGTTTATTTTGTTTTGTTGTTGATTCCCTAATATCTTGTTTACTTTCTTTTTCTTATATATTTATAAACTTATACTTACTAATACGCTTCCCTGTGGTTCGACCTCGGACACCCGAGAATTTATTACTTGAACATAACCTGCACTTGGGTTTACAACTCTTAATTGAGTTTCCATCAATTATCCTCAAGAATAGAATCCATCTCTAATTTTGTCTCATCCTCATCTTGTTCCTCATTCCTCAAGGTCACAATCGTAGCATTCTCCTTTGGGTTAATCATCGTTTGGGCAGGGAGTTCTTCAGATCTTTGTGCTACCCATCCCACCATACTACTAGTCAATTGGATCATTTGCTTTTCCAAACTCTGGATGCTTGCCCTTGTTTCCTGTTGAAATTGCAATGTATCAGTAACAAGAGAATAGACAAGATCTTCTAAAGAAGTACCTGAGTTTTGAGTCATATGTGGTGGTTGAAAAAGATCTGGTTCTTGGGACCATGATTGATTGAAGCTAGATGGATGAGTGTAATTGGCATAAGGATCTACGTCTTGGTAATTTTCCGAATAGCCATAAGTAGTATGATCCCACCATCCCTCATGGTAAGTGTTTGAGTAATGATCATACTGTTGGTCTTGGAACACTTGATGGCCTTGACATCCTCCCATGGCCAATTGTTGAACTAGGGAAGTGAGATTGGCTTGTTGATTCTCCATGTTCATGTATGCCACCAACTCTTCAAGTGTTAGATTGCTCAACTCCATCGTTTTTTTTTTTTTTTTTTTTCAAAATTTGATAAGAAAAACTTGTATGTACAAGAAAATAAAACTAATTAGAACTGAAAATAAGAATAAACCAAGTAACAAATAGACTAAAGAAAACAATCCCCGGCAACGGCGCCAAAAATTTTGATGCACCCAAAAGAGTGTATCTTATTTAACCTTGCACTAAAAAGATCAATTGTAAGTATAGTAGTTAGCAAGGGTCGAGTCCTCAGGGATTGGGTTTTAATTTATGAGTTATTAGTTTATAACTTACATTCAAAGAAAACAATAAAAGAAAAGGGGTTTTTGAAGCCAGATTTAAACTAAAGTAAATAATAAGAATAAGATGCAAGGCGGTATAACCAGCCAATAAAAATATATATACTAAATTAGGCGGTATAACCAGCCAATAAAAATATATATACTAAATTAGGCGGTATAACCAGCCAATAAAAATAAAACAAAGTTAATATACAAATTAGGCGGTATAACCAGCCAATAAAAATAAATATACTTTTAAAAATAAGCAAACTAGAAAAGTAAGAAACAAGTAAGTAAGAAGAATCAAATATGAAAAATATGGTTAAGGTTTCATATGATAACTCGTATAATTATATAGTTTTTAGTTATGTTTTATTATTGTTTTGTGTCAAATACGAGTTATTATTGTTTAGTCTAATTGTGTTTATGATCTTTTATATTTTTATGTAATTTGGTGTTTTTCACAAATTTCTTTGAGTGATTTCAGATTACTAGAATTAAGGGCAAATCCAGTTCAGTTCCAGTTCCGACACCTTTTTCCATATCAGCTATATCTGGAGTTTCACTGAAGCAATAAGGCTGAAATTTGTAGCCGTGCAAAGCTAAGAGGCATATCTATCTTTTTTATGTTTTACACTTCTTGAAACGGAGTCGTTTTCCCTAGCGAAATCGACCATCAAGTTGGCTGATGTGCAATGACGTCTGTGCTGACATGTTTTCGTATTTTGCCCATATCTTCTTATCCACATCAGCAAATGAGCTGATTCCAACGGCTATGGATCAGTAACGGATAGGGTAACATTTTTCTAGAAGACCATGTGATCAGATAAGGCCTGCAAAATTGACAAAATCGACCATCAAGTTGGCCGATCAAAATCGTCATGTATGACGAAAATTGTTAGAAAATGCACCCACCTATTATACCTACCTTTGAAATTTGTAAAGCTTGTCTCTTGTCATTTAGCCCTCCAAAATGTGTATAAATAGAGGGCTTTGGATGATTGTAAGGGATCATATTGTACATAGGTAGGATATTAGCCATTGTAATAAAATTCTCTAAGTTTTCTTCTTCTTTCTTTTCTCTAGTTTTCTTTTTCTTTAGAAAGAGCAAGAGGTTGGATAATTAATATTCTTCTTCTACTTCTTTCTTTCTTTTATTTTCTTCTTAGATTCTATTTAATTTTATGTTTATAATGCCTATGCTAGGCTAAACTTCTATTTGGTTAAGAGTGATTTCAAAGCCCTAGACATGTTTTGTGATTGATTTTTAGATTCTATCTATCATTAATTTTCTATCAAAGTTGCTTATGTTCTTCTACAAGAATTGTTCATGATGTTGTCTTGATTTATTTAGGTGTACAACTAGATAGATCTTGATAATTATCTATTGCTAGTCTAGGAGTCTTGATCCGTGTAATTGTCTTGATTTCCTATTCATAAGTGGCAATTTGTGATTAATGATTATGGTCAAGTTTTCAATAATTGCAAAGTGGAACATAACCTAAGTTGAACAATCCGAGCTTATGTGTTTGTTGCTTAGATCAACCTATCTTTCTCATCATAAAGCTGCCATTAAATTGAATTTAGATATCTTATTCTAGGTTGTTTAATGGTTAGAGATTAAATAGAGAGCTTGTTCTATTTAACGACAAACTAAGGAAAGATTGGGATAACAGAGCTTGTTGTTATCTACGGTTGTTAACTTTGATAGTTGGTTGATATTGATAGATCTGAAATTGATTCTTAATGATGTCTAGTGGTGGAGAATGAAACCTTAACCATATTTTTCATATTTGATTCTTCTTACTTACTTGTTTTCTTACTTTTCTAGTTTGCTTATTTTTAAAAGTATATTTATTTTTATTGGCTGGTTATACCGCCTAATTTAGTATATATATTTTTATTGGCTGGTTATACCGCCTAATTTAGTATATATATTTTTATTGGCTGGTTATACCGCCTAATTTAGTATATATATTTTTATTGGCTGGTTATACCGCCTTGCATCTTATTCTTATTATTTACTTTAGTTTAAATCTGGCTTCAAAAACCCCTTTTCTTTTATTGTTCTTGAATTTAAGTTTTAAACTATTAACTTATAAACTAAAACCCAATCCCTGAGGACTCGACCCTTGCTAACTACTATACTTACAATTTATCTTTTTAGTGCAAGGTTAAATAAGATACACTCTTTTGGGTGCATCATTCCTCAAGGTCACAATAGTAGTATTCTCCTTTGGGTTAATCATTGTTTAGGCAGAGAGTTCTTCAGATCTTTGTGCTACCCATACCACCATACTACTAGCCAATAGGCTCATTTGCCTTTCCAAACTCTGGATACTTGCCCTTGTTTCCTGTTGAAATTGCAAAGTATTAGTAACAAGAGAATCGACAAGATCTTCTAAAGAAGTACCTGAGTTTTGAGTCATATGTAGTGGCTGAAAAAGATCTGGTTCTTGAGACCATGATTGATTAAATCTAGATGGATGAGTGTAATTGGCATAAGGATCTACTTCTTGGTAATTTTTTGAGTAGCCATAATTAGTATGATCCCACCATCCCTCATGGTAAGTGTTTGAGTAATGATCATACTGTTGGTCTTGGAACACTTGATGGCCTTGACATCCTCCCATGGCAAATTGTTGAACTGGGAAGGTGAGATTGGCTTGTTGATTCTCCATGTTCATGTATGCCACCAACTCTTCAAGTGTCAGATTGCTCAATTCCATCATTTTTTTTTCTTTTTTTTTTTTTTCAAAATTTGATAAGAAAAACCCGTATTTAGGTGGGTGCATTTTTCTAACAATTTTCGTCATATTGTATGACAATTTTGATCAGCCAACTTGATGGTCGATTTTGTCAATATTGGAGGCCTGATCTGATCACATGGTCTTCTAGAAAAATGTTCCCCTATGAGTTACTGATCCATAGCCGTTGGAAGCAGCTCATTTGCTGATGTGGAGAAGAATATATGGGCAAAATACGAAAACAGGTCAGCACAGACGTCATTGCACATCAGCCAACTTGATGGTCGATTTCTTTAATATTGGAGGCTTGATCTGATCACATGGTCTTCTAGATAAATGTTCCCCTATCAGTTAGTGATCCATAGCCGTTGGAATCAGCTCATTTTCTGATGTGTATCGGACGATATGGGCAAAATGCGAAAACTGGTCAGGACAGACGTCATTGCAAAAATTTGATGCACCCAAAAGAGTGTATCTTATATAACCTTGCACTAAAAAGATCAATTGTAAGTATAATGATTAGCAAGGGTCGAGTCCTCAGGGATTGGGTTTTAGTTTATAGGTTGATAGTTTAAAACTTAAATTCAAGAACAATAAAAGAAAAGGGGGTTTTGAAGCCAGATTTAAACTAAAGTAAATAATAAGAATAAGATGCAAGGCGGTATAACCAGCCAATAAAAATATATAGACTAAATTAGGCGGTATAACCAGCCAATAAAAATATATATACTAAATTAGGCGGTATAACCAGCCAATAAAAATAAAACAAAGTTAATATACAAATTAGGCGGTATAACCAGCCAATAAAAATAAATATAAAAAATAAGCAAACTAAAAGTAAGAAAACAAGTAAGTAAGAAGAATCAAATATGAAAAATATGGTTAAGGTTTCATTCTCCACCACTAGACATCATTAAGAATCAATTTCAGATCTATCAATATCAACCAACTATCAAAGTTAACAACCGTAGATAACAACAAGCTCTGTTACCCCAATCTTTCCTTAGTTTGTCGTTAAATAGAACAAGCTCTCTATTTAATCTCTAACCATTAAACAACCTAGAATAAGCTCTCTAAATTCAACTTAATGGCAGCTTTATGATGAGAAAGATAGGTTGATCTAAGCAACAAACACATAAGCTCGGATTGTTCAACTTAGGTTATGTTCCACTTTGCAATTATTGAAAACTTGACCATAATCATTAATCACAAATTGCCACTTATGAATAGGAAATCAAGACAATTACACGGATCAAGACTCCTAAACTAGCAATAGATAATTATCAAGATCTATCTAGTTGTACACCTAAATAAATCAAGACAACATCATGAACAATTCTTGTAGAAGAACATAAGCAACTTTGATAGAAAATTAATGATAGATAGAATCTGAAAATCAATCACAAAACATGTCTAGGGCTTTGAAATCACCCTTAACCAAATAGAAGTTTAGCCTAGCATAGGCATTATAAACATAAAATTAAATAGAATCTAAGAAGAAAATAAAAGAAAGAAAGAAGAAGAAGAAGAATATTAATTATCCAACCTCTTGCTCTTTCTAAAGAAAAAGAAAACTAGAGAAAAGAAAGAAGAAGAAAACTTAGAGAATTTTATTACAATGGCTAATATCCTACCTATGTACAATATGATCCTCTACAATCATCCAAGGCCCTCTATTTATACACATTTTGGAAGGCTAAATGACAAGAGACAAGCTTTACAAATTTCAAAGGTAGGTATAATAGGTGGGTGAATTTTTCTAACAATTTTCGTCATATTGTATGACAATTTTGATCAGCCAACTTGATGGTCGATTTCGTCAATGTTGGAGGCCTGATCTGATCACATGGTCTTCTAGAAAAAGGTTCCCCTATCAGTTACGGATCCATAGCCATTAGAATCAGCTCATTTGCTGATGTGGATAAGCAGATATGGGCAAAATACGAAAACAGGTCAGCACAGACGTCATTGCACATCAGCCA
This sequence comes from Fremontodendron californicum, assembly GCA_030761205.1. Classification (NCBI taxonomy): domain Eukaryota; kingdom Viridiplantae; phylum Streptophyta; class Magnoliopsida; order Malvales; family Malvaceae; genus Fremontodendron; species Fremontodendron californicum. The sequence goes on from JAULJL010000026.1 coordinate 3,555,034, forward strand.
ACTTGATGGTCGATTTCTCTAGGGAAAACGACTCCGTTTCAAGAAGTATAAAACATGAAAAAGATAGATATGCCTCTTAGCTTTGCACGGCTACAAATTTCAGCCTTATTGCTTCAGTGAAACTCCAGATATAGCTGATATGGCAAAATGTGTCGGAACTGGAACTGAACTGGATTTGCCCTTAATTCTAGTAATCTGAAATCACTCAAAGAAACTTGTGAAAAACACCAAATTACATAAAAATATAAAAGATCATAAACACAATTAGACTAAACAATAATAACTCGTATTTGACACAAAACAATAATAAAACATAACTAAAAACTATATAATTATACGAGTTATCACACCCCCACACTTAGATTGTTGCTAGTCCCTAGCAACGACTCAATAAAAATAAAATAAGAAAATCTAATCTAGTCCACTTTCGTAGGAAATCACGGTGGCACTTAGCATGTGACACAAGCCTTTAAACCCCTAGGTGTCCCTAGTGGACGAGTTTAGTCTCGTGAGGGTTTACTAGAACGATACCCACAAACATTGAAAAATTAAAATATAAATAAACTTCATATAAATAAACTACATATACTAAAAATATTTACTCCTAATCCTTTCAATACAAATTAGAGACAATATTTGAACAAGTCTTATAAACTAATCAATAGCTTAAAAAATTTCACAAAAAATCATGCTTGAATGTAAATTGTTTGAGTTAAGCCAATATTAGCATAACATATCTCAATCAAAATAGTGCATGTTCAAATTTAATCTCAACTTCTCACATGGGATACTCTCTTGATTTTCACTCTTTAAAGTAGTGGTAAAGTGTTTACACTCAATCAATCTCATGAAAACACTTCTACCATATGCTTGCTTGTCCACCTATTCTCCACTAAAAGATCATGCAACTTCATAAATCAAGAGGTCTTTAATCAAGGTTGTAATGGGGCCAAGGGGTTTGTAATGTGGTTGAAGAACAAAAGGATAAAGATATCACATAGGTTCCAAAGAGTTCATAAAGTTTAGAGACATAAAAAGATTATACAAAGAAACTTCTCAAAACTCTTTACAAGTACATAGTCACCTAGGCCGGATATTCATGTTGGGCCTTTTCTTCATTCTAAACAACTTTGTAACATCTTTTTCTTTTTCCACAAATTCAAGAGATGATTCATTTTTTTTTTTTTTATATAGGAATGTATTCCATTTCTTTTTCTCTTGACTTTTCTTTTCTTTTCCCCCCACACTTATTTCTTGTTTCTAACCAAAAAAATATCCCTTTTCTTTGCAACTTGTCTCAAATCATGCTAATTCATCTTTGGAACAAAGGTAAAGATATAAGTATATTTAGGTTAGGGACAAGTTATGGTTACCAAAGAGATAGCTTATTCAATGTAGGCTCAAATTGGTTCACTAAGGGTGTGTTCTCTTGGAACATCAATAAGGGATGGTTGTTTGGCCCTGGCTATAATCCTAATGCCTCTATCATATTCATGTTGTGTCACATGTATCAATATAGTCTCAAACGGTTTAAAGCAAGTACTAGAGAATCATGTAATCATAAGAGCACTCAAGAAAAAAATTAGATTGATTTGTATAATGCATCAATCATTATAGGCTCAAAAACTCACAAGGATGATTATACAAGTCAGATTAAGTCTAAACATGCTTCTTTCTCAATCAACATATCATATTAACATTGGCTCATAAAAAGGTTGACATCAAGCTCAATTCTCATGAAAATCTTCTCACTAATAAATCTGTTTTAGACTTATGCAATTCATATCTCATCATTGTATTAAAAAGGAACTAAAACACACTAAAAAATAATAATAATAATAATAATAAAGACTCAAAAAAAAAAAATAGTAGACAAAAATAAACGAAATCCTAAATCATTCCCCCCCACACTTAATTCTTACATTGTCCTCAATGTAAGTCTATTAACCCAAATGAAAGAATCATGTGTAAGAGAAAAGAACTAATAACATAAGAATATGAACAACTAAGACTCAAAACAAAACAAACTCATGCAACCTAAATAATCCTAAAATACTAAACAAAAATTAACAAGTAAACATAAAAAGATTAAAATCAAACTGACAAGGTATGTCTCAAGTCTCCCTTACTCAGACCTTGTTCAGAATGAATACTTCTAAATTGCTTAAAACACAACAAACTTTTTTTTTTTTTTTTTGAAAAGAAGAAATCAAACTGACAAGGTATGTCTCAAGTCTCCCTTACTCAGACCTTGTTCAGAATGAATACTTCTAAATTGCTTAAAACACAACAAAATTTTTTTTTTTTTTTAAGAAGGTAAAATTTAGGAGATATTACCTGTAGAGGTTGCTAACCACTTATTATAACTGAGACACAACAAACAAAATGTTAGATAATGTCACAAAGACAAAGTGCAATCCACTCCTTGCTCGTCCATATCTCTTTTTCTTTTTCCGAGCGTTTGCGAAACAACCGTAGCAGATAAATACTCATAAGCTTGGAGCTTTTTAAGTAAATCTTCAATGGTTGTAGCAGAAATTATGGTTCTCCTTGCCTCTGAAAACATGAATCCATTATCCACAGCATTATCTAAATATGAAAGCAAATTACTAAAATAACCATTAATATTAAGCAAACCAATGGGTTTCTTATTTGTGACCAAAGATGACCAAGAAGCCACGCAAGCTATTTCTTCCAATGTACCCAGACCTCCTGGTAAAGCAATGAATGCATCGGCAGAATGGTACATGATTGTTATCCGTTCAGGGATACTCCAGACTTGTATTTCCTTACCCAAGGTAGGTCCACAAAAATCTGTGAATAGTTTTGGCACGATTCCTAGAACTGGACTTCCTCCGGCGTGTGCTGCTGTAGCGACTGCTCCCATTAAACCCGTACTACCGCCTCCATAAATCAAGTGGATCTTTTGTTGGGCAAGTATTACTCCAACTCTTATGGCTTCATCAGCGAATATGTTATTTTTCCCTGGATAAGCACCTCCAAAGACACAAATTTTTTTAATGCGCTGGGATGAAGTACTTTCCATTTTTTTTTCTTCGAGTGCATCTTCCTCTGGTTTTACGTCCAGAAACGGCTTAAACGCCTTCTATGAGTCGAGGATATGCTTCCCATCCAGTTTTCTTACAAGCTGGCAAACAGGGTCTTTTAACATCAGATTCCCAAGATGTTGCCATTCCCTTTGGAATTGCGGCCATAAATCAAGAATTTCTCTTTGTACGTCTCCACTAGGATGCGTCTCAAGAGAAAGTTGGATATTACCCAAATTCTCCTTACTCAGTCCATCCTTAATGAATTCAATTTTATCATCTCGATTAGAGGACGGAATCCCAATAGAACGACATTTACCGTTACACGTCCATCGTGCACATTTGTGGCAATTTGAACTCATGCGCTTTGCTCGTCGCTTCTTTGCAAAAGTGCTTCTACCTGTACCTGGTAAATGCAAAACAGGAAGATATTTATCTTCACGTACCTTGGCTTCAAATATCCAACGTATGTCGTCAGGAATCCCTTTGTGCATAAGCATTCTTAATCTTTCAAGTCGAACTTGGTAAAGCTTCAGTAAAATATTTCGAGGAAAAGGAGGAAATCGTTTCTGCAATCTTGTGAGAATATCATCCATCCTGAAAAAAAAAATGAAAAAAATTGAAAGAGAAATTGGAAGAGAAATTTATATACAATATCAGTTTTGTGGGTAGCTGATGGAACCGATTTAAATAATCACGGAGTACCGTTATCCGCCATTTAACCGGGGTTAAAAAAAATTATATTTACATCTAGTTATTTTCAAAACAAGGATCAGAAAGAAAAACAACATAAAAAGACTCAAAAACAAAACACTCTAAATAAAATCCTAAATTCTTCCCCCCACACATAATTCTTACATTGTCATTAATGTAATGCTATTATCCCCCAATGCAAGAATTATATGTAAGAGAAAAGAACTATTAAACAAAAGAAACTTATGCAGCCTAAATGAACTTAAAAACAGTAAACACAATTAACAAAGAAACATAAGAAATAAAAATAAAAACAATAAAAATAATAAAAGAAAAAGGAAAAGAAAGAGAAAGAGAAAGCAAATCTGAATATGGAAGGTTGGCAATTTCATCTTTAATTGGGCTGCCTTCCCAATTAACACTTGAGTTAGTGTTTTGAATCTAACCAACACCCTTTCTTGGCTTTTTAGGCTTGTCAGGCTCATACATGAAATTTCCCAAATTTATGCGTTTGAGAGGAAGCTTTCTTTGCACAACAGTGGATGCATTCTCCATTACAAGTATTATTCCATCATCCTTGGTGGTGCATATCTCATCGAGGAATGGTGCATCTTTTGGTACTTGTTGAATGACATCCACAAACAAACTGTTTAAGGTTTCCAGCGTGTCTTGTTCATGTTCATCCTCCTTGATCTTTGCGAATCTACTAGGAAAAGGTGGAGAAGAAACATTAGTAAAAATTGGAATCTCAAACGTTACCTCAGGTGCTGAAATACTCTTATTTGGATCATTGGCTTCATTATCCTCAAGAATAGAAATCATCTCTAATTTTGTCTCATCCTCATCTTGTTCCTCATTCCTCAAGGTCACAATAGTAGTATTCTCCTTTGGGTTAATCATTGTTTGGGCAGGGAGTTCTTCAGATCTTTGTGCTACCCATCCCACCATACTACTAGTCAATTGGATCATTTGCTTTTCCAAACTCTGGATGCTTGCCCTTGTTTCCTGTTGAAATTGCAATGTATCAGTAACAAGAGAATAGACAAGATCTTCTAAAGAAGTACCTGAGTTTTGAGTCATATGTGGTGGTTGAAAAAGATCTGGTTCTTGGGACCATGATTGATTGAAGCTAGATGGATGAGTGTAATTGGCATAAGGATCTACTTCTTGGTAATTTTTCGAGTAGCCATAATTAGTATGATCCCACCATCCCTCATGGTAAGTGTTTGAGTAATGATCATACTGTTGGTCTTGGAACACTTGATGGCCTTGACATCCTCCCATGGCCAATTGTTGAACTGGGAAGGTGAGATTGGCTTGTTGATTCTCCATGTTCATGTATGCCACCAACTCTTCAAGTGTTAGATTGCTCAATTCCATCGTTTTTTTTTTTTTTTTTCAAAATTTGATCAGAAAAACCCGTATGTACAAGAAAATAAAACTCATTAGAACTGAAAATAAGAATAAACCAAGTAACAAATAAACTAAAGAAAACAATCCCCGGCAACGGCGCCAAAAATTTGATGCACCCAAAAGAGTGTATCTTATTTAACCTTGCACTAAAAAGATCAATTGTAAGTATAATGATTAGCAAGGGTCGAGTCCTCAGGGATTGGGTTTTAGTTTATAGGTTGATAGTTTAAAACTTAAATTCAAGAACAATAAAAGAAAAGGGGGTTTTGAAGCCAGATTTAAACTAAAGTAAATAATAAGAATAAGATGCAAGGCGGTATAACCAGCCAATAAAAATATATATACTAAATTAGGCGGTATAACCAGCCAATAAAAATATATATACTAAATTAGGCGGTATAACCAGCCAATAAAAATAAAACAAAGTTAATATACAAATTAGGCGGTATAACCAGCCAATAAAAATAAAAATAAAAAATAAGCAAACTAAAAGTAAGAAAACAAGTAAGTAAGAAGAATCAAATATGAAAAATATGGTTAAGGTTTCATTATCCACCACTAGACATCATTAAGAATCAATTTCAGATCTATCAATATCAACCAACTATCAAAGTTAACAACCGTAGATAACAACAAGCTCTGTTACCCCAATCTTTCCTTAGTTTGTCGTTAAATAGAACAAGCTCTCTATTTAATCTCTAACCATTAAACAACCTAGAATAAGCTCTCTAAATTCAACTTAATGGCAGCTTTATGATGAGAAAGATAGGTTGATCTAAGCAACAAACACATAAGCTCGGATTGTTCAACTTAGGTTATGTTCCACTTTGCAATTATTGAAAACTTGACCATAATCATTAATCACAAATTGCCACTTATGAATAGGAAATCAAGACAATTACACGGATCAAGACTCCTAAACTAGCAATAGATAATTATCAAGATCTATCTAGTTGTACACCTAAATAAATCAAGACAACATCATGAACAATTCTTGTAGAAGAACATAAGCAACTTTGATAGAAAATTAATGATAGATAGAATCTGAAAATCAATCACAAAACATGTCTAGGGCTTTGAAATCACCCTTAACCAAATAGAAGTTTAGCCTAGCATAGGCATTATAAACATAAAATTAAATAGAATCTAAGAAGAAAATAAAAGAAAGAAAGAAGAAGAAGAAGAATATTAATTATCCAACCTCTTGCTCTTTCTAAAGAAAAAGAAAACTAGAGAAAAGAAAGAAGAAGAAAACTTAGAGAATTTTATTACAATGGCTAATATCCTACCTATGTACAATATGATCCTCTACAATCATCCAAGGCCCTCTATTTATACACATTTTGGAAGGCTAAATGACAAGAGACAAGCTTTACAAATTTCAAAGGTAGGTATAATAGGTGGGTGAATTTTTCTAACAATTTTCGTCATATTGTATGACAATTTTGATCAGCCAACTTGATGGTCGATTTCGTCAATGTTGGAGGCCTGATCTGATCACATGGTCTTCTAGAAAAAGGTTCCCCTATCAGTTACGGATCCATAGCCATTGGAATCAGCTCATTTGCTGATGTGGATAAGCAGATATGGGCAAAATACGAAAACAGGTCAGCACAGACGTCATTGCACATCAGCCAACTTGATGGTCGATTTCTCTAGGGAAAACGACTCCGTTTCAAGAAGTATAAAACATGAAAAAGATAGATATGCCTCTTAGCTTTGCACGACTACAAATTTCAGCCTTATTGCTTCAGTGAAACTCCAGATATAGCTGATATGGCAAAATGTGTCGGAACTGGAACTGAACTGGATTTGCCCTTAATTCTAGTAATCTGAAATCACTCAAAGAAACTTGTGAAAAACACCAAATTACATAAAAATATAAAAGATCATAAACACAATTAGACTAAACAATAATAACTCGTATTTGACACAAAACAATAATAAAACATAACTAAAAACTATATAATTATACGAGTTATCACAAAAAATTTGATGCACCCAAAAGAGTGTATCTTATTTAACCTTGCACTAAAAAGATCAATTGTAAGTATAATGATTAGCAAGGGTCGAGTCCTCAGGGATTGGGTTTTAATTTATGAGTTATTAGTTTATAACTTACGTTCAAAGAAAACAATAAAAGAAAAGGGGTTTTTGAAGCCAGATTTAAACTAAGTAAATAATAAGAATAAGATGCAAGGCGGTATAACCAGCCAATAAAAATATATATACTAAATTAGGCGGTATAACCAGCCAATAAAAATATATATACTAAATTAGGCGGTATAACCAGCCAATAAAAATAAATATAAAAAATAAGCAAACTAAAAGTAAGAAAACAAGTAAGTAAGAAGAATTAAATATGAAAAATATGGTTAAGGTTTCATTCTCCACCACTAGACATCATTAAGAATCAATTTCAGATCTATCAATATCAACCAACTATCAAAGTTAACAACCGTAGATAACAACAAGCTCTGTTACCCCAATCTTTCCTTAGTTTGTCGTTAAATAGAACAAGCTCTCTATTTAATCTCTAACCATTAAATAACCTAGAATAAGCTCTCTAAATTCAATTTAATGGCAGCTTTATGATGAGAAAGATAGGTTGATCTAAGCAACAAACACATAAGCTCGGATTGTTCAACTTAGGTTATGTTCCACTTTGCAATTATTGAAAACTTGACCATAATCATTAATCACAAATTGCCACTTATGAATAGGAAGTCAAGACAATTACACGGATCAAGACTCCTAAACTAGCAATAGATAATTATCAAGATCTATCTAGTTGTACACCTAAATAAATCAAGACAACATCATGAACAATTCTTGTTGAAGAACATAAGCAACTTTGATAGAAAATTAATGATAGATAGAATCTGAAAATCAATCACAAAACATGTCTAGGGCTTTGAAATCACCCTTAACCAAATAGAAGTTTAGCCTAGCATAGGCATTGTAAACATAAACATAAAATTAAAGAAAATCTAAGAAGAAAATAAAAGAAAGAAAGAAGAAGAGGAAGAATATTAATTATCCAACCTCTTGCTCTCTCTAAAGAAAAAGAAAACTAGAGAAAAGAAAGAAGAAGAAAACTTAGAGAATTTTATTAAAATGGCTAATATCCTACCTATGTACAATATCATCCCCTACAATCATCCAAGGCCCTCTATTTATACACATTTTGGAGGGCTAAATGACAAGAGACAAGCTTTACAATTTCAAAGGTAGGTATAATAGGTGGGTGCATTTTTCTAACAATTTTCGTCATATTGTATGACAATTTTGATCAGCCAACTTGATGGTCGATTTTGTCAACATTGGAGGCCTGATCTGATCACATGGTCTTCTAGAAAAATGTTCCCCTATGAGTTACTGATCCATATCCGTTGGAATCAGCTCATTTGCTGATGTGGATAAGACGATATGGGCAAAATACGAAAACAGGTCAGCACAGACGTCATTGCACATCAGCCAACTTGATGGTCGATTTCGCTAGGGAAAACGACTCCGTTTCAAGAAGTGTAAAACATGAAAAAGATAGATATGCCTCTTATCTTTGTACGGTTAAAATTTCAGCCTTATTCCTTCAGTGAAACTCCAGATATAGCTGATATGGAAAAAGGTGTCGAAACTGGAACTGAACTGGATTTGCCCTTAATTCTAGTAATCTGAAATCACTCAAAGAAACTTGTGAAAAACACCAAATTACATAAAAATATAAAAGATCATAAACACAATTAGACTAAACAATAATAACTCGTATTTGACACAAAACAATAATAAAACATAACTAAAAACTATATAATTATACGAGTTATCACACCCCTACACTTAGATTGTTGCTAGTCCCTAGCAACGACTCAATAAAAATAAAATAAGAAAATCTAATCTAATCCACTTTCGTAGGAAATCACGGTGGCACTTAGCATGTGACACAAGCCTTTAAACCCCTAGGTGTCCCTAGTGGACGAGTTTAGTCTCGTGAGGGTTTACTAGGACGATACCCACAAACATTGAAAACATAAGAAAAACTAAAAATAATAATTATAACTAATCCTTCCAATATAAATTAGAGATAATCGTTGGACAAGTCTTAAAAACTAATCAATAGCTCAAAGAAATTCACAAAAAATCTGGCTTGAATGTAAATAGTTTGAGTTAAGCCAATATTAACATAACATATTTCAATCAAAATAGTGCATATTCAAACTTAATCTCAACTTCTCACATGGGATACTCCCTTGATTTTCACTCTTTAAAGTAGTGGTAAAGTGTTTACACTCAATCAATCTCATGAAAACACTTCTACCATATGCTTGCTTGTCCACCTATTCTCCACTAAAAGATCATGCAACTTCATAAATCAAGAGGTCTTTAATCAAGGTTGTAATGGGGCCAAGGGGTTTGTAATGTGGTTGAAGAACAAAAGGATAAAGATATCACAAAGGTTCCAAAGAGTTCATAAAGTTTAGAGACATAAAAAGATTATACAAAGAAACTTCTCAAAACTCTTTACAAGTACATAGTCACCTAGGCCGAATATTCATGTTGGGCCTTTTTCTCATTCTAAACAACTTTGTAACATCTTTTTCTTTTTCCACAAATTCAAGAGATGATTCATATATATTTTTTTTACATAGGAATGTATTTTCCAGTGTTCCATTTCTTTTTCTCTTGACTTTTCTTTTCTTTTCCCCCCACACTTATTTCTTGTTTCTAACCCAAATTTTTAACTAAAAATATCCCTTGTCTTTGCAACTTGTCTCAAATCATGCTAATTCATCTTTGGAACAAAGGTAAAGATATAAGTATATTTAGGTTAGGGACAAGTTATGGTTACCAAAGAGATAGCTTATTCAATGTAGGCTCAAATTGGTTCACTAAGGGTGTGTTCTCTTGGAACATCAATAAGGGATGGCTGTTTGGCTCTGGTTATAATCCTAATGCCTCTATCATATTCATGTTGTCACATGTATCAATATAGTCTCAAACGGTTTAAAGCAAGTTCTAGAGAATCATGTAATCATAAGAGCACTCAAGAAAGAAATTAGATTGATTTGTATAATGCATCAATCATTTTAGGCTCAAAAACTCACAATGATGATTATACAAGTCAGTTTTAAGTCTAAACATGCTTCTTTCTCAATCAACATATCATATTAACATTGGCTCATAAAAATGTTGACATCAAGCTCAATTCTCATGAAAATCTTCTCACTAATAAATCTGTTTTAGACTTATGCAATTCATATCTCATCATTGTATTAAAAAGGAACTAAAACACACTAAAAAAAAAATATAATAATAATAATAAAGACTCATATAAAAAAAATAGTAGACAAAAATAAAAGAAATCCTAAATCATTCCCCCCACACTTAATTCTTACATTGTCCTCAATGTAAGTCTATTAACACAAATGAAAGAATCATGTGTAAGAGAAAAGAACTAATAACATAAGAATAGGAATAACTAAGACTCAAAACAAAACCATGCAACCTCAATAATCCTAAAATACTAAACAAAAATTAACAAGTAAACATAAAAAATAAAAATAAAAACAATAAAAATAAAAATAATAAAAGAAAAGAAAAAGGAAAAGAAAGAGAAAGAGAAAGCAAATCTGAATATGGAAGGTTGGCAATTTCTTCTTTAATTGGGTTGCCTTCCCAATTAACACTTGAGTTAGTGTTTTGAACCTAACCAACACCCCTTCTTGGCTTTTTAGGCTTGTCAGGCTCATACATGAAATTTTCCAAATTTATGCGTTTGAGAGGAAGCTTTCTTTGCACAACAGTGGATTCATTCTCCATTACAAGTATTATTCCATCATCCTTTGTGGTGCATATCTCATCGAGGAATGGAGCATATTTTGGTACTTGTTGAATGACATCCACAAACAAACTGTTTAAGGTTTCCAGCGTGTCTTGTTCATGTTCATCCTCCTTGAACTTTGCGAATCTACTAGGAAAAGGTGGAGAAGAAACATTAGTAAAAATTGGAATCTCAAACGTTACCTCAGGTTGCCGAAATACTCTTATTTGGATCATTGGTTTCATTATCCTCAAGAATAGAATTCATCTCTAATTTTGTCTCATCCTCATCTTGTTCCTCATTCCTCAAGGTCACAATAGTAGCATTCTCCTTTGGGTTAATCATCGTTTGGGTAGGGAGTTCTTCAGATCTTTGTGCTACCCATACCACCATACTACTAGCCAATAGGCTCATTTGCCTTTCCAAACTCTGGATACTTGCCCTTGTTTCCTGTTGAAATTGCAAAGTATCAGTAACAAGAGAATAGACAAGATCTTCTAAAGAAGTACCTGAGTTTTGAGTCATATGTGGTGGTTGAAAAAGATCTGGTTCTTGGGACCATGATTGATTGAAGCTAGATGGATGATAACTCGTATAATTATATAGTTTTTAGTTATGTTTTATTATTGTTTTGTGTCAAATACGAGTTATTATTGTTTAGTCTAATTTTGTTTATGATCTTTTATATTTTTATGTATTTTGGTGTTTTTCACAAGTTTCTTTGAGTGATTTCAGATTACTAGAATTAAGGGCAAATCCAGTTCAGTTCCAGTTCCGACACCTTTTGCCATATCAGCTATATCTCGAGTTTCACTGAAGCAATAAGGCTGAAATTTGTAGCCATGCAAAGCTAAGAGGCATATCTATCTTTTTCATGTTTTACACTTCTTGAAACGGAGTCGTTTTCCCTAGCGAAATCGACCATCAAGTTGGCTGATGTGCAATGACGTCTGTGCTGACCTGTTTTCGTATTATGCCCATATCTTCTTATCCACATCAGCAAATGAGCTGCTTCCAACGGCTATAGATCAGTAACTGATAGGGTAACATTTTTCTAGAAGACCATGTGATCAGATAAGGCCTCCAACATTGACAAAATCGACCATCAAGTTGGCTGATCAAAATCGTCATATATGACGAAAATTGTTAGAAAATGCACCCACCTATTATACCTACCTTTGAAATTTGTAAAGCTTGTCTCTTTTCATTTAGCCCTCCAAAATGTGTATAAATAGAGGGCCTTGGATGATTGTAAAGGATCATATTGTACATAGGTAGGATATTAGCCATTTTAATAAAATTCTCTAAGTTTTCTTCTTCTTTCTTTTCTCTAGTTTTCTTTTTCTTTAGAGAGAGCAAGAGGTTGGATAATTAATATTCTTCCTCTTCTTCTTTCTTTCTTTTATTTTCTTCTTAGATTTTCTTTAATTTTATGTTTATGTTTACAATGCCTATGCTAGGCTAAACTTCTATTTGGTTAAGGGTGATTTCAAAGCTCTAGACATGTTTTATAATTGATTTTCAGATTCTATCTATCATTAATTTTCTATCAAAGTTGCTTATGTTCTTCTACAAGAATTGTTCATGATGTTGTCTTGATTTGTTTAGGTGTACAACTAGATAGATCTTGATAATTATCTATTGCTAGTTTAGGAGTCTTGATCCGTGTAATTGTCTTGATTTCCTATTCATAAGTGGCAATTTGTGATTAATGATTATGGTCAAGTTTTCAATAATTGCAAAGTGGAACATAACCTAAGTTGAACAATCCGAGCTTTTGTGTTTGTTGCTTAGATCAACCTATCTTTCTCATCATAAAGCTGCCATTAAATTGAATCTAGAGAGCTTATTCTAGGTTGTTTGATGGTTAGAGATTAAATAGAGAGCTTGTTCTATTTAACGACAAACTAAGGAAAGATTGGGATAACAGAGCTTGTTGTTATCTACGGTTGTTAACTTTGATAGTTGGTTGATATTGATAGATCTGAAATTGATTCTTAATGATGTCTAGTGGTGGAGAATGAAACCTTAACCATATTTTTCATATTTGATTCTTCTTACTTACTTGTTGTCTTACTTTTCTAGTTTGCTTATTTTTAAAAGTATGTTTTATTTTTATTGGCTGGTTATACCGCCTAATTTGTCTATTAACTTTGTTTTATTTTTATTGGCTGGTTATACCGCCTAATTTAGTATATATATTTTTATTGGCTGGTTATACCGCCTAATTTAGTATATATATTTTTATTGGCTGGTTATACCGCCTTGCATCTTATTCTTATTATTTACTTTAGTTTAAATCTGGCTTCAAAAACCCCTTTTCTTTTATTGTTCTTGAATTTAAGTTTTAAACTATTAACTTATAAACTAAAACTCAATCCCTGAGGACTCGACCCTTGCTAACTACTATACTTACAATTTATCTTTTTAGTGCAAGGTTAAATAAGATACACTCTTTTGGGTGCATCAAATTTTTGGCGCCGTTGCCGGGGATTGTTTTCTTTAGTTTATTTGTTACTTGGTTTATTCTTATTTTCAGTTCTAATTAGTTTTATTTTCTTGTACATACGGGTTTTTCTTATCAAATTTTGAAAAAAAAAAAAGAAAAAAAAATGATGGAATTGAGCAATCTAACACTTGAAGAGTTGGTGGCATACATGAACATGGAGAATCAACAAGCAAATCTCACCTTCCCAGTTGACCAATTTGCCATGGGAGGATGTCAAGGCCATCAAGTGTTCCAAGACCAACAGTATGATCATTACTCAAACACTTACCATGAGGGATGGTGGGATCATACTAATTATGGCTACTCGAAAAATTACCAAGAAGTAGACCCTTATGCCAATTACACTCATCCATCTAGCTTCAATCAATCATGGTCTCAAGAACTAGATCTTTTTCAACCACCACATATGACTCAAAACTCAGGTACTTCTTTAGAAGATCTTGTCTATTCTCTTGTTACTGATTCTTTGCAATTTCAACAGGAAACAAGGGCAAGCATCCAGAGTTTGGAAAAGCAAATGAGCCAATTGGCTAGTAGTATGGTGGGATGGGTAGCACAAAGATCTGAAGAACTCCCAGCCCAAACGATGGTTAACCCAAAGGAGAATGCTACTATTGTGACCTTGAAAAATGAGGAACAAGATGAGGATAAAACAAAATTAGAGATGGATTCTATTCTTGAGGATAATGAAGCCAAAGATCCAAATAAGAGTATTTCGGCACCTGAGGTAACGTTTAAGGTTTCACTTTTTACTAATGTTTCTTCTCCACCTTTTCCTAGTAGATTTGCTAAGTTCAAGGAGGAAGAACATGAACAACACATGCCGGAAACCTTAAACAACTTGTTTGTGGAGGTCATTCAACAAGTATCAAAATATGCTCCATTCCTCGATGACATATGCACCACAAAGGATGATGGAATAATACTTGTAATGGAGAATGCATCCACTGTTGTGCAAAGAAAGCTTCCTCTCAAACGCATAAATTTGGGAAATTTCATGTATGAGCCTGACAAGCCTAAAATGCCAAGAAGAGGTGTTGGTTAGGTTCAAAACACTAACTCAAGTGCTTCTTGGGAGGCAACCCAAAAGGATGGAGAGCATCTATTATATCAGATTTGCATATTCCTTACTCTCCATCATTCTATCTTTTATTGTTTTTCTTTTCTTTTGTTTATTAGTTCTTTTCACTTACACATGATTCTTTCATTTGGGATTAATAGCATTACATTAATGACAATGTAAGAATTATGTGTGGGGGGAAGAATTTAGGATTTTATTTAGAGTGTTTTGTTTTTGAGTCTTTTTATGTTGTTTTTGTTTCTGATCCTTGTTTTGAAAATAACTAGATGTAAATATAATTTTTTTTTAACCCCGGTTAAATGGCGGATAACGGTACTCCGTGATTATTTAAATCGGTTCCATCAGCTACCCAAAAAACTGATATTGTATATAAATTTCTCTTCCAATTTCTCTTTCATTTTTTTTCATTTTTTTTTCAGGATGGATGATATTCTCACAAGATTGCAGAAACGATTTCCTCATTTTCCTCGAAATATTTTACTGAAGCTTTACCAAGTTCGATTTGAAAGATTAAGAATGCTTATGCACAAAGGGATTCCTGGAGACATACGTTGGATAATTGAAGCCAAGGTACGTGAAGATGAATATCTTCCTGTTTTGCATTTACCAGGTACAGGTAGAAGCACTTTTGCAAAGAAGCGACGAGCAAAGCGCATGAGTTCAAATTGCCACAAATGTGCACGATGGAAGTGTAACGGTAAATGTCGTTCTATTGGGATTCCGTCCTCAAATCGAGATGATAAAATTGAATTCATTAAGGATGGACTGAGTAAGGAGAATTTGGGTAATATCCAACTTTCTCTTGAGACGCATCCTAGTGGAGACGTACAAAGAGAAATTCTTGATTTATGGCCGCAATTCCAAAGGGAATGGCAACATCTTGGGAATCTGATGTTAAAAGACCCTGTTTGCCAGAAAACTGGATGGGAAGCATATCCTCGACTCATAGAAGGCGTTTAAGCCGTTTCTGGACGTAAAACCAGAGGAAGATGTGAGCCACAATCAAAACTACAATAAATAACTTCTCAGCTTTTGGTTTGATTTGCAATAACTTCATTTCGGTTTAATTTACGTGTTGTTCGATTTGTGTAATTATTCTCAATTTTTTTTATTTGTCTTTTACGGTTGATTTTTCTTCTCTTTTTGATTTTCTTCCTGAAATCACGCAAAAATCTTTTGTTAGGTTAACATTTTCTTCTGACAGGTCAGATACACTTTCGGCGACATTATTACTCTTGTCTGATTCACTACTGAGTCCTCTATATATTACACCATGTACTCATTCTCTTTCAGGCACTCGAAGAAAAAAAAAATGGAAAGTACTTCATCCCAGCGCATTAAAAAAATTTGTGTCTTTGGAGGTGCTTATCCAGGGAAAAATAACATATTCGCTGATGAAGCCATAAGAGTTGGAGTAATACTTGCCCAACAAAAGATCCACTTGATTTATGGAGGCGGTAGTACGGGTTTAATGGGAGCAGTCGCTACAGCAGCACACGCCGGAGGAAGTCCAGTTCTAGGAGTCGTGCCAAAACTATTCACAAGTTTTTGTGGACCTACCGTGGGTAAGGAAATACAAGTCTGGAGTATCCCTGAACGGATGACAATCATGTACCATTCTGCCGATGCATTCATTGCTTTACCAGGAGGTTTGGGTACATTGGAAGAAATAGCTTGCGTGGCTTCTTGGTCATCTTTGGTCACAAATAAGAAACCCATTGGTTTGCTTAATATTAATGGTTATTTTAGTAATTTGCTTTCATATTTAGATAATGCTGTGGATAATGGATTCATGTTTTCAGAGGCAAGGAGAACCATAATTTCTGCTACAACCATTGAAGATTTACTTAAAAAGCTCCAAGCTTATGAGTGTTTATCTGCTACGGTTGTTTCGCAAACGCTCGAAAAAAGAAAAAGAGATATGGACGAGCAAGGAGTGGATTGCACTTTGTCTTTGTGACATTATCTAACATTTTGCTTGTTGTGTCTCAGTTATAATAAGTGGTTAGCAACCTCTGCAGGTAATATCTCCTAAATTCTACCTTTAAAATTTGACATTGGGGACAATGTCATATTTTAGTAGGGGGTAAGGGACATATTTTGCTAATTTAAAAAAAAAAAATTTGTTGTGTTTTAAGCCATTTAGAAGTATTCATTCTGAACAAGGTCTGAGTAAGGGAGACTTGAGACATACCTTGTCAGTTTGATTTCTTCTTTTCAAAAAAAAAAAAGTTTGTTGTGTTTTAAGCAATTTAGAAGTATTCATTCTGAACAAGGTCTGAGTAAGAGAGACTTGAGACATACCTTGTCAGTTTGATTTTAATCTTTTTATGTTTACTTGTTAATTTTTGTTTAGTATTTTAGGATTATTTAGGTTGCATGAGTTTGTTTTGTTTTGAGTCTTAGTTGTTCCTATTCTTATGTTATTAGTTCTTTTCTCTTACACATGATTCTTTCATTTGGGTTAATAGACTTACATTGAGGACAATGTAAGAATTAAGTGTGGGGGGAATGATTTAGGATTTCGTTTATTTTTGCCTACTATTTTTTTTATGAGTCTTTATTATTATTATTATTATTTTTTTAGTGTGTTTTAGTTCCTTTTTAATACAATGATGAGATATGAATTGCATAAGTCTAAAACAGATTTATTAGTGAGAAGATTTTCATGAGAATTGAGCTTGATGTCAACCTTTTTATGAGCCAATGTTAATATGATATGTTGATTGAGAAAGAAGCATGTTTAGACTTAAAACTGACTTGTATAATCATCATTGTGAGTTTTTGAGCCTAAAATGATTGATGCATTATACAAATCAATCTAATTTCTTTCTTGAGTGCTCTTATGATTACATGATTCTCTAGAACTTGCTTTAAACCGTTTGAGACTATATTGATACATGTGACAACATGAATATGATAGAGGCATTAGGATTATAACCAGAGCCAAACAGCCATCCATTATTAATGTTCCAAGAGAACACACCCTTAGTGAACCAATTTGAGCCTACATTGAATAAGCTATCTCTTTGGTAACCATAACTTGTCCCTAACCTAAATATACTTATATCTTTACCTTTGTTCCAAAGATGAATTAGCATGTTTTGAGACAAGTTGCAAAGACAAAGAAGATTTATTGAAAATTTGGGTTAGAAACAAGAAATAAGTGTGGGGGGAAAAGAAAGAAAAAAGTCAAGAGAATAAGAAAGGGATCATTGTCAAATACATTCCCATATTAAAAAAAAAAAAAAAAATCTTCTCTTGAACTTCTAGTTAAAGTAAAGAAAAAGATGTTACAAAGTTGGTTAGAATGATGCAAAGGCTCAACATGAATATCCGGCCTAGGTGACTATGTACTTGTAAAGAGTTTTGAGAAGTTTCTTTGTATAATCTTTTTATGTCTCTAAACTTTATGAACTCTTTGGAACCTTTGTGATATCTTTATCCTTTTGTTCTTCAACCACATTACAAACCCCTTGGCCCCATTACAACCTTGATTAAAGACCTCTTGATTCATGATGTTGTATGATCTAAATAGGGGAGAATAGGTGGACAAGCAAGAATATGGTAGAACTGTTTTCATGAGATTGATTGAGTGTAAACACTTCACCACTACTTTAAAGAGTGAAAATCATGAGGGTATCCCATGTGAGAAGTTGAGATTAAATTTGAACATGCAATATTTTGATTGAGATATGTTATGCTAATATTGGCTTAACTCAAACAATTTACATTCAAGCATGATTTTTTGTGAAATTCTTTAAGCTATTGATTAGTTTATAAGACTTGTTCAAATATTGTCTCTAATTTGTATTGAAAGGATTAGGAGTAAATATTTTTAGTATATGCAGTTTATTTATATTTTAGTTTTTCAATGTTTGTGGGTATCGTTCTAGTAAACCCTCACGAGACTAAACTCGTCCACTAGGGACACCTAGGGGTTTAAAGGCTTGTGTCACATGCTAAGTGCCACCGTGATTTCCTACGAAAATGGATTAGATTAGATTTTCTTATTTTATTTTTATTGAGTCATTGCTAGGGACTAGCAACAATCTAAGTGTGGGGGTGTGATAACTCGTATAATTATATAGTTTTTAGTTATGTTTTATTATTGTTTTGTGTCAAATACGAGTTATTATTGTTTAGTCTAATTTTGTTTATGATCTTTTATATTTTTATGTATTTTGGTGTTTTTCACAAGTTTCTTTGAGTGATTTCAGATTACTAGAATTAAGGGCAAATCCAGTTCAGTTCCAGTTCCGACACCTTTTGCCATATCAGCAATATCTCGAGTTTCACTGAAGAAATAAGGCTGAAATTTGTAGCCATGCAAAGCTAAGAGGCATATCTATCTTTTTCATGTTTTACACTTCTTGAAACGGAGTCGTTTTCCCTAGCGAAATCGACCATCAAGTTGGCTGATGTGCAATGACGTCTGTGCTGACCTGTTTTCGTATTATGCCCATATCTTCTTATCCACATCAGCAAATGAGCTGATTCCAACGGCTATAGATCAGTAACTGATAGGGTAACATATTTCTAGAAGACCATGTGATCAGATAAGGCCTCCAACATTGACAAAATCGACCATCAAGTTGGCTGATCAAAATCGTCATATATGACGAAAATTGTTAGAAAATGCACCCACCTATTATACCTACCTTTGAAATTTGTAAAGCTTGTCTCTTTTCATTTAGCCCTCCAAAATGTGTATAAATAGAGGGCCTTGGATGATTGTAAAGGATCATATTGTACATAGGTAGGATATTAGCCATTTTAATAAAATTCTCTAAGTTTTCTTCTTCTTTCTTTTCTCTAGTTTTCTTTTTCTTTAGAGAGAGCAAGAGGTTGGATAATTAATATTCTTCCTCTTCTTCTTTCTTTCTTTTATTTTCTTCTTAGATTTTCTTTAATTTTATGTTTATGTTTACAATGCCTATGCTAGGCTAAACTTCTATTTGGTTAAGGGTGATTTCAAAGCTCTAGACATGTTTTATAATTGATTTTCAGATTCTATCTATCATTAATTTTCTATCAAAGTTGCTTATGTTCTTCTACAAGAATTGTTCATGATGTTGTCTTGATTTGTTTAGGTGTACAACTAGATAGATCTTGATAATTATCTATTGCTAGTTTAGGAGTCTTGATCCGTGTAATTGTCTTGATTTCCTATTCATAAGTGGCAATTTGTGATTAATGATTATGGTCAAGTTTTCAATAATTGCAAAGTGGAACATAACCTAAGTTGAACAATCCGAGCTTTTGTGTTTGTTGCTTAGATCAACCTATCTTTCTCATCATAAAGCTGCCATTAAATTGAATCTAGAGAGCTTATTCTAGGTTGTTTGATGGTTAGAGATTAAATAGAGAGCTTGTTCTATTTAACGACAAACTAAGGAAAGATTGGGATAACAGAGCTTGTTGTTATCTACGGTTGTTAACTTTGATAGTTGGTTGATATTGATAGATCTGAAATTGATTCTTAATGATGTCTAGTGGTGGAGAATGAAACCTTAACCATATTTTTCATATTTGATTCTTCTTACTTACTTGTTGTCTTACTTTTCTAGTTTGCTTATTTTTAAAAGTATGTTTTATTTTTATTGGCTGGTTATACCGCCTAATTTGTCTATTAACTTTGTTTTATTTTTATTGGCTGGTTATACCGCCTAATTTAGTATATATATTTTTATTGGCTGGTTATACCGCCTAATTTAGTATATATATTTTTATTGGCTGGTTATACCGCCTTGCATCTTATTCTTATTATTTACTTTAGTTTAAATCTGGCTTCAAAAACCCCTTTTCTTTTATTGTTCTTGAATTTAAGTTTTAAACTATTAACTTATAAACTAAAACCCAATCCCTGAGGACTCGACCCTTGCTAACTACTATACTTACAATTTATCTTTTTAGTGCAAGGTTAAATAAGATACACTCTTTTGGGTGCATCAAATTTTTGGCGCCGTTGCCGGGGATTGTTTTCTTTAGTTTATTTGTTACTTGGTTTATTCTTATTTTCAGTTCTAATTAGTTTTATTTTCTTGTACATACGGGTTTTTCTTATCAAATTTTGAAAAAAAAAAAAAGAAAAAAAAATGATGGAATTGAGCAATCTAACACTTGAAGAGTTGGTGGCATACATGAACATGGAGAATCAACAAGCAAATCTCACCTTCCCAGTTGAACAATTTGCCATGGGAGGATGTCAAGGCCATCAAGTGTTCCAAGACCAACAGTATGATCATTACTCAAACACTTACCATGAGGGATGGTGGGATCATACTAATTATGGCTACTCGAAAAATTACCAAGAAGTAGACCCTTATGCCAATTACACTCATCCATCTAGCTTCAATCAATCATGGTCTCAAGAACTAGATCTTTTTCAACCACCACATATGACTCAAAACTCAGGTACTTCTTTAGAAGATCTTGTCTATTCTCTTGTTACTGATTCTTTGCAATTTCAACAGGAAACAAGGGCAAGCATCCAGAGTTTGGAAAAGCAAATGAGCCAATTGGCTAGTAGTATGGTGGGATGGGTAGCACAAAGATCTGAAGAACTCCCAGCCCAAACGATGGTTAACCCAAAGGAGAATGCTACTATTGTGACCTTGAAAAATGAGGAACAAGATGAGGATAAAACAAAATTAGAGATGGATTCTATTCTTGAGGATAATGAAGCCAAAGATCCAAATAAGAGTATTTCGGCACCTGAGGTAACGTTTAAGGTTTCACTTTTTACTAATGTTTCTTCTCCACCTTTTCCTAGTAGATTTGCTAAGTTCAAGGAGGAAGAACATGAACAACACATGCCGGAAACCTTAAACAACTTGTTTGTGGAGGTCATTCAACAAGTATCAAAATATGCTCCATTCCTCGATGACATATGCACCACAAAGGATGATGGAATAATACTTGTAATGGAGAATGCATCCACTGTTGTGCAAAGAAAGCTTCCTCTCAAACGCATAAATTTGGGAAATTTCATGTATGAGCCTGACAAGCCTAAAATGCCAAGAAGAGGTGTTGGTTAGGTTCAAAACACTAACTCAAGTGCTTCTTGGGAGGCAACCCAAAAGGATGGAGAGCATCTATTATATCAGATTTGCATATTCCTTACTCTCCATCATTCTATCTTTTATTGTTTTTCTTTTCTTTTGTTTATTAGTTCTTTTCACTTACACATGATTCTTTCATTTGGGATTAATAGCATTATATTAATGACAATGTAAGAATTATGTGTGGGGGGAAGAATTTAGGATTTTATTTAGAGTGTTTTGTTTTTGAGTCTTTTTATGTTGTTTTTGTTTCCGATCCTTGTTTTGAAAATAACTAGATGTAAATATAATTTTTTTTTTTTTAACCCCGGTTAAATGGCGGATAACGGTACTCCGTGATTATTTAAATCGGTTCGATCAGCTACCCAAAAAACTGATATTGTATATAAATTTCTCTTCCAATTTCTCTTTCATTTTTTTTCATTTTTTTTTCAGGATGGATGATATTCTCACAAGATTGCAGAAACGATTTCCTCATTTTCCTCGAAATATTTTACTGAAGCTTTACCAAGTTCGATTTGAAAGATTAAGAATGCTTATGCACAAAGGGATTCCTGGAGACATACGTTGGATAATTGAAGCCAAGGTACGTGAAGATGAATATCTTCCTGTTTTGCATTTACCAGGTACAGGTAGAAGCACTTTTGCAAAGAAGCGACGAGCAAAGCGCATGAGTTCAAATTGCCACAAATGTGCACGATGGACGTGTAACGGTAAATGTCGTTCTATTGGGATTCCGTCCTCAAATCGAGATGATAAAATTGAATTCATTAAGGATGGACTGAGTAAGGAGAATTTGGGTAATATCCAACTTTCTCTTGAGACGCATCCTAGTGGAGACGTACAAAGAGAAATTCTTGATTTATGGCCGCAATTCCAAAGGGAATGGCAACATCTTGGGAATCTGATGTTAAAAGACCCTGTTTGCCAGAAAACTGGATGGGAAGCATATCCTCGACTCATAGAAGGCGTTTAAGCCGTTTCTGGACGTAAAACCAGAGGAAGATGTGAGCCACAATCACAACTACAATAAATAACTTCTCAGCTTTTGGTTTGATTTGCAATAACTTCATTTCGGTTTAATTTACGTGTTGTTCGATTTGTGTAATTATTCTCAATTTTTTGTATTTGTCTTTTACGGTTGAGTTTTCTTCTCTTTTTGATTTTCTTCCTGAAATCACGCAAAAATCTTTTGTTAGGTTAACATTTTCTTCTGACAGGTCAGATACACTTTCGGCGACATTATTACTCTTGTCTGATTCACTACTGAGTCCTCTATATATTACACCATGTACTCATTCTCTTTCAGGCACTCGAAGAAAAAAAAATGGAAAGTACTTCATCCCAGCGCATTAAAAAAATTTGTGTCTTTGGAGGTGCTTATCCAGGGAAAAATAACATATTCGCTGATGAAGCCATAAGAGTTGGAGTAATACTTGCCCAACAAAAGATCCACTTGATTTATGGAGGCGGTAGTACGGGTTTAATGGGAGCAGTCGCTACAGCAGCACACGCCGGAGGAAGTCCAGTTCTAGGAGTCGTGCCAAAACTATTCACAAGTTTTTGTGGACCTACCGTGGGTAAGGAAATACAAGTCTGGAGTATCCCTGAACGGATGACAATCATGTACCATTCTGCCGATGCATTCATTGCTTTACCAGGAGGTCTGGGTACATTGGAAGAAATAGCTTGCGTGGCTTCTTGGTCATCTTTGGTCACAAATAAGAAACCCATTGGTTTGCTTAATATTAATGGTTATTTTAGTAATTTGCTTTCATATTTAGATAATGCTGTGGATAATGGATTCATGTTTTCAGAGGCAAGGAGAACCATAATTTCTGCTACAACCATTGAAGATTTACTTAAAAAGCTCCAAGCTTATGAGTGTTTATCTGCTACGGTTGTTTCGCAAACGCTCGAAAAAAGAAAAAGAGATATGGACGAGCAAGGAGTGGATTGCACTTTGTCTTTGTGACATTATCTAACATTTTGCTTGTTGTGTCTCAGTTATAATAAGTGGTTAGCAACCTCTGCAGGTAATATCTCCTAAATTCTACCTTTAAAATTTGACATTGGGGACAATGTCATATTTTAGTAGGGGGTAAGGGACATATTTTGCTAATTTAAAAAAAAAAAATTTGTTGTGTTTTAAGCCATTTAGAAGTATTCATTCTGAACAAGGTCTGAGTAAGGGAGACTTGAGACATACCTTGTCAGTTTGATTTCTTCTTTTCAAAAAAAAAAAAAGTTTGTTGTGTTTTAAGCAATTTAGAAGTATTCATTCTGAACAAGGTCTGAGTAAGAGAGACTTGAGACATACCTTGTCAGTTTGATTTTAATCTTTTTATGTTTACTTGTTAATTTTTGTTTAGTATTTTAGGATTATTTAGGTTGCATGAGTTTGTTTTGTTTTGAGTCTTAGTTGTTCCTATTCTTATGTTATTAGTTCTTTTCTCTTACACATGATTCTTTCATTTGGGTTAATAGACTTACATTGAGGACAATGTAAGAATTAAGTGTGGGGGGAATGATTTAGGATTTCGTTTATTTTTGCCTACTATTTTTTTTATGAGTCTTTATTATTATTATTATTATTTTTTTAGTGTGTTTTAGTTCCTTTTTAATACAATGATGAGATATGAATTGCATAAGTCTAAAACAGATTTATTAGTGAGAAGATTTTCATGAGAATTGAGCTTGATGTCAACCTTTTTATGAGCCAATGTTAATATGATATGTTGATTGAGAAAGAAGCATGTTTAGACTTAAAACTGACTTGTATAATCATCATTGTGAGTTTTTGAGCCTAAAATGATTGATGCATTATACAAATCAATCTAATTTCTTTCTTGAGTGCTCTTATGATTACATGATTCTCTAGAACTTGCTTTAAACCGTTTGAGACTATATTGATACATGTGACAACATGAATATGATAGAGGCATTAGGATTATAACCAGAGCCAAACAGCCATCCATTATTAATGTTCCAAGAGAACACACCCTTAGTGAACCAATTTGAGCCTACATTGAATAAGCTATCTCTTTGGTAACCATAACTTGTCCCTAACCTAAATATACTTATATCTTTACCTTTGTTCCAAAGATGAATTAGCATGTTTTGAGACAAGTTGCAAAGACAAAGAAGATTTATTGAAAATTTGGGTTAGAAACAAGAAATAAGTGTGGGGGGAAAAGAAAGAAAAAAGTCAAGAGAATAAGAAAGGGATCATTGTCAAATACATTCCCATATTAAAAAAAAAAAAAAATCTTCTCTTGAACTTCTAGTTAAAGTAAAGAAAAAGATGTTAAAAGTTGGTTAGAATGATGCAAAGGCGCAACATGAATATCCGGCCTAGGTGACTATGTACTTGTAAAGAGTTTTGAGAAGTTTCTTTGTATAATCTTTTTATGTCTCTAAACTTTATGAACTCTTTGGAACCTTTGTGATATCTTTATCCTTTTGTTCTTCAACCACATTACAAACCCCTTGGCCCCATTACAACCTTGATTAAAGACCTCTTGATTCATGATGTTGTATGATCTAAATAGGGGAGAATAGGTGGACAAGCAAGAATATGGTAGAACTGTTTTCATGAGATTGATTGAGTGTAAACACTTCACCACTACTTTAAAGAGTGAAAATCATGAGGGTATCCCATGTGAGAAGTTGAGATTAAATTTGAACATGCAATATTTTGATTGAGATATGTTATGCTAATATTGGCTTAACTCAAACAATTTACATTCAAGCATGATTTTTTGTGAAATTCTTTAAGCTATTGATTAGTTTATAAGACTTGTTCAAATATTGTCTCTAATTTGTATTGAAAGGATTAGGAGTAAATATTTTTAGTATATGCAGTTTATTTATATTTTAGTTTTTCAATGTTTGTGGGTATCGTTCTAGTAAACCCTCACGAGACTAAACTCGTCCACTAGGGACACCTAGGGGTTTAAAGGCTTGTGTCACATGCTAAGTGCCACCGTGATTTCCTACGAAAATGGATTAGATTAGATTTTCTTATTTTATTTTTATTGAGTCGTTGCTAGGGACTAGCAACAATCTAAGTGTGGGGGTGTGATAACTCGTATAATTATATAGTTTTTAGTTATGTTTTATTATTGTTTTGTGTCAAATACGAGTTATTATTGTTTAGTCTAATTTTGTTTATGATCTTTTATATTTTTATGTATTTTGGTGTTTTTCACAAGTTTCTTTGAGTGATTTCAGATTACTAGAATTAAGGGCAAATCCAGTTCAGTTCCAGTTCCGACACCTTTTGCCATATCAGCTATATCTCGAGTTTCACTGAAGCAATAAGGCTGAAATTTGTAGCCATGCAAAGCTAAGAGGCATATCTATCTTTTTCATGTTTTACACTTCTTGAAACGGAGTCGTTTTCCCTAGCGAAATCGACCGTCAAGTTGGCTGATGTGCAATGACGTCTGTGCTGACCTGTTTTCGGATTATGCCCATATCTTCTTATCCACATCAGAAAATGAGCTGAATCCAACGGATATAGATCAGTAACTGATAGGGTAACATTTTTCTAGAAGACCATGTGATCAGATAAGGCCTCCAACATTGACAAAATCGACCATCAAGTTGGCTGATCAAAATCGTCATATATGACGAAAATTGTTAGAAAATGCACCCACCTATTATACCTACCTTTGAAATTTGTAAAGCTTGTCTCTTTTCATTTAGCCCTCCAAAATGTGTATAAATAGAGGGCCTTGGATGATTGTAAAGGATCATATTGTACATAGGTAGGATATTAGCCATTTTAATAAAATTCTCTAAGTTTTCTTCTTCTTTCTTTTCTCTAGTTTTCTTTTTCTTTAGAGAGAGCAAGAGGTTGGATAATTAATATTCTTCCTCTTCTTCTTTCTTTCTTTTATTTTCTTCTTAGATTTTCTTTAATTTTATGTTTATGTTTACAATGCCTATGCTAGGCTAAACTTCTATTTGGTTAAGGGTGATTTCAAAGCTCTAGACATGTTTTATAATTGATTTTCAGATTCTATCTATCATTAATTTTCTATCAAAGTTGCTTATGTTCTTCTACAAGAATTGTTCATGATGTTGTCTTGATTTGTTTAGGTGTACAACTAGATAGATCTTGATAATTATCTATTGCTAGTTTAGGAGTCTTGATCCGTGTAATTGTCTTGATTTCCTATTCATAAGTGGCAATTTGTGATTAATGATTATGGTCAAGTTTTCAATAATTGCAAACTGGAACATAACCTAAGTTGAACAATCCGAGCTTTTGTGTTTGTTGCTTAGATCAACCTATCTTTCTCATCATAAAGCTGCCATTAAATTGAATCTAGAGAGCTTACTCTAGGTTGTTTGATGGTTAGAGATTAAATAGAGAGCTTGTTCTATTTAACGACAAACTAAGGAAAGATTGGGATAACAGAGCTTGTTGTTATCTACGGTTGTTAACTTTGATAGTTGGTTGATATTGATAGATCTGAAATTGATTCTTAATGATGTCTAGTGGTGGAGAATGAAACCTTAACCATATTTTTCATATTTGATTCTTCTTACTTACTTGTTGTCTTACTTTTCTAGTTTGCTTATTTTTAAAAGTATGTTTTATTTTTATTGGCTGGTTATACCGCCTAATTTGTCTATTAACTTTGTTTTATTTTTATTGGCTGGTTATACCGCCTAATTTAGTATATATATTTTTATTGGCTGGTTATACCGCCTAATTTAGTATATATATTTTTATTGGCTGGTTATACCGCCTTGCATCTTATTCTTATTATTTACTTTAGTTTAAATCTGGCTTCAAAAACCCCTTTTCTTTTATTGTTCTTGAATTTAAGTTTTAAACTATTAACTTATAAACTAAAACCCAATCCCTGAGGACTCGACCCTTGCTAACTACTATACTTACAATTTATCTTTTTAGTGCAAGGTTAAATAAGATACACTCTTTTGGGTGCATCAAATTTTTGGCGCCGTTGCCGGGGATTGTTTTCTTTAGTTTATTTGTTACTTGGTTTATTCTTATTTTCAGTTCTAATTAGTTTTATTTTCTTGTACATACGGGTTTTTCTTATCAAATTTTGAAAAAAAAAAAAAGAAAAAAAAATGATGGAATTGAGCAATCTAACACTTGAAGAGTTGGTGGCATACATGAACATGGAGAATCAACAAGCAAATCTCACCTTCCCAGTTGAACAATTTGCCATGGGAGGATGTCAAGGCCATCAAGTGTTCCAAGACCAACAGTATGATCATTACTCAAACACTTACCATGAGGGATGGTGGGATCATACTAATTATGGCTACTCGAAAAATTACCAAGAAGTAGACCCTTATGCCAATTACACTCATCCATCTAGCTTCAATCAATCATGGTGTCAAGAACTAGATCTTTTTCAACCACCACATATGACTCAAAACTCAGGTACTTCTTTAGAAGATCTTGTCTATTCTCTTGTTACTGATTCTTTGCAATTTCAACAGGAAACAAGGGCAAGCATCCAGAGTTTGGAAAAGCAAATGAGCCAATTGGCTAGTAGTATGGTGGGATGGGTAGCACAAAGATCTGAAGAACTCCCAGCCCAAACGATGGTTAACCCAAAGGAGAATGCTACTATTGTGACCTTGAAGAATGAGGAACAAGATGAGGATAAAACAAAATTAGAGATGGATTCTATTCTTGAGGATAATGAAGCCAAAGATCCAAATAAGAGTATTTCGGCACCTGAGGTAACGTTTAAGGTTTCACTTTTTACTAATGTTTCTTCTCCACCTTTTCCTAGTAGATTTGCTAAGTTCAAGGAGGAAGAACATGAACAACACATGCCGGAAACCTTAAACAACTTGTTTGTGGAGGTCATTCAACAAGTATCAAAATATGCTCCATTCCTCGATGACATATGCACCACAAAGGATGATGGAATAATACTTGTAATGGAGAATGCATCCACTGTTGTGCAAAGAAAGCTTCCTCTCAAACGCATAAATTTGGGAAATTTCATGTATGAGCCTGACAAGCCTAAAATGCCAAGAAGAGGTGTTGGTTAGGTTCAAAACACTAACTCAAGTGCTTCTTGGGAGGCAACCCAAAAGGATGGAGAGCATCTATTATATCAGATTTGCATATTCCTTACTCTCCATCATTCTATCTTTTATTGTTTTTCTTTTCTTTTGTTTATTAGTTCTTTTCACTTACACATGATTCTTTCATTTGGGATTAATAGCATTACATTAATGACAATGTAAGAATTATGTGTGGGGGGAAGAATTTAGGATTTTATTTAGAGTGTTTTGTTTTTGAGTCTTTTTATGTTGTTTTTGTTTCTGATCCTTGTTTTGAAAATAACTAGATGTAAATATAATTTTTTTTTTAACCCCGGTTAAATGGCGGATAACGGTACTCCGTGATTATTTAAATCGGTTCCATCAGCTACCCAAAAAACTGATATTGTATATAAATTTCTCTTCCAATTTCTCTTTCATTTTTTTTCATTTTTTTTTCAGGATGGATGATATTCTCACAAGATTGCAGAAACGATTTCCTCATTTTCCTCGAAATATTTTACTGAAGCTTTACCAAGTTCGATTTGAAAGATTAAGAATGCTTATGCACAAAGGGATTCCTGGAGACATACGTTGGATAATTGAAGCCAAGGTACGTGAAGATGAATATCTTCCTGTTTTGCATTTACCAGGTACAGGTAGAAGCACTTTTGCAAAGAAGCGACGAGCAAAGCGCATGAGTTCAAATTGCCACAAATGTGCACGATGGACGTGTAACGGTAAATGTCGTTCTATTGGGATTCCGTCCTCAAATCGAGATGATAAAATTGAATTCATTAAGGATGGACTGAGTAAGGAGAATTTGGGTAATATCCAACTTTCTCTTGAGACGCATCCTAGTGGAGACGTACAAAGAGAAATTCTTGATTTATGGCCGCAATTCCAAAGGGAATGGCAACATCTTGGGAATCTGATGTTAAAAGACCCTGTTTGCCAGAAAACTGGATGGGAAGCATATCCTCGACTCATAGAAGGCGTTTAAGCCGTTTCTGGACGTAAAACCAGAGGAAGATGTGAGCCACAATCACAACTACAATAAATAACTTCTCAGCTTTTGGTTTGATTTGCAATAACTTCATTTCGGTTTAATTTACGTGTTGTTCGATTTGTGTAATTATTCTCAATTTTTTTTATTTGTCTTTTACGGTTGATTTTTCTTCTCTTTTTGATTTTCTTCCTGAAATCACGCAAAAATCTTTTGTTAGGTTAACATTTTCTTCTGACAGGTCAGATACACTTTCGGCGACATTATTACTCTTGTCTGATTCACTACTGAGTCCTCTATATATTACACCATGTACTCATTCTCTTTCAGGCACTCGAAGAAAAAAAAATGGAAAGTACTTCATCCCAGCGCATTAAAAAAATTTGTGTCTTTGGAGGTGCTTATCCAGGGAAAAATAACATATTCGCTGATGAAGCCATAAGAGGTGGAGTAATACTTGCCCAACAAAAGATCCACTTGATTTATGGAGGCGGTAGTACGGGTTTAATGGGAGCAGTCGCTACAGCAGCACACGCCGGAGGAAGTCCAGTTCTAGGAGTCGTGCCAAAACTATTCACAAGTTTTTGTGGACCTACCGTGGGTAAGGAAATACAAGTCTGGAGTATCCCTGAACGGATGACAATCATGTACCATTCTGCCGATGCATTCATTGCTTTACCAGGAGGTCTGGGTACATTGGAAGAAATAGCTTGCGTGGCTTCTTGGTCATCTTTGGTCACAAATAAGAAACCCATTGGTTTGCTTAATATTAATGGTTATTTTAGTAATTTGCTTTCATATTTAGATAATGCTGTGGATAATGGATTCATGTTTTCAGAGGCAAGGAGAACCATAATTTCTGCTACAACCATTGAAGATTTACTTAAAAAGCTCCAAGCTTATGAGTGTTTATCTGCTACGGTTGTTTCGCAAACGCTCGAAAAAAGAAAAAGAGATATGGACGAGCAAGGAGTGGATTGCACTTTGTCTTTGTGACATTATCTAACATTTTGCTTGTTGTGTCTCAGTTATAATAAGTGGTTAGCAACCTCTGCAGGTAATATCTCCTAAATTCTACCTTTAAAATTTGACATTGGGGACAATGTCATATTTTAGTAGGGGGTAAGGGACATATTTTGCTAATTTAAAAAAAAAAATTGTTGTGTTTTAAGCCATTTAGAAGTATTCATTCTGAACAAGGTCTGAGTAAGGGAGACTTGAGACAAACCTTGTCAGTTTGATTTCTTCTTTTCAAAAAAAAAAAAAGTTTGTTGTGTTTTAAGCAATTTAGAAGTATTCATTCTGAACAAGGTCTGAGTAAGAGAGACTTGAGACATACCTTGTCAGTTTGATTTTAATCTTTTTATGTTTACTTGTTAATTTTTGTTTAGTATTTTAGGATTATTTAGGTTGCATGAGTTTGTTTTGTTTTGAGTCTTAGTTGTTCCTATTCTTATGTTATTAGTTCTTTTCTCTTACACAAGATTCTTTCATTTGGGTTAATAGACTTACATTGAGGACAATGTAAGAATTAAGTGTGGGGGGAATGATTTAGGATTTCGTTTATTTTTGCCTACTATTTTTTTTATGAGTCTTTATTATTATTATTATTTTTTTTAGTGTGTTTTAGTTCTTTTTTAATACAATGATGAGATATGAATTGCATAAGTCTAAAACAGATTTATTAGTGAGAAGATTTTCATGAGAATTGAGCTTGATGTCAACCTTTTTATGAGCCAATGTTAATATGATATGTTGATTGAGAAAGAAGCATGTTTAGACTTAAAACTGACTTGTATAATCATCATTGTGAGTTTTTGAGCCTAAAATGATTGATGCATTATACAAATCAATCTAATTTCTTTCTTGAGTGCTCTTATGATTACATGATTCTCTAGAACTTGCTTTAAACCGTTTGAGACTATATTGATACATGTGACAACATGAATATGATAGAGGCATTAGGATTATAACCAGAGCCAAACAGCCATCCATTATTAATGTTCCAAGAGAACACACCCTTAGTGAACCAATTTGAGCCTACATTGAATAAGCTATCTCTTTGGTAACCATAACTTGTCCCTAACCTGAATATACTTATATCTTTACCTTTGTTCCAAAGATGAATTAGCATGTTTTGAGACAAGTTGCAAAGACAAAGAAGATTTATTGAAAATTTGGGTTAGAAACAAGAAATAAGTGTGGGGGGAAAAGAAAGAAAAAAGTCAAGAGAATAAGAAAGGGATCATTGTCAAATACATTCCCATATTAAAAAAAAAAAAAAAAATCTTCTCTTGAACTTCTAGTTAAAGTAAAGAAAAATATGTTACAAAGTTGGTTAGAATGATGCAAAGGCTCAACATGAATATCCGGCCTAGGTGACTATGTACTTGTAAAGAGTTTTGAGAAGTTTCTTTGTATAATCTTTTTATGTCTCTAAACTTTATGAACTCTTTGGAACCTTTGTGATATCTTTATCCTTTTGTTCTTCAACCACATTACAAACCCCTTGGCCCCATTACAACCTTGATTAAAGACCTCTTGATTCATGATGTTGTATGATCTAAATAGGGGAGAATAGGTGGACAAGCAAGAATATGGTAGAACTGTTTTCATGAGATTGATTGAGTGTAAACACTTCACCACTACTTTAAAGAGTGAAAATCATGAGGGTATCCCATGTGAGAAGTTGAGATTAAATTTGAACATGCAATATTTTGATTGAGATATGTTATGCTAATATTGGCTTAACTCAAACAATTTACATTCAAGCATGATTTTTTGTGAAATTCTTTAAGCTATTGATTAGTTTATAAGACTTGTTCAAATATTGTCTCTAATTTGTATTGAAAGGATTAGGAGTAAATATTTCTAGTATATGCAGTTTATTTATATTTTAGTTTTTCAATGTTTGTGGGTATCGTTCTAGTAAACCCTCACGAGACTAAACTCGTCCACTAGGGACACCTAGGGGTTTAAAGGCTTGTGTCACATGCTAAGTGCCACCGTGATTTCCTACGAAAATGGATTAGATTTTCTTATTTTATTTTTATTGAGTCGTTGCTAGGGACTAGCAACAATCTAAGTGTGGGGGTGTGATAACTCGTATAATTATATAGTTTTTAGTTATGTTTTATTATTGTTTTGTGTCAAATACGAGTTATTATTGTTTAGTCTAATTTTGTTTATGATCTTTTATATTTTTATGTATTTTGGTGTTTTTCACAAGTTTCTTTGAGTGATTTCAGATTACTAGAATTAAGGGCAAATCCAGTTCAGTTCCAGTTCCGACACCTTTTGCCATATCAGCTATATCTCGAGTTTCACTGAAGCAATAAGGCTGCAATTTGTAGCCATGCAAAGCTAAGAGGCATATCTATCTTTTTCATGTTTTACACTTCTTGAAACGGAGTCGTTTTCCCTAGCGAAATCGACCATCAAGTTGGCTGATGTGCAATGACGTCTGTGCTGACCTGTTTTCGTATTATGCCCATATCTTCTTATCCACATCAGCAAATGAGCTGATTCTAACGGCTATAGATCAGTAACGGATAGGGTAACATTTTTCTAGAAGACCATGTGATCAGATAAGGCCTCCAACATTGACAAAATCGACCATCAAGTTGGCTGATCAAAATCGTCATATATGACGAAAATTGTTAGAAAATGCACCCACCTATTATACCTACCTTTGAAATTTGTAAAGCTTGTCTCTTTTCATTTAGCCCTCCAAAATGTGTATAAATAGAGGGCCTTGGATGATTGTAAAGGATCATATTGTACATAGGTAGGATATTAGCCATTTTAATAAAATTCTCTAAGTTTTCTTCTTCTTTCTTTTCTCTAGTTTTCTTTTTCTTTAGAGAGAGCAAGAGGTTGGATAATTAATATTCTTCCTCTTCTTCTTTCTTTCTTTTATTTTCTTCTTAGATTTTCTTTAATTTTATGTTTATGTTTACAATGCCTATGCTAGGCTAAACTTCTATTTGGTTAAGGGTGATTTCAAAGCTCTAGACATGTTTTATAATTGATTTTCAGATTCTATCTATCATTAATTTTCTATCAAAGTTGCTTATGTTCTTCTACAAGAATTGTTCATGATGTTGTCTTGATTTGTTTAGGTGTACAACTAGATAGATCTTGATAATTATCTATTGCTAGTTTAGGAGTCTTGATCCGTGTAATTGTCTTGATTTCCTATTCATAAGTGGCAATTTGTGATTAATGATTATGGTCAAGTTTTCAATAATTGCAAAGTGGAACATAACCTAAGTTGAACAATCCGAGCTTTTGTGTTTGTTGCTTAGATCAACCTATCTTTCTCATCATAAAGCTGCCATTAAATTGAATCTAAAGAGCTTATTCTAGGTTGTTTGATGGTTAGAGATTAAATTGAGAGCTTGTTCTATTTAACGACAAACTAAGGAAAGATTGGGATAACAGAGCTTGTTGTTATCTACGGTTGTTAACTTTGATAGTTGGTTGATATTGATAGATCTGAAATTGATTCTTAATGATGTCTAGTGGTGGAGAATGAAACCTTAACCATATTTTTCATATTTGATTCTTCTTACTTACTTGTTGTCTTACTTTTCTAGTTTGCTTATTTTTAAAAGTATGTTTTATTTTTATTGGCTGGTTATACCGCCTAATTTGTCTATTAACTTTGTTTTATTTTTATTGGCTGGTTATACCGCCTAATTTAGTATATATATTTTTATTGGCTGGTTATACCGCCTAATTTAGTATATATATTTTTATTGGCAGGTTATACCGCCTTGCATCTTATTCTTATTATTTACTTTAGTTTAAATCTGGCTTCAAAAACCCCTTTTCTTTTATTGTTCTTGAATTTAAGTTTTAAACTATTAACTTATAAACTAAAACCCAATCCCTGAGGACTCGACCCTTGCTAACTACTATACTTACAATTTATCTTTTTAGTGCAAGGTTAAATAAGATACACTCTTTTGGGTGCATCAATGGATGAGTGTAATTGGCATAAGGATCTACTTCTTGGTAATTTTTCGAGTAGCCATAATTAGTATGATCCCACCATCCCTCATGGTAAGTGTTTGAGTAATGATCATACTGTTGGTCTTGGAACCCTTGATGGCCTTGACATCCTCCCATGGCCAATTGTTGAACTGGGGAGGTGAGATTGGCTTGTTGATTCTCCATGTTCATGTATGCCACCAACTCTTCAAGTGTTAGATTGCTCAATTCCATTGTTTTTTTTTTTTTTTTTTTTTTTAAATTTGAAAAGAAAAACTTGTATGTACAAGAAAATAAAACTAATTAGAACTGAAAATAAGAATAAACCAAGTAACAAATAAACTAAAGAAAGCAATCCCCGGCAACGGCGCCAAAAATTTGATGCACCCAAAAGAGTGTATCTTATTTAACCTTGCACTAAAAAGATCAATTGTAAGTATAATGATTAGCAAGGGTCGAGTCCTCAGGGATTGGGTTTTAATTTATGAGTTATTAGTTTATAACTTACGTTCAAAGAAAACAATAAAAGAAAAGGGGTTTTTGAAGCCAGATTTAAACTAAGTAAATAATAAGAATAAGATGCAAGGCGGTATAACCAGCCAATAAAAATATATATACTAAATTAGGCGGTATAACCAGCCAATAAAAATATATATACTAAATTAGGCGGTATAACCAGCCAATAAAAATAAAACAAAGTTAATATACAAATTAGGCGGTATAACCAGCCAATAAAAATAAATATAAAAAATAAGCAAACTAAAAGTAAGAAAACAAGTAAGTAAGAAGAATTAAATATGAAAAATATGGTTAAGGTTTCATTCTCCACCACTAGACATCATTAAGAATCAATTTCAGATCTATCAATATCAACCAACTATCAAAGTTAACAACCGTAGATAACAACAAGCTCTGTTACCCCAATCTTTCCTTAGTTTGTCGTTAAATAGAACAAGCTCTCTATTTAATCTCTAACCATTAAATAACCTAGAATAAGCTCTCTAAATTCAATTTAATGGCAGCTTTATGATGAGAAAGATAGGTTGATCTAAGCAACAAACACATAAGCTCGGATTGTTCAACTTAGGTTATGTTCCACTTTGCAATTATTGAAAACTTGACCATAATCATTAATCACAAATTGCCACTTATGAATAGGAAATCAAGACAATTACACGGATCAAGACTCCTAAACTAGCAATAGATAATTATCAAGATCTATCTAGTTGTACACCTAAATAAATCAAGACAACATCATGAACAATTCTTGTTGAAGAACATAAGCAACTTTGATAGAAAATTAATGATAGATAGAATCTGAAAATCAATCACAAAACATGTCTAGGGCTTTGAAATCACCCTTAACCAAATAGAAGTTTAGCCTAGCATAGGCATTGTAAACATAAACATAAAATTAAAGAAAATCTAAGAAGAAAATAAAAGAAAGAAAGAAGAAGAGGAAGAATATTAATTATCCAACCTCTTGCTCTCTCTAAAGAAAAAGAAAACTAGAGAAAAGAAAGAAAACTAGAGAAAAGAAAGAAGAAGAAAACTTAGAGAATTTTATTAAAATGGCTAATATCCTACCTATGTACAATATCATCCCCTACAATCATCCAAGGCCCTCTATTTATACACATTTTGGAGGGCTAAATGACAAGAGACAAGCTTTACAAATTTCAAAGGTAGGTATAATAGGTGGGTGCATTTTTCTAACAATTTTCGTCATATTGTATGACAATTTTGATCAGCCAACTTGATGGTCGATTTTGTCAATATTGGAGGCCTGATCTGATCACATGGTCTTCTAGAAAAATGTTCCCCTATCAGTTACTGATCCATAGCCGTTGGAATCAGCTCATTTGCTGATGTGGATAAGAAGATATGGGCAAAATACGAAAACAGGTCAGCACAGACGTCATTGCACATCAGCCAACTTGATGGTCGATTTCGCTAGGGAAAACGACCATCAAGTTGGCTGATGTGCAATGACGTCTGTGCTGACCTGTTTTCGTATTTTGCCCATATCTTCTTAGTCCAAGCTAAGGCACAATACAACTTTTCTACCAACGAATTTTTCAACTCATAATCTGTGAACTTCTTGCTGAGGTAGTAAACTGCTTGTTCTTTCTTTCCAGTCTTATCAAGCTGCCACAAAACACAACCCATGGATCTCTCAAATACTAATAAATACAGTATCATTGGTTTATCCAAAACAGGTGGCATTAATACTGGTGGGTTGGATAGATAATGTTTAACCTTTTCAAATGCAATCTGATAACCTTCATCCCATTCTCCTGGATCACGTTTTCGAAGTAACTTAAATATTGGATCACATTTGTCAGTTAACTGAGAAATAAACCGAGCAATGTAATTTAATCTCCCCAGAAAGCCTCTTACTTCCTTTTGAGTACGAGGTGGCGGCAAATCCTGAATGGTCTTTACTTTATCCGGGTCAATCTCAATTCCCCTTTTGCTGACGACAAAACCTAGCAATTTTCCCGAGGAGACTCCAAAAGTGCATTTTGTCGGATTTAGCTTGAGTCTAAACTTCTTTAGTCGTTCGAAGAGCTTCTTAAGATTCGCAGTATGCTTCTCTTCTCCTTATGACTTTGCGATCATATCATCAACATAGACCTCAATTCTCTTATGCATCATATCATGAAACAAGGTCACCATGGCTCTCTGATATGTTGCCCCAGCATTCTTTAACCCAAATGGCATCACCTTGTAGCAGAAGGTTCCCCACATTGTAACAAACGTGGTTTTCTCCATATCTTTTGGTGCCATCTTAATTTGATTATATCCTGAGAATCTGTCCATGAATGAAAATAAATAACTTTTCACCGTATTATCCATCAGAGTATCGATATGGGGCAAAGGGAAATTACCTTTAGGGCTGGCCTTGTTCAAATCTCAGTAATCAACACACATCCGCACCTTACCATCTTTCTTTGGTACTATAACAATATTTGCCACCCATTCTGGATATTTTGCCACCTCTAAGAATCCAGCATCAAATTGCTTCTTCACCTCCTCTTTTATCTTTAACAGCATGTCCGGCCTCATTCTTCTCAACTTTTGCTGAATTGGCTTGCATTCTGGCTTGAAAGGGAGCTTATGAACCACAATATCCGGATCCAACCCTGGCATGTCTTGGTAAGACCATGCAAATACATCCACATATTCCTGGAGTAAGGCTATCAATTCACCCTTTATTGATGATGACAATGAAGTCCCGATTTTGACTTCCTTTATCTCTTCACCATCTCCCAGATTTATCATTTCCAATAATTCCTTATGAGGAAGTACTTGTTTCTCCTCTTGTTCTATTTTCCTTAATAAATTCAGAGGTAGACCATAATCCTCAAATATCTTCGTTAGCCTCAAAATCACCCGTGCAAATGGGTCTTTCAAAATCAATTTCGAAATTACTGACAGGAAAATCCTCATATTCTGCATCTGTACACCTGCAAATAGGTGAAGAAGAAACAATATAGGAAAATATATAATGAAAACAAAATAAATAACAAAAATTAAAGAATATGGACACATCAATATGAATAAAATGCATTGTGCTTGTTATTTATTGAATGAGAATGTTTAAACAAAAATCCCATATAGAAAAAAATCTTAATATCTCTGGTAAAGATAATTAAGATTGTTTTTTAAAGTATTACGTTGGAATAGAGTTAAAAACTGTGGGCAACTCAGTCGCACTCCAATTGGTTAGTCTATATCCTGTGGACAAGGTCGCACCATCCAGTTTGCACTGTCACTTTCCATCCCTTCTTTCTCGATCATG
Organism: Fremontodendron californicum; assembly: GCA_030761205.1. Classification (NCBI taxonomy): domain Eukaryota; kingdom Viridiplantae; phylum Streptophyta; class Magnoliopsida; order Malvales; family Malvaceae; genus Fremontodendron; species Fremontodendron californicum. The sequence continues at coordinate 3,593,512 of JAULJL010000026.1, forward strand.
CAAATCACCATATCCTGAATCTGCCCCCCTTTATTCATATGGAATTTTTCAAAAGCTTGCTCGATCATTATGAGTACATCCTCTGAATTCCTTTCTCCGAATAGAAAACCAGCAAAGCGGAAGTGTGAAGGATTGGTGGGAAAGTCATGGGTTCCCATTCAATATCCATACCCGCGAGATGGGCCATCCTCCTTTATCGATTCTTTTCAACTTGTTTCCTCCTCTTATAGGCCTTTGGGAGATACCCTAAGCCAAATCGGTCTTTCTTTCCCACTGCTTCCATTGCTCGGGCCATCCCTTGAAGATGTTTTCCAAGACCTTTTTCAGCCCTGCAGCCCTTTCCCACTATGGTTCTTACTCTCAACCTTGTGTTCTTGGACAACCTTGGCTTTGGAATTTTTCGTATTTCAGCAACGAAAACCGCATTTACGAATTCCAAAGATCGAAAAGAACATTCTACAGCATCTTCATTGGGTTCAATATAAGGAGATTCAGTAGATGCGGAGGCTACTATGTCTTCTTCTTCTGATACAGTGACCAAATGGTCCTCTATCACAAACTTCAGTTTTTGGTGGAGAGACGAGGGTACAGCCCCTGCTGAATGTATCCATGGCCTTCCCAACAAGCAATTGTATAGGATGGATTAATATCCATGACCTGGAAGTTCACCGTAGAGGTGTATGGGCCTACCTCCAGAGGAACCTCAATAGTTCCCATTACCTCTCACCTGGTACCATCGAAAGCCCTGACTACTGTGCAACTCGGTAACATATAAGACATCTCAACTGGCAACTTAGACAGGGTTGCCAAGGGCATTACATTTAATGAAGAACCATTATCCAAAAGCACCCTTGGTAGTATATGCCCCTTGCAGGTGGTTGTTATATGAAGAGCCTTTGTGGACCCAATACCATTTTATGTGGTATTTCATCATAACTGAAAAAATATATGATCGTCTGCCGCAATGTTTCCCACCAGCCTGTCTAACTTTTCTACTGATATGTTGTTAGCCACGTATGCTTAATTCAACACTATTAACAAGGCATTTCTGTATGGATCTGAGTTTAATAGCAAAGATAAGATGGAGATTCTTGCTGGCTGATGCTGCAATTGCTCAACCACACTATACTCACTATGTTTTATGAACTTTAAAAACTCGCATGCCTCCTTCTCGTTTACCGGCTCTTTTATCCTGTTTACCCGGGGTGGTCCCCTCTCTGCTTCTTTTGACAAATCCATCTCAATATGGATTGGTTCAACTGCTTTCTTCCCTTTATCCAGTCTTGTTGATCCTTGTTCAACAACCTCAGGGGCATAACACCTTCCACTTCGTGTTAAGTGCCCCACACCTGTAATATCTTGTTGGCTCGAAGACCCGGGCATAAACATGCTGCAGTCATATTTCCATGGTGTAGTTTTGTTTTCCTTGTATGAAAAGGAAGAAGGCAAATCTATGATGAGCTTAGGCGCAATTTTCTCAACAACCGGAGTAGTTTTCTCTAGTTAATCATAATGTTTGATCAAAGGTCTTCCTATTCCATAGCCACCTGCATTCTCAATAACCATTACTTCCTCCTCTGTCTCCTCATAAAACTGGGCCTCTCCATCATCTTTTGGACTTTAGCCAGAAAGTCCTCGCAGTCTTGTATGATATGACCTGAACATTTATGGAACGGGCACCAATTCTGCACCCTCTTTGCAACCATTTTTAAACTGTCTGCATCCTCCACCATTCCTGCCTTAACCATCTCGACCCATACTGTTAACATCGGAGTCTTGACTTCCCTAGCATCCCTTTTTAACCTTCTAACTTCCCCTGTCAATACTGCATTTACCCGATTCTCAGCATGATCGGGCAATGGGTTTCCCGCTACATTCGGCCCATTCTTTGACCCAAACTTCACAACTCTGGTATTGATTAAGCTTTGGACTTTCTTTTTGAAGGCAATGCAATTCTCCGTTGAATGCCCCTGAATTCCTGCATGATATGCGCAGTTGGTATTTCTATTGTACCATTGTAGACACCTAATTTTATCTAGACCTCTAAATCAGGTACATTTTCTTCCTAAATTGATGTTTCATAATGCTAAAAGGCTTTTCTCATCCTGTAGGTGGTACTTCGAGGCTTAGTCTAAGAAAGCATATAGAAAATGTCAAACTCAAAAAAAGTCAAACTCAAAAAAAGTCAACCCCGAAAAAGTCAACTACTAAAAAAGTCAACCCACTTTCAAAATCAAGATTTGAGGTTCAATTGAAAATGATGAAAGAATTTTGATAATCCGAGGTCTACATTGAAAGATATGGAGTTCGAAAGTTGGGTTACGAGATTCAATAGAAAGGAAACCCTAATTTAGGAAATTTAGGGAAAAGTGCTTAAACGATCAAATTGGTCAAAATTGAAGGTCTCAAATGAAAGATAAGAACTGACTACGGGTAATGGAGAAGCTACTTCAAAGAAAAACTGATAGAAAAGTCAATTCGGAAGAAAACCGAGAATTAGGGTTTTTTTTTTATGGATTTCGATGAAATTTGGAAGAATTACAGAAATGGCCCGATTCGAAAAAGCTAAAGCCCTTAATTAATGAGAAATGATTAAAAAAGGATAGGCCAAGGCTTAGTTTGAAGAAAATCTGAAAATCGGACTTGTTTTCAGCAAAACTGGGTTTCGGAGGCAAAAGGGCAAAATTGGAAAATATGAGAAAAATAGCAAATGAACTCCAAAAATTATGAAAATTTGTAAATATCATTATTAAATCATTTTGAAGAGATTGGAAAAATAAAATCTTGATTCGGAGTTTGTTTGCAAAATGGCCAAATACCGGGCCCACTATGTATTAATTCAAGCAGATAAATCTCGAAAAAATAGCAAATGAGTTCCAAAAATTTTGAAAATTTTCAAATGTCATTTTTAAATTATTTGGAAGAGATTGTAAAAATAAAATCTTTATTCGGAGTTCGTTTGCAAAATGACCAAATCTCGGGTCCACTATGCAGTAATTCAAGCAGATAAATCCCAAAAAAATAGCAAATGAGCTCCAAAAATTATGAAAACTTCCAGATCACATTTTTAAATTATTTGGAATAGATTGGTGTTTAAAAATCTATATTCGGAGCTCGTTTAAAAAATGGTAAAGTTCGGGTGCATAAAAAGGGTAATTTCGAAAATAAATCCGAAATAAGTAGCAAATGGACTCGAAAATTTTTAAAACTTAAAGAATTCAATTTTTTATTATTTTGGAAGTATTTAAAAAAGAAAATTTGAAATTGGAGTCCGTTTGCTATTTATTTAGGTTCAAGGGGCAAAAAGGTCATTTCACCAAAGAAACCAAAAAGGGCAAATTTGTAATTGATGAAAATATGAAAGAAGAAGGAATTGCTTGGATTTTTCTTCCCTTGGTCAGCCAACATAGAGGAGAAGAAGGAAGCTTGAACAATTTAATTCCCTACTCACTATCAAGCCACATGCTACCACTAACACCTTGCAAATGGTCACCCCTTCATCCAATGGCTTAGGTGCCTTGTAGGAATGTTGAATGCACCATCCAATGGCCAAATTTAAATGACAAGATGAAATTTTTATTTGTCATAAAAGAACCCTCATCTAATGGCCAAGAATGCAAGAAAAAAGATGAGCACAATTTATCCAAGGGTGAGCATCCATTAGGTTAAACAAGGGAGTGCATGGGATTATCTCTTTTCATCCAATGGCCTAGGCCATCTACAAGGGTTGAGTAAACATGTTGAGGGCTGGATTTAATCTACAACATGTCATTTTTATGTTGTCCTCATCCAATGACCAAGAATGGAAGAACACAACTCATCCAAGGGTAGGCACTTAAGGGGGCAAGCAAGGGAGTGCACGGGATTGGTCCTCTTGTGCATCTAAGGGCTAAGGTTACTACAAGGGTTGAGTATACATCTTAAGGGCTGCTATCAATTGGCAATATGACATTTTTATGTTGTCATCAAAATATCTTAATCTAAAGGCCAAGAATGGAGGAGAAAAAATGCAATTCCCATCCAAGGGTTAGAGGGCCATTCGGCCAAGGCTAAAGGGAGGGGGTGATTTCATTTTTTTAGATGTTTTTTGGCTAGAAATAGTAGCGAATTTGGAAAATAAAAAGGATTTGAAAGAAAGAAAAAAAAAAGGTTTTCAATAGAGAGCTTGAAGGTAGTAATTTCTACCAACCTCTAACATAGCTTTCTTCTTGATTTCCATGGTGTTTTCTTGGTTTTCTATCATGTTTTCCTACTACATTTTTCATAGAAATAAAGTTTTTTAATGTTTACTTATGTTTTCATCTCTTTTGCTTCATTAAACTGGTGGAAAACAATTTTTTTACGGTTTCATGCTATGGCCGAATATGGCTTATTTACTTGCCTTGTTTTTCCTTTTTTTTTCTTCCTTGCATGTTGTTGTGAAAAATGATTTTTAGAAGGTTTTTTAGAGTATTATAAGGTTCTTATTTTTTACAAAAGATGAAGCAAAAAGGTTCAAATGGCTACATGATCTTGGCTAGACCAAGTGACCATGGTTAGGAGAGAGGCTTTGCCTATTTTTACCTACCATAAAGCTCACCTTAATTTTTTTTTTTTTTTGTTTAACATGGTTTATTTTTTGTTTTATTGAGATGGAAAGGCTTCATGATCTTGGCAAGAAGTGATTATGGTTAGGTGAGAGGCTATGCCCATTTGATACCAACCATGGAGCTTAACTTTCCTTGTTTTACTTACTAGTTTTGCTTGTTATTTGTTTTGCATGTCTGTGTTAAATTTTATATATATATATATATATATATATATATGTTCTTTACATTATTTTCTATGCTATATTTACTTATATATTTCATTTCCATTCTTGATATTGTATCCTTGCATATTCGGCCATTGTTGTTCATATGCTCATGTTGTGCATTTTTTCATGTATCATGTCTTACATGTTTGCATTTTCTTTATTTTGTTCCATGACCATTCGTCAACTTCATTTTTGTATACCTTGCATGTGCATTTTTCTTTTGCTTATTTACTTGTTTGCATCTCCATGCCATGAACTTGTACATTTTGATTTTAGTATGCCATGTGCTTAAGAAAATGCTTGCCATCATTTGGTTCCATGACCATTCGTCAACTCCATATTTGTATGCGTTGCATGTGCATTTTCCTTTTACTTTTTGACTTGTTTGCATCTCCATACCATGAGCTTGTGCATTTTGACTTTAGTATGTCATATGCTTATGAAAATGTCATGACATTATGCATCTTAATATGATTTGTCATGTACTTGTGTCATTTACTAGATAAGATTGCATTAGAGCATCATGTAGCTACATTTGGCCTCTTCATGCATCCCTTGCCTTATCATGCATTTGCATTTTGTTTAGGTAACATGTTTTGCATCATTATATCTTGAAATAGTGTATTAGTTATTGTTTGTTCCAGCATTGACATTAGTTTCATTGGTCATTGTATGTTCATAGTATTGCTATGCATGTTCATTACATTTAGGTCTAGGCTATATTGGTGTTTCCATGCATATTAAGTCTTAAATCACAATTGGTATTGTCATGCATTACTATGCTACTTAGGCCTTAGGATACATTAGCATATTCATAACATATTAGGTCCAAATCATATTTGCATTATCAAGCATTGCATGCATATTGAGTTAGGATAGCATTTATTGCCATGCAAATTCATGATAGGCATTTAGGTTGTCTTGAATTTTCATGCATTTCCTTTACCATTTAGACCTTTAGACCATGCATTTCATAATTTCATTTGCTGTATGTTCATGCATTCCATGTCATTGCCACTTGATTTGTGACTTAGGCCAATTAATGGCTCAAAGTCATGCTCTCTTGAGCATACTTGTGGAAAATTAAGGATTGTCAAATTCATTATTCTACATTTGTGATTTTTTTTACTAAGCCAATTTTTGTCCAAGGTTTTTAAATGTTTAGCTACTGTCCTTATGTCTTTAGGATGATCTCCAACAATTTCTACTTTAAATTTTGAATGAATTTATCAAAGGCAAAAAATGTGTTTTGACAAAACAGTTTTTTTTCACCTGGTACTCGAACTTCTCTGATTTTTCTGGGCAGTCATCGTTAATCCGAACATTAAGCCAATTTTTTATCGCGTATTTTCATATGTTTTGAGTCTCCAGTATTTTTTTTAGATTTTTTTGAAGTTTTAAAAGTAGGCAAAAAAATCATGTGACAAAACCGGACAGTAGAGGCATATTTGAAATCAAAAGAGGAATAATGGTTGAATTTGGCTAAGGCATTTAGAGGGAGTTGGTTAGAAGCTTTAGCTACTATCTTGGGGTATTTTCTAAGCCTTTTTAAATTTTAAAAATGATTTTATAAATCTTGGGTTAAGGGTGGTTAAGTCCGGGATTTTAAACTTAGGAAATTAGAGCCATTTTAAAAGGGTTTGGTAAGGATTTTAATTTTTATTCAAGTTTTCCTCAAAATTGTTTTCAAACAATCACAAAGTTTTGTTTTTTCAGAAAATCTAATTTGACATATTTTCCTAAGGTAGCCGGATATCGTTTTAGATATATGGATTTCTTTATTTAGAGGAAAAAACACATTTTCATGCATTGCATTTTCTATGTTCATGCATTTTATTTAAATGTGTGATTTTTGCTATGATATTTTCCATGGTATTATTATTTTAATTCACATTTTATAATCTTATATTTGTTTGCCATATGATTTTGAATGTTTCATGATATCCTATGCTTTTTATTTAATTATTTTTGTCATATTGTTTAGCATATACTATGTTCATGCATTATTATTTTCATTTTCATGCATATTATATGTTAGCTTTATTTTAATTTCATGTCATTTCTTGTCATTTAGATCATATTCCATGTCATTTAGGTTATTTTATTTATAACATGCCATGTCATTTAAAATATGCCATATCATTTAAAATTGCCATGTCATTTAAATCATCTTATCTCATTTAGAATATACCATGATACTTAGGATTTTTCATTTCACTTAGAATATACTATGCCATTTAAATTATGTCATATCATTTAGGTTGCATTATATTATCTAGACTTTGCCATGTCATTTTATTTATGTCATACATGTTCATGTTCATATTTTTAAATGTTTTGAAAAAGATAATGATTTTCAATAAAAATAAAGATATTCCCGAGTTAAAATAATTCATGAGTTCTCTACCGGGTTTGCTGGAGGGAATATCATCAATTATCATAAATAAAGGAATATCTTTCCTTCAAAAAATGAGAATGATTAGGAAAGTTTTCCAAAAGAATAAAAATTTCTATATTTTGTCAATTTTGTCGGGGAATATAGGAAAATTTTGAATTAATAAATTCCGGATCATTTTCAATTAAAAATGGAATTATTTTTCTTTAAATTGGGAATTAACTTGAAATACTAAATTAAAACCGACCTTTTTTTACCGAGATTTGAAATAACACACGATTAATAAGGTATCGTTTTATACCGGCGTTGTGGGGGTGCTAATCCTTCCCCGCACGTAACTGACTCCCGAACACCTTTGATTTCTCTGGTTTATAACGTAGACTTGAAATTGGTTTTAAAAAAGTTTTAATTAATTTTAAAATATTTTATAAAACCGGTTTTAATAGGCGGCCGATCACACCTAGCTAAAAAAGATTGGTGGTGACTCCATGTCTTTTTACGAGGCCGTTTTCATACCCTCGACCATTTATTTCAATCTAGAGAAATTAAGTCGTCTTTTCCTCTGCTTCTGTTTCTCCCTCACTCGAACGGGTCCCCCGCGATCCGAGATCACGTATCGACAGCTTGGAGACTCCACTAGGGACTTTTTAGAAAGTCAGGCCTAGAATTAGTCGTGTGTTATAATAGTCTCGTTTTGTTGGTTTATTTGGTATTGAATTTTAATTCCCACATTTTTTTTAATAATAAAGGAGAATTTTGAAAATAATAAAATGTTTTAAATATGCCCATCTTCATATGCATGCATATTAATATTTGTTCTCTGGTTATTTTGTTGCGTATATTTATATGTTTGCTTGACTGATGCTTTACATTGTTTGATTTTAGTGGGGTATTTAGAATAAGGGGTGTAGAATAGGTGGTGACAGGTTTGTTTTGTTCCTCCGCACACACTATATTTGCATTTGCATAACATGAATCCTCTACCCGGGTTCCTTCCTTTTAAGTGGGAGTAAAGTAACTACGCTGATGCACCCAAAAGAGTGTATCTTATTTAACCTTGCATTAAAAAGATCAATTGTAAGTATAATGATTAGCAAGGGTCGAGTCCTCAGGGATTGGGTTTTAATCTATGAGTTATTAGTTTATAACTTACGTTCAAAGAGAACAAAAGAAAAGGGGTTTTTGAAATAGTTTTAAAAATAAACAAACAAGAAAAGTAAGAAAACAAGTAAGTAAGAAGAATCAAATATGAAAAATATGGTTAAGGTTTCATTCTCCACCACTAGACATCATTAAGAATCAATTTCAGATCTATCAACATTAACCAACTATCAAAGTTAACAACCTTAGATAACAACAAGCTCTGTTATCCCAATCTTTCCTTAATTTGTCGTTAAATAGAACAAGCTCTCTATTTAATCTCTAACCATCAAACAACCTAGAATAAGCTCTCTAAGTTCAATTTAATGGCAGCTTTATGATGAGAAAGATAGGTTGATCTAAGCAACAAACACATAAGCTCGGATTGTTCAACTTAGGTTATGTTCCACTTTGCAATTATTGAAAACTTGACCATAATCATTAATCACAAATTGCCACTTATGAATAGGAAATCAAGACAATTACACGGATCAAGACTCCTAAACTAGCAATAGATAATTATCAAGATCTATCTAGTTGTACACCTAAACAAATCAAGACAACATCATGAACAATTCTTGTAGAAGAACATAAGCAACTTTGATAGAAAATTAATGATAGATAGAATCTGAAAATCAATTACAAAACATGTCTAGGGCTTTGAAATCACCCTTAACCAAATAGAAGTTTAACCTAGCATAGGTATTGTAAACATAAACATAAAATTAAAGAGAATCTAAGAAAGAAATAAAAGAAAGAAAGAAGAAGAAGAAAATAAAGAAAAAGAAAACTAGAGAAATGAAAGTAGAAGAAAACTTAGAGAATTTTATTATAATGGCTAATATCCTACCAATCTACCATGTCTCTTACAATCATTTTGGAGAGCTAAATCACAAGAGACAAGCTTTATAAATTTCAAAGGTAGGTATAATAGGTGGGTGCATTTTTCTAACAATTTTCGTCATATTGTATGACAATTCTGATCAGCCAGCTTGATGGTTGATTTTGTCAATGTTGGAAGCTTGATCTAATCAAATGGTCTTCTAGAAAAATATTCCCCTATCTGTTTGTGATCCATTTCCGTTGGAATCATCTCATTTTCTGATGTGGATCAGAAGATATGGTCAAAATACCAAAACTGGTCAGCACAGACGTCATTGCATATCAGCCAACTTGATGGTTGATTTCGCTAGGGAAAACGACTCCGTTTCAAGAAGTGTAAAGCATGAAAAAGATAGATATGTCTCTTAACTTTGCGCTGTAAAAATTTCAGCCTTAATGCTTCAGTGAAACTTCAGATTAAGCTGATATGGCAAAAGGTGTCGGAACTGGAACTGAACTGGATTTGCCCTTAATTCTTGATTTAACCTAGTAATCTGAAATCACTCAAAGAAACTCGTGAAAAACACCAAATTACATAAAAATATAAAAGATCGTAAACACAATTAGACTAAGCAATAATAACTCGTATTTGACACAAAACAATAATAAAACATAACTAAAAACTATATAATTATATCCCCGGCAACGGCGCCATGTGATAACCTTTTGCCATATCAGCTATATTTGGAGTTTCACTGAAGCATTAAGGCTAAAATTTTTACAGTGCAAAGTTAAGAGGCATATCTATCTTTTTCATGCTTTACACTTCTTGAAATGGAGTCGTTTTCCCTAGCGAAATCAACCATCAAGTTGGCTGATGTGCAATGACGTCTGTGCTGACCAGTTTTGGTATTTTGACCATATCTTCTGATCCACGTCAGAAAATGAGCTGATTCTAATGGCTATGGATCACACACTGATAGGGAAACATTTTTCTAGAAGACCATTTGATCAGATCAAGCCTCCAACATTGACAAAATCAACCATCAAGCTGGCTGATCAGAATTGTCATACAATATGACGAAAATTGTTAGAAAAATGCACCCACCTATTATACCTACCTTTGAAATTTATAAAGCTTGTCTCTTGTCATTTAGCTCTCCAAAATGTGTATAAATAGAGGGCCTTTGATGATTGTAAGGGACATTGTAGATTGGTAGGATATTAGCCATTATAATAAAATTCTCTAAGTTTTCTTCTACTTTCCTTTCTCTAGTTTTCTTTTTCTTTATTTTCTTCTTCTTCTTTCTTTCTTTTATTTCCTTCTTAGATTCTCTTTAATTTTATGTTTATGTTTACAATGCCTATGCTAGGTTAAACTTTTATTTGGTTAACGGTGATTTCAAAGCCCTAGATATGTTTTATAATTGATTTTCAGATTCTATCTATCATTAATTTTCTATCAAAGTTGCTTATGTTCTTCTACAAGAATTGTTCATGATGTTGTCTTGATTTGTTTAGGTGTACAACTAGATAGATCTTGATAATTATTTATTGCTAGTTTAGGAGTCTTGATCCGTGTAATTGTCTTGATTTCCTATTCATAAGTGGCAATTTGTGATTAATGATTATGGTCAAGTTTTCAATAATTGCAAAGTGGAACATAACCTAAGTTGAACAATCCGAGCTTATGTGTTTGTTGCTTAGATCAACCTATCTTTCTCATCATAAAGCTGCCATTAAATTGAACTTAGAGAGCTTATTCTAGGTTGTTTGATGGTTAGAGATTAAATAGAGAGCTTGTTCTATTTAACGACAAACTAAGGAAAGATTGGGATAACAGAGCTTGTTGTTATCTACGAATGTTAACTTTGATAGTTGGTTGATATTGATAGATCTGAAATTGGTTCTTAATGATGTCTAGTGGTGGAGAATGAAACCTTAACCATATTTCTCTCATATTTGATTTCTTCTTAATTACTTGTTTTCTTACTTTTCTTGTTTGCTTATTTTTAAAACTATTTCAAAACCCCCTTTTCTTTTGTTTTCTTTGAAAGTAAGTTATAAACTAATAACTCATAGATTAAAACCTAATCCTTGAGGACTCGACCCTTGCTAATCATTATACTCTACAATTGATTCTTTTTAAGTGCAAGGTTAAATAAGATACACTCTTTTGGGTGCATCAAATTTTTGGCGCCGTTGCCGGGGATTGCTTTCTTTAGTTTATTAGTTTATTGGTTTATTCTTATTTTCTGTTCTAATTATTACTTTCTTATTTTTTTTTTATTAGTGAATGTTCCAAGCTCCTGAAGAAGACTTAAGACTTAGGAGAATTCGGGAATTTATAACTTCTCACCAACAACCAATCGAGGAATTGATCCAAAACATCCAAGAGGAGCAAGGAGAGATGGCAGCAGCTGACAACCGAACTCTTAAGGAGCTTGCCGCTCCGGACTTGGGTCAACAACCATTATGCATTGAATATGCTAATCTTGAGGTAGCTTTTGAATTAAAATCTGGTTTGATTCATCTTCTCCCAACATTTCATGGTTTTGCAGGAGAGGATCCAAATAAGGACCTCAAGGAATTCCATGTAGTTTGCTCAAGCATGAGACCAACAGGGGTCACGGAAGAGCAAGTTAAGTTGAGAGCCTTCCCATTCTCTCTAGCTGATTCAGCAAAGGAATGGCTCTACTATCTACCATCCGGGACCATCACTACATGGAATGATTTGAAGAAAGCATTCTTGGAAAGGTATTTCCCAGCATCTAAGGCTGCCAACATTAGGAAAGAAATATGTGGGATTCGGCAATACAACGGAGAGTCCTTATATGAATATTGGGAGAGGTTCAAGAAACTTTGTGCCTCATGTCCACACCATCAGATAAGTGAACAACTTCTCATCCAATACATCTATGAAGGTCTCATGCCCATGGAGAGAAGTATGATAGATGCCGCTAGTGGGGGAGCTCTAGTTGATAAGACTCCCGGGGCTGCTAAAACATTAATCTCCAACATGGCAGCCAATTCTCAACAGTTCTCAATGAGACAAGATCCACCACCACAACCCAAGAGAGTTAATGAGGTAAGTATATCATCCCTTGAACAAAAATTTGATAAACTGACTTCTCTTGTTCAACAATTGGCTGTAGGTAATATACAACAAATAAAGGCTTTTGGCATATGTTCAAACATAGGGCACCAAACTGATATATGTCCAACACTTCAAGAGGACACCAATGAACATGTGAATGCCATGGGTGGATTTCAGAACCAATCAAGGAAATATGATCCCTACTCAAACACTTACAATCCAGGATGGAGGGATCATCCAAACTTCAATTATAGAGGGAACCAATCACAAACTATTCCTCCACCATTTGACAACAGGCCACCGGGTTTTCAGCAAAGAGTGCAACAACCATACCAAACCCGACAACAACTGCCACCCACCCAAAATTCAGGTACTTCTCTTGAAGATCTTGTTAAAGCTCTTTCTACTAATACAATTCAATTTCAACAGGAAACAAAGACAAGTATTCGAAATTTGGAGACTCAAATAGGGCAATTGGCAACAACCATGAGTCAAATGCAAGCAAGGGATTCTGGGAAATTACCTTCCCAAACCATAGTGAATCCAAGAGAGAATGCCAATGCTATAACTTTAAGAAGTGGGAGACAGCTAGAGACACCACAAAATGATAGTGCTCAAGGGGAGAACAATACCATGGCATTCTCTTCACATCCCAACGAGCCATTAAAAAAGGTAATTCCTAAACCATCCTTTCCTTCTTATATAACTCCTCCACCTTTTCCTAGCCGGTTAGCAAAGTCCAAGAAGGAGGAACAAGAGAAGGAAATTTTGGAAACCTTCCGGAAAGTAGAGGTGAACATTCCTTTACTAGATGCTATCAAGCAAGTGCCAAGATATGCCAAGTTCCTAAAAGAGTTGTGCACATCTAAACGGAAGTTGAAATGGAATGAAAAGGTAAGTGTGGGGGAGAATGTGTCAGCTGTTCTTCAAAGGAAACTCCCACCTAAATGCAAGGATCCAGGTATGTTTACCATTCCTTGTAAGATAGGCAACACCAGGTTTGAGCGTGCTATGCTAGATCTAGGGGCATCTATTTATGTCATGCCATATTCAATTTATGCTTCATTGAATCTAGGACCATTAGAGGAAACCGGTGTTATAATACAACTTGCTGACCGTTCTAACACTTATCCAAGAGGAGTTGTAGAAGACGTTCTTGTACAGGTTAATGAATTGGTTTTTGCCGCTGACTTTTATGTTATTGAGATGGAAGATGAGATGTCTTCTAATCCCACACCTATTCTATTAGGGAGACCATTCTTGAAAACAGCAAGAACTAAAATAGATGTACATGATGGCACTTTAATTATGGAATTTGATGGTGAAATAATTCGCTTTAACATTTTTGAGGCCATGAGATATCCTAGTGATGTGCATTCTATTTTTAATATTGATATAATTGACTCACTAGTGCAGCAAACTTATGAGCTAGATGGTGAAGATAGTGTGGAGATAGTCCTTAGCAAACATCTCGGAATGTGGAATGCAAAAAGGGAACTAGCCTTGAGTAACCATGTGGAAGGGGCACTAGAATCTTTACACTCACTGCCACCTAAAGATGCAAGGTTTGATGTTTCATTTATTGATTTGCAATTATCTAATGAGAAACTTCTACCTTCCATTTTGCAGGCACCAACTTTAGAGTTGAAACCACTACCGAACCACTTGAAATATGTGTTCTTAGGTGAAAAGGACACACTACCTGTCATCATTGCCAAAGAGCTCACACCTTTGCAAGAAGAGCGACTTATCCGGGTGCTTAGAGAGCATAAAACAGCAATTGGTTGGACAATTGCCGATATAAAGGGAATAAGCCCATCCATGTGCATGCACCGGATTTTGTTAGAGGAGGGGTCCAAACCAACAAGAGAAGCACAAAGAAAATTGAACCCTCCTATGATGGAGGTTGTGAAAAAGGAGATACTGAAGCTCCTAGATGTTGGAGTGATCTATCCTATCTCGGATAGCAAATGGGTGAGCCCAGTCCAAGTGGTTCCAAAGAAATCAGGTGTAACGGTGGTAACAAATAATGAGAATGAACTTGTTCCTACTAGGATTCAAACAGGATGGCGAGTTTTTATTGATTATCGTAAACTTAATTCCACAACTCGCAAAGACCACTTTCTTTTACCTTTTATTGATCAAATGCTTGAAAGGTTAGCTGGCCATTCTCATTATTGTTTTCTTGATGGTTTTTCAGGTTATAATCAGATAGCCATTGCTCCGGAGGACCAAGAGAAAACAACATTCACATGTCCATTTGGTACTTTTGCATACCGGCGTATGCCATTTGGTCTTTGTAATGCACCAGCTACATTCCAAAGGTGTATGGTTAGCATATTTTCAGATTATGTAGAGAACATTATAGAAGTGTTTATGGACAATTTTAGTGTCTATGGTGATTCTTTTGATAGATGTCTAGAGAACCTTACACTTGTACTTAAAAGATGCATGGAAACTAACATTGTTTTGAATTGGGAAAAATGTCACTTTATGGTAGAACAAGGAATAGTTTTGGGCCATGTTCTTTCTTCTAGAGGGATAGAGGTTGATAAGTCTAAAATAGATATTATGCACTCTTTACCACCTCCCACAAATGTGAGAGAGGTTCGTTCTTTTCTTGGACATGCAGGTTTCTATAGGAGATTTATAAAAGACTTCTCAAAGATCACATTACCTCTTTGCAAGCTACTACAAAAAGATGTGGTTTTCCACTTTGATGACAAATGCAAAGAGGCGTTTGAAACATTGAAGGGACTCTTGACATCAGCTCCTATCATCCAACCACCAGATTGGAAAGTACCTTTTGAAATCATGTGTGATGCTAGTGACTATGCCATTGGAGCTATTTTGGGCCAACGGGTTGGCAAAGCCTCACATGCCATTTATTATGCCTCCCGAACTCTTAATGATGCTCAATTGAACTATTCCACTACTGAAAAAGAACTTTTGGCTGTTGTATTTGCTTTAGAAAAATTTCGATCTTATTTAATTGGTACTAAAGTAATTGTATATTCTGTCCATGCAGCCCTTAAGTACTTACTCACTAAGAAGGAGGCCAAACCAAGGTTGATTAGATGGATACTTCTCTTACAAGAGTTTGATTTGGAGATAAAAGATAAGAGAGATAGTGACAACCTGGTTGCGGACCATCTTAGCCGTTTAGTTCATGAAGAGGATGCACTACCCTTGAATGAGAACTTTCCAGATGAGCAACTTCTTTTTATAAGTACAACAACTCCTTGGTATGCCGATATTGTTAATTACTTAGTTACCAAGAAGTTGCCACAAGAGTTGACACAAGCTCAAAGAAATAAGATCAAGAGTGATGCCAAATATTACATATGGGATGATCCTTACCTTTGGAAGCATTGCTCCGATCAGATTATAAGAAGGTGTGTACTCGAATCTGAATTTCAATCTATTCTCACCTTTTGTCACTCTTATGCATGTGGAGGACACTTTGGATCCAAAAGAACAGCCATGAAAGTTCTTGATTCTGGATTTTATTGGCCTACTATATTCAAAGATGCATACCTCTTTTGCAAGTCATGTGATCGTTGCCAAAGAACAGGTAACTTAGGTGCTAGAAATCAAATGCCTCAAACTCCAATACTTATTGTTGAAATTTTTGATGTATGGGGCATGGATTTCATGGGACCTTTTCCTTCTTCTTTTGGTAATCTTTATATTTTACTTGCCGTTGATTATGTTTCAAAGTGGGTGGAAGCAAAATTCACTAGGACTAATGATTCTAAAGTGGTTTCAGATTTTGTCAAGACTAACATCTTTGCTAGGTTTGGAACGCCAAAGGCCATAATCAGCGATAGAGGTACTCACTTTTGCAATAGGACTATGGAAACACTTTTGAGGAAGTATAACATCACACACAAGGTCTCCGCCTCATATCATCCTCAAACTAGTGGGCAAGCTGAAGTGTCAAACCGAGAAGTTAAGTCCGTCCTTGAAAAGACAGTTAATCCAAATAGGAAGGATTGGAGTTCACGACTTGATGATGCACTTTGGGCTTATAGGACAGCATATAAGACACCCATTGGTATGTCTCCTTATCGACTTGTTTATGGTAAGCCTTGTCATCTTCCGGTTGAATTGGAACATAAATCATATTGGGCTATCAAACAATGCAACATGGAGATGGATGAGACAGGAAAGAAAAGAAAACTTGACCTACAAGAATTAGAGGAGATAAGGAATGATGCCTATCAGAATTCTAGGATTTACAAGGAAAAGACTAAGGCATTCCATGACAAGATGATATCAAGAAAGGAATTTGTTGTTGGACAAAAAGTTCTTCTCTTCCATTCACGCCTTAAGTTATTTCTAGGTAAGTTACGTTCTCGTTGGGTTGGATCTTTTGTTATTACTAATGTATTTACTCATGGTGCAGTTGAAATCCAAAGCCCAAAATCAGATAAGGCATTCAAAGTGAATGGTCATAGATTGAAGCCTTACTATGAGAACTTTCCAATACAAGATGTAGAGGAGTTTCCACTTTTTGAGCCAAATTATGTTGAATAATAATGGCAGGGGTCTAAGTCAGGCTGAGGACAATAAACCAAGCGCTTCTTGGGAGGCAACCCAAAAGGATGGAGAACATCTATTATATCAGATTTGCATATTCCTTACTCCCCATCATTCTATCTTTTATTGTTTTTCTTTTCTTTTCTCTTACATATAATTATTGCATTGGGGGATAATAGCATTACATTGAGGACAATGTAAAAATTATGTGTGGGGGGGAAGAATTTAGGATTTTATTTAGAGTGTTTTGTTTTTGAGTTTTTTTATGTTGTTTTTAGTGTGTTTTAGTTACTTTCAATACTATGATGAGATATGAATTGCATAAGTCTAAAACAGATTTATTAGTGAGAAGATTTTCATGAGAATTGAGCTTGATATCAACCTTTTTATGAGCCAATGTTAATATGATATGTTGATTGAGAAAGAAGCATGTTTAGACTTAATCTGACTTGTATAATCATCCTTGTGAGTTTTTGAGCCTATAATGATTGATGCATTATACAAATCAATCTAATTTCTTTCTTGAGTGCTCTTATGATTACATGATTCTCTAGAACTTGCTTTAGACCTTGTTGAGACTATATTGATGCATGTGACAACATGAATATGATAGAGGCATTAGGATTTTTAGCCAGGGCCAAACAGCCAGCCCTTATTGATGTTCCAAAACAACACACCCTTAGTGAACCAATTTGAGCCTACATTGAATATGCTATCTCTTTGGTAACCATAACTTGTCCCTAACCTAAATATACTTATTTATATCTTTACCTTTGTTCCAAAGATGAATTAGCATGTTTTGAGACAAGTTGCAAAGACAAGGAAGATCTATTGAAAATTTGGGTTAGAAACAAGAAATAAGTGTGGGGGGGAAAGAAAAGAAAAGTCAAGAGAAAAAGAAATGGAATACTGGCAAATACATTCCTATGTAAAAAAAAAAAACCCGGTGGCCTGTTGTCAAATGGTGGAGGAATAGTTTGTGATTGGTTCCCTCCATAATTGAAGTTTGGATGATCCCTCCATCCTGGATTGTAAGTGTTTGAGTAGGGATCATATTTCCTTGATTGGTTCTGAAATCCACCCATGGCATTCACATGTTCATTGGTGTCCTCTTGAAGTGTTGGACATATATCAGTTTGGTGCCCTATGTTTGAACATATGCCACAAGCCTTTATTTGTTGTATATTACCTACAGCCAATTGTTGAACAAGAGAAGTCAGTTTATCAAATTTTTGTTCAAGGGATGATATACTTACCTCATTAACTCTCTTGGGTTGTGGTGGTGGATCTTGTCTCATTGAGAACTGTTGAGAATTGGCTGCCATGTTGGAGATTAATGTTCTAGCAGCCCCGGGAGTCTTATCAACTAGAGCTCCCCCACTAGCGGCATCTATCATACTTCTCTCCATGGGCATGAGACCTTCATAGAAGTATTGGATGAGAAGTTGTTCACTTATCTGATGGTGTGGACATGAGGCACAAAGTTTCTTGAACCTCTCCCAATATTCATATAAGGACTCTCCGTTGTATTGCCGAATCCCACATATTTCTTTCCTAATGTTGGCAGCCTTAGATGTTGGGAAATACCTTTCCAAGAATGCTTTCTTCAAATCATTCCATGTAGTGATGGTCCCGGATGGTAGATAGTAGAGCCATTCCTTTACTGAATCAGCTAGAGAGAATGGGAAGGCTCTCAACTTAACTTGCTCTTCCGTGACCCCTGTTGGTCTCATGCTTGAGCAAACTACATGGAATTCCTTGAGGTGCTTATTTGGATCCTCTCCTGCAAAACCATGAAATGTTGGGAGAAGATGAATCAAACCAGATTTTAATTCAGAAGCTACCTCAAGATTAGCATATTCAATGCATAATGGTTGTTGACCCAAGTCCGGAGCGGCAAGCTCCTTCAGAGTTCGGTTGTCAGCTGCTGCCATCTCTCCTTGCTCCTCTTGGATGTTTTGGATCAATTCCTCGATTGGTTGTTGGTGAGAAGTTATAAATTCCCGAATTCTCCTAAGTCTTAAGTCTTCTTCAGGAGCTTGGAACATTCACTAATAAAAAAAAAATAAGAAAGTAAATAATTAGAACAGAAAATAAGAATAAACCAATAAACTAATAAACTAAAGAAAGCAATCCCCGGCAACGGCGCCAAAAATTTGATGCACCCAAAAGAGTGTATCTTATTTAACCTTGCACTTAAAAAGAATCAATTGTAGAGTATAATGATTAGCAAGGGTCGAGTCCTCAAGGATTGGGTTTTAATCTATGAGTTATTATTTTATAACTTACTTTCAAAGAAAACAAAAGAAAAGGGGGTTTTGAAATAGTTTTAAAAATAAGCAAACAAGAAAAGTAAGAAAACAAGTAATTAAGAAGAAATCAAATATGAGAGAAATATGGTTAAGGTTTCATTCTCCACCACTAGACATCATTAAGAACCAATTTCAGATCTATCAATATCAACCAACTATCAAAGTTAACAACCGTAGATAACAACAAGCTCTGTTATCCCAATCTTTCCTTAGTTTGTCGTTAAATAGAACAAGCTCTCTATTTAATCTCTAACCATCAAACAACCTAGAATAAGCTCTCTAAATTCAATTTAATGACAGCTTTATGATGAGAAAGATAGGTTGATCTAAGCAACAAACACATAAGCTCGGATTGTTCAACTTAGGTTATGTTCCACTTTGCAATTATCGAAAACTTGACCATAATCATTAATCACAAATTGCCACTTATGAATAGGAAATAAAGACAATTACACGGATCAAGACTCCTAAACTAGCAATAAATAATTATCAAGATCTATCTAGTTGTACACCTAAACAAATCAAGACAACATCATGAACAATTCTTGTAGAAGAACATAAGCAACTTTGATAGAAAATTAATGATAGATAGAATCTGAAAATCAATTATAAAACATATCTAGGGCTTTGAAATCACCCTTAACCAAATAAAAGTTTAACCTAGCATAGGCATTGTAAACATAAACATAAAATTAAAGAGAATCTAGGAAGGAAATAAAAGAAAGAAAGAAGAAGAAGAAGAAAATAAAGAAAAAGAAAACTAGAGAAAGGAAAGTAGAAGAAAACTTAGAGAATTTTATTATAATGGCTAATATCCTACCAATCTACAATGTCCCTTACAATCATCAAAGGCCCTCTATTTATACACATTTTGGAGAGCTAAATGACAAGAGACAAGCTTTACAAATTTCAAAGGTAGGTATAATAGGTGGGTGCATTTTTCTAACAATTTTCGTCATATTGTATGACAATTCTGATCAGCCAGCTTGATGGTTGATTTTGTCAATGTTGGAGGCTTGATCTGATCAAATGGTCTTCTAGCAAAATGTTCCCCTATCAGTGTGTGATCCATAGCCGTTGGAATCAGCTCATTTGCTGATGTGGATCAGAATATATGGTCAAAATACCAAAACTGGTCAGCACAGACGTCATTGCACATCAGCCAACTTGATGGTTGATTTCGCTAGGGAAAACGACTCCGTTTCAAGAAGTGTAAAGCATGAAAAAGATAGATATGCCTCTTAACTTTGCACTGTAAAAATTTCAGCCTTAATGCTTCAGTGAAACTCCAGATATAGCTGATATGGCAAAAGGTGTCGGAACTGGAACTGAACTGGATTTGCCCTTAATTCTTGATTTAACCTAGTAATCTGAAATCACTCAAAGAAACTCGTGAAAAACACCAAATTACATAAAAATATAAAAGATCATAAACACAATTAGACTAAGCAATAATAACTCGTATTTGACACAAAACAATAATAAAACATAACTAAAAACTATATAATTATACGAGTTATCACACCCCCACACTTAGATTGTTGCTAGTCCCTAGCAACGACTCAATCCTAGAAAATAAATAAATAAATAAATAAACAGGAAAACAAGTTAAAGGGATCTCAAACAAACAAGCAAGATCAAGCGTAAGAATTGGCAAGGCATCTAATTAAGTATCATTTGCATATTAAGTTCGAGTAAAGGGTCAATGAGATTAAAATTGAAGGCACTACCGTACGATTGAGGAACTTCCTTCTTGGCGAGACTTTAGCTAGCCATGGAGGACTAGGCAAACTATAGCTTCATAAGTACACATGCTAAGATCCTTGTCACCGCAGTTCACAAGTGAACTCGACAAATCTGATCGGTACAGAGATGAATCTGAGGCTTATGGACAAGTGAGGGGTGGAATGTTCAAACATAATCTGAGGTTTATCACAAGTTAGGCTCAAGAAATATAATAATAATGTGATCAATCCTCTCAAAATATATCCATTCTCACTCATCCTTAGTCCTATGTTCAACATAAATATTTTGAAAAGAAAACAAAAAGCAAGAAAAGACTCGATCCAAAGAAAATAGAAAAGTAAAAACCTCTCTATAATGAAGAACCTCGAATCTTGAATTCTGAATTTTTTTTAAGCACAAGTGATTTTCTTTTGATTTGTGCCCTCATTGGGACATCTTTTATGCACAATCACATCTATTCATAATCATCATTCTTGCTTTTTTTTTTTTTTTTTTTTTTTTTTTTAGAAATCAAATTGGATTCCATACTTTCTTTTTCTTTCTTTTCATTCAATTGATCAAACAAGACAGATTTTCATCAGCTCTTTTTTTTTTCAGCATCTTTTTTTTTTCAACTCATCTCAACATTGTTTTGGCATCAATAAGTTCGAAGTTCACGACTCTAAAAACAGTCACTCATTCTAACTACCCTCTTTTGCATTATTCCCATTTTTTTTTTTTCAGATTTCAAAAGATAACAAAATAAACAAGAAGGAAACACACAATCCCAAACCCAATGATCACAAATATTATCATAAAAGTATAAAGAGGGAATGGGGGTCGGAATCGTATCCGTTCACTTTGGCATAATTTCTGGAGTTCATATCTAGGGATCCAACCCGAAGGTTTACAACCTATGGGCTCCTAATGTAAGGGGGGAAAAGATAAGGGGATTTCTGGATAGTGACTTTGTTCTAAGATCAGATCATGTATAGATGCAAGCATCTATGTGATGATCTAAATCTGCATTGGAATGAAGAGAAAAAGTAAACTTACTATGTCTTCCCAGTTTTCCGTGGCTTTCCAAAGGCTCACCATGAATTCACATTCCAACAAAAATCGAACCGATCTGCCAAAAACAATCTCAAAGACATTTGATCATCAAAAATATTCAATTTTCAGAAAACCAAATTGAAAATAACCTAGATAACTTAATCAAAGCCTTTGTAACTCTATTGCTTTATCCACATGCTTGCCAAGATTATACTAATACTCAAATAAAAAAAAAATACATACACGAAAGTAGTAAAACACATGTAGATAATAAACGGACCAGATAGTTTTTTTTTTTTTTTTGAAAAGATTAAATCAAACTGACAAGGTATGTCTCAAGTCTCCCTTACTCAGACCTTGTTCAGAATGAATACTTCTAAATGGCTTAAAACACAACAATATATTATTATTATTATTTTTTTTTTTTACAAATTAGCAAAATATGTCCCTTACCCCCTACTAAAATATGACATTGTCCCCAATGTCAAATTTTAAAGGTGGAATTTAGGAGATATTACCTGCAGAGGTTGCTAACCACTTATTATAACTGAGACACAACAAACAAAATGTTAGATAATGTCACAACGACAAAGTGCAATCCACTCCTTGCTTGTCTATATCTCTTTTTCTTTTTTCGAGCGTTTGCGAAACAACCGTAGCAGGTAAATACTCATAAGCTTGGAGCTTTTTGAGTAAATCTTCAATGGTTGTAGCAGAAATTATGGTTCTCATTGCCTCTGAAAACATGAATCCATTTTCCACAGCATTATCTAAATATGAAAGCAAATTACTAAAATAACCATTAATATTAAGCAAACCAATGGGTTTCTTTTTTGTGACCAAAGATGACCAAGAAGCCACGCAAGCTATTTCTTCCAATGTACCCAGACCTCCTGGTAAAGCAATGAATGCATCGGCACAATGGTACATGATTGTCATCCGTTCAGGGATACTCCAGACTTGTATTTCCTTACCCACGGTAGGTCCACAAAAACCTGTGAATAGTTTTGGCACGATTCCTAGAACTGGACTTCCTCCGGCGTGTGCTGCTGTAGCGACTGCTCCCATTAAACCCGTACTACCGCCTCCATAAATCAACTGGATCTTTTGTTGGGCAAGTATTACTCCAACTCTTATGGCTTCATCAGCTAATATTTTATTTTTCCCTGGATAAGCACCTCCAAAGACACAAATTTTTTCAATGCGCTGGGACGAAGTACTTTCCAATTTTTTTTTTTTTTTCGAGTACCTGAAAGAGAATGAGTACATGGTGTAATATATAGAGGACTGAGTAGTGAATCAGACAAGAGTAATAATGTCGCCGAAAGTATATTTGACCTGTCAGAAGAAAATGTTAACCTAACAAAAGATTTTTGCGTGATTTCAGGAAGAAAATCAAAAAGAGAAGAAAAATCAACCGTAAAAGACCAATGCAAAAAAAAAAACGAGAATAATTACACAAATCGAACAACACGTAAATTAAACCGAAATGAAGATATTGCAAATCAAACCAAAAGCTGAGAAGTCATTTATTGTAGTTGTGATTGTGGCTCACATCTTCCTCTGGTTTTATGTCCAGAAACGGCTTAAATGCCTTCTATGAGTCGAGGATATGCTTCCCATCCAATTTTCTTACAAGCTGGCAAACAGGGTCTTTTAACATCAGATTCCCAAGATGTTGCCATTCCCTTTGGAATTGCGGCCATAAATCAAGAATTTCTCTTTGTACGTCTCCACTAGGATGCGTCTCAAGAGAAAGTTGGATATTACCCAAATTCTCCTTACTCAGTCCATCCTTAATGAATTCAATTTTATCATCTCGATTAGAGGACGGAATCCCAATAGAACGACATTTACCGTTACACGTCCATCGTGCACATTTGTGGCAATTTGAACTCATGCGCTTTGCTCGTCGCTTCTTTGCAAAAGTGCTTCTACTTGTACCTGGTAAATGCAAAACAGGAAGATATTCATCTTCACGTACCTTGGCTTCAATTATCCAACATATGTCTTCAGGAATCCCTTTGTGCATAAGCATTCTTAATCTTTCAAATCGAACTTGGTAAAGCTTCAGTAAAATATTTCGAGGAAAAGGAGGAAATCGTTTCTGCAATCTTGTGAGAATATCATCCATCCTGAAAAAAATGAAAGAGAAATTGAAAGAGAAATTTACATACAATATCAGTTTTGTGGGTAGCTGATGGAACCGACATAAATAATCACGGAGTACCGTTATCCGCCATTTAATCGGGGTTAAAAAAAATTAAAATAAAAATTATATTTACATCTAGTCCTCGAGCAAAATCAAATAGCGACAAAATAATAAAACCTAATCTAATCCTCTTTCAATACAAATTAGAGACAATCATTGAACAAGTCTTATAAACTAATCAATAGCTTAAAGAGTTTCACAAAAAATCATGCTTGATAGTAAATGGTTTGAGTTAAGCTAAAATTAACATAACATATCTCAATCAAAATAGTGCATGTTCAAATTTAATCTCAACTTCTCACATGGGATACCCTCATGATTTTCACTCTTTAAAGCAGTGGTGAAGTGTTTACACTCAATCAATCTCATGAAAACAGTTCTACCATATTCTTGCTTGTCCACCTATTCTCCACTATTTAGATCATACAACTTCATGAATCAAGAGGTCTTTAATCAAGGTTGTAATGGGGCCAAGGGGTTTGTAATGTGGTTGAAGAACAAAAGGATAAAGATATCACAAGGGTTCCAAAGAGTTCATAAAGTTTAGAGACATAATAAGATCATACAAAGAAACTTCTCAAAACACTTTACAAGTACATAGTCACCTAGGCCGAATATTCATGTTGGGCCTTTTCTTCATTCTAAACAACTTTGTAACATCTTTTTCTTTTTCCACAAATTCAAGAGATGATTCATATTTTTTTTTTACATAGGAATGTATTTGCCAGTATTCCATTTCTTCTTCTCTTGACTTTTCTTTTCTTTCCCCCCACACTTATTTCTTGTTTCTAACCCAAATTTTCAATAGATCTTGCTTGTCTTTGCAACTTGTCTCAAAACATGCTAATTCATCTTTGGAACAAAGGTAAAGATATAAATAAGTATATTTAGGTTAGGGACAAGTTATGGTTACCAAAGAGATAGCATATTCAATGTAGGCTCAAATTGGTTCACTAAGGGTGTGTTCTTTTGGAACATCAATAAGGGCTGGCTGTTTGGCCCTGGCTAAAAATCCTAATGCCTCTATCATATTAGCCATGTGATAACTTTTATTTTCTTATTGTATGATAACTCGTATAATTATATAGTTTTTAGTTATGTTTTATTATTGTTTTGTGTCGAATACGAGTTATTATTGCTTAGTCTAATTGTGTTTATGATCTTTTATATTTTTATGTAATTTGGTGTTTTTCACGAGTTGCTTTGAGTGATTTCAGATTACTAGGTTAAATCAAGAATTAAGGGCAAATCCAGTTCAGTTCCAGTTCCGACACCTTTTGCCATATCAGCTATATCTGGAGTTTCACTGAAGCATTAAGGCTGCAATTTTTACAGTACAAAGTTAAGAGGCATATCTATCTTTTTCATGCTTTACACTTCTTGAAACGGAGTCGTTTTCCCTAGCGAAATCAACCATCAAGTTGGCTGATGTGCAATGACGTCTGTGCTGACTAGTTTTGGTATTTTGACCATATCTTCTGATCCACATCAGCAAATGAGATGATTCCAACGGCTATGGATCACAAACTGATAGGAGAACATTTTTATAGAAGACCATTTGATCAGATCAAGCCTCCAACATTGACAAAATCAACCATCAAGCTGGCTGATCAGAATTGTCATACAATATGACGAAAATTGTTAGAAAAATGTACCCACATATTATACCTACAAAAGAAATTTATAAAGCTTGTCTCTTGTCATTTAGCTCTCCAAAATGTGTATAAATAGAGGGCCTTGGATGATTGTAAGAGACATGGTAGATTGGTAGGATATTAGCCATTATAATAAAATTCTCTAAGTTTTCTTCTACTTTCCTTTCTCTAGTTTTCTTTTTCTTTATTTTCTTCTTCTTCTTTCTTTCTTTTATTTCCTTCTTAGATTCTCTTTAATTTTATATTTATGTTTACAATACCTGTGCTAGGTTAAACTTTTATTTGGTTAAGGGTGATTTCAAAGCCCTAGACATGTTTTATAATTGATTTTCAGATTCTATCTATCATTAATTTTCTATCAAAGTTGCTTATGTTCTTCTACAAGAATTGTTCATGATGTTGTCTTGATTTGTTTAGGTGTACAACTAGATAGATCTTGATAATTATCTATTCCTAGTTTAGGAGTCTTGATCTGTGTAATTGTCTTGATTTCCTATTCATAAGTGGCAATTTGTGATTAATGATTATGGTCAAGTTTTCGATAATTGCAAAGTGGAACATAACCTAAGTTGAACAATCCGAGCTTATGTGTTTGTTGCTTAGATCAACCTATCTTTCTCATCATAAAGCTGCCATTAAATTGAATTTAGAGAGCTTATTCTAGGTTGTTTGATGGTTAGAGATTAAATAGAGAGCTTGTTCTATTTAACGACAAACTAAGGAAAGATTGGGATAACAGAGCTTGTTGTTATCTACGGTTGTTAACTTTGATAGTTGGTTGATATTGATAGATCTGAAATTGATTCTTAATGATGTCTAGTGGTGGAGAATGAAACCTTAACCATATTTCTCTCATATTTGATTTCTTATTTCTTACTTGCATCTTACTTTTATTGTTTGCTTATTTTTAAAACTATTTCAAAACCCCCTTTTCTTTTGTTTTCCTTGAATTTAAGTTTTAAACTATTAACTCATAAACTAAAACCCAATCCCTGAGGACTCGACCCTTGCTAACTACTATACTTACAATTGATCTTTTTAGTGCAAGGTTAAATAAGATACACTCTTTTGGGTGCATCAAATTTTTTGGCGTCGTTGCCGGGGATTGCTTTCTTTAGTTTATTAGTTTATTGGTTTATTCTTATTTTCTAATTATTTACTTTCTTATTTTTTTTTATTAGTGAATGTTCCAAGCTCTTGAAGAAGACTTAAGACTTAGGAGAATTCGGGAATTTATAACTTCTCACCAACAACCAATCGAGGAGTTGATCCAAAACATCCAAGAGGAGAAAGGAGAGATGGCAGCAGCTGACAACCGAACTCTCAAGGAGCTTGCCGCTCCGGACTTGGGTCAACAACCATTATGCATTGAATATGCTAATCTTGAGGTAGCTTTTGAATTAAAATCTGGTTTGATTCATCTTCTCCCAACTTTTCATGGTTTTGCAGGAGAGGATCCAAATAAGCACCTCAAGGAATTCCATGTAGTTTGCTCAAGCATGAGACCAACAGGGGTCACGGAAGAGCAAGTTAAGTTGAGAGCCTTCCCATTCTCTCTAGCTGATTCAGCAAAGGAATGGCTCTACTATCTACCATCTGGGACCATCACTACATGGAATGATTTGAAGAAAGCATTCTTGGAAAGGTATTTCCCAGCATCTAAGGCTGCCAACATTAGGAAAGAGATATGTGGGATTCGGCAATACAACGGAGAGTCCTTATATGAATATTGGGAGAGGTTCAAGAAACTTTGTGCATCATGTCCACACCATCAGATAAGTGAACAACTTCTCATCCAATACTTCTATGAAGGTCTCATGCCCATGGAGAGAAGTATGATAGATGCCGCTAGTGGGGGAGCTCTAGTTGATAAGACTCCCGGGGCTGCTAGAACATTAATCTCCAACATGGCAGCCAATTCTCAACAGTTCTCAATGAGACAAGATCCACCACCACAACCCAAGAGAGTTAATGAGGTAAGTATATCATCCCTTGAACAAAAATTTGATAAACTGACTTCTCTTGTTCAACAATTGGCTGTAGGTAATATACAACAAATAAAGGCTTGTGGCATATGTTCAAACATAGGGCACCAAACTAATATATGTCCAACACTTCAAGAGGACACCAATGAACATGTGAATGCCATGGGTGGATTTCAGAACCAATCAAGGAAATATGATCCCTACTCAAACACTTACAATCCAGGATGGAGGGATCATCCAAACTTCAATTATGGAGGGAACCAATCACAAACTATTCCTCCACCATTTGACAACAGGCCACCGGGTTTTCAGCAAAGAGTCCAACAACCATACCAAACCCGACAACAACTGCCACCCACCCAAAATTCAGGTACTTCTCTTGAAGATCTTGTTAAAGCTCTTTCTACTAATACAATTCAATTTCAACAGGAAACAAAGACAAGTATTCGAAATTTGGAGACTCAAATAGGGCAATTGGCAACAACCTTGAGTCAAATGCAAGCAAGGGATTCTGGGAAATTACCTTCCCAAACCATAGTGAATCCAAGAGAGAATGCCAATGCTATAACTTTAAGAAGTGGGAAACAGCTAGAGACACCACAAAATGATAGTGCTCAAGGGGAGAACAATACCATGGCATCCTCTTCACATCCCAACGAGCCACTAAAAAAGGTAATTCCTAAATCATCCTTTCCTTCTTATATAACTCCTCCACCTTTTCCTAGCAGGTTAGCAAAGTCCAAGAAGGAGGAGCAAGAGAAGGAAATTTTGGAAACCTTCCGGAAAGTAGAGGTGAACATTCCTTTACTAGATGCTATCAAGCAAGTGCCAAGATATGCCAAGTTCCTAAAAGAGTTGTGCACATCTAAACGGAAGTTGAAAGGGAATGAAAAGGTAAGTGTGGGGGAGAATGTGTCAGCTGTTCTTCAAAAGAAACTCCCACCTAAATGCAATGATCCAGGTATGTTTACCATTCCTTGTAAGATAGGCAACACCAGGTTTGAGCGTGCTATGCTAGATCTAGGGGCATCTATTAATGTCATGCCATATTCAATTTATGCTTCATTGAATCTAGGACCATTAGAGGAAACCGGTGTTATAATACAACTTGCTGACCGTTCTAACACTTATCCAAGAGGAGTTGTAGAAGACGTTCTTGTACAGGTTAATGAATTGGTTTTTCCCGCTGACTTTTATGTTATTGAGATGGAAGATGAGATGTCTTCTAATCCCATACCTATTCTATTAGGGAGACCATTCTTGAAAACAGCAAGAACAAAAATAGATGTACATGATGGCACTTTAACTATGGAATTTGATGGTGAAATAATTCGCTTTAACATTTTTGAGGCCATGAGATATCCTAGTGATGTGCATTCTGTTTTTAATATTGATATAATTGACTCACTAGTGCAGCAAACTTATGAGCTAGATGGTGAAGATAGTGTGGAGATAGTCCTTAGCAAACATCTCGGAATGTGGAATGCTAAAGGGGAACTAGCCTTGAGTGACCATGTGGAAGGGGCACTAGAATCTTTACACTCACTGCCACCTAAAGATGCAAGGTTTGATGTTTCATTTATTGATTTGCAATTATCTAATGAGAAACTTCTACCTTCCATTTTGCAGGCACCAACTTTAGAGTTGAAACCACTACCGAACCACTTGAAATATGTGTTCTTAGGTGAAAAGGACACACTACCTGTCATCATTGCCAAAGAGCTCACACCTTTGCAAGAAGAGCGACTTATCCGGGTGCTTAGAGAGCATAAAACAGCAATTGATTGGACAATTGCCGATATCAAGGGAATAAGCCCATCCATGTGCATGCACCGGATTTTGTTAGAGGAGGGGTCCAAACCAACAAGAGAAGCACAAAGAAGATTGAACCCTCCTATGATGGAGGTTGTGAAAAAGGAGATACTGAAGCTCCTAGATGTTGGAGTGATCTATCCTATCTCGGATAGCAAATGGGTGAGCCCAGTCCAAGTGGTTCCAAAGAAATCAGGTGTAACGGTGGTAACAAATAATGAGAATGAACTTGTTCCTACTAGGATTCAAACAGGATGGCGAGTTTGTATTGATTATCGTAAACTTAATTCCACAACTCGCAAAGACCACTTTCCTTTACCTTTTATTGATCAAATGCTTGAAAGGTTAGCTGGCCATTCTCATTATTGTTTTCTTGATGGTTTTTCAGGTTATAATCAGATAGCCATTGCTCCGGAGGACCAAGAGAAAACAACATTCACATGTCCATTTGGTACTTTTGCATACCGGCGTATGCCATTTGGTCTTTGTAATGCACCAGCTACATTCCAAAGGTGTATGGTTAGCATATTTTCAGATTATGTAGAGAACATCATAGAAGTGTTTATGGATGATTTTAGTGTCTATGGTGATTCTTTTGATAGATGTCTAGAGAACCTTACACTTGTACTTGAAAGATGCATGGAAACTAACCTTGTTTTGAATTGGGAAAAATGTCACTTTATGGTAGAACAAGGAATAGTTTTGGGCCATGTTATTTCTTCTAGAGGGATAGAGGTTGATAAGTCTAAAATAGATATTATGCATTCTTTACCACCTCCCACAAATGTGAGAGAGGTTCGTTCTTTTCTTGGACATGCAGGTTTCTATAGGAGATTTATCAAAGACTTCTCAAAGATCACATTACCTCTTTGCAAGCTACTACAAAAAGATGTGGTTTTCCACTTTGATGACAAATGCAAAGAGGCGTTTGAAACATTGAAGGGACTCTTGACATCAGCTCCTATCATCCAACCACCAGATTGGAATGTACCTTTTGAAATCATGTGTGATGCTAGTGACTATGCCATTGGAGCTGTTTTGGGCCAACGGGTTGGCAAAGCCTCACATGCCATTTATTATGCCTCCCGAACTCTTAATGATGCTCAATTGAACTATTCCACTACTGAAAAAGAACTTTTGGCTGTTGTATTTGCTTTAGAAAATTTTCGATCTTATTTAATTGGTACTAAAGTAATTGTATATTCTGACCATGCAGCCCTTAAGTACTTACTCACTAAGAAGGAGGCCAAACCAAGGTTGATTAGATGGATACTTCTCTTACAAGAGTTTGATTTGGAGATAAAAGATAAGAGAGGTACTGACAACCTGGTTGCGGACCATCTTAGCCGTTTAGTTCATGAAGAGGATGCACTACCCTTAAATGAGAACTTTCCGAATGAGCAACTTCTTTTTATAAGTACAACAACTCCTTGGTATGCCGATATTGTTAATTACTTAGTTACCAAGAAGTTGCCACAAGAGTTGACACAAGCTCAAAGAAATAAGATCAAGAGTGATGCCAAATATTACATATGGGATGATCCTTACCTTTGGAAGCATTGCTCCAATCAGATTATAAGAAGGTGTGTACTCGAATCTGAATTTCAATCTATTCTCACCTTTTGTCACTCTTATGCATGTGGAGGACACTTTGGATCCAAAAGAACAGCCATGAAAGTTCTTGATTCTGGATTTTATTGGCCTACTATATTCAAAGATGCATACCTCTTTTGCAAGTCATGTGATCGTTGCCAAAGAACAGGTAGCTTAGGTGCTAGAAATCAAATGCCTCAAACTCCAATACTTATTGTTGAAATTTTTGATGTATGGGGCATGGATTTCATGGGACCTTTTCCTTCTTCTTTTGGTAATCTTTATATTTTACTTGCCGTTGATTATGTTTCAAAGTGGGTGGAAGCAAAATCCACTAGGACTAATGACTCTAAAGTGGTTTCAGATTTTGTCAAGACTAACATCTTTGCTAGGTTTGGAACGCCAAAGGCCATAATCAGCGATAGAGGTACTCACTTTTGCAATAGGACTATGGAAACACTTTTGAGGAAGTATAACATCACACACAAGGTCTCCACCTCATATCATCCTCAAACTAGTGGACAAGCTGAAGTGTCAAACCGAGAAGTTAAATCCATCCTTGAAAAGACAGTTAATCCAAATAGGAAGGATTGGAGTTCACGACTTGATGATGCACTTTGGGCTTATAGGACAGCATATAAGATACCCATTGGTATGTCTCCTTATCGACTTGTTTATGGTAAGCCTTGTCATCTTCCGGTTGAATTGGAACATAAATCATATTGGGCTATCAAACAATGCAACATGGAGATGGATGAGACAGGAAAGAAAAGAAAACTTGACCTACAAGAATTAGAGGAGATAAGGAATGATGCCTATCAGAATTCTAGGATTTACAAGGAAAAGACTAAGGCATTCCATGACAAGATGATATCAAGAAAGGAATTTGTTGTTGGACAAAAAGTTCTTCTCTTCCATTCACGCCTTAAGTTATTTCCAGGTAAGTTACGTTCTCGTTGGGTTGGACCTTTTGTTATTACTAATGTATTTACTCATGGTGCAGTTGAAATCCAAAGCCCAAAAATAGATAAGGCATTCAAAGTGAATGGTCATAGATTGAAGCCTTACTATGAGAACTTTCCAATACAAGATGTGGAGGAGTTTCCACTTTTTGAGCCAAATTATGTTGAATAGTAATGGCATGGGTCTAAGTCAGGCTGAGGACAATAAACCAAGCGCTTCTTGGGAGGCAACACAAAAGGACGGAGAGCATCTATTATATCAGATTTGCATATTCCTTACTCTCCATCATTCTATCTTTTATTGTTTTTTTTTTCTTTTGTTTAATAGTTCTTTTCTCTTACATATAATTCTTGCATTGGGGGATAATAGCATTACATTGAGGACAATGTAAAAATTATGTGTGGGGGGGAAGAATTTAGGATTTTATTTAGAGTGTTTTGTTTTTGAGTTTTTTTTTATGTTGTTTTTAGTGTGTTTTAGTTATTTTCAATACTATGATGAGATATGAATTGCATAAGTCTAAAACAGATTTATTAGTGAGAAGATTTTCATGAGAATTGAGCTTGATATCAACCTTTTTATGAGCCAATGTTAATATGATATGTTGATTGAGAAAGAAGCATGTTTAGACTTAATCTGACTTGTATAATCATCCTTGTGAGTTTTTGAGCCTATAATGATTGATGCATTATACAAATCAATCTAATTTCTTTCTTGAATGCTCTTATGATTACATGATTCTCTAGAACTTGCTTTAGACCTTGTTGAGACTATATTGATGCATGTGATAACATGAATATGATAGAGGCATTAGGATTTTTAGCCAGGGCCAAACAGCCATCCCTTATTGATGTTCCAAGAGAACACACCCTTAGTGAACCAATTTGAGCCTACATTGAATAAGCTATCTCTTTGGTAACCATAACTTGTCCCTAACCTAAATATACTTATATCTTTACCTTTGTTCCAAAGATGAATTAGCATGTTTTGAGACAAGTTGCAAAGACAAGGAAGATCTATTGAAAATTTGGGTTAGAAACAAGAAATAAGTGTGGGGGGAAAGAAAAGAAAAGTCAAGAGAAAAAGAAATGGAATACTGGCAAATACATTCCTATGTAAAAAAAAAATGAATCATCTCTTGAATTTGTGAAAAAAAAAATGTTACAAAGTTGTTTAGAATGAAGAAAAGGCCCAACATGAATATCCGGCCTAGGTGACTATGTACTTGTAAAGTGTTTTGAGAAGTTTCTTTGTATGATCTTATTATGTCTCTAAACTTTATAAACTCTTTGGAACCCTTGTGATATCTTTATCCTTTTGTTCTTCAACCACATTACAAACCCCTTGGCCCCATTACAACCTTGATTAAAGACCTCTTGATTCATGAAGTTGTATGATCTAAATAGTGGAGAATAGGTGGACAAGCAAGAATATGGTAGAACTGTTTTCATGAGATTGATTGAGTGTAAACACTTCACCACTACTTTAAAGAGTGAAAATCATGAGGGTATCCCATGTGAGAAGTTGAGATTAAATTTGAACATGCACTATTTTAATTGAGACATGTTATGTTAATTTTAGCTTAACTCAAACCATTTACTATCAAGCATGATTTTTTGTGAAACTCTTTAAGCTATTGATTAGTTTATAAGACTTGTTCAATGATTGTCTCTAATTTGTATTGAAAGAGGATTAGATTAGGTTTTATTATTTTGTCGCTATTTGATTTTGCTCGAGGACTAGATGTAAATATAATTTTTATTTTATTTTTTTTAACCCCGGTTAAATGGCGGATAACGGTACTCCGTGATTATTTAAGTCGGTTCCATCAGCTACCCACAAAACTGATATTGTATATAAATTTCTCTTTCAATTTCTCTTTCATTTTTTTCAGGATGGATGATATTCTCACAAGATTGCAGAAACGATTTCCTCCTTTTCCTCGAAATATTTTACTGAAGCTTTACCAAGTTCGATTTGAAAGATTAAGAATGCTTATGCACAAAGGGATTCCTGAAGACATACGTTGGATAATTGAAGCCAAGGTACGTGAAGATGAATATCTTCCTGTTTTGCATTTACCAGGTACAGGTAGAAGCACTTTTGCAAAGAAGCGACGAGCAAAGCGCATGAGTTCAAATTGCCACAAATGTGCACGATGGACGTGTAACGGTAAATGTCGTTCTATTGGGATTTCGTCCTCTAATCGAGATGATAAAATTGAATTCATTAAGGATGGACTGAGTAAGGAGAATTTGGGTAATATCCAACTTTCTCTTGAGACGCATCCTAGTGGAGACGTACAAAGAGAAATTCTTGATTTATGGCCGCAATTCCAAAGGGAATGGCAACATCTTGGGAATCTGATGTTAAAAGACCCTGTTTGCCAGCTTGTAAGAAAACTGGATGCGAAGCATATCCTCGACTCATAGAAGGCGTTTAAGCCGTTTCTGGACGTGAAACCAGAGGAAGATGTGAGCCACAATCACAACTATAATAAATGACTTCTCAGCTTTTGGTTTGATTTGCAATAACTTCATTTCGGTTTAATTTACGTGTTGTTCGATTTGTGTAATTATTCTCGTTTTTTTTTTGCATTGGTCTTTTACGGTTGATTTTTCTTCTCTTTTTGATTTTCTTCCTGAAATCACGCAAAAATCTTTTGTTAGGTTAACATTTTCTTCTGACAGGTCAAATACACTTTCGGCGACATTATTACTCTTGTCTGATTCACTACTCAGTCCTCTATATATTACACCATGTACTCATTCTCTTTCAGGCACTCGAAAAAAAAAATAGAAAGTACTTCGTCCCAGCGCATTGAAAACATTTGTGTCTTTGGAGGTGCTTATCCAGGGAAAAATAAAATATTAGCTGATGAAGCCATAAGAGTTGGAGTAATACTTGCCCAACAAAAGATCCAGTTGATTTATGGAGGCGGTAGTACGGGTTTAATGGGAGCAGTCGCTACAACAGCACACGCCGGAGGAAGTCCAGTTCTAGGAATCGTGCCAAAACTATTCACAGGTTTTTGTGGACCTACCGTGGGTAAGGAAATACAAGTCTGGAGTATCCCTGAACGGATGACAATCATGTACCATTGTGCCGATGCATTCATTGCTTTACCAAGAGGTCTGGGTACATTGGAAGAAATAGCTTGCATGGCTTCTTGGTCATCTTTGGTCACAAAAAAGAAACCCATTGGTTTGCTTAATATTAATGGTTATTTTAGTAATTTGCTTTCATATTTAGATAATGCTGTGGAAAATGGATTCATGTTTTCAGAGGC
This sequence comes from Fremontodendron californicum, assembly GCA_030761205.1. NCBI lineage: Eukaryota > Viridiplantae > Streptophyta > Magnoliopsida > Malvales > Malvaceae > Fremontodendron > Fremontodendron californicum. The sequence continues at coordinate 3,628,902 of JAULJL010000026.1, forward strand.
AAGGAGAACCATAATTTCTACTACAACCATTGAAGATTTACTCAAAAAGCTCCAATCTTATGAGTATTTACCTGCTACGGTTGTTTCGCAAACGCTCGGAAAAAGAAAAAGAGATATACACAAGCAAGGAGTGGATTGCACTTTGTCTTTGTGACATTATCTAACATTTTGTTTATTGTGTCTCAGTTATAATAAGTGGTTAGCAACCTCTGCAGGTAATATCTACTAAATTCTACCTTTAAAATTTGACATTGGGGACAATGTCATATTTTAGTAGGGGGTAAGGGACATAATTTGCTAATTTGTAAAAAAAAAAAAAAAATTGTGTTTTAAGCCATTTAGAAGTATTCATTCTGAACAAGGTCTGAGTAAGAGAGACTTGAGACATACCTTGTCAGTTTGATTTAATCTTTTCAAAAAAAAAATGTGTTTTAAGCCATTTAGAAGTATTCATTCTGAACAAGGTCTGAGTAAGGGAGACTTGAGACATACCTTGTCAGTTTGATTTAATCTTTTCAAAAAAAAAAAAAGAAAAAAAAAAAACGCTATCTGGTCCGTTTATTATCTGCATGTGTTTTACTACTTTTATGTATGTATTATTATTATTATTATTTTGAGTATTAGTATAATCTTGGCAAGCATGTGGATAAAGCAATAGAGTTACAAAGGCTTTGATTAAGTTATCTAGGTTATTTTCAATTTGGTTTTCTGAAAATTGAATATTTTTGATGATCAAATGTCTTTGAGATTGTTTTTGGCAGATCGGTTCGATTTTTGTTGGAATGTGAATTCATGGTGAGCCTTTGGAAAGCCACGGAAAACTGGGAAGACATAGTAAGTTTACTTTTTCTCTTCATTCCACATGCAGATTTAGGTCATCACATAGATGCTTGCATCTATACATGATCTGATCTTAGAACAAAGTCACTATCCAGAAAGCCCCTTATCTTTGCCCCCCTTACATTAGGAGCCCATAGGTTGTAAACCTTCGGGTTGGATCCCTAGATATGAACTCCAGAAATTATGCCAAAGTGAACGGATACGATTCCGACCCCCATTCCCTCTTTATACTTTTATAATAATATTTGTGATCATTGGGTTTGGGATTGTGTGTTTCCTTCTTGTTTATTTTGTTATCTTTTAAAATCTGAAAAAAAAAGGGAATAATGCAAAAGAGGGTAGTTAGAATGAGTGACTGTTTTTAGAGTCGTGAACTTCGAACTTATTGATGCCAAAGCAATGTTGTGATGAGTTGCGAAAAAGATGCTTCAAAAAAAAAAAAAAACAAGAATGATGATTATGAATAGATGTGATTGTGCATAAAAGATGTCCCAATTAGGGCACAAATCAAAAGAAAATCACTTGTGCTTAAAAAAAAAAATCAGAATTCAAGATTATGTTTGAACATTCCACCCCTCACTTGTCCATAAGCCTCAGATTCATCTCTGTACCGATCAGATTTGTCGAGTTCACTTGTGAACTGCGGTGACAAGGATCTTAGCATGTGTACTTATGAAGCTATAGTTTGCCTAGTCCTCCATGGCTAGCTAAAGTCTCGCCAAGAAGGAAGTTCCTCAATCGTACAGTAATGCCTTCAATTTTAATCTCATTGACCCTTTACTCGAACTTAATATGCCAATGATACTTAATTAGATGGCTTGCCAATTCTTACGCTTGATCTTGCTTGTTTGTTTGAGATCCCTTTAACTTGTTTTCCTGTTTATTTTTTTTCTAGGATTGAGTCGTTGCTAGGGACTAGCAACAATCTAAGTGTGGGGGTGTGATAACTCGTATAATTATATAGTTTTTAGTTATGTTTTATTATTGTTTTGTGTCGAATACGAGTTATTATTGCTTAGTCTAATTGTGTTTATGATCTTTTATATTTTTTTGTAATTTGGTGTTTTTCACGAGTTTCTTTGAGTGATTTCAGATTACTAGGTTAAATCAAGAGTTAAGGGCAAATCCAGTTCAGTTCCAGTTTCGACACCTTTTGCCATATCAGCTATATCTGGAGTTTCACTGAAGCATTAAGGCTGCAATTTTTACAGTGCAAAGTTAAGAGGCATATCTATCTTTTTCATGCTTTACACTTCTTGAAACGGAGTCGTTTTCCCTAGCGAAATCAACCATCAAGTTGGCTGATGTGCAATGACGTCTGTGCTGACCAGGTTTGGTATTTTGACCATATCTTCTGATCCACATCAGCAAATGAGCTGATTCCAACGGCTATGGATCACAAACTGATAGGGGAACATTTTTCTAGAAGACCATTTGATCAGATCAAGCTTCCAACATTGACAAAAGCAACCATCAAGCTGGCTGATCAGAATTGTCATACAATATGACGAAAATTGTTAGAAAAATGCACCCACCTATTATACCTACCTTTGAAATTTATAAAGCTCGTCTCTTGTCATTTAGCTCTCCAAAATGTGTATAAATAGAGGGCCTTGGATGATTGTAAGAGACATGGTAGATTGGTAGGATATTAGCCATTATAATAAAATTCTCTAAGTTTTCTTCTACTTTCCTTTCTCTAGTTTTCTTTTTCTTTATTTTCTTCTTCTTCTTTCTTTCTTTTATTTCTTTCTTAGATTCTCTTTAATTTTATGTTTATGTTTACAATACCTATGCTAGGTTAAACTTTTATTTGGTTAAGGGTGATTTCAAAGCCCTAGACATGTTTTATAATTGATTTTCAGATTCTATCTATCATTAATTTTCTATCAAAGTTGCTTATGTTCTTCTACAAGAATTGTTCATGATGTTGTCTTGATTTGTTTAGGTGTACAACTAGATAGATCTTGATAATTATCTATTGCTAGTTTAGGAGTCTTGATCTGTGTAATTGTCTTGATTTCCTATTCATAAGTGGCAATTTGTGATTAATGATTATGGTCAAGTTTTCGATAATTGCAAAGTGAAACATAACCTAAGTTGAACAATCCGAGCTTATGTCTTTGTTGCTTAGATCAACCTATCTTTCTCATCATAAAGCTGCCATTAAATTGAATTTAGAGAGCTTATTCTAGGTTGTTTGATGGTTAGAGATTAAATAGAGAGCTTGTTCTATTTAACGACAAAATAAGGAAAGATTGGGATAACAGAGCTTGTTGTTATCTACGGTTGTTAACTTTGATAGTTGGTTGATATTGATAGATCTGAAATTGATTCTTAATGATGTCTAGTGGTGGAGAATGAAACCTTAACCATATTTCTCTCATATTTGATTTCTTATTTCTTACTTGCATCTTACTTTTATTGTTTGCTTATTTTTAAAACTATTTCAAAACCCCCTTTTCTTTTGTTTTCCTTGAATTTAAGTTTTAAACTATTAACTTATAAACTAAAACCCAATCCCTGAGGACTCGACCCTTGCTAACTACTATACTTACAATTGATCTTTTTAGTCCAAAAATTTGATGCACCCAAAAGAGTGTATCTTATTTAACCTTGCATTAAAAAGATCAATTGTAAGTATAATGATTAGCAAGGGTCGAGTCCTCAGGGATTGGGTTTTAATCTATGAGTTATTAGTTTATAACTTACGTTCAAAGAGAACAAAAGAAAAGGGGTTTTTGAAATAGTTTTAAAAATAAACAAACAAGAAAAGTAAGAAAACAAGTAAGTAAGAGGAATCAAATATGAAAAATATGGTTAAGGTTTCATTCTCCACCACTAGACATCATTAAGAATCAATTTCAGATCTATCAACATTAACCAACTATCAAAGTTATCAACCGTAGATAACAACAAGCTCTGTTATCCCAATCTTTCCTTAGTTTGTCGTTAAATAGAACAAGCTCTCTATTTAATCTCTAACCATCAAACAACCTAGAATAAGCTCTCTAAGTTCAATTTAATGGCAGCTTTATGATGAGAAAGATAGGTTGATGTAAGCAACAAACACATAAGCTCGGATTGTTCAACTTAGTTTTATGTTCCACTTTGCAATTATTGAAAGCTTGACCATAATCATTAATCACAAATTGCCACTTATGAATAGGAAATCAAGACAATTACACGGATCAAGACTCCTAAACTAGCAATAGATAATTATCAAGATCTATCTAGTTGTACACCTAAACAAATCAAGACAACATCATGAACAATTCTTGTAGAAGAACATAAGCAACTTTGATAGAAAATTAATGATAGATAGAATCTGAAAATCAATCACAAAACATGTTTAGGGCTTTGAAATCACCCTTAACCAAATAGAAGTTTAACCTAGCATAGGTATTGTAAACATAAACATAAAATTAAAGAGAATCTAAGAAAGAAATAAAAGAAAGAAAGAAGAAGAAGAAAATAAAGAAAAAGAAAACTAGAGAAAGGAAAGTAGAAGAAAACTTAGAGAATTTTATTATAATGGCTAATATCCTACCAATCTACCATGTCTCTTACAATCATCCAAGGCCCTCTATTTATACACATTTTGGAGAGCTAAATGACAAGAGACAAGCTTTATAAATTTCAAAGGTAGGTATAATAGGTGGGTGCATTTTTCTAACAATTTTCGTCATATTGTATGACAATTCTGATCAGCCAGCTTGATGGTTGATTTTGTCAATGTTGGAGGCTTGATCTGATCAAATGGTCTTCTAGAAAAATATTCCCCTATCTGTTTGTGAACCATAGCCGTTGGAATCAGCTTATTTGCTGATGTGGATCAGAAGATATGGTCACAATACCAAAACTGGTCAGCACAGACGTCATTGCACATCAGCCAACTTGATGGTTGATTTCGCTAGGGAAAACGACTCCGTTTCAAGAAGTGTAAAGCATGAAAAAGATAGATATGCCTCTTAACTTTGCACTATAATAATTTCAGCCTTAATGCTTCAGTGAAACTCCAGATATAGCTGATATGGCAAAAGGTGTCGGAACTGGAACTGAACTGGATTTGCCCTTAATTCTTGATTTAACCTAGTAATCTGAAATCACTCAAAGAAACTCGTGAAAAACACCAAATTACATAAAAATATAAAAGATCATAAACACAATTAGACTAAGCAATAATAACTCGTATTTGACACAAAACAATAATAAAACATAACTAAAAACTATATAATTATACGAGTTATCACACCCCCACACTTAGATTGTTGCTAGTCCCTAGCAACGACTCAATCCTAGAAAAAATAAACAGGAAACAAGTTAAAGGGATCTCAAACAAACAAGCAAGATCAAGCGTAAGAATTGGCAAGGCATCTAATTAAGTATCACTGCATATTAAGTTCGAGTAAAGGGTCAATGAGATTAAAATTGAAGGCATTACCGTACGATTGAGGAACTTCCTTCTTGGCGAGACTTTAGCTAGCCATGGAGGACTAGGCAAACTATAGCTTCATAAGTACACATGCTAAGATTCTTGTCACCGCAGTTCACAAGTGAACTTTACAAATCTGATCGGTACAGAAATGAATCTGAGGCTTATGGACAAGTGAGGGGTGGAATGTTCAAACATAATCTGAGGTTTATCACAAGTTAGGCTCAAGAAATATAATAATAATGTGATCAATCCTCTCAAAATATTTCCATTCTCACTCATCCTTAGTCCTATGTTCAACATTAATATTTTGAAAAGAAAACAAAAAGCAAGAAAAGACTCGATCCAAAGAAAATAGAAAAGTAAAAACCTCTCTATAATGAAGAACCTTGAATCTTGATTTCTGATTTTTTTTTTTTTAAGCACAAGTGATTTTCTTTTGATTTGTGCCCTCATTGGGACATCTTTTATGCACAATCACATCTATTCATAATCATCATTCTTTTTTTTTTTCTTTTTTTTAAGTTTGGGTCAAAGAATGGGCCGAATGTAGTGGGGAATCGGGTAAATGCAGTATGGACAGGGGAAGTCAGAAGGGTAAAAAGAGATGCCAGGGAAGTCAAGACTCTAATGTTGACAGTATGGGTCGAGATGGTTAAGGCAGGAATGGTAGGGGATGCAGACAGTTTAAAAATGGTTGCAAAGAGGGTGCAGAATTGGTGCCCGTTCCATAAGTGTGGAGGTCATATCATACAAGACTGTGGGAACTTTCTGGCTAAAGTCCAAAAGATGATGGATGATCGGGAGGCGCAGTTTTACGATGAGATAGAGGAAGAAGTAGAGGTTATTGAGAATGCAGCTGGCTACGGGATAGGAAGACCCTTGATCATCTATTATGATGAACCAGAGGAGAAAGTCATGCCAGTCATTGAGGAAAGTGCGCCTAAGTTAATCATTGATTTGCCTGTTTCCTTTTCGTACGAGGAAAACAAAGCTGCACCATGGAAATATGATGCCTGAGGGTGTTGAACAAAGTGTTATGCTCCTGAGGGTGTTTAACAAGGGTTAACAGGGAAAGATAGAAGAGCAGACAAAGGGAACAAAGCAGATAAACCAATCCATATTGAGATGGATTTGTCAAAAGAAGTAGAAAGGGGGTCAGCCCCTGTAAATAGAATAAAAGAGCCGGAGAGTGAGAAGAAAGCCTGCGAGTTCTTAAAATTCATAAAGCACAGTGAGTATAGCGTGGTTGAGCAACTACAACGTCAACCAGCTAGAATTTCGATCTTATCTTTGCTTTTGAATTCGGAGCCACACAGAAATGCCCTGTTGAAAGTGTTGAATCAGGCATATATGGCTAACAACATATCGATAGAAAAATTGGACAGGCTGGTGGGAAACATCGCGGCAGACGACCATATATATTTTCAGTTATAAGGAGATACCACCCAATGGTATTGGGTCAACAAAGGCTCTCCACATAACTACCACTTGTAATGGGCACATATTACCAAGGGTCCTTTTGGATAATGGTTCTTCATTAAATGTGATGCCCTTGGCAACCCTGATCAAATTGCCAGTGGGTATTTCTTATATGCTGCCAAGCTGCACGGTGGTTAGACCTTTGATGGTACCAGGAGAGATATAATGGGAACTATTGAGGTTATTCTGGAGATAGGCCCATGCACTTATACAGTGAACTTTCAGGTCATGGATATTAATCCGTCCTATAATTGCCTGTTGGGAAGGCCGTGGATACATTCAGCAGGGGCTGTACCTTCATTTCTCCACCAAAAGCTGAAATTTGTGATAGAGGGGTGTTTGGTCACTGTATTAGGAGAAGAGGACATAATAGCGTCTGTATCTACTAAATCTCCTTATGTTGAACCCAATGAAGATGTTGTAGAATGTTTCTTTTGGTCTTTGGAATTCGTAAATGCGGTTTTCATCGCGAAAAATTCCAAAACCAAGGCTGTCCAAGAACACAAGACTGGGGGTAAGAACTACCGTGGGAAAAGGCTGCATGGCTGGAAAAGGTCTCGGTAAATATCTTTAGGGGTTGGCTTGAGCAATGGAAGTAGTGGGAAAGAAAGATCGGTTTGGCCTAGGGTATCTTTTGAAGGTCCATGAGAAAAGGAAACAAGTTGAAAGGAATCGACAAAGGATGATGACCCGTCTTACTGGTATGGATATTGAATGGGAGCCTATGACATTCCCACCTATCCTTCACAACTTCCGCTCAGCCGATTCTCTGTTCGGAGAAAAGAATTCTGATGATGTGCTCGTAATGATCGAGCAAGCCTTCGAGAGATTCCAGGTGAATAGGGATGAGCAAATGTATGATATAGAGATCTGCACGACTGGAGAAGAAAGAATTGAAAGTGAGAATGCTAATTGGATGGTGCGACCTTGTCCACCAAGATATAGACTAACCAATTGGAGTGCTACTGAGCTGCCCATAGTTTTTAGGTCTATTCCAACGTAATGCTTTTAAACAAATCTTAAATATCTTTGCCCGAAGATATTAAGAATTTCTTTTGTAATGGGATCTTGTCTAAAACTTTTCATCCAATAAATAACAAACATGATGCATTTCCTTCATATTGATGTGTCCATATTCTTTCATTTATGCTATTTGTTTTTCTTCGATTGTATATATGTTTTCCCATATTGTTTCTTCCCCACCTATTTACAGGTGTACGGATGCGAAATATGAGGACCTTCCTCTCAGTAATTCTGAAATTGATTTTGAGAGGCCCATTTGCACGGGTGATTTTGAGGCTGACGAAGATATTGAGGATTATGGTCTACCTCCGGTCTTATAAGATGATGCACCCAAAAGAGTGTATCTTATTTAACCTTGCACTAAAAAGATCAATTGTAAGTATAATGATTAGCAAGGGTCGAGTCCTCAGGGATTGGGTTTTAATCTATGAGTTATTAGTTTATAACTTACGTTCAAAGAAAACAATAAAAGAAAAGGGGTTTTTGAAGCCAGATTTAAACTAAAGTAAATAATAAGAATAAGATGCAAGGCGGTATAACCAGCCAATAAAAATATATATACTAAATTAGGCGGTATAACCAGCCAATAAAAATATATATACTAAATTAGGCGGTATAACCAGCCAATAAAAATAAAACAAAGTTAATATACAAATTAGGCGGTATAACCAGCCAATAAAAATAAATATACTTTTGAAAATAAGCAAACTAGAAAAGTAAGAAAACAAGTAAGTAAGAGGAATCAAATATGAAAAATATGGTTAAGGTTTCATTCTCCACCACTAGACATCATTAAGAATCAATTTCAGATCTATCAATATCAACCAACTATCAAAGTTAACAACCGTAGATAACAACAAGCTCTGTTATCCCAATCTTTCCTTAGTTTGTCGTTAAATAGAACAAGCTCTCTATTTAATCTCTAACCATTAAACAACCTAGAATAAGCTCTCTAAATTCAATTTAATGGCAGCTTTATGATGAGAAAGATAGATTGATCTAAGCAACAAACACATAAGCTCGGATTGTTCAACTTAGGTTATGTTCCACTTTGCAATTATTGAAAACTTGACCATAATCATTAATCACAAATTGCCACTTATGAATAGGAAATCAAGACAATTACACGGATCAAGACTCCTAGACTAGCAATAGATAATTATCAAGATCTATCTAGTTGTACACCTAAATAAATCAAGACAACATCATGAACAATTCTTGTAGAAGAACATAAGCAACTTTGATAGAAAATTAATGATAGATAGAATCTGAAAATCAATCACAAAACATGTCTAGGGCTTTGAAATCACCCTTAACCAAATAGAAGTTTAGCCTAGCATAGGCATTGTAAACATAAACATAAAATTAAAGAGAATCTAAGAAGGAAATAAAAGAAAGAAAGAGGAAGAAGAAAATAAAGAAAAAGAAAACTAGAGAAAAGAAAGAAGAAGAAAACTTAGAGAATTTTATTACAATGGCTAATATCCTACCAATCTACAATATGATCCTCTACAATCATCCAAGGCCCTCTATTTATACACATTTTGGAGGGCTAAATGACAAGAGACAAGCTTTACAAATTTCAAAGGTAGGTATAATAGGTGGGTGCATTTTTCTAACAATTTTCGTCATATTGTATGACCATTTTGATCAGCCAACTTGATGGTCGCTTTTGTCAATCTTGGAGGCCTGATCTGATCACATGGTCTTCTAGAAAAATTTGCCCCTATGAGTTACTGATTCATAGCCGTTGGAATCAGCTCATTTGCTGATGTGGAGAAGAAGATATGGGCAAAATACGAAAACAGGTCAGCACAGACATCATTGCACATCAGCCAACTTGATGGTCGATTTCTTCAATATTGGAGGCTTTATCTGATTACATGGTCTTCTAGACAAATGTTCCCCTACCAGTTAGTGATCCATAGCCGTTGGAATCAGCTCATTTTCTGATGTGTATCGGACGATATGGTCAAAATTCGAAAACTGCTCAGGACAGACGTCATTGCACATCAGCCAACTTGATGGTTGATTTCGCTAGGGAAAACGACTCCGTTTCAAGAAGTGTAAAACATGAAAAAGATAGATATGCCTCTTAACTTTGCACGGTTAAAATTTCAGCCTTAACGCTTCAGTGAAACTCCAGATATAGCTGATATGGCAAAAGGTGTCGGAACTGGAACTGAACTGGATTTGCCCTTAATTCTAGTAATCTGAAATGACTCAAAGAAACTTGTGAAAAACACCAAATTACATAAAAATATAAAAGATCATAAACACAATTAGACTAAACAATAATAACTCGTATTTGACACAAAACAATAATAAAACATAACTAAAAACTATATAATTATACGAGTTATCACACCCCCACACTTAGATTGTTGCTAGTCCCTAGCAACGACTCAATAAAAATAAAATAAGAAAATCTAATCTAATCCATTTTCGTAGGAAATCACGGTGGCACTTAGCATGTGACACAAGCCTTTAAACCCCTAGGTGTCCCTAGTGGACGAGTTTAGTCTCGTGAGGGTTTACTAGAACGATACCCACAAACATTGAAAAACTAAAATATAAATAAACTGCATATACTAAAAATATTTACTCCTAATCCTTTCATACAAATTAGAGACAATATTTGAACAAGTCTTATAAACTAATCAATAGCTTAAAGAATTTCACAAAAAATCATGCTTGAATGTAAATTGTTTGAGTTAAGCCAATATTAGCATAACATATCTCAATCAAAATATTGCATGTTCAAATTTAATCTCAACTTCTCACATGGGATACCCTCATGATTTTCACTCTTTAAAGTAGTGGTGAAGTGTTTACACTCAATCAATCTCATGAAAACAGTTCTACCATATTCTTGCTTGTCCACCTATTCTCCCCTATTTAGATCATACAACATCATGAATCAAGAGGTCTTTAATCAAGGTTGTAATGGGGCCAAGAGGTAATAATGTGGTTAAAGAATAAAAAGGAAAAGATATCACAAACATTCCAAAGACTTCATAGAATTTAGAGACAAAATAAGATTTTGCAGATAAAACTTTCTCAATATTCTTTAGAAGTACATAATCACATAGGCTGAATATTTCATGTTGAGCCTTTACTTCATTCTAACCAACTTTCGAACATCTTTTTTTTTTCTTTAACTAGAAGTTCAAGAGATTATTAAAAAAAAAAAAAAAATTTTTCACATGGGAATGTATTTGGCAATATTCCCTCTATTTTTCTCTTGACTTTTGCCTTTCTCCTCCCCCACACTTATCTTTTGTTCTAACCCAAATTTTCAAAAAATATCCCTTGTTTTTGCAATATGTCTCAAACATTCTAGTCCATCTTTAGAACAAGGGTAAAGATATAAATGTGTTTAGGCTAGGTGTAAGATGTGGTTACCAAATAAATACCTTATTCAATGTAGGCTCAAATTGGTTCACTAGAGGGATGTTCTCTTGGAACATCAATAAGGGATGGATGTTTGGCCCTAGTTAAAAAGTCCTAATGCCTCTATCATATTCATGTTGTTACATGCATCAATATAGTCTCAAATGGTTTAAAGCAAGTTCTAGAGAATCATGTAATCATAAGAGCACTCAAGAAAGAAATTAGATTGATTTGTATAATGCATCAATCATTATAGGCTCAAAAACTCACAAGGATGATTATACAAGTCAGATTAAGTCTAAACATGCTTCTTTCTCAATCAACATATCATATTAACATTGGCTCATAAAAAGATTGATATCAAGTTCAATTCTCATGAAAATCTTCTCACTAATAAATCTGTTTTAGACTTATGCAATTCATATCTCATCATTGTATTAAAAAGGAACTAAAACACACTAAAAATAATAATAATAAAGACTCATAAAAAAATAGTAGACAAAAATAAAAGAAATCCTAAATCATTCCCCCCACACTTAATTCTTACATTGTCCTCAATGTAAGTCTATTAACCCAAATGAAAGAATCATGTGTAAGAGAAAAGAACTAATAACATAAGAATAGGAACAACTAAGACTCAAAACAAAACAAACTCATGCAACCTAAATAATCCTAAAATACTAAACAAAAATTAACAAGTAAACATAAAAAATAAAAATAAAAACAATAAAAATAAAAATAAAAATAAAAATAATAAAAGAAAAGAAAAGAAAAAGGAAAAGAAAGAGAAAGCAAATCTGAATATGGAAGGTTGGCAATTTCTTCTTTAATTGGGTTGCCTTCCCAATTAACACTTGAGTTAATGTTTTGAACCTAACCAACACCCCTTCTTGGCTTTTTAGGCTTGTCAGGCTCATACATGAAATTTTCCAAATTAATGCGTTTGAGAGGAAGCTTTCTTTGCACAACAGTGGATGCATTCTCCATTACAAGTATTATTCCATCATCCTTTGTGGTGCATATCTCATCGAGGAATGGAGCATATTTTGATACTTGTTGAATGGCATCCACAAACAAGTTGTTTAAGGTTTCTGGCATGTGTTGTTCATGTTCTTCCTCCATGAACTTTGCAAATCTACTAGGAAAAGGTGGAGAAGAAACATTAGTAAAAAGTGGAACCTTAAACGTTACCTCAGGTGCCGAAATACTCTTATTTGGATTTGTGGCTTCATTATCCTCAAGAATAGAATCCATCTCTAATTCTGTCTCATCCTCATCTTGTTCCTCATTCCTCAAGGTCACAATAGTAGCATTCTCCTTTGGGTTAATCATCGTTTGGGCAGGGAGTTCTTCAGATCTTTGTGCTACCCATACCACCATACTACTAGCCAATAGGCTCATTTGCCTTTCCAAACTCTGGATACTTGCCCTTGTTTCCTGTTGAAATTGCAATGTATCAGTAACAAGAGAATAGACAAGATCTTCTAAAGAAGTACCTGAGTTTTGAGTCATATGTGGTGGTTGAAAAAGATCTGGTTCTTGGGACCATGATTGATTGAAGCTAGATGGATGAGTGTAATTGGCATAAGGATCTACTTCTTGGTAATTTTCCGAATAGCCATAAGTAGTATGATCCCACCATCCCTCATGGTAAGTGTTTGAGTAATGATCATACTGTTGGTCTTGGAACACTTGATGGCCTTGACATCCTCCCATGGCCAATTGTTGAACTGGGGAGGTGAGATTGGCTTGTTGATTCTCCATGTTCATGTATGCCACCAACTCTTCAAGCGTTAGATTGCTCAATTCCATCGTTCTTTTTTTTTTTTTCAAAATTTGATAAGAAAAACCCGTATGTACAAGAAAAAAAAACTCATTAGAACTGAAAATAAGAATAAACCAAGTAACAAATAAACTAAAGAAAACAATCCCCGGCAACGGCGCCAAAAACTTGATGCACCCAAAAGAGTGTATCTTATTTAACCTTGCACTAAAAAGATCAATTGTAAGTATAATGATTAGCAAGGGTCGAGTCCTCAGGGATTGGGTTTTAATCTATGAGTTATTAGTTTATAACTTACGTTCAAAGAAAACAATAAAAGAAAAGGGGTTTTTGAAGCCAGATTTAAACTAAAGTAAATAATAAGAATAAGATGCAAGGCGGTATAACCAGCCAATAAAAATATATATACTAAATTAGGCGGTATAACCAGCCAATAAAAATAAAACAAAGTTAATATACAAATTAGGCGGTATAACCAGCCAATAAAAATAAATATACTTTTGAAAATAAGCAAACTATAAAAGTAAGAAAACAAGTAAGTAAGAGGAATCAAATATGAAAAATATGGTTAAGGTTTCATTCTCCACCACTAGACATCATTAAGAATCAATTTCAGATCTATCAATATCAACCAACTATCAAAGTTAACAACCGTAGATAACAACAAGCTCTGTTATCCCAATCTTTCCTTAGTTTGTCGTTAAATAGAACAAGCTCTCTATTTGATCTCTAACCATTAAACAACCTAGAATAAGCTCTCTAAATTCAATTTAATGGCAGCTTTATGATGAGAAAGATAGGTTGATCTAAGCAACAAACACATAAGCTCGGATTGTTCAACTTAGGTTATGTTCCACTTTGCAATTATTGAAAACTTGACCATAATCATTAATCACAAATTGCCACTTATGAATAGGAAATCAAGACAATTACACGGATCAAGACTCCTAGACTAGCAATAGATAATTATCAAGATCTATCTAGTTGTACACCTAAATAAATCAAGACAACATCATGAACAATTCTTGTAGAAGAACATAAGCAACTTTGATAGAAAATTAATGATAGATAGAATCTGAAAATCAATCACAAAACATGTCTAGGGCTTTGAAATCACCCTTAACCAAATAGAAGTTTAGCCTAGCATAGGCATTGTAAACATAAACATAAAATTAAAGAGAATCTAAGAAGGAAATAAAAGAAAGAAAGAGGAAGAAGAAAATAAAGAAAAAGAAAACTAGAGAAAAGAAAGAAGAAGAAAACTTAGAGAATTTTATTACAATGGCTAATATCCTACCAATCTACAATATGATCCTCTACAATCATCCAAGGCCCTCTATTTATACACATTTTGGAGGGCTAAATGACAAGAGACAAGCTTTACAAATTTCAAAGGTAGGTATAATAGGTGGGTGCATTTTTCTAACAATTTTCGTCATATTGTATGACCATTTTGATCAGCCAACTTGATGGTCGCTTTTGTCAATCTTGGAGGCCTGATCTGATCACATGGTCTTCTAGAAAAATGTTCCCCTATGAGTTAATGATTCATAGCCGTTGGAATCAGCTCATTTGCTGATGTGGAGAAGAAGCTATGGGCAAAATACGAAAACAGGTCAGCACAGACGTCATTGCACATCAGCCAACTTGATGGTCGATTTCTTCAATATTGGAGGCTTTATCTGATTACATGGTCTTCTAGACAAATTTTCCCCTACCAGTTAGTGATCCATAGCCGTTAGAATCAGCTCATTTTATGATGTGTATCGGACGATATGGTCAAAATGCGAAAACTGCTCAGGACAGACGTCATTGCACATCAGCCAACTTGATGGTTGATTTCGCTAGGGAAAACGACTCCGTTTCAAGAAGTGTAAAACATGAAAAAGATAGATATGCCTCTTAACTTTGCACGGTTAAAATTTCAGCCTTATTGCTTCAGTGAAACTCCAGATATAGCTGATATGGCAAAAGGTGTCGGAACTGGAACTGAACTGGATTTGCCCTTAATTCTAGTAATCTGAAATGACTCAAAGAAACTTGTGAAAAACACCAAATTACATAAAAATATAAAAGATCATAAACACAATTAGACTAAACAATAATAACTCGTATTTGACACAAAACAATAATAAAACATAACTAAAAACTATATAATTATACGAGTTATCATAAGAAAAAAAGAACAAGAAGAGAAACAAGTACTTTCTCATGAGGAGCTATTGGAATTGTTGAGTTTGGGAAGTAGTGAGGAGATAAAAGAGGTTAAAATCGGAACTACATTGTCGTCATCAATAAAGGGTGAATTGATAGCCTTGCTACGAGAATATGTAGATGTATTTGCATGGTCATACCAAGACATGCCGGGTTTGGATCCAGACATTGTGGTTCATAAACTCCCTTTAAGGCCAGAGTGCAAGCCAATTCAACAAAAGTTGAGAAGAATGAGGTCGTACATGCTGTTAAAGGTAAAAGATGAGGTAAAGAGGCAGTTTGATGCTAGATTCTTAGAGGTGACAAAATATCCAGAATGGGTGGCAAACATCGCTCCAATGCCAAAGAAGGATGGCAAGGTGCGTATGTGCGTCGATTACCGAGATTTGAACAAGGCCAGTCCCAAAGATAATTTCCCTTTGCCTCACATTGATACTTTGGTAGATAATCCGAAAAAGAGTTCCTTATTTTCTTTCATGGATGGGTTCTCGAGATATAATCAGATTAAGATGGCACCGAAAGATATGGAGAAAACCATATTTGTTATAATGTGGGGAACATTCTGCTACAAGGTAATGTCGTTTGGGTTGAAGAATGCTGGGGCAACGTATCAGAGAGCCATGGTGACCTTGTTTCATGACATGATGCATAAGGGAATCGAGGTTTATGTTGATGATATGATTGCAAAGTCACAAGGAGAAGAGGAGCATATTGCAAATCTTAGAAAACTCTTTGAAAGATAAGAAATTTTCAACTCAAGCTAAACCCAGCAAAATGCACTTTTGGAGTCACTTCGGGGAAATTGTTGGGTTTTGTTGTTAGCAAAAGGGGAATTGAGATTGACCCGGATAAAGTAAAGGCCATCTAGAATTTGCCACTTCCACATACTCAAAAAGAAGTAAAGAGGTTTTCTGGGGAGATTGAATTACATTGCTCGGTTTATTTCTCAGTTAACCGATAAATGTGATCCAATATTCAAGTTACTTCGAAAACGTGATCCAGGAGAGTGGGATGAAGGGTGTCAGATTGCTTTTGAAAAGGTTAAGCATTATCTATCAAACCCACCAGTATTAATGCCACCAGCTTCGGATAAACCGATGATATTGTATCTATCAGTATTTGAGAGATCCATGGGTTGTGTTTTGGGGCAGCTTGATGAGACTGGAAAGAAAGAATAGGCGGTTTAATACCTCAGCAAGAAGTTCACATATTATGAGTTGAAATATTCGTCGATAGAAAAGTTGTGATGTGCCTTAGCTTGCACTGCTCGAAGGCTCAGACAATACATGTTGTACCATACGACGTGGTTGATCGCCAAGCTAGATCCGATCAAGTACATGTTGGAAGCACCTTCTTTGTCAGGGAAGACGGCAAGATGGCAGGTTTTGTTGTCAAAATATGACATTGTATATGTGAGTTAGAAAGCTATCAAGGGCAGTGCAGTGGTCG
Source organism: Fremontodendron californicum (assembly GCA_030761205.1). Lineage (NCBI taxonomy): Eukaryota > Viridiplantae > Streptophyta > Magnoliopsida > Malvales > Malvaceae > Fremontodendron > Fremontodendron californicum. The sequence goes on from JAULJL010000026.1 coordinate 3,645,521, forward strand.
AATTTTTAGCAAGTCAGGCAGTGAAAGATTATGAGTCGTTGAACTTTGATTTCCCAGATGAAGATTTGATGTATGTTTCGCAAGCAGATGAGGTTCCCTTGAAGAAGAAAATATGGAAGATGTACTTTGATGGGGCATCTAATGCCATGGGGCATGGAATCGGTGCAGTGCTCATATCCCAAGAAGAAGATTATTTTCCTTTCACCGCCAGATTGGATTTCAATTGTACAAACAATACGGCTGAGTATAAGGCATGTACTATAGGCCTTCGTGCTACCGTAGACAGAAAGATCAAGAAACTGGAAGTTTTCGGAGACTCAACCTTAGTGATATATCAATTGCGCGGAGAATGGGAAACCCGGGATATAAAGTTAATCAGATACAGAGAACTCATATTGAGTTTATTGGAGGAGTTTGAAGAAGTAAGTTTCAATTACTTCTCCCGAGAAGAAAACCGGATGGCGGATGCTCTGGCTACTTTGTCATCAATGTTCAAAGTGAATGAAGGGGCGGAAGTTGTGCCGATCAAGATGAGCATATATGAGTCTCCTGTCCACTGCTTAAGTATGGAAGAAGAAGCAGATGGTCTCCCTTGGTATAACGACATCTTGCAGTACATCAAGAGTCAACAGTATCCAGAAAATGACAAGAGGACTGTGAGAAGGCTAGCAATGGGATTTGTTCTAGACAGCGAGATTCTCTACAGGAAAGGGAAAGATCAAGTCCTGTTGAGATGTGTCGGGTCTGCCGAAGCTCGAAGAATCATAGAGGAAGTCCATGAGGGGATATGTGGCACCCATGCTAATGGTTACATGCTTGCTAAGCAGATTATGAGGGCATCGTATTATTGGCTGACGATGGAAGGAGATTGTATCAGTTATTCTCGGAAGTGCCATAAATGCCAGATCTATGCAGATAAGATTCATGTGCCACCATAGCCATTGCATATCATGACCGCACCATGGCCGTTTTCAATATGGGGAATGGATATGATTGGGCCTATCACCCCAAAAGCTTCAAATGGACATTGTTTCATCCTGCTGGCCATAGACTATTTCACAAAGTGGGTGGAAGCTGCTTCTTATACAAATGTAACGAAGTCGGTGGTATGCAGATTTGTTAAGAAGGAAATCATATGCCGATATGGATTGCCAGCAAGAATTATGAATAATAAGATGATGAGAGAAGTGTGTACTCAGTTCAAGATTACGCATCACAATTCGGCACCTTATCGTCCAAAGATTAAATGGGGCAGTAGAAGCAGCCAACAAAAACATCAAAAAGATTGTCGAGAAGATGACTGATGTGTACAAGGATTGGCATGAGATCTTGCCCTTTGCTCTTCACTCATATCGCACTTCGATTCGCACATCTACAAGGGCAACGCCGTTTTCTTTGGTATATGGTATGGAAGCAGTGTTACCTATTGAAGTTGAGATTCCCTCACTTCGGGTTTTGATGGAGGTTGGCCTAGAAGAGGCATAATGGGTTAGAGCTCATTATGAACAGTTGAATCTCATCGAAGAGAAAAGATTGAAGGCAATTTGTCATGGGAAGTTGTAACAGAAAAGGATGATTCGAGCCCATAACAAGAAGGTTCGACCCAGACAGTTTCAAGAAAGAGAGTTGGTACTGAGGAAAATTCTCCCTATAGTGAAGGATCCGATAGGAAAAATGGGCTCCAAATTGGGAAGGACCCTATATGGTAAAAAGAGCTTTTTCTGGAGGAGCATTGATTCTAAACGAAAATGATTTTAGACATCCCGTGAATGCTGATGAATGAAGAAGTATTATGCTTAAAAAAAAGAGTGTGATGCTATGCACATGGGAATTCGAATGATTCCAAATGTAGAAATGGAAATTCTATATATCTATCTCCCCTGAGAATTGCTTTTCAAAGAGAATATTCATGTTTGGTACGATAAATGGCCATCTTTCATATTCCATTCACTAAGAAGAAATTATCCTTAGTCACCCCTTTGAGCCTTAGGAATTATTTCTTTCGTTGAACCCTGATCAAGGATCATCCTCTACACTGGAGGGCAAATACGAGGAAAAATAATCAAAATCATGGAAAAAAAAAAAAGAGCCATCGGAAAATATGAAATCAAAGAATGACAAATGAAAGCCAGCAAAAAAAAAGTCCAAAAATGGGACAAATGTCTCAAGAATGAATTCTCCTCAGGAAATGATCCTTGATCCAATTACCCTTAAACATATTTTGGGCCTATTTTATCCTTTCCTTCTAAACCCGAACCTTGGCCTACATTACGTACTTTAAAAGTCCATTTTGATCAAGCATGGATATTTAATTTGAAAGGTTTTTCTCAGAATTCATCCCATCTTTTGAATTGACATTTTTACCTTGGAAGCATTCATAATTCTCAAATGGGTGGTAGAATACCAACAAAAAAAAAAGGGAGAGGTTTAAGCCGAAAACCCGCAAAGGGCGACTAAATACTGAATAGGGGACACTTGAGTTGAAAACCCGCAAAGGGCGGCTCAAGTACTGATTAAGATTTGAATCAATGCTTCGTGTAAAGGGGGAGAAAGTATTTGAAAATCAGAGAAAAAGGGAACCACTCAGTCTGACGTAACTACGAAAGCCGAGGAATTACCCAAGTAAATTGACCATTCAAGAGAAATTTCAGATGATTTGAAAATGAGGGGTCCAAGATATCCGCATCCGGGGCATCAACAACCTATAACTTTACATTTGTTTCTTATATCCTTGATATCCACTTTTACCATTTGAAAACATCTTGTTGCAATAAATTCTTGTTTCCCCTTTTATGACAATTGCTTGTTTCATACTTTCGTCCATACATTTTTGAGATTGCATTTTGTTTGTTATTAAATTGAATGATGATTAGTAAACATAAATTTTTAAGGAATAGATCTAATCTTAGAAAAAGTTTGGAAACCACTAATCCTGACGAAAAATTCACCAAGAGAAGAAAAATAGTGAATGTGTTGGAGACTCCGCCATGAAGTCAGAAATTTGTGAATTTCAGCGAAGTCAGAAACTGGGACTGTTTGACAAATTATCTTGAGTAAAGGATTCTTTAAGTGGGGCATCAGTGAACAATTGAAGACTCTATCATGAAGTCAGATAATTTGTGAACCTCAAAGAAACCATGGATTAGAAATCATGACACAATCATTTGATTGCATTCATCCTCAGGAAACATACAAGCATTTGCAAAGCATGTCATTCTCATCAATGCATTTAGCTAACATTGCAGGAATCAAGAAAACTTTTGCTTCCCAAATCGAACTCGTTCTACTTCTCAAATGAGTCGAACCCCGAGACCACCGTCGAGGTATTTTCTTTTGTTTTAAATCGAATTCATTTTGTTTTATCAAATTAGTCAAGCCTTGAGACCACCGTCGAGCTATTTCCTTTTGTTTTAAATCGAATTCATTCTGTTTTATCAAATGAGTCGAGCCTTGAGACCACCGTCGAGGTATTTCCTTTTGTTTTAAATCGAATTCATTCTGTTTATCAAATGAGTCGAGCCTTGAGACTGTCGTCGTATTTTAATCACGGGTAAGACCTTCGGGCACCATTTTTAAAGACCTTCGGGCACCATTTTTAAGACCTTTGGGCATAATTTTTCAAATCACGGGTAAGGCCTTAGGGCACCATTTTTAAAGACCTTCGGACACCATTTTAAAGACCTTCGGGCACCATTTTTAAAGACCTTCGAGCACCATTTTTAAAGACCTTCGGGCACCATTTTCAAGACCTCAGGGCACCATTTTAAAGACCTTCGGGCACCATTTTTAAGACCTCCGGGCACCATTTTAAAGACCTTCGGGCATTAGTTTTAAGACCTCCGGGCACCATTATTTAGACCTTCGGGCACCATTCTTAAGACCTTCGGGCACAATTTTTCCTTTTGAAATCAAACTCGTTTCCTTAAGACGGGTCGAGCCTTGATTAGTCAGGGAATTAAATTTAAGGACAAAATCTTCAATTTACAGTTTTTTCAAAAAAAAAATTAAAAAAAATGAAATGAAAAAATGACGAAAAAGAAGAAAAGAAAAAAGAAAACCCCTTTCCCTTTCCTTCACATGTGATTTCACTAACTGTACAAAATTAGTGTTTGTTTATCTTTGCCTGATTCCTGATTCTCAGCAATAGCCAAAGAGGGGCAGCTGTAGACACCTAATTTTGTCCGGACCCCTAAATCAGGTACATTTTCTTCCTAAATTGATGTTTCAGAATGCTAAAAGGCTTTTCTCATCCTGCAAGTGGTACACCGACGCTTAGTCTAAGAAAGCAGACAGGAAAAGTAAAACTCAAAAAAAGTCAACCCCAAAAAAGTCAACCCCAAAAATGTCAACTACTAAAAAAGTCAACCCACTTTCAAAATCAAGATTTGAGGTTCAATTGAAAAACGGTGAAAGGATTTTGATAATCCGAGGTCTACATTGAAAGATATGGAGTTCAGAAGTTGGGTTACGAGATTTAGTAGAAAGGAAATCCTAATTTAGGAAATTTGGGGAAAAGTGCTTAAATGATCAAATTGGTGGGAATTGAAGGTATCAAATGAAAGATAAGCACTGACTACGGGTAATGGAGAAGCTACTTCAAAGAAAAACTGATAGAAAAGTCAATTCGAAAGAAAACCGAGAATTAAGGTTTTTTTGGAGGATTTCGATGAAATTTGGAAGAATTACAGAAATGGCCGAATTCAAAAAATATAAAGCCCTTAATTAATGAGAAATGATTAAACAAGGATAGCCCAAGGCTCAGTTTGAAGAAAATCTGAAAATCGGACTTGTTTTGAGCAAAACTGGGTTTCGAAGGCAAAAAGGCAAAATTAGAAAATATGGGAAAAATAGCAAATGAACTCCAAAAATTCTGAAAATTTGCAAATCTCATTTTTAAATCATTTTGAAGAGATTGGCAAAAGAAAATCTTGATTCAGAGTTCGTTTGCAAAATGGCCAAATATCGGGCCCACGAAGTAGTAATTCAAGCAGATAAATCCCGAAAAAATAGCAAACGAGTTCCAAAAATTCTGAAAATTTGCAAATGTCAATTTTAAATTATTTGGAAGAGATTGGAGAAATAAAATCTTGATTCGGAGTTCGTTTGCAAAATGACCAAATCTCGGGTCCCCTATGCAGTAATTCAAGCAGATAAATCCCGAAAAAATAGCAAATGAGCTCCAAAAATTATGAAAACTTCCAGATCACATTTTTAAATTATTTGGAAGAGATTGGTGTAGAAAAATCTAGATTCGGAGCTCGTTTTAAAAATGGTAAAGTTCGGGTGCATAAAAAGGGTAATTTCGGAAATAAATCCGAAATAAATAGAAAATGGACTCTAAATTTTTTAAAACTTCCAAAATTCAATTTTTTATTATTTCAAAAGTATTGAAAAAAGAAAAATTGAATTTGGAGTCCGTTTGCTATTTATTTAGGTTCGGGAGGCAAAAAGGTCGTTTCACCAAAGAAACCAAAAAGGGCAAATTTATAATTGATGAAATTATGAAAGAAGAAGGAATTGCTGGGATTTTTCTTCCCTTGGTCAGCCAACATAGAGGAGAAGAAGGAAGCTTGAATAATTTAATTCCCTAGTCACTATCACGCCACATGCTTCCACTAACACCTTGCAAATGGTCCCCCCTTCATCCAATGGCTTAGGTGCCTTGTAAGAAAGTTGAATGCACCATCCAATGGCCAAATTTAAATGCCAAGATGACATTTTTATTTGTCATAAAAGAACCCTCATCTAATGGCCAATAATGGAAGAAAAAAGATGAGCACAATTCATCCAAGGGTAAGCATCCATTCGGTTAAGCAAAGGAGTGCATGGGATTATCTCTTTTCATCCAATGGCTTAGGCCATCTACAAGGGCTGAGTACACATGTTGAGGGCTGGATTTAATCTACAAGATTTCATTTTTATGTTTTCCTCATCCAATGACCAAGAATGGAAGAGCACAACTCATCCAAGGGTAGGCACTCAAAGGGGGCAAGCAAGGGAGTGCATGGGATTGGTCCTCTTTTGCATCTAAGGGCTAAGGTTACTACAAGGGCTGAGTACACATCTTAAAGGCTTCTATCAATTGGAAAGATGACATTTTTATGTTGTCATCAAAATATCTTAATCTGAAGGCCAAGATTGGAGAAGAAAAAGTGCAATTCCCATCCAAGGGTTAGAGGGCCCCTCTGCCAAGGCTAAAGGGAGGGGGTGATTTCATTTTTTCAGATGTTTTTTGGCTGGAAACAGTAGCTAATTTGGAAAAGAAAAAGGTTTTGAAAGAAAGAAAAAAAAAAGGTTTTCAATAGAGAGCTTGAAGGTAGTCATCTCTACCAAGCTCTAACATAGGTTTCTTCTTGATTTTCATGGTGTTTTCTTATTTTCTATCATGTTTTCCTACTACATTTTTCATAGAAATAAAGTTTTTTAATGTTTACTTATGTTTTCATCTCTTCTTCTTCATTAAAATGGTGGAAAACAATTTTTTTTATGGTTTCATGCTATGGCCGAATATGGCTTATTTACTTGCCTTGTTTTTCCTTTTTTTTTTCTTCCTAGAATGTTGTTGTGAAAATTGATTTTTAGAAGGTTTTTTAGAGTATTGTAAAGTTCTGATTTTTTACATAAGATGAAGCAAAAAGGTTGAAATGGCTACATGATCTTGGCTAGACCAAGTGACATGGTTAAGAGAGAGGCTATGCCCATTTTTACCTACCATGAAGCTCACCTTATTTTTTTATTTTTTTTTGTTTTATTGAGATGGAAAGGCTTCATGATCTTGGCAAGACCAAGTGGTTTTGTTTAACATGGTTTATTTTCTGTTTTATGCCCATTTTTACCTACCATGGAGCTTAACTTTCCTTGTTTTACTTACTAGTTTTGCTTGTTATTTGTTTTGCATGTCTATGTTAAATTTTTTATATATGTGTTCTTTACATTATTTTCTATGCTATATTTACTTATATATTTCATTTCCATGCTTGATATTGTATCCTTGCATATTCGGCCTTTGTTGTTCATATGCTCATGTTGTGCATTTTTTCATGTATCATGTCTTACATGTTTGCATTTTCTTTATTTTGTTCCATGACCATTCGGCAACTTCATTTTAGTATGCCTTGCATGTGCATTTTCCTTTTGCTTCTTAACTTGTTTGCATCTCCATGCCATGAACTTGTACATTTTGAGTTTAGTATGCCATGTGCTTATAAAAATGCTATGATAAAATGTCATCATTTGGTTCCATGACCATTTGGCAACTCCATTTTTGTATGCCTTGCATGTGCATTTTCCTTTTGCTTCTTGACTTGTTTGCATCTCCATACCATGAGTTTGTGCATTTTGATTTTAGTATGTCATATTCTTATGAAAATTTCATGACATTATGCATCTTAATATGATTTGTCATGTACTTGTGTCATTTACTAGATAGGATTGCATTAGAGCATCATGTAGCTACATTTGGCCTCTTCATGCATCCCTTGCCTTATCATGCATTTGCATTTTGTTTAGGTAACATGCTTTGCATCATCATATCTTAAAATTGTGTATTAGTTGCTGTTTGTTCCAGCATTGACATTAGTTTCATTGGTCATTTTATGTTCATAGTATTGCTATGCATGTTCATTACATTTAGGTCTAGGCTATATTGGTGTTGCCATGCATATTAAGTCTTAAATTACAATTGGTATTGTCATGCATTGCTATGCTACTTAGGCCTTAGGATACATTAGCATTTTCATGCATATTCATAACATATTAGGTCCAAATCATATTTGCATTATCAAAGCATTGCATGCATATTGAGTTAGGATAGCATTTATTGCCATGCAAATTCATGATAGGCATTTAGGTTGTCTTGAATTGTCATGCATTTCCTTTACCATTTAGACCTTTAGACCATGCATTTCATTTGATGTATGTTCCTACATTCCATGTCATTGCCACTTGAATTGTGACTTAGACCAATTAATGGCTCAAAGTCATGCTCTCTTGAGCATACTTGTGGAAATTTAAGGAATTGTCAAATTGATTATTCTACCTTTGTGAGTTTTTTACTTTGCCAATTTTTGTCCAAGGTTTATAAATGTTTAGCTACTGTCCTTAGGTCTTTAGGATGATTTCCAAAAATTTCTACTTTAATTTTTGAATGAATTTATCAAAGGCAAAAAATGTGTTTTGACAAAACAATTTTTTTACCCAGTTTTCGAACTTCTTTGATTTTTCTGGGTAGTTATCGTTAATCATAAAATTAAGCCAATTTTTTATCATGTATTTTCATATGTTCTAAGTCTCAAGTATTTTTTTAGAATTTTTTGAATTTTTATAAATAGGCAAAAAACTCGTGTGACAAAACCGGACAGTAGAGGCAGATTTGAAATCAAAAGAGGAATAATGGTTGAATTTGACTAAGGCATTTAGAGGGAGTTGGTTAGATGCTTTAGATACTGTCTTAGGGTAGTTTCTAAGCCTTTTTAAATTTTAAAAATGATTTTATAAATCTCGGGTTATGGGTTGTTAAGTCCGGGATTTTAAACTTAGGAAATTAGAGCCATTTTAAAAGGGTTTGGTAAGGGTTTTAATTTTTATTCAAGTTTTCCTCAAAATTGTTTTCAAACAATCACAAAGTTTTTTTTTTTTTTTTTTTAGAAAATCTAATTTGACATATTTTCATAAGGTAGCCGGATATCTTTTTAGATATACGGAATTCTTTATTTAGAAGAAAAAATACATTTTCATGCATTGCATTTTCCATGTTCATGCATTTTATTTAAATGTGTGATTTTTGCTATGATATTTTCCATGGTATTATTATTATTTTAATTCACATTTTATGATCTTATATTTGTTTGCCATATGATTTTGAATGTTTCATGATATCCTATGCTTTTATTTAATTATTTTTTTCATATTGTTTAGCATATACTATGTTCATGCATTATTATTTTTATTTTCATTTTCATGCATATTATATGTTAGCATTATTTTAATTTCATGTCATTTCTTGTCATTTAGATCATATTCCATGTCATTTATGTTTTTTATTTATAACATGCCATGTCATTTAAAATATGCCATATCATTTTGAAATTGCCATGTCATTTAAATCATCTTATCTCATTTAGAATATACCATGATACTTAGGATTTTTCATTTCACTTAGAATATACTATGCCATTTAAATTATGTCATATCATTTAGGTTGCATTCTATTATCTAGACTTTGCCATGTCATTTTATTTATGTCATACATATTCATGTTCATATTTGTAAATGTTTTGAAAAAGATAATGATTTTCAATAAAAATAAAGATATTCTCGAGTTAAAATAATTCATGAGTTCTCTACCAGGTTTGCTGGAGGGAATATCATCAATTATCATTAATAAAGGAATATCTTTCCTTCAAAAAATGAGAATGATTCGAAAAGTTTTCCAAATGAATAAAAATTTCTATATTTTGCCGATTTTGTCGAGGAATATAGGAAAATTTTGAATTAATAAATTCCGGATCATTTTCAATTAAAAATGGAATTATTTTTCTTTAAATTGGGAATTAACTTGAAATACTAAATTAAAACCAATTTTTTTTTACCGAGAATTGAAATAACACACGATTAATAAGGTACCGTTTTATACGGGCGTTGTGGGGGTGCTAATCCTTCCCCGTACGTAACCGACTCCCAAACCCGCTTCTTTGATTTCTCTGGGTTATAACGTAGACCTGAAATTGGTTTTAAAAATGTTTTAATTAATTTTAAAATATTTTATAAAATCGGTTTTAATAGGTGGCCGATCACACCTAGCTAAAAAAGATTGGTGGCGACTCCATGTCTTTTTACGAGGCCGTTTTCATACCCTCGACCTTTTATTTCAATCTGAAGGAATTAAGTCGTCTTTTCCTCTGCTTCTGTTTCCCCCTCACTCGAACGGGTTCCCCACGATCCAGGATCACATATCAACAACCATATTGGGTATGGTGGGGTCAAAGGTTTAAGATATACGGGCGCGACAAGTTGGCCTTGTAGTAGTTTAGGATATAGCTCACCATAGGTGGTAGGAATGGGATCAAAATGGGGTTTTTGATCGTTCCTTGTTGAACGATAGTCATTGCGCACGGGACCTTGAGTGTTTGGGACAGTGTTTCGAGAAAGGGTTATCTATGGGGATATAGCAGTTGGGAACGGCTGTTGTGGTATATTGGTATAGGGGAATGGATTCTGGGTAAGGTGGTTCACATTGGGGTAGTAAGGATTATACCCCGGGTAAGGTGTGTAAGGTGTCGGAGGTGCATAAGATGTAGTAGAAGTATAAGGCCTTTGAGGTATGTATGGTGTAGGAGGTGTATAGGGGTATTGATTAAAACTGACTGCATGTGTCTCCTCTTTCTTCTTTACAGGAAAAACTCTTTTCGGGATAGCAGACTCACCCCCTTCCATTTTCCCGTTCTTAATGGTAGACTTTATCATCTCTCTAGATATCACCATATCTGCAAAGTCCTTGGTGCCACTTCCCAACAATTTATCATAATAAGGTGCTTTCAGGGTATTGATGAAAATCACTATAGTTTCTTTGTTGGTTAAAAGGGGTTGCACTTGTGTAGCCAGGTCTCTCCATCTCTAAGAATATTCTTTAAAGCTTTTTGTAGCTCTGTTTTCCATGTTTTGGAGAGTTAGACGGTCAGGCACCATGTCTGTCACATGCTTATTCTGTTCCATGAAAGCTTTGGCTAGATCCATCTAGGAACGGATACCACCGAGTTGCGGACCCTATCAAGCTATCTTGAAAATAGTGGATGAGTAATTTTTCGTCTTCATCATGTCCAGTCATCTTCCAACAATACATGGTCAGATGCGCTGATGGGTTGGTAGTTCCGTTATATTTTTCAAAGTCTGGTACTTTGAACTTTGGAGGAATCACCAGAACATGCACTAAACTCATCTCTTTGGCATCTAGACTGCCAAATAGGTCCTCTTCTTCAACTGCCCTCAGTCTTTCGTTTGATATTTTTTCTAGGATTCTGCCGTTTCAACCCTCTTCAGCTCAGTCATCTTTTCCCTTTTCCTTTTCAGCCATTTCTTCAAAGTCTGGAACGTCCACATCAATTGGATCAACCCTAATATTACCCCTTTTAGGACCAAAATTTTGTGCTTTGGCCGCTGGTTGGATATAAATATAGGATGCTGCCCCAGTCGGAAGTTCATTTCCCACAGGCTGGGATGTCTGGCCATTCTTCTGTACCACCTCTGGTCGATCTTCCTGGTTTACTGCCCCCATTCCGGTAACTGAATTTTCTCCTGGCCACTTCTGCCTCATCGTGGTACTCATCATCTCCATGAGTTCCTCTTGAGACTTAGCTAACTGTTCCTGCAGTTCCTTTTGAATTCTTTCCATCCTTTCAATTCTAGCAAGCTGATCGTTCTCCATAGCTCTTGCTTGAGATCGAGTATTGTAAGGGTGTCAAAAGTCTGATTCTTTCTGAGTACGACCAATTGTACCTTTAGTTTTAAAAACCATGGATTAGAAATTATTGACACATTTTTTTATTTTATTTTATAAAAATGAATGAATGAATAAATGACTAAATGTTAATGAATGAACAAATAAGTAAATGACTAAGTGTATGAACATGAATGACTAATTATAAAGAATAAATGAATGGACAAATAAATGACTAAGTGTATGAACAATTTATAAGGAATAAATGAATGAATGAACAAACAAAATATATAAAGGAATGAACAAATGATGATGAATGCATATAAAAGTATTGGCCCCGGGATAATTCCAACCAAACGGTCTTTCATTGATTTCCTGGAACTAAATACATCAAAGAAAAGATCACTGCTTAAGACAATCTGATAATCTGTCTATCCTAATTTAAAAATGCTATTACAAAACACTGGTCCTATAGTAACTCCCTCGAATCTTGGACCTTTTTCACTGTCCTCTTTTTATTGCCTTGCTCTTCAATCTGACCCCTACCTGTTCACGGCCCTTTGACATGTTAGCAGAAGCATCACCGTGTAAGCTTTCCTTAGCTTGTTTCTCTAGTTGATTGGCTCGGGCTTCCTCATGCTTTGCTCTCTCTGTCCAATAGTTCTTTTCCTTCTTGAGGTTTTTGACTTCTTGCTCCCATTCCCCGGAAGTCTTGAGATTCCCCTCGAATCTGAGCTCGAAACGGTACCTCTTGTTCTCCAAGTGTAATTCCTGAGGATCGCTTTTAGCCGTGTCCCTTTCTCTCTTGATCTGTTCCTTTTCTCTTTCTCGGGCTGATTCCCTATTTTTCATATCCTCAAGCTCTTCTTGCAATCGGGCAATTTCCTTGCTCATTTGGGCTTTTTCTTTTTTGAATTCTGCCCTTGCAATTTCTAACTCTGATGGCACTTCCTTAGGTGGCGAACTCAAAAGCTGAACTTCTTCCCCATCTGATGTCAACAACCTATCATTAACCCTCAATTCCCTCCATGTCAGGTAATCAGGTGTGACGATGTCGGCATATTAGAGTTTTGTATGTTTTAATATTATAAAAATTTTCATCAAAATTAATTAAATTATTAAAAGTATAATTGATCTTGAATATAGTAGTACAAAGACATTTTAATTTAAGGACATAAAAATTGTAAATCAATTAGAGAGACTAATTTAACAAACTCAAATACTACTTTTTATTTCAAAACCAATAAATCATGATAGAAAAAATAAATATCAAAACATGTATAATATTCATTAAAATAAATGAAAAAAAAAAACTTCTTTGAAAAATTATAACCTTGTATTGTATAATTGCTTGAATAACTCTTACTTGCCATATAAAAAAAAAAATGAGCATATTCTAAGCCGGCCCAAATTGATGTTTTTTTAAAAAAAATACTTATCAAACATTTTGATTGAGATGATATTGAAACCAAAGTTTGCATATACTAGTATTTGTTATCACATGCGTTTGCATGTGAATGCTCATTGATTTATTTATTTTTAAATATATAATTGTATATTTTAAAATAAATAAAACTAATAAAATGTATATTAACTAAAATTTGTGTTAACATGTAAATTTTGTTTTATGTGCAAATTATTATAAAGTTTATTATTTTTAATATTAATTTAAAATTAATTTTGAAGATAAAAAATTTAATGTAAAATTTAATTTTTTTATTATATCAAATAAATTGATTTATTTTTTTAAGGTTAGTTAAAAATTGGAAATTTTAAAATAAAGCAATTCTATATATTTTTAATACTTTTTTATTTATTATCAAATTAATCTATTTAACGAAAGTGTTTTAATAAAATTAAACTTCTTAATTATAAATTAGATAAATCTTATTAATAATAATAAAAAAAAATTATAATGGCAATTTAGAAATATAGTAAACAACAATGACTATTTTTGTCAGTTCAAAAGATTCTCCATATTCGTGCTTTTATATATACTAGTCATTATGTCACATGTGTTGCACGTGATATTACACGTTAATTATATTGTATTTATTAAATAATTTATGTTTAACAAACCAACTGGAAAAAAAAAAAAAACATTTATCTATTCTTAAAAAATCAGAACTCCCAAATTTTTTTCATATTTTCTGTGATGAATAGATTAAAATCAAAAGTTGTCGTAATATATATAATCACATGAGATTTAGTTACTTCGTAAATCCTAACTTTGTAATTATTGTTCGATAAAATTTAACTAAAAGTTCTACACAAAATTTAATTGTTAAAAACATTATCTTAAATGCTCTAATAATTTTTTTTGTAAAAAGAAAAATTCTATTGTGATATTAAAAATTTTAATGATAAATTTTATTAATATTTTTAATATAAAATCGTAAATAAGAATGAAATAAATCTATTACTATTTATAATATAAAATATTTATATTATAAAAACTTATCTATAATATATATAAAAGCCGAGAATCTTTTGAACCGACGAAAATATTCATTGTTTTTTATTATATTATTAATTTGTCATTTTAAATATTTTTTTATTATTAATAAGATTTATCCAAGTCATAAATAAGAATCCTAATTCTATTAAAAGTCTTTAGTTAAATGAATTTATTTGATAATAAATAAAAAATAGTTAAAATTTATAATGAATTACTTTATCTTCAAAATTATAATTTTTCATTAAACATAAGAATAAAAAAATTTATATTAATCTAATTTTAAATGTTGATGCAAATTTTGATTATTTATGTAATATGTAACTTTATGTTCAATATATAATTTTTTTATATATTATAAATAGTAATAAGATTTATTCCATTCTTATTTATGAATATTGTTTATTATTAGTAAGATTTATCCAATTTATAAATCAGAATTTTAATTCTAAACTTTAATTAAATAGATTGTTTGATAATAAATAAAAAACAGTTAAAATTTACATTGAATTATTTTATTTTCAAATTTATAAATTCTCATTAACCTTAAAAAATAAAAAATTATATTAATCTAATTTTAAATGTTAATACAAATTTTGATTATTTACGTAATATATAACTTTATGCTCAATATATAATTTTTTATAAAATAAAAAAATTATAAAATAAATATTTTATATTATAATTGTAATAGATTTATTTCATTTTTATTTACGATTTTGTATTATAAATATTAATAAAATTTATCATTGAAAATTTTAATATTATGATAGATTTTTTTTTCTTAAATAATTATTAGAACATTTAAGATAATGCTTTTAACAATTAAATTATGTGTAAAACTTTTAGTTAAATTTTATCAAACAACAGTTGCAAAGTTAGGATTTACTAAGTAACTAAATCTCATGTCATATATATTACGACAACTTTTGATTTTAATTTATTCATCACATAAATTGTGAAAAAGGTTTGGGAGTTTTGATTTTTTATGAATAGATAAATGTTAATGGTTTTTTTTTTTTTCATTTGATTTGTTAAACATAACTTATTTAATAAATATAAGATAATTAAAGCGTAATATCACGTGCAACGCATGGACACAATGACTAGTTTATTTATAAAAAAATATATATTGAGCATAAAGTTACATATTACATAAATAATCAAAATTTGCATTAACATTTAAAATTAGATTAATATTTTTTTTAAGGTTAATGAAAAATTATAATTTTGAAAATAAAATAATTCAATGTAAATTTTAACTATTTTTTATTTATTATCAAACAAATTCATTTAATGAAAGTCTAGAATTAGAATTCTGATTTACAAATTGGATAAATTTTATTAATAATAAACAATATTCATAAATAAGAATGGAATAAATCTTATTACTATTTATAATATAATATAATATAAAATATTTAATATTATAAAAAACTCAATTATTTATAAAAAATTTATATATTGAGCATAAAGTTACATATTACATAAATAATCAAAATTTGCATGAACATTTAAAATTAGATTAATATAAGTTTTTTTATTTTTATGTTTAATAAAAAATTATAATTTTGAAGATAAAGTAATTCATTGTAAATTTTAACTCTTTTTTATTTATTATCAAATAAATCCATTTAACTAAAGACTTTTAATAGAATTAGAATTCTTATTTATAAATTGAATAAATTTTATTAATAATAAAAATTATTTAAAATTAATAATTAATAATATAATGAAAAACAATGGATATTTTCGTCAATTCAAAAGATTCTTCACATTCGTGTTTTTATATATATATATATATATTATATTATATTTTATATATTGGCATAAGATCTAGTTACTTATGAGATCTAATTAACTTTACCCTTATTTGATAAATTTAAGAGTTATGGAAAGAATTATTATCCAAAAAGTTGTACTTTAATGACAATAATTTAATATAAATCCTTCTAAATTTCGAACGAACTTTCAAATTTAAACAGATAATCCGATTCTTAAACATTCCTTTTTCTCATGCTTCCTCAACTATAATAAGCTAACTTTTATTTAATGTTTATTTTTGGGGGTGTTAGTTGTTAAGACTAAAGATGAAGAGGTTCACGTTTCAATTATGGACACACAAAGAGACAAAATTAAACTTTTTGGTCGTTCTTGTTTTCGCACATCCTTAATTAGTGTAGTCAACCTACCTAGTTCTGACTTGTTCTGCATATTTTTAAATTCAAATGGCCAATATTGAGTTCTAATTTAAATGTCGGAATTTACGTTCTAATTTAAAAATACTTTTATATTTTCTTTTAATAAAAATAAAAATCAACATTTAGAATTTGCCCTTTTCAATAGATTTTTTTTGTTTTCTCCCGCAAAATAATTACATCTAGATTCTATTTGTTTCACAAAATTAACTTCCAAAAATGATTTCTGTTGTATACACTTAATTTTGTTTGAATCTTTAAAATGTCACTTGAGTTAATTGAAGTTAAATTATGTTTGATTTTTTAAATTATTTTTTTGAGAGATTTAATTCGAATCAATTATGATTTAACTCGATTGTCAATTTTAAAATTAATTTTTAAATTTATAGCTAAATTTTTATAAAGCCAATATTTACTTGAATTTTGGGCCTTCAATTATTTTAGAGGACTTTAATAAAATTATGAGCTTTTATTTCGATTTTAATTAAAAATTTGAATTTTAAATTATTTTAGATTTCAATTTATTTCAGGCTTGAAATTATTTGTTTTTTAGTCTTAAGACCCAATTAACACCAGTACTCGTGATGTAAAAAGTTGGCTAAGTACAAAATTGAGTTATCAAAGGGAGTGTTGGTGCTTTTGGAAAGTTGGAACCTGGAAGCCTCTGGGCATTAACGCCAGGCTTCGAAAAGGAGTGCTTTTAGCGGGACAAGATTGGCCGTATGATCAAAAGAGGAAATAGGTCATTTATTAATTTTGATTCATTTATTAATTTTATTTATTTGATGTATTTGTTTTGTTTGTTTATTCATTTATTTGTATGTTTGTGTCTTTATTTATTTATTTACTTATTTATTTTATTTTGTGTATTTCTTATGCGCTGTTATTAATTTACTTATCATTTTTATTTATTTATTTATTATTATTCTTTATTTATTTAATTAATTTTTTTTAGGATTATTAAAATTAAGTTTGATTAAGAGTGATAATTTTTTTTCTTAAAATAATAAAATGTTAATAAATTTTAAAATTAAACAAAATGAATTATAACATTCTTTTATTATAATGAACATTCAAAAATCATAGATTGAGATCTTTCCAAGGATGGAATTCTAAGAGTGTCGCAAATGATCGATCTTGTAAGAAATTTTTAGATGAGAATTTTTTTTTCCTAAATTTCGTCAGCATGATGAAAAGTTTAGGAAAAACTTTCAACATCAAAAGTCAATATTTATTTTCAAGTTAAATAATAATAATTTATAAAGATAAAATGTTTAGAAATTAAATATAGATTAGATTTTGAACTCATGAATTTTTCTCTCATAAAATACTAAAAATAAATTTGACGACGGAGCTTGTTCATGTGAACAAATGATTTTTTTTTTGAATACTTTTGAGCTGAGAAAGTTTCTTTTCGAAATTTCATCAGCATGATGGAGAAAATTTTAAAAAAAATTTCAATAATAAAATAAAATTAAGAATGAATAAGTACATTTTAATCAAACCTTTAAGATAACATATGATTAATTACATATTGTCCTTAAGATATGTGTTGTGAGAATGCTGATCCTTCTCCACATATAATTAACATTAATATTTATGTTAAATATTATTTTTATAATATTACTATTTTTAATATTTTAATAAAAAATTATTTTCAATATTTGAATAATATCTTATTGAGTCACAAAGAAACAAAGTTGTACTTTTGCTCGTTCTTGTTTTCACACATCCTTAATTAGTCTAGTCAACCTATCTAGTTCTGACTCGTTCTGCATATTTTAAATTCAAAAGGCGAAATTGAGTTCCAATTTAAAAGTCAGGAATTTACGATCTTATAGCTAAAATGCTAGCTTGAATTAGATTGTCTATGAGTCAAGTTA
This sequence comes from Fremontodendron californicum, assembly GCA_030761205.1. Classification (NCBI taxonomy): domain Eukaryota; kingdom Viridiplantae; phylum Streptophyta; class Magnoliopsida; order Malvales; family Malvaceae; genus Fremontodendron; species Fremontodendron californicum. Next base: position 3,663,491 of record JAULJL010000026.1, read on the forward strand.
TAGGTTTAAATTCGAAGATTTATTCGATATTTAAAAGAGTTTTGACAAAAATTTAGACACAAAAAACGGATTTGGATAAATAAATTAGACTTATTTTAAAAATAAATCAGATATTGAGCACAACAGTTTTGCTCAGAACCGACCCGATCTAACCCGTTTTATTATTACTAGTATAAATATTAAAAGGAATCGATCTTTTTTAAGAATATACGATCGATTTTTTTAAAGAGAAATCGATTTTTTTATACAAAATTTGAGCGAATTTGTGTAGACCTAAATAGTGTTTTGCATAAATAAACTAGACTTAAATATAAAATTTTATCCATATTTTGGATCAAATGAGACCGCATTTTTTAAAATTGTTTTCTCCTTTTTTAAGTAGATTTCCGCAAAATAGTTGGCCATAGGTAGGATTACTCAACAAGTCTGTTAGCTTAATCTGACTTGAGCCGAACTTTGAATATAAATTTTTAAGTCAGGACTTAACTTGATTTGTCCGAAATATTATTATTAATAAAATTATTTTATTTAATTTTAAATTAAAAATATTAAAAAATTAATATAAAAAGTCTTTTAATATTTTAATTTTGAACATTATCAAACATAAATATTTTAATATTTAAAAAATAAACGCTATTAGATTATTATTTTAATAAGAAATAAATAATGAGTACCATTTAATATAACAATATTATAATTCTAATAATGTGAATATTTTTAATCAAATTTTAATATTTTAACATTAAAATATATAGTATTTTTAATAACTTAATGACAAATGTTTTTATATTACTAGTTTAGTAATAAATAATACTTTTTCATGATTCAATAATAAATATTTTCAATATAAAAATAATGATATTTTCATAATATATTTTTTTTAATATTTATATTATAAATATTACTACTTTTAATATTTTATATTATAGAAATAATATTTTAATAATATTAATATTATTTTAAATATTTGGAAATATTAATATAAATAATTTTTTAATATAAATAGTATTTTTTTAAGTATTTAATATTAATATAATTATTATTATAAAAATATTTCTATTTTAAAATATTAACATTAAATTAATACTATTTAAAAATTTTAATATTTTAATAATAAAATAATTTTCAATATTTGAATAATAAGTATTTTAATAACTATGTCAATATCACTATTTTGATAAAGAGTAAATTTTACAGAAAACAATCAACAACAAAAAAACATTTTTCATTTAATAATCTAAATAAAAAAAATCTCAACTTTTTCAAAAGATGATTTCTGTGTAATAAAGGGAACCTTATTAACATGTGAATTTCACCTCTGTCGTCGACATTTGCAGTGAATAAGTTAAAACATGCATTAGAATAGGCCCAATACCTTAGATTTTGAGATATAGTTCTTATGATTAAATTAAATAATAATGGCACAAATAACATTAGATAAGGCCTAAATATTTAAAATTGACAATAGTTACTCTTAACTAGACTTGTCCACGAATCGGGTTATTCGCTCTGCTCGATAGATCCAATTCAAATTATATCGGATCTAAGATAAATTTTTTGTAATTTGCATAAGTCCTACCCGGTCTAAATTACTATTTAATCAATAAAAAATATTTTTATTTAAATTTAATTATAAAATATAAAAATATTAATATAAAAATATTTTTTTTAATATTTTAATGTATTCAAAACAATAAAACATGTTTCCAAACCGAATCGAGCCTAACAAACAAATTATTTTACTATTCGGACATGGTCTAACTCAACTCAACCGATGAACACTTTTACTTTTAACCTAGCAAAAGGCCTCTATTTATTCGTTATCCAAGTTGATGGAAATGCCACTCTCTTTTCTCCCTTATTTCAGAGTGTTTCACACTTCATTCAACTTTATTGTACTCTCTTTAAATACTTTTCAACTTTTTGTTTAATGAGTCCTGCAATTTGACCCAAGTTTATCCACAATCCAACTTGTTATCTTTATATCAAATTTCAAAGTTGATGTTGTTGAACATGAGGCTTTGATTCAACAATTGGAGTATTAGTAAAAACTACAAGGCATTAGTACTACTTTTCAACCCTTTTCTTTGTAAAAGTAATTTCAAAGTTAATGAGCTATTAATTAGTTTGTTTTTGGTATAAAAGAAAACGTATACATAAACCTATTCATGAGTCGGGTTACCCGTTTTGCTTGACAAGTTCGGCCCGAATTGAATTTGACATGGTTAAGGATTTTAATAATTCGAGCCAGCCCGGTTCAACCCGAATTATTATTCATTAAATAAAAAAATAATATGTAATGATTATGCATTCATATGGCTCTAATTGTTACAGGAGAACTATATACATACCAAACCAGGAGAGGAAGGCAAAATGAGGAGATGAACCTCTGTAAGTGTTGCACACATTGTTTTTCAAATATCCTTCCAGTTTAACTTAAATAAGGGAGAGACCTGAATTCTGATCATTGGAATAATTAATGATCATGTTACTTATGTTATTAGCTCTTAAACTATTTAATGGTAATCCTAATCTTTTTTTTTTTTTTTTTTACAAAGGAGATCACAACCCGAGAATAGGGAAAGGGATTGCAGATGTTTGAATTCGAATCTCAAACTTGCTTAAATGACATTTCTTAAGGTTGACTTTATAAACTAACTGGACTAAATCTCGGATTAACAAAATGTGTAATGGAGTTAAATGAGTAGGATAGTTGTCCTTTTCAATACATTCTAATTTCTAAGTCAATGTGTCTCACATCCCTATCGCAACCTAAAAAATAACAAGTCTCATCGCAAAACTTTATTATTCGTTAAGTGTGACATTAAAAAAACCGAGAAAAAATTGACTTAATTCCTCTAGAAAGAATGAAGGTTTTGAAAATGGCCTCGAAAAAGACATGGAGTCGCCACCAATCTTTTTTAGCTAGGTGTGATCGGCCACCTATTAAAACTGTTTTATAAAATATTTTAAAAATTAATTAATACATTTTTAAAACCAATTTCAAGTCTGCATTTTAAACCAGAGAAATCAAAGAAGCGGGTTCGAGACTCGGTTACGTGTGGGGAAGGATTAGCACCCCCACAACGCCCGTATAGAACGGTACTTTATTAATCATGTGTTATCTCAAGTCTCGGTAAAAAAGTTGGATTTAAATTTAGCATTTCAAATTAATTCCCAATTTAAAGAAAAAATAATTCCATTTTTAATTGAAAATGATCCGAAAATTTATAAATTCAAAATTTCCCTATATTCCCCAACAAACGTGGCAAAATATAGAAATTTTTATTAATTTGAAAAACTTTCCGAATCATTCTCATTTTAAAGAAGATATTCCGTTATTAATGATAATTGATGATATCCTCCCCAGCAAACCCGGCAGAGAACTCATGAATTATTTTAACTCGGGAATATCTTTATTTTATTGAAAATCGTTACCTTTTTGAAAAACATTTAAAAAAAAATATGAATATGTATGACATAAAAAAATGACATAGCAAAGTCTAAATAATATAATGCAACCTAAATGATATGATATAAAATGTCTTAGCATATTCTAAATGAAATGAAATATCCTAAGTTATATGATATATATCCTAAATGAAACGACCTAGGTAACATAATATATTCTATATGAAATGAAATGTCCTAAGTCATATGATATATTCTAAATGAAATAAAATATCCTAAATGACATAATATATATCCTAAATGAAATGAAATGACCTAGGTAACATAATATATTCTACATGAAATGACATAGGTAACATAATATATTCTATATGAGATGAAATAATTTAAATGACATGGCAAATATGAATGATATGGCATATAATTTAAATGACATAAAATATAAAATAATGCTATCATATAATATGCATGAAAATAATAATGCATGAACATAGTATATGCTAAAGAATATAAAAATAACATAACTAAATAAAAAGCATAGGATATCATAAAATATTCAAAATCATATAATAAACAATATAACATAATCATAACAATATCATAGAAATTATCATAGCAAAAATCACATATTATATAAAATGCATGAATATGGAAAATGCAATGCAAGAAAATGTATTTTTTCCTTTAATTAAGGAAATCCGTATATCTAAAAAGATATCCGGCTACCTTAGGAAAATATATCAAATTAAATATTCTAAAATAAAAGTACTTTGTGATTGTTTGAGAACAATTTTGAAAAGCTTAGATTAAAAAAAAAATAAAAACTTAGCTAAACCCTTTTTAAATGGCTCTAATTTCCTAAGTTTAAAATCCCGGACTTGACCACCCTTAACCCGAGACTTTAAAAAAATTATTTTTAGAGTTCAAAAAGGCTTAGAAACTACCCTAAGTCAGTAGCTAAACTTCCTAATCAGCCCTCTCTAGGTAACTTAACCAAAACAGAAAAATGATTTTCCTTCAAATTCAATTCTGACTCCACTGTCCAGTTTTAAGCCACGATTTTTTATCCTATTTTTAAAAATTCTAAAAAATCTAAAAACAATACTGGAGATTCAGGACATGTAAAACTACACGGGAAAAACTCAGCTTAATTTTTTGATTAAAAGATGGCTGCCCAAAAAAATTGGGAAAGTACGAGTACTGGGTGAAAAAACTGTTTTGCCAAAACACATTTTTGCCTTTGATAAAATCATTCAAAAATCAAAGTGAAAATATTTAAGACTCACAAACAGTAGCTAGGACTTTTGAAAAATTAGACAAAAATTGGCTAAGTAAAAAAAATCACAAAGGTAGAATAATCAATTTGACAAACTCTTAATTTTCCACAAGTATGTTCAAGAGAGCATGACTTTGAACCATTAATTGGCTTAAGTCATTAGTCAAGTGGCATGGACATGAAATGCATGAGAAAATACAGCAAATATGATTCATGGAATGCATGGTTTTAAACCTAAATGTCATGAAAAAATGCATGGCATCAATATAGTGACCTAGACCTAAATGAACTTGCATGGCATTTAATGCAACCTAGGTCTAAAATGCATGGACATGCATGGCAAAATAAACCAAACCTAACATCTAAAATATGCATGGCAATAACACAAACACGAGGCATGCTTAAACCAAAAACTCAACCAAATGTCATGAAAATGCAAACCTATCATCTAACATAACAAAAATGCAGACACAAAGCAAAATAATGTGAGATGGCCGAATGGCCTCATGTCTAAGTGAGCTTGGAATTTTCACAAACACTTGATATACTAACATATTCAACCTAAATATGACACTCAAATCATGCAAATATAAGGTAGATGTATTAAAACTAACAAGCATTTTCACAAACACATGGATTTCAAAATATAAAACATCAACAAATTTAAACATTATGAAAACTTAAAATTAAAAATGCAAGAACATGATAATAGACTCAAAAATGGAAGTAAGCAAGCAACCAACTTAAAATAAGTTTCAAGTATATATAGTAGAAGAAGATTTAAAGCATCAAGACTTTATTTAATATCAAAGTAACATGAAAAATCAAAAGCAAAACAGCAACAAAAAACATGGGCCTTCGGCCAAATCAAAGAATCAAAAGAAGAAATTTGCAAGAACTTTTTTTGAAAATATGAAGAGAGAACTTAAAAAGAACATTAAAAAACACTTATTTAAAAAGAAAAATCAAAAGAAAACTAACCAAAATAATAATCAAAACAGCAAAAACAAGAATGGAAAATCAAGAAAGTGCAAGAGTTGGTGCTAAAAGCAACCTCAAAAAGCTATCTTTCAAGCTTTTTCTCTTCAAACTTTCTTTTCTCTTCTAAACTTTTCTTTTTGCTTTGCAACCAAGGAGAGAAAACTCAGCCAAACAAGAGAGAAATATGGAAAAAATGAAGTGCTGAAAAATGAAAGAAAACCCTCCCCTTTAGGCTGGCTGAAATCACCTCTCTCCTCCCTAGGATGTTGTCATTTTTCCTCCAACCAATTTCCATCAAGGGGCTAGTGATTCAAGGTGAAAAAACATGAAATTATCACCCTTAGATTAGGCCATCAGCTGTCCATAATTACAGCTGTTCAAGAATAATATTGACACTCTCCCTCTTCATGCATTGGCCCATATGGCTTATTTGCAATGGCTTGATCAAAAAAATCACTAACTAACTCTTAATTTTTGGCCTTTTGATTGAAAAATAAGAAGCTCCTACCCCTATTTGGGCCTTGTCCGGCCAGCACTCCCTTTTCCAGCCCAAGTTTGATTTTTTTGAAAGGCAAGATAAGCCCTTTTCGGTTGCTTGGGTAAAATGACCGTTTTGCTCTCCGGATGCAAATAAATAGCAAACGGACTTCAAATTCAAATTTTATTTTTTTAATATTTTCAAAATAATAAAATATTGAATTCTGGAAGTTTTCAAAATTTTTCAAGTCCGTTTGCTATTTATTTGGATTTTTTCTTCCAAAAATGCCCTTTTATGCCCCCATATTTTATCATTTTTTAAATGAGCTCCAAATAAAGATTTTTCTTCACCAATCTCTTCCAAATAATTTAAAAGTGTGATCTGGAAGCTTTCATAATTTTTGGAACTCATTTGGTATTTTTCGGGATCTATCTGCTTGAATTACTGCATTGGGGGCTCGTGATTTGGCCATTTTGCAAACGAACTCCGAATCAAGATTTTCTTTCGCCAATATCTTTCAAATAATTTTAAAATGAGATTTGCAAATTTTCAGAAGATTTGGAGTTCATATGCTATTTTTTCGGGATTTATCTTCTTAAATTAATGCATAAGAGACTCGGGATTTGGCCATTTTGCAAACGAACTCCGAATCAAGATTTTCTTTCACCAATATCTTTAAAATAATTTAAGAATGAGATTTGAAAATTTTCAAAATATTTGGAGTCCATTTGCTATTTTTCCCAAATTTTCCCATTTTGCCTTTTTGTCTCCGAAACCCGGTTTTGCTCAAAACAAGTCCAATTTTCATATTTTCTTCAAACTGAGCCTTGGACTATCCCTTTTTAATCATTCCTCATCCATTGGGGGCTTTATTCTTACCAAGTCGGGCCATTTCTGTAATTCTTCTCGATTTCACCGAAATCCACCAAAAACCTTAATTCTCGATTTTCTCCCAGATTGACTTTTCTTTCAGTTTTTCTTTCAAGTGGCTTCTCCATTACCCGTAGTCAGTGCTTATCTTTCATTTGGAACCTTCAATTTTGACCAATTCAATCGTTTAAGCACTTTTCCCCAAATTTCCTGGATTAGGGTTTCCTTTCTACTGAATCTTCATAACCCAACTTCCGAACTCCATATCTTTCAATGTAGACCTCGGATTATCAAAACTATTTTTCCATTTTTCAATTGAACTTCAAATCTTGATTTTGAAAGTGGGTTGACTTTTTCAATAGTTGACTTTTCGGGGTTGACTTTTTTTGGGTTTTTTTTTTTAGTTAGACTTTTTATGCTTGCCCTCTTAAAATAAGTCTCGGAGTAACACCTACAGGATGAAAAAAGTCTTTTTACATTCTGAAATATCAATTTAGGAAGAAAACATACCTGTTTTAGTGGTCTGGACATAATTAGGTGTCTACACCCCTTTTATAAAAATATATTCTAATACATTATTACGTTTTCGGATGAGGAGCTGCTACTCTCGTCACCCCCACCATTGCCTTTCCCCAGAGGCTTGGGAGACTTAATGAGCTCGAACTTGATCAACCATTCTAACACCGCAATATCCTGGCTCAAGTCTTGCATGCCTCATTTAAAGCACCTTGCATATCTCCCTTGAGCTCCTCTCGCATGTACTCGAGCTATTCGATTCTTCTTTCTGTGTCCTCGAAACATTCCTGCATCTCCCCCTTGGTTACTTGCACCTTCTCAAGGCGGATCAACATGGATGACAACATAGCCCTCGAGCTAGCCTTCCTCCAATGGCCGATGGAGAGGGCTCTTCATCGCATGACTAGTGTCACCAGGATGATGCTTACTCGCCAACCACTCAACATCAAACCAACACTCAAGTGAGTCACAGGTCAGCTCCCAACACAACACCCATGACCAGCTTTGGTTGCACACTAGCATAGCACGCCCAACACACCTACTACATACTAGTAGCACTCGTCCAAGCACCAATCAGCAGACAACATACCAGTATGCCTGCACACGCTACACCAGGAAGCACACTAGCACACCTATGCACAACACTAAAGGACACGTTCGAATCCAAGCTCTTATACCAACTCAAGCTCCAAGCTTTTACAACTCTTGAACCTTGGGATTGACTTTTCAAGTGTTCAAGACTAGCCTTAACTCAAGCAAGGTGCTCAGTACTCCGTGGTCCAGGACGTAGCAGGCCAAAGTGCTGCGCACAATCAACTAGCATACTAGGAGTTAAAAGAAGAAAGCTAGGAGAAAGATATAATAATAAAAGTATGTGTTGTTACTAGAGGTGTCCATGGGTCGGGCCGGGCTTATGTATGATATCAACACCATATATGCTTGTCCAAGCCCGGCCTAAAATATGGGCCTCAAATTTTGCTCAAACCCACCCATATTTGTAAATTGTTAGCCCAAGCCCGTTAGGCCCACCCATATTATTTATTTTTATTTTAAAAAAATATGTATTGTTTTTTATTTAATCTTTATTAATTTTATATAATTTTCTTTTATTAAGTTCTTAAACATGGACAACTTAACATATTTTTTAATCTTTACACTATAATATTATATATATTTGATCTTTATATGACATAAATTGTATAATATATATAAAAATAAAAATAAAAATAATATATTATTTAATTAGAAAACGGGCTCGGGCCTTGAATGTTTGAGCCAAGGCCTGCCCATTTTTTAAACGAGCCTCACTTTTTTTTGCCCAAGCTCATTTTTCGGGCCTAATATTTTTGTCCAAGTCCTCCTAAATATGGGTGGGCCTTTGAGCTTGGGCAGGCAGCCCGACCCTTGGACAGGTGTAGTTGTTACTCAATGGATGCTTATTGTATAAATGAGAGAGACATACCCCTATTGCAACTCACAATCAGTCGTGTGTGGTATTGAAAATAATTAAAATTAATTAAAAATATAATTTTTTGGGGTCTACGCAAAAACCAAGTAAAACTAGAGTGTGCTCAGTAGTGTGGTTACGCGTGGGAAGGTATTAGCACCCCATAACGTCCATCTGAAAATGATATCAATTAATCATGCGTTATCTTTAATTTTGACAAAAATGATTTTAACTTCAATATTTGAAACTAATTTCCTTGATCAATTTATTTGAAATTCCACATTCTTTTTTTTTTAAGAAAACAAATCATTTTATTTGGAAATGTAATTAGAATTTCTCATCGCGATAAAATTTCTCTATATTCCCAAATAGCTTGGCAGAATATAGAAATGCTTTTCTCAATTAAAAGTTTCCATTTCATTTTTTTAAAATGGTATTTCCTTGTAAATAATAATTGTTGAAATTTCCTCTAGCAAACTAACAGGGACACAAAAATAATTTTCATGAGGATATTGTCTTATTTTAATTTTTGAAAAAAAAATGATTTCATTTGGGCAAAAGGTGATTCTTTACAACTCCAATATTAAAAGAATGAAATGAACATGACAAGAAATAAATAAATGAATATAAAAGACATTAAAATGAGACATAATAAATAGTTAAAAATGAGGCATTATCAATTTATTTTTTATTTTTTAATATTAAAAATTATTTTATTCTTAGTGAAATATTATGAAAACTACTTGCATTTGAAAATTTTCTAGATTCCCCAACAATTTGGTGGAATTTAAGGAATCTTTCTTTTGCCCAAAAATTTTCCTAATACCCAAAGAACATGAATGATGCTCATTCGTTAAAGGATTACGGGAGTACTCTCCAACAACTTGGCTGGGAACAACATTCTTTTTTATTTTTTAAAAATTTATTTTTAATCATTCACAATTAATTATGCTAAAGTAAAGACATAAATAAACGCAAGATAAATAAACAAATAACTTGAAGCAAAAATATGAATAAAAGGCAAAATTTTAAATAACGAAAAAATAAATAATAAATGTAAATAAATGCATATAAAGTAAATAAATAAATAAAAGATGCAATAAAGTAAAGAGCGAATAAAGTAAAGGACGATAAAATAAAAGGCGAATAAAGTAAAATATGAAATAAATAAATTGCAAAATAAATGTAAATAAAAAAGAAAATTTGCAAAAAGTAAATAACAGTTATATCAATTAAATGACGAATAAATAAATAAAACAACTAAATGGAAATAAATAAATAAAATGATTAATGTTATAAATAAAATAAAAGTAGTAAATAAAGAGAGATCAAGACAAAAGAGATATGAACTTTCAAAGTCTAGTTCTTAAGGAACTAGCTATGTTACCGAGCCTTTTTCTATTACTTCTTCTTAGATACAAACCCGTCTTTATATAGGACTCCAAGAATCATTAGTGATAAGCTCGAAAAATATACATTTTATGCCTTTCTACTTTTAGTTTTTGTTATGTTTTCGATCTTTATCTTGTTTACTTATATTATGTTTTTGAATTTTAGGTACAATAAGGAGGATGAAGTCAAAAGATGTCAATAATGATGGTAAATAGCTTACAAAATCATAATCATAAGATGGAAGAAGATTTGGGAGTCAAAAAGATCAATTTCTTAGTGCTAGATGATCAGACAAATCTGACCTCCACAGCTTGTTACAAGGAAATCATTATGTAAAAGTCATTATTTGAAGAAACTTCCCTCTTCCCTCTTGACTTTTGAATTTGACTTGAATACCTTTTCAACGATAGTTTATACGCCTGAATTGGACAATGTATGGTCATCCAAATCAGCCGACGAAGTCCAAGATAGTGCATCAGTCGCCAAAGCGAAGTTAGTAAGCAAAAAGCTCCAAGGCAGCAAGTTGGCACCGAGGCGTCGAGTTTCTGTTTCCAAATCCGAGAAAAACCGAAAAAATCGCAAATTATCCAAAATTGCCGTATTTTGACTCCTAGCTTCCTTGAAGAGCAAGAAAGGGTTTCCAAGGCCAAAGAGCTCTATAAATACCATCTTTTGAGCCACAAACTATCATTATCTTTGGGAGGAGACTCAAAAGATCATCATTATTCTTCTTCTGCTTCCCCATTCTTTTATTTTTATTTTAGTTTTATGTATATATTATTTATGCTTATGTTAGGCTAAACTTCTTTTTGGTTAAGGGTGATTTCAAAGCCCTAGACATGTTTTGCAATTGATTTTGAGATTCTATCTATCATTAGTTTTCTATCAAAGTTGCTTGTGTTCTTCTATAAGAATTGTTCATGATGTTGTCTTGATTTGTTTAGGTTGCAAACTAGATATATCTTGATAATTATATATTGCTAGTTTAGGAGTCTTGATCCGTGTAATTGTCTTGATTGCCTATTCATAAGTGGCAATTTGTGATTAATGATTATGGTCAAGTTTTCGCTAATTGCAAAGTGGAACATAACCTAAGTTAAACAATTCATGTTCACGTTTTTCTTGCTTAGATCAACCTATCTTTCTCATCATAAAGCTACTGTCAAATTAAATTTAGAGATGTTCATCCTAGGTTGTTTGATAGTTAAAGATTAAGTAGTGGCGTTTGTCCTGCTTAACGACGAACTAAGGAAGGATTGGGGTAAAACGGGATGTTGTTATCTACGATTGTTAACTTTGATAGCTAATTGATGTTGATAGATCTGAAATTGATTTTCAATGATGTCTAGTGGTGGAGAATTAAACCTTAACCATGCTTCTCTTATATTTGATTTTCTCTTATTTATTTGCTTTTTACTTATCTTGTTTTCTTTACTTTTAATTATTTCAAAACCTCATTTTCTTTTATTGTTTTTGAATTTAAGTTTTATACTAGTAATTTATAAACTAAAAACCAATCTCTGTGGATTCGACCCTTGCATGCTAGTTTACTATAATTGATCATATTAATTGCAAGGTTTAATAAAGATACACTCTTTTGGGTGTATCAAGTTTTTGGCATCGTTGTCGGGGATTGCTTTATTTAGTTTATTAGTTATTTGGTTTATTCTTATTTTTAGTTGTAATTAATTTTATTTTTCTTGTACATACAGGTTTTTCTTTTCAAATTTTGAGCAAAACAAGATGGATTTGAGCAATCTAACACTTGAAGAGTTGGTGGCATACATGAACATGGAAAACCAACGAACCAATCTCACCTCCCCAATTCAACAATTGGCCATGGATAATATGCAACAATCAAGGCAGTGTGGAGTGTGCTTCATGATTGATTATCCAACCAATTGGTGCCCATACCACCGAAAAGATAATTTTGAACCAACCTATGATGTGGAAGGATATCAAAGCCAACAAGGGTTCCAACAACAATAGTGTTATCCTTACTCAAACACTTACAATGAGGAATGGTGGGATCATCCTAATTATGGCTACTCGGAAAATTATCAAGAAATAGATCCTTATGCCAGCTACAATCATCTATCAAGCTTCAATCAATCATGGGAAAAACAACAAGATCTACTTGAGCCATCACATGTGACTCGCAACTCAGGTACTTCGTTAGAAGATCTTATCAATTCCCTTACTACTAACCAATTGCAAATGCAACAGGACATAAGGGAAACAAACATGCAAATGGCAACAAGGATGAGTCAATTAGAGACTCAAATAAGCCAAATGGCTAGTAGTGTGGCGCGATGGATAGAAGAAGGATATGAGGAACTACATGAACAACTCCCTTCCCAAACCATGATTGATCCAAAGGAGAATGTTAGTGCCAAACAACTTGAAGGTGAATCAGAAAATCCAAAGGAACTCGAGGATGGGAAAGAACTAGAGATGGATTTCCTTCTTGAAGATAATAAAGCTTCAAATTCAAAGGAGAGTATTTCGACACTTGAGGTAACTTTTAAGGTTCTAATTTTTACTAATGTTTCTTCTCCACCTTTTCCTAGTAGATTCGCAAAGTTCAAGGAGGAGGAACATGAACAACACATGCCGGAAACTTTAAACAGCTTGTTTGTGGATTGCACTACAAAGGATGATGGAATAATACTTGTAATGGAGAATGCATCCACTTTTGTGCAAAGAAAGATTCCAATCAAACGTACAAATTTAGGAAGTTTCATGTATGAGCCTGACAAGCCTAAAAAGCCAAGAAGAGGTGTTGGTTAGGTTGGACAATTTAACTCAAGTACTAATTGGGAAGGTTACCCAATTAATAAAGAAATTACCAACCTGCCATACTCAGATTTGCTTTCTTTTCCTTTTTCTTTTATTATTTTTCTTTTTATTGTTTTTATTTTTATGTTTAGTTGTTAATTGTTTGTTTAGTATTTTAGGATTATTTAGGTTGCATGAGTTTGTTTTGTTTTGAGTCTTAGTTATTTCAATTCTTATGTTATTAGTTCTTTTCTCTTACACATGATTCTTTCATTTGGGCTAATAGCATTACATTGAGGACAATGTAAGAATTAAGTGTGGGGGGAAGGATTTAGGATTTCTTTTATTTTTGGCTATTATTATTTTTTTATGAGTCTTTATTATTATTATTATTTTTAGTGTGTTTTAGTTCCTTTCAATACAATGATGAGATATGAATTGCATAGGTCTAAACTGGTTATTAGTGCGAAGATTTTCATGAGAATTAAGCTTCATACTATTTTTTATGAGCCAATGTTAATATGATATGTTGATTGAGAAAGAAGCATGTTTAGATTAATATTGACTTGTATAATCATCCTTGTGAGTTTTTGAGCCCATATAATTGATGCATTATACATATCAATCCAATTTCTTTCTTGTGTGCTCTCATGATAACATGTTTCTCTAGAACTTGCTTTAAACCATTTAAGACTATATTGATGCATGTAACTACATGAATATGATTAAGGCATTAGGATTATAACCAGGGCCAAACAACCATCCCTTATTAATGTTCCAAGAGAACATCCCCCCTAGTGAGCCCATTTGAGCCTACATTGAATAAGCTATTTCTTTGGTAACCATATCTTACACCTAGCCTAAATACATTTATATCTTTACCCTTGTTCTAAAGATGAACTAGAATGCTTGAGACATATTGCAAAAACAAGGGTTACTTTTTGTAAATTTGGGTTAGAACAAAAGATAAGTGTGGGGGAGGAGAAAGGCAAAAGTCAAGAGAAAAAGAAAATGGAACATTGTAAAAATACATTCCCATGAAAAAAAAATGGAAAGAAAAAAAGAAAAAAATTGAATCATCTTTTGAACTTCTAGTTAAAGAAAAGAAAAAGAATGTTACAAGGTTGGTTAGAATGAAGCAAAGGCTCAACATAAAATATTCAGCCTATGTGATTATGTACTTCCAAGGAATATTGAGAAAGTTTTATTTGCAAAATCTTATTTTGTCTCTAAATTCTATGAAGTCTTTGGAACCTTTTTAATATCTTTTATCTTTTATTCTTTAACCACATTATAACCCCATGGCCCCATTACAACCTTGAATAAAGACCTCTTGATTTATGAAGTTGCATAATCTAAATAGTGGAGAATAGGTGGACAAGCAAGCATATGGTAGAATTGTTTTCATTAGATTGACTGAGTGTAAACACTTAACCACTACTTTAAAGAGTGAAAATCATGAGAGTATCCCATGTGAGAATTTGAGATTAAGTTTGAATATGCACTATTTTGGTTGAAATATGTTATATTAATATTGGCTTAACTCAAACTATTTACATTCAAGCATGATTTTTTGTGAAACTCTTTAAGCTATTGATTAGTTTATAAGACTTGTTGAATGATTATCTCTAATTTATATTAGAAGGATTAGTTGTAATTATTATTATTTTTAGTTTTTTAGTTTTTCTTATGTTTCCAACGTTTGTGGGTATCGTCCTAGTAAACCCTCACGAGACTAAACTCGTCCACTAGGGACACCTAGGGGTTTAAAGGCTTGTGTCACATGCTAAGTGCCACCGTGATTTCCTACGAAAGTGGACTACATTAGATTTTCTTATTTTATTTTTATTTTGTTTTGCTCGAGGACTAGCAAAAAGCAAAGTGTTGGGGTATTTGATAAGCTTATAAAATAAACATTTTATGCCTTTCTACCTTTAGTTTTTGTTATGTTTTCGATCTTTATCTTGTTTACTTATATTATGTTTTTGAATTTTAGGTACAATAAGGAGAATTAAGTCAAAAGATGTCAATAATGATGGTAAAGAGCTTACAAAATCATAATCACAAGATGGAAGAAGATTCGAGAGTCAAAAAGATCAATTTCTTGTACTAGATGATTAGGCAGATCTCACCTCCGAAACTTGTTGCAAGAAAATCATTATGTTAAAGTCATTATTTGAAGAAACTTCCTCTTGACTTTTGAAGCTTACTTGAATACCTTTCCAACGATAGTTTACGCGCCTAAATCGGACAACGGATGGTCATCCAAATCAGCCGACGAAGTCCAAGACAGTGCATTAGTTGCCAAAGCGAAGTCAGCAAGCAAAAAGATCCAAGGCAGAAAGTTGGCGCCGCGGCGTCGAGTTTCTGTTTCCAAATCCGAGAAAAATCGAAAAAATTGCAAATTGTCCAAAATTGTCATATTTTGACTCCTAACTTCCTTGAAGAGCAAGAAAGGGTTTCTAAGGCCAAAAAGCTTTATAAATACCATCTTTTGAGCCACAAACTATCATTATCTTTGGGAGGAGACTCAAAAGATCATTCTTCTTCTTCTTCTTCTTCTTCTTCTCCACTCTTTTATTTTCTTTTTAGTTTTATGTATATATTATCTATGATTATGTTAGGCTAAACTTCTTTTTGGTTAAGAGTGATTTCAAAGCCCTAGACATGTTTTGTAATTGATTTTGAGATTCTATCAAAGTTTCTTGTGTTCTTTTATAAGAATTGTTCATGATGTTGTCTTGATTTGTTTAGGTTGCAAACTAGATATATCTTGATAATTATCTATTGCTAGTTTAGGAGTCTTGATCCGTGTAATTATCTTGATTTCCTATTCATAAGTGGCAATTTGTGATTAATGATTATGGTCAAGTTTTCGCTAATTGCAAAGTGGAACATAACCTAAGTTAAACAATTCATTTTCACGCTTTTCTTGCTTAGATCAACCTATCTTTCTTATCATAAAGCTGTTGTCAAATTAAATTTAGAGATGTTCATCCTAGGTTGTTTGATAGTTAGAGATTAAGTAGTGGCGTTCGTCCTGCTTAACAACGAACTAAGGAAGGATTGGGGTAACACGAGATGTTGTTATCTATATTTATTAACTTTGATAGCTAATTGATGTTGATAGATCTGAAATTGGTTTTCAATGATGTCTAATGGTGGAGAATGGAACCTTAACCGTGCTTCTCTTATATTTGATTTTCTCTTATTTATTTGCTTTTTACTTATCTTGTTTTCTTTACTTTTAATTATTTCAAAACCCCATTTTCTTTTATTGTTCTTGAATTTAAGTTTTAAACTAGTAATTTATAAATTAAAAACCAATCTATGTGGATTCGATCCTTGCATGCTAGTTTACTATAATTGATCATATTAATTGCAAGGTTTAATAAAGATACACTCTTTTGGGTGCATCAATTAGGGAAGGAAGAATACATCTCTCAATACAATGTACTATAATTATTATGTACATAATAATTAATCTAATTGATTCATCATATGCATTCATTCTAATCTAGTCATCCACCACATACATTAATCTATAACATGCATGTATAACACTTCCCATTGGATGACTATTCACAATGAATATGCCTCGTTAAAACCTTGCTAAGAAAAAAAAAAAACCCAGTGGGAGAAAAACTTAGCGAAGGAAAAAGAGTACAATATTCATTGAAAACTTACTTCGCCTCAAAAGTAAAACCAATTATTTAATGTCCTTAAGCCGGCGCATTCCAATGTAATATACCTACCTTTTGAAAATTGAAGTTGGCAATACCTTTGTGAATAGATCTGCTGGGTTGTCACTTGAGCGAATTTTGCAAATATTAACATCACCTTTCTTCAAGAGTTCATGTGCGTAAAAGAACTTTGGTGAAATATTTTTAGTTAAATCACCTTTTATATAGCCACCTTGAATTTGTATAATACATGCTGCATTATCCTCATGCAATATAGTTGGCTTGTCATTTTTCACGAACAATCCACATGCTCTTCTAATATGTTAAATCATAGTTTTTAACCACATGTATTAATGACTTGCTTCATGAATAACCAATATTTCTTTATGGTTTGATGAGATAGCAGTGTCTATTTGTTTAACAAACCGCCATGAGATAACAATATCACCACATGTGAAGACATAACCTATTTGTGATCGAGCTTTGTGAGGATCAGAAAGATATCCAACATCAGCATATCCCATTAATTCTGATTTTACTCCATTTGGGTAAAAGAAACCCATGTAAGTCGTGCCACGGAGATTACGAAAAATTTGTTTCACTCCATTCCAATGTCTTCGTGTTGGTACAGAACTAAATCTTGAAAGTAAATTTATTGCAAAAGTTATGTCTGGTCTAGTGCAATTTGCCAGATACAGAAGTGCTCCTATTGCACTAAGATATGGTACTTCAGGATCAAGAATTTCTTCATCATCTTCTCGTGGACGAGAAAGATCTCCTTTTACAATTTACATCAAGTAGATGAACAACCATTGGAGAGCTTAATGGATAAGATTTATCCATTTGAAATTATTTCAAAATCTTTTATAAGATGATTGATAAATAAGAATCCCAGTTGTCAAATGTTCAACTTGAAATCCAAGAAAAAATTGTCTTACCAAGATCTTTCATTCCAAATTCCTTCTTTAGGTAGTCAACAGTCTTTGAAATCTCTTCTGGAGTCCTTACTATGTTTAAGTCATCAACATACACTGTGACTATAGAAAATCCATAATTTGTTTTCTTGTTGAAAACATAAGAACAAAAGAAATTATTTTCATATCCATTTTTCAAGAAATATTCACTTAGACGATTGTACCACATGCGTCCAGACTGCTTTAATCTATACAAGGATCTTTGTAGTTTAACAGAGTATATTTGCCAAGGTTTTGAATTATATGCTTCAGGCATCTTAAATCCTTCAGGGATTTTCAGGTATATGTCATTATCTAATGACCATATAAGTAAGCTGTCACCACGTCCATTAGATGTATGTCAAGTCCTTCAGAGACTATCAAATAATCAAAAATATAAAAGTAATTGCATCAATAACAGGAGAATATGTCTTTTCATAATCTATACCAGGTTTTTGTGAAAAACCTTGTGCTACAAGTCGAGCCTTGTATCTCACAATTTCATTTAACTCATTTATTTTATGTACAAAGACCTATTTATACTCAACTAGTTTGACATCTTCAGGTGTCTGGACTACTGGTGCAAATACTTTATATTTGGTTAATGGGCTAGCTCAACCTTTATTGCTTCTTTTCATTTTGGCCAATCAATATTAGAAGCATTTGTATATACAAACACATTATCAACAACAACTTAATTTTTTCCTCACATATTTCAAGATTTAATGAGATCTCATAATTTACCGGTTCCGGAACCACTTCTATGGTTGTTTCTCTAGAAATATGAGGTTGTTGATCTATATTATTTTTGACCTCTTCTAGAGAGTCATTTTAAAATGTTTTCATTTCATTTTTCTTTCGAGAAACATAATATTTTTCACCAAAAGGTCTACCACGCTTATGACATACTTTAAATTCATTGGTTGTCATACCCACAGGATGTCCTACAGGGACAATTAAACATGTAGAAATATTTGCAGTTGGTACAAGTGATTTAGAGACCTGTTAGGTGTCAGTCAAAATATTTCGTGATTGATTTGCAACATTTTACAAATGAATTATTTTTGAACTTCAAGTTCACATTGATTTGTGCGTGTATCAAGATTAGACAATGTTAGTGTATACCAACAAATTTCTTGGGTTTTAGATTCTTTACCTTTTTCTTCCCCTAACGATGGGAAAACTTAATTCATCAAATTGACAATCTAAAAGTCTTGCTCTAAAAAGATCACCTGTTAAAGGTTCAAGATATCTAATGATAGATGGAGAGTCAAAATCAACATAAATTCTAATGATAATGCAATAGGGACATATACAGAAACTCTAAGATACAACATGTCATATGCAGCATGTACTATAGCATGTCCCCGAACAGATACAAGAAGTTTTGATCTCATAAGCATAGGTCTAGCAATAAATTGTAAACGTTTAATGAAAGAATCTGCTAAACCATTTCGAGTATGAACATGTGCAAGGGAATGTTCAACATTAATTCCAACAGACATGCAATAATCATAAAAAGTTTTTGAAGTAAACTCACCTGCATTATCTAAACGAACAGTCTTAATAGAATGGTCAGGAAAACTTGATCTTAACTTTATAATTTGAGTAAGGAATTTAGCAAAAGCAATATTACGAGTTGAAGGCAAACAAACATGTGACCATCGTGAGGAAGCATCAATTAAAACCATGAAATATCGGAATGGTCGGTAAAATGGATGAATTGAGCCACAAATATCTCCTTGTATTCTTTGTAGAAAAGTGGGAGACTCAGAAGATAATTTATATGGAGAATGTCTAACAATTAATTTACCTTCAGCACAAGAAGAACAAAAATAATCATTAGGCAAAAGGATTTTTTGATCCTTTAATGAGTGTCCATGTGTATTTTCAATAATACGTCGCATCATGGTTGAATCCGAATAGCCAATACGTTCATGCCAAAGTATAAAAGTTTTAGGATATGAGAACTTCCGGTGCATAAAATTTGATTCAACCATCATTATTTTTGTGAAATATAAGCCAGATGAGAAACTTGAAAGTTTCTCTAATATGAACTTCTGGTTTGAAACTTTAGAGGTAATATAACGATATTCCACATCTCATTCAATTTTTTATTTCAACATGATACTCATTGTGACGTATATCTTTGAAACTTAGTAGATTTCTTCGGGATCTACTAGAATATAACGCATCATCAATATATAATTTTGTTCAATTTGAAAGCATAATGTGGACTCTTCCAGAGCCATCAATTACATTTGCATAACCAGGTATTACAATGTTAATTGCAAAAAATATTTTCTATCACGAAGAATTGTGTGAGTTGTACTATTATCCACTAAACATATGTTATCCTCCATGATATCAAGTAAATATTACATATGATAACCTTTAAAATAACATAAACATAAATATATCTCATTCGTAGACATTTTCCATCCCCAATCAAATGACCAATTTTGCCATCAAGTTTTCGAAAAAATCAGAAACATCAAAATCAATATTTAGACAAGATTTACTGTCATAAGTAGAACCAACAGGTTCAAAAATATTCGAGACCAATGATAAAGAATTACCTTTTGTTACACAGCTATAGCAAATATTGTAATTGCTTTGCACTTTATTACTTTTTTCTGAATTTTTTTATTTATTTTTGACCCACTTCTTTTGATTTCATTTAGCACCTTTGTTCTCTGAACTTGAATGATGATTATCACGAGTTTGATAATTTTTTCTATTGCGACCCCTTTTAAAACCACGGCGTCGTCCACGACTTTGAGAAAATGCTACATTCACTTCAGGGAATGGTATTGAGCTAATAGAACGAGATTGATGATTTTTCATCAAAAGCTTATTGTTTTGTTCAGCCACAAGTGAACAAGAAATTAGCTTAGAATATTTTGTGAATCTACGCACACGATATTGTTGCTATAGGAGCACATTCGAGGCATGAAAAGTTGAATATATTTTTTTCAACATATCTTTATCAATAATATTCTCTCCACATGATTTCAATTGAGAGCTAATCTTAAACAAGGGTGAATTATATTCACTTGCAGTTTTGAAATCTTGTAGTCATAAGTGTATCCACTCATATCGAGCTTTTGAGAGAATCACCATTTTTTGGTGTTCATATTTGTTCTTTAAGTTATTCCAAAGGGCTAATGGATCATTAATAGTAAGGTACTCAGTTTTCAATTCTTCGTGTAAATGGTATCGAAGGAAAATCATTGCTTTTGTGCAATCCTGTAGGGATGCTAGATTTCATTCTTCAATAGTATTTCCAAGATTCACAGCTTCAAGATGAATCTCAGCATCATTACAAATAATTTTTTCCAGAAATATCAAGAGCAATGAATTCAAACTTCGTGAGATTTGTCATTATAAAGACACTTGATATAATAAATAAAAAGTCCAAAGTCAGGTGGACATTAAGAATCTAAAAAAATACTCATCTCACATAGAGGTGGCAAACAGGCCAGTTCAGGCGGGTTCGGATCAGGCTGTCATCAGATTCGGGTTATTTCAGGATCGAGTTTATTTCGAATTCGGATCATCTCGGGCTCGGATATTTTTAGATTCGGATAACTTCGGATTCGGGCTTTTCCGAGTTTGAATAATTTCGGGTTCGGGCTATCTAGTCTCGGGTCATTTCGGATACGGGCTTTTTTGAATTTGGATTATTTCGAATTCGGATCGGTTCGAGTTAAATTATTTTGGATTCAAATCGGTTCGAGTCATTTCGGATAATTAATGATTATATACAATTTTTTTTGTTTTATAAGTGAATTAAATTAAATATAAAGTAACACTAAAAAAGTAAAAGTAAAAAATCATTGGGATGCATGTAAAAAAATTATTAGAAAAAAACAAATTATAAATAAAGCCCACTAAACATTTACATAAATGACTTTAACTCTTAACCCAATAACTCATTGGACTTTTATAGTTACTTAGTCCAACAAATTTTTATTTTGCTTTATTAGGTTTTGTAGTTATTGTATTATAATTTTTTTAAGAGGATTTTAAATTTTCAAGAATTTGTTCTTATATTTATATGTTTTTGTTTGGACATAATTATAAATACTAACATAAGAACATTAGATCTAATTATATACACTTAATTGACCAAATGTTTAATTAAAATGGTGAATAGTAGACACTAAAAGAATATCAATTAATTGATTTAATTTTAATAATTAATGCTTAGAAATTTTAAGAAACCATGATATATAAAAGCTAATTTATATAGTATTGATATAATTTTAATATTTGATATTTGATATTTGATATTGAATATACTATAATTAATGATTATTGTGGACACCTAATTTTGTCCGGGCCACTAAAATAGGTATATTTTCTTCCTAAATTGATGTTTTAGAATGTAAAACGACTTTTTTCATCCTGCAGGTGGTACTCTGAGACTTAGTTTAAGAGGGCGAGCATAAAAAGTCAAACTCAAAAAAAGTCAACCCTAGAAAAAGTCAACCCCAAAAAAGTCAACCCCAAAAAGTCAACTACTAAAAAAGTCAACCCACTTTCAAAATCAAGATTTGAAGTTCAATTGAAAAATGGCGAAAGAATTTTGATAATCCGAGATCTACATTGAAAGATATGGAGTTCGAAAATTGGGTTATGGAGATTTAGTAGAAAGAAAACCCTAATCCGAAAAATTTGGGAAAAAGTGTTTGAACGATCAAATTGGTCGAAATTGAAGGTTCCAAATGAAAGATAAGAACTGACTACGGGTAATGGAGAAGCCACTTGAAAGAAAAATTGAAAGAAAAGTCAATCCGGGAGAAAACCGAGAATTAGGGTTTTTGGTGGATTTCGGTGAAATCAGGAAAAATTACAGAAATGGCCCGAATTGGTAAGACTAAAGCCCCCAATGGATGAGGAATGATTAAAAAGGGATATCCCAAGGCTCAACTTGAAGAAAATCTGAAAATCGAACTTGTTTTGAGCAAAATCGGGTTTCGAAGGCAAAGGGCAAAATTGGAAAATTTGGGAAAAATAGCAAATGGACTCCAAAAATTCTGAAATTTTGTAAATCTCATTATTAAATCATTTTGAAGAGATTGGCGAAAGAAAATCTTGATTCGGAGTTCGTTTACAAAATGGCCAAATCCCGGGTCTCTTATGTAGAAATTCAAGAAGGAAAATCCCGAAAAAATAGCAAATGAACTCCAAATCTTCTGAAAATTTGCAATCTCATTTTTAAATTATTTGGAAGATATTGGTGAAAGAAAATCTTGATTCGGAGTTCGTTTGCAAAATGGCCAAATCCCGAGCCTCCTATGCAATAATTCAAGAAGATAAATCCCGGGAAAATAGCAAATGGACTCCAAAAATTCTGAAATTTTGCAAATATAATTTTTAAATTATTTGGAAGAGATTGGTGAGATAAAATCTTGATTCGGAGTTCATTTGCAAAATGGCCAAAACCCGAGCCCCTATGTAGTAATTCAAGAAGATAAATCCCGAAAAAATACCAAATGAGTTCCAAAAATAATGAAAACTTTCAGATCACACTTTTAAATTATTTGGAAGAGATTGGTGGAGAAAAATCTTGATTTGGAGCTCGTTTAAAAAATGGTAAAATGTGGTGGCATAAAAGGGCATTTTTGGAAGAAAAAATCCAAATAAATAGCCAACAGACTCGGAATATTTTGAAAACTTCCAGAATTCAATATTTTATTATTTTGAAAGTATTAAAAAAAATAAAATTTGAATTTGGAGTCCGTTTGCCATTTATTTGCATCCGGGGGGCAAAATGGTCATTTTACCCAAGCAACCGAAAAGGGCTTCTTTTGGCCTTTCAAAAAATCAGACTTGGGCTGGAAAAGAGAGTGCTAGCCTGCCAAGGCCCAAAGGAAGGAGGAAGCTTCTGATTTTTCAATCAAAAGGCCAAGAATTAAGAGTTAGTTAGAGATTTTTTTGATCATGCCATTGTAATTAAGCCACATAGGCCAATGCATGAAGAGGGAGAGTGTCAACATTATTCTTGAATAGTTGTAATTATGGACAGCTGATACACTAATCTAAGGGTGATAATTTCATGATTTTTCACCTTGAATCACTAGCCCTTGGATGGAAATTGGTTGGAATCAAAATGACAACATCAAAGGCATGAGAGAGGGGGGGTTCGGCCATCACATAGAGAGAGGGGAATTTTCATTTTCTTCACTTCATTTTCAGATTTCTTCTTGGTTTTGCTTAGTTTTTTCTCTCCTAGGTTGAAAGCAAAAAGAAAAAAGTTTAGAAAAGAAAGGAAAGTTTGAAGAGATAAAGCTTGAAATATAGCTTCTTGAGGTTGCTTTGAGCACCAACTCTTGCACTTTCTTGATTTTCCAATCTTTTTTTTGCTGTTTTTGATTATTATTTGGTGAGTTTTCTTTTTAAATAAGTGTTTTTTTTATGTTCTTCTTAAGTTCCTTCTTCATCTCTTTCTTAAATAATTTTTACAAATTTTTTTCCTTATTTTTCTTTAATGGCCGAATGGCCTATATTTTTATTATTATTGTTGCTGTTTTGGCTTTAATTTGTCATGTTATTTATGTTATTTTCTTTAATCTTGATGCTTTAAGTGTTCTTCTACTTCATACTTTGAAGCATGTTTTAATTTGGTTGCTTTGTTTGTTGCCATTTATGAGTTAAATATCATGTTCTTGCATTTTTAATTTTCTGTTTTCATAATGCTTACATTTGTTGATGTTTTATATTTAGTATATCAAGTTTTTGTGAAAATGCTTGTTAGTTTTAATATTTCTACTTTGTGTTTGCATGATTTGAGTGTCATATTTTAGTTGAGCATGTTAGTATATCATGTGTTTGTGGAAATGCTTGTTTAGTTTTAGTATTTCTACTTTGTGTTTGCATGATTTGAGTGTTATATTTTAGTTGAGCATGTTAGTATATCAAGTGTTTGTGAAAATGCCATGCTTGTTGGAGCTTGAGGCCATTCGGCTACTCCATGTGTTTTACATTGTATGTGCATTTTTGCCATGTTAGTTGGTAGGTTTGCATTTGCATGACATTTGATTGAGTATTTAGTTTAAGTATACCAAGTGTTTGTGAAAATGCCATGCTTGTTAGGAATCATAGGTCATTCGGCCACTCCATGTATTCTAGCATTATGTGTGCATTTTTGATATGTTAGTTGATAGGTTGGCATTTGCATGATATTTGGTTGAGTTTGTGGTTTAAGCATGCCTTGTGTTTGTGTTATTGCCATGCATATTTTAGTTGTTAGGTTTGCTTTATTTTTCCATGCATGTCCATGCATTTTAGACCTAGGTTGCGTTAAATGCCATGCAAGTTCATTTAGGTCTAGGTCACTTATTGATGCCATGCATTTTTTCATGACATTTAGGTTAAAAACCATGCATTTCATGCATCATATTTGCGGTATTTTTCATGCATTTCATGTCCATGCCACTTGACTAATGACTTAAGCTAATTAATGGTCCAAAGTTATGCTCTCTTGAGTATACTTGTGGAAAATTAAAGAGTTGTCAAATTGATTATTCTACCTTTGTGATTTTTCTTACTTAGCCAATTTTTGCCTAACTTTTCAAAAGTCCCAGCTACTGTTTGTGAGTCATTTTGTGAGTCTTAAATATTTTTACTTTGATTTTTAAGTGATTTTATCAAAGGCAAAAGATGTGTTTTGGCAAAACAGTTTTTTCACCCAGTACTCGTACTTTCCCGATTTTTCTGGGCAGTCATCTTTAATCGTAAAATTAAGCTGATTTTTTTTCCGTGTATTTTTACATGTCCTAAGTCTCCAGTATTTTTTTTTAGAATTTTTTGAATTTTTAAAAATAGCGTAAATATCGTGGCTTAAAACTGGACAGTGGAGTCAGAATTGAATTGGAAGGAAAATCATTTTTCTGTTTTAGTTAAGTTACTTAGAGAGGGTTGATTAGGAAGTTTAGCTACTGACTTATGGTAGTTTCTAAGCCTTTTTAAACTCTAAAAATGATTTTTTTTTTTTAAGTCTTGGGTTAAGGGTGGTCAAGTCCGGGATTTTAAACTTAGGAAATTAGAGCCATTTTAAAAAGGGTTTAGCCCAGTTTTTATTTTTAATCTAAGCTTTTCAAAATTGTTTTCAAACAATCACAAAGTATTTTGGTTTTAGAATATTTAATTTGACATATTTTCCTAAGGTAGCCGGATATCATTTTAGATATACGGATTTCCTTAATTAAAGGAAAAAATACATTTTCATGCATTGCATTTTTCATATTCATGCATTTTATATAATATGTGATTTTTGCTATGATAATTTCTATGATATTATTATGATTTTGAGTTATGTTATATTATTTATTATATGATTTGGAATATTTTATGATATCCTATGCTTTTTATTTAGTTATTTTTGTCATATTATTTAGCATATACTATGTTCATGCATTATTATTTTCATTTTTTTCATGCATATTATATGATAGCATTATTTTATATTCTATGTCATTTAAATCATATGCCATAATCATTCATATTTGCCATGTCATTTAAATTATTTCATTTCATATAGAATATATTATGCTACCTAGGTCATTTCATTTCATGTAGAACATATTATGTTACCTAGGTTATTTTATTTCATTTAGAATATATTATGTTACCTAGGTCATTTCATTTCATTTAGAATATATCATATAACTTAGGATATTTCATTTCATTTAGAATATGCTAAGGCATTCAAATTATATCATATCACTTAGGTTGCATTATATTATTTAGATTTTGCTATGTCATTTTATTTATGTCATGCATATACATATTCATTTCTTTTAAATGTTTTCAAAAAAGATAATGATTTTCAATAAAATAAAGATATTCCCGAGTTAAAATTATTCATGAGTTCTCTACCGAGTTTGCTGAGGAGGATATCATCAATTATTATTAATAACGGAATATCTTCTTTAAAATGAGAATGATTCGGAAAGTTTTCCAAATTAATAAAAATTTCTATATTTTGCCATGTTTGTTGGGGAATATAAGAAAATTTTGAATTTATAAATTCCGGATCATTTTCAATTAAAAAATTGAATTATTTTTCTTTAAATTGGGAATTAACTTGAAATACTAAATTTAAAACCGACTTTTTTACCGAGACTTGAGATAACACACGATTAATAAGGTACCGTTTTATACGGGCGTTGTGGGGGTGCTAATCCTTCCCCGCACGTAACCAAGTCCCGAATCCGTTTCTTTGATTTCTCTGGTTTAAAACGCAGACTTGAAATTGGTTTTAAAAATGTTTTAATTAATTTTTAAAATATTTTATAAAATCGATTTTAATAGGTGGCCGATCACACCTATCTAAAAAAGATTGGTTGCGATTCCATGTCTTTTTCAAGGTCATTTTCAAAACCTTCATTTTTCTAGAGGAATTAAGTCGACTTTTTCTCGGTTTTTTTTAATGTCACGCTTAACGAATAATAAAGTCTTGCGATGAGACTTGTTATTTTTTAGGTTGCGACAATTATATAAGAAATTTCTTTTTGTTTTATGAGTTAAAATAAATATAAAGTGACATTAAAAAAATTAAAGTTAAAAATCATTTGGTTACATTTAAAAAAACATCATTAGAAGGAAAGAAGTTATAAATAAAATCCACTAAACATTTATATAAATGATTTTTTCTCTTACTCATTGGACTCTTAGTCAATTAATCCAATAATTTTTTTTTTTTTTGCTTTATTAAGTTTTTTAGTCATTGTATTATAATTTTTTAACAATATTTTAAATTTTCAAGAATTTGTTTTTATATTTTTATTTTTATTTGAACATAATTATAAATACTAACATAATAACATTAGATCTAATTGTATACACTAATTGGTTTAACCTTAATAACATTATAAATACTAACATAATAATATTAGATCTAATTTTCAAATGTTCAATTAAATGTTAAATAGTAGACATTAAAAGAGTACTAATTAATTAGTTTAACCTTAATAATTAATACTTAAATTTTTATACAATCCTGATATATAAAAGCTAATTTATATAGTAATTGATATAATTTTAATATTTGATCATTTTGACTTTAACATTAGATATAATCAATTAATCATATAATCGAATAATAATTATACAATTATAATATTGAATATCAAACATTATTAAAAAGAGTATTGATTATCATTCACCAAAAATATTTAATTATGATTAATTGTTCAATTAATTATCTTAGCCCTTAATAGTTAGAAATTTTAGGATACTTGACGTGTAAAAATTAGTTTATATTAAACTATTTGATCAGTGTTGTTAAGGGCGCAAGGTGCACTCTTGGCCCTAAAACTCTTATATATTGTCTAAAACGCAAGATATAAAAAACGCTCACCTGAGTGCAGTAAGGCGTAATATGTATATGTGTGTGTTTTCGTATGTGTGTCTGTGTTATATATGAAATAAACTTAAGATATATAATTATGATAATAAACTCTAAAGAATGATCCAGTTTATCCTACAAAACATTAAAATCTAATTGTATATTTAATGTGTTTCAAATTAATTTTATTTTATAATCAAATTTAAAGATTCACTATTAATTATTTTTATTGATAATACATTATTGATATAATTATATAATAATTATAAATACATTTTCATAAATAAATATATTTAATTTAAGAAAAAAATTATCATTTATTTATTTTTAAATAAAATCATATAATTATAATTCGGGTTTTTTCGGTTATAAATTTGGGTTTTTACGGATTTCAGAATCAATCTCAGGTTCAGATCGTAGCGGATTCGGGCTTTTACGGGTTCGGGCTTTTTCGGATTCGGGTTTTTTCAGATTCGGATTTTTCAGGTTTGGGCATTTGACTTTTTTAGTCAATTCGGATCGGATCGGATTCGGTCTTGGATCGGCTCGAGCAGGTTCTCGGGTTTGGGCCTGCTTTGCTAGCTCTAATCTCACATATAACATATAATAGAACATGTAAAGATATATACTTTTGCAAATAAGAAGATATACTAGATTTCTAGATAACACATGTTAGAGAAAGCAAAATTCTTACCTTGATATAATGAAAGGAAACTTGAGGTACTTTACTACCGTTAGAGACTTGATCATGCTGATAACGTGTTATAAATAAAATAAAAGAAGTAAATGAAGAGAGATCAAGACAAAAGAGATATGAACTTTCAAAGTCTAGTTCTTCAGGAACTAGCTATGTTACTAAGCCTTTTTCTTTTACTTCTTCTTGGATACAAACCCGTCTTTATATAGGACTCCAAGAATCATTAGGGAGGGAAGAATATATTTCTCAATATAATGTACTATAATTATTATGTACATAATAATTAATCTAATTCATTGACCATATGCATTCATTCTAATCTAGTCATCCACCACATACATCAATCTATAACATGCATGTATAACAATTAAATGATAAATAAATAAAGAAATTAAATGGAAAATAAATGAATAATAACATAAACCAAATGGGTGCAATAAGGAGCATTCGAATGCCGATAGAGGGGCATCTAAATGCCTTAGAGAAAAGGCCACCAAATCGAAAAAGGAATCGGACATCTAAATGCCATGAGAAGGGCATCTGAATGCCCAATCTAGGCAAGGCATTTTTGGTTCAAAATCCAAGGATCATCTGAATGCCACTAAGAAAACATCAACATGCCCATGACCAAAATTTACACAGGTTTAAAACAAAAACAAGGCATTAAAATGCTACTGGAGAGGCATTTGAATACCATTTTTGGGAAAGCGATTTTGGTGAAAAACAAAAGGGTATCTGAATGCCCTAAGTTGAACATCCGAACCCTAGTATAAATCTAGGTAGCTTCCTTTAAAAAATGGAGCATCCGAATGTCATAGATGGTTATCCGAATACTCTCTATCGTGTCATAAAAACAAGTTCGAAAACCAAATTTAAAACATGAATCCAACAAAAAATAACCTAAACTACTTGAAAACCAAAATAAAGTTTTATTTTACTTGGATATGATAAAAAACCTTTTGAAAACTTTTATTTTCATTTTGAATCCTTGTTCATCCTCACACTTTAAAAATAGAACCTATAGCTTACTTTTCCTCTTTCAATATATTCTTTTATTTTATTGTTCCTGAAATATGTTGAAAACTAATTTCTATCAAGAATCAATGAATTTATCTTAATTAAAATAAATCTAGAGGTTTTGAAAAATATTTGGATGTTGGCTTGGAGACGTGAAGCCTCATTTGATATTCAAACCAACGAGTTGGAAGCCAAATCAAAGTAGTCATTGACGGGTTATTGATTGAAGCTTAACTCAAGCCTATTTGATTAGAAATCAATTTTAAAATCAGAAAAAAACAAACATCGAACACAAAACCTCAATCAACAAAGATAAAAAGAATAGAAAAACTTAAGGAAAATAAGAGATAAATGCAAAGAATAGGAATGAGAAACCACTATAAGAATTTCTGCAATCCTTTTTTTTTTCTCTTTAATTATTTTATATAAGGCAACTGAATTGGAATTTATTTATATAAAACAATAAAAATGGATATTTAAAAAAAAAATAAACGTAATTAATTTCATCAAAAAATATATATTTAAAAATATTTATATTTCATTTTCATTTCGATTTCGATTTCGATTTTTGATTCAAAAAAAGTAAGGAATTATAAACTTGAAAAACACGGACCGAGTTGTGCCATACATATGAAAGAATATAGAATAATGATATATTTGACGAATCAAATACCATGGTCTAATAAGGAACCTTTCGAATTAGTTGATAATTTTTTGAAAGATTTCTTCGAAAAGATTTCATTAACTCCTCATTTATGTCGAGTAGACGAGTTTTCAGTTTATACAATTAAGTTCTTTTTGCACATTCATCTGTAGTTCTTCGAGTTTTCGTGGCCTATCTTCAATTAATAATTTAGGAAATCCCATATAGATTATGACCTGAATTCGATCGATTCTTTTTTGAATCTCTATACATGCAATTCCAACGACACCGGAAGATAGTCTCATATTGTTTTTTTTTTACATAATTCTTGATACAATCTCTTATTTTTTTTTATCTTCTTATAGACCCTCGAAATAATTTTTAGGTTGTGCAAACCAAAGAGAATGATGACTTTGAGTTGTACCACATGAATTATTTTTTGTCCCATAATTCTTCACTACTATATATTAGGATATGTCATATGTAACAAAAAAAAAACAAAAATTAAATTCAATTATCCACGTATAGAAAAATAGATTATTCACATAAAATTATTTTTATAAAACATTTTAACTTTTATATCTATACTATTCTTAAAAAGAATCTCTAAGTTGGTGTCACGAGTTAAAAGACACCAACTCAGTGGAGAAAATATCCAAAAAGCCAAACTATAAAAATTAAAAACAAATGAAATTAAATTAAAAAAGTTAATAAGTTTTTAATTTCTTTTTTTAAAAAAACACCCACTCACAAAATCACTAACGTAATTAAAAACGCACCACTCTCTCACATAACTACTCACTCATCTTTTTCTCCACAAAAATTACTCAATTTTCTTCACAAAAAATTATCCAATTTTCTTCACAAAAATTATCTAATATAATAAATACATAAATTTTCTTCACAAAAATTATCTAATATAATAAATACTAAAATTTTCTTCACAAAAATTATCCAATTTTCTTCACAAAAATTTTAGTATTTATTATATTAGATATTAGCGTGACCCCTGCTTTAATTTGTGGGTCGGTCCCTGGCATGGGCTGCAGCCTACCACAGTCCACAAAAAAAGTGACTGGTTTTCTGTCCGTAGGAGGAGCATATGATTTTATTTATTTTATTTTAACGAGATTATGGAATCTTACTAAGAGGGTGGATGAAAAAATAAATAAATAAAAAATCATGTTTAAAAAATGATTAGTGAGCAGTTTGTATATATGAGTATTTTTTTTTAAATGGATACTTTTTAGTAAAAAGTTGATAATTTTTTTTCAAAATTAAAAAGACATTAATACCATTATTATGTTATTTGATATAATAATTTATTTGGATTTTTTTGTATTTTTCCTAACTAAGTTGGTGTCACTTAACTCGTGACACCCAATGATTAAAAAATCAGACCGGATCGGCCGATCGGACCGGTTGAATCGAGAACCGATGGCTTGTTCGGTCCGATGCATGTCATAGAACCGAATTTTTTCGAACCGTTAGAAAACTGGTTGAATCGGTAAAAAATTGGTAAAAACCCGAAAAGATCGATTTTACACTTATTTTTATAATTTTTTTTTTTAAAAAATTATTGTGTGTGATGAGATTTGAACTTTTAACCATTGAATCTATATTAAAGATCATACCATTTAGCCAAATACATATTTTTATTAAATATTTAAAATATTTAATACTTATTTAATATTTAAATTCTTTTTTTTAATACAATCAACCGATAATCGAGGTCTCATCGGTTCGACCTTCGATCCGTTTTTTTCAACATTGGTGACACCAACTTAATCACTTCCATTATATATAATTAGAATTCCGCACACTCACCATGTGGGCAAATTTATTTGAATATTGATAAAAAGAAATTAATTTTCAAACTACCAATAATTTTTTTTTTATTTACCAAAATACGTTTTTCTCGTCTGACAAAAATTTAACAAGGGAAGTCGCCATAAATTAAATTTTTTTAAAAGTAAAGCACGTTAGTCGCCATATGATATGGCAACTTCTGTGCGTTGTTTTTTTCAATTCTTTTAAAAATGTATTAAGGGAAGTCGCCATATGATATGGCTACTTTTGATGGGATCCAAGATGGACCAAGGTTTCAAGAAGCAATACAAGGATTCCACTTGGGCCGAATCAAGAAAGCAATGCAAGGAAAGGACTTGGGCAGAATCTACAAGTCTTTTAAGCAAGGTCAAGACATTCAAGATGGGCTTGAATAAAGAGGAACCAGCTTTGGTCCATGTGATCCAAGTTTTTCAAGTGGCGGCATTAAGGCTTAATGAAGTGGACTTGTTCATTAAATGACATGGCAAGGGTGGAGACCAATTCATTAAACTATGTGTAGCCTATTAAATGAGTATTTGGATTTGTGTTAAGTTTTTATTTAGTTTAGGCTTTTGGGCCTGACTTGTGTAACATGTCCAATAAGCTTGTGGGGACTACCCTCATTAAACTATTGGGCATCTTTTTAATTATTTAGGTTTGGGCTTGAGTATGTTCAGCCCATATTTTACATATTATTAATTAGTAGATTAGGGTTATTGTAGGAAGGCTATAAATATATGTCTTAGCTGCCTACTTCAATTATCTTTTGATCAATTAAGTCTGATTTTATTCAGTGACAGTTTTCTCTTTTAGTTCTTGAAAGAACTTAGGAACTTATCAAAGAATTCTTTCTTTGTGGCGTTCAACCTATCAAACTTAGGTTCTTGAAACGAGGGTTCTTAGGGTCTAGCTTACATGCTTAATCTAGGTTCTGTGAAACAGGCTTTCTAAGGGTTTAAGTTTTCTTTGCCTGAATCTTGGCTTTTCTGGGTTAGGTATTTCAATTTGTTAGTGGGTTCAAAGGGTTTAACTCCTAGGGTTATTCTTGGATCTTGTTCGTGAGATTGATAAAAATCAATATTTTTATGTATTCTTCTAATTTATATGTGTTAACCCTTCCCCCTCTTACTAAGACTACAGAAAGTTCTTGTGAATTATGGCCAATACCAGGTATATAAGCAGTGATTTCAAACCCAGAGGTTAATCGTATGAATGATGGGATCCAAGATGGACCAAGTTTTCAAGAAGCAATACAAGGATTCCACTTGGGCCGAATCAAGGAAGCAATGCAAGGAAAGGACTTGGGCAGAATCTACAAGTCTTTTCAGCAAGGTCAAGACATTCAAGATGGGCTTGAATGAAGAGGAACCAGTTTTGGTCCATGTGATCCAAGTTTTTCAAGTGGCGGCATTAAGGCTTAATGAAGTGGACTTGTTCATTAAATGACATGGCAAGGGTGGAGACCAATTCATTAAACTATGTGTAGCCTATTAAATGAGTATTTGGACTTGTGTTAAGTTTTTATTTAGTTTAGGCTTTTGGGCCTGACTTGTGTAACATGTCCAATAAGCTTGTGGGGACTACCCTCATTAAACTATTGGGCATCTTTTTAATTATTTAGGTTTGGGCTTGAGTATGTTCAGCCCATATTTTACATATTATTAATTAGTAGATTAGGGTTATTGTAGGGAGGCTATAAATATATGTCTTAGCTACCTACTTCAATTATCTTTTGATCAATTAAGTCTGATTTTCTTCAGTGAGAGTTTTCTCTTTTAGTTCTTGAAAGAACTTAGGAACTTATCAAAGAATTCTTTCTTTGTGGCGTTCAACCTATCAAACTTAGGTTCTTGAAACGAGAGTTCTTAGGGTCTAGCTTATATGCTTAATCTAGGTTCTTTGAAACAGGCTTTCTAAGGGTTTAAGTTTGCTTTGCCTGAATCTTGGCTTTTCTGGGTTAGGTATTTCAATTTGTTAGTGGGTTCAAAGGGTTTAACTCCTAGGGTTCACATCAACTTCCCAACATTTTTTTACTTTAATTTTTTGTTTTAATTAATTGGGAAGTCGCGACTTCCAAACGTTTTAATTTTTTTAATTTTTTTTAAAAATTTATAATATTGTTATTTTTATATATAAAATATATATATTTATAACTTTTTTAAAAAGCATATTTAAAAAATTTATATAATTTTTTTTATTTAATTTATAAAAATTTTAAAATTTAGTATTATATAAATTTTGAGATATTCGTGTAGTGTTCGTGCTTTTTTCATTTTGTGTCGTGTTTTTAATTATTTTTTTTGTGTCGTGTTCGTGTTATATCTAATATTATTAGGTCTAAAATAACTAAAGCACACTGATATTACAAAGTCACTTATATAACTAAAACGATATATTATCGATACCATACCGATTACTTTTGGGTGAATTTGAAAAACAACCAGTCTAATAGAAATTTTTGTTAATTGATACCATTGCAAAAGATTATTATTGAAAAGGAAATAGAAAATTAAAAAATTTATAAAGAGGAAATTGCAATTACAAATTTATCCTTACTCTTAGGTTAAAAAAAGAACACAAGTTGCTTCTTTCTTGTGTTCATCTATGTTATTTTTTGTATTTGCTTTCGTTCTTCTATCTTTCTCTTCTTCAATCTTTATTTCCTCTCCTTCCATTCTCCCTTTGCCTCATTTTTTTTCATCTATTTCTTGCTCACTTCCTTTCCATTTTGGGTATCTATGATTTGGTGACTCAAAATCAAAGGCGCTGACGAAACAAAAATAGAGGCAAATATTTAGATCCATCGGAGGAAAATCCTTACGCGACTCAAACCTCCGAAAATCTTCTCATATTCTTGGTCTTGAAGTCCTCTAGGTAAACTCCTTCCTCTTTGGATTTGTCATGGCATATTTTTATTTGATTTTTGAAATGTTTTCTTTAGATTTCATACATTGTTTTTGGACTGCACGTATTTGTTTTCCTTGCAGCTAAATTCTGCTCTAATGTAATAGGATTTGGGTAGCATCAATTCAGTTCACACATGTGCATTGTCTCTGTAGTATACAGCGTATCTTTATTTGGTTTATCAAGTTCCAGAAATCCTAAGTTATTGAAAGCTGTGCAAGTCTGGTAGCCAAATATAACTTATATTTTGATGTTAGGAATTTGTTTGGTAGCATTATTCTTAAATGACTTGCATACTGACATAAATGTGTGGATGTGTTGTTAAAATTGCTAATTTAGACTCACTCTAGAGTTTCATAGGTGTGGGAATTTGATCCAGCTCATCAGAGACGGCTGCCAGTAGCAGAGTTGGCTTTGTCGGGTGACAAGGGAGATCAAGTTTATTCTGTTGCATGGGCACCAAACATTGGACAGTAATGGAAATTATTATTCTTTGTGAAATTATTTTTTTATGAGCCATTGGCCATTAGTAGGATTCTAAACATTATTACATAGAGTCCATAAGTTCCTCCTTTATGTTAGGGTTCAACTGGGATATTTCCCGATCATTTGCATTGTGAATTGATGCACCCAAAAGAGTGTATCTTATTTAACCTTGCACTAAAAAGATAAATTGTAAGTATAGTAGTTAGCAAGGGTCGAGTCCTCAGGGATTGGGTTTTAGTTTATAAGTTAATAGTTTAAAACTTAAATTCAAGAACAATAAAAGAAAAGGGTTTTTGAAGCCAGATTTAAACTAAAGTAAATAATAAGAATAAGATGCAAGGCGGTATGACCAGCCAATAAAAATATATATACTAAATTAGGCGGTATAACCAGCCAATAAAAATATATATACTAAATTAGGCGGTATAACCAGCCAATAAAAATAAAACAAAGTTAATATACAAATTAGGCGGTATAACCAGCCAATAAAAATAAATATAAAAAATAAGCAAACTAAAAGTAAGAAAACAAATAAGTAAGAAGAATCAAATATGAAAAATATGGTTAAGGTTTCATTCTCCACCACTAGACATCATTAAGAATCAATTTCAGATCTATCAATATCAACCAACTATCAAAGTTAACAACCGTAGATAACAACAAGCTCTGTTACCCCAATCTTTCCTTAGTTTGTCGTTAAATAGAACAAGCTCTCTATTTAATCTCTAACCATTAAACAACCTAGAATAAGCTCTCTAAATTCAATTTAATGGTAGCTTTATGATGAGAAAGATAGGTTGATCTAAGCAACAAACACATAAGCTCGGATTGTTCAACTTAGGTTATGTTCCACTTTGCAATTATTGAAAACTTGACCATAATCATTAATCACAAATTGCCACTTATGAATAGGAAATCAAGACAATTACACGGATCAAGACTCCTAGACTAGCAATAGATAATTATCAAGATCTATCTAGTTGTACACCTAAATAAATCAAGACAACATCATGAACAATTCTTGTAGAAGAACATAAGCAACTTTGATAGAAAATTAATGATAGATAGAATCTAAAAATCAATCACAAAACATGTCTAGGGCTTTGAAATCACCCTTAACCAAATAGAAGTTTAGCCTAGCATAGGCATTGTAAACATAAACATAAAATTAAAGAAAATCTAAGAAGAAAATAAAAGAAAGAAAGAAGAAGAGGAAGAATATTAATTATCCAACCTCTTGCTCTCTCTAAAGAAAAAGAAAACTAGAGAAAAGAAAGAAGAAGAAAACTTAGAGAATTTTATTAAAATGGCTAATATCCTACCTATGTACAATATATCCTCTACAATCATCCAAGGCCCTCTATTTATACACATTTTGGAGGGCTAAATGACAAGAGACAAGCTTTACAAATTTCAAAGGTAGGTATAATAGGTGGGTGCATTTTTCTAACAATTTTCGTCATATTGTATGACCATTTTGATCAGCCAACTTGATGGTCGATTTTGTCAATCTTGGAGGCCTGATCTGATCACATGGTCTTCTAGAAAAATGTTCCCCTATGAGTTACTGATTCATAGCCGTTGGAATCAGCTCATTTCCTGATGTGGAGAAGACGATATGGGCAAAATACGAAAACAGGTCAGCACAGACGTCATTGCACATCAGCCAACTTGATGGTCGATTTCTTCAATATTGGAGGCTTTATCTGATCACATGGGCTTCTAGAAAAATGTTCCCCTATCAGTTAGTGATCCATAGCCGTTAGAATCAGCTCATTTGCTGATGTGTATCGGACGATATGGTCAAAATGCGAAAACTGCTCAGGACAGACGTCATTGCACATCAGCCAACTTGATGGTTGATTTCGCTAGGGAAAACGACTCCGTTTCAAGAAGTGTAAAACATAAAAAAGATAGATATGCCTCTTAACTTTGCACGGTTAAAATTTCAGCCTTATTGCTTCAGTGAAACTCCAGATATAGCTGATATGGCAAAAGGTGTTGGAACTGGAACTGAACTGGATTTGCCCTTAATTCTAGTAATCTGAAATCACTCAAAGAAACTTGTGAAAAACACCAAATTACATAAAAATATAAAAGATCATAAACACAATTAGACTAAACAATAATAACTCGTATTTGACACAAAACAATAATAAAACATAACTAAAAACTATATAATTATACGAGTTATCACACCCCCACACTTAGATTGTTGCTAGTCCCTAGCAACGACTCAATAAAAATAAAATAAGAAAATCTAATCTAATCCATTTTCGTAGGAAATCACGGTGGCACTTAGCATGTGACACAAGCCTTTAAACCCCTAGGTGTCCCTAGTGGACGAGTTTAGTCTCGTGAGGGTTTACTAGGACGATACCCACAAACATTGAAAACATAAGAAAAACTAAAAATAATAATTATAACTAATCCTTCCAATATAAATTTGAGATAATCATTGGACAAGTCTTAAAAACTAATCAATAGCTTAAAGAAATTCACAAAAAATCTTTGCTTGAATGTAAATAGTTTGAGTTAAGCCAATATTAACATAATATATTTCAATCAAAATAGTGCATATTCAAACTTAATCTCAACTTCTCACATGGGATACTCTCATGATTTTCACTCTTTAAAGTAGTGGTAAAGTGTTTACACTCAATCAATCTCATGAAAATAGTTCTACCATATGCTTGCTTGTCTACCTATTCTCCACTAAAAGATCATGCAACTTCATAAATCAAGAGGTCTTTAATCAAGGTTGTAATGGGGCCAAGAGGTAATAATGTGGTTAAAGAATAAAAAGGAAAAGATATCACAAACATTCCAAAGACTTCATAGAATTTAGAGACAAAATAAGATTTTGCAAATAAAACTTTCTCAATATTCTTTAGAAGTACATAATCACATAGGCTGAATATTTCATGTTGAGCCTTTACTTCATTCTAACCAACTTTCGAACATCTTTTTCTTTTCTTTAACTAGAAGTTCAAGAGATTATTCAAAAATTTTTTTTTTTTTTTTCACATGGGAATGTATTTGGCAATATTCCCTCTATTTTTCTCTTGACTTTTGCCTTTCTCCTCCCCCACACTTATCTTTTGTTCTAACCCAAATTTTCAAAAAATATCCCTTGTTTTTGCAATATGTCTCAAACATTCTAGTCCATCTTTAGAACAAGGGTAAAGATATAAATGTGTTTAGGCTAGGTGTAAGATGTGGTTACCAAATAAATAGCTTATTCAATGTAGGCTCAAATTGGTTCACTAGAGGGATATTCTCTTGGAACATCAATAAGGGATGGCTGTTTGGCCCTAGTTAAAAAGTCCTAATGCCTCTATCATATTCATGTTGTTACATGCATCAATATAGTCTCAAAATGGTTTAAAGCAAGTTCTAGAGAATCATGTAATCATAAGAGCACTCAAGAAAGAAATTAGATTGATTTGTATAATGCATCAATCATTATAGGCTCAAAAACTCACAAGGATGATTATACAAGTCAGATTAAGTCTAAACATGCTTCTTTCTCAATAAACATATCATATTAACATTGGCTCATAAAAAGATTGATATCAAGTTCAATTCTCATGAAAATCTTCTCACTAATAAATCTGTTTTAGACTTATGCAATTCATATCTCATCATTGTATTAAAAAGGAACTAAAACACACTAAAAATAATAATAATAAAGACTCATAAAAAAAATAGTAGACAAAAATAAAAGAAATCCTAAATCATTCCCCCCACACTTAATTCTTACATTGTCCTCAATGTAAGTCTATTAACCCAAATGAAAGAATCATGTGTAGGAGAAAAGAACTAATAACATAAGAATAGGAACAACTAAGACTCAAAAC
This sequence comes from Fremontodendron californicum, assembly GCA_030761205.1. Classification (NCBI taxonomy): domain Eukaryota; kingdom Viridiplantae; phylum Streptophyta; class Magnoliopsida; order Malvales; family Malvaceae; genus Fremontodendron; species Fremontodendron californicum. Next base: position 3,703,070 of record JAULJL010000026.1, read on the forward strand.
AAAACAAACTCATGCAACCTAAATAATCCTAAAATACTAAACAAAAATTAACAAGTAAACATAAAAAATAAAAATAAAAACAATAAAAATAAAAATAATAAAAGAAAAGAAAAAGGAAAAGAAAGAGAAAGCAAATCTGAATATGGAAGGTTGGCAATTTCTTCTTTAATTGGGTTGCCTTCCCAATTAACACTTGAGTTAGTGTTTTGAACCTAACCAACACCCCTTCTTGGCTTTTTAGGCTTGTCAGGCTCATACATGAAATTTTCCAAATTTATGCGTTTGAGAGGAAGCTTTCTTTGCACAACAGTGGATGCATTCTCCATTACAAGTATTATTCCATCATCCTTTGTGGTGCATATCTCATCGAGGAATGGAGCATATTTTGATACTTGTTGAATGGCATCCACAAACAAGTTGTTTAAGGTTTTTGGCATGTGTTGTTCATGTTCTTCCTCCATGAACTTTGCAAATCTACTAGGAAAAGGTGGAGAAGAAACATTAGTAAAAAGTGGAACCTTAAACGTTACCTCAGGTGCCGAAATACTCTTATTTGGATTTGTGGCTTCATTATCCTCAAGAATAGAATCCATCTCTAATTTTGTCTCATCCTCATCTTGTTCCTCATTCCTCAAGGTCACAATCGTAGCATTCTCCTTTGGGTTAATCATCGTTTGGGCAGGGAGTTCTTCAGATCTTTGTGCTACCCATACCACCATACTACTAGTCAATTGGATCATTTGCTTTTCCAAACTCTGGATGCTTGCCCTTGTTTCCTGTTGAAATTGCAATGTATCAGTAACAAGAGAATAGACAAGATCTTCTAAAGAAGTACCTGAGTTTTGAGTCATATGTGGTGGTTGAAAAAGATCTGGTTCTTGGGACCATGATTGATTGAAGCTAGATGGATGAGTGTAATTGGCATAAGGATCTACTTCTTGGTAATTTTCCGAATAGCCATAAGTAGTATGATCCCACCATCCCTCATGGTAAGTGTTTGAGTAATGATCATACTGTTGGTCTTGGAACACTTGATGGCCTTGACATCCTCCCATGGCCAATTGTTGAACTAGGGAAGTGAGATTGGCTTGTTGATTCTCCATGTTCATGTATGCCACCAACTCTTCAAGTGTTAGATTGCTCAACTCCATCGTTTTTTTTTTTTTTTTTTTTTTTTTTCAAAATTTGATAAGAAAAACTTGTATGTACAAGAAAATAAAACTAATTAGAACTGAAAATAAGAATAAACCAAGTAACAAATAGACTAAAGAAAACAATCCCCGGCAACGGCGCCAAAAATTTGATGCACCCAAAAGAGTGTATCTTATTTAACCTTGCACTAAAAAGATAAATTGTAAGTATAGTAGTTAGCAAGGGTCGAGTCCTCAGGGATTGGGTTTTAGTTTATAAGTTAATAGTTTAAAACTTAAATTCAAGAACAATAAAAGAAAAGGGGTTTTTGAAGCCAGATTTAAACTAAAGTAAATAATAAGAATAAGATGCAAGGCGGTATGACCAGCCAATAAAAATATATATACTAAATTAGGCGGTATAACCAGCCAATAAAAATATATATACTAAATTAGGCGGTATAACCAGCCAATAAAAATAAAACAAAGTTAATATACAAATTAGGCGGTATAACCAGCCAATAAAAATAAATATAAAAAATAAGCAAACTAAAAGTAAGAAAACAAATAAGTAAGAAGAATCAAATATGAAAAATATGGTTAAGGTTTCATTCTCCACCACTAGACATCATTAAGAATCAATTTCAGATCTATCAATATCAACCAACTATCAAAGTTAACAACCGTAGATAACAACAAGCTCTGTTACCCCAATCTTTCCTTAGTTTGTCGTTAAATAGAACAAGCTCTGTATTTAATCTCTAACCATTAAACAACCTAGAATAAGCTCTCTAAATTCAATTTAATGGTAGCTTTATGATGAGAAAGATAGGTTGATCTAAGCAACAAACACATAAGCTCGGATTGTTCAACTTAGGTTATGTTCCACTTTGCAATTATTGAAAACTTGACCATAATCATTAATCACAAATTGCCACTTATGAATAGGAAATCAAGACAATTACACGGATCAAGACTCCTAGACTAGCAATAGATAATTATCAAGATCTATCTAGTTGTACACCTAAATAAATCAAGACAACATCATGAACAATTCTTGTAGAAGAACATAAGCAACTTTGATAGAAAATTAATGATAGATAGAATCTAAAAATCAATCACAAAACATGTCTAGGGCTTTGAAATCACCCTTAACCAAATAGAAGTTTAGCCTAGCATAGGCATTGTAAACATAAACATAAAATTAAAGAAAATCTAAGAAGAAAATAAAAGAAAGAAAGAAGAAGAGGAAGAATATTAATTATCCAACCTCTTGCTCTCTCTAAAGAAAAAGAAAACTAGAGAAAAGAAAGAAGAAGAAAACTTAGAGAATTTTATTAAAATGGCTAATATCCTACCTATGTACAATATATCCTCTACAATCATCCAAGGCCCTCTATTTATACACATTTTGGAGGGCTAAATGACAAGAGACAAGCTTTACAAATTTCAAAGGTAGGTATAATAGGTGGGTGCAGTTTTCTAACAATTTTCGTCATATTGTATGACCATTTTGATCAGCCAACTTGATGGTCGATTTTGTCAATCTTGGAGGCCTGATCTGATCACATGGTCTTCTAGAAAAATGTTCCCCTATGAGTTACTGATTCATAGCCGTTGGAATCAGCTCATTTCCTGATGTGGAGAAGACGATATGGGCAAAATACGAAAACAGGTCAGCACAGACGTCATTGCACATCAGCCAACTTGATGGTCGATTTCTTCAATATTGGAGGCTTTATCTGATCACATGGGCTTCTAGAAAAATGTTCCCCTATCAGTTAGTGATCCATAGCCGTTAGAATCAGCTCATTTGCTGATGTGTATCGGACGATATGGTCAAAATGCGAAAACTGCTCAGGACAGACGTCATTGCACATCAGCCAACTTGATGGTTGATTTCGCTAGGGAAAACGACTCCGTTTCAAGAAGTGTAAAACATAAAAAAGATAGATATGCCTCTTAACTTTGCACGGTTAAAATTTCAGCCTTATTGCTTCAGTGAAACTCCAGATATAGCTGATATGGCAAAAGGTGTCGGAACTGGAACTGAACTGGATTTGCCCTTAATTCTAGTAATCTGAAATCACTCAAAGAAACTTGTGAAAAACACCAAATTACATAAAAATATAAAAGATCATAAACACAATTAGACTAAACAATAATAACTCGTATTTGACACAAAACAATAATAAAACATAACTAAAAACTATATAATTATACGAGTTATCATGAATTCTGTTAAAATTGTTTACCTTTTTCATTTTGGTGATATAGGCCATATGAGGTAATACCTGTTGCATCTCAAAAGAGAATTTCTATATGGCATGTTGGGTCAACCCCTGACTTGGATGGAAGGCTCTCAATAAAGAAGGTTGCATTGCTTTCTGGACACAACAATGAGGTATTCAATAGTTAAAACTTTATAATTCAGCTTCTGTATATTGTTTTCTGTTAATCTACATATGATTTGTATAGTTTGTGTGTGTGGATGTGTTTATTGCTCCTCACTTGGACTTTCAACATAATAGCTGTAGTTTTCAGTTAGATGATGAGACTAATCATCTAAAATGCACCCTGGTAGAATTTATGTGACCTTAAACGTAATTTTGATGAGGTTGAATGTTACATTACTATTGCAATATACAAAACTATCTCTCTAGAGATTCTCAAACGTAAGAATAATCATCAAATCAGTTCACACATGACAGCCTTTTGCAATTAATTGGAAGCTGTTGATAAAGAATGAATTGAATGTCTTAGTAAAGAAGCTGTTGAAAATCTTCTCTTCTTTCCTTCTGGAGTTGTCCAAGTAATACTATTTTTTTATTGATTATTTTTTTTTATTCATGATAAATTTGAATAATTAATTAAATGTCTTTGAATTATTTTTATAATAAGATCATTGGCATGCTTTGTTAATTTAATGGGATTTAGGGTAGAATTGATTAGAGTTTTGAAAATGTACATATAATTCTACCAAATGTACATGCCGTTATATTTTCAAATGTACATATAATCCAAGTAGGTAGCCTACGTTATAACCATATTTTTTCTGCAACTAAGAGCTTCAAATTTTTCTTATTTGTTTAAGTCTCTTTTAAAAAGAAACAACATCCTTTCTTTAGCATTGCCTTTTCTGTTTGTATTGAAGTTCAATATGTACATTCTGTAAAGCTATTATTTTACAGTAGTTTTAACGATTTCGAGATTAAACGGGGGATTATAGTTAGGGGTTTGGGGTCTCTTTATAGTAAGAGTATTAAAAGTTATATATATTTACTAGTTTTACAATTTTGTATGAATCATTATAAGTGTAATACATAGATGATTTTATGGTTTGGAAACACATAAGAGTTAATTGATTGAGATTTAGAAAGAATTTGTTAGTAATATGAAAATGTACATATACTTTTGCTGAATGTACATATGGTTATGCTATATGTACGTACTGTTATACTTCTATGTATATATAAGTGGGCTTATTTTCTTGAAAGGTTTCTTAGTAAACTTGTTATTTTAGAATAGTTTTAATCGATTCCAAAATTATAGGGGATTAAGGTTAGGGGTTTAGGGTCTCTCTATAGTAAGACTTTAGGAACATTTCTACTGAACATGTTGTTAAGACTGTAAGAGCCCATTTCTACTGAACATGTTGTTAGCATAGTTTTTTTTTTTCACTAGAAAATGATGTCCGAAGGCCTCATAACGCAAAAGACATTTGTTAATGTGTTTACTTGATTTATATGGAAGATTTCTTTGATATAGCGTTCAATAAACTAGACATATTTTATCTTTTGCTATGTAAGTACAAGGAGAAACCATATTATGGTCATTGTGTTGCTATTGTGGCATCTGCATCTTTGAGAGAGATGATAAAACTTGGTGCTTTTGTGTGAGACCCTCGTAAGCTAGAGATAACTCGGGTCTCCTATAACATTCTGATGGCTCGAAACTACATATGTAAAAGCCACTAGGAAGGACAGGCTATCATGTGGTATACATGTTGTATGATAGATTATAGAATTGGAGGTTAAATCAGGTGGTTAAGCGATTTGACCCTAAAGTAGTTTAAAATTCAGACTAAAATCGGGAAGGGGAAAAGTCCATAAAATATGATAAATTGAGTGGATATGATGATAATATATGATATAGAACCCATACCTATTATCAGAACAACAATCGGCATCAAATTCAAAAAAATATGCATTAGGGGTATTTTGGTCATTTTACACCTCTTTTCATTTTTAGTCCAAGAAACAGTATAAATGGACTTTTTGACTATATAATTTGTTCATATGACATTTGGATCTAATATTTAGCATTAGAAAAAAAAAACGAGACTAGAATCGGTAAAATTGGAAAATTGTGACGTTGTCATACTTTTTCGAAAAAACGTGGTTCAAAAATTCTTGTTATCGATCCGAACACATGGATAGATGTTTTAACACCCAAGAAACATGAATATGTTGAGAAAAACTGAAAAATGAAAAATGAAATCCCGAACATCACGTTCTGTAAGGCATGTGCAAAAAGTCAAAGTTGGTCACTTATTTTGACCAAGCTTAGGCAAGATTAAGAACATGGGATAATTTCCCATAAATATTCAGCCAAAATAAGAAGACACCACCATGTCTTCTTCTTACTTTTTATGCCTTTAGGCATTTTCTCACCAAAAACTCCATTAAAGCTTACTAAAGCTTTCTCTCTCCTACAAATTTCAAGGGAAATCACCAAATTTTGCAAGGATTTCACTAACCCATAGGTACTCATATTGCAAAGTTCGCCTGGAATCGCAACAAAGCCACGAAAGTGCCACTTTAACACTCAGACTAACACTGTGAGTATTTAGGTTAATCTAGGAGGTAGTTGTTGTTTTATATGCATTATTGATTGATATGGATATTGAAACACGAAAGATTGCTCGGATTACGAAAATGGTAAGTTTCGAACCTTACACGAATCAAAGGCGTAAGTGTGGAGTTGAATAATAATGAATGATATTATATAGGATGGTTGAATATTTAAGGGTAGTTAGATATTGTAGATTAAAAGGTTATGCACATAAGTTGTTTGATAAAAAAATCTAAGTGAAACTGTAATGCTTTGAAAAACATAAGTCGAAATATGTTAGTGTAGAGATTGTTTCCTAGCATAGTATATTTATATATATATATGTATATATTACTCCATGATATAAGAGAATTAATATATCATGCTATTATTATACGGACAAGGTGATGTCCAGGATGCTATTATTGTACGGACAAGGTGATGTCCGAGATGCTATTATTGTACGGACAGGGTGATGTCTCGAATGCTATTATTGTACGGACATGGTGATGTCCGGGATGCTATTATTATACGGACAGGGTGATGTCCGTGATGCTAATATTGTACGGACAAGGTGAAGTCCGGGATGCTATTGTTGTACGGACAAGATGAGTCCAGGATGATATGGACAAGATAGTCCAGGATGACAAATATTACGGACAGGTATAAGTCCGGGATGTTTTGATGATATAGACATGAGAAATTCTTAATTAATAATTGTGGAGGTATACACGTAAAATCGATTGTTAAATATTTTTGGCTACCTATTTAGGCTGGTGATGCACCCAAAAGAGTGTATCTTATTTAACCTTGCACTAAAAAGATAAATTGTAAGTATAGTAGTTAGCAAGGGTCGAGTCCTCAGGGATTGGGTTTTAGTTTATAAGTTAATAGTTTAAAACTTAAATTCAAGAACAATAAAAGAAAATGGGTTTTTGAAGCCAGATTTAAACTAAAGTAAATAATAAGAATAAGATGCAAGGCGGTATAACCAGCCAATAAAAATATATATACTAAATTAGGCGGTATAACCAGCCAATAAAAATATATATACTAAATTAGGCGGTATAACCAGCCAATAAAAATAAAACAAAGTTAATATACAAATTAGGCGGTATAACCAGCCAATAAAAATAAATATAAAAAATAAGCAAACTAAAAGTAAGAAAACAAATAAGTAAGAAGAATCAAATATGAAAAATATGGTTAAGGTTTCATTCTCCACCACTAGACATCATTAAGAATCAATTTCAGATCTATCAATATCAACCAACTATCAAAGTTAACAACCGTAGATAACAACAAGCTCTGTTACCCCAATCTTTCCTTAGTTTGTCGTTAAATAGAATAAGCTCTCTATTTAATCTCTAACCATTAAACAACCTAGAATAAGCTCTCTAAATTCAATTTAATGGCAGCTTTATGATGAGAAAGATAGGTTGATCTAAGCAACAAACACATAAGCTCGGATTGTTCAACTTAGGTTATGTTCCACTTTGCAATTATTGAAAACTTGACCATAATCATTAATCACAAATTGCCACTTATGAATAGGAAATCAAGACAATTACACGGATCAAGACTCCTAAACTAGCAATAGATAATTATCAAGATCTATCTAGTTGTACACCTAAATAAATCTAGACAACATTATGAACAATTCTTGTAGAAGAACATAAGCAACTTTGATAGAAAATTAATGATAGATAGAATCTGAAAATCAATCACAAAACATGTCTAGGGCTTTGAAATCACCCTTAACCAAATAGAAGTTTAGCCTAGCATAGGCATTATAAACATAAACATAAAATTAAAGAAAATCTAAGAAGAAAATAAAAGAAAGAAAGAAGAAGAGGAAGAATATTAATTATCCAACCTCTTGCTCTCTCTAAAGAAAAAGAAAACTAGAGAAAAGAAAGAAAACTAGAGAAAAGAAAGAAGAAGAAAACTTAGAGAATTTTATTAAAATGGCTAATATCCTACCTATGTACAATATGATCCCTTACAATCATCCAAGGCCCTCTATTTATACACATTTTGGAGGGCTAAATGACAAGAGACAAGCTTTACAAATTTCAAAGGTAGGTATAATAGATGGGTGCATTTTCTAACAATTTTCGTCATACATGACGATTTTGATCAGCCAACTTGATGGTCGATTTTGTCAATTTTGCAGGCCTTATCTGATCACATGGTCTTCTAGAAAAATGTTACCCTATCAGTTACTGATTCATAGCCGTTGGAATCAGCTCATTTTCTGATGTGGATAAGAAGATATGGGCAAAATACGAAAACAGGTCAGCACAGACGTCATTGCACATCAGCCAACTTGATGGTCGATTTCTTCAATATTGGAGGCCTGATCTGATCATATGGTCTTCTAGACAAAGGTTCCCGTATCAGTTACGGATCCATATCCATTGGAATCAGCTCATTTGCTGATGTGGATAAGCAGATATGGGCAAAATACGAAAACAGGTCAGCACAGACGTCATTGCACATCAGCCACTTTGATGGTCGATGTCGCTAGGGAAAACGACTCCGTTTCAAGAAGTGTAAAACATGAAAAAGATAGATATGCCTCTTAGCTTTGCACGACTACAAATTTCAGCCTTATTGCTTCAGTGAAACTCCAGATATAGCTGATATGGCAAAAGGTGTCGGAACTGGAACTGAACTCGATTTGCCCTTAATTCTAGTAATCTGAAATCACTCAAAGAAACTTGTGAAAAACACCAAATTACATAAAAATATAAAAGATCATAAACACAATTAGACTAAACAATAATAACTCGTATTTGACACAAAACAATAATAAAACATAACTAAAAACAATATAATTATACGAGTTATCACACCCCCACACTTAGATTGTTGCTAGTCCCTAGCAACGACTCAATAAAAATAAAATAAGAAAATCTAATCTAATCCATTTTCGTAGGAAATCACGGTGGCACTTAGCATGTGACACAAGCCTTTAAACCCCTAGGTGTCCCTAGTGGACGAGTTTAGTCTCGTGAGGGTTTACTAGAACGATACCCACAAACATTGAAAAACTAAAATATAAATAAACTACATATACTAAAAATATTTACTCCTAATCCTTTCAATACAAATTAGAGACAATCTTTGAACAAGTCTTATAAACTAATCAATAGCTTAAAGAATTTCACAAAAAATCATGCTTGAATGTAAATTGTTTGAGTTAAGCCAATATTAACATAACATATCTCAATCAAAATAGTGCATGTTCAAATTTAATCTCAACTTCTCACATGTGATACCCTCATGATTTTCACTCTTTAAAGTAGTGGTGAAGTGTTTACACTCAATCAATCTCATGAAAACAGTTCTACCATATTCTTGCTTGTCCACCTATTCTCCACTATTTAGATCATACAACTTCATGAATCAAGAGGTCTTTAATCAAGGTTGTAATGGGGCCATGGGGTTTGTAATGTGGTTGAAGAACAAAAGGATAAAGATATCACAAAGGTTCCAAAGAGTTCATAAAGTTTAGAGACATAATAAGATCATACAAAGAAACTTCTCAAAACTCTTTACAAGTACATAGTCACATAGGCTAAATATTCATGTTGAGCCTTTGCTTCATTCTAACCAACTTTGTAACATCTTTTTCTTTACTTTAACTAGAAGTTCAAGAGAAGATTTTTTTTTTTTTTTGAATATGGGAATGTATTTAACAATGATCCCTTTCTTTTTCTCTTGACTTTTTCTTTTCTTCCCCCACACTTATCTTTTGTTTCTAACCCAAATTTTCAACTAAAAATATCCCTTGTTTTTTTGCAATATGTCTCAAAATATATAATCCATCTTTAGAACAAGGGTAAGGATATAAGTATATTTAGGTTAGGGACAAGTTATGGTTACCAAAGAGATAGCTTATTCAATGTAGGCTCAAATTGGTTCACTAAGGGTGTGTTCTCTTGGAACATCAATAAGGGATGGTTGTTTGGCCCTGGCTAAAAATCCTAATGCCTCTATCATATTCATGTTGTCACATGCATCAATATAGTCTCAAACGGTTTAAAGCAAGTTCTAGAGAATCATGTAATCATAAGAGCACTCAAGAAAGAAATTAGATTGATTTGTATAATGCATCAATCATTTTAGGCTCAAAAACTCACAATGATGATTATACAAGTCAGTTTTAAGTCTAAACATGCTTCTTTCTCAATCAACATATCATATTAACATTGGCTCATAAAAATTAGTATCAAGCTTAATTCTCATGAAAATGTTCTCACTAGTAACCAGTTTAGACCTATGCAATTCATATCTCATCATTGTATTAAAAAGGAACTAAAACACACTAAAAATAATAATAATAAAGACTCATAAAAAAAAAATAGTAGACGAAAATAAAAGAAATCCTAAATCATTCCCCCCACACTTAATTCTTACATTGTCCTCAATGTAAGTCTATTAACCCAAATGAAAGAATCATGTATAAGAGAAAAGAACTAAAACATAAGAATAGGAACAACTAAGACTCAAAACAAAACAAACTCATGCAACCTAAATAATCCTAAAATACTAAACAAAAATTAACAAGTAAACATAAAAAGATTAAAATCAAACTGACAAGGTATGTCTCAAGTCTCCCTTACTCAGACCTTGTTCAGAATGAATACTTCTAAATTGCTTAAAACACAACAAACTCTTTTTTTTTTTTTTTTTTTTTTTTTGAAAAGAAGAAATCAAACTGACAAGGTATGTCTCAAGTCTCCCTTACTCAGACCTTGTTCAGAATGAATACTTCTTAAAAAATTTTTTTTTTTTTTTTTTATTAAATTAGCAAAATATGTCCCTTACCCCCTACTAAAATATGACATTGTCCCCAATGTCAAATTTTAAAGGTAGAATTTAGGAGATATTACCTGCAGAGGTTGCTAACCACTTATTATAACTGAGACACAACAAGCAAAATGTTAGATAATGTCACAAAGACAAAGTGCAATCCACTCCTTGCTCGTCCATATCTCTTTTTCTTTTTCCGAGCGTTTGCGAAACAACCGTAGCAGATAAACACTCATAAGCTTGGAGCTTTTTAAGTAAATCTTCAATGGTTGTAGCAAAAATTATGGTTCTCCTTGCCTCTGAAAACATGAATCCATTATCCACAGCATTATCTAAATATAAAAGCAAATTACTAAAATAACCATTAATATTAAGCAAACCAATGGGTTTCTTATTTGTGACCAAAGATGACCAAGAAGCCACGCAAGCTATTTCTTCCAATGTACCCAGACCTCCTGGTAAAGCAATGAATGCATCGGCAGAATGGTACATGATTGTTATCCGTTCAGGGACACTCCAGACTTGTATTTCCTTACCCACGGTAGGTCCACAAAAACTTGTGAATAGTTTTGGCACGATTCCTAGAACTGGACTTCCTCCGGCGTGTGCTGCTGTAGCGACTGCTCCCATTAAACCCGTACTACCGCCTCCATAAATCAAGTGGATCTTTTGTTGGGCAAGTATTACTCCAACTCTTATGGCTTCATCAGCGAATATGTTATTTTTCCCTAGATAAGCACCTCCAAAGACACAAATTTTTTTTATGCGCTGGGACGAAGTACTTTCCATTTTTTTTTTTTCGAGTGCCTGAAAGAGAATGAGTACATGGTGTAATATATAGAGGACTGAGTAGTGAATCAGACAAGAGTAATAATGTCGCCGAAAGTGTATCTGACCTGTCAGAAGAAAATGTTAACCTAACAAAAGATTTTTTTGCGTGATTTCAGGAAGAAAATCAAAAAGAGAAGAAAAAATCAGCCGTAAAAGACAAATAAAAAAAACGAGAATAATTACACAAATCGAACAACACGTAAATTAAAACAAAATAAAGTTATTGCAAATCAAACCAAAAGCTGAGAAGTCATTTATTGTAGTTGTGATTGTGGCTCACATCTTCCTCTGGTTTTACGTCCAGAAACGGCTTAAACGCCTTCTATGAGTCGAGGATATGCTTCCCATCCAGTTTTCTTACAAGCTGGCAAACAGGGTCTTTTAACATCAGATTCCCAAGATGTTGCCATTCCCTTTGGAATTGCGGCCATAAATCAAGAATTTCTCTTTGTACGTCTCCACTAGGATGCGTCTCAAGAGAAAGTTGGATATTACCCAAATTCTCCTTACTCAGTCCATCCTTAATGAATTCAATTTTATCATCTCGATTAGAGGACGGAATCCCAATAGAACGACATTTACCGTTACACGTCCATCGTGCACATTTGTGGCAGTTTGAACTCATGCGCTTTGCTCGTCGCTTCTTCGCAAAAGTGCTTCTACCTGTACCTGGTAAATGTAAAACAGGAAGATATTCATCTTCACGTACCTTGGCTTCAATTATCCAACGTATGTCTCCAGGAATCCCTTTGTGCATAAGCATTCTTAATCTTTCAAATCGAACTTGGTAAAGCTTCAGTAAAATATTTCGAGGAAAAGGAGGAAATCGTTTCTGCAATCTTGTGAGAATATCATCCATCCTGAAAAAAAAAATGAAAGAGAAATTTATATACAATATCAGTTTTTTGGGTAGCTGATGGAACCGATTTAAATAATCACGGAGTACCGTTATCCGCCATTTAACCAGGGTAAAAAAAAATTATATTTACATCTAGTTATTTTCAAAACAAGGATCAAAAAGAAAAACAACATAAAAAGACTCAAAAACAAAACACTCTAAATAAAATCCTAAATTCTTCCCCCCACACATAATTCTTACATTGTCATTAATGTAATGCTATTATCCCAAATGAAAGAATCATTTGTAAGTGAAAAGAACTAATAAATAAAATAAACTTATGCAGCCTAAATGAACTTAGAAACACTAAACACAATTAGCAAAGAAACATAAGAAAAAGATAAAGAAAAAGAGAGCAAATCTGAGGATGGCAGTTTGGCAATGCTTTCACTAATTAGGCTGCCTCTCCCAATTAGCACTTGATTTAGTGTTTTGAATCTAACCAACACCCTTTCTTGGCATTTTAGGCTTGTCAGGCTCATACATGAAATTTCCCAAATTTATGCGTTTGAGAGGAAGCTTTCTTTGCACAACAGTGGATGCATTCTCCATTACAAGTATTATTCCATCATCCTTTGTGGTGCATATGTCATCGAGGAATGGAGCATATTTTGATACTTGTTGAATGACCTCCACAAACAAGTTGTTTAAGGTTTCCGGCATGTGTTGTTCATGTTCTTCCTCCTTGAACTTTGCAAATCTACTAGGAAAAGGTGGAGAAGAAACATTAGTAAAAAGTGAAACCTTAAACGTTACCTCAGGTGCCGAAATACTCTTATTTGGATCTTTGGCTTCATTATCCTCAAGAATAGAATCCATCTCTAATTTTGTTTCATCCTCATCTTGTTCCTCATTCTTCAAGGTCACAATAGTAGCATTCTCCTTTGGGTTAATCATCGTTTGGGCAGGGAGTTCTTCAGATCTTTGTGCTACCCATCCCACCATACTACTAGTCAATTGGATCATTTGCTTTTCCAAACTCTGGATGCTTGCCCTTGTTTCCTGTTGAAATTGCAAAGTATCAGTAACAAGAGAATAGACAATATCTTCTAAAGAAGTACCTGAGTTTTGAGTCATATGTGGTGGTTGAAAAAGATCTGGTTCTTGGGACCATGATTGATTGAAGCTAGATGGATGAGTGTAATTGGCATAAGGATCTACTTCTTGGTAATTTTTCGAGTAGCCATAATTAGTATGATCCCACCATCCCTCATGGTAAGTGTTTGAGTAATGATCATACTGTTGGTCTTGGAACACTTGATGGCTTTGACATCCTCCCATGGCCAATTGTTGAACTGGGTAGGTGAGATTGGCTTGTTGATTTTCCATGTTCATGTATGCCACCAACTCTTCAAGAGTTAGATTGCTCAATTCCATCGGTTTGTTTTTATATTTTTTTTTTATTTTTTCAAAATTTGATAAGAAAAACCCGTATGTACAAGAAAATAAAACTCATTAGAACTGAAAATAAGAATAAACCAAGTAACAAATAAACTAAAGAAAACAATCCCCGGCAACGGCGCCAAAAATTTGATGCACCCAAAAGAGTGTATCTTATTTAACCTTGCACTAAAAAGATAAATTGTAAGTATAGTAGTTAGCAAGGGTCGAGTCCTCAGGGATTGGGTTTTAGTTTATAAGTTAATAGTTTAAAACTTAAATTCAAGAACAATAAAAGAAAATGGGTTTTTGAAGCCAGATTTAAACTAAAGTAAATAATAAGAATAAGATGCAAGGCGGTATAACCAGCCAATAAAAATATATATACTAAATTAGGCGGTATAACCAGCCAATAAAAATATATATACTAAATTAGGCGGTATAACCAGCCAATAAAAATAAAACAAAGTTAATATACAAATTAGGCGGTATAACCAGCCAATAAAAATAAATATAAAAAATAAGCAAACTAAAAGTAAGAAAACAAATAAGTAAGAAGAATCAAATATGAAAAATATGGTTAAGGTTTCATTCTCCACCGCTAGACATCATTAAGAATCAATTTCAGATCTATCAATATCAACCAACTATCAAAGTTAACAACCGTAGATAACAACAAGCTCTGTTACCCCAATCTTTCCTTAGTTTGTCGTTAAATAGAATAAGCTCTCTATTTAATCTCTAACCATTAAACAACCTAGAATAAGCTCTCTAAATTCAATTTAATGGCAGCTTTATGATGAGAAAGATAGGTTGATCTAAGCAACAAACACATAAGCTCGGATTGTTCAACTTAGGTTATGTTCCACTTTGCAATTATTGAAAACTTGACCATAATCATTAATCACAAATTGCCACTTATGAATAGGAAATCAAGACAATTACACGGATCAAGACTCCTAAACTAGCAATAGATAATTATCAAGATCTATCTAGTTGTACACCTAAATAAATCTAGACAACATCATGAACAATTCTTGTAGAAGAACATAAGCAACTTTGATAGAAAATTAATGATAGATAGAATCTGAAAATCAATCACAAAACATGTCTAGGGCTTTGAAATCACCCTTAACCAAATAGAATTTTAGCCTAGCATAGGCATTATAAACATAAACATAAAATTAAAGAAAATCTAAGAAGAAAATAAAAGAAAGAAAGAAGAAGAGGAAGAATATTAATTATCCAACCTCTTGCTCTCTCTAAAGAAAAAGAAAACTAGAGAAAAGAAAGAAAACTAGAGAAAAGAAAGAAGAAGAAAACTTAGAGAATTTTATTAAAATGGCTAATATCCTACCTATGTACAATATGATCCCTTACAATCATCCAAGGCCCTCTATTTATACACATTTTGGAGGGCTAAATGACAAGAGACAAGCTTTACAAATTTCAAAGGTAGGTATAATAGATGGGTGCATTTTCTAACAATTTTCGTCATACATGACGATTTTGATCAGCCAACTTGATGGTCGATTTTGTCAATTTTGCAGGCCTTATCTGATCACATGGTCTTCTAGAAAAATGTTACCCTATCAGTTACTGATTCATAGCCGTTGGAATCAGCTCATTTGCTGATGTGGATAAGAAGATATGGGCAAAATACGAAAACAGGTCAGCACAGACGTCATTGCACATCAGCCAACTTGATGGTCGATTTCTTCAATATTGGAGGCCTGATCTGATCATATGGTCTTCTAGACAAAGGTTCCCGTATCAGTTACGGATCCATAGCCATTGGAATCAGCTCATTTTCTGATGTGGATAAGCAGATATGGGCAAAATACGAAAACAGGTCAGCACAGACGTCATTGCACATCAGCCACTTTGATGGTCGATTTCGCTAGGGAAAACGACTCCGTTTCAAGAAGTGTAAAACATGAAAACGATAGATATGCCTCTTAGCTTTGCACGACTACAAATTTCAGCCTTATTGCTTCAGTGAAACTCCAGATATAGCTGATATGGCAAAAGGTGTCGGAACTGGAACTGAACTCGATTTGCCCTTAATTCTAGTAATCTGAAATCACTCAAAGAAACTTGTGAAAAACACCAAATTACATAAAAATATAAAAGATCATAAACACAATTAGACTAAACAATAATAACTCGTATTTGACACAAAACAATAATAAAACATAACTAAAAACTATATAATTATACGAGTTATCAGCTCGCCAATGGCTTATTTATATTCAGCACTTAGCATAGAAGATTTCATATGGGACAAATAATTTTTATAACTCCCGGAACAATTTTTAAATATTACTTTTCGTTTAATTAGTCATACTTCATATGTCATGTTTATGCTTTAATGGTTAAGAAAGGAAGCACGAAATTTCCAAGTACTCTTCCTAGTTACCTTATGCTCACTGAGTTTTTAGACTCACTTCGTTTATTTTAATTTTTTTTCAGATTCTAATAGGCCCAGCTCTTCCCAGATTCCGGATAGCTAGCTGCTCACATACTTGTGGTGAGCGGATTGACCTAGGACGTGGTAAGCAGTGGCGATGGTGGGGTACATTTTTGCAGTCACTAGGGTATCATGGGTCCTCTGCATTTTGTGTATGTTGAATATGTACTGTATAGTTTGTAAACGGATGTAATTAAGTGATGTATGACGTATATCAGTCTTAGAGGCCTGGTATGAGATGGTGATGTTCATTTTGTTATGATATAATATAAATGTATGTTTGTATATAAGATGTCATAAAGGTTGAGTCTACTGCGGGGCATTTCGGTTACTCCCTATCGGAGGTGTCCAAACCGAGATGTCATGTGTTGATGAATTATTACATTATGAATATTGATGATTGAGCGGCAAACCCCCATATAGGGCGAGATTATGCCAAAATTTTGTTTGATTTGGTTTAATGAGTATACTCAGACTTCGGAGGCAAGGGCATACCTTGTCTCAAACCGGTCACATGCCCTGAATTTGGGGTGTGACAAAGGTGGTATCAGAGCATGGTCTAGAGGTCAGTGACTGCAAAAAGGGGTAGGGTAGTAATGCATTGCTTACAAGTAATCCCGGGATATCGGTAAGTAGTGTACTACCCCTACGGATGTGCACTGTCACATGCTGATACGTCCGGTGATTTTTAAGCTAGCTAGCACATATTGAACTGTATAAATAATATTATGGAGTTACTGACATATGTTTATTTTCTAGATACGATGCCTCCCCGAACAAGAACTTGTAGACCTAGAGATACATCAGGGGACCGAGAGCTGGAGGTCCCATATCAGATTTTTGCTGGCCCTGAGATTAGAGGCCAGAGTGGGGAGAGTAATAGGACTGCTACTAGGGATACTACAGAGACTGAGATGAGATTTGACAGGATGGATGCTAAAATGGATGAGGTATTACACCAGGTAGAGGCTCTGACACAGGTTGTGGCAAAGCAACAGAGGAAACTAGATCAGGCACAGCCACAGCCGACAGCTGCACCGGTAGAGTCAGAGCAGGGCCGACCAGAGGGATACCTTCAGGTTTCGTTATCTGAGTTTAAGAATAATCAACCACCTTTGTTTACAGGGAAGGATGCTAATGCAGATCCCAATGACTTTTTGGATCAATGCAGTAGATTGTTCATATCATTGGGATGTTCTCCGGTTCGATCTGTGGAGTTAATTAGTTTTCAGCTTAGGAGTATAGCTAGGACGTGGTATACGACCTTGCTTAAGAGACGACGAGCTACTGATCCTCCATTAGCGTGGCCAGAATTTTGTACTGAGTTTCTTCGTAGGTTCTTACCACAGAGTTTTCGCGAGGCTAGGGCTCGCGAATTCGAGCAACTCAAGCAGATAGAGACCATGACTGTGACTGTTTATGATATTCGATTTTTTGATCTTTCTGTATATGCGTCACAGTTGGTATCCACCGAGTATGATAGAGCTAAGAGGTTTGTGGATGGTCTTCGGGAGTATTTGTTTAGGTCAGTTCAGTTGACAGAGACATCTACATATGCTGAGGTACTAAATTTTGCTCTGAGGTTCAAGCAGCAAGCCCGAGATAGGCAGACTGATAGGGGCCCACAAAAGAGGCCCAAATTTGGTGGACAGGGTTCTAGGACGATAAGGTTATCGGGGCCGATTGCTGGTATCTTGTCTAGAGAGAGGCATCTACTAGTGGTGTACAGAGGGATGGGGGTCAGAACAGTCAGCATAGACCTGGTGGTCGCCCTCAGAGTACATCAGCTGCTACTACTACTTGGGAGATTCTACCCCATTATGTCAGATTTGTGGACGCCGACATAGAGGCGTATGTTGGAGATCAGATTTATGTTTTAGATGCGGTAAATCGGGGCACATGAGGAGAGACTGCCCATTGGGTTCTAGCTCACTTCCATCAGTAGTAGCTCCACTCCCAGCTACAACTGCACCAGGGCATTCAGCAGGATCAGTAGCACAGCAGGCTGGTAGAGGTACTCAGGGTCGGGGACAGCAATCTGTCGGTAGGGGATAGACGTCAGGCGGCAGAGGGCAGGCTCGAGTTTTTGCACTGACACCTAGGGATGCCCAGGCATCCAATGCAGTTGTAACAGGTATTATTATGGTTTGTTTACAGCCTGCACATGCTTTATTTGATCCGAGTGTTACCCATTTATTTATTTGCCCGCGGTTTGTGGATATTTTGCTCAGAGATGTTAGTGAGTTAAATGAACCTTTTCTAGTTTCAACACCTATCGGGGTAGAGTATGTAGTTAGTCGAGTTTTGAAAGGGTGTGATAGTGAGATTGGCGGAGAGGTGTTCATAGCCAATCTAGTGATACTAGATATACTAGAATTTGATGTGATACTGGGCATGGATTGGCTAGCTGCCAATTATGCTGTGTTATTTTGTTTCGAAAAGGTTATTACCTTCTAGATACCAGGGAAATTAGTTTTAAAATATCAGGGAGATCGGAGTATGAATACAACAAGAATGATATCGGTCTTAAAAGCTGAGAAGTTGTTAAACGGTGGCTGTCAGGGCTATTTAGCCTATGTGTGCGATATTGAAGGCAAGGTTCCGGATTTGGATAAGATACCAGTAGTATCTGAGTTTCCAGATGTATTTCCAGAGGAGTTACCCGGACTTCCTCCTGAGCGAGAGATTGAGTTCTATATTGATGTGTTGCCAGAAACCCAGCCTATTTTAATTTCCCTTTACCGTATGGCTCCCCTTGAGCTGAGGGAATTGAAGGTATAACTTCAGGATTTATTGGACAAGGGATTCATACGCCCGAGTACTTCACCCTGGGGTGCTCCGGTATTGTTTGTTAAGAAAAAGGATGGATCCCTGCGGCTATATATTGACTATAGGCAACTTAATAAGGTGACTATTAAAAATAAGTACCCACTGCCGAGGATTGATGATTTGTTTGATCAGTTGCAGAGAGCTAGTTGTTTTTCTACGATTGATCTTCGATCTGGTTATCATCAGCTCCGTATTCGGAGGGAAGATGTGCCTAAGACTGCTTTCCGTAAACGTTATGGGCACTATGAGTTTCTTGTAATGTCTTTTGGACTGACTAACGCCCCTGCAGCTTTTATGGATCTAATGAACAGGGTGTTTAGACCCTATTTAGATCACTTCGTGATAGTGTTTATTGATGATATCTTGGTGTATTCACGGACTGAGGATGATCATAGCCAGCATCTTAGGGTGGTGCTTGAGACCTTGAAAACACACCAGTTATATGCTAAGTTTTCAAAGTGCGAGTTCTGGTTGACTAGTGTAGGATTCCTTGGACATATTGTATCCAAGGAAGGTATTAGTGTGGACCCTAAAAAGGTGGAGACAGTGCGTGACTGGAAAAGGCCTACCACCGTTACTGAGATTCGGAGTTTCTTGGGGCTTGCAGGGTATTACAGGAGGTTTGTTGAGAATTTTTCGAGATTGGCAGCTCCATTGACTAGACTTACCCATAAGGATGTCAGGTTTGAGTGGTCAAACGAAAGTGAGAGGAGCTTTCTAGAGCTCAAGTAACGTTTGACTACTGCTCCAGTTTTGACATTACCGACGGGATCCGATGGATATGTTGTATATTGTGATGATCCAGGGTTGGATTGGGATGTGTGTTAATGCAGGGTGGCAAGGTTATAGCATATGCCTCAAGGCAGTTGAAGAAGCATGAGTAGAATTATCCTACACATGATTCGGAGTTAGCAGCCATTATCTTTGCATTAAAGATATGACGACATTACTTATATGGCCAGTCATGTGAGATATACACCGATCACAAGAGTTTAAAATATATTTTTGATCAACGGAAGTTAAATTTAAGACAGAGGCGGTGGTTGGAGTTACTCAAGGATTACGACTGCACTATCCTTTATCATCCAGGTAAAGCCAACGTGGTTGCTGACGCTTTGAGCCGTAAATCTATGGGAAGCATGGCTCACTTGTCCCTAGAGAAGAGACCGTTGGCTAAGGCTATTCAGGATTGTTTGAGAATAGGTGTTACCTTGAGTTTTATCGGGACTGGTGCACTTATTCCACATGTACAGGTTAGATCCTCCTTAGTAGAGGAAGTTAAAGCAAGGCAGCATGTCGATGCTTTTTGTACTAAGACTATAACTAGTGTGAAACAGGGTAAGGACGATGGATTTCAGGTAGATGAAGAGGGAACTCTCCGTTTCCATAGTCGATTGGTAGTTCCTGAGATAGAGGGAATTCGAGGTAAGATCCTTGATGCAGCACATAATTCATCATATACGATGCATCCTGGTGCTACCAAGATGTACCGTGATCTTAAGCAGTTCTACTGGTGGCAAGGCATGAAACGTGATGTAGCAGATTATGTGGCTAAATGCCTAATATGTCAGCAAGTAAAGGCTGAACATTCGAGACCAACTGGTCCATTACAGAGCCTTGAAGTGCCAGAGTGGAAATGGGATCATGTTACCATGGATTTAATAACTGCTTTGCCTAGAACTAAGATAGGATATGATTCTATTTGGGTGATTGTCGACAGATTGACTAAGTCGGCATATTTTATTCCGGTGAAAACTACTTATCCAGCTAATAAGTATGCTAAGCTTTATTTGGATCGAATTGTGCCTTTACATGGTGTACCATTATCGATTATATCAGATAGAGGTTCGCAGTTTATAGCGAGATTTTGGAGATCATTCCAGGAGGCCCTCGGTACGCAATTGCGGCTTAACACTGCTTTTCACCCCCAGACAGATGGACAGTCCGAGAGGACTATACAGACCCTTGAGGATATGTTGCGGGCCTGTGTATTAGGTTTTGAAGGGAATTGGGATGATCATTTACCTTTGATTGAGTTCACTTATAACAACAATTATCACAGTAGTATACCGATGGCACCATTTGAGGCTCTATATGGTCGGAAGTGTAAATCACCTGTTAGTTGGTTTGAGGCAGGCGAGTATCGGCTACTTGGTCCAAATATTGTGCAAGATGCAGTGCAAAAGGTTGGAATAATAAAAGAGAAGTTGATGGCTGCCCAAAATCGGCAAAAGGCCTATGCTGATAACCGGAGACGTGAGTTAGAGTTTGATGTTGGAGATTATGTGTTCCTAAAAGTTTCACCTTTCAAGGGGGTTATGAGATTTGGGAGATGAGGTAAGTTGAGTCCAATGTACATTGGACCATTCCAGATATTGAACCGTAAAGGTGCGGTAGCATATGAGTTAGCGTTGCCTCCAGACTTGAGGTACGTACACCCTGTATTCCATGTGTATATGTTGCGAAAATACATTCCAGATGATTCACATGTTTTACAGCCACAGGCAACACAGATAGACTCCCAGTTAACATATATTGAGGACCCTGTAGCCATAGTAGATCGTCAAGTGCGAAAGATGCGATCCAAGGAAGTTCCTACAGTTAAAGTTTTGTGGCAGTATCACAATACGCAAGAGGCTATGTGGGAGCTTGAGGATGAGATGAGACAGCAGTACCCCCAGTTATTTCAAACATGAGGTAATTCTTTATAGGTTAATTTTATGTAAAATTCGAGGACGAATTTTATAAAGGGGGAGAATTGTGAAACCCTCGTAAGCCAGAGATAACTCGGGTCTCCTATAACATTCTGATGGCTCGGAACTACACATGTAAAAGCCAATAGGAAGGACAGGCTATCATGTGGTATACATGTTGTATGATAGATTATAGAATTGGAGGTTAAATCGGGTGGTTAAGCGATTTGACCCTAAAGTACTTTAAAATTCAGACTAAAATCGAGAAGGGGAAAAGTCCATAAAATATGATAAATTTAGTGGATATAATGATAATATACGATATAGAACCCATACCTATTATCAGAACAACAATCGACATCAAATTCAAAAAAATATGCATTAGGGCTATTTTGGTCATTTTACACCTCTTTTCATTTTTAGTCCAAGAAATGGTATAAATGGACTTTTTGACTATATAATTTGTTAATATGACATTTGAATCTAATATTTGGCATTAGGAAAAAAAACGAGACTAGAATCGGTAAAATTGGAAAATTGTGACGTTGTCGTACTTTTCCGGAAAAACGTAGTTCAAAAAATCTTGTTATCGATCAGAACACATGGATAGATGTTTTAACACCCAAGAAACATGAATATGTTGAGAAAAACTGAAAAATGAAAAACGAAATCCCGAACATCACGTTCTGTAAGGCATGTGCAAAAAGTCAAAGTTGGTCAACTCTTTTGACCAAGCTTAGGCAAGATTAAAAACATGGGATAATTTCCCATAAGTTTTCAGCCAAAATATGAAGACACCACGTCTTCTTCTTACTCTTTATGCCTTTAGGCATTTTCTCACCAAAAACTCCATTAAAGCTTACTAAAGCTTTCTCTCTCCTATAAATTTCAAGGGAAATCACCAAATTTTGCAAGGATTTCACTATTGCAGAGTTCGCCTGGAATCGCGACAAAGCCACGAAAGTGCCGCTTTAACACTCAGACTAAAACTGTGAGTATTTAGGTTAATCTAGGTGGTAGTTGTTGTTTTATATGCATTGTTTATTGATATGGATATTGAAACACGAAAGATGGCTCGGATTAAGAAAACGGTAAGTTTCAAACCTTACGCGGATCAAAGGCGTAAGTGTGGAGTTGAATAATAATGAATGACATTATATAGGATGGTTGAATATTTAAGGGTAGTTAGATATTGTAGATTAAAAGGTTATGCACATAAGTTGTTTGATAAAAAAATCTAAGTGAAACTATAATGCTTTGAAAAACATAAGTCGAAATATGTTAGTGTAGAGATTGTTTCCTAGCATAGTATATATATATATATATATATATATATATATATATATATATTCTCCATGATATAAGAGAATTAATATATCATGCTATTATTGTACGGACAAGGTGATGTCCAGGATGCTATTATTGTACGGACAAGGTGATGTCCGAGATGCTATTATTGTACGGACAGGGTGATGTCCGGGATGCTATTATTGTACGGACAGGGTGATGTCCGGGATGCTATTATTATACGGACAGGGTGATGTCCGGGATGCTAATATTGTACGGACAAGGTGAAGTTCGGGATGCTATTGTTGTACAGACAAGATGAGTCCGGGATGATATGGACAAGATAGTCCAGGATGACAAATATTACGGACTGGTATAAGTCCGGGATGTTTTGATGATATAAACATGAGAAATTCTTAATTAATAATTATGGAGGTATACACGTAAAATCGATTGTTAAATATTTTTGGCTACCGATTTAGGCTGGCCAATGGCTTATTTATATTCAGAACTCAGCATAGAAGATTTCATATGAGACAAATAATTTTTATAAGTCCCGGAACAATTTTTAAATATTACTTTTCGTTTAATTAGTCATACTTGATATGTCATGTTTATGCTTTAATGGTTAAGAAAGAAAGCACGAAATTTCCAAGTACTATTCCTAGTTACCTTATGCTCACTGAGTTTTTAGACTCACTTCGTTTATTTTCATTTTTTTCAGATTCTAATAGACCCAGCTCTTCCCAGATTCCGGATAGCTAGCTGCTCACATACTTGTGGTGAGCGGATTGACCTAGGACGTGGTAAGCAGTGGCGATGGTGGGGTACATTGTTGCAGTCACTAGGGTATCATGGGTCCTCTGCATTTTGTGTATGTTGAATATGTATTGTATATTTTGTAAACGGATGTAATTAAGTGATGTATGACGTATATCAGTCTTAGAGGCCTGGTATGAGATGGTGATGTTCATTTTGTTATGATATAATATAAATGTATGTTTGTATATAAGATTTTATAAAGGTTGAGTTTGCTGCGGGGCATTTCGGTTACTCCCTATCGGAGGTGTTCAAACCGAGATGTCATGTGTTGATGAATTATTACATTCTGAATGTTGATGATTGAGCGGCAAACCCCCATGTAGGGCGAGATTATGCCAAAATTTTGTTTGATTTGGTTTAATGAGTATATTCAGGCTTCGGAGGCAGGGGCATACCTTGTCTCTGGCCGGTCACATGCCCTGAATTTGGGGTGTGACATTTTGCTATAGTATCACCAATTTTAGTTGGTGTGTCAATTACTCTTTGCTCATTATTATATAATCATGGGGTGGTTTGTTTATTTCTCTTACTAATCCATCTTTCTTTTTTTTTTTCTCATTTTTCTTGTAGGTTTTCCTCTTCCTTTCTTAGCTATTGATTATTTCAACTCAAAGAATATTCTGAAAGAGGTGGATTTGAGATATTACACAATGGATGCTTGAATGATGGGACTTTGGTGGGTTTAAAATACTAAAGTACTATAATATAGCTAGTGGCAAAGTTCAATTTCATACAGAAGTAGAGACAACAAGTCAATTGTGTATACTTAAATATTGTGCTAAGAATGAAGGATTAGACATGGCCTAATTTTCTTTTTGTTGCTTTGCAAAATCTTTGTAGCAGATTCTTTTGGATGAAAAAGTTTACATTTATCTAAAAAAAAGTTAAATAGATATATTTGTTATTTTATCTTTTGAATATTAATGAATACCTTATTTTGAATCAAATTAAAATCAAGTTCAAATCTTAATTTATATCAAATTAACTCATTTTGGATAAGACCTGTCTGTAAAA
Source organism: Fremontodendron californicum (assembly GCA_030761205.1). Lineage (NCBI taxonomy): Eukaryota > Viridiplantae > Streptophyta > Magnoliopsida > Malvales > Malvaceae > Fremontodendron > Fremontodendron californicum. The sequence continues at coordinate 3,728,078 of JAULJL010000026.1, forward strand.
TATTCTGTTCACTAAATCTTAACCAAACTATCTATAAAAATCCATTACAATTATAAAGCTCAAGTTTCATTACAATTATAAAAATGAGTTTAAAAATCCATTTAAACAACTATAAAGATTAAAGATCAAGTTCAATTACAACTTTAGTGTCGCAAATACATGACAAATACTTTGGCCATAAACTTGACTATGATAGTGGAGGGGGATGCGAACTCAGATGTCGAAACTAAATATATGAACTCCTGACAAGTGTTACCATCAATCTGCATTAACCACATGAGCAATATATTAGTTCTTCGATCAGGTATGTAACCTTACAGATGGAAGTAAAATTCATGTATCAATTCATACAAAATGAGTAAAAGTAATAAATTATAATACTCTAATTCCTTAAAGCTAAACCCTTAACCATAATACTTCCATCTAATTGTTTTTGCCTTTTAAAACGACTAAAACTAACAAAATTGATAAGAAATGCTTCAACAAAATAAGCCCCCTTATATGTACATATAACATAACTATATGTACATATAGTACAACTGTATGTACATTAAGCAAAACGATATGTACATTTTTATATTTGTGAGAAATTCTACACTAAACCTAAAGATGTGTTCTTTTTCTTTCAAATGAACAAATTAGAAAAATATAATGATTCATAAAAATTGTAAGAGTGGTAACTATATAACTTTTACTAATCTTATTACAGAGGAACCCCAAACCCTAAACATAATGTCTTCCCTTATCGTTTTTGCCATTTGAAACTACTAAAAAATAACAAAATTGATAAGAAATGCTTCAAGAAAATAAATCCACTTATATGTACATATAGCAAAATTATATGTACATGTAGCATAACTATATGTACATTCAACAAAACTATATGTACATTTTTATATCTGTGAAAAACTCTATCCTAAACCCAAAGATACCAAATTGGACTCACCACACCAAAGAATATTCAGCATGAGTAAAACCAAATAATGGTAGCATAGAAAGAAAACCATCATTATATTTAACAATAATTCCTTTAAAGTCATGTGACAACATAAATTGGTTTTTTCTCTGCTGCACAACCTTTATCTCTAGAATGGCCAACAAAATACTGTAGCACAAATAACTTGCAATCCTAGGCTATAAGTATTTTAATAGCAATATAGGATCATCAAATATCATAGAAAGTAAACCATCCATTTTACCAATAATATCTATATCCATCACCAAACTGTTAAATTTAAAATCACTAAAACATCTTCATAAATACCAAATTACCTTCATATCAGATTAGATTACAAAAACAAGATGTAAAGAGGATAGATAAAAGTCAAAGAAACAAGATGTTCATAAACAACATTATAATAAAAGTCAAATTGAAAAAAATCTTTGAGCAAAGACATACCATAGCCTCAGAATCCAGAACCCATCATTAGGTATGCATTAAGGTATGAATTAGAAGCATATGAAAATATAATTTAATAAAAGAACTTCCAATCAAATTAAGGTACAAGCTGCAACAAAAAAAAATGTGTACTTACAGCAACCAGGCAGAAATAACAAAGTAGCAGAAGAAGCAACCTACTTTGAACATTTGCGGACAACAATATTCGTAATTGGGTACATATTACATAACTATATGTACATAACCTGAAACTATATGTACATATTGCATAACTGTATGTACATATAAAAACACTATATGTAGTTTTTTGTATAGTGACAATTTTTAACATAAACTCGAATGAGTTACGTTCTTACATGTTAACCCTCCTTAAAATCACCAATCAAGCAAAAATATAATGATTCTTACTCTCATAATGCAAACCCTTAACCATAATACCTCCGTTTCATCGTTTTTGCCATTTAAAACAACTTTAAACTAACACAATTTATAAGAAATGCTTCAACAACATAAGCACAACTATATGTACATATAGCAAAACAATATGTACATATAATATACCTATATGTACATTCTTCCAAACAATATGTAATTTTCTATATACTTAAACTTCCTACCCTAAACCTCAATCATTTAACCTCTTAAATATTAAACCTCTTTAAAATGGCATATGAAGGAACTAAACTATATGTACGTTCAATCAATACACAAAGAATATCATCAAATTCATATATTATTCTCTAAAATACAATAAATTAAGATATTATGTGCTCTCCCCTCCTTAAAATTATCAAAGTTGTAAAAAATATAATGATTCGTACAACTTATGAGCACCGAGGAAAACAACAACAGCCATAGCCACAGTGAAATATAAGAGAGAGAAAAAAATGGGAATTGATAGATGCAGAGAATTGATCACCTAAAGTTGCCATTTTTTAGTTCCAAAGGATCGAGGAGCTCAAAGACTTTCACAAAGTCGTCTGAGTAAGCAACAACCTATAAAATAAAACGAAAATAAGCTATGAAAATGCCAACTCTAAATGAAAAATAAACTATATGAGCTATTATGGAAAATTGGAAACATGAAGCAGAATAGCAAAAATAAAATAAAATCAGTTTTAAAACTCACCATTTTCAAACTCATTTGATTGACTCTAAATTGAACATCTAAAACCTTCGATCTAGTTTTAAAGCTTTTCCATAGCTTCCATTCAAGAGGCTTTGTACCTAACAGAATTTACAATATCAATTGGCATTTTTGAAATATTACCACCAATGTAACAATTAAAAAGTCAAGAAAATAAATACCTTCTACAAGCTCTTCCACAGGGTAACTCCAGCTGATGCTATGGCATCCAAGTTTGGAACATCGGCAGCCTGCAGAGGAGTCTTATTCCCAAACTTTGGTATTAATACATCCCACAATTCGTTAATCAGCACAAATGCCACTCTTTTCTTTGGCTCTGCGGGACTGCCCATACTTTTGTATATCTAACTTTAGGCCTTATTCCTTTTGAAGGCAGTGTCAGAAATGAACAAAATTAAAATTGAAATTGAAAAATACCTTACTTCAATGTGGTAAGTCAAGTAGCAAAGTTAGCAAAGGAGCCTGATCCTACAGCAAGCAAAGATGCTCCAATGCTTCAATAGAATCTAAAAAAAAAATAATTAAGCACACTAAAAACCTAAAGAAAAATAAAAAGATAGAAGTTTGTCATTTTTTTGAAATCATAAATTATCTGGATTAACTTATTTAAAATGTGGCATAAATTTCAGTTAGAATATTGACAATATATATATATATATATTACAAATTGTAAATACTGACAATTCAATCTATTTGATTAAAAATCTAAGCAAATATTTCGAACTCAAATGGTAACCTGCTTCAGAAGCATTAAAATTTTATTTCCTATCTTGAAAGACAAAAATTTGCATAAAATTTTCTTGAATAATTAAATATACAAAGTGAATTCATAAAATTTAAGGCAAACTACAAAGATGGTATCTATCCTATTATAAGCTAAGATCGAACAAAATTCTATGCAAAAAACAACATGAACCCATTAAAAAGTGAATTAAAACAAACCCAATAAGCAGAAAAATAAAAAAAAAGAGTGAGAATTTATTATTACTTGTATAAAATAAACTTCAACGGTGATTAACGGAAAAGCTTTTTTTAACTGAAATAACGATAAGAAGACAAAAAAAGAAGAAGAAATGGGTTTATCTAGATCGAATAAAGCTAATGTTACTTTGTTCTATGGCTGTTGGGTTTGTGAGAGAGGGTAGGCTGCTGAGTGAGAAAAAGCATGAGAACGACAATGAAAAAATCCAAAAACAAAGAGAATTAAATTTGATTTTAAAGGTAAATTTGTCATTACAATCTCCTTAATAATAATTTTTTTCTCCATTTCTCTTTTATAAAGTATTGTTATTCATTATACTATCTAACAATTATTGTACTGTAGATGTCATGTTTTTCAAATTTTCCCATTACTTTTAGCTAACCCCTCGCCATTTCAAAAGGCTTAAGCTTTGTGGAGTAATTATTATCCACTCATGACTTGGTTATGCCCGTACAACTCTATAAGGCACCGTTCACTTCCCCTCTCTTCCTCTTTTCTTAGTTTGACCTTTTTAAATCTCTTGACTTCCTCTTTAATCTTCATGGTCTACCCTAAAAAAATCTACACTTATTTTATTTATTGCCTCTGACTTTCTCATTCTTCAACCTATATAAGCTCTTCTTTCCATCCCCTTTCCTCATCACTTGTCACTCATTGCCTAGTTCTTTTCTTCAACCTCCGTTAAACATTAATTAATTATTGTTTTGCTTCTTTTTCGTATTTTGGAATGATGAGTGCTGCAGTTGAAGAATACTGCTTCGGAACTGGAAGCAACGCTGAAAGGAAATACAAGGGAGTGCGTCGTCGAAGATGGGGTAAATGGGTGTCTGAAATCCGAGTTCTAGGCACACAGGAACGCCTTTGGTTAGGCTCTTATTCCACACCGGAAGCTGCTGCCATTGCCCATGACATTGCTTTCTATTGTCTGCGTCGATCATCTTCCTTAAATGCTCTCAACTTTCCTTTCATGTTACCTCCAAATGTCAAAGCAAACATGTCTCCAAAGTCTATACAGAAAGCAGCATCGGATGCTGGCATGGCAGTCGATGCCCAGATGATGGTGACCAGGCCCATCAACAATGAAATCAAGGCAAATGAAATTGAAAACAGTAGTGGGTCGTGGGAAGGAAGTGCGGGAAAAGAAGGGGAGGCTTTGAGCATTTCCGTTGAAGATTATCTCTAGAGTTTAATCAATCTCTGAATAAAATGCCATTAATTTTAGATAATTTTGTATATAGAAATTAGAATGTAGTATTACAAATAGTGCTGCTGATTTGCTCAGAACTCAGTCAGAAGAGAAAGCAACGGCTAGGGCTAGGCTAGGGCCAGGGCTAGCTAGTTTAATTATTTAGTTTAGAAAAATTTCTCCTCCTTTTGGAGCTTGGGAATGGCACCTTGATAACTGCACGTGAGGTGGGTGATTGGGCATTGTATGATTCGTCAAATCAACAACATGAAACCTTTTGGAAATTCAAATCCAATTCATCAGTTGACTGACTATCTGCAACTTTTGACTAAAAATTTAATGGACTTGGTAAATTTAGCAACTTCCTATTTGGCCGACATAATTTACCGAAGGATTAAATATTCAATTGATCCTTATATTATATTTTTTTTTGTTCGTTTGATTTTTAAAAAATAAAATCTATTTGAATTTTCATTTCATCATTTATATTAATTTTTTGAACTAATATTATTAATTAATTGATTGATGTGACAATAAATATCTATGATAATTGATAAAAATGTCTCATCATCAGTATCATTTATCATAAAAAAAAATTAAAAAATCTATAAAAATTAAAATAAAAATTGATTTTTTTTAAAAAAATCAAAATTAATTTTTGAAAATTTGAAAATCTCAATTTTTTTTAAGAAAATTTTGGAAATTAAAAAATTATAAAAATGGCAAAAAAAATTATAAAAAATCAAAATATAAATCTAAAAATTCAAAATGAAAAAGGAAAATTAAAAAGAAAAAGAAAAAAAATGATTTTTTAAAGATATAGAAATTTCAAATTTTAAAATAAATCTGAAAATTCAAAATTAAAAAAATCTAAAAATTCAAAATTAAAAAAAAAAAATTTAAAAGGCAAAAAATTGGGGAGACAATATGGATTTCTTGTGCCTTAATGTGGTTTTCTTTGATCAAATCACAAGAAAGTGTTATTAAGAACTTATTAGATGATGATGATAAGTTTCATTACTTTCTTTTTCCCTTCGATTGCCGTAATCACCTGGAATTTCAATATTTTGGAAATTGTATAAAACCAAGTAGTACATAAATGAAGAAAAGTGAGCTAATGATAGCTTCCAGAATTTTTAACAGAAAAGAAGAAAAAAAAAAATAAGAGAGAGAGAGAAGAGAATTTTGAGAAGAATAAAGAAGAAAGAGAAAGTTGTTATGGAGGAATTGTTAAATTCTCATTATGCCTGGCTCCCTTTTTGTAACAGAATTTGTACTGCTCAGAACCCAGTCAGCATTTAGCTGAATCACTCAGCTTACAACGTTATAGAAATGGGAGAAAATCCGTTTGTTTTGGCAGCGAAAGCTATTGGAAGCAAAGTTAAAGAATTAGATCAGGGCGTCTTATTGCTGTTGCTGGATCGCCAAAATTACATCACATGTCTATGATATTAAGTTTGGGTAGACAGATCGACGCCGATTAGCCCCAGACAGGCTGACTGGCGCCGGTGGCGTCTTCACCCTCCTCTTCTCTTCCCCTTTTCTTTACCCATTTCTTTTTTTTTTTTTTATTAAAAATATTCAAATTATATTTAAAATATTTTTTTGAATATTCTAAATTTTTTTTAAATTAAATTTTTTTATTTTTTATACTGATGTGGCACTAATGACGTAGCATTGATTAGGTATTTTTGTCATGTGTCATGCTCTAATTGGGTGTTTATTGTCACGTCAGCCATTAACTAACGATGTTAATCCAAAGAGATGTGAATGACAGAATGAAAATTTGAATACCAAATGACCCATTTTATTCTTCAAATACCAAACGGATAAAAAATGTATAGTATAAAGATCAATTGAATATTTAACTCTTTCCCAAAAGATCAAAACTTAAAGTTCATTAAAAACGACCCATTGTTGAAGTAATGACAAGTTATTTGATTGAAGATTTCTTAAGAAGGTTTCGTTTAATCAGTATCTATAGGTATCAATTAAAAATTATTTATTTATTATTTTAATTATTTTATATTAAATATATTATTTTTATTAAATTCAATAAAATATGATGCATTAATTATAATTATTTTTATATATATCATTTTAACCAGTGTCATTAGACACTAGTTAACATTTTCCTCTTAAGAATTGGTGTAGTAAAATCTAATATTTTTTAGGATCCTATTAACTGCGGCTATAGGTATTAGTTTTTTATATTTAATGTATTATTTTTACTTAATTTAAAGAAGAAAATTCATCAATTGTTCTTTTTTTTTTCTTAAATATTATCTTAACCAATAACACTAAGTATTGATTAACATTTTTTTAGTTTTATATAAAAAAATTGATTCATCAAGTTCAGAATTAATTTCGAATAATAAATTAAATCCTACTAATAAAAATCCATTTTATTCCGTTTATTTTATCGCAATACCAATCATTAGAAGTCGAGAACAAGTAATTAAGGTCAAACCGAACATGAGTAATGACTTCAGGAAAAAGTCAAACTTTTTTTTTATGAAGAATACAAGTCAAATTTTAAAAAACGTTAACTTTTTTCAACATGAATAATCAACATTGAGGCATTATTTAGTTTGTGTTACATGCTTCCTAATCCTAAACGTGAAAAAACAAGCGACAAAAGGTACTCATAATTTCATAATCAATTCAAAATCAAACTCCAAATTCAGTATAGTATACTATAATATATTTGAAGTAGTATACCTAAAGTTATTTCCTTACTAAACAAGTTGCAAATCAGAAACCCACTTACTTTTACCATTCAATGCTCCAAAAGGCCCAAAACAAAAGTTGAAACCAGTATAACCGGTACCCCGTCATATTGGCCGATTTTAAGATAAAATAAAAAGATCAATTTGATTTGACCCGTATACCAATTGGTACAATATTTTAATTTTTTAAATTTTCACTTATTTAATCTTTTAAATCAATTTTTAATATTGTTTTAAATTTTTATCGTGATCATTTTTATTTTTTATAATTATATTTAAAAATAATTTAAAAATAAAATATATTCATTAAATTAGATTATATTAATAATTATTATACATTTTAAATATTTTTATATTTATTTAATGTTTAAAATTTTTTAATACTAAATAGTTATAGTTTTAAAATTTATATTTATATTTGCATAGAAAGTATATTTACATGTATATATAATATATATTTTATTAAAAAATTTGAAAATATGATATATATATAAATAATATTTGAAAAATATCGATAAATCCAAAACGGGATACCAAAATATATCGATGATAATAAAAACGGTAAACGATGGTAACCGGTATATCTGTCGATAATCCAAATCCATGCAAACAACTAAAAAAGCAATTAAAACACAATTTCTAACATACTTGAAGCAAATGCACTAGGCTTATTCTGCTAACTGACCAAGTTTCCTGAACCCAACAGTACTTATTCTTTAGCAAAAACATGTGCCAAATTGGAATCCAAATGTAATGAACAAATTAACAGTACAAACTAAAAGGCAAGGCAGCAGCTATATGGTGCATGTTGCTACTCCATCTTCTGCTGGAGCTGTGAGAAGGTTATGGGAGCAGTAGGAAGCTTCCTAGGAGAGTTGCTCTCCAGTACTACATATCTGGCTGCTGCACTGCCTTCAGATACCGGTTTCCCAACACCCACCATGGAACTTCGTCTTGTACCATGAGCCGAGAGAAGAAGTCGGAAAGTCCAGTTAAGTACTTTGGGTGCAAAAACCCTAAGGAGGAGGAATGTGTCGTGCCAACTCGGGTACTTCACGTAAGCATCTCCCCGGCAGGCCCCTGAAACAATCAGCCTGGCAAACTCTTCCACAGGCCCACCACTCACTTGTAGCTGTAACAAATATTTACATTACTCTCACATGGCAAAGCATGCAGATCATATATAGTTTTCATTGATTGGTGTTGAGCTATAATTAACTAGGCTGCAACTATTCCGAGTAGGGGGTAAATGAACAGAGCGTGATTCGTGAACAGTTCGATTTCTGTTCGTTTATTTAACTAATGAACATGATTTTAAAGTTCATTTATTAAACGAATCGAACACGAATAAATTCTGTTCAGTTTATTTATATTCACGAACAAACTCGTTTATAAATCATTTAAAATTCGTTTATTAGATTGTTTAAAACTCGTTTATTGTTTGATTATAATATAATTAATAATATTATTATTATTATTATTATTTGTATTTTATTTTATTTTATTTACTTATAATATAATAATATTATTTAATAAAATTTAATAATAACTTAAATTTAATAATATTTATATTTTGTTATTTTATATTTAATAATAATTTAAAATTGACTTTTTTTTATTTGTTTGTTAAAATTATTTAGATTTGTTTGTTTATTTTTCATGAACATATTTTTAATTGTTAACAAAAATGTTCAATTATATGTTCATGAACATGTTCATTTAAAATTCTTAATGAACACGAACATACTCAATTTTAAACGAACAAAACTTGAACACAATTTTAAAATTCTTAACAAACAAGAACGAACACAAACAAGCTTAAAAATAAATAAACGAAGACGAACATAGACTTATTCGTTCAAGTCCGACCGATTCATTTACGGCCCTAATTTCCTAATTCCAAGATGAATTAATAGCAACTGGCTTAGTACTTATCTATCGATCATTCAAACAAAAGAAAGGGGGGAGTTTCGGGAGTAACTTTTACATATTTTACAAAGTGTCATTGTTTCAATCGATGATTTCTTTCAGGCAGCATGTTCAGCACTCAAGGCAGGAGATTCAAGAATGGCAACTAATTTATACCAGGAGGATGATTCATGAGGCTGGTTTATTAATTAGTCTCAAAATAACACCTGGTCAATTGGAATTAAATTTCATATGTAAATATGACTCAACAACTCAATTAAATTCTGTTACCCATTTATTTATTTGCCCGCGGTTTGTGGATATTTTGCTCAGAGATGTTAGTGAGTTAAATGAACCTTTTCTAGTTTCAACACCTATCGGGGTAGAGTATGTAGTTAGTCGAGTTTTGAAAGGGTGTGATAGTGAGATTGGCGGAGAGGTGTTCATAGCCAATCTAGTGATACTAGATATACTAGAATTTGATGTGATACTGGGCATGGATTGGCTAGCTGCCAATTATGCTGTGTTATTTTGTTTCGAAAAGGTTATTACCTTCTAGATACGAGGGAAATTAGTTTTAAAATATCAGGGAGATCGGAGTATGAATACAACAAGAATGATATCGGTCTTAAAAGCTGAGAAGTTGTTAAACGGTGGCTGTCAGGGCTATTTAGCCTATGTGTGCGATATTGAAGGCAAGGTTCCGGATTTGGATAAGATACCAGTAGTATCTGAGTTTCCAGATGTATTTCCAGAGGAGTTACCCGGACTTCCTCCTGAGCGAGAGATTGAGTTCTATATTGATGTGTTGCCAGAAACCCAGCCTATTTTAATTTCCCTTTACCGTATGGCTCCCCTTGAGCTGAGGGAATTGAAGGTATAACTTCAGGATTTATTGGACAAGGGATTCATACGCCCGAGTACTTCACCCTGGGGTGCTCCGGTATTGTTTGTTAAGAAAAAGGATGGATCCCTGCGGCTATATATTGACTATAGGCAACTTAATAAGGTGACTATTAAAAATAAGTACCCACTGCCGAGGATTGATGATTTGTTTGATCAGTTGCAGAGAGCTAGTTGTTTTTCTACGATTGATCTTCGATCTGGTTATCATCAGCTCCGTATTCGGAGGGAAGATGTGCCTAAGACTGCTTTCCGTAAACGTTATGGGCACTATGAGTTTCTTGTAATGTCTTTTGGACTGACTAACGCCCCTGCAGCTTTTATGGATCTAATGAACAGGGTGTTTAGACCCTATTTAGATCACTTCGTGATAGTGTTTATTGATGATATCTTGGTGTATTCACGGACTGAGGATGATCATAGCCAGCATCTTAGGGTGGTGCTTGAGACCTTGAAAACACACCAGTTATATGCTAAGTTTTCAAAGTGCGAGTTCTGGTTGACTAGTGTAGGATTCCTTGGACATATTGTATCCAAGGAAGGTATTAGTGTGGACCCTAAAAAGGTGGAGACAGTGCGTGACTGGAAAAGGCCTACCACCGTTACTGAGATTCGGAGTTTCTTGGGGCTTGCAGGGTATTACAGGAGGTTTGTTGAGAATTTTTCGAGATTGGCAGCTCCATTGACTAGACTTACCCATAAGGATGTCAGGTTTGAGTGGTCAAACGAAAGTGAGAGGAGCTTTCTAGAGCTCAAGTAACGTTTGACTACTGCTCCAGTTTTGACATTACCGACGGGATCCGATGGATATGTTGTATATTGTGATGATCCAGGGTTGGATTGGGATGTGTGTTAATGCAGGGTGGCAAGGTTATAGCATATGCCTCAAGGCAGTTGAAGAAGCATGAGTAGAATTATCCTACACATGATTCGGAGTTAGCAGCCATTATCTTTGCATTAAAGATATGACGACATTACTTATATGGCCAGTCATGTGAGATATACACCGATCACAAGAGTTTAAAATATATTTTTGATCAACGGAAGTTAAATTTAAGACAGAGGCGGTGGTTGGAGTTACTCAAGGATTACGACTGCACTATCCTTTATCATCCAGGTAAAGCCAACGTGGTTGCTGACGCTTTGAGCCGTAAATCTATGGGAAGCATGGCTCACTTGTCCCTAGAGAAGAGACCGTTGGCTAAGGCTATTCAGGATTGTTTGAGAATAGGTGTTACCTTGAGTTTTATCGGGACTGGTGCACTTATTCCACATGTACAGGTTAGATCCTCCTTAGTAGAGGAAGTTAAAGCAAGGCAGCATGTCGATGCTTTTTGTACTAAGACTATAACTAGTGTGAAACAGGGTAAGGACGATGGATTTCAGGTAGATGAAGAGGGAACTCTCCGTTTCCATAGTCGATTGGTAGTTCCTGAGATAGAGGGAATTCGAGGTAAGATCCTTGATGCAGCACATAATTCATCATATACGATGCATCCTGGTGCTACCAAGATGTACCGTGATCTTAAGCAGTTCTACTGGTGGCAAGGCATGAAACGTGATGTAGCAGATTATGTGGCTAAATGCCTAATATGTCAGCAAGTAAAGGCTGAACATTCGAGACCAACTGGTCCATTACAGAGCCTTGAAGTGCCAGAGTGGAAATGGGATCATGTTACCATGGATTTAATAACTGCTTTGCCTAGAACTAAGATAGGATATGATTCTATTTGGGTGATTGTCGACAGATTGACTAAGTCGGCATATTTTATTCCGGTGAAAACTACTTATCCAGCTAATAAGTATGCTAAGCTTTATTTGGATCGAATTGTGCCTTTACATGGTGTACCATTATCGATTATATCAGATAGAGGTTCGCAGTTTATAGCGAGATTTTGGAGATCATTCCAGGAGGCCCTCGGTACGCAATTGCGGCTTAACACTGCTTTTCACCCCCAGACAGATGGACAGTCCGAGAGGACTATACAGACCCTTGAGGATATGTTGCGGGCCTGTGTATTAGGTTTTGAAGGGAATTGGGATGATCATTTACCTTTGATTGAGTTCACTTATAACAACAATTATCACAGTAGTATACCGATGGCACCATTTGAGGCTCTATATGGTCGGAAGTGTAAATCACCTGTTAGTTGGTTTGAGGCAGGCGAGTATCGGCTACTTGGTCCAGATATTGTGCAAGATGCAGTGCAAAAGGTTGGAATAATAAAAGAGAAGTTGATGGCTGCCCAAAATCGGCAAAAGGCCTATGCTGATAACCGGAGACGTGAGTTAGAGTTTGATGTTGGAGATTATGTGTTCCTAAAAGTTTCACCTTTCAAGGGGGTTATGAGATTTGGGAGATGAGGTAAGTTGAGTCCAATGTACATTGGACCATTCCAGATATTGAACCGTAAAGGTGCGGTAGCATATGAGTTAGCGTTGCCTCCAGACTTGAGGTACGTACACCCTGTATTCCATGTGTCTATGTTGCGAAAATACATTCCAGATGATTCACATGTTTTACAGCCACAGGCAACACAGATAGACTCCCAGTTAACATATATTGAGGACCCTGTAGCCATAGTAGATCGTCAAGTGCGAAAGATGCGATCCAAGGAAGTTCCTACAGTTAAAGTTTTGTGGCAGTATCACAATACGCAAGAGGCTATGTGGGAGCTTGAGGATGAGATGAGACAGCAGTACCCCCAGTTATTTCAAACATGAGGTAATTCTTTATAGGTTAATTTTATGTAAAATTCGAGGACGAATTTTATAAAGGGGGAGAATTGTGAAACCCTCGTAAGCCAGAGATAACTCGGGTCTCCTATAACATTCTGATGGCTCGGAACTACACATGTAAAAGCCAATAGGAAGGACAGGCTATCATGTGGTATACATGTTGTATGATAGATTATAGAATTGGAGGTTAAATCGGGTGGTTAAGCGATTTGACCCTAAAGTACTTTAAAATTCAGACTAAAATCGAGAAGGGGAAAAGTCCATAAAATATGATAAATTTAGTGGATATAATGATAATATACGATATAGAACCCATACCTATTATCAGAACAACAATCGACATCAAATTCAAAAAAATATGCATTAGGGCTATTTTGGTCATTTTACACCTCTTTTCATTTTTAGTCCAAGAAATGGTATAAATGGACTTTTTGACTATATAATTTGTTAATATGACATTTGAATCTAATATTTGGCATTAGGAAAAAAAACGAGACTAGAATCGGTAAAATTGGAAAATTGTGACGTTGTCGTACTTTTCCGGAAAAACGTAGTTCAAAAAATCTTGTTATCGATCAGAACACATGGATAGATGTTTTAACACCCAAGAAACATGAATATGTTGAGAAAAACTGAAAAATGAAAAACGAAATCCCGAACATCACGTTCTGTAAGGCATGTGCAAAAAGTCAAAGTTGGTCAACTCTTTTGACCAAGCTTAGGCAAGATTAAAAACATGGGATAATTTCCCATAAGTTTTCAGCCAAAATATGAAGACACCACGTCTTCTTCTTACTCTTTATGCCTTTAGGCATTTTCTCACCAAAAACTCCATTAAAGCTTACTAAAGCTTTCTCTCTCCTATAAATTTCAAGGGAAATCACCAAATTTTGCAAGGATTTCACTATTGCAGAGTTCGCCTGGAATCGCGACAAAGCCACGAAAGTGCCGCTTTAACACTCAGACTAAAACTGTGAGTATTTAGGTTAATCTAGGTGGTAGTTGTTGTTTTATATGCATTGTTTATTGATATGGATATTGAAACACGAAAGATGGCTCGGATTAAGAAAACGGTAAGTTTCAAACCTTACGCGGATCAAAGGCGTAAGTGTGGAGTTGAATAATAATGAATGACATTATATAGGATGGTTGAATATTTAAGGGTAGTTAGATATTGTAGATTAAAAGGTTATGCACATAAGTTGTTTGATAAAAAAATCTAAGTGAAACTATAATGCTTTGAAAAACATAAGTCGAAATATGTTAGTGTAGAGATTGTTTCCTAGCATAGTATATATATATATATATATATATATATATATATATATATTCTCCATGATATAAGAGAATTAATATATCATGCTATTATTGTACGGACAAGGTGATGTCCAGGATGCTATTATTGTACGGACAAGGTGATGTCCGAGATGCTATTATTGTACGGACAGGGTGATGTCCGGGATGCTATTATTGTACGGACAGGGTGATGTCCGGGATGCTATTATTATACGGACAGGGTGATGTCCGGGATGCTAATATTGTACGGACAAGGTGAAGTTCGGGATGCTATTGTTGTACAGACAAGATGAGTCCGGGATGATATGGACAAGATAGTCCAGGATGACAAATATTACGGACTGGTATAAGTCCGGGATGTTTTGATGATATAAACATGAGAAATTCTTAATTAATAATTATGGAGGTATACACGTAAAATCGATTGTTAAATATTTTTGGCTACCGATTTAGGCTGGCCAATGGCTTATTTATATTCAGAACTCAGCATAGAAGATTTCATATGAGACAAATAATTTTTATAAGTCCCGGAACAATTTTTAAATATTACTTTTCGTTTAATTAGTCATACTTGATATGTCATGTTTATGCTTTAATGGTTAAGAAAGAAAGCACGAAATTTCCAAGTACTATTCCTAGTTACCTTATGCTCACTGAGTTTTTAGACTCACTTCGTTTATTTTCATTTTTTTCAGATTCTAATAGACCCAGCTCTTCCCAGATTCCGGATAGCTAGCTGCTCACATACTTGTGGTGAGCGGATTGACCTAGGACGTGGTAAGCAGTGGCGATGGTGGGGTACATTGTTGCAGTCACTAGGGTATCATGGGTCCTCTGCATTTTGTGTATGTTGAATATGTATTGTATATTTTGTAAACGGATGTAATTAAGTGATGTATGACGTATATCAGTCTTAGAGGCCTGGTATGAGATGGTGATGTTCATTTTGTTATGATATAATATAAATGTATGTTTGTATATAAGATTTTATAAAGGTTGAGTTTGCTGCGGGGCATTTCGGTTACTCCCTATCGGAGGTGTTCAAACCGAGATGTCATGTGTTGATGAATTATTACATTCTGAATGTTGATGATTGAGCGGCAAACCCCCATGTAGGGCGAGATTATGCCAAAATTTTGTTTGATTTGGTTTAATGAGTATATTCAGGCTTCGGAGGCAGGGGCATACCTTGTCTCTGGCCGGTCACATGCCCTGAATTTGGGGTGTGACATTTTGCTATAGTATCACCAATTTTAGTTGGTGTGTCAATTACTCTTTGCTCATTATTATATAATCATGGGGTGGTTTGTTTATTTCTCTTACTAATCCATCTTTCTTTTTTTTTTTCTCATTTTTCTTGTAGGTTTTCCTCTTCCTTTCTTAGCTATTGATTATTTCAACTCAAAGAATATTCTGAAAGAGGTGGATTTGAGATATTACACAATGGATGCTTGAATGATGGGACTTTGGTGGGTTTAAAATACTAAAGTACTATAATATAGCTAGTGGCAAAGTTCAATTTCATACAGAAGTAGAGACAACAAGTCAATTGTGTATACTTAAATATTGTGCTAAGAATGAAGGATTAGACATGGCCTAATTTTCTTTTTGTTGCTTTGCAAAATCTTTGTAGCAGATTCTTTTGGATGAAAAAGTTTACATTTATCTAAAAAAAAGTTAAATAGATATATTTGTTATTTTATCTTTTGAATATTAATGAATACCTTATTTTGAATCAAATTAAAATCAAGTTCAAATCTTAATTTATATCAAATTAACTCATTTTGGATAAGACCTGTCTGTAAAATATTCTGTTCACTAAATCTTAACCAAACTATCTATAAAAATCCATTACAATTATAAAGCTCAAGTTTCATTACAATTATAAAAATGAGTTTAAAAATCCATTTAAACAACTATAAAGATTAAAGATCAAGTTCAATTACAACTTTAGTGTCGCAAATACATGACAAATACTTTGGCCATAAACTTGACTATGATAGTGGAGGGGGATGCGAACTCAGATGTCGAAACTAAATATATGAACTCCTGACAAGTGTTACCATCAATCTGCATTAACCACATGAGCAATATATTAGTTCTTCGATCAGGTATGTAACCTTACAGATGGAAGTAAAATTCATGTATCAATTCATACAAAATGAGTAAAAGTAATAAATTATAATACTCTAATTCCTTAAAGCTAAACCCTTAACCATAATACTTCCATCTAATTGTTTTTGCCTTTTAAAACGACTAAAACTAACAAAATTGATAAGAAATGCTTCAACAAAATAAGCCCCCTTATATGTACATATAACATAACTATATGTACATATAGTACAACTGTATGTACATTAAGCAAAACGATATGTACATTTTTATATTTGTGAGAAATTCTACACTAAACCTAAAGATGTGTTCTTTTTCTTTCAAATGAACAAATTAGAAAAATATAATGATTCATAAAAATTGTAAGAGTGGTAACTATATAACTTTTACTAATCTTATTACAGAGGAACCCCAAACCCTAAACATAATGTCTTCCCTTATCGTTTTTGCCATTTGAAACTACTAAAAAATAACAAAATTGATAAGAAATGCTTCAAGAAAATAAATCCACTTATATGTACATATAGCAAAATTATATGTACATGTAGCATAACTATATGTACATTCAACAAAACTATATGTACATTTTTATATCTGTGAAAAACTCTATCCTAAACCCAAAGATACCAAATTGGACTCACCACACCAAAGAATATTCAGCATGAGTAAAACCAAATAATGGTAGCATAGAAAGAAAACCATCATTATATTTAACAATAATTCCTTTAAAGTCATGTGACAACATAAATTGGTTTTTTCTCTGCTGCACAACCTTTATCTCTAGAATGGCCAACAAAATACTGTAGCACAAATAACTTGCAATCCTAGGCTATAAGTATTTTAATAGCAATATAGGATCATCAAATATCATAGAAAGTAAACCATCCATTTTACCAATAATATCTATATCCATCACCAAACTGTTAAATTTAAAATCACTAAAACATCTTCATAAATACCAAATTACCTTCATATCAGATTAGATTACAAAAACAAGATGTAAAGAGGATAGATAAAAGTCAAAGAAACAAGATGTTCATAAACAACATTATAATAAAAGTCAAATTGAAAAAAATCTTTGAGCAAAGACATACCATAGCCTCAGAATCCAGAACCCATCATTAGGTATGCATTAAGGTATGAATTAGAAGCATATGAAAATATAATTTAATAAAAGAACTTCCAATCAAATTAAGGTACAAGCTGCAACAAAAAAAAATGTGTACTTACAGCAACCAGGCAGAAATAACAAAGTAGCAGAAGAAGCAACCTACTTTGAACATTTGCGGACAACAATATTCGTAATTGGGTACATATTACATAACTATATGTACATAACCTGAAACTATATGTACATATTGCATAACTGTATGTACATATAAAAACACTATATGTAGTTTTTTGTATAGTGACAATTTTTAACATAAACTCGAATGAGTTACGTTCTTACATGTTAACCCTCCTTAAAATCACCAATCAAGCAAAAATATAATGATTCTTACTCTCATAATGCAAACCCTTAACCATAATACCTCCGTTTCATCGTTTTTGCCATTTAAAACAACTTTAAACTAACACAATTTATAAGAAATGCTTCAACAACATAAGCACAACTATATGTACATATAGCAAAACAATATGTACATATAATATACCTATATGTACATTCTTCCAAACAATATGTAATTTTCTATATACTTAAACTTCCTACCCTAAACCTCAATCATTTAACCTCTTAAATATTAAACCTCTTTAAAATGGCATATGAAGGAACTAAACTATATGTACGTTCAATCAATACACAAAGAATATCATCAAATTCATATATTATTCTCTAAAATACAATAAATTAAGATATTATGTGCTCTCCCCTCCTTAAAATTATCAAAGTTGTAAAAAATATAATGATTCGTACAACTTATGAGCACCGAGGAAAACAACAACAGCCATAGCCACAGTGAAATATAAGAGAGAGAAAAAAATGGGAATTGATAGATGCAGAGAATTGATCACCTAAAGTTGCCATTTTTTAGTTCCAAAGGATCGAGGAGCTCAAAGACTTTCACAAAGTCGTCTGAGTAAGCAACAACCTATAAAATAAAACGAAAATAAGCTATGAAAATGCCAACTCTAAATGAAAAATAAACTATATGAGCTATTATGGAAAATTGGAAACATGAAGCAGAATAGCAAAAATAAAATAAAATCAGTTTTAAAACTCACCATTTTCAAACTCATTTGATTGACTCTAAATTGAACATCTAAAACCTTCGATCTAGTTTTAAAGCTTTTCCATAGCTTCCATTCAAGAGGCTTTGTACCTAACAGAATTTACAATATCAATTGGCATTTTTGAAATATTACCACCAATGTAACAATTAAAAAGTCAAGAAAATAAATACCTTCTACAAGCTCTTCCACAGGGTAACTCCAGCTGATGCTATGGCATCCAAGTTTGGAACATCGGCAGCCTGCAGAGGAGTCTTATTCCCAAACTTTGGTATTAATACATCCCACAATTCGTTAATCAGCACAAATGCCACTCTTTTCTTTGGCTCTGCGGGACTGCCCATACTTTTGTATATCTAACTTTAGGCCTTATTCCTTTTGAAGGCAGTGTCAGAAATGAACAAAATTAAAATTGAAATTGAAAAATACCTTACTTCAATGTGGTAAGTCAAGTAGCAAAGTTAGCAAAGGAGCCTGATCCTACAGCAAGCAAAGATGCTCCAATGCTTCAATAGAATCTAAAAAAAAAATAATTAAGCACACTAAAAACCTAAAGAAAAATAAAAAGATAGAAGTTTGTCATTTTTTTGAAATCATAAATTATCTGGATTAACTTATTTAAAATGTGGCATAAATTTCAGTTAGAATATTGACAATATATATATATATATATTACAAATTGTAAATACTGACAATTCAATCTATTTGATTAAAAATCTAAGCAAATATTTCGAACTCAAATGGTAACCTGCTTCAGAAGCATTAAAATTTTATTTCCTATCTTGAAAGACAAAAATTTGCATAAAATTTTCTTGAATAATTAAATATACAAAGTGAATTCATAAAATTTAAGGCAAACTACAAAGATGGTATCTATCCTATTATAAGCTAAGATCGAACAAAATTCTATGCAAAAAACAACATGAACCCATTAAAAAGTGAATTAAAACAAACCCAATAAGCAGAAAAATAAAAAAAAAGAGTGAGAATTTATTATTACTTGTATAAAATAAACTTCAACGGTGATTAACGGAAAAGCTTTTTTTAACTGAAATAACGATAAGAAGACAAAAAAAGAAGAAGAAATGGGTTTATCTAGATCGAATAAAGCTAATGTTACTTTGTTCTATGGCTGTTGGGTTTGTGAGAGAGGGTAGGCTGCTGAGTGAGAAAAAGCATGAGAACGACAATGAAAAAATCCAAAAACAAAGAGAATTAAATTTGATTTTAAAGGTAAATTTGTCATTACAATCTCCTTAATAATAATTTTTTTCTCCATTTCTCTTTTATAAAGTATTGTTATTCATTATACTATCTAACAATTATTGTACTGTAGATGTCATGTTTTTCAAATTTTCCCATTACTTTTAGCTAACCCCTCGCCATTTCAAAAGGCTTAAGCTTTGTGGAGTAATTATTATCCACTCATGACTTGGTTATGCCCGTACAACTCTATAAGGCACCGTTCACTTCCCCTCTCTTCCTCTTTTCTTAGTTTGACCTTTTTAAATCTCTTGACTTCCTCTTTAATCTTCATGGTCTACCCTAAAAAAATCTACACTTATTTTATTTATTGCCTCTGACTTTCTCATTCTTCAACCTATATAAGCTCTTCTTTCCATCCCCTTTCCTCATCACTTGTCACTCATTGCCTAGTTCTTTTCTTCAACCTCCGTTAAACATTAATTAATTATTGTTTTGCTTCTTTTTCGTATTTTGGAATGATGAGTGCTGCAGTTGAAGAATACTGCTTCGGAACTGGAAGCAACGCTGAAAGGAAATACAAGGGAGTGCGTCGTCGAAGATGGGGTAAATGGGTGTCTGAAATCCGAGTTCTAGGCACACAGGAACGCCTTTGGTTAGGCTCTTATTCCACACCGGAAGCTGCTGCCATTGCCCATGACATTGCTTTCTATTGTCTGCGTCGATCATCTTCCTTAAATGCTCTCAACTTTCCTTTCATGTTACCTCCAAATGTCAAAGCAAACATGTCTCCAAAGTCTATACAGAAAGCAGCATCGGATGCTGGCATGGCAGTCGATGCCCAGATGATGGTGACCAGGCCCATCAACAATGAAATCAAGGCAAATGAAATTGAAAACAGTAGTGGGTCGTGGGAAGGAAGTGCGGGAAAAGAAGGGGAGGCTTTGAGCATTTCCGTTGAAGATTATCTCTAGAGTTTAATCAATCTCTGAATAAAATGCCATTAATTTTAGATAATTTTGTATATAGAAATTAGAATGTAGTATTACAAATAGTGCTGCTGATTTGCTCAGAACTCAGTCAGAAGAGAAAGCAACGGCTAGGGCTAGGCTAGGGCCAGGGCTAGCTAGTTTAATTATTTAGTTTAGAAAAATTTCTCCTCCTTTTGGAGCTTGGGAATGGCACCTTGATAACTGCACGTGAGGTGGGTGATTGGGCATTGTATGATTCGTCAAATCAACAACATGAAACCTTTTGGAAATTCAAATCCAATTCATCAGTTGACTGACTATCTGCAACTTTTGACTAAAAATTTAATGGACTTGGTAAATTTAGCAACTTCCTATTTGGCCGACATAATTTACCGAAGGATTAAATATTCAATTGATCCTTATATTATATTTTTTTTTGTTCGTTTGATTTTTAAAAAATAAAATCTATTTGAATTTTCATTTCATCATTTATATTAATTTTTTGAACTAATATTATTAATTAATTGATTGATGTGACAATAAATATCTATGATAATTGATAAAAATGTCTCATCATCAGTATCATTTATCATAAAAAAAAATTAAAAAATCTATAAAAATTAAAATAAAAATTGATTTTTTTTAAAAAAATCAAAATTAATTTTTGAAAATTTGAAAATCTCAATTTTTTTTAAGAAAATTTTGGAAATTAAAAAATTATAAAAATGGCAAAAAAAATTATAAAAAATCAAAATATAAATCTAAAAATTCAAAATGAAAAAGGAAAATTAAAAAGAAAAAGAAAAAAAATGATTTTTTAAAGATATAGAAATTTCAAATTTTAAAATAAATCTGAAAATTCAAAATTAAAAAAATCTAAAAATTCAAAATTAAAAAAAAAAAATTTAAAAGGCAAAAAATTGGGGAGACAATATGGATTTCTTGTGCCTTAATGTGGTTTTCTTTGATCAAATCACAAGAAAGTGTTATTAAGAACTTATTAGATGATGATGATAAGTTTCATTACTTTCTTTTTCCCTTCGATTGCCGTAATCACCTGGAATTTCAATATTTTGGAAATTGTATAAAACCAAGTAGTACATAAATGAAGAAAAGTGAGCTAATGATAGCTTCCAGAATTTTTAACAGAAAAGAAGAAAAAAAAAAATAAGAGAGAGAGAGAAGAGAATTTTGAGAAGAATAAAGAAGAAAGAGAAAGTTGTTATGGAGGAATTGTTAAATTCTCATTATGCCTGGCTCCCTTTTTGTAACAGAATTTGTACTGCTCAGAACCCAGTCAGCATTTAGCTGAATCACTCAGCTTACAACGTTATAGAAATGGGAGAAAATCCGTTTGTTTTGGCAGCGAAAGCTATTGGAAGCAAAGTTAAAGAATTAGATCAGGGCGTCTTATTGCTGTTGCTGGATCGCCAAAATTACATCACATGTCTATGATATTAAGTTTGGGTAGACAGATCGACGCCGATTAGCCCCAGACAGGCTGACTGGCGCCGGTGGCGTCTTCACCCTCCTCTTCTCTTCCCCTTTTCTTTACCCATTTCTTTTTTTTTTTTTTATTAAAAATATTCAAATTATATTTAAAATATTTTTTTGAATATTCTAAATTTTTTTTAAATTAAATTTTTTTATTTTTTATACTGATGTGGCACTAATGACGTAGCATTGATTAGGTATTTTTGTCATGTGTCATGCTCTAATTGGGTGTTTATTGTCACGTCAGCCATTAACTAACGATGTTAATCCAAAGAGATGTGAATGACAGAATGAAAATTTGAATACCAAATGACCCATTTTATTCTTCAAATACCAAACGGATAAAAAATGTATAGTATAAAGATCAATTGAATATTTAACTCTTTCCCAAAAGATCAAAACTTAAAGTTCATTAAAAACGACCCATTGTTGAAGTAATGACAAGTTATTTGATTGAAGATTTCTTAAGAAGGTTTCGTTTAATCAGTATCTATAGGTATCAATTAAAAATTATTTATTTATTATTTTAATTATTTTATATTAAATATATTATTTTTATTAAATTCAATAAAATATGATGCATTAATTATAATTATTTTTATATATATCATTTTAACCAGTGTCATTAGACACTAGTTAACATTTTCCTCTTAAGAATTGGTGTAGTAAAATCTAATATTTTTTAGGATCCTATTAACTGCGGCTATAGGTATTAGTTTTTTATATTTAATGTATTATTTTTACTTAATTTAAAGAAGAAAATTCATCAATTGTTCTTTTTTTTTTTCTTAAATATTATCTTAACCAATAACACTAAGTATTGATTAACATTTTTTTAGTTTTATATAAAAAAATTGATTCATCAAGTTCAGAATTAATTTCGAATAATAAATTAAATCCTACTAATAAAAATCCATTTTATTCCGTTTATTTTATCGCAATACCAATCATTAGAAGTCGAGAACAAGTAATTAAGGTCAAACCGAACATGAGTAATGACTTCAGGAAAAAGTCAAACTTTTTTTTTATGAAGAATACAAGTCAAATTTTAAAAAACGTTAACTTTTTTCAACATGAATAATCAACATTGAGGCATTATTTAGTTTGTGTTACATGCTTCCTAATCCTAAACGTGAAAAAACAAGCGACAAAAGGTACTCATAATTTCATAATCAATTCAAAATCAAACTCCAAATTCAGTATAGTATACTATAATATATTTGAAGTAGTATACCTAAAGTTATTTCCTTACTAAACAAGTTGCAAATCAGAAACCCACTTACTTTTACCATTCAATGCTCCAAAAGGCCCAAAACAAAAGTTGAAACCAGTATAACCGGTACCCCGTCATATTGGCCGATTTTAAGATAAAATAAAAAGATCAATTTGATTTGACCCGTATACCAATTGGTACAATATTTTAATTTTTTAAATTTTCACTTATTTAATCTTTTAAATCAATTTTTAATATTGTTTTAAATTTTTATCGTGATCATTTTTATTTTTTATAATTATATTTAAAAATAATTTAAAAATAAAATATATTCATTAAATTAGATTATATTAATAATTATTATACATTTTAAATATTTTTATATTTATTTAATGTTTAAAATTTTTTAATACTAAATAGTTATAGTTTTAAAATTTATATTTATATTTGCATAGAAAGTATATTTACATGTATATATAATATATATTTTATTAAAAAATTTGAAAATATGATATATATATAAATAATATTTGAAAAATATCGATAAATCCAAAACGGGATACCAAAATATATCGATGATAATAAAAACGGTAAACGATGGTAACCGGTATATCTGTCGATAATCCAAATCCATGCAAACAACTAAAAAAGCAATTAAAACACAATTTCTAACATACTTGAAGCAAATGCACTAGGCTTATTCTGCTAACTGACCAAGTTTCCTGAACCCAACAGTACTTATTCTTTAGCAAAAACATGTGCCAAATTGGAATCCAAATGTAATGAACAAATTAACAGTACAAACTAAAAGGCAAGGCAGCAGCTATATGGTGCATGTTGCTACTCCATCTTCTGCTGGAGCTGTGAGAAGGTTATGGGAGCAGTAGGAAGCTTCCTAGGAGAGTTGCTCTCCAGTACTACATATCTGGCTGCTGCACTGCCTTCAGATACCGGTTTCCCAACACCCACCATGGAACTTCGTCTTGTACCATGAGCCGAGAGAAGAAGTCGGAAAGTCCAGTTAAGTACTTTGGGTGCAAAAACCCTAAGGAGGAGGAATGTGTCGTGCCAACTCGGGTACTTCACGTAAGCATCTCCCCGGCAGGCCCCTGAAACAATCAGCCTGGCAAACTCTTCCACAGGCCCACCACTCACTTGTAGCTGTAACAAATATGTACATTACTCTCACATGGCAAAGCATGCAGATCATATATAGTTTTCTTTTTTTTTGAAAAGCATGATTTATTGCAAAGAAGATGTCCCTTTTACAAACCAGAAAAACAGCATGCTGCAAAACAGAACTAAGGACTATAAAACAACAAATCTGACACCCTATTAACACCAGATTTGGCTAGCTTATCAGCCTCACCATTAGCCTCCCTCAAAATATGAACAATTTCCCAGTTTTGAACCGCAGCTCGAACAGACTCTAGAGATCTTATAATTCTCAAAATCCGCCATGGGGCTCTACTCGGATTCCTAACCCAAGCAACAACCATCTGGCAATCACATTCAATTATAAGTTTATGCGATAGCACCCAAGACGAAGCACCAAAAATGAGGAAGGCTTCTTTGACGGCCCTTAATTCAGCCTCAAATGCCTTAGCAGAACCGATAGATTTAGAAAAAACTGCTTTCACCATACCTTGATTGTCGCGCAAAATACCGCCAATCCCCGCAGGACCGGGGTTACCACGCGCCGAACCATCGACGTTGAACTTAAGGCAGCCGGCAAATGGCTTACTCCAATTCACATCTACACCAACTTTCATTTCCCTCTTCATTCGACAAATAGCAGGTGACCACTTGGACTGCGAAAGCAGCCCTTCCTCACAAGGCCATTTAGCCTTGGACCATAAAGCGAGTCTAAGTCTAATAGAGTCCAGTAACTGCCAAACAGCAACATTTTTCCTATTAAAAACAATATCATTCCTGTGCAACCAAATAGACCAAAGTGCAACAAAAAAACACATTCTCCACAATTTGCTGCAATGATTTGCTGGGAACGCATGCTGCCACGCAAGAAAAAAACCCACGGCACTCTTTGGCGTGGACCAAGAAATACCCCAAGAAAGACAGCAATGAGCCCACACAAACCATGAGACTCTGCATGTAAAAAATAGATGCTCTGTAGTTTCAGGCATCAGATTGCATAGTGGACACAGAATCGGACCATTAACAATAAGACCTCTCTTGCTGAGTTCAACTTTGGTAGCAACGCTGCCTCTCAAAACTTGCCAGCAAAAGATTTCCACCTTCGGAGGCGCATAACCGGCCCATATAAATTTCCAATGATCCCATTTAAGTGAGGACTCACTCAACACAGAATGGAAGAAAGAATTAGACGAGTAAACGCCACTGTAGGTGTGCTTCCAAACAACTGAATCAAAGGAGTTTCTGAAGAGCACTTGATTTCCCAGCAGATCCAACAGGGATTCCCACTGCTGAAGCTCCCAATCGAACAATCTTCTTCGGAGGTTAACCTCCCAATGCCATTGATTATTAAGCCATTTGCCAAAATCCGCTACTTTCCCGCTTTTAGAAACAGCTACCGCAAAGACTCTTGGAAACTGCTCTTTAAGGATAACGCCTTCGATCCATTCATCCTGCCAAAAATTAATGGAGCTGCCATCACCTGGAAGAAAACACAACCCAGCAGACAAAAAAGGATGAAAATGATTTGAAGGCATAAGGGGTCGAATAATGTTTCTCCAGGTTGGGGACATTTTCCGATACCAGCTGCATGAAGGAAGCAAATTTCCCACCGATGACTCATATTTCCCGGCTATGACTGATCTCCATAAAGAGGAACGCTCATTCCCAAATCTCCAGATCCATTTATTGAGCATCGCTCTGTTCTTAAGCCTTAAATCAACTAGACCGAGTCCTCCAAATTCCTTGGTATTACAGACAGACTTCCAATTAACCATATGCATCTTCTTCACCGACGAAGAACCACCCCAAAGGAATCTTCTGACCATTCTATCCAGCTCATCAGATACAGTACGAGGGATTTGAAGTATAGACATATAATAAATGGGCAGAGAAGACAACACCGATTTAATAAGAGTCAATCTGCCCCCAATAGAGAGTAAATTACCTTTCCAGCCGGCAAGCCTCTTGTTGAATTTCTCAATGATAGGACTCCACAATGAGATAGAGTTCGCTCCGAGCCCCAAGGGGAGACCGAGATAAAGGGAGGGGAGACGACTGCTCAGACAACGGATATTCGAAGCCCACCGATCAGTGACACTTTGCTCCACCCCAACTCCAAAAAGACTGCTCTTTTTGAAATTAACTTTGAGGCCTGATAACAACTGAAAGCACTTTAGAATTCTTTTAACATTCCTAACCTGCTCCTCCAAAGGCTCACAGAAGATAATTGTGTCATCCGCAAACTGAAGATGAGATATGGACACAGACCCCTGATCAATAACCATACCCCTGAAAAGGCCAATAGAAGTAGCCTTATTAAGAAATAAGCTCAAAACTTCAGCAACCAGATTAAACAGTAAGGGGGAGAGGGGACAGCCTTGTCTCAACCCTCTGCTCATCCTGAACTGTTCCGTTGGCACCCCATTAACTAGGACTGATAATGAAGCTGAAGATAAACACGACTGAATCCAAGACCTCCACTTATCCCCAAAGCCCATTCTACCCATAACAAAATCAAGAAAGGACCAATCCACACAATCATAGGCTTTTTCGAAATCCACCTTAAATATCATACCACCCTCTCCATTAGTCTTCATAGAATGGATAACCTCATTGGCAATTAAGGAGCAGTCCAGAATTTGACGCCCCGGGATGAACGCGAACTGGTTTTGCCCAACAATTTCCCCCACCGATTGCCTCAGGCGATTGGCAAGAACTTTGGCTAGAATTTTATAAACACTGCCCACCAAGCTGATAGGACGATAATCACTAATGGAGCACGGAGAGTCACATTTAGGTATAAGAGAAATAAAAGACGCATTTAAACAGTTATCAATAAAACCAGTGCTATGGAAATTATTCATGAACGACATAACCTCACCCTTCACCGTGACCCAGAAGGACTTAAAGAAATTCAGATTAAAACCATCCGGCCCCGGAGCTTTGTTGCCATCGCAGCCTTGGATGACACCCCAAACCTCTTCCTCCGAGAAAGGCCGCTCAAGATTAGACGAACTTTGCGCTGATAATGACTTAAAACTGCACTTGATATCTTTGAGCCTGGCTGCCTTTGTAGAGTTGAAACGGTTTTTGAAATACGACCCAATGGCCTTCTTGAGAACCCTAGGTTCATCGAACACCTTCCCATCAATCAACAAATTCCCAATGTGGTTCTTACGACTCCTAGCTGTGGCGACAATATGGAAAAATTTAGTATTCCTATCACCCTCTTGTGCCCATTTTAATCTCGATTTTTGGAGCCAAGTTTGTTCTTCGATACGATACAGTGACCATAAATCAGCCTTCTTATTCCATAACTCTTCTCGCAGCTGGTTTCCCACCTGTCCCTGTTGTACACTATGTTCGAGGCCAGCAATCTCCTTTTCAAGTTCCACGATGTTGTCGAAATCAGCCTTATGATGCCTAATAGACCAGTCTTTAATGGCTGGTTTCAAATTTTTCAACTTGAACCATATACCCCACCCCGAAGGCCGAGAATATCCTGTAGAATTCCAAGCATTCTGGATAACAGAATGAAAGCTCCTATCTTCCAACCAGTTGTTGAAGAACCGAAAAGGTTTGGGCCCCCAATTGACGCTCTCTTCAACAATCAACACTGGATTATGATCGGAAAGAGAACGGGGAAGAGCCTTTTGTTTGATTGAAGGCCATAAAGCAACCAGACCAGGCGATAAAAGGAACCTATCCAATCTGCTGAAAGACGGAACGACCCTATTATTGGTCCAAGTGTATTTATCTCCTGACATCGGCAGATCCATGAGTTCAGCTTGATTAATAAAGTTTGAAAATAGCAACATAGGAGTAGTGCTGAACACTGATCCGATTTTCTCATCAGGGCTTCTAACCACATTGAAATCACCCCCTAGACACCATAGACAGTCATAACCCTGTAACACACCCACAAGCTCATCCCAAAAGGCAGCTCTTTCACCATCCTCATTTGGAGCATAGATATTCACGAACCCACATCTTATATTGTTCGCCTTTAACGAGCCAATCAGAAGAATGAAACGAGGTGAAATAATTTTCGACTCAACTAAGAAGAAGTCCTTCCGCCAGAAGATAATGAGACCCCCAGCGGAACCCACCGACGCCGAGAATTCCATCTCAACAGGGGAGCATCCCCAGACCTTTCTAATAAACTTTGAATCAATAGACTGAAGCTTTGATTCCTGAATAAAAACCATCTCTGGCCTCCAATACAAAACCAAATTCCTCAAGGCCATAACCTTAATACTACCTCCCAGTCCCCTAACATTCCAAGAGATAATCTTCATTAAGAAAAGAAACACACCTGATAACGAACCAAAAACGCAGTGGACTGTTACTCATTTGCCTCACGATCTTTCTTTTCCAGTTGAGCAAATCCATCGATGATATCCTGCTTCTCCCCATGGAATTCGATCCCCAGCTCAGTACTGACTAGCCATGTCGCCTCAGCCTCCTTCAAGATATTCTTATTCCTTGATCTGATGTCACTATCCGAAACAGATAGTTCAAGGTGGTTTAGGTCCTCGCAACTGACATTATCGCAAATCGCTCTCAGCTGTTTCCTAATTTGCCTCCTCTTCCTCACTGCAGAAATGGTGGACTTCCTCGGCACTGGAACCTTTCTCTTCTTATAATTCTTCTTCAATTTTTTGGAACCCTCCTTCTTCCTAAGTTTCCTGCTCGATCTCAGTCGCTTCATAGGAGCAGAAACCATAGGGCACACAATGGAAGGGCTTAACTCTCGGACCAACAGAGTAGGGGATGAGCTATTGACAGGACCCAATAAATCCAACCCATTAGACTCCACAAGTTGAAAGCCCACACCCACTTCAACAGATGACCCAACAGCCCCTTTATGACCCTCATTCACGAGAGCCCCACCATCCCATTCCCAATCACGGAGAGAGTCGGCGACACGCGAACCACATACTGAGCCTTCGCTGATACCTTCATTAACTGGGGACACAGGGCAGACAGCATGCACTAACCCGCCCACCAAACTGCCAGATTGCACAGGAATCGAAAAAGCTTTGCTTACCTCATCAATGTTTTTGCGCTGTACGGAGGGAGCCGTGCACTGAATTGCCATGCATCTGCGGATGCCCTCTGACACCAGAACTTTACCCCTGATCTCTTCGGTAACTACCTTGTTAGGAGAGGAGCTTGGTGATTCATGCGGCAATGGAACAGAAAATGAGCCAACTCGAGCTCTCATGTTAGCAACACCCGCAGGGACCTCAAGAACTGAAACTGAGATTTTAAAAGATTTATCCCTCACCGTGACTAACACAGAGGACGGAATACTCAGCTTGCTATCAACCAAGATTAACATGCACGCAACGTCGAATCTCCTCCTATTTGCTGTGTTATCATCGAGTCTGATGAAAGAACCCCATCTGTTACCCAAAGAACTGAAAAACCCTTCATGCCAAACCTGTAGCGGCACATCAAACAAGTTTACCCAGACAACAATCTCTTTGTTGAGGACAGCATCATTCCATGGTTCAATGGTCTCAAACCAGGGGGCCAAACATTCGCTTCTATCGTTGAGGACAAGATCCATATGATCTACACTTTCGAAAATAACAAGAACCGAGACACCCCCCATCGGACATACCTGACAGTGGATACCTTCTAAAACCATGGCCTCTTGAACCGATTCGATATAAGCTTCCTTCATCAATCTTCCTTTTGCACTCCTTGATAACCACTCCATTTCAGCCTTAGGGATTTGCAGATTGAAACTGCAATCCCTCTCGGACAAATTGACTCGATTCATATGAAGAGTCGGGTTGGGAAACCCAGGCGGCACAAGGTCTTCCACTTCGATGTAAACAGCCTCCTTATGAGGCAAGCCCACAAGA
Source organism: Fremontodendron californicum (assembly GCA_030761205.1). Classification (NCBI taxonomy): domain Eukaryota; kingdom Viridiplantae; phylum Streptophyta; class Magnoliopsida; order Malvales; family Malvaceae; genus Fremontodendron; species Fremontodendron californicum. The sequence continues at coordinate 3,758,620 of JAULJL010000026.1, forward strand.
ACTTCTTTATACGATCTATTGACACCAGCATGAACGGAAACCTTACCCTTAGACCCAACGCCTTCCCCAAATCGGACAGATGGAAGTTCCGATTGAGATCTACTTCTGTTAATACCGGAATGATCATGGACCAATACCTGAGGCCCTCCGCCTTCCACGCTTCTGACAGATGGGTTATCCGAATGGTATCTTCTGCTATCCGACCAGCCATGAGAGGCTTTATTCACTCTTATCATTCGACCATCGATCATCCTCTTGTTTCCTTCTTTGATGGCCTCCTCCATCTCATGTTGTAGCTTGTATCTGACAAAGGCAAATGTATAAGGTCTCTTAGGTTGTTTCCTGGAAATGAAAACATCCACCACTTTCCCGAACAGCCCAAACAACTCCCATAGTGCTTGTCTAGAAACCCTGGGACTCAAGTTCCCAACGAAGACATTGTGTAAGCTATCCCTCCATAAACTCCCCATGAAACTCTGCCCCGAACGCCGATTATTCTCCCGGTGATAAAACGGCGCAATCCGGTGATAGGAAACCTGAGGGTTCCTCGACGTTCCAAAGGACTGGCGACCATTCATATTTTGAGCCTATCTGCCTAATTCAAGATCCGAGATGACGTTGGAGATCTGGATGATTTGATCAAACCAAGCTAATTTTGGTATGTAGTGACATGAACATGATAGGAACGGGTGCAGCGAGCGAGCAAACGAGCAACGGCAATTTGCTGTGGTGGTTTTAGGCTTGATCTGTTAGCTGTAGCAGCAGTTACTGTTTCACTATTGGTAGATATTAATGGAGCTGAAAATCTGAAAGTGATAACATGGATGGAGCTTCAGGTGATAATCAAGACGCAGCCGACAAACCTCCGAGGAAGAAAGAGATAGCACCGACAAACCTCCTAGGAAACAGATCTGGAATTTTGAGGCAAGTATCTCCTACTGGTTAAAGCAGAAAAGCTGGTACCTGTCTTGATTGACTTGCTTCTTGATTCATCAAGAGAAGGGCTTGCGAGATGATACTAACAGTACTGGATGCAGTCTGTGGATGTGCCAATCGCTAGAACTCCACTTCAAAACTATCAGAACCACAGGATTCAGAACCAATCGGACATGTAGAAGTTGCAAGAAACATCAACAAATCTGAACTCAAACTGTCGGTTTTCCTATTCAAGATCTAAGGTTTCACCTAAGCGTAAAAGAGTTGAAGAATTCAAGAAATTACAGCCATCCAATCTAGATCTTTGCTTGACTCCAAGCTTTACGGGCAAGCGAGTACCGGATAACATACGACCAGGGACTCCATCTATGAACTCGAAGGAATCTGTCACGACGATGTGCTTTGAAAATGGGTTTGAGATTCCAATTTTTACTAATGTTTCTTCTCCACCTTTTCCTAGTAGATTCGCAAAGTTCAAGGAGGATGAACATGAACAAGACACGCTAGAAACCTTAAACAGTTTGTTTGTGGATGTCATTCAACAAGTACCAAAAGATGCACCATTCCTCGATGAGATATGCACCACCAAGGATGATGGAATAATACTTGTAATGGAGAATGCATCCACTGTTGTGCAAAGAAAGCTTCCTCTCAAACGCATAAATTTGGGAAATTTCATATATGAGCCTGACAAGCCTAAAAAGCCAAGAAGGGGTGTTGGTTAGATTCAAAACACTAACTCAAGTGTTAATTGGGAAGGCAGCCCAATTAAAGATGAAATTGCCAACCTTCCATATTCAGATTTGCTTTCTCTTTCTTTTCCTTTTTCTTTTATTATTTTTATTGTTTTTATTTTTATTTCTTATGTTTCTTTGTTAATTGTGTTTATTGTTTTTAAGTTCATTTAGGCTGCATAAGTTTCTTTTGTTTAATAATTCTTTTCTCTTACATATAATTCTTGCATTGGGGGATAATAGCATTACATTAATGACAATGTAAGAATTATGTGTGGGGGGAAGAATTTAGGATTTTATTTAGAGTGTTTTGTTTTTGAGTCTTTTTTTATGTTGTTTTTCTTTCTGATCCTTGTTTTGAAAATAACTAGATGTAAATATAATTTTTTTAACCCCGGTTAAATGGCGGATAACGGTACTCCGTGATTATTTAAGTCGGTTCCATCAGCTACCCACAAAACTGATATTGTATATAAATTTCTCTTTCAATTTCTCTTTCATTTTTTTTTCCAGGATGGATGATATTCTTACAAGATTGCAAAAACGATTTCCTCCTTTTCCTCGAAATATTTTACTGAAGCTTTACCAAGTTCGACTTGAAAGATTAAGAATGCTTATGCACAAAGGGATTCCTGACGACATACGTTGGATAATTGAAGCCAAGGTACGTGAAGATGAATATCTTCCTGTTTTGCATTTACCAGGTACAGGTAGAAGCACTTTTGCAAAGAAGCGACGAGCAAAGCGCATGAGTTCAAATTGCCACAAATGTGCACGATGGACGTGTAACGGTAAATGTCGTTCTATTGGGATTCCGTCCTCTAATCGAGATGATAAAATTGAATTCATTAAGGATGGACTGAGTAAGGAGAATTTGGGTAATATCCAACTTTCTCTTGAGACGCATCCTAGTGGAGACGTACAAAGAGAAATTCTTGATTTATGGCCGCAATTCCAAAGGGAATGGCAACATCTTGGGAATCTGATGTTAAAAGACCCTGTTTGCCAGCTTGTAAGAAAACTGGATGGGAAGCATATCCTCGACTCATAGAAGGCGTTTAAGCCGTTTCTGGACGTAAAACCAGAGGAAGATGTGAGCCACAATCACAACTACAATAAATGACTTCTCAGCTTTTGGTTTGATTTGCAATAACTTTATTTCGGTTTAATTTACGTGTTATTCGATTTGTGTAATTATTCTCATTTTTTTTATTTGTCTTTTACGATTGATTTTTCTTCTCTTTTTTATTTTCTTCCTGAAATCACGCAAAAATCTTTTGTTAGGTTAACATTTTCTTCTGACAGGTCAAATACACTTTCGGCGACATTATTACTCTTGACTTTTACGGTTGATTTTTCTTCTCTTTTTGATTTTCTTCCTGAAATCACGCAAAAATCTTTTGTTAGGTTAACATTTTCTTCTGACAAGTCAGATACACTTTCGGTGACATTATTACTCTTGTCTGATTCACTACTCAGTCCTCTATATATTACACCATGTACTCATTCTCTTTCAGGCACTCGAAAAAAAGAAAAAAAAATGGAAAGTACTTCGTCCCAACGCATTAAAAAAATTTGTGTTTTTGGAGGTGCTTATCCAGGGAAAAATAACATATTCGCTGATGAAGCCATAAGAGTTGGAGTAATACTTGCCCAACAAAAGATCCAGTTGATTTATGGAGGCGGTAGTACGGGTTTAATGGGAGCAGTCGCTACAGCAGCACACGCCGGAGGAAGTCCAGTTCTAGGAATCGTGCCAAAACTATTCACAGATTTTTGTGGACCTACCTTGGGTAAGGAAATACAAGTCTGGAGTATCCCTGAACGGATAACAATCATGTACCATTCTGCCGATGCATTCATTGCTTTACCAGGAGGTCTGGGTACATTGGAAGAAATAGCTTGCGTGGCTTCTTGGTCATCTTTGGTCACAAATAAGAAACCCATTGGTTTGCTTAATATTAATGGTTATTTTAGTAATTTGCTTTTATATTTAGATAATGCTGTGGATAATGGATTCATGTTTTCAGAGGCAAGGAGAACCATAATTTCTGCTACAACCATTGAAGATTTACTTAAAAAGCTCCAAGCTTATGAGTGTTTATCTGCTACGGTTGTTTCGCAAACGCTCGGAAAAAGAAAAAGAGATATGGACGAGCAAGGAGTGGATTGCACTTTGTCTTTGTGACATTATCTAACATTTTGCTTGTTGTGTCTCAGTTATAATAAGTGGTTAGCAACCTCTGCAGGTAATATCTCCTAAATTCTACCTTTAAAATTTGACATTGGGGACAATGTCATATTTTAGTAGGGGGTAAGGGACATATTTTGCTAATTTAAAAAAAAAACAAAAAAAAAAAAAAAAAAAAAAAAAAAACTTAAGAAGTATTCATTCTGAACAAGGTCTGAGTAAGGGAGACTTGAGACATACCTTGTCAGTTTGATTTCTTCTTTTCAAAAAAAAAAAAAAAAAAAGAAAAAAAGAAAAAAAAAAGAGTTTGTTGTGTTTTAAGCAATTTAGAAGTTTTCATTCTGAACAAGGTCTGAGTAAGGGAGACTTGAGACATACCTTGTCAGTTTGATTTTAATCTTTTTATGTTTACTTGTTAATTTTTGTTTAGTATTTTAGGATTATTTAGGTTGCATGGTTTTGTTTTGTTTTGAGTCTTAGTTGTTCCTATTCTTATGTTATTAGTTCTTTTCTCTTACACATGATTCTTTCATTTGAGTTAATAGACTTACATTGAGGACAATGTAAGAATTAAGTGTGGGGGGGAATGATTTAGGATTTCTTTTATTTTTGTCTACTTTTTTTTTTTTCTTTATTATTATTATTATTATTTTTTTGTGAGTTTTAGTTCCTTTTTAATACAATGATGAGATATGAATTGCATAAGTCTAAAACAGATTTATTAGTGAGAAGATTTTCATAAGAATTGAGCTTGATGTCAACCTTTTTATGAGCCAATGTTAATATGATATGTTGATTGAGAAAGAAGCATGTTTAGACTTAATCTGACTTGTATAATCATCATTGTGAGTTTTTGAGCCTATAATGATTGATGCATTATACAAATCAATCTAATTTCTTTCTTGAGTGCTCTTATGATTACATGATTCTCTAGAACTTGCTTTAAACCGTTTGAGACTATATTGATACATGTGACAACATGAATATGATAGAGGCATTAGGATTTTTAGCCAGGGCCAAACAGCCATCCCTTATTGATGTTCCAAGAGAACACACCCTTAGTGAACCAATTTGAGCCTACATTGAATAAGCTATCTCTTTGGTAACCATAACTTGTCCCTAACCTAAATATACTTATATCTTTACCTTTGTTCCAAAGATGAATTAGCATGTTTTGAGACAAGTTGCAAAGACAAGGGATATTTTTAGTTAAAAATTTGGGTTAGAAACAAGAAATAAGTGTGGGGGGGGGGAAAGAAAAGAAAAGTCAAGAGAAAAAGAAATGAAATACTGGCAAATACATTCCTATGTAAAAAAAAAAAAAATATATATGAATCATCTCTTGAATTTGTGGAAAAAGAAAAAGATGTTACAAAGTCGTTTAGAATGAAGAAAAGGCCCAACATAAATATCCGGCCTAGGTGACTATGTACTTGTAAAGAGTTTTGAGAAGTTTCTTTGTATAATCTTTTTATGTCTCTAAACTTTATGAACTCTTTGGAACCTTTGTGATATCTTTATCCTTTTGTTCTTCAACCACATTACAAACCCCTTGGCCCCATTACAACCTTGATTAAAGACCTCTTGATTCATGAAGTTGTATGATCTAAATAGTGGAGAATAGGTGGACAAGCAAGAATATGGTAGAAGTGTTTTCATGAGATTGGTTGAGTGTAAACACTTTACCACTACTTTAAAGAGTGAAAATCAAGAGAGTATCCCATGTGAGAAGTTGAGATTAAATTTGAACATGCACTATTTTGATTGAGATATGTTATGTTAATATTGGCTTAACTCAAACAATTTACATTCAAGCATGAATTTTTGTGAAATTCTTTAAGCTATTGATTAGTTTATAAGACTTGTTCAAAGATTGTCTCTAATTTGTATTGAAAGGATTATGAATAAATATTTTTAGTATATGCAGTTTATTTATATTTTAGTTTTTCAATGTTTGTGGGTATCGTTCTAGTAAACCCTCACGAGACTAAACTCGTCCACTAGGGACACCTAGGGGTTTAAAGGCTTGTGTCACATGCTAAGTGCCACCGTGATTTCCTACGAAAGTGGATTAGATTAGATTTTCTTATTTTATTTTTATTGAGTCGTTGCTAGGGACTAGCAACAATCTAAGTGTGGGGGTGTGATAACTCGTATAATTATATAGTTTTTAGTTATGTTTTATTATTGTTTTGTGTCAAATACGAGTTATTATTGTTTAGTCTAATTGTGTTTATGATCTTTTATATTTTTATGTAATTTGGTGTTTTTCACAAGTTTCTTTGAGTGATTTCAGATTACTAGAATTAAGGGCAAATCCAGTTCAGTTCCAGTTCCGACACCTTTTGCCATATCAGCTATATCTGGAGTTTCACTGAAGCAATAAGGCTGAAATTTGTAGCCATGCAAAGCTAAGAGGCATATCTATCTTTTTCATGTTTTACACTTCTTAAAACGGAGTCGTTTTCCCTAGCGAAATCGACCATCAAGTTGGCTGATGTGCAATGACGTCTGTGCTGACATGTTTTCGTATTATGCCCATATCTTCTTATCCACATCAGCAAATGAGCTGATTCCAACGGCTATGGTTCCGTAACTGATAGGGGAACCTTTGTCTAGAAGACCATGTGATCAGATCAGGCCTCCAATATTGAAGAAATCGACCATCAAGGTGGCTGATGTGCAATGACGTCTGTGCTGACATGTTTTCGTATTTTGCCCATATCTGCTTAACCACATCAGCAAATGAGCTGATTCCAACGGCTATGGTTCCGTAACTGATAGTGGAAACGTTTTCTAGAAGACCATGTGATCAGATCAGGCCTCCAATATTGACGAAATCGACCATCAAGTTGGCTGATCAAAATCGTCATATACCTACCTTTGAAATTTGTAAAGCTTGTCTCTTGTCATTTAGCCCTCCAAAATGTGTATAAATAGAGGGCCTTGGATGATTGTAAGGGATCATATTGTACATAGGTAGGATATTAGCCATTTTAATAAAATTCTCTAAGTTTTCTTCTTCTTTCTTTTCTCTAGTTTTCTTTCTTTTCTCTAGTTTTCTTTTTCTTTAGAGAGAGCAAGAGGTTGGATAATTAATATTCTTCCTCTTCTTCTTTCTTTCTTTTATTTTCTTCTTAGATTTTCTTTAATTTTATGTTTATGTTTACAATGCCTATGCTAGGCTAAACTTCTATTTGGTTAAGGGTGATTTCAAAGCCCTAGACATGTTTTATAATTGATTTTCAGATTCTATCTATCATTAATTTTCTATCAAAGTTGCTTATGTTCTTCTACAAGAATTGTTCATGATGTTGTCTTGATTTGTTTAGGTGTACAACTAGATAGATCTTGATAATTATCTATTGCTAGTTTAGGAGTCTTGATCCGTGTAATTGTCTTGATTTCCTATTCATAAGTGGCAATTTGTGATTAATGATTATGGTCAAGTTTTCAATAATTGCAAAGTGGAACATAACCTAAGTTGAACAATCCGAGCTTATGTGTTTGTTGCTTAGATCAACCTATCTTTCTCATCATAAAGCTGCCATTAAATTGAATCTAGAGAGCTTATTCTAGGTTGTTTGATGGTTAGAGATTAAATAGAGAGCTTGTTCTATTTAACGACAAACTAAGGAAAGATTGGGATAACAGAGCTTGTTGTTATCTACGGTTGTTAACTTTGATAGTTGGTTGATATTGATAGATCTGAAATTGATTCTTAATGATGTCTAGTGGTGGAGAATGAAACCTTAACCATATTTTTCATATTTGATTCTTCTTACTTACTTGTTTTCTTACTTTTCTAGTTTGCTTATTTTTAAAAGTATATTTATTTTTATTGGCTGGTTATACCGCCTAATTTGTATATTAACTTTGTTTTACTTTTATTGGCTGGTTATACCGCCTAATTTAGTATATATATTTTTATTGGCTGGTTATACCGCCTAATTTAGTATATATATTTTTATTGGCTGGTTATACCGCCTTGCATCTTCTTATTATTATTTACTTTAGTTTAAATCTGGCTTCAAAAACCCCTTTTCTTTTATTGTTCTTGAATTTAAGTTTTAAACTATTAACTTATAAACTAAAACCCAATCCCTGAGGACTCGACCCTTGCTAACTACTATACTTACAATTTATCTTTTTAGTGCAAGGTTAAATAAGATACACTCTTTTGGGTTAATCATCGTTTGGGCAGGGAGTTCTTCAGATCTTTGTGCTACCCATCGACCATCAAGTTGGCTGATGTGCAATGACGTCTGTGCTGACCTGTTTTCGTATTTGGCCCATATCTGCTTATCCACATTAGAAAATGAGCTGATTCCAATGGCTATGGATCCGTAACTGATACGGGAACCTTTGTCTAGAAGACCATATGATCAGATCAGGCCTCTAATATTGACGAAATCGACCATCAAGTTGGCTGATGTGCAATGATGTCTGTGCTGACATGTTTTCGTATTTTGCCCATATCTGCTTATCCACATCAGCAAATGAGCTGATTCCAACGGCTATGGATCCGTAACTGATAGGGGAACATTTTTCTAGAAGACCATGTGATTAGATCAGGCCTCCAACATTGACGAAATCGACCATCAAGTTGGCTGATCAAAATTGTCATACAATATGACGAAAATTGTTAGAAAAATTCACCCACCTATTATACCTACCTTTGAAATTTGTAAAGCTTGTCTCTTGTCATTTAGCCTTCCAAAATGTGTATAAATAGAGGGCCTTGGATGATTGTAGAGGATCATATTGTACATAGGTAGGATATTAGCCATTTTAATAAAATTCTCTAAGTTTTCTTCTTCTTTCTTTTCTCTAGTTTTCTTTCTTTTCTCTAGTTTTCTTTTTCTTTAGAGAGAGCAAGAGGTTGGATAATTAATATTCTTCCTCTTCTTCTTTCTTTCTTTTATTTTCTTCTTAGATTTTCTTTAATTTTATGTTTATGTTTATAATGCCTATGCTAGGCTAAACTTCTATTTGGTTAAGGGTGATTTCAAAGCCCTAGACATGTTTTGTGATTGATTTTCAGATTCTATCTATCATTAATTTTCTATCAAAGTTGCTTATGTTCTTCTACAAGAATTGTTCATGATGTTGTCTAGATTTATTTAGGTGTACAACTAGATACATCTTGATAATTATCTATTGCTAGTTTAGGAGTCTTGATCCGTGTAATTGTCTTGATTTCCTATTCATAAGTGGCAATTTGTGATTAATGATTATGGTCAAGTTTTCAATAATTGCAAAGTGGAACATAACCTAAGTTGAACAATCCGAGCTTATGTGTTTGTTGCTTAGATCAACCTATCTTTCTCATCATAAAGCTGCCATTAAATTGAATTTAGAGAGCTTATTCTAGGTTGTTTAATGGTTAGAGATTAAATAGAGAGCTTGTTCTATTTAACGACAAACTAAGGAAAGATTGGGGTAACAGAGCTTGTTGTTATCTACGGTTGTTAACTTTGATAGTTGGTTGATATTGATAGATCTGAAATTGATTCTTAATGATGTCTAGTGGTGGAGAACGAAACCTTAACCATATTTTTCATATTTGATTCTTCTTACTTATTTGTTTTCTTACTTTTAGTTTGCTTATTTTTTATATTTATTTTTATTGGCTGGTTATACCGCCTAATTTGTATATTAACTTTGTTTTATTTTTATTGGCTGGTTATACCGCCTAATTTAGTATATATATTTTTATTGGCTGGTTATACCGCCTAATTTAGTATATATATTTTTATTGGCTGGTTATACCGCCTTGCATCTTATTCTTATTATTTACTTTAGTTTAAATCTGGCTTCAAAAACCCCTTTTCTTTTATTGTTCTTGAATTTAAGTTTTAAACTATTAACTTATAAACTAAAACCCAATCCCTGAGGTTGGATAATTAATATTCTTCCTCTTCTTCTTTCTTTCTTTTATTTTCTTCTTAGATTTTCTTTAATTTTATGTTTATGTTTACAATGCCTATGCTAGGCTAAACTTCTATTTGGTTAAGGGTGATTTCAAAGCCCTAGACATGTTAAGCTATAATTAACTAGGCTGCAACTATTCCGAGTAGGGGGTAAATGAACAGAGCGTGATTCGTGAACAGTTCGATTTCTGTTCGTTTATTTAACTAATGAACATGATTTTAAAGTTCATTTATTAAACGAATCGAACACGAATAAATTCTGTTCAGTTTATTTATATTCACGAACAAACTCGTTTATAAATCATTTAAAATTCGTTTATTAGATTGTTTAAAACTCGTTTATTGTTTGATTATAATATAATTAATAATATTATTATTATTATTATTTGTATTTTATTTTATTTTATTTACTTATAATATAATAATATTATTTAATAAAATTTAATAATAACTTAAATTTAATAATATTTATATTTTGTTATTTTATATTTAATAATAATTTAAAATTGACTTTTTTTTATTTGTTTGTTAAAATTATTTAGATTTGTTTGTTTATTTTTCATGAACATATTTTTAATTGTAAACAAAAATGTTCAATTATATGTTCATGAACATGTTCATTTAAAATTCTTAATGAACACGAACATACTCAATTTTAAACGAACAAAACTTGAACACAATTTTAAAATTCTTAACAAACAAGAACGAACACAAACAAGCTTAAAAATAAATAAACGAAGACGAACATAGACTTATTCGTTCAAGTCCGACCGATTCATTTACGGCCCTAATTTCCTAATTCCAAGATGAATTAATAGCAACTGGCTTAGTACTTATCTATCGATCATTCAAACAGAAGAAAGGGGGGAGTTTCGGGAGTAACTTTTACATATTTTACAAAGTGTCATTGTTTCAATCGATGATTTCTTTCAGGCAGCATGTTCAGCACTCAAGGCAGGAGATTCAAGAATGGCAACTAATTTATACCAGGAGGATGATTCATGAGGCTGGTTTATTAATTAGTCTCAAAATAACACCTGGTCAATTGGAATTAAATTTCATATGTAAATATGACTCAACAACTCTTTCTGTTTTCTAATTCCCCAACGTACCCTACACTACATCCTCACCCTAGGAAAGCACAGACACGGCAATACAAAAAATTTTAGAAAATTAGAACACAGCAGGATACAATAATAAAAAGTATTTTTATATAATAATATAAAATATAAATATAAAATTGATACTTTTTAATCAAAATATTAATATGCAAATAGCTTTATAATTTTTAAAAAATTATTTTTAAATTTAAAATTTTGAATATTAAAAAACTCATTAAAACCAAATTTTCATATTAGAAAACAAAATATAAGAAAAAGAACTTTCATTACGTGTCCGAACGTATCTTGATCATATTTTGACATTTTCCGATTTTATTTTTATTTTTTTTTATTTTTTTTGATGTATCTGATATGTATTAAGCCGTATCAGAGTCGTGTCCAAACACTTGGACACTCCCAAAGTGTCCGTGTTTCATAGTCCCCACCTTTATTTTGCTCCCTATATATCCTTTTCTAACCGGGCAATGCTACACTTCCCAGTTCCCACTGCCTTTGTATACTAAATTCTTTTCACTCTTCACGTGGCAAGCTATTAATTAAAGATGAGCCATGGTTCAATAATCATCTAATTATGACTTTAGGTATAAAGAATGAGAAAAAAAAATGTTGAACAAAGAAAGCACGTTTTTAACTATCTAATTATCTCTTACTTTCATATAGTTGAAAAGAAAAAGTAAAAAAAAAAAAACTAGTGGGAATTTCAAATCTTCATCAAGTCAATGAAATATTTATATATAGGTTTATCTCATTTTAATTTTTATCAAACTATTGAATACCAAGGACTTAGGGTGTTCATTTGATAGATTTGGTTGAAACCATAATCAAATAACAACCGAATTACCAATTTCTTCTACCTTCATATTGAAATTATTTGGTCACCAACCGATTAAACAAATTAATTTGATTTTAACCGAATTATGCACATCTTATGAAGGACCTTGATATCTATATGTATGTTACCTTTATCACGTGAATTACTTTCAATATACTAAAGTTCAATCATGGATGTGCATTGAACAAATAATTCAGTCTTGAGAATGACAGTGTCTTAGGATATTGCAGCTAATTAATTACTACTTACTTCTCGTTCTTCCTTCCATTGCATCTCTGCTCCCTCTTCTAGCATAAACTTTCCTCTCGTCATTTCACCTCCAATCCAACCATGTGTCGCAATTGTTATTCCAACCTCGTCATTTAATTCAAATCTGAGAGTCTCGTAAAAATTTATGAGAGCAGCTTTTGCAGCCTAACACAAATGGGAAGAGAGGGTGGATTGATACATAAAAAGAAACAATAAATATTTTATTTTTTTATATCATGAAAACCAAGGATTAAGGTAAGAGTTGAAACTAATGCATCAATTATTTTATATATCTTTTTGCATAAATAAAACTTAATAGTTCATGAAAATTGAAGTGGCATAGGAATCCAGTAGAATGTTTGTGCCTTCCCATTGCATTGCATTTCATTGTATCCAGAGCATTCTGTGTATATATATATATATATATATATATATATCAAAGACTAATGGTAAAGAATTTCTACTACCAATTTTATGAATCTTATTAGAACTATGTTCAAATCAAATATTCATGTTGGTGCATGTCAATATTGAATATGGATCTCTTACGTGTTACTAGACCTGTCAATTGGACGGGTGTTGAGTTGGGTTTGGGTCGAGTTCTGGTTCGGGCGAATTGGACAGTTTTTTTTTGGATTCGGGTAAGAATTGGTAGGTCTACCTATTATTAAGCTACAAAAATGACCAGAATCATGGTATTTGCATCAGACTGCTACATAAAACAAAATCAATAATAATAATGATGGTGCAGTACTAAATTTATATATACTCACAGCATACAAACTCATTCTTGGCAATGGTAACCAGTTCTCCACTGATGCATTCACAATGACTCGACCATTACTCTGATGTAGGTATGGAAGAGCAACAAATGTTGGATAAACATTTCCCCAAAAGTTTATGTCCTGGGAATTAATTAACAAAGCCAACTTATCCTTAATAGTAGTTCAGAAAGAAAACTCAAAACAATTCGGGGAAAAAAATCTCCTCAAAATTATACTCGGGCGAGCTATGAGCCTTACCAACAAATGGGGAAACACTGAGGTGTCTGTAGCTTCCTCAAAGTAGAATGTATGTCCCAAACTCGCTGCGTTCACCAGATGATCCACTGCAAGATTGGATAAAGCGTCAGAAACAAAACTGAGAAAATATGAAAATTATTTGAGCTCGATGTAGTTAAGGAAACGTCTTAATAGCATGACTATGAGCATATAGGATCTTAACAGTGGATATTACATATGTTCTGTAAATCCTGATTTATATCACAAAATTGAAAGTCCATTACAAAAGGAGAATGATAGGCTATTGTGCTACATACAGACATATAGGCACAAAAATAAGAGTATGGCATTTAACTTGCCAGCTGCTATTTGCTAAACTCAAAGACGATAAAATGATATGAATTTGGTAGAATTAATGGAAATTTCTCACACAAATGTAGCAAATAATTGCCCTTTGTGCAAAGGGCTATGGATAACAACGAAATAGACATGAGCACATGCATCTATAGTATGATTATCAGAGTTACATGCTATATCAAATTTTAGCCAGCAGTCATCAAACTCAGTGAAGATGGAACTTACCACGCCCATAGAAGTTTATGGTTTCATTAACAAATCTCCTACAATCATCTTCCTTAACAACATCTGCAGCAATTATAATGACATTCTTTGCACCAATATGTCTTGCTTTCTCACTAATTGCTCGAAGTCGTTGTTCTCTCCTTGCAACCAACACAAGATTTGCCCTCCTCATTGCATATTCATATGCAATTTGCTGCAATTACAAACCATTTTGTAACAAGACAATACTTCATGATATTGGTCATAGGGATGAAGTAGACATATCCTATGGGCTATGGCATGAAACACTCACCAAGCAATATCTAGAAAGTATTATTGACTATGTTACTCTAACTCTTCATTTTTCTTGAAGTAACCATGTTATATAGGGATATGACCTTCCAAAGACCCTCCAAAAACATGAAAAACTTTAAAAAAATTGAACATGCCCGTGCATTCATATACCCGTATCCGACACTCATATCCGAATTCTATCCGACACTCATATCCGAATTCGAATAACATAGATTATTGAGGAGGAGGAAAACAAAGCAATAACACTGTTCATTCTTCTTTCATTATTTATTTATTACTATTTAATTCTCTCATCCTGCACCTTTTGGTCATTTGAACAATTCAGTTCATATAGAACTTGAAAGTTAACCTGTTAAATTTGATAATGTACAGTAGTAACTATTATTCAGAGCCTCAGATTTCTAAGTGTTGTTTCTTTGAGGTTGCTCTGCTTAATTTGAAAGCCTTGTTGTTTCGTTGAATTGACTATTATTGCAAGTTCATAAAGTTTTCACTACTAATCCAGAGTTATAATTTGCACTGAAATTGAATATTCTGAAACGACTCCACCCACTGAAGTAGTTAACAGCTGATTTGGTGAGAAGGGTAAGGCATGTACCCAGCTTTTTGAACATGAATACATACACTTCCTATATATATATATTGATCAGCCAAATGCTGAGCTCCTTCTAACTGAAAGCTGTAAGAAGTTAATTAAGAAGAAGAGGAGGTTAATTATGTTGCTCCAGCTTTTTTTTCTTCTTTAAATACTCATGTTCGACATCCGTATCCGACGCACATTTAAACATGGATATGAGAATATTATCTCAAAATCCTCCAAATACATAGAAAAACTTAGAATAAATCAAATATATATGTGTCGAACACTGACACATACCCGTATCCGACACTCACACTCAAATCCGAGTAGCATAATATATATATATATATATATGAATGATTACCTCTCCAATGCCAGAAGAAGCTCCGGTGATTATAACCACTTTGCCATCCATATTCTCAGTAGTGTATAAGGTGTTGTAAAGCCTTTCACATGTATGAATAAAGCACAAGGCTGGCCATGCAAAGGCCAGCATCATCATGCTTGCAGGGGGCACCACTAAATTCAGAAAAGAGTTTACCAAATCCATCATCAAGGTTGTAAGACTTTCTGAAGAAGAAGAAGAAGAAGAAATAATGAAAGTAATGACTGATAAAGTACCAAAAATAGAAAGAAAGTAATGAGTGGTAAGATGAACAAACTACATCTGCCGTTACATGCACTAAGCTTTAGGAAAACGAAAACACGTGTTTGGTGCGACACAGCTTACTTACCAATTGTTGTGACAATTGGAAGGGAGGTTTGCATGTTGTTTTTTTTTTTGTTTGGGTAAGGATTCTTGCCCATGTGTAGACACCGATTTTTATCCGGGCTCTAATTATTTTTATTATTAAATAAAAAAAAAATCAGAAAATAAAAAAGGGATAATTTCGAAAATCAGAAGAAAAAAAAAAGAAATAAATTTGAAATTAAAAGAAAATCATAAAAATTAAAGAAAGCAAATTTGGGTTGGGATGAATCTATTCTTTGGATTGAAAAAGGACTCTGAAAAATGTGATTGGAACAAAATATGCCTCTTGATCAGATGAAAATTCCTAACTAGAGTAGGACTTAATTTCTTTCTCTATATAATGAATCCAAGCATCACAATCAAGAAGACAAGGAAGAAAGCATAGAAAAATTTCGAAATCAGTAGAGAAAAAAAAATATTTTTTTGTGTGAACAAAATTCGAAATTTGAGAGTGGTAGTGCTAGGATTTGTTTCGAAAAGATTTTTGTGAGGGAAAGTTTAGGTTTTAATTAGAGGAAGCAAAGACTAGAAAGTGGTGACCATTCGACGGTCAACGGAGTAGATCGAAGGAGGTGAAGTTTCGAATTTTGATTTCAGATCTAGGAAATTATAGAGAGATTCGGGTGAAACTAATTTGGTTTTTGAGTTGGGGAGATTAAGAGGAATTTTTTAAGATTTTTTTCGAAATTTTTCGATCACCGACGGCGGACGGCGGCGACGGTAACCGAATTCTGGGTTGGTGAAGAACATTCATCAGTTGTTCTTGAGGAGAAAAAATCAGAGAGAGAAAGGAGTATTTTTTTTTCTTTTCAAAACAGGTAAAAAAATGAAAGAGAAAAAAAAATGGCTTATATAGCCAGCAACAGGGTCGGGTCAGGTCGACCCGCGCGCTGACCCGACCCGTATGCTGCTGGTTCCTTTTTTTTTTGTTATTTTGTTTGTTTGTTATTTTATTTATTTGGTTTATTTGTTTTATTATTTACTATTTATTTATTTATTATCTTTATTTTTACTAACATTATTTTAAGTTTTTTTTTTTTTGCAGGTTAATTATTTACAAATTATTATTTATTAAATATTTATTAACTATTTTTTTATAAGAAAACTATTATTTATTTTAGTAACTACTATTATTATATTATATTATATTATATTATATTATATTATATTATATTACATTATATTACATTATATTACATTATTAATTATTATATTTATTTAGTATTATTAAAAATTTATTTATTTATTGATAAAAGTATTTTAATTAATTAAGTTTTAATTTTAATTGAAGATTAGTTATTTTTAAAATTAATAAATTGAGATTTTTTCCAATGATGAAATTCAAAAAAATTACGAATGGTTGATTTCTGAGAAATTTCTAGGTGAGAAAATTTCTCTTAAAAATTCTCCAGAATGAATGGAAGGATTTTTTTAAGAGATTATTTTCGATACCAATAAAAATCAAAATTCATTTTTTAAAGAATAATTAATTTTCAACACCTTTCTCAAGATAATTTTTCCATAATAAATCTTAATTTAAATTGAAGGATAAATTAAGATTTTTTTCGATGATGAAATTCAAGAAAGTCGCGAATGGTTGACTTTTAAGAAATTTTTAGGTGAGAAAAATTCTTTTAAAAATTCTCCAGAATGAATGAAAGAATATTTTAAGAGATAATTTACGATATTAAGATCATAATTTATTTTTTGAACAAACATTAATAAAGATGTGGATTAATTTTGGAAGATTAATTTAAGAGAAATAACTTTGCTAAATAATCTAATTTTTCCGACGACGGAGCCTCTTCAATAGAATGAATGGTTTCTTTTGAATACTCTCGAGGTGAGGAAATATTTTTTTAGTAATTTCTCCAGAATGAATGGAAGGAAGACCTAAAAAAATGATTTTCGAGATTTCTAACTTTAACAATTAAAATGAAATAGGATAGACAAGACCATTTAATTAAGACTTTTTAAGTATCACAAGACTAATTAGGTACTATCTCTTAGATAGGCGTTGTGAGGGTGCTAATCCTTCCTCACACGTAACCGTACTCCCGAATCTAGTTCTGATAAGTAGACCAGAACCTATTCTTTTTAAGGTGTCTTAGTCAAGCTTAGGATTACTTTAAATAGGATAGATTCGTATAGATGACTAATCACACCTAGATTAGATGATTAGTGGCGACTCCATTGATTTTCGTCTAGCAAGCTGAATTCGTATTTGGCACGTTATGACAGTTTGGCGACTCCACTGGGGATATTAGAGAGTCGAGCCATAGATTAGTCTTGTGATATTTTAGGTTTGAAATATTGGTCTTAAGAAGTGTTTAATTTTTGTTCTTATCTTCTTTTTATTTTATTATCTGTGATAACTCTTGTTTCTTATACATTGGTGGAAAAGATAAGGTTTGAATGTCCCTTTGCACACACGACACATTGCATATCATAAAGCACTATACTCGGGCTCGTCCCTTTTAGGAGGGGGTAAAGTACCTACGCCTTCGAGGGGTAAAAACTTCCGCAACGGCTAGCGAAACACCTTCAGAGTGTAAAGTACCAAAGTTTTCGAGAGGTGATAACCTCCGCCATAACTTTGGAAAATACTCTCACCCGAACTAAACCCTTCCGGTTGGAGCCTGTAATGGGTGAGGAATGGGGTGCCTTACTCATTCTACATGGATGATGTTAAGGAGCAATTTGGGGACCTTTTTAGCTTGGTCAAGTATCCTAAACCCAGCATATAAACAACATTTAAGTGGCCAAACTTTAAGATAGAGCCATGTCCACCCTTGTATAGAGGAGAACCCGAACTTAGGACACACGAAGGAACACTTCTTACCTTATGTTTTTTCATTTACATGATGTTAAATGTTTGTTTATCTTACACATTTTTCTTGCTGATATGCTCACCATGATGATGTAGTGTTTACACATGTTGTTGTATTTTTGTCCTTTCATAAGTTTGCTGATATGATATCTAACTTCTTGTTTTCTTTCTTTCCTTCTCTTTCTCATTGTATTCGCATCATGCATCATACTAGATATCTTGCCGCATAACAGTCTTTGATAAGAAGAATCTTTAATGTCATCCATGGAAATCCTAGTAAGATCCGAGTATGCAGAGTTTGAATCCCCGAGTTGTTTGAAGTTGAGGTCTAAAAAAGTTCAGCGAAATAAAGAAGATTGTCTACCAGTCGGCTATGTGTCTATACTCCTCGAGGAGGTTCATCTAGACCTTACACAGAATGATCTTGCCGATTTAGTTGACATCTGGGGATCTTGGAACAGGGTAAAACAAGAAATGTTTCAGCAAAGATATGGTGACCTCGCTTTACTCCTTCAAGTCACAGTAGACACCAACTTAATTCAGGCAATGGTACATTTCTGGGACCCTTCTTATAGATGTTTCGTCTTCAATGAGGTAGACATGGTACCCACTATTGAAGAATACTCTGCAATGCTCCGTTTTGACTACCAAAATCCTAAAAATGTCTACTTGAAAAATAAAATGGGCTATCCCAGGAAAGTTGCTAGGATGTTGGGGATCAATTTGTTTGAAGTGGACCACCACGTCGTGGAAAAAGGTGAATATAGTTATATGACATGGGATTTTCTGCGAGATTTCATTAGGGAGCACCTAAACGATGAAGAAGGTATGAAAGCAATGGCGCTTGCCCTTTATGGGATGGTTGTCTTTCCCAAAATCTTAGGGCATGTCGAGATGACCGTAACAGACTTGGTTGATTAGATTGAGTACCGGCTGAATGTGGCACCAACAATATTGGCAAAAACTATCAGATCGTTGAATACTGCCGACTATTGGGAAATGGATGCTTTATTGGATGCATACAATTATTGTACATATGGATGAAAAGCCATTTTGAATGCATTAAGTCATACTTCACCTCTGACGTTCCCATTCAGGAATTCTGTAACAATGTTTGGCCGAACCCAAAGGCAAAACGCATTTGGATGTCATTTTTCCGCAAGCTCAAGAATTGAGAAGTTGTGTGGTTAGCTCATTGGATGAAGCTTGATTCTGTGTTATATAGTTGCGGAAATCAACCTTGGGTACCTCTTCCAGGGCTATGGGGGGTTAGTTACGCACCTATCTTGGTCCTTAGGCAGGCTAGACATGAACAATTTGTTCCTATGACGCAAAGGCTCAACCGTTTGGAATTCTCTTATGCGGATGATGGGGCTTCAAAGAAGAAAAAAGATCTCGCCAAAGTTTGGAAGCAAACCATTCGGGTCGACCAAGGTTGGCTTTCGAGTGGTGTTACTGTTGAGTATCTTGTATGGCAAGCTAGGCGAGACAAATATATGGTACTTCCTTGGAAAAGTAATTCAGATATCCTAGTTCAGCTTACTCAGTTAGACTCAGTGCTGGAAATTGAGTTAACCAAGAGGAAATCACGAGAAGAAGAAGATGAATTAGAGCAGGAAAACCAAAGATCGGGAGTGAAGATAAAGAGAATAGAAGACAGTCAATCTGAGTAAAAAATTTGTGAATTGGATCATGAATGCAAGGTATGGAAGACAGCCTTTGAGCGATTAGATGATTTGTTTTCGCAAAGGGTTTCAGAGCTTGAAGATATGGGAGTAGAAAATGAAGAAATATGTTTGGAATACATGAAAAAGAAAGAGAAGTGCCAAGAGTTAACCCAGAACTCGAGAAAATGGAAAGGGAATATGGACAAAAGCAGGATTTCCTCAGGCATTTATTAGACCAGATTTGTAAAAGCACTCGCAAGGCAGAAGAAATGAACAACAGGATTAAAGGGTTGAAGGCAAATGTGCATCCAAAAGACATGAGAGGTCAATTGGAAGTACAAATTATTGCCTTAGAGGGAACTGTTGAAGAATTTGGACATGATATTCGAGAAATGAAAGAGCAGCTTTTTAGGATGGTTGAAAGTATTCCTCAAGAATATCCGTCACCTTTGGATCAACCACATGCGTTCGGTGGCTCGCATGATGAATAAAAGCATCAAGTAGCTAAATTTAAAAACCTAATTCCCAGTACAAAGTCTTTGATTGGATACCATTTCAGATACCTAAGGAAGAAACTCTTTGCTTTACATCGTCACCGCAGATTGGTCCGCATGCAGACAAATATCGTGGTGTCACTTCTCGACTAGTTTTTGGGCCTGTTAATCAGAAAAAACGATGTAGTAATCAGGATAGAACTCCTATTGATCCAATTCCAATGACCTACACGGAGTTACTTCCCCAGCTTTTTCAAGCCAATTTTATCGGACCAATTTATAAGAAAGATTTAAAGCCTCCTTATCCTAAAGGCCACGATGCCAATGCTACCTGTGGTTATCATGTTGGAATTTCGGGCCACTCTACGAAAAATTGTGGAGCTTTGAAGCGGAAAGTACAAAGTCTAATTAAAGCAGGGTTTTTGAGCTTCAAAAAGAAGACGAAGCCGAATGTTAAGGGGATCTCATCAATGGCGGCACTTTAACTTAGGAGGTTTTGGAATGATTGAAATTTGAAGTCCGAAGATGAGGGATGTCACTCGGAATTCAATCTGGAGGAATTTTTGATGTTTTCATTTTTGGCATGACATTTTTAAGCATTGTTTAGGTGCTTTAGGAGATTTTTTTGTTTGTTTGTTAGGAATCGCTTATATTTGCATGATTTATCTTTTCTATCTTAAATAAAATGTTGATTATTGTTAAGAATGAACTTGGCAATCCATTCCCTTGTCTAGTTTCAAATCAGACCACATAAAAGCTTGATTTATTTGATGGCCTAAATTTGAAGTGTCGTGAACCTCACTTTTCTTTTGACCAGGAAATGAATCCCAAAAAGTCAATAATCTTCGTCTAAGCAAATGAGCAATGAAATGAACATTTGATTTGCAAAACATTTTTTTTGAGAACCAATTCATGAGGCACTCTCTTGAAAGAATCTAGATTTTGTTAATTTGATAAGTGTCAAGGCTATCTAGAGCTTTAAACACATCACTCCTAAGTTTCACAACCATGCCCGAACTTTTCTTTTCCTGAATGTTGTCTTTTACTCACATATTGGGGGCAAAATTACCTTAAAAGCAATATTTTTCTAGTATCCTTGAATGCTTTGACTTGAGTAACACCCATTTTCACCCAGTTAGCCTTTGCCATATCTTGGGGTAGGATTACCAAAGAACCGAATGACCTGATGTTTTTCTTTGCACACCATTATCGACTTGTGTAAATTTTGTTTTCCTCTATGACCGAATAAAATTGCATGGACACTTTGAGAAAGCCGGAATAAAGAGAATTGTTGGGTTGGGCCTTTATTTGGATAGGCACATTGAGAGTTGCAAAAAAAAAAAAAAAACTGTGGTATCATGTATATGAGATATATAAATGATTTTAATGGCAATTCTTATTATCTACTCCACCCGGGGTTTGCTCTTCAATGGAAATATTCATACTGGACATGAGAAATGGCCATCTTTCGTATTCCTTTCACAAAATGAGAAGTTATCCTTTGCTACCCCCTTTGAGCCTATTGGATTCTTGTTTTTCGAATGAACCTTGACCAAAGATCACCCTCCAAATCGGGGGGCAAGTATGAAGAATTATCTTTCTATGGAGGGTCATACGTTTGGATCATATTTCTACACCATGAAAGGACTACCTTATGTCAGGTGGGCAAATATTGAAATGGATTGAGTTTCAAATTTTCAAACTCACTCTATGATAAGAAAGTCTATGAAAAAAAAGGGAAAAAGAAGAAAAAAATGAAAAAAAAAAGAAAAGAAAAGTTCACAAGATGAAATCCTCATGAAGAGAAATGATCCATGATTTGATAGAAATGATGAAATCCTCATGAAGAGAAATGATACGTGGTTTGATTACCTTCAAAATGAAAAGAAAGATATGATATATTTTGAGATGAAGAAATGATCCTTGGTTTAATTACATTTAAACACATTTTTGGGCATGATTATCTTTTTTTTCATAACCCCTAACCTTGGCCTACATTACAAGCTTGAAAAGTCCATTTTGATCAAGTATGAATGTTTAAGTTGAAGAGTTTTCCTCAGATTTTATCTCATCCTTTTGAATTGTCATGGAAGAAAATTGAATTCTCAAATGCATGGTAGAGCAAAAAAAAAAAAAAAAAAAAGAAGAAGAAGAATGAAGCTCTAGGGTGAAAACCCAAAAAAGAGCAGTCTAGAGCAAAAATTTGAAAGCAACTCTGTATAACTGTGCCAAGGCCTAACAAAGAGTACAAAAGAAATGATATTTTGAACCCACCAGGAAACGCCGAACACTTTTGAGAAACTTAAAAAGGTCAACATCATTTGGATGACTTGGCCCAAAATTGAAAATCCTTTTTCCTTTCTTGTCCAAATTTTGAACCCATCATAGATAGTCTTGACATTTGTTGAATTGCTATTTATCAAGAAACTTAGAAAGAGTGCCAAAATGGATTGTGTTTTCAAAATAAAACTTTTTGAAAACCTGATTATTGTAGGAAATTCATTGTGAGTTTAGATGAAGAAACATTGATTTTTCCCTTATGTGAAGAAACTTTCCTTTGATAACCAAAACCTTGACAAATTGAAATAGTCAATGAGCCAAATTGTGATTCGCCTTGTCCATTCTTGCAGTAATTACCAGTTTTTTTTTTTGAAGATCTAAAATTGCATTTTTGCTTAGTAAATGGGGATTTGATTTTTGAACATGGAAAACAGTGATGTTTCTGGGGGCAATTTTGATTTACCATTGGGGCATGATTTGAAAATGAGAAAAGTTTTTTGGACAAATTCTTTCTTTTCAAAGAAATTTCAAAAAAGTGTAACATGAGAACATTCAGGTTTAGGGGATGCATATTTGAGTTTTGAACCAGTTTGATAAGAGTGACATTTCTGGGTCAAAGAATGAGAAGGCTTTTTACCATGATGAGAAAATGGTTTTGAAAAATGGAATCTATTGAGTTGGTAAATGGCAGAGTAGGCTCTTTTGCAGCATTGGCATTGAACATTTTTCACTTGGAATTTGAATATGCTTAAAGATGAGATTCTGGAAAGAAAGGAGAATGAAATGACAACAATGAAAAGTTTGGAAATGCATCTGTTTAAAGCCTTGGAACTGAAAGAAAGGGTGTTGTGATCAACTGATGGAATTAGCGGAGGTCAGCCTGGTTCTAAGTCAGCGTTTGGAAGATTAAAAGATGATGACATGATGAGCTTGAGTATTCCTTTGTCACAATTGAAATTCATGATATTCATGACATTCATGGCATGCATTTAACATGTAAGAAAGATTTTGAGTTAGATTTTTGAATTTTTAATTTTGAAATCAAACTTTTTTTAAAGGAAAATTCTTGGACCTCGATTGAGATGAAAATTTTGGTCTTTTAGATTTTGCACATTGGTTGAAGAGATGAGTTTAGACCTTGGTAGTAATGAGAATTTTTTCAAAGGTAGGTTTTTTAAGACGAGAATGATTTAGTGTGAATCCTTAGCTAAGTGAGAATCCTTAGTTTGGTGTGAATCCTTAATTTAAGTGAGAATCCTTAGTTTAGTGTGAATCCTTAGCTAAGTGAGAATCCTTAGTTTAGTGTGAATACTTAGTTTGGTACAAATCCCTTATTTCCTTATTTCAGGTGCGAAATCCTTAGTTTAGTGAGAATCCTTATTTTGGGTGCGAATCCCTTATTTCTTTATTTTTGGGTGCGATTCTCTTAGTTTAGTGAGAATCCTTAGTTTGGGTGCGAATCCTTTATTTCCTTATTTTTGGGCGCGAATCCCTTAGTTTAGTGAGAATCCTTATTTTGGCTGCGAATCCCTTATTTCTTTATTTTTGGGTGCGAATCCCTTAGTTTAGTGAGAATCCTTAGTTTGGGTGCGAATCCCTTATTTCCTTATTTTTGGGTGTGAATCCCTTAGATTAGTGAAAATCCTTATTTTGGGTGCGAAATCTCTTATTTCCTTATTTTGGGTGCGAATCCTTTAGCTTAGTGAGAATATTTATTTTGGGTGCGAATCCTTTAGTTTGAGTGAGAATCCCTTATTTAGGCGAGAAATCTCGTACTTTGATGTGAATCATTTATTTTCAAGTTATTTTAAGTTGTGAATCCTTTATTTTGTAAATTTTAAGTTTGTCTTTAAAGTGAAAGATTTCAAAGTTGGTGTGTTTTTGAGAGATTTGGTTTGAAAAGAAAAATCTTTAGGTTGAAACTAATTAGAGACATTAAGTTTCAATCTATCAATTTGAAGCCAAGTATAGATGGGAGATGAATAATGAGCTGGAGAACTTTTCTATCTTGATTCAGAGAGTTGATATCATTCATACAGTGCATCCATTGCACGATATGCATCGGCATTCATGGCATTCATGTACTGCATTGCATTTATGTATTTGCACCCAAGAAAGTTTATTTCAGGTATTCAGTATGATTTGGACATGAGTTTGGAATGCTAATTCACGAGGTTAGTAATTTCTTTTGGGATTCACGGTAAGATTTTTGAAGTTTACATTTATGTTTGAGAATTTACAAACTTCGTTAAGTTTATTCAAAGTCGATGCTTCGGTGGAGGAGTATTATTTCCATTTAAAGTTGATGCCTCGGTGGAGGAGTATTATTTTCTTTTAAAGTTGAAGCCTCGGTGGAGGAGAATTGTTTTCATTTAAAGTCGATGCCTCGGTGGAGGAGTATTTTTTTTCCTTTAAAGTTGAAGCCTCGGTGGAGGAGTATTGTTTTTCCTTTAAAGTTGAAGCCTCGGTGGAGGAGTATATTTTCATGTTAGGATTATTTTAAAGTTGAAGCCTTGGTGGAGGAGTATATTTTCATGTTAGGTTTATTTTAAAGTTGAAGCCTCGGTGGAGGAGTATATTTTCATGTTAGGTTTATTTTAAAGTTGAAGCCTCGGTGGAGGAGTATGTTTTTACATTGGGTTTATTTAAAGTTTATGCCTCGCTTAGAGGAGCTTTTCTACGATAGGATTTTCTTTAGGTACATAGGACTTAGTAGGGTGTCTACGTCTTTGCATATCCCCTGTTTCTCAGGGAATGCACAAAGAGGGGCAACTGTAGACACCGAATTTTATCCGGGCTCTAATTATTTTTATTATTAAATAAAAAAAGAAAAAAAGAAATCAGAAAATAAAAAAGGGGATAATTTCAAAAATAAAAAAAAGAGATAAATTCGAAATTAAAAGAAAATCAAAAAAATTAAAGAAAACAAATTTGGGTTGGGATGAATCTCTTCTTTGGATTGAAAAAGAACTCTGAAAAATGTGATTGGAACAAAATATGCCTCTTGATCAGATGAAAATTCCTAACTAGAGTAGGACTTAATTTCTTTCTCTATATAATGAACCCAAGCATCACAATGAAGAAGACAAGGAAGAAAGCATAGAAAAATTTCGAAATCAGTAGAGAAAAAAAATATTTTTTTTTTGTGTGAACAAAATTCGAAATTTGAGAGTGGTAGTGCTAGGATTTGTTTCGAAAAGGTTTTTGTGAGGGAAAGTTTAGGTTTTAATCAGAGGAAGCAAAGTCTAGAAAGTGGTGGCCATTCGATGGTCAATGGAGGAGGTGAAGTTTCGAATTTTGATTTTAGATCTAGGAAATTATAGAGAGATTCGGGTGAAACTAATTTGGTTTTTGAGTCGAGGAGATTAAGAGGAATCTTTTAAGATTTTTTTCGAAATTTTTCGATCACCGGCGGCGGACGGCGATGATTGGTGGCGACGGTGACCGGATTCTGGGTTGGTGAAGAACATTCATTAGTTGTTCTTGAGGAGAAAAAATCAAAGAGAGAAAGGAGATTTTTTTTTTTTCAAAACAGGTAAAAAATGAATGAGAAAAAAAAATTTGGCTTATATAGCCAGCAGCAGGGTCGGGTCAGGTCGACCCGCGCGCTGACCCGACCCGTATGCTGCTGGTTCCCCTTTTTTGTTGTTGTTATTTTGTTTGTTTTTTATTTATTTATGTTATTATTTACTATTTATTTATTTATTTATTATCTTTATTTTTACTAACATTATTGTAAGTTTTTTTTTTTTTTTGCAGGTTAATTGTTTACAAATTATTATTTATTAACTAATTTTTTTATAAGAAAACTATTATTTATTTTAGTAACTACTATTATTATATTATATTATATTATATTATATTATATTATATTATATTATATTATTAATTATTATATTTATTTGGTATTATTAAAAATTTATTTATTTATTGATAAAAGTATTTTAATTAATTAAGTTTTAGTTTTAATTGAAGATTAGTTATTTTTAAAATTAATAAATTGAGATTTTTTCCAATGATGAAATTCAAAGAAATTACGAATGGTTAATTTCTGAGAAATTTCTAGGTGAGAAAATTTCTCTTAAAAATTCTCCAGAATGAATGGAATGATTTTTTTAAGAGATTATTTTCGATACCAATAAAAATCAAAATTTATTTTTTAAAGAATAATTAATTTTCAACACCTTTCTCAAGATAATTTTTCCATAATAAATCTTTAATTTAAATTGAAGGATAAATTAAGATTTTTTCCGATGATGAAATTCAAGAAAGTCGCGAATGGTTGACTTTTAAGAAATTTCTAGGTGAGAAAAATTGTTTTAAAAATTCTCCAGAACGAATGGAAGAATATTTTAAGAGATAATTTTCGATATTAAGATCATAATTTATTTGTCGAACAAACATTAATAAAGATGTGGATTAATTTTGGAAGATTAATTTAAGAGAAATAACATTGCTAAATAATCTAATTTTTTCGACGACGGAGCCTCTTCAATAGAACGAATGTTTTCTTTTGAATACTCTCGAGGTGAGGAAATATTTTTTTTAGTAATTTCTCCAGAATGAATGAAAGGACGACCTAAAAAAATGATTTTTGAGATTTCTAACTTTAACAATTAAAATGAAATAGGATAGACAAGACCATTTAATTAAGAATTTTTAAGTATCACAAGACTAATTAGGTACTATCTCTTAGATAGGCGTTGTGAGGGTGCTAATCCTTCCTCACACGTAACCAAACTCCCGAACCTAGTTTTGATAAGTAGACCAGAACTTTTTCTTTTTAAGGTACCTTAGTCAAGCTTAGGATTACTTTAAATAGGATAGATTCGTATAGGTGACTAATCATACCTAGATTAGATGATTAGCGGCGACTCCATTGATTTGCGCCTAGCAGGCTGAATTCGTATTTGGCACGTTATGACACCATGTATAAAATGGAAAAAGGGTAAGATCTTCTACATTTTTAATATCATTTGGGTTAATATCTAATATGGTTCTTCAACTATGCCAGGGTGACATTAGAATTTAAAGAATAAAAACCCATACTTGAATTTATATTCTGTTAAGTAATTTGTCTGAATAGATTATTTTTGTTAAAAAAAATATTGACGTAATCAATAATAAGTCATTAAGTGTTAAAAGATATTAAATCTTGTGATATTTAAGCGAGTAATTTACATTCTGGGTCACTAAATTTTGCATCAATTTTCATATAGGTCACAAACGTTTAATTTCATCAAATTACATCACTGAACTTTTATTATTAATAAATTAAGTCACTTATGTTAATTTCTTTAAGTAATTCTAACGAAAAAGTAGACTTAGCGTAGAAATTTTTTCACTGAAAATGCCAGTCAGGCATTATCTTGATGAGATGTAAAAATATATGCATGCTGAGTCAACTTTTCCCTTAGAATTATTCAACGGAGTTAGTATAAGTGACCTAATTTATTAATAATAAAAGTTTAGTGATGTAATTTGATAAAATTAAAGGTTTGTGACCTATATGAAAGTTAGATGCTAAGTTTAGTGATTCAGAATGTAAATTACTCTATTTAAGGGTTACATCATTTGTGTACTTCATTGTCTTCGTTAGTAAAAAATTAAAATATTTGATATTTGAAAAATAAATAAAATTTAAAATCTAAAAATTTTAAAAACTTGGAAAAAAATATTTTATAAAAAGAAGAGCGAAGGAAGGAGAGAAAGGAAAATGAGAGAAGGAAGAGGGTAGGAGGATGAAGAGGAAGCCGGTTGACGATCGATTTGGCCTGCCCGAAATAGATTCGTCATTGATCTGTCTTGAGACGATTAGGTTGAAAGTTGATGCAATCTAAAAGAAAAAAAGGGAGGAGTTTGGGACAGCGAAAGGGGATGGGGGAACGAAGAGAAAGATGGGAGTGAGGGAAGTTGGTCGGCCAAATCGGTAGCTGGCCGCCTATCCCATCCCATCCCCTCCGCTTCCCCTTCCCCTTCCTCTTCCTTTCTCCTTTTCCTCTCCTCTCCAATCCCCCCTTCTTTTTTCTTTTATATTTTATTTTTAAAAAAATAGAAATAATAAAATAAATATTTCTTATTTTTTCAATTTTTTAAGTTTTTGTTTTAGCCAATTTTTTTAAATACAAAAAATTTATAAAAGAAACAAGAAAATTGATTTTTATTTTTTATTTTCTTTTTGAAAATTTTCAATTGAAAAAAGTTTGTAAAAATTAAAAAAAAAAGTAATTAATTTTTTTTAAAACATTTTTAAAAAAACAAATTTCTCCTATTGACATAGTGTTGACGTGTCACATTACTTAGCATTCCCCTGATACATGATGGCTTATTATTGGTCAATAAAGTCATGTCAACTTTTTTATTAATGGTATTACCTAGTTGGGTAAATTGTTTGACGGAATATAAATTCAGATATTTAATTATGAATTTTTATTCTCTAAATACTAGTCTAACATAAATGATATAGATTTAGGACTAAATTACTCATTAACGCATATCATTTCAATCATATAATTATAATATTTAAAATACTTTGATCTAACAAATCAAATGACTCTAATTCATTTAGATGTAATAACCAAAGAATCAATAATAAAATATAAAAAATAAACAAACAAAAACATATAAGTAATTTTCTTTCAACCAACTTGGAAGTATTACTAAAAAATTAAGCAACTTCTTCCTTTTCTTTTGTGTACTTTTTCTCAATTTTTTTTTTTAAATTTCTTTTACTTATTTGTTCTCTTTCACCCAAATAATGAGTGTGTTATAATCTAATATCTTAGTAAAATCTCTTTAAGCTACGCTATGGGAACTATTAATATTTTTATTTTTATTTTTAAAGTATAATTAATAAATTTTAAAATAATTATTCTAAATTATGAATACTTGCAAAGATAATATTTATTTTAAAATTTTCTTTCTTCTAATATTTTTCCCTTTTTTTTTAGGTCGCTTATTCTTTTCTTCTTTCATGAAAAAGATCTAAAATTTTTCATTCTATTTTAAAGATATAAACTGATAGGATTAATATGTATACTTGATAACATTTTTTTTTTTGTTTTTCATAAAAAATAAATATATTTTTAAAAAAAAAATTAAAGAATAAAATCCAAAAAAGAAAAGAAAAACAAATAATGCATGAAATCCAATAAAAAAAGCTAAAAATTATTTTTGCATGTACAAAAGATACTAAATTATATTGGCTCAACAAATTATTTTTTCATGTCAAAAAATCCAAAAGCCTTAAAGCCCATTTTGGTTACACCCAAAAAGGAAAATACCAATCAGTGGAGTCTCTCATGTAAATAACTTTCATTTAAACATTTGATTAATAATTTTAAAATAAAGCATTGAAAAAAATAGACAAGAGAATTTTTTTAATGAACATCATCGAACAACCAAAGTTAAGAATCAATTGCATAAGACTCTGAAGATCCGATGGAGGAAAAAAAAAATCCAATGTAAAGAACAGAGCTGAAAATTGCCTTTTTTTGCTTTACAAAAAATATTATGACAGTTCATTTAGATATATCTCAAGAGTAGCAGTTACATAACATGAATATATTGACATAATGGTATAAATTATCAATAAGATATTAATGACATTAAAAGAAAAAAAAAACATTTATTGCGACGTTTGTCATATGTTGCTAAATATTATAAAAGTGACGGAAAACTCTATATCGACGTTTATAACAAGTGTCTACTATATGTCATTTTTGCCATAGTCAATAGCATTTTATGCGACGTTTAATTGAAACATTGGTACCTACATTTTTCAATGTTTGTTACGATATTTCAAAATGTATCAATAAGACTATTTTTCCAACGCATTTAAATCGTCATAGTAAGTATTTTATTCCAACAATTATACATGTTACCAACATGGTATTTTGTTATTTATTGTGACATTTACAAAAGTTGACAAGGTATTAAACGTTTTTATATTAACAATATAACAACGTTCGTAAGCGTCGTTAAAGAAATTATATTGCAACATTGGTTAAACATTTCTTACAACTCCTATAAGAACGTTTAAAAATGTTATTTAAATGATATATTTATTTGATAAAACTTAAAGCAACATTTGTAAGTGTTAGAATAGGTGTAAATATTGATTTTACAAATGTTAGCATAAAAATGCTATAATGACTTTTTTTTTTTTTTTTTAAATTTATAAATTTAGTAGGTAATTTTATTGATTTAATCAATTTTTATTTAAATGCTTCTCCATAATCTGTTCTATAAATTAATATTCTAAAACATTGCAGTAAACTTAAAACACCAACCCTCTTTATTTTATGGATCCATCTACCTCAACAGAAAATAAATATAAATAAATTAGTGGATAAAGAAATGAAACAAATAATAGATGAGCGACAACATTTTAATAACATTTTTTATGTGCCCAATACATGTTTTGACCAAAAAAGAAAGATAAGTAATAAGTATTGTGGTTATAGGTCATAAACGCGAGGATATAGCGACGATTCTTTTCTGGAATGCTAATACAAACTCCAGCAAGATTAGTGGCATTTTCATTCAAAACACCGATAAATTTTACGTGGAAATAGACAACTATTACGACTTGTTTGATAAACGTCGTTATTTATTTATAAACGACGCTAATTTGTAAAAAAAAGTCGCCAAAGACCAGATTTGTTGTAATGTAGCTATATAGAAACATGGTTATTGTAGTTCAACCATTAGATTAAAAGTTTTTTTCTCTTTTTTTCCTTCTTACCAAATAGAATAGAGTTTAATAGACCACACAATTGTCCGAAAGAACAACCATCAAATGGTTATATTTCAGTTGTGCAAATATCAATATATTATTTACTTTTACATCAAGAAGCACAAAAGAACAGAATCTATATTTGAGAGAATGTTTGCTTATCGAGACATGTACTCGATAATTTACATTTCCTTTTAAAATTAAGTATAATTGGTAAAACATACTTGGTAATTTCATCTAACTCATGATCTTTAATTCCAGTACATATACATTATGAATACATTAAAAATTAAAATTGACTTATTCTCAATCCTACTCTATGCAAGAAATGATATTAAAAGCGAAAAATTGGCTATCAATATTTGGTAAGAGAGAAAAATAAAAGAAAAAAGAAAAATTAATCACTTTCCTTTTCATTTTAATTGAAAGGAGTGATCTAAAAGAGAAAAAATGAGTAAATTAATTTATCTCATTCTATCTAAATTAATCACTTTATTTATAATTTTATCTAATATATTTTCTTTCTCTATGTTTCATCTTTTATACCAAACAATTTTTCTTCTATGTAGTCATTGTTTTTTTTTTTTTATTCTTTCCTCAATTTTATCCCTAATTTTCCTCAATTTCCCTTCATTTTTACTAAAACGAGTATAAATACTTTATTAATTTTCCCTTATAAATCAGTTAAATTACCCAAAAGTATTGCATCAACCACATGAATCGAGTGCATTTAATGTCTAATAATAATAATAATAATAATAATAATAATAATAATAATAATGACAATCATTCAACCATAAATGAAATTTTGTTTAAGGGATAAACTATAGAGAAATAAATATTAATTTAATTTAAATAAATATTTTATTTGTTTATAAATCAAAATAAATAAATATCTATCTTTCTTTGTTTTGGCCACGTAGTAATTATCTTTCTTTAGAAACGTTACATTCATACTTACTAAAGATTTAATATTTTTTATTTATTTTGTTTTTTTGTTTTTAGGAACATAAATTAACTATTTATGGTTCCATTCCTTGTACCATAAAATTTGTCAAATATTGTATAAATCCTGATTGCACTAGTCAATCACAGATACTTGTTTATCTCTTCTTCTCTAGTGCATTGTAGATATAGATTCTAAATGGCACCGCCATAGAAATAGGAGATATCGAAGCCCCAAGCCCGCTATGGAAGATTATAGTGGTTGCAGCCATAGCCACTGGGGTCCAATTCGGATGGGCTCTACAGCTCTCTCTTCTAACCCCTTATGTTCAAACCCTTGGTGTAGACACCTAATTTTGTCTAGACCACTAAATCAGGTATGTTTTTTTTTCCTAAATTGATGATTCAGAATGCAAAAAGGCTTTTCTCACCCTGAAGGTGGTACTCCGAGACTTAGTCTAAGAAAGCAGACAAAAAAGTCAAACTCAAAAAAAGTCAACCCCAAAAAAGTCAACTATTGAAAAAGTCAACCCACTTTCAAAATCAAGATTTGAATTTGAATTGAAAGATGATGAAAGAATTTTGATAATCCGAGGTCTACATTGAAAGATATGGAGGTCGGAAGTTGGGTTATGGAATCTCAGTAGAAAAAAAATCCTAGTTCGGGAAATTTGGGGAAAAGTGCTTGAACGATCAAAGTGGTCGAAATTGAAGGTCCCAAATGAAAGATAAGCACTGAATATAGGTAATGGAGAAGCTACTTGAAAGAAAAACTGAAAGAAAAGTCGATTCAAAAGAAAACTGAGAATTAGGGTTTTTGGTGTATTTTAGTGAAATTTGGAAGAATTACAGATTTGGCCCGATTCGGTAAGACTAAAGCCCCTAATTGATAAGGAGTGATTAAACAAGGATAGGCCAAGGTTCAGTTTGAAGAAAATCTGAAAATCGGACTTGTTTTGAGCAAAAACGGGCTTCGGAGACAAAAGGGCAAAATTGAAAAATTTGGGAAAAATAGCAAATGATTTCCAAAAATTCTAAAAATTTGCAGATCTCTTTCTTAAATCATTTCGAAGAGATTGGCGAAAGAAAATCTTGATTCGGAGTTCGTTTGCAAAATTGCCAAATCTCGGGTCCACTATGTAGAAATTCAAAAGGATAAATCTCGAAAAAATAGTAAATGAGCTCCAAAAATTCTAAAAAATTGCAGATCTCATTATTAAATTATTTGGAAGATATTGGTGAAAGAAAATCTTTATTCGGAATTCGTTTGCAAAATGGCCAAATCCCGGGTGCACTATGTAGAAATTCATACAGATAAATCTCGAAAAAATAGCAAATGAATTCCAAAAATTATGAAAACTTTCAAAGCACACTTTTAAATTATTTGGAAGATATTGGTGAAGAAAATTTTGGATTTGGAGCTCGTTTAAAATTGGTGAAAGTTCGGGTGTACAAAAGGGTAATTTTGAAAGAAAAAAATCCAAATAAATAGCAAATGGACTCGAAAAATTTTGAAAACTTCCAGAATTCAATTTTTTTATTATTTCAGAAGTATTGAAAAAAATAAAATTTGAATTTGGAGTCCGTTTGCTATTTATTTAGGTTCGGGGGTCAAAAAGGTTATTTTACCGAAAAAACTGAAAAGGGCAAATTTGTAATTAAGAAAAATATGAAAGAAGAAGGAATTGCTGGGACTTTTACCTCCTTTGATCAGCCAGCATAGAGGAGAAGAAGGAAGCTTGATCAATTTAATTCCTTAGTCACTATCAAGCTCACATGCTACCACTAGTACCTTGCAAATGGTCCCCCCTTAATCCAATGGCTTAGGTGCCTTGTAGAAAAGTTGAATACACCATTCAATGGCCAAGATTAAATACCAAGATGACATTTTTATTTGTCATGAAAGAACCCTCATCTAATGGCCAAGAATGGAAGAGCACAACTCATCCAAAGGTGGACATCCATTCGGCCAAGCAAGGAAGTGCATGGGATTGTTCCTTTTCATCCAATGGCTTAGGCCATTTACAAGAGCTGAGTACACATGTAAAGGGCTTGGATTAAATGCGAAGATGACATTTTTATGTTGTCATGAAAGAATCCTCATCCAATGGCCAAGAATAGAAGAGCACAACTCATCCAAGGGTAGGCACTCAAAGGGCCAAGCAAGGGAGTGCATGGGATTGGTCCTTTTTTCATCTAAGGCTGAGGTTATTACAAGGGATGAGTACACATCTTAAGGGATGTTATCAATTGGAAAGATGACATTTTTATGTTGTCATGAAAATATCTTAATTTAAGGGCCAAAATTGGAGGAGAAAAAGGGCACAATCCATTCTATGGTTGAGGGGCCATTCGGCCAAGGCTAAGAGAGGGGGGCTGAGCAGTTTTTTCACAAGGTTAAAGGCTGGAATTCAGTAGCTAATTGAAAAAAGAAAGGTTTTTGAAAGAAAGGAAGAAAAGCTTTTGTTAAGGTAGCCATTCTACCATTGCTACTACATTTTTTCTTCTTCTTCCTCATGCTTTATTTCTTGTTTTCCATGTGATTTCCTACCATTTTTTTAACAACTTTCTTGTTTTTCTTGATTTTCAAAAAATAAATAAAACAATGATTAGGCTTCATGATCTTGATGAAAATCAAGTGATAATGGTTAGGGTGGGCTTTGTCCAATATACCAACCATGGAGTTCATCTCCATATTTTTTTCTTACCTTAGTTATTTTTTATGATTTTGAGATTGAAAAGGCTTCATGACCTTGATGAAAATCAAGAGATAATGGTTAGGGAAGCTTTGTCAAATGTACCAACCATGGAGCTCATCTCTTTGTTATTTATTTGCTTACTTTGACTTGCTTATTTCTATTATTGTTTATCTTTATGTATATTTATATTCTTGCTAACCATGTTGTTCTTTTGACCTATGTCATATTTTTGCATCTTGGGGATATTGTCATATAGTTTAGGCCATTTCCATTTTTCATATCATCTTCCATAGCATTTAGTTAGGTCATTTTACATGACATTTCTCACAACACTTTGGTTCCTAGGCCATTCGGCCATGTGTATTTTCTTTTAGCTTTAGGCCATTTTCATATGCCATGTTATTTTTCCATGACATTTAGATATTAGGCCATTTTCATATGCCATGTCATTTCACATGTCATTTAGCTTTAGGCCATTTTTATTATTCCATGTCATTTAAGTTTAGGTCATTTTATTATTCCATGTCATTTTACATGTCATTTAAGCATTAGGCCATTTTCATATGCCATGATATTTTTCCATGACATTTAGACATTAGGCCATTTTCATA
Organism: Fremontodendron californicum; assembly: GCA_030761205.1. NCBI lineage: Eukaryota > Viridiplantae > Streptophyta > Magnoliopsida > Malvales > Malvaceae > Fremontodendron > Fremontodendron californicum. The sequence continues at coordinate 3,794,087 of JAULJL010000026.1, forward strand.
TGCCATTTCATTTCACATGTCATTTAGCTTTAAGCCATTGTTATTATTCCATGTCATTATGCATTAGTCTATTTTCATATGCTATGTTGTTTTTCCATGACGTTTAGACATTAGGCCATTTTCATATGCCATGTCATTTTGCTTTAGGCCATTTTTATTATTTCATGTCATTTTTCCATGTCATTTAGACACTAGTTCATGCATGTTAAGTTAGGATAGCATTTATTGCCATGCAAACTCATGCTAGGCATTTAGGTTATTTATGCCATGCATTTTCCATATCACTTAGGCTTTATACCATGCATTTCATGCATTTACTTTGCTGTATTTTCATGCATTTCATGTCATGCCACATGATATATGACTTAGGCCAATCAATGATTCAAAGTCATGCTCACTTGAGCATACTTGTGGAAAATTAAAGGGTTATCAAATTGATTATTCTACCTTTGTGAGTTTTTTTACTTAGCCAATTCTTGTCCAAGGTTTTTAAATGTTTTAGCTACTGTTTGTAGGTCTCTATGAGAGTCTCCAACATTTTTACTTTGATTTTTAAATGATTTTATCAAAGGCAAAAAAATGTGTTTTGGCAAAACAGTTTTTCATCCAATACTCGTACTTTCCCGATTTTTTTGGACAGTCATACTTAATCAAAAAATTAAGCAAATTTTTTCTCGTATAGTTTTACATGTTCTGAGTCTCCAATATGTTTTTTTGAGTTTTTTGAATTTTTAAAAAATAGGCTAAAAAATCGTGTGTCAAAACCGGACAGTAGAGACATATTTGAATTCAAAAGAAAAACAATTGTTGAGTTTGGCTAAGGCATTTAGATGGGGTTGGTTAGAAGCTTTAGCTACTATCTTAAGATAGTTTTTAAGTATTTTAAACTTTAAAAAAGATTTTATAAATCTCAGGTTAAGGGTGGTCAAGTCCGGGATTTTAAACTTAGGAAATTAGAACCATTTTCAAAGGTTTTGGCTAAGGTTTTAATATTTATTCAAGTCTTTAAAATTGTTTTCAAACAATCACAAAGTTTTTTTTTGTTTTAGAAAATTTAATTTGATATATTTTCCTAAGATAGCCGGATATCTTTTTAGATATACGGATTTTCTTATTTAAAGGAAAAAAAATACATTTTCATGCATTGCATTTTCCATGTTCATACACTTTATTTAATATGTGATTTTTGCTATGATATTTTGCTATGGTATTATTATTATTTTGATTAACTTTTTTATGATGATTATTGTTTGTTATATGGTATTGAATATTTCATGTTATCCTATGCATTTTATTTAGTCATTTATTTTTGTCACATCATTTAGCATATATTATATTCATGCATTATTATTTTATTTTCATGCATATTCCATGATAGCATTATATTATGTTTCATGTCATTTCATGTCACTTAGATCATATTCCATGTCATTTAGGTTATCTTATTTAGAATATGCCATGTCATTTAAATCATTTCATTTCATTTCACTTAGAATATACCATGATACTTAGGATTTTTCATTTCATCTAGAATATACTATGCCATTTAAATTATGTCATATCATTTAGGTTGCATTATATTATCTAGACTTTGCTATGTCATTTTATTTATGTCACACATGTTCATGTTCATTTTTTAAAAATGTTCTGAAAAAGATAATGATTTTCAAAAAAACAAAGATATTCCAGAGTTAAAATAATTCATGAGTTCTTTGCCGGGTTTGCTGGGGAGGATTTCATCAATTATCATTAATAACGGAATATCTTCTTTAAAACGAGAATGATTCGGAAAATTTTTCAAGTTAATAAAAAGTTTTTATTTTGTCACGTTTGTTGGGGAATATAGAAAAATTTTGAATTAATAAATTTCGAATCACTTTCAATTAAAAAATGAAATTATTTTTCTTTAAATTGGGAATGAACTTGAAATACTAAATTAAAAACCGACTTTTTACCGAGACTCGAGATAACACACGATTAATAAGGTACCGTGTTTATACGGGCGTTGTGGGGGTGCTAATCCTTCCCCACACGTAACCGAGTTCCGAACCCGCTTCTTTGATTTCTCTGGTTTAAAACGCAGACTTGAAATTGGTTTTAAAAATGTTTTAATTAATTTTAAAATATTTCACAAAATCGGTTTTAATAGGTGGCCGGTCACACCTAGCTAAAAAAGATTGGTGGCGACTCCATGTCTTTTTACGAGGCCGTTTTCATACCCTCGACCTTTTATTTAAATCTAGAGGAATTAAGTCGTCTTTTCCTCTGCATTCTGTTTCCCCCTCACTCGAACGGGTCCCCGCGACGGGATCATGTATCGACAGCTTGGCGACTCCGCTGGGGACAATTAGAGAGTTAGGCCTAGAATTAGTCGTGTGTTATCAAAGTCTCGGTTTTGTCGAGTTTAATTGGTATTTAATTTTAATTCCCATATTTTAAAAAAAAAGATTGTCGCAACCTAAAAAATAACATAACAGTAACAAGTCTTATCGCAAAACTTTATTATTCGTTAAGTGTGACATTAAAAAAAATCGAGGAAAAGTTGACTTAATTTCTCTAGAAAAACGAAGGTTTTGAAAATAACCTTGAAAAAGATATGGAGTCTCCACCAATATTTTTTAGCTAGGTATGATCGGCCACCTATTAAAACCGATTTTATAAAACATTTTAAAATTAATTAAAATATTTTTAAAACCAATTTCAAGTCTGCGTTATAAACCAGAGAAAATCGAAGAATCGGGTTCGGGACTCGGTTACGTGCGGGGAAGGATTAGCACCCCCACAACGCCCGTATAAAACGATACCTTATTAATCATGTGTTATCTCAAATCTCGGTAAAAAGTTGGTTTTTTAATTTAGTATTTCAAGTTAATTCCCAATTTTAAGAAAAATAATTCCATTTTTAATTAAAAATGATTCAGAATTTATTAATTCAAAATTTTCCTATATTCCTCGACAAAATTGGCAAAATATAGAAATTTTTATTCATTTGTAAAACTTTTCCGAATCATTCTCGTTTTTTGAAAGAAAGATATTCTTTATTAATGATAATTGATGATATTCCCTCCAGCAAACCCGGTAGAGAACTCATGAATTATTTTAACTCGGGAATATCTTTATTTTTATTGAAAATCATTATTGTAGAAACCTAATTTTGTCCGGACCACTAAAACAGGTATGTTTTCTTCCTAAATTGATGTTTCAGAATGTAAAAAGATTTTTCTTCATCCTGCAGGTGATACTCCGAGACTTAGTTTAAGAGGGCGAGCATAAAAAGTCAAACTGAAAAAAATTCAAACTTGAAAAAAGTCAACCTCGAAATGTCAACCTTGAAAAGTCAACTATTGAAAAAGTCAATCCACTTTCAAAATCAAAATTTTTGAAGTTCAATTGAAAAATGGTGAAATAATTTTGATAATCCGAGGTCTACATCGAAAGATATGGAGTTCGGAAGTTGGGATTTGCAGATTGAGTAGAAAGAAAACCCTAATCCGAGAATTTGGGGAAAAGTGCTTAAACGATCAAATTGGTCAAAATTGAAGGTTCCAAATGAAAGATAAGCACTGACTACGGGTAATGGAGAAGCCACTTGAAAGAAAAACTGAAAGAAAAGTCAATCCAGGAGAAAATCGAGAATTAGGGTTTTTGGTGGATTTCGGTGAAATTGGGAAGAACTACAGAAATGACCCGACTTGGTAAAACCAAAGACCCTAATGGATGAGGAGTGATTAAAAAGGGATAGCCCAAGGCTCAATTTGAAGAAAATCTGAAAATCGAACTTGTTTTGGTCAAAACCGGGTTTCGGAGGCAAAAGGGCAAAATTGGAAAATTTGGGAAAAATAGCAAATGAACTCCAAAAATTCTGAAAAATTGCAAATCTCATTCTTAAATCATTTGGAAGAGATTGCAAAATAAAATCTTGATATGGAGCTCGTTTAAAAAATGGTAAAATGTGGGGGCATAAAAGGGCATTTTTGGAAGAAAAATCCAAATAAATAGCAAACGGACTCGGAAAATTTTGAAAACTTCCAGAATTCAATATTTTATTATTTTGAAAGTATTAAAAAAGAAAATTTGAATTTGGAGCCCGTTTGTCATTTATTTGCATCCGGGGGCAAAACAGTCATTTTACCCGAGCAACCGAAAAGGGCTTTTCTTGCCTTTCAAAAAAATCAATCTTGGGCTGGAAGAAGGTGTGCTGGCCGGCCAAGGCCCAAGGAAAGGAAGGAGCTTCTGATTTTTCAATCAAAAGGCCAAAAATTAAGAGTTGGTTAGTGATTTTTTTGATCAAGCCATTGCAAATAAGCCACATGGGCCAATGCATGAAGTGGGAGAGTGTCAACATTATTCTTGAACAACTGTAATTATGGACAGCTGATGGCCTAATCTAAGGGTGATAATTTCATATTTTTTCACCTTGAATCACTAGCTCTTGGATGGAAATTGGTTGGAGGAAAAATGACAACATCCTAGGAGAGGAGAGAGGCAAGATTCAGCCACTATAGGGGGTGTCGCAACCTAAAAAATAACGAGTCTCATCGCAAGACTTTATTATTCGTTAAGCGTGACATTAAAAAAACCGAGGAAAAGTCGACTTAATTCCTCTAGCAAAATGAAGGTTTTGAAAATGACCTTGAAAAAGACATGGAGTCGCCACCAATCTTTTTTAGCTAGGTGTGATCGGCCACCTATTAAAACCGGTTTTATAAAATATTTTAAAAATTAATTAAAACAATTTAAAAACCAATTTCAAGTCTGCGTTTTAAACCAGAGAAATCAAAGAAGCGGGTTCGGGAGTCGGTTACGTGCGGGGAAGGATTAGCACCCCCACAACGCCCATATAAATCGGTACCTTATTAAATTTATGTTATCTCAAGTCTCGGTAAAAAATTGGTTTTAAATTTAGTATTTCAAGTTAATTCCCAATTTAAAGAAAAATAATTCCATTTTTAATTGAAAATGATTCGGAATTTGTAAATTCAAATTTTTTTCTATATTCCCCAACAAACGTGGCAAAATATAGAAATTTTTATTAATTTTGGAAAACTTTCCGAATCATTCTCTTTTTTGAAAGAAAGATATTCCTTTATTAATAATAATTGATGATATTCCCTCCAGCAAACCCGGTAGAGAACTCATGAATTATTTTAACTCGGGAATATCTTTATTTTTTATTGAAAAATCATTATCCTTTTGAAAACATTTTAAAAGATATGAATATGTATATGCATGACATAAATAAAATGACATAGCCAAATCTAAATGATATAATGCTTCCTAAATGATATGATATAATTTAAATGCCTTAGCATATTCTAAATGAAATAAAATATCCTAAGTTATATGACATATTATAAATAAAATGAAATGACCTAGGTAACATAGTATATTCTATATGAGATGCAATATCCTAAGTCATATGATATATTCTAAATGAAATTGTAGACACCTAATTTTGTCCGGACCACTAAACAGGTATGTTTTCTTCCCATATTGATGTTTCCAAGTATAAAAAGACTGTTTTCATCCTGCAGGTGAGACTCCGAGACTTAGTTTAAAAGGGCGAGCACAAAAAGTCAAACTTGAAAAAAGTCAACCCCGAAAAAGTCAACCCCAGAAAGTCAACTACTGAAAAAGTCAACCCACTTTCAAAATCAAGATTTTAAGTTCAATTGAAAAATGGCGAAAGAATTTTGATAATCCGAGGTCTACATTGAAAGATATGGAGTTCGGTGATAACTCGTATAATTATATAGTTTTTAGTTATGTTTTATTATTGTTTTGTGTCAAATACGAGTTATTATTGCTTAGTCTACTTGTGTTTATGATATTTTATATTTTTATGTAATTTGGTGTTTTTCATGAGTTTCTTTGAGTGATTTCAGATTACTAGGTTAAATCAAGAATTAAGGGCAAATCCAATTCAGTTCCAATTCCGACACCTTTTGCCATATCAGCTATATCTGGAGTTTCACCGAAGCATTAAGGCTGAAATTTTGACAGTGCAAATTTAAGAGGCATATCTATCTTTTTCATGTTTTACACTTCTTGAAACGGAGTCGTTTTCCCCACCGAAATCGACCATCAAGTTGGCTGATGTGCAATGACGTCTGTGCGGACCTGTTTTGGTATTTTGACCATATCTTCCGATCCACATGAGCAAATGATCTGATTCCAATGGCTATGGATCCGTAACTGATAGGGGTATATTTTTCTAGAAGACCATTGGATCAGATCGAGCCTCCAACATCGACAAAATCGACCATCAAGCTGGCTGATCAGAATTGTCATACAATATGACGAAAATTGTTAGAAAAATGCACCCACCTATTATACCTACCTTTGAAATTTATAAAGCTTGTCTCTTGTCATTTAGCTCTCCAAAATGTGTATAAATAGAGGGCCTTGGATGATTGTAAGAACATTATTTTACATTGGTAGGATATTAGCCATTGTAATAAAATTCTCTAAGTTTTCTTCTTCTTTCCTTTCTCTAGTTTTCTTTTTCTTTATTTACTTATGTTTCTTACATTTCTTTTCATTTTATTCATATCTAGTATGTGTTTCTAATCATATTGTTGAGGTGATGAGGTGAAGCTCTTGGTAAATGCTAAGGTTAGTCTCTTAAACATGAGCTAAAATGAATTATCATTTATAAACACTAGTATAGATAATATTTTCTTTTGGTTTAAAATCATACTTGCAAAGTAGGGATCTTGATTCATTATTGACAATGAAAATGGCACAATAAATGCTTGGTTTCATAACCTTGATTTGTTGTAGACATATACCTTGGCATAAGGAATGCTTGGACTCTTTTTATGAGTTTTGAGGATACCAAATGAACATAATATCATATGCTATGGACGTTGGACAATTTGGACTGAATTGCTAAACCTTCCGATTGGAACCTCCTTTATGTGTGGATTTCAATTGTGTAATAAAACAAGATTAATCTTAGCATAACACCAAGAGTGGATTCTCTAACCTCAACATCTTTTCTTATTGTTTTTTTTATATCTTGTTTAATTTCTTTTATGTTATTTTGTTTATTTTGTTCTCTAATATCTTGTTTATCTTGTTTTGTTGTTGATTCCCTAATATCTTGTTTACTTTCTTTTTCTTATATATTTATAAACTTATACTTACTAATACGCTTCCCTGTGGTTCGACCTCGGACACCCGAGAATTTATTACTTGAACATAACCTGCACTTGGGTTTACAACTCTTAATTGAGTCTCCATCATTCGGAAGTTGGGATTTGGAGATTCAGTAGAAAAGAAACCCTAATCCAAGAAATTTGGGGAAAAGTGCTTAAACGATCAAACTGGTCGAAATTGAAGGTTCCAAATGAAAGATAAGCACTGACTACGGGTAATGGAGAAGTCACTTGCAAGAAAAACCGAAAGAAAAGTCAATCCGGGAGAAAACCGAGAATTAGGGTTTCTAGTGGATTTCGGTGAAATCGGGAAGAATCACAGAAATGGCCCGACTTGGTAAGACCAAAGCCCCCAATGGATGAAGAATGGTTAAAAAGGATGGCCCAAGGCTCAGATTGAAGAAAATCTGAAAATCGGATTTGTTTTGAGCAAAACCGGGTTTCGGAGGTAAAAGGGCAAAATTGGAAAATTTTGGGAAAATAGCAAATGGACTCCGAAAATTATGGAAAATTTGTCAATCTCATTCTTAAATCATTTGAAGGAGATTGGCGAAAGAAAATCTTGATTCCGAGTTCGTTTGCAAAATGGCCAAATCCCGGGCTTCTAATGCAGTAATTCAAAAAGATAAATCCCGGAAAAATAGCAAATGGACTCCAAAAATTCTGAAATTTGGCAAATCTCATTTTTAAATTATTTGGAAGATATTGGCGAAAGAAAATCTGGATTCCGAGTTCGTTTGCAAAATGGCCAAATCCCGGGCCTCCTATGTAGTAATTGAAGCCGATAAATCCCGAAAAAATACCAAATGAGCTCCAAAAATTATGAAAACTTCCAGATCACACTTTTTAATAATTTTGAAGAGATTGGTGAAGAAAAATCTTGATTTGGAGCTCGTTTAAAAAATGGTAAAAAGTAGGGGCATAAAAGGACATTTTGGGAAGAAAAAATCCAAATAAATAGCAAATGGACTCGGATAATTTTGAAAACTTCCAGAACTCAATATTTTATTATTTTGAAAGTATTAAAAAAAGAAAAATTGAATTTGGAGTCCGTTTGATATTTACTTGCATCCGGGGGGCAAAATGGTCATTTCAACCAAGCAACCGAAAAGGGCTTTTTTGGGCCTTTCAAAAATCAGAGCTGGGCTGGAAAAGAGAAGTGCTGGCCTGCCCAAGCCCAAAGGAAGGAGGAAGCTTGATTTTTTTTTTTCAATCAAGTGGTTAAAAATCAAGAGTTAGTTAACCATTCTCTTTGATCAAGCCATGGTGATTAAACCACATAGGTTAAGAAAGATGTCAACATTATTTTTGCATAGCTGTAATTTGAGAGGGCTGAGATGCTAATCTAAAGGTGGTAATTTCATGACTTTTCATCTTGAATTATTGGCCATTTGATGGAAAATAGGTTACACAAAAATGACAACATCTTTGAGGCTATATAAGCATCATTTAGGCCAACCCTAAAGGAGGGAGGCAGATTTTGTTTTTTCTTTTCCATTTTGGCTGATTTCTCTTAGTTTTTCTTAGTTTTTATCTTCTTGGTTGAGAGCAAAAAAAGAAAAGTTTAGGAAAAAAGGAAAGTTTGAAGAGAAAAGCTTGAAATATTAGCTTCTTGAGGTTGCTCTTGAGCACCAACTCTTGCACTTTCATTTTCTATTCTTATTTTTTGCTATTTTAATCTCTACTTGGTGAGTTTTCATTTTAAAATAATGTTTCTTGTTCTTCCTTCATTTCCTTTCTTAAGTACTTTTTTTTACATTTTGTTTTTACAATAAGCTCACCATGGCCAAATGGCCTACATTATTTATTTTAAGTTGTTGTTTCGATTCATTTTACCATATTGTTTATGCTATTTTCTTTGTTTTTGATGTTTTAAATGTTATGTTATTTCATGTTCTTGAGTTATATTTTAATTTGGTTGCTTTGTTTGTTGCCATTTATGTCTTAGATATCATGTTTTTGCATTTTTAATTTTCTGTTTTCATGTTGTTTAAATTTGAGCATGTTTAAAGTTAGCATATTAAGTGTTTGTGAAAATGCTTGTGTGATTCTTTGCATGATTCTTGTTTTATATCTTAGTTGAGCATGTTTTAGATTTAGCATATTAAGTGTTTGTGAAAATGCTTGTGTGATTTTTGTGTTATGACTTAGTTTTTCATGCTAGTATGCCAAGTGTTTGAGAAAATGCCATGCTTGTTGGAGCTTGAGGCCATTTGGCTACTCCATGTGTTTTGCATTGTGTGTTGCATTTTTTTGTCATGCTAGTTGTTAGGTTTTTGCATTTGCATGATATTTGGTTGGATTTTTTAATTAAGCATGCCTTGTGTTTGTGAAAATGCCATGCATATCTTAGGTCTAGGTTGCATTTATTGCCATGCAAGTTCATGTTAGGTCTAGGCCATATTATTTATGTCATGCATTTTCCTTACCTTTAGGTTTAAATCCATGCATTTCATGCATTATGTTTGCTGCATTATTTCATGCATTTCATGTTCATGCCACTTGAATAATGACTTGAGCCAATTAATGGTTCAAGGTCATGCTCTCTTGAGTACACTTGTGGAAAATTAAGTTTGTCAAATTGATTATTCTACCTTTGTGATTTTTTTACTTAGCCAATTTTTATCTAACTTTCAAAAAGTCCTAGCTACTTTTGTTAGTCATTTTGTGAGACTTAAATATTTTTACTTTGATTTTTAAATGATTTTATCAAAGACAAAAAAAAAAAAAATGTGTTGGCAAAGCAGTTTTTTTCCACCCAAAACTCGTACATCTCCGATTTTTCTGGGAATTCATCTTTGATCAGAAAATTAAGTCGATTTTTCCCGTGTATTTTTACATGTCCTGAGTCTCCAATAATTTTTTCAGAATTTTTGGAATTTTTAAAAATAGGGTAAAATATCGTGGATTAAAACTGGACAGTGAAGTCAGAATTGAATTTAAAGAAAAACAAAGCAGTTTTTTCTCCTCCAAAAACTCGTACATCTCTGGTTTTTCTGGGAATTCATCTTTGATCAGAAAATTAAGTCGATTTTTTTTCGTGTATTTTTACATGTCCTGAGTCTCCAATAATTTTTTTAGAATTTTTGGAATTTTTAAAGATAGGGTAAAAAATTGTGGATTAAAACTGGACAGTGGAGTCAGAATTGAATTTAAAGAAAAACAAAGCAGTTTTTTCTCCTCCAAAAACTCGTACATCTCTGGTTTTTCTGGGAATTCATCTTTGATCAAAAAATTAATCCAATTTTTTCTCGTATACTTTTACATGTCTTGAGTCTCCAGTATTTTTTTTAGAATTTTTGGGATTTTTAAAAATAGGGTAAAAAATTGTGGATTAAAACTGGATAGTGGAGTCAGAATTGAACTTAAAGAAAAACCAATTTTCTGTTTTGGTTAATTTACTTAGAGTGGGCTGATTAGGAGGGTTAGCTACTGACTTAGGGTAATTTCTAAGCCTTTTTAACTCTAAAAATGGTTTTTCAAGTCCCGGGTTAAGGAGAGTCAAGTCCGGATTTTTTTTAAACTTAGGAAATTAGAGCCAGTTAAAAATTTTTAGCCTAGTTTTTATTTTTAATTCAAGCTTTTCAAAATTGTTTTCAAACAATCACAAAGTATTTTGGTTTTAGAATATTTAATTTGACATATTTTCCTAAGGTAGCCGGATATCTTTTTAGATATACGGATTTCCTTAATTAAAGGAAAAAATACATCTCATGCATTGCATTTTTATATTCATGCATTTTATATAATATGTGATTCTTGCCATAATAATTTCTATGTGTCATGACATTTAGGTTGCATTATATTATTTAGATTTTGCTATGTCATTTTATTTATGTCATGCCTATACATATTCATTTCTTTTAAATGTTTTCAAAAAAGATAATGATTTTCAATAAAAATAAAGATATTCCCGAGTTAAAATAATTCATGAGTTCTCTACCGGGTTTGCTGGAGGGAATATCATCAATTATTATTAATAAATGAATATCTTTCTTTCAAAAAAAGAGAATGATTCGGAAAGTTTTCCAAAACTAATAAAAATTTCTATATTTTGCCACGTTTGTTGGGGAATATAGGAAAATTTTGAATTTATAAATTCCGGATCATTTTCAATAAAAAAATGGAATTATTTTTCTTTAAATTGGGAATTAATTTGAAATACTAAATATAAAACCAACTTTTACCGAGACTTGAGATAACACACGATTAATAAGGTACCGATTTATACGGGCGTTGTGGGGGTGCTAATCCTTCCCCGCACGTAACCGACTCCCGAACCCGCTTCTTTGATTTCTCTGGTTTAAAACGCAGACTTGAAATTGGTTTTTAAAATGTTTTAATTAATTTTTAAAATATTTTATAAAACCGGTTTTAATAGGTGGCCGATCACACCTAGCTAAAAAAGATTGGTGGCGACTCCATGTCTTTTAAGGTCATCTTCAAAACCTTCATTTTTTTAGAGGAATTAAGTCGACTTTTCCTCGGTTTTTTTTAATGTCATGCCTAGTGAATAATAAAGTCTTGCGATGAGACTCGTCGTTATTTTTTTTAGGTTGCGACAGCTTGGCGACTCCGCTGGGGACTATTAGAGAGTCAGGCCTAGAAATAGTCGTGTGTTATCAAAGTCTCAGTTTTGGTTGGTTTAATTGGTATTTAATTTTAATTCCCACATTTTTCTAATAAAGAGAATTTTGAAAATAATAAAATGTTTTTAAAAATGTTCATTCTCATGTGCATGCATTTTATTATTGTTCTCTAGTTATTTTGGTTGTATATTATAATTGCTTGTTGGTTAATGCGTTACACTATTCTTGAATGTTTTAATTGCTAGGGCATTTAGAATAAGGTTTGTAGAATAGGTAGTGAAAGGTTTGTTATTCCTCCACACACACTACACGTGCATTTGCATAACATGAATCCTCTACCCGGGTTCCGTCCTTTTAAGTGGAAGTAAAGTAACTAAGCCTTCGTGATTGATCCTCCGTATGGGCTAGTGAAACACTTTCGGAGTATAAAGTACCTAATGCCTTCGTGATGATCCTCCGCATGGGCATAGGAAAATATACTCTAACGAATTGAACCCGCTTTTATCGGGGTGCCTTACTAGCCTTCACCGGCGACAGTGAGGAACAATTCGGGGCCTTAGAAGCGATTCACCCTCATATAGTGAACCTAGGCGAAGCCATACCGAATTTCCGTTAGACATACCGAAAATAGGAACACATGGAGGGACATTTCTAAACTTTTTGTTACCTATTTTACACTCCGAATAAGTGTGGTTGATCGGGCAACGATGTACGTACATCGCCCGTAATAAATGTGATACTCCGCCTCGATGGCATCGTGATGCCTAAATAAGCAGATATTGCTGGGGCAGATGTTCATTAGCTGTTTTTTTAAAAAAAAAAAAAAAACTTTTTTCAAGCATTTTTGCATGTTGCACATTTCATGCATGTGTGAATGGGGCATATACATTTTTGGTTGTGTTATTGATCTCATTCTTTGCAATAAACAGTTGGTAATTTCATTTGATGATTTCATAAAACCGGTAGTGTCACATGAACATTTGCATATGGTACCATAGTGGGATCCACTCTGAAATTCTTTTGAAAATAATGTGATTGGTTTTTCATAAATAAAAAAAAACACAAAAAAAAGCATGTTAAAAAAAAATCATAAATTAGGAGGCAAATCTTGCATAATGAGATTTTTGAATAATCAAGATTTAGGTCCCACCAATTTCGTGTAATCATTGGTTAATTTATTTGTGTCATTTTGACATCGTGTTACAGTCATAACATGCATGATTATTCATTGTAGAATACGTTTGTGATATACATGGTCATTCTTTGTACCTACCTTTGTATTAATTCATTTATTCTTAGCATGTATCATTTTGACATCATAGCATGCATGGTCATTCATTGTAGGACACGTTTATGACATGCATAGTCATTATCTGTATATACCTGGCATTAGATTGCATCCATAGTATACATGGTCATCATAATTTCTCTGTATATGTTCATGCATTAATCATCAGTTTATTCATGCACATAGGAATAGAGCATATACATTCATAATTGTATTCTTAATCTCATGACATTTTCATTTGCATGAAAGGGGTTCGAGATATGAGGAATGAATCGGAGGAACGATTGGGTGCTTTGGAACGCAATCAAGAGGAATATGGACATGAAATCCGAGGGGTGAAGGAACAACTTGCCAAATTGCTGAAAATGGTTGAGGATATGGGTAACAGTAAATGTGAACTTTCTCAGGGCTTCGCATCATCTTCGGATCAACCAAAACCATTAGGTCCAGAACATACAATGCTTGCTGGATCCTGCACTTGTCAATGCCACAAAGGTTGCAATCCTGATGAAATTATGGACAAAATCATGAAAATAATTAAACCTGAAAGCCCGATACCAAAGACAGAAACCTCGAATCCAGTACCATACCTGCAAACTGTTCTAGGTCCAAACCAGTATCCCCACCCTACTATGGTCCAATCGTCCATTGGGATGACCACTACGAGACTCCAGAATCCCACACCATCACCAACAACTGCCAGTTCATACTATTTCCCTCATCAATCACCTTATCCAGTACCTGGGATAGGAACCTCGAGCTATGTACAACCTCCAAAGGCCTCGTGTCCAAATCCATACCCTTACCATGCTATTTCGCCACAGCTCCATGTAAACACACTGGTTCGAACCTTAGTGCCACCACCAAGTGCCCCAACTCCTAGGCCATGTGTGACTAAGAAACGACCCCAGGATAAGACCCAAATGCCTTTTGATCCCATTCCAATCAGCTACCGAGAGCTTCTCCCTATACTGATCCAAAATCACATGGTTGCTTGTGTCCCATTGAAATCCCTGTCACCACCATATCCAAAGGGGTATAATCCAAATGCAAGATGTGATTATCACTGTGGAATTGTTGGCCATAGCATTGAAGACTTTATGGCCTTCAAAAAGAAAGTGCAAACTCTCATAGATGCCAAGTGGTTGGATCCGATGACACTGATTGATAAAGGAATGGGAAAACTCCATTAGGATTAGGAGATTTACAGCATTGAGGTGGAAAGACTTTGGTCTTATATGATGTAATAGGATTTCACTTTTTCAGTAGCCGGCTCTTATAGCCTTAGGATGCTAGGAAGAATAAATTTCTTGTAAAAGACAGTTTTAACTACTGCACAAATTTTGTAAAACATGGTTTATACCATTGTGAACATTGATATGGGAATGAATTGGCTATGTTGATGATTAAGTTCCTACGATTCTTATTTCCTCCGTGATATCTTCCCCCTTGCATTTTGCATCCGATCAATTATTTGTCAGGTTGCATTCATACATTCATAATCAGCATGATTTTTCTGTATATATCCATGCATTAATCTGCTTATTCTTTACATGCATCATGTTGACTTTGGGTTGCATTCATAACAAACATAGTCAGCATGATTTCTTTGTATATGTTCATGCATTAATTTGCTTATTACATACATCATGTTAGCATTAGGTCGCATTCATGACACACATGGTTAGCATGATTTTCTTTGTATATACTCTATATCAATCATTCATTGTTTGCATGTATCATAATTGACACCGTGTTGCATTCGTAGGATATATGATCATTCATTGGGAAATATGCTAAAATGCACATGATCAGTCATTGCGTATATCCATGTGTTGATTTGTTTATTCTTTGTTTGCAACATGTTGGCATTGTGATTGCATTTATTACATATATGGTCAGCATGTTTCCATTGTACATATCCATACATCATATTGTTTAGGCTTCACATGCATCAAATTGCATTCATGGCTCATTCATCATGACATACATTTGGGGGAAATAAAATAGAAGTTGGCTTGGCTTTAGGAGTCTTTGAAAGAATTTCCATTTCAAATCAGAAGAAGTACTGAGTACACTTTTAATACAGGCTGGTGCTATGGAGGATGAACAAATTGCCCGAATGGAAAAAATGGAAAGGGAACAGAGAATTGCGAGAACAACTAGCAAAATCTCAAGCAGAATCTAAGGATCAGATGACTAAACTGATGGAGCTAATGTCTGCTGTAATCAAGGGAAAAGGATACACCGAAAACTTTGTCGCCAGAGAAGGGTTAGAGGCACAAAAGGGCCAAGATGAGGTCGTAATAAGTGATGCCCAGAACACTGTTACCCCCGTCAATGTCCTAAACTCAGATGATCCAGCTAAACAGGCAAAGTTGAAAAGGGTTGCGGTAAATGAGGTTGAGCTGGCAGATTCCCAAGGGAAATATCAATTGTTAGATGAAAGGCTCCGGGCAGTAGAAAGTACAGATGTATTTGGGAGTTTAGATGCGAAAGAACGATGTTTGGTATTCGATTTAGTCATTCCTCCTAAGTTCAAGATCCCTGACTTTGTGAAATATGACGGGACAACCGATCCATTAGCCCACATCACTATGTTCTGCCGAAAGATGACAAGTCAGATAGATAATGATAAGCTTTTGATTCACTGCTTTCAGGATAGCCTCAGCGGATCCGCAATTAGGTGGTATAGTCAGTTGAGCAAGGATCAGATTCGCTCTTGGAATGACCTGGCTAGGGTTTTTCTAAACCAGTACAAGCATATGACCGACATGGCGCCTGATCGTCTCACTTTGCAAAATATGAAGAAAAGAGCTACTGAGAGCTTCAAGGAATATGTGCAACGGTGGATGAGCTTGGCTGTCCAAGTACAACCGTCCTTAACTCAGAAGGAAACCATTGTCGTTTTTGTGAATACACTGCAGGCCCCGTACTATGATATACTTGTTGGCAACATCACAAACAATTTTTCAGACATGGTAATTTCAGGGGAAATGATTGAGAATGCTATCAAGGATGGGAAAATTGAAGGAGAAAGAACATCCAATACCAAGAAAAAGAGGGCATCTGAAAAGAAAAATGAAGATACCCAAGTCGTGGAAGACTTTGCCCCACCTCCCCAATTCTCCTCATATCAGCCATTTTACTCTACCCTGAATAATGTCTCTCATGGTTTTTATCCCTACCAACCAATGACTGCAACTACACCAGAATTTACATCTGTCTATCAATCGAACACCCTTGGGAATAATCGAAGGGGGCATAAAAAGCGAAAAAGAAATCAAGTTGACCTGATTCCTATGACATACAGTGAGATACTACCTCAACTCATCCAGAATCACCTTGTGACACCCATGCAAATAGCGCCTCTGAAGCCCCCTTATCCGAGCTGGTATGATGCTAATGAGTGTTGTGGGTACCATTATGGCAATCAAGGTCACTCAACAGAGAACTGCCCCGCTTTGAAGTACAAGGTCAGAGATCTCATCAAGGCTGGTTCGATAAGTTTTGAAGATGGGGAAGCCAAGTGTCATAAGAAACATTGTGCATGATCATATTAGGTTTTTGACACATGTAGTTCTATACACGGTGATGATGAAAGCACTTGTCTCATGTTAACATCTACATGAATTAAATGAATTTTGAATTTTAAATGCTTTGTGTTTGTTGTGTTTCAACAATAACTTGAATTTGCAAAAACAAGCATTAAGGAATTTTTAGTGATGGATAGTCTCAAGAAGATTGATGATCAGTGTTACAAATGACCCAATACCTTCTCCATTCTCTTTAGGTTTTCCTAAGCCTAAATCTCTTAAACCAAGAGCACTTGAAAGACCTAATGCTTCAAGGGATATGAATGATTTGACTTCATAGAAGTATTGTCATTGCAAAATAAGCAAGGATGTAAATCCTAGTCTAGGCTATGACAAAGGAATGAACTTTTTGAAATTTTTCGAATTCCTTGAAATTCAAACAAATGAGACATTCTTTCAAGAGTCTAGATTTTGATAATTTGGTGTGTGTCAAGATTGTGCTAAAACCATTCATGACCTTTCCCAATAACCACAAAACACTAATTGCCCAAACATCACTTCATGATTGACACCCTGGGGCACAATGACTAAACTAGATTATCCCTTGCCCCATGAGAAAATCGTTTTTTGGGTCATATTTTCCTTGTCTTTTCAAAGAACTCAGATTTGAAATTCATCCTTTTCAGTACAGACCTGGACTTGCTATGTTCCTCGTTGATACAAATTCTCATTGATTAATCAAATTGGGGCATCATATGTGGAAATGATGGATACATGGTGAATAAGGATGGACTAAACGCATGAATCATTGGGGCATGCGACGAAAAAAAAAAAAAAAAAAAATTTAGAGAGAAAAATTGTGATATCATGCATATGAGAATTCGGATGATTCCAAAGTGCAAAATGAAATTTTGAATATCTATTTCCCCTGGGGATTGCTTTTCAATGTAAATATTCGTGCTTGACATGAGAAATGGCCATCTTTCATATCCCTTTCGCACAAAAAGAAATTATCCATAGTCACCCCTTTTGAGCCAAAAGAATTTTTTCTTCTTTGAACCCTAATCAAGGGCCACCCTCTACATTGGGGGGCAAATGCGAGGAAAGATCTTTTTAAAGATCATTGTGAAATGAGTCCTAGCTCAAAGACAGATACAAAGCAAATGGAGCCCCGAATAAATACGGGCTCACTCTGTCAAAGAAAAAGAAGAGAAAAAAGATGGCGAAATGAAAGCCAAGAAAAACAAAAGAAAAACACAATGAAAAAGAAAATGTGTGTGAAAGATATGGCAAATTGAAAGCCAAAAGCAAAGAAGAAAAAAAAAAAGCAAAGTCAAAAGGGAAGAATTGTCCAAGAAGGAACAAATGCTTCAAAGAGAATCCTCCTCAAAAAAATAGATCCTTGATCTGATTACCCTCAAACACATATTTTGGGCCTATTTATCTTTTCTTTCTGAACCCTGAGCTATGGCCTACATTATATGCTTTAAAAGTCCATTTTGATCAAGCATGAATATTTAATTTGAAAGGTTTTTCCTCAGATTTTATCCCATTTCATCGAATTATCATTTCACTAAAGAAGAATTTAGAATTCTCAAGTGCATGGTAAAACAATGAACAAAAAAAAAATGGAAAGAATGGGACTGTAGGGCGAAAACCCAAAAATGGGCGGTCTAGAGTAAATTTGGAAATTTTCGATGCCATCTATGATAGTGCCGATACCCCAAAAGAAAAGATCTTATTAAAGGAGTGGTCATCGAGGAACATCTAGGAATTCCTGAACCCCCCAAATTGTCAGTTCTCATTCAGAGGATTGTCTTCAAAAATTGAAACTTTTTTCCTCCAAAATCAACTTTCCAGTTTTAAACATCCCTGCCAATCTTGACGCTTGTCAAAATGCCTTGATATGGAAACTAAAAGAATGTTGAATTTGTTTGGTTCTCAATGAATTCATGATTTATAAAAATTGTTCCATTTGTGAGCCTAGAAGGGATATACATTTTTGTCATGAAGTTTTCCTGGAAAAGCCAGAATCTTGTTATACCAAGCCTTGCCAATCCCAGTTGAAAAAAAAAAAAAACAGATTGATACTTAGAGAAATTTCTAACAACGATCATCAGTCTTCAAAAGATTTGTACATCACACATTGTGGGGTTAATATTTTTTGTTCAGAAGTTTTCAAAATGCGAAAACAAATAAAAATATTTTTGAAAAACCCATTTTTGATGTTGACATGAGACAAGGGTTTTTCTAACCCAAAGGTATAGAATTGCCAGGATAGGTCCTGACTTCCAGATATGAGAAGAAGAAATAGAACCCGGTTCAGATCTCTGTTGATGAAAGTTTGAAAACTGTTGGGGCAAAGAGAATAGCCAAAATGAATTGAAGATATACTCTGATTTGAAGAGGAAAAATGAATTTGAAAGGCTAAGCCAAAGTCTAGAAAAACAACCGGGGGCATTTGCATCACTCATGAGCACTCATCTCTTTATCGAGCTTTTGCATCTGCACAGTGTCGGCAAGCATTTGCATCATTCATGGGTATTTGCATTGGCATTATTCCATAAGCATCTGTATTTTACCTTTACATTTACATTCTTCATGGAATTCGCATTTGTGTCATCTCAAGCAATTGCATCATTTCTAGAATCATTGCATTTTCATTAATGTGTGGTAATTGTAGTTACACCATTCATAAACCAGTTACATGAACACAATTAGTAGGGGCATCTGCATCATGAAACATAGGCATCAATCCAGGCCATTTGCATTTGCACTAAGAAATATTTTACATTTGCACCATCAAGCATGAGCACCTTGTTAAAAGACACGTGCATCTGCATCATTTCTCAAAGCTTCTGGTGGGGATATCCAGAATTTTACAGTTTTTAAAAGTGAACAAGTCTTCGGTGGTGATAGCTGAAGCCTCTGGTGGAGATATCCAGGGTTTTATAATTTTGAAAACATGAGAAATTTTATTCTGAAGGAGTTACCCAGAATTTTACAATGAGCAAGTCTTTGGTGGTGATAGCCAAAGCTTCTGGTGGGGATATCCAGAATTTTACAATTTTAAAAGTGAACAAGTCTTCGGTGGTGATAGATGAAGCCTCTGGTGGAGATATCCAGGGTTTTATAATTTTGAAAACATGAGAAATTTTATTCTGAAGGAGTTACCCAGAATTTTACAATGAGCAAGTCTTTGGTGGTGATAGCCAAAGCTTCTGGTGGTGATATCCAGAATTTTGCAGTTTTAAAAATGAACAAGTCTTCAGTGGTGATAGCTGAAGCCTCTGGTGGAGATATCCAGGGTTTTATAATTTTGAAAAATGAGAAATTTTATTCTGAAGGAGTTACCCAGAATTTTACAATGAGCAAGTATTTGGTGGTGATAGCCAAAGCTTCTGGTGGTGATATCCAGAATTTTGCAGTTTTAAAAGTGAACAAGTCTTCAGTGGTGATAGCTGAAGCCTCTGGTGGAGATATCCAGGGTTTTATAATTTTGAAAAATGAGAAATCTTCTTCTAGATGAGTTATCTAGAATTTTATATTGAGCAAGTCTTTGGTGGTGATAGCCAAAGCTTCTGGTGGGGATATCCAGAATTTTACAGTTTTAAAAGTGAAGAAGTCTTCGGTGGTGATAGCTGAAGCCTCTGGTGGAGATATCCAGGGTTTTATAATTTCGAAAAATGAGAAATCTTCTTTTGAAGGAGTTATCCAGAATTTTTTCAACATGTGCATCTACATCAAGAAGCATTTGCATCAATCTAAGTTAGTTAAATCTGCATCAAGAAAGTTTGCATCAAATCAAGTCATTTACATTTGCATCAAAGACATTTGCACCAATCTAAGTCATTTGCATCTACATCAAGAAGCGTTTGCATCAACAAAAGACATTTGCATTTGCATCATGAAGCATTTGCATCATCTCTTAAAGCTTTCAGGTATAATCGATTTCGTTTCCTTAAGGCGAGTCGAGCCCCGAAATCATCGTCGAGGTACTTTTTTTATTTATGAACAAGTCTTCGGTGGTGATAGCTGAAGCCTCTGGTGGAGATATCCAGAGTTTTAAAATCCTTTGAAAAAGTTAAAAGTCTTCGGTGGTGATAGCTGAAGCTTCTGGAGGTGATACCCATAATTTTTTTTACAGTTTTAAAAAATGAGCAAGACTTTAGTGGTGATAGCCGAAGCTTCTGGAGGAGATATCCAGAATTTTAAACACAGCTGAGAACAAGACAGGTTAAGGCCCCGAGACCATCGTCGAGGTAAATTCCTTTCTTGCAAATCGAATTCGTTTTCTTAAGACGAGTCGAGCCCCGAGATCATCGTCGAGGTACTTTTTTTATTATTATTATGAACAAGTCTTCGGTGGTGATAGCTGAAGCCTCTGGTGGAGATATCCAGAGTTTTAAAATCCTTTGAAAAGGTAAAAAGTCTTTGGTGGCGATAGCTGAAGCTTCTGGAGGTGATACCCAGAATTTGTTTACAGTTTTAAAAATGAGCAAGACTTTGGTGGTGATAGTCGAAGCTTCTGGAGGAGATATCCAGAATTTTAAACACAGCTGAGAACAAGACAGGTTAAGGCCCCGAGACCATCGTCGAGGTCATTTCTTTTCTTGCAAATCGATTTCGTTTCCTTAAGACGAATCGAGCCTTGATTAGGTAGGGAATTCAATTTAAAGACAAATCTTCAATTTACTGTTTTTTTTAATAAAAAAAAATTAAATAAAAAAAAAATTAAATTTAAAAAATAAAAAAAAATGATGAAAAAAATTGAAAAAAAGAAAAAAGGAAAAATGAAAAAATAGAAAATGAAAAAATAGAAAATGAAAAAAATGAAAAATGAAAAAGAAAAAGAAAACCCCTTTCCTTTCCTCCACATGTGATTTCACTGACCGTACAAAATTAGTGTTGGTTTATCTTTGCCTGATTCCTGATTCTCAGCAATAGCCAAAGAGGGGCAGCTGTAGACACCGAATTTTGTCCGGACCACTAAACAGGTATGTTTTCTTCCCATATTGATGTTTCCAAGTATAAAAAGACTGTTTTCATCCTGCAGGTGAGACTCCGAGACTTAGTTTAAAAGGGCGAGCACAAAAAGTCAAACTTGAAAAAAGTCAACCCCGAAAAAGTCAACCCCAGAAAGTCAACTACTAAAAAAGTCAACCCACTTTCAAAATCAAGATTTTAAGTTCAATTGAAAAATGGCGAAAGAATTTTGATAATCCGAGGTCTACATTGAAAGATATGGAGTTCGGAAGTTGGGATTTGGAGATTCAGTAGAAAAGAAACCCTAATCCATGAAATTTGGGGAAAAGTGCTTAAACGATCAAACTGGTCGAAATTGAAGGTTCCAAATGAAAGATAAGCACTGACTACGGGTAATGGAGAAGTCACTTGCAAGAAAAACCGAAAGAAAAGTCAATCCGGGAGAAAACCGAGAATTAAGGTTTCTAGTGGATTTCGGTGAAATCGGGAAGAATCACAGAAATGGCCCGACTTGGTAAGACCAAAGCCCCCAATGGATGAAGAATGGTTAAAAAGGATGGCCCAAGGCTCAGATTGAAGAAAATCTGAAAATCGGATTTGTTTTGAGCAAAACCGGGTTTCGGAGGTAAAAGGGCAAAATTGGAAAAATTTGGGAAAAATAGCAAATGGACTCCGAAAATTATGGAAAATTTGTCAATCTCATTCTTAAATCATTTGAAGGAGATTGGCGAAAGAAAATCTTGATTCCGAGTTCGTTTGCAAAATGGCCAAATCCCGGGCTTCTAATGCAGTAATTCAAAAAGATAAATCCCGGAAAAATAGCAAATGGACTCCAAAAATTCTGAAATTTGGCAAATCTCATTTTTAAATTATTTGGAAGAGATTGGCGAAAGAAAATCTTGATGCCGAGTTCGTTTGCAAAATGGCCAAATCCCGGGCCTCCTATGTAGTAATTCAAGCCGATAAATCCCGAAAAAATACCAAATGAGCTCCAAAAATTATGAAAACTTCCAGATCACACTTTTTAATTATTTTGAAGAGATTGGTGAAGAAAAATCTTGATTTGGAGCTCGTTTAAAAAATGGTAAAAAGTAGGGGCATAAAATGACATTTTGGGAAGAAAAAATCCAAATAAATAGCAAACGGACTCGGATAATTTTGAAAACTTCCAGAACTCAATATTTTATTATTTTGGAAGTATTAAAAAAAGAAAAATTGAATTTGGAGTCCGTTTGATATTTACTTGCATCCGGGGGGCAAAATGGTCATTTCACCCAAGCAACTGAAAAGGGCTTTTTTGGGCCTTTCAAAAATCAGAGCTGGGCTGGAAAAGAGAAGTGCTGGCCTGCCCAAGCCCAAAGGAAGGAGGAAGCTTGATTTTTTTTTTCTTTTTCAATCAAGTGGTTAAAAATCAAGAGTTAGTTAACCATTCTCTTTGATCAAGCCATGGTGATTAAACCACATAGGTTAAGAAAGATGTCAACATTATTTTTGCATAGCTGTAATTTGAGAGGGCTGAGATGCTAATCTAAAGGTGGTAATTTCATGACTTTTCATCTTGAATTATTGGCCATTTGATGGAAAATAGGTTACACAAAAATGACAACATCTTTGAGGCTATATAAGCATCATTTAGGCCAACCCTAAAGGAGGGAGGCATATTTTGTTTTTTCTTTTCCATTTTGGCTGATTTCTCTTAGTTTTTCTTAGTTTTTATCTTCTTGGTTGAGAGCAAAAAAAGAAAAGTTTAGGAAAAAAGGAAAGTTTGAAGAGAAAAGCTTGAAATATTAGCTTCTTGAGGTTGCTCTTGAGCACCAACTCTTGCACTTTCATTTTCTATTCTTATTTTTTGCTATTTTAATCTCTACTTGGTGAGTTTTCATTTTAAAATAATGTTTCTTGTTCTTCCTTCATTTCCTTTCTTAAGTACTTTTTTTTACATTTTGTTTTTACAATAAGCTCACCATGGCCAAATGGCCTACATTATTTATTTTAAGTTGTTGTTTCGATTCATTTTACCATATTGTTTATGCTATTTTCTTTGTTTTTGATGTTTTAAATGTTATGTTATTTCATGTTCTTGAGTTATATTTTAATTTGGTTGCTTTGTTTGTTGCCATTTATGTCTTAGATATCATGTTTTTGCATTTTTAATTTTCTGTTTTCATGTTGTTTAAATTTGAGCATGTTTTAAAGTTAGCATATTAAGTGTTTGTGAAAATGCTTGTGTGATTCTTTGCATGATTCTTGTTTTATATCTTAGTTGAGCATGTTTTAGATTTAGCATATTAAGTGTTTGTGAAAATGCTTGTGTGATTTTTGTGTTATGACTTAGTTTTTCATGCTAGTATGCCAAGTGTTTGAGAAAATGCCATGCTTGTTGGAGCTTGAGGCCATTTGGCTACTCCATGTGTTTTGCATTGTGTGTTGCATTTTTTGTCATGCTAGTTGTTAGGTTTTTGCATTTGCATGATATTTGGTTGGATTTTTGAATTAAGCATGCCTTGTGTTTGTGAAAATGCCATGCATATCTTAGGTCTAGGTTGCATTTATTGCCATGCAAGTTCATGTTAGGTCTAGGCCATATTATTTATGTCATGCATTTTCCTTACCTTTAGGTTTAAATCCATGCATTTCATGCATTATGTTTGCTGCATTATTTCATGCATTTCATGTTCATGCCACTTGAATAATGACTTGAGCCAATTAATGGTTCAAGGTCATGCTCTCTTGAGTACACTTGTGGAAAATTAAGTTTGTCAAATTGATTATTCTACCTTTGTGATTTTTTTACTTAGCCAATTTTTATCTAACTTTCAAAAAGTCCTAGCTACTGTCTTCAAGTCATTCTATGAGTTTCAAATATTTTTATTTTGGTTTTTAAATGATTTTATCAAAGACAAAAAAAAAAGTGTTGGCAAAGCAGTTTTTTTCCACCCAAAACTCGTACATCTCCGATTTTTCTGGGAATTCATCTTTGATCAGAAAATTAAGTCGATTTTTTCCCGTGTATTTTTACATGTCCTGAGTCTCCAATAATGTTTTCAGAATTTTTGGAATTTTTAAAAATAGGGTAAAAAATCATGGATTAAAACTGGACAGTGAAGTCAGAATTGAATTTAAAGAAAAACAAAGCAGTTTTTTCTCCTCCAAAAACTCGTACATCTCTGGTTTTTCTGGGAATTCATCTTTGATCAGAAAATTAAGTCGATTTTTTTCCGTGTATTTTTACATGTCCTGAGTCTCCAATAATTTTTTCAGAATTTTTGGAATTTTTAAAAATAGGGTAAAAAATCGTGGATTAAAACTGGACAGTGGAGTCAGAATTGAATTTAAAGAAAAACAAAGCAGTTTTTTCTCCTCCAAAAACTCGTACATCTCTGGTTTTTCTGGGAATTCATCTTTGATCAAAAAATTAATCCAATTTTTTATCGTATACTTTTACATGTCTTGAGTCTCCAGTATTTGTTTTAGAATTTTTGGGATTTTTAAAAATCGGGTAAAAAATCGTGGATTAAAACTGGACAGTGGAGTCAGAATTGAACTTAAAGAAAAACCAATTTTCTGTTTTGGTTAATTTACTTAGAGTGGGCTGATTAGGAGGGTTAGCTACTGACTTAGGGTAATTTCTAAGCCTTTTTAACTCTAAAAATAGTTTTTCAAGTCCCGGGTTAAGGAGAGTCAAGTCCGGATTTTTTTTAAACTTAGGAAATAAGAGCCATTTAAAAATTTTTAGCCCAGTTTTTATTTTTAATTCAAGCTTTTCAAAATTGTTTTCAAACAATCACAAAGTATTTTGGTTTTAGAATATTTAATTTGACATATTTTCCTAAGGTAGCCGGATATCTTTTTAGATATACGGATTTCCTTAATTAAAGGAAAAAATACATCTCATGCATTGCATTTTTACATTCATGCATTTTATATAATATGTGATTCTTGCCATAATAATTTCTATGTGTCATGACATTTAGGTTGCATTATATTATTTAGATTTTGCTATGTCATTTTATTTATGTCATGCCTATACATATTCATTTCTTTTAAATGTTTTCAAAAAAGATAATGATTTTCAATAAAAATAAAGATATTCCCGAGTTAAAATAATTCATGAGTTCTCTACCGGGTTTGCTGGAGGGAATATCATCAATTATTATTAATAAATGAATATCTTTCTTTCAAAAAAAGAGAATGATTCGGAAAGTTTTCCAAAACTAATAAAAATTTCTATATTTTGCCACGTTTGTTGGGGAATATAGGAAAATTTTGAATTTATAAATTCCGGATCATTTTCAATAAAAAAATGGAATTATTTTTCTTTAAATTGGGAATTAATTTGAAATACTAAATATAAAACCAACTTTTACTGAGACTTGAGATAACACACGATTAATAAGGTACCGATTTATACGGGCGTTGTGGGGGTGCTAATCCTTCCCCGCACGTAACCGACTCCCGAACCCGCTTCTTTGATTTCTCTGGTTTAAAACGCAGACTTGAAATTGGTTTTTAAAATGTTTTAATTAATTTTTAAAATATTTTATAAAACCGGTTTTAATAGGTGGCCGATCACACCTAGCTAAAAAAGATTGGTGGCGACTCCATGTCTTTTAAGGTCATTTTCAAAACCTTCATTTTTTTAGAGGAATTAAGTCGACTTTTCCTCGGTTTTTTTTAATGTCACGCCTAGCGAATAATAAAGTCTTGCGATGAGACTCGTCGTTATTTTTTTAGGTTGCGACAGAAATAAAATAACCTAAGTAACATAACATATTCTATATGAAATGAAATAACCTAAGTAATATGATATTTTCTAAATGAAATAAAATAACCTAAGTAACATAACATATTCTATATGAAATGAAATAATTTAAATGACATGGCAAACATGAATGATATGGCATATAAATTAAATGAGATGAAATATGAAATAATGCTATCATATAATATACATGAAAATAAAAATGAAAATAATAATGCATGAACATTGTATATGCTAAATAATATGACAAAAAAATAACTAAATAAAAAGCATAGGATATCATGAAATATTCCAGATCATATAATAAACAATATAACATAACTCAAAATTATAACAATATCATAGAAATTATCATAGCAAGAATCACATATTATATAAAATGCATGAATATGGAAAATGCAATGCATGAAATGTATTTTTTTCCTTTAATTAAGGAAATCCGTATATCTAAAAAGATATTCGGCTACCTTAGGAAAATATGTCAAATTAAATATTCTAAAACCAAAATACTTTGTGATTGTTTGAAATTTTTTTTGAAAAGCTTGAATTAAAAATAAAAACTGGGCTAATTTTTTTAAAATGGCTCTAATTTTCCAAGTTTAAAAATCCAGACTTTACTACCCTTAACCCGAGACTTGAAAAACCATTTTTTAGAGTTTAAAAAGGCTTAGAAACTACCCTAAGTCAGTAGCTAACCCTCATAATCAGCCCACTCTAAGTAATTTAACCAAAACAGAAAAATGATTGTTCTTTAAATTCAATTCTGACTCCACTGTCAAGTTTTAAGCCACGATTTTTTATCCTATTTTTAAAAATTCAAAAAATTCTGAAAAAAAATACTGGAGACTCAGGACATGTGAACTACACGGGAAAAAATCAGCTTAATTTTTTGATTAAAGACGAATGCCCAGAAAAATCGGAAAAGTACGAAAATTGGGTGAAAAAACTGTTTTGCCAAAATACATTTTTGCCTTTGATAAAATCATTTAAAAATCAAAGTAAAAATATTTAAGTCTCACAAAATGACTCACAAACAGTAGCTAGGACTATTTGAAAGTTATATAAAAATTGGCTAAGTAAAAAAAATCACAAAGGTAGAATAATCAATTTGACAAAACTTAATTTTCCACAAGTATGCTCAAGAGAGCATGACTTGGAACCATTAATTGGCTCAAGTCATTATTCAAGTGGCATGAACATGAAATGTATGAAATAATACATCAAACATAGTGCATGAAATGCATGAGCTTAAACCTAAATGTCATGAAAAAATGCATGGCATTCATAAAGTGACCTAGACCTAAATGAACTTGCATGACATTTAATGCAACCTAGACCTAAAATGCATGAACATGCATGCAAATGAACCAAACCTAATAAATAAAATATGCATGGCATTTTGACAAACACAAAGCATGCTTAAACCAAAAACTTAACCAAATATCATGCAAATGCTAGCCTATCAACTAACATGGCAAAAATGCACATAAAATGCAAAAATTCAAGGGTGGCCGAATGGAATAATGCAACTAGCAAACATGGCATTTTCACGAACACTTGGTATATTAGCATGCAAAACTAAATAAAATGTCATGCAAATGCAAAAAACCTACCAACTAACATGGCAAAAATGCAACACACAATACAAAACACATGGAGTAGCCAAATGGCCTCAAGCTCCAACAAGCATGGCATTTTCACAAACACTTGGTATACTAACATGCTCAACTAAAATATAACACTCAAATCATGCAAAAACCACACAAGCATTTTCACAAACACTTAATATACTAAACCTAAACCATGCTCAACTAAGATATAAAACTCAAATTATGTAAAAATCACACAACCATTTTCACAAACACTTGATATACTAAATCTAAAACATGCTCAAATTTAAACATTATGAAAACAGAAATTAAAAATGCAAAAACATGATATTTAAAACATAAATGGCAACAAACAAAGCAACCAAATTAAAATATAACTCAAGAATATGAAGTAAAATAACAATTAAAACACCAAGATAAAAGAAAATAACATAAACAATATGGTAAAATAAACCAAAACAGCAACTTAAATAAATAATGTAGGCCATTTGGCCATGGTGAGTATATTGTAAAAAAAATGTAAAAAATATATTTAAGAAAGAGATGAAGGAAGAACTTAAGAAGAACAATAAAAAAACATTTATTTAAAATGGAAACTTACCAAATAGAAATCAAAATAGCAAAAACAAGAATGGAAAATCAAGAAAGTGCAAGAGTTGGTGCTATATTTCAAGCTTTATCTCTTCAAACTTTCCTTTCTTTTCTAAACTTTTCTTTTTTGCTTTCAACCAAGAAGAGAAAAACCAAGTAAAAACTCAAAGAACTCAGCAAAATGAAATGTCAAAATGAATTTTCTGCCCCCCCAACAAGTGCTGGCCGAATGGCCCTTTAATTCTCCAAGATGTTGTCATTTTTTTTGTAACCAATTTTCCATCAAATGGCTAATAATTCAAGGTGAAAAAATCATGAAATTACCACCTTTATATTAGCGTATCAGCTATCTCAAATTACAGCTGTTCAAGAATAATGTTGACATCTCTCTTGGCCTATGTGGCTTAATCACCATGGCTTGATCAAAGAGAATCTCTAACTAACTCTTGATTTTTAGCCATTTGATTGAAAAATCAGAAGCTTCCTCCTTCCTTTGGGCTTGGGCAGGCCAGAACTTCTCTTTTCCAGCCCAAGTCTGATTTTTTGAAAGGCCCAAAGGCGCCCTTTCGGTTGCTTGGGTGAAATGACCATTTTGCCCCCCGGAAGCAAATAAATATCAAACGGAATCCAAATTCAATTTTTATTTTTTTAATACTTCCAAAATAATAAAACATTGAGTTCTGGAAGTTTTCAAAATTATTCGAGTCCGTTTGCTTTTTATTTGGATTTTTTCTTCCAAAAATGCCCTTTTATGCCCCTACATTTTACCATTTTTTAAACGAGCTCCAAATCAAGATTTTCTTTCACCAATCTCTTGAAAATAATAAAAAAGTGTGATATGGAAGTTTTCATAATTTTTGGAGCTCATTTGGTATTTGTTCGGGATTTATCGGCTTGAATTACTGCATAAGAGGCCCGGGATTTGGCCATTTTGCAAACGAACTCCGAATCGAGATTTTATTTCGCCAATCTCTTCCAAATAATTTAAAAATGAGATTTGCAAAATTTCAGAATTTATGGAGCTCATTTGCTATTTTCCCGGGATTTATCTTCTTGAATTATTCCATAGGAGGCCCGGGATTTGGCCATTTTGCAAACGAACTCCGAATCAAGATTTTCTTTCTCCAATATCTTTAAAATAATTTAAAAATGAGATTTACAAAATTTTAAAAGATTTGGAGCTCATTTGCTATTTTTCCGGGATTCTTTTTTGAATTACTGCATAAAAAGCCCGGGATTTGGCTATTTTGCAAACGAACTCCGAATCAAGATTTTATTTTGCCAATATCTTTCAAATGATTTAAGAATGAGATTGACAAATTTTAATAATTTTCGGAGTCCATTTGCTATTTTTCCCAAATTTTCCAATTTTGCCCTTTTGCCTCCGAAGCTCGATTTTGCTCAAAACAAGTCCGATTTTCAGATTTTCTTCAATCTGAGCCTTGGGCTATCCTTTTTAATCATTCTTCATCCATTGGGGGCTTTGTTATTACCAAGTCGGGCCTTTTCTGTGATTCTTCCCGATTTCACCGAAATCCATTAAAAATCCTAATTCTCGGTTTTCTCCCGGATTGACTTTTCTTTCAATTTTTCTTGTAAGTGACTTCTCCATTACCCGTATTCAGTGCTTATCTTTCATTTGGAACCTTCAATTTCGACCAATTTGATCGTTTAAGCACTTTTTCCCAAATTTCTCGGATTAGGGTTTCCTTTCTACTGAATCTCCAAATCCCAACTTTCAAACTCCATATCTTTCAATGTAGACCTAGGATCCTCAAAATTCTTTCGCCATTTTTCGATTGAACTTAAAATCTTGATTTTGAAAGTGGGTTGACTTTTTCAGTAGTTGACTTTCTGGGGTTGACTTTTTTGAGGTTGACTTTTTCTAGGGTTGACTTTTTTAAAGTTTGAATTTTTATGCTCGCCCTCTTAAAATAAGTCTTGGAGTACTACCTGCAGGATGAAAAAAAAAATTTTACACTCGAAAACATCAATTTAGGAAGAAAATATACCTGTTTTAGTGGTCCGGACAAAATTAGGTGTCTACAGGGGGAGGCAGATTTTTCATTTTCTCTCTTGTTTTGGATGAGTTTTCTCTCCATTTTTGCAAAGAAAAAAAGAAAAGTTTAGAAAAGAAAAGAAAGTTTGAAGAGTAAAAGCTTGAAAGATAGCTTCTAGAGGTTGCTTTTAGCACCAACTCTTGCACTTTCTTGATTTTTCATTCTTGTTTTTGCTATTTTGATTATTATTTTGGTGAGTTTTCTTTACAAATAAGTTTTTTTTTTTTTTTATGTTCTTTTTAAGTTCTTTCTTCATCTTTTTCTTAAACAAGTTCTTACAATTTTTTTTCTTTCTTTCTTACCATGGCCGAATGGCCTATATTTTTGTTGTTGTTGTTTTGCTTTGATTTGTCATGTTATTCCTGTTATTTTTTTTAGCTTTGATGCTTTAAATTTTCTTCTACTACATATACTTGAAGCTTGTTTTAATTTGATTGCTAGTTTAAGGCTATTTACGAGTTTATTATCATGTTCTTGCATTTTTAATTTTCTGTTTTCATAATGTTTAAATTTGTTGATGTTAAAATGTTTGTTAGTTTTAATACCTCTATTTTATATTTGAATGATTTGAGTGACATATTTAGGTTGAGTATGTTAGTATATCAGGTGTTTGTGAAAATGCCATGCTTGCTTGGAACTTGAGGCCATTTGGCTACCTCATTGATTTTGCTTTGTATGTGCATTTTTGCTATGTTAGTTGATAGGTTTGCATTTGCATGACATTTGATTAAGTATTTGGTTTAAACATATCAAGTGTTTGTGAAAATGCCATGTTTGTTTGGAGCTTGAGGCCATTCGGCCATTTCATGTTATTTGGCATTGTATGTGCATTTTTGTTATGTTAGATGATAGGTTTGTATTTTCATCATATTTGGTTGATTTTTGGTTTAAGCATGCCTTGTGTTTGTGTTATTGCCATGCATATTTTAGTTGTTAGGTTTGGTTTATTTTGCCATGCATGACCATGCATTTTAGACCTAGATTGCATTAAATGCCATGCAAGTTCATTTAGGTCTAGGTCATTTTATTGATGCCATGCATTTTTCATGACATTTAGGTTTAAACTCATGCATTTCATGCATCATATTTGCTGTATTTTTTTTCATGCATTTCATGCTCATGCCACTTGACTAATGACTTAAGCCAATTAATGGTTCAAAGTCATGCTCTCCTTAACATACTTGTGGAAAATTAAGGTTTATCAAATTGATTATTCTACCTTTGTGATTTTTCTTACTTAGCCAATTTTTATCTAACTTTTCAAAAGTCCTAGCTACTGTTTGTGAGTCATTTTGTGAGTCTTAAATATTTTTACTTTGATTTTTAAATGATTTTATCAAAGGCAAAAAAATGTGTTTTGGCAAAACAGTTTTTTCACCCAGTACTCGTAATTTCCCGATTTTTCTGGGAATTCATATTTAATCAGAAAATTAAGCCAATTTTTTACCGTGTAGTTTTACATGTCTTGAGTCTCCAGTATTGTTTTTAGATTTTTTTGAATTTTTAAAATTAGGGTAATAAATCGTGGCTTAAAACTGGACAGTGGAGTCAGAATTGAATTTGAAGGAAAATTAATTCTGTTTTGGTTAAGTTACTTAGAAGGGGCTGATTAGGAAGTTTAGCTACTGACTTAGGGTAGTTTCTAAGCCTTTTTAAACTCTCAAAATGATTTTTTAAGTCTCGGGTTAAGGGTAGTCAAGTCTGGGATTTTATACTTAGGAAATTAGAGCCATTTAAAAAAGGGTTTGGCCAAGTTTTTGTTTTTAATCTAAGCTTTTCAAAATTGTTTTCAAACAATCACAAAGTATTTTGGTTTTTAGAATATTTAGTTTGACATATTTTCCTAAGGTCGCCGGATATCTTTTTAGATATACGGATTTCCTTAATTAAAGGAAAAAAATACATTTTCATGCATTGCATTTTCCATATTCATGCATTTTATATGTGATTTTTTGCTATGATAATTTCTATGGTATTGTTATTATTTTGATTTATATTTTTTGATGTTATATTATTTTATTATATGGTTTTGAATATTCCATGATATC
The DNA here is from genome assembly GCA_030761205.1 of Fremontodendron californicum. Taxonomy (NCBI): domain Eukaryota; kingdom Viridiplantae; phylum Streptophyta; class Magnoliopsida; order Malvales; family Malvaceae; genus Fremontodendron; species Fremontodendron californicum. The sequence continues at coordinate 3,826,717 of JAULJL010000026.1, forward strand.
CTATGTTTTTTTATTTAGTTATTTTTTTGTTATATTATTTAGCATATACTATGTTCATGCATTATTATTTTCATTTTTATTTCCATGCATATTATATGATAGCATTATTTTATATTCCATATTCCATGTCATTTAAATTATATGCCATATCATTCATATTTGCCATGTCATTCAAATTATTTCATTTCATATAGAATATATTATGTTACTTAGGTCATTTCATTTCATGTACAATATATTATGTTACCTAGGTCATTTCATTTCATTTAGGATATATTATGTCATTTAGGATATTTTATTTCATTTAGGATATTTTATTTCATTTAGGATATTACATTTCATATAGAATATATTATGTTACCTAGGTCATTTCATTTCATTTAGAATAAATCATATAACTTAGGATATTTCATTTCATTTAGAATATGCTAAAGCATTTAAATTATATCATATCATTTAGGTTCCATTATATTATTTAGATTTTGCTATATCATTTTATTTATGTCATGCATATACATATTCATTTCTTTTAAATGTTTTCAAAAAAGGTAATGATTTTCAATAAAATAAAGATATTCCCGAGTTAAAATAATTCATGAGTTCTCTGCCGGGTTTGCTGGGGAGGATATCATCAATTATCATTAATAACGGAATATCTTCTTTAAAATGAGAATGATTCGGAAAGTTTTCCAAATTAATAAAAATTTCTATATTTTACCACGTTTGTTGGGGTGTATAGGAAAATTTTAAATTTATAAATTCCGGATCATTTTCAATTAAAAAATGGAATTATTTTTCTTTAAATTGGGAATTAAGTTGAAATACTAAATTTAAACTAACTTCTTACCGAGACTTGAGATAACACATGATTAATAAGGTACCGTTTTATATGAGCGTTGTGGGGGTGCTAATCCTTCCCCGCACGTAACTGAGTCCCGAACCCATTTCTTTGATTTCTCTAGTTTAAAACGTAAACTTGAAATTGGTTTTAAAAATATTTTAATTAATTTTTAAAATATTTTATAAAATCGATTTTAATAGATGGCCGATCACACCTAGCTAAAAAAGATTTGTGGCGACTCCATGTCTTTTTCAAGGTCATTTTCAAAACCTTCATTTTTCTAGAGGAATTAAGTTGACTTTTCCTCGGTTTTTTTATATCACGCTTAACGAATAATAAAGTCTTGCGATGAGACTTGTTATTTTTTTTTAGGTTGCAACAATTATCGTTTTCAAAACATTTAAAAATATGAACATGAGCATGTATGACATAAATAAAATGACATGGAAAAGTCTAGATAATATAATGCAACCTAAATGATATGACATAATTTAAATGGCATAGTATATTCTAGGTGAAATGAAAAATCCTAAGTATCATGGTATATTCTAAATGAGACAAAATGATTTAAATGACATGACAATTTTAAATGATGTGGCATATTTTAAATGACATGGCAGATTATAAATAAAATAACCTAAATGACATGGAATATGATCTAAATGACAAGAAATGACATGAAACATAAAATAATGCTATCATAAGATATGCATGAAAATAAAATAAAAATGCATGAACATAGTATATGCTAAATAATGTGACAAAAAATAAATGACTAAATAAAAAATATGGGATATCATGAAATATTCAAAATCATATGGCAAACAATATAACATCATAAAATGTAAATCAAAGTAATAATAATACCATGGAAAATATCATAGCAAAAATCACATATTAAATAAAATGTATGAACATGGAAAATGCAATGCATGAAAATGTATTTTTTCCTCTGAATAAAGAAATCTGTATATCTAAAGAGATATCCGGCTACCTTAGGAAAATTTGTCAAATTAGATTTTTTTTAAAAAAAACTTTGTGATTGTTTGAAAACAATTTTGAGGAAAAACTTGAATGAAGATTAAAACCCCTACCAAACCCTTTTAAAATGGCTCTAATTTCCTAAGTTTAAAATCCCAGACTTGACCACCCTTAACCCGAGATTTATAAAATAATTTTTAAAGTTTAAAAAGGCTTGGAAACTACCCTAAGGCAGTAGCTAAAGCTTCTAACCAACCCTCTCTAGATGCCTTTGCCAAATTCAACCATTATTTCTCTTTTGATTTCAAATCTGCCTCTACTGTCCGATTTTGACACACGATTTTTTTGCCTATTTTAAAAATTCAAACAAATCTAAAAAAAACACTGGAGACTCAGATCATGTAAAACTACACGAGAAAACATTGGATTAATTTTTTGATAAAATATGACTACCCAGAAAAATCAGAGAAGTTTGAGTACTGGTGAAAAAAACTGTTTTGTCAAAACACATTTTTGCCTTTGATAAAATCATTTAAAAATCAAAGTAAAATTGTTGGAGATTAAAGACCTAAGGAAAGTAGCTAAAACATTTAAAAACCTTGGACAAAAATTGGCTAAGTAAAAAAAATCACAAAGGTAGAATAATCAAATTGACAACTCCTTAATTTTCCACAAGTATGCTCAAGAGAGCATGACTTTGAGCCATTTATTGGCCTAAGTCATAAATCATGTGGCAATGACATGAAATGCATGAACATACAGCAAATGAAATGTATGAAATGCATTGTCTAAAGCATAAATGGTAAAGGAAATGCATGACAATTCAAGATAACCTAAATGCCTAGCATGAGTTTGCATGGCAATAAATGCTATCCTAACTTAATATGCATGCAATGCTTGATAATGCAAATATGACTTGGACCTAATATGTTATGAATATGCATGAAAATGCTAATGTAACCTAAGACCTAAATAACATAGTAATGCATGACAATACCAATATGATTTAAGACTCAATATGCATGGCAATACCAATATGGCCTAGACCTAAAATGTAATGAACATGCATAGCAATACTATGAACATACAATGACCAATGAAACTAATGTTAGTGCTGGAACAAGCAGCAACTAATACACAATTTCAAGATATGATAATGCAAAGCATGTTACCTAAACAAAATGCAAATGCATGACAAGGCAAGGGATGCATGAAGAGGCCGAATGTGGTTACATGATACTCTAATGCAATCCTATCTAGTAAATGACACAAGTACATGACAAATCATATCAAGATGCATAATGTCATGACATTTTCATAAGCATATGACATACTAAAATCAAAATGCACAAGCTCATGGCATGGAGATGCAAACAAGTCAAGAAGCAAGATGAAAAGGCACATGCAAGGCATATCAACATGGAGTATCCGAAAGGCCATATGACAAATATGAAAAATGCAAACATGTTTATAATATAAGACATGAAATATGAAAAATGCACTATATGACTCCAATACACAACAAGGCCGAATCTTCAAGGAAAACATATTAAGCATGGAAATGAAATATAGAAACAAATAAAGCATAGAAAATAATGTAAAGAACATATATAAAATTAAACATAGACATGCAAAGCAAATAACAAGCAAAACTAGTAAATAAAACAAGAAAAGTTAAGCTCCATAGTTAGTATAAAATGGGCATAGCCTCTCAGCTAACCATAATCACTTGGTCTTGCCAAGATCATGAAGCCTTTCCATTTCAAAAATCAGAAAATAAACCATGCTAAACAGCAAAATTAAGGTGAGCTTCACGGTAGGTAAAAATGGGCATAGCCTCTCCCCTAACCATGGTCACTTGGTCTTGCCAAGATCATGTAGCCATTTCAACCTTTTTGCTTCATCTTTTTGTAAAAAATCAGAATATAAAATACTCTAAAAAACCTTCTAAAAATCATTTTTCACAACAACATGCAAGGAAGAAAGAAAAAGAAAACCAAGGCAAGCAAACATGCCATATTCGGCCAAGCATAAAACCATGTAAAAAAATAATTGTTTTCCACCATTTGATGAAGAAGAAGAGATGAAAACTTAAGTAAACATTAAAAAACTTTATTTATATGAAAAATGTAGTAGGAAAACAAGATAGAAAATCAAGAAAACACCATGGAAAATAAGAAGAAAGCTATGCTAGAGCTTGGTAGAGATGACTACCTTCAAGCTCTATATTGAAAACCTTTTTTTTTTTCTTTCTTTCAAAACCTTTTTCTTTGCTAAATTAGCTACTGACTTCAGCCCAAAAAACCTCTGAAAAAAATGAAATCACTCTTGGATGAGAATTGCACTTTATCTCCTCCAATCTTGGCCCTAAGATTAAGATCTTTTGATGACAACATAAGAATGTCATCTTGCCAATTGATAATAGCCCTTAAGATGTTTACTCATCCCTTGTAGTAACCTCAGCCCTTAGATGCAAAAGAGGACCAATCCCATGCACTCCCTTGCTTGCCCCTCTTGAGTGCCTACCCTTGGATGAGTTGTGCTCTTCCATTCTTGGTCATTGGATGAGGACAACATAAAAATGACATCTTGTAGATTAAATCTAGCCCTCAACATGTGTACTCAGCCCTTGTAGATGGCCTAAGCCATTGGATGAAAAGAGACAATCTCATGCACTCTTTTGCTTGACCGAATGGATGTTCACCTTTGGATGAATTGTGCTCATCTTTTTTCTTCCATTCTTGGCCATTAGATGAAGGTTATTTCATGACAAATAAAAACGTATCTTGGCATTTAAACTTGGCCATTGGATGGTGCATTCAACTTTCCTACAAGGCACCTAAGCCATTTGATGAAGGGGGACCATTTGCAAGGTGTTAGTGGTAGCATGTGGTTTGATAGTGACTAAGGAATTAAATTGTTCAAGCTTCCTTCTTCTCCTCAATTCTGGATGACCAAGGGAAGAAAAATCCCAGCAATTTCTTCTTCTTTCATATTTTCCTCAATTACAAATTTGCCCTTTTTGGTTTCTTCGGTGAAATGACCTTTTTGCCCCCGAATCTAAATAAATAGCAAACAGACTCCAAATTTGAATTTTATTATTTCAATACTTCTGAAATAAAAGAAAAAATTGAATTCTAAAAGTTTTCAAAATTTTTCGAGTCCATTTGCTATTTATTTCAAATTTATTTCCTAAATTGCCCCTTTTATGCACTCGAACTTTTCCATTTTTTAAACGAGCTCCGAATCCAGATTTTTCTTCACCAATCTTTTCCAAATAATTTAAAAATGTGATTTGGAAGTTTTCATAATTTTTGGAGCTCATTTGCTATTTTTTCGGGATTTATCTGCTTGAATTACTGTATAGGGGACCCAGGATTTGGCCATTTTGCAAACGAACTCCGAATCAAGATTTTGTATCGCCAATCTCTTCGAAATAATTTAAGAATGAGATTTGCAAATTTTTAAAATTTTTGGAGATCTTTTTCTATTTTCCCAAATTTTCCAATTTTGCTCTTTTGCCTCTGAAACCTGGTTTTGCTCAAAACAAGTTTGATTTTCAGATTTTCTTCAAATGAGCCTTGGGCTATCCTTGTTTAATAATTCCTCATCAATTAAGGGATTTAGTTCTACTGAATCGGGCCATTTCTATAATTCTTCCAAATTTCACCGAAATCCACCAAAAAACCCTAATTCTCGGTTTTCTTTCAAATTGACTTTTCTATCAGTTTTTTTTCCAAGTAGCTTCTCCATTACCCTTAGTCAGTACTTATCTTTCATTTGGAACCTTCAATTCCGACCAATTTGATCGTTTAAGCACTTTTTCCCAATTTCCCGAACTAGGATTTTTTTTATACTGAGATTCCGTAACCCAACTTTCAACCTCTATATCTTTCAATGTAGATCTCGGATTATCAAAATTCTTTCACCATTTTTTTCAATTGAACCTCAATTCTTGATTTTGAAAGTGGGTTGACTTTTTCAGTAGTTGACTTTTTCGAGGTTGATTTTTTTTAGGGTTGACTTTTTTGAGTTTGACTTTTTCTGTCTTCTTTCTTAGACTAAGCCTCGAAGTAGCACCTGCAGGATGAGAAAAGCCTTTTAGCATTCTGAAACACCAATTTAGGAAGAAAACATACCTGATTTAGGGGTCCGGACAAAATTAGGTGTCTACAGCTGCCCCTCTTTAGCTATTGCTGAGAATCAGGAATCAGGCAAAGATAAACAAATACTAATTTTGTACGGTTAGTGAAATCATATGTGAAGGAAAGGGAAAGAGGTTTTCAATCATCATCATTCAAATTTTTTTTTTTTTTTAAAAAGCTGTAAATTGAAGATTTTGTCCTTAAATTGAATTCCCTGACTAATCAAGGCTCAACCTGTCTTAAGGAAACGAGTTCGATTTGCAAAAGAAAAAATTATGCCCGAAGGTCTTAAAAATTATGCCCGGAAGTCTTAAAAATGGTGCCCGGAGGTCTTAAAAAATGGTGTTTGGAAGCCTTACCCGTGATTTGAAAAATTATGCCCGAAGGTCTTAAGAATGGTGCCCAAAGATCTTAAGAATGGTGCCCGGAGGTCTTAAAAATGGTGCCCGAAGGTCTTAAAAATGGTGCCCAGAGGCCTTACCCGTGATTTGAAAAATTATGCCCGAAGGTCTTAAAAATGGTGCCCGGAGGTCTTAAAAATGGTGCACAGAGGCCTTATAAGTGATGAAACATTATGCCCGAAGGTCTTAAAAATGGTGCCCGAAGGTCTTTAAAATGGTGCCCGAAGGTCTTAAAAATGGTGCCCGGAGGCCTTACCCGTGATGAAAAATTATGCCTGAAGGTCTTAAAAATGGTGCCCGAAGATCTTTAAAATGGTGCCTAGAGGTCTTAAAAATGGTGCCCAGAGCTCTTACCCGTGATGAAAATACCTTGACGACAGTCTCAAGGCTTGACTCATTTGATAAACAGAATGAATTCGATTTAAAACAAAAGGAAATACCTCGTCGGTGGTCTCACGGCTCGACTCATTTGATAAAACATAATGAATTCGATTTAAAACAAAAAGAAATACCTCGACGGTGGTCTCAAGGCTCGACTCATTTGATAAAACAGAATGAATTCGATTTAAAACAAAAGGAAATACCTCGACGGTGGTCTCGGGGTTCGACTCATTTGAGAAGTAGAACAAGTTCAATTTGGGAAGCCAAAGTTTTCTTGATTCCTGCAATGTTAGCTAAATGCAATGATGAGAATGACATGCTTTGCAAATGCTTGTATGTTTCCTGAGGATGAATGCAATCAAATGATTGTGTCATGATTTCTAATCCATGGTTCCTTTGAGGTTCACAGATTATCCGACTTTATGATAGAGTCTTCAATTGTTCACTGATGCCCCACTTAAAGAACCCTTTACTCAAGATAATTTGTCATACAGTCCCAGTTTCTGACTTCACTCAAATTCACAAATTTCTGACTTCATGACAGAGTCTCCAACACATTCAATGTTTTCTTTTACTTGGTGAATTTTCCATCAGGATTAGTGGTTTCCAAACTTTTTCTAAGATTTAGATCTATTCCATAGTAATACTTTTAAACTCCTTTTATTTAAAAATTTATGTTTACTAATCATCATTCAATTTAATAACAAACAAAATGCAATCTCAAAAATGTATGAAAGAAAGTATGAAACCAGCCAATGTCATAAAAGAATAACAAGAATTTATTGCAACAAAATGTTTTAAGATGATAAAAGTGGATATCAGGGATATAAGGAACAAATGTAAAGTTATTGGTTGTTGATGCCCCGGATGCGGAATATCTTGGACCCCTTCTTTTTCAAACCATCTGAAATTTCTCTTGAACAAGCAATTTACTTGGGTAATCTCTCGGCTTCCGTCGTTACGTCAAACTGAGTTGTTCCCCTTTCCTCTGATTTTCAAATACTTTCTCCCTCTTTACACGGAGCATTGACTCAAAACTTAATCAGTACTTGAGCCGCCCTTTACGGGTTTTCAACTCAGGTGTCCCCCATTCGGTATTAAGTCACCCTTTGCGGGTTTTCGTCTTAAACCTCTCCTTTTTTTTTTACGATGTATCTGAGAATTCTAAATGCTTCCAAGGTAAAAATGTCAATTCAAAAGATGGGATGAATTCTGAGAAAAACCTTTCAAATTAAATATTTGTGCTCGATCAAAATGGACTTTTAAAGTACGTAATGTAGGCCAAGGTTCGGGTTTAGAAGGAAAGGATAAAATAGGCCCAAAATGTGTTTAAGGGTAATTGGATCAAGGATCTTTTCTTGAGGAGAATTCATTATTGAGACATTTGTCCCCTTTTTGGACTTTTCTTTTTTTTAATCTCTTTCCTTTCATTGCTGGATTTCATTTGCCATTCTTTGATTTCACATTTTCCAATGGCTCTCTTTTTTGCCATGATTTTAGTTATTTTTCCTCGTATTTGCCCTCCAGTGTAGAGGGTGATCCTTGATCAGGGTTCAATGAAAGAAATAATTCCTAAGGCTAAAAGGGGTGACTAGGGATAATTTCTTCCTAATGAAGGGAATATGAAAGATGGCCATTTATCACACCAAGCATGAATATTCTCTTTGAAAAACAATTCTCAGGGGAGATAGATATATAGAATTTCCATTTCTACATTTGGAATCATTAGAATTCCCATGTGCATAGCATCACATTTTTTTAAGCATAGTACTTCTTCAATTCATCAGCATTCACGGGATGTCTAAAATCATCTCCGTCTATCCGAGTTAGAATCAATGCTCCTCTAGAAAAAGCATTTTTTACCACATAGGGTCCTTTCCAATTTGGAGCCCATTTTCCTCGCGGATCCTTCACTATGGGGAGAATTTTCCTCAGTACCAACTCCCATTCTCGGAACTTTCTAGGTCGAACCTTCTTGTTATGGGCTCGAATCATCCTTTTCTGATACAACTGCCGTGACAAATTGCCTTCAATCTTTTCTCCTCGATGAGATTCAGCTGTTTATAACGAGCTCTAACCCATTCTGCCTCTTCTAGGCCAACCTCCATCTAGACCCGAAGTGAAGGAATCTCAACTTCAATAGGTAACACTGCTTCCATACCATATACCAAAGAAAACGACGTTTCCCCTGTAGATGTGCGAATCGAAGTACGATATGCGTGAAGAGCAAAGGGCAAGATCTCATGCCAATCCTTGTACACATCAGTCATCTTCTCGATAATCTTCTTGATATTTTTGTTGGCTGCTTCTACTGCCCCATTCATCTTCGGACGATAAGGTACCGAATTGTGATGCGTGATCTTGAACTGAGTACATACCTCTCTCATCATCTTATTATTCAGATTGAGAGCATTATTTGAAATAATTCTTGCTGGCAGTCCATATCGGCATATGATTTTCTTCTTAACAAATCTGCATACCACCGATTTCATTACATTCATATCAGAAGTAGCTTCCACCCACTTTGTGAAATAGTCGATTACCACCAGGATGAAACGATGTCCATTTGAAGCTTTCAGGGTAATAGGCCCAATCATATCTATTCCCCACATTGAAAATGGCCATGGCCCACTTTGTGAAATAGTCTATGGCCACCAGGATAAAACGATGTCCATTTGAAGCTTTCAGGGTAATAGGCCCAATCATATCCATCCCACATTGAAAATGGCCATGGTGCGATCATGACATGCAATGGCGATGGCAGTACATGGATCTTATCTGCATATATCTGGCATTTATGGCACTTCCGAGATTAACTGATACAATCTTCTTCCATCGTCAGCCAATAATATCCTGCCCTCATAATCTGCTTAGAAAGCATGTGGCCATTAGCATGGGTGCCACATATCCCTTCATGGACTTCCTTTATGATTCTTCGAGCTTTGGCAGACCCGACACATCTCAGTAGGACTTGATCTTTCCCTTTCTTGTAGAGAATTTCCCCATCTAGAACAAAACCCATTGCTAGCCTTCTCAGAGTTCTCTTGTCATTTTCTGTTGCCTGTTCTGGACACTGTTAACTCTTGATGTACTGCAAGATGTCGTTATACCAAGGGAGACCATCTACTTCTTCTTCAATACTCAAGCAGTGGGCAAGAGACTCATATATGCTCATCTTGATCGGCACAACTTCCGCCCCTTCATTCACTTTAAACATTGATGACAAAGTAGCCAGAGCATCCGCCGTTCGGTTTTCTTCTTGGGGAAGTAATTGAAACTTACTTCTTCAAACTCCTCCAATAAACTCAATATGAGTTCTTGATATTTGATTAATTTTGTGCCTCGGGTTTTCCATTCTCCGTGCAATTGATATATCACTTAAGCCGAGTCTCCAAAAACCTCTAGTTTCTTGATCTTTCTGTCTACGGTAGCACGAAGGCCCATAGTACATGCCTCATATTCTACAGTTTTGTTTGTACAATCAAAATCCAATCTAGCAGTGAAAGGATAATAATCTTCTTTTGGGGATATGAGCACTACATCGATTCCATGCCCATTAGCATTAGATGCCCCATCAAAGTAAATTTTCCATACTTTCTTCTTCAAGGGAACCTCATCCGTTTGTGAGACATACATCAAATCTTCATCTGGGAAATCAAAGTTCAACGACTCATAATCTTCCACTGCCCGACTTGCTAAAAGTTCAACCACTGCACTGCCCTTGATAGCCTTCTGACTTACATATACAATGTTGTATTCTGACAACAAAACCTGCCATCTTGCCATCCTCCCTGACAAAGAAAGTGCTTCCAACATGTACTTGATTGGATCTAGCTTGGCGATCAACCACGTCGTATGGTACAGCATGTACTGTCTAAGCCTCCGAGCAGTCCAAGCTAAGGCACAACACAGTTTTTCTACCAATGAATATTTCAACTCATAATCTGTGAACTTCTTGCTGAGGTATTAAACCGCTTGTTCTTTCTTTCCAGTCTCATAAAGATGCCCCAAAACACAACCCATGGATCTCTCAAATACTAATAGATACAATATCATCGGTTTATTTGGAGTCGGTGGCATTAATACTGGTGGGTTTGATAGATAATGCTTAACCTTTTCAAAAATAATCTGACACTCTTCATCCCACTCTCCTGGATCACGTTTTCTAAGTAGCTTAAATATTGGATCATATTTATCGGATAACTGAGAAATAAACCGGGCAATGTAATTCAATCTCCCCAGAAAACCTCTTACTTCTTTTTGAGTACGTGGGGGTGGAAAATTCTAGATGGCCTTCACTTTATCCGTATCAATTTAAATTCCCTTTTTGCTAACAACAAAACCCAACAATTTCCCCGAAGTGACTCCAAAAGTGCATTTTGTCGGGTTTAGCTTGAGTTGAAACTTCCTTAGTCTTTCAAAGAGTTTCCTAAGATTCACAATATGCTCATCTTCTCCTTGTGAATTTGCAATCATATCATCAACATAAACCTCAATTCCTTTATGCATCATGTCATGGAATAAGGTCACCATAGCTCTCTAATATGTTGCCCCAGCATTCTTCAACCCAAACGGCATTACCTTGTAGAAGAATGTTCCCCACATTGTAACAAATGTGGTTTTCTCCATATCTTACAGTGCCATCTTAATCTGATTATATCCCGAGAATCCATCCATGAAAGAAAACAAGGAACTCTTCACCGTATTACCCACCAAAGTATCAATGTGAGGCAAAGGGAAATTATCTTTGGAACTGGCTTTGTTCAAATCTTGATAATCGACACACATAGCACCTTACCATCCTTCTTTGGTACTGGAACAATGTTTGCCACCCATTCTGGATATTTCACCACCTCTAAGAATCCAGCATTAAACTGCCTCTTCATCTCCTCTTTTACCTTTAACAGCATGTCCGGCCTCATTCTTCTCAATTTTTTCTGAATTGGCTTGCACTCTGGCCTTAAAGGGAGCTTATGAACCATAATGTCTTGATCCAAACCCGGCATGTCTTGGTATGACCATGCAAATACATCTACATATTCCCGGAGCAAGGCTATCAATTAACCCTTTATTGATGACGACAATGTAGTCCCAATTTTAACCTCTTTTATCTCCTCACTACTTCCCAAATTCAATAATTCTAATAGCTCCTCATGAGGAAGTACTAGTTTCTCTTCTTGTTCTATTTTTCTTAATAAGTCCGGAGGTAGATCATAATCCTCAATATCTTCGTCGGCCTCAAAATCAATTTCAGAATGACTAATGTAGACACCTAATTTTGTCCGGACCACTAAATCAGGTACATTTTCTTCCTAAATTGATGTTTCAGAATGCTAAAAGGCTTTTCTCATCCTGCAGGTGGTACTCCGAGGCTTAGTCTAAGAAAGCAGATAGAAAAATTAAAACTCAAAAAAAGTCAACCCCAAAAAAGTCAACCCCAAAAAAGTCAACCCATTTTCAAAATCAAGATTTGAGGTTCAATTGAAAAACGGTGAAAGAATTTTGACAATCCGAGGTCTACAATGAAAGATATGGAGTTCGAAAGTTGGGTTACGAGATTCAGTAGAAAGGAAACCTAAATTCGGGAAATTTGGGGAAAAGTGCTTAAACGATCAAATTGATCAGAATTGAAGGTCTCAAATGAAAGATAAGCACTGACTATGGGTAATGGAGAAGCCACTTGGAAGAAAAGTGATAGAAAAGTCAATTCGAAAGAAAACCGAGAATTAGGGTTTTTTTTGTGGATTTCGGTGAAATTTGGAGGAATTACAGAAATGGCCCGATTCAGTAGGAATAAGGCCCCTAATTGATGAGAAATTATTAAACAAGGATAGCCCAAGGCTCAGTTTGAAGAAAATCTGAAAATCGGACTTGTTTTGAGCAAAACCGAGTTTCAGAGGCAAAATGGCAAAATTGGAAAATGTGGGAAAAATAGCAAATGAACTCCAAAAATTTTGAAAATTTGCAAATCTCATTCTTAAATCATTTTGAAGAGATTGGAGAAAGAAAATCTTTACTCGGAGTTCGTTTGGAAAATAGCTAAATACCGGGCCCACTATGTAGAAATTCAGTAGGATAAATCCTGAAAAAATAGCAAATAAATTCCAAAAATTATGAAAATTTGCAAATCTCATTTTTAATTTATTTTGAAGAGATTGGAGAAATAAAATATTGATTCGGAGTTCGTTTGCAAAATGGCCAAATCCCAGGTCCCCTATGTAGTAATTCAAGTAGATAAATCCCGAAAAAATAGCAAATGAGCTCCAAAAATTATGAAAACTTCCAGATCACTGTTTTAAATTATTTGGAAAATATTGGTGAAGAAAAATCTGGATTCGGAGCTTGTTTAAAAAATGGTAAAGTTCAGGTGCATAAAAGGGGTAATTTCGGAAATAAATCCGAAACAAATAGCAAATGGACTCGAAGAATTTTGAAAACTTCCAGAATGCAAATTTTTTTATTATTTTGGAAGTATTGAAAAAATAAAATTCAAATTTGGAGTCCGTTTGCTATTTATTTAGATTTGGGGGGCAAAAAGATCATTTCACCAAAGAAACCAAAAAGGGCAAATTTGTAATTGAGGAAAATTTGAAAGAAGAAGGAATTGATGGGATTTTTCTTCCCTTGGTCAGCCAACATAGAGGAGAAGAAGGAAGCTTGAACAATTTAATTCCTTAGTCACTATCAAGCCACATGCTACCACTAATACATTGCAAATGGTCCCCCCTTCATGCAATGGCTTAGGTGCCTTGTAGGAAAGTTGAATGCACCATCCAATGGCCAAGTTTAAATGCCTAGATGACATTTTTATTTGTCATGAAAGAACCCTCAACTAATGGCCAAGAATGGAAGAAAAAAGATGAGCACAATTCATCCAAGGGTGAGCATCCATTCAGTTATGCGAGGGAGTGCATGGGATTATCTCTTTTTCATCCAATGGCTTAGGCCATCTACAAGGGCTGAGTACACATATTGAGGGCTGGATTTAATCTACAAGATGTCATTTTTATGATGTCCTCATCCAATGACCAAGAATGGAAGAGCACAACTCATCCAAGGGTAGGCACTCAAGGGAGGAAAGCAAGGGAGTGCATGAGATTGGTCCTCTTTTGCATCTATGGGCTAAGGTTACTACAAGAGCTGAGTACAAATCATAAGGGCTGCTATCAATTGGCAAGATGACATTTTTATGTTGTCATCAAAATATCTTAATCTAAAGGCCAAGATTGAAGGAGAAAAAATGCAATTCCCATCCAAGGGTTAGTAGCCATTCGCCCAAGGCTAAAGAGGGGGGGTTGGTTTCATTTTTTTCATATGTTTTTTGGCTGGAAACAGTAGTTAATTTGGCAAAGAAAAAGGTTTTGAAAGAAAAAAAAAAGGTTTTCAATAGAGAGCTTGAAGGTAGTCATCTCTACCAAGTTCTAAGCATAGCTTTCTTCTTGTTTTCTATGGTGTTTTCTTACTACATTTTTCATAGAAATAAAGTTTTTTAATGTTTACTTATGTTTTCATCTCTTCTTCTTCATTAAAATGGTGGAAAACAATTTTTTTTAAATGGTTTCATGCTATGGCCGAATATGGCTTATTTACTTGCATTGGTTTTCCTTTTTTTTTTCTTCCTTGCATGTTGTTGTGAAAAATGATTTTTAGAAGGTTTTTTAGAGTATTCTAAGGTTCTGATTTCTTACAAAAGATGAAGCAAAAAGGTTGAAATGGCTACATGATCTTGGCTAGACCAAGTGACCATGGTTAGGAGAGAGGCTATGCCTATTTTTACCTACCATGAAGCTCACCTTAATTTTTTTTGTTTAACATGGTTTATTTTTTGTTTTATTGAGATGGAAAGGCTTCATGATCTTGGCAAGACCAAGTGATTATGGTTAGGTGAGAGGCTATGCCCATTTGATACCAACCATGGAGCTTAACTTTTCTTGTTTTATTTACTAGTTTTGCTTGTTATTTGCTTTGCATGGCTATGTATTTTTTTTTTTTTATGTTCTTTACATTATTTTCTATGCTATATTTGTTTCTATTTGTCATTTCCATGCTTGATATTGTATCCTTGCATATTCGGCCATTGTTGTTCATATGCTCATGTTGTGCATTTTTTTCATGTATCATGTCTTATATTATAAACATGTTTGCATTTTCTTTATTTTGTTCCATGACCATTCGGCAACTCCATTTTTGTATGCCTTGCATGTGCATTTTCCTTTTGCTTCTTAACTTGTTTGCATCTCCATGCCATGAAATTGTACATTTTGATTTTAGTATGCCATGTGCTTATGAAAATGCTATGGTAAAATGCCACTATTTTGTTCCATGACCATTCGGCAACTTAATTATTGATATGCCTTGCATGTGCATTTCTCTTGTTTCTTGACTTGTTTGCATCTCCATGCCATGAGCTTGTGCATTTTGATTTTAGTATGTCATATGCTTATGAAAATGTCATGACAGTATACATCTTAATATGATTTTTCATGTACTTGTGTCATTTACTAGATAGGATTACATTAGAGCATCATGTAACCACATTCCGCCTCTTCATGCATCCCTTGCCTTGTCATGCATTTGCATTTTGTTTAGGTAACATGCTTTGCATTATCATATCTTGAAATTGTGTATTAATTGCTGTTTGTTCTAGTATTGACATTAGTTTCATTTGTCATTGTATGTTCATAGTATTACTATGCATGTTCGTTACGTTTTAGGTCTAGGCCATATTGGTATTGCCATGCATATTGAGTCTTAAATCACATTGGTATTGTCATGCATTACTATGCTATTTAGGTCTTAGGTTACATTAGCATTTTCATGCATATTCATAACATATTAGGTGCAAGTCACATTTACATTATCAAGCATTGCATGCATATTGAGTTAGGATAGCATTTATTGCCATGCAAATTCATGATAGGCATTTAGGTTATCTTGAATTGTCGTGCATTTCCTTTACCATTTAGACCTTTAGACCATGCATTTCATACATTTCATTTTCTGTATGTTCATGCATTCCATGTCATTGCCACTTGATTTGTGACTCAGGCCAATTAATGGCTCAAAGTCATGCTCTCTTGAGCATACTTGTGGAAAATTAAAGAATTGTCAAATTGATTATTCTACCTTTGTGATTTTTTTACTTAGCCAATTTTTGTCCAAGGTTTTTATATGTTTAGCTACTGTCCTTAGGTCTTTAGGATGATCTCCAACAATTTTTACTTTGATTTTTGAATGAATTTACCAAAGGCAAAAAATGTGTTTTGACAAAACAGTTTTTTTCCCCCAGTACTTGAACTTCTCTGATTTTTTTGGGCAGTCATCTTTAATAAAAAAATTAAGCCAATTGTTTATCGTGTATATTTACATGTTCTGAGTCTCCAATATTTTTTTGAATTTTTTTAAAAATAGGCAAAAAATCGTGTGACAAAACCGGACAGTAGAGGTAGATTTGAAATCAAAAGAGGAATAATGTTTGAATTTGGCTATGGCATTTAGAAGGGGTTGGTTAGAAACTTTAGCTACTGTCTTAGGGTAGTTTCTAAGCTTTCTTAAACTTTAAAAATGATTTTATAAATCTCGGGTTAAGGGTGGTCAAGTCCGGGATTTTAAACTTAGGAAATTAGAGCCATTTTAAAAGGGTTTGGTAAGGGTTTTAGTTTTTATTCAAGTTTTTCCTCAAAATTGTTTTCAAACAATCACAAAGTTTTTTTTTTTTAGAAAATCTAATTTGACATATTTTCCTAAGGTACCCGGATATCTTTTTAGATATACGGATTTCTTTATTTAGAGGAAGAAATACATTTTCATGCATTACATTTTCCATATTCATGCATTTTATTTAAATGTGTGGGTTTTGCTATGATATTTTCCATGGTATTATTATTATTTTAATTCACATTTTATGATCTTATATTTGTTTGCAATATGATTTTGAATATTTCATTATATCCTATGCTTTTTATTTAGTTATTTTTGTCATATTGTTTAGCATATACTATGTTCATGCATTATTATTTTTATTTTCATTTTCATGCATATTATATGTTAGCATTATTTTAATTTCATGTGATTTCTTGTCATTTAGATCATATTCCATGTCATTTAGGTTATTTTATTTATAACATGCCATGTCATTTAAAATATGACATATCATTTAAAATTGCCATGTCATTTAAATCATTTTATCTCATTTAGAATATACCACGACACTTAGGATTTTTCATCTTACCTAGAATATACTATGTCATTTAAATTATGTCATATCATTTAGGTTGCATTATATTATCTAGACTTTGTTATGTCATCTTATTTATGTCATACATGTTCATGTTCATATTTTTTAAATGTTTTGAAAAAGATAATGATTTTCAATAAAAATAAAGATATTCCTGAGTTAAAATAATTCATAAGTTCTCTACCGGGTTTGCTGGAGGGAATATCATCAATTATTATTAATAAAGGAATATCTTTCTTTCAAAAAACGAGAATGATTCAGAAAATTTTCCAAATGAATACAAATTTCTATATTTTGCCGATTTTGTCGGGGAATATAGGAAAAATTTGAATTAATAAATTCCTGATCATTTTCAATTAAAAATGGAATTATTTTTCTTAAAATTGGGAATTAACTTGAAATACTAAATTAAAAACCAACTTTTTACCAAGACTTGAGATAACACACGATTAATAGGGTACCGATTTATTTGGGCATTGTGGGGGTGCTAATCCTTCCCCGCACGTAACCGACTCCCGAACCCGCTTCTTTGATTTCTCTGGTCTATAACGCAGACTTGAAATTGGTTTTTAAAAATGTTTTAATTAATTTTAAAATGTTTTATAAAACCGGTTTTAATAGGTGGTCGATCACACCTAGCTAAAAAAGATTGGTGGCGACTCCATATCTTTTTACGAGGCCGTTTTCATACCCTCGACCTTTTATCATTTTTCTCGAGGAATTAAGTCGTCTTTTCCTCATTTTTTAATGTCACGCCTAACGAATAATAAAGTCTTGCGATGAGACTTGTTATTGTTATTTTTTTTTAGGTTGCGACAGCTTGGCGACTCCACTAGGGATATTTTTAGAGAGTTAGGCCTAGAATTAGTCGTGTGTTATCCAAGTATCGGTTTTGTTGGTTTAATTGGTATTTAATTGTAATTCCCATATTTTTAAAATAATAAAGAGAATTTTGAAAATAATAAAATGTTTTAAATATGTCCATCTTCATATATATGCATATTATTATTTGTTCTCTAGTTATTTTGTTGCGTATATTTATATGTTTGCTTGACTGATGCTTTACATTGTTTGATTTTAGTGGGGTATTTAGAATAAGGGGTGTAGAATAGGTGGTGACAGGTTTGCTTTGTTCCTCGGCACTCTATATTTGCATTTGCATAACATGAACTCTCTACCCGGGTTCCATTCTTTTAAATGGGAGTAAAGTAACTACGCCTTCGTGAGGATCCTCCGTATGGGCTAGTGAAACACTTTCGGAGTATAAAGTACCTAATGCCTTCGTGATAATCCTCCGTACGGGCATAGGAAAATATACTCTAACGAATTGAACTCGCTTTTATCGGGGTGCTTTACTAGACTTCACAGCCGACAGAGAGGAACAATTGGAGGCATTAGAACCGATTCACCTTCATATAGTGAACTTAGGCGAAGCCATACTGAATTTCTGTTAAGTACCCGAAGTTTAAGAACTCATGGAGGAATATTTCCAACCTTTTACCATATTTCTATATGTTAGATTTTACAAATTGGGTGACGATGAATGAACATCATGTTGCTCGTAATAAATTTATTTTTTTGTCCCAAAGGCGTCGTAATGCCGATACTCTGTTAAAATTTTCGGGACATTCTTTAAAAAGCATGTTGTTATTTATGTTTTATTTGTGAATTCATTTCTTTACTAATATATTTCTTTCTATTTTCTTTTCTTTGACATGCATCATAGACATCATCATACACTTGGAGTTTATTGGCCTCGGGATAGTCATCAACCCAAAGGACTTTCATAGAGTGTCAGGTTATTCCAGTGATAGAAGATCATGCAGTAGTCAGGGCACGGTCGAAAAAAGATCAGAGGGAGGATGGTGATTGCCTAAAGAAAGATTATGTGTCAGTATTGTCGGAAAGCGTCAAAGTGGATTCTAGACAGAATAATCTCCGAGGGTTAGCCGACATTTGGAATCAGTGGAATGTATCAGAGAAAGAAGCTTTCACTCAAAAATATGTAGATATAGCACTCTTAATTCTGATTCGGGTCAATAGTGGGTTGATTCAGGCTATGGTACAATTTTGGAATTCTGCTTATAGATGTTTTACTTTTAACAAGGAGGATATGACCCCACTGATTGAAGAATATTTAGCCCTATTACATATTGAATGTCCTAATCCTGATCGGGTATATTTGAAGGAAGTTAAACCTTCAAGTTTTAAGAGGAAAGTGGCTAGGATCACAGGAATGGATACAACATGGGTTAAAAGTCATGTGGATACAAAGCAGAAAAATGGATGCATTCCGTGGGAAACTCTCCGACAGTTGATATTGGGTTGTTCTGACAAAGAAAAAGCTAGTGACATCTTCGCTCTAGCCATCTATGGATTAATCATATTCCCGAAGATATTTGGTCATGTGGATATAGCCGTGTTTGATTTCTTTGAAAAGTTGGAACAGAAGATCAACCCATCTCCGGCCAACCTAGATGAAACTATCCGATCTTTGAATTTTTGTAAAAGGGCAGGACAAGGGAGAATCAAGAGGTGTGTACAACTCTTTTATATTTGGATTCAAAGTCACTTTTGGAAGATAGAAAAGGTTTCCTTCAAACCGTACATGAATTCTTTAGTTCCGATTAGGGAATTCCTTCAAAATGACTGACCTGAAGACGGTGATGAAGAGAAATGGGTCAACATGTTTCGAAATCTAAAATGGGAGATGGTGACTTGGAGAGATCCATGGATGGTTCCTATGCCGATTATGTACAAATATAGGGACAACTCGGGAGTTCCACCACTCAAAATTTGGGGGTCTGTGAGTTATGCGCCTTTGTTGGTACAAAGACAGGCTGAGTCTCGGTAATTCACACCCGTGACTTATAATCTAGGATCATCAGAGTTCACTTATGGAGAAGACGAATATTCTGGAAAGGTGTGGGCAGTGATTGAAGCATGGAAGAAAACTCACCGGATAAAAGTGGCCAAATATGCCAACATCGTCATGCCTGATGACCTGGTATGGGGGGAATTAAGGGTTAATGATAGGCTATTGATATCAGATGGGGAAGAGGTTGAGTTCATGAATCCGCCACCGAGGGAAATGTCATCAGAGTTAGAAATCGCAAGGGCAGAATTTGAAAAAGAAAAGGCCCAGATGAGCAAGGAGATTGCCCGACTACAAGAAGATCTTGAGGACATGAAAAATAGGGAATCAGCTCGAGAAAAAGAAAAGGAAATGATCAAGAGAGAAAGGGACACTGCTAAGGGCAATCTTCGGGAATTACATTTGGAGAACAAGAGGTACCCCTTTGAGCTCAGATTTGAGGGGACCCTCAAGACTTCTGGGGAATGGGAGCATGAACTCAAAAACCTCAAGAAAGAGAATAACTACCGAAAAGAGAGAGAAAAGCTTGAGGAAGCCCAAGCCAATCAACTGGAGAAGCAAGCTAAGGAAAGCTTACATGGTGATACTTCTGCTGACGCATCAAGAGACCGTGAACAAGTAGGGGTCAGATTGAAGAGCAGGGCAATCAAAAGAAGACTATGAAATAAAGTCCAAGATCCGAGGAAGTCACTATAGGACTAATTTTGTAATAGCACTTTGAAAGGCGAATTACGGACTTATCTTAGGCAGTGATCTTTTTATTCTATCTGTGATGTATTTAGTTGTAGGAAATCAATGAAAAATCGTTCAGTTGAAATTATCTCGGGGCCAATACATTTAAATGCATTCATATTTTATATATTTTGTTTGTTCATTTGTACATACTCATATTTATAATCATTCATTTTTGAAATTCATTTATGTTCATACACTTAACTACTTATTTATTCCTTTTACTTGTTCATTCATTCATATTCATACCCTTAACCACTTATTTGTTCATTTCGCTTGTTCATTCATTTATTTTTTCGTATTCATATATGTAGTCATGTAATTATTCATTTTATTTGATTCATTCATTCACATTTAATCATTCATTCATTCATTTTTTATAAAACATAAAAATGGATGTGTCAATAATTTCTAATTCATGGTTTTAAAAAATAAAGGTATAATTGGTCGCACTCAGAAAGAATCAAATTTTTGACACCCTTACAATACTCGATCTCAATCAGAGCTATGGAAAATGATCAGCTTGCTAGAATTGAAAGAATGGAAAGAACTCAAAGGGGACTGCAGGAACAGTTAGCTAAATCTCAAGAGGAGTCTTGAGAACAGATGATTAAACTCATGGAAATGGTGAGTGCCTTGTGATGGAGACTCAATTAAGAGTTGTAAACCCAAGTGCAGGTTATGTTCAAGTAATAAATTCTCGGGTGTCCGAGGTCGAACCACAGGGAAGCGTATTAGTAAGTATAAGTTTATAAATATATAAGACAAAGAAAGTAAACAAGATATTAGGGAATCAACAACAAAATAAGATAAACAAGATATTAGAGAACAAAATAAACAAAATATAAAAGAAATTAAACAAGATATAAAAAACAATAAGAAAAGATGTTGAGGTTAGAGAATCCACTCTTGGTGTTATGCTAAGATTAATCTTGTTTTATTACACAATTGAAATCCACACATAAAGGAGGTTCCAATCGGAAGGTTTAGCAATTCAGTCCAAATTGTCCAACGTCCATAGCATATGATATTATGTTCATTTGGTGTCCTCAAAACTCATAAAAAGAGTCCAAGCATTCCTTATGCCAAGGTATATGTCTACAACAAATCAAGGTTATGAAACCAAGCATTTACTGTGCCATTTTCCTTGTCAATAATGAATCAAGATCCCTACTTTGTAAGTATGATTTTAAACCAAAAGAAAATATTATCTATACTAGTGTTTATAAATGATGATTCATTTTAGCTCATGTTTAAGAGACTAACCTTAGCATTTACCAAGAGCTTCACCTCATCACCTCAACAATATGATTAGCAATACATACTAGATATGAATAAAATGAAAAGAAATGTAAGAAGCATAAGTAAATAAAGAAAAAGAAAACTAGAGAAAGGAAAGAAAAAGAAAACTTAGAGAATTTTATTACAATGGCTAATATCCTACCAATCTGCCTTTAATGCTCATCCAAGGCCCTCTATTTATACACATTTTGGAGAGCTAAATGACAAGAGACAAGATTTATAAATTTCAAAGGTAGGTATAATAGGTGGGTGCATTTTTCTAACAATTTTCGTCATATTGTATGACAATTCTGATCAGCCAGCTTGATGGTCGATTTTGTCAATGTTGGATGCTCGATCTGATCAAATGGTCTTCTAGAAACATATACCCCTATCAGTTACGGATCCATAGCCGTTGGAATCAGATCATTTGCTCATGTGGATCAAAAGATATGGTCAAAATACCAAAACAGGTTAGCACAGACGTCATTGCACATCAGCCAACTTGATGGTCGATTTCGCTAGGGAAAACGACTCCGTTTCAAGAAGTGTAAAACATGAAAAAGATAGATATGCCTCTTAACTATGCACTGTAAAATTTTCAGCCTTAATGCTTCAGTGAAACTCCAGATATAGCTGATATGGCAAAAGGTGTCGGAACTGGAACTGAATTGGATTTGCCCTTAATTCTTGATTTAACCTAGTAATCTGAAATCACTCAAAGAAACTCGTGAAAAACACCAAATTACATAAAAATATAAAATATCATAAACACAATTAGACTAAGCAATAATAACTCGTATTTGACACAAAACAATAATAAAACATAACTAAGAACTATATAATTATACGAGTTATCACACCCCCACACTTAGATTGTTGCTAGTCCCTAGCAACGACTCAATAAAAATAAAATAAGAGAATCTAATCTAATCCATTTTCGTTGGAAATCACGGTGGCACTTAGCATGTGACACAAGCCTTTAAACCCCTAGGTGTGGACGAGTTTAGTCTCGTGAGGGTTTGCTAGAACGATACCCACAAACATTGAAAAACTAAAATATAAGTAAACTACATACACTAAAAATATTTACTCCTAATCCTTTCAATATAAATTAGAGACAATCTTTGAACAAGTCTTATAAACTAATCAATAGCTCAAAGAATTTCACAAAAATTCATGCTTCAATGTAAATAAATGAGTTAAGCCAATATTAACATAACATATTTCAATCAAAATAGTGCATATTCAACTTAATCTCAACTTCTCACTATACTCTCATGATTTTCACTCTTTAAAGTAGTGGTAAAGTGTTTACACTCAATCAATCTCATGAAAACAGTTCTACCATATGCTTGCTTGTCCACCTATTCTCCACTATTTAGATCATACAACTTCATAAATCAAGAGGTCTTTTTTCAAGGTTGTAATGGGGCCAAAGGGTTATAATTTAGTTAAAGAACAAAAGGATAAAGATATCACAAAGGTTCCAAGGAGTTCATAGAGTTTAGAGACATAATAAGATCATACAAATAAAACTTCTCAAAACTCTTATAAAGCACATAATAACATAGGCTAAATATTCATGTTGAGCCTTTGCTTCATTCTAACCAACTTTGTAACATCTTTTTCTTTACTTTAACTAGAAGTTCAAGAGAAGATTTTTTTTTTTTTAATATGGGAATGTATTTGACAATGATCCCTTTCTTTTTCTCTTGACTTTTGCCTCTCTCCTCCCCCACACTTATCTTTCGTTCTAACCCAAATTTTCAAAAAGTATCCCTTGTTTTTGCAATATGTCTCAAAATATATAATCCATCTTTAGAACAAGGGTAAGGATATAAGTATATTTAGGCTAGGTGTAAGTTCTGGTTACCAATAAAATAGCATATTTAATGTAGGCTCAAATTGGCTCACTAGTGGGGATGTTCTCTTAGAACATTAATAATGGATGGCTGTTTGGCTCTGGTTATAATCCTAATGCCTCTATCATATTCATGTTGTCACATGTATCAATATAGTCTCAAACGGTTTAAAGCAAGTTCTAGAGAATCATGTAATCATAAGAGCACTCAAGAAAGAAATTAGATTGATTTGTATAATGCATCAATCATTATAGGCTCAAAAACTCACAAGGATGATTATACAAGTCAGATTAAGTCTAAACATGCTTCTTTCTCAATCAACATATCATATTAACATTGGCTCGTAAAAAGGTTGACATCAAGCTCAATTCTCATGAAAATCTTCTCACTAATAAATCTGTTTTAGACTTATGCAATTCATATCTCATCATTGTATTAAAAAGGAACTAGAACACATTAAAATAATAATAATAATAATAATAAAGACTCATAAAAAAAATAGTAGACAAAAATAAAAGAAATCCTAAATCGTTCCCCCCCACACTTAATTCTTACATTGTCCTCAATGTAAGTCTATTAACCCAAATGAAAGAATCATGTGTAAGAGAAAAGAAATAATAACATAAGAATAGGAATAACTAAGACTCAAAACAAAACAAACTCATGCAACCTAAATAATCCTAAAATACTTAACAAAAATTAACAAGTAAACATAAAAAGATTAAAATCAAACTGACAAGGTATGTCTCAAGTCTCCCTTACTCAGACCTTGTTCAGAATGAATAC
Organism: Fremontodendron californicum; assembly: GCA_030761205.1. Lineage (NCBI taxonomy): Eukaryota > Viridiplantae > Streptophyta > Magnoliopsida > Malvales > Malvaceae > Fremontodendron > Fremontodendron californicum. The sequence goes on from JAULJL010000026.1 coordinate 3,851,242, forward strand.
TTCTAAATTGCTTAAAACACAACAAACTTTTTTTTTGAAAGAAGAAATCAAACTGACAAGGTATGTCTCAAGTCTCCCTTACTCAGACCTTGTTCAGAATGAATACTTCTAAATGGCTTAAAACACATCTATTTTTTTTTTTTTTTTAAATTAGCAAAATATGTCCCTTACCCCCTACTAAAGGTAGAATTTAGGAGATATTACCTGCAGAGGTTGCTAACCACTTATTATAACTGAGACACAACAAACAAAATGTTAGATAATGTCACAAAGACAGAGTGCAATCCACTCCTTGCTCGTCCATATCTCTTTTTCTTTTTCCGAGCGTTTGCGAAACAACCGTAGCAGATAAATACTCATAAGCTTGGAGCTTTTTGAGTAAATCTTCAATGGTTGTAGCAGAAATTATGGTTCTCCTTGCCTCTGAAAACATGAATCCATTATCCAGAGCATTATCTAAATATGAAAGCAAATTACTAAAATAACCATTAATATTAAGCAAACCAATGGGTTTCTTATTTGTGACCAAAGATGACCAAGAAGCCACGCAAGCTATTTCTTCCAATGTACCCAGACCTCCTGGTAAAGCAATGAATGCATCGGCAGAATGGTACATGATTGTTATCCGTTCAGGGATACTCCAGACTTGTATTTCCTTACCCACGGTAGGTCCATAAAACCTGTGAATAGTTTTGGCACGATTCCTAGAACTGGACTTCCTCCGGCGTGTGCTGATGTAGCGACTGCTCCCATTAAACCCGTACTACCGCCTCTATAAATCAACTAGATCTTTTGTTGGGCAAGTATTACTCCAACTCTTATGGCTTCATCAGCGAATATGTTATTTTTCCCTGGATAAGCACCTCCAAAGACACAAATTTTTTTAATGCGCTGGGACGAAGTACTTTCCATTTTTTTTCAAGTGCCTGAAAGAGAATGAGTACATGGTGTAATATATAGAGGACTGAGTAATGAATCAGACAAGAGTAATAATGTCGCCGAAAGTGTATCTGACCTGTCAGAAGAAAATGTTAACCTAACGAAAGATTTTTGCGTGATTTCAGGAAGAAAATCAAAAAGAGAAGAAAAATCAACCGTAAAAGACCAATGCAAAAAAAAAAACGAGAATAATTACACAAATCTAACAACACGTAAATTAAACCGAAATGAAGTTATTGCAAATCAAACCAAAAGTTGAGAAGTCATTTATTGTAGTTGTGATTGTGGCTCACATCTTCCTCTGGTTTTACGTCCAGAAACGGCTTAAACGCCTTCTATGAGTCGAGGATATGCTTCCCATCCAGTTTTCTTACAAGCTGGCAAACAGGGTCTTTTAACATCAGATTCCCAAGATGTTGCCATTCCCTTTGGAATCGCGGCCATAAATCAAGAATTTCTCTTTATACGTCTCCACTAGGATGCGTCTCAAGAGAAAGTTGGATATTACCCAAATTCTCCTTACTCCGTCCATCCTTAATGAATTCAATTTTATCATCTCGATTAGAGGACGGAATCCCAATAGAACGACATTTACCGTTACACGTCCATCGTGCACATTTGTGGCAATTTGAACTCATGCGCTTTGCTCGTCGCTTCTTTGCAAAAGTGCTTCTACCTGTACCTGGTAAATGCAAAACAGGAAGATATTCATCTTCACGTACCTTGGCTTCAATTATCCAACGTATGTCTTCAGGAATCCCTTTGTGCATAAGCATTCTTAATCTTTCAAATCGAACTTGGTAAAGCTTCAGTAAAATATTTCGAGGAAAAGGAGGGAATCGTTTCTGCAATCTTTTGAGAATATCATCCATCCTGAAAAAAAAATAAAAAAAATGAAAGAGAAATTGAAAGAGAAATTTATATACAATATCAGTTTTGTGGGTAGCTGATGGAACCGACTTAAATAATCACGGAGTACCGTTATCCGCCATTTAACCGGGGTTAAAAAAATGTATTATTATTATTATTATTATTTTTTTTTTTTTTGGAAATTAGTAAAAATTATATTTACATCTAGTTATTTTCAAAACAAGGATCAGAAAGAAAAACAACCTCTTCTTGAGTAACATGATTTTCCAAAAAGAGTTTGAGTCTTTGTCCATTTACCTTGAATACGTTACCATTTTGATGATTCTCAATGTCAACTGCTCCATAATGATACACATGCTTAACCACAAATGGGCCAGTCCATCTTGATCTCAACTTACCAGGAAATATGTGAAGTCTAGAATTATAAAGTAGAACTTTTTGCCCAACATCAAATGTTTTTCTTGAAATTAACTTGTCATGAAAGGCTTTAGTTCTTTCTTTATGAATTTTAGAATTCTCATATGCATCTTTGAATAAAGTTGGCCAGTAAAATCCACACTGTAAAATTTTTGCAGTAGTTTTCTTTGATGAAAAATGACCACCACATGCCTCGGAATGACAAAACTTAATTACACTACTTACCTCATTGTCGGGAATGCATCTTCGAAAAATTTGATCAGGACAATATTTGAACAAGTAAGGGTCATCCCAGTAGAACTTCTTTACCTCATTCAGAAACTTCCTTTTATCTTGGGGGCTCCATTGAGAAGGAATTTTTCCCAAAAATGGATATTTTAGCTCGGATGGCAATGGTTTTAAATCCAGCTTGGGTGGTTCAATAGTTGATGGTACAGTGACATTTGTGAGTGATGGAAGTTCCTCAAACTTTTGTTTCCAACGATGCTTATCCTGAAAAGAATTTAACAAAGAATCAGTGTGTGAAATTTCTGAAGCATTATCAAACTCACATTCAATTAAATAAGCTTCTAAAGGACCATGGAATGTGGTAGTGGTGAGATGTTCATGAACAAGTTCTTCAATGAAATCCACTTCATGTACTTCTGAATCATCACCAGGTTGCTTGCAAATGTTGAACACATTTAATTCTAAAGTCATATTTCCAAAAGAAATGTTCAAAATACCATTCCTGCAATTTATCAGAGCATTAGAAGTTGCAAGAAATGGACGGCCTAATATAACAGGAATTTGAACATTTGGATTTGAAACAGGATGTGTGTCCAAAACAATAAAATCAACAGGGAAGTAAAAATTATCAATTTGAACCAAAACATCTTCAACTATCCCTCGAGGAATTTTTACAGAACGATCAGCTAGTTGAAGTGTAACAGGTGTTTCCTTGAGTTCACCTAAACCTAACTGTTGATAAACAGAAAAAGGCAAAAGATTAACACTAGCACCAAGATCAAGCAATGCACGTTCTATTCTAGTGTTTCCAATGATGCATGAGATTGTTGGACATCCAGGATCTTTGAATTTTGGTGGAGTAAGGTGCTGAATGATTGAGCTCACACTTTCCGTCAGAAATGCTTTCTTTTGTACATTATGTTTCCTTTTAAATGTGCACATGTCCTTCAAAAATTTAGCATAAGATGGAACTTGTTTGATTGCATCCAATAAAGGAATGTTAATCTTAACTTGTTTGAAAAGTTCATAAATTTCTGCATTTTGATTCAAATTCTTTATTGTTTGCAACCTTTGAGGAAAAGGAGCAGGATGCATACCTTTTTCTTTGTCCAAATTTTCAAGAAGTTCAGACTTACCATCATCCTTACCGTTACTTTTCGGAGGGGAAGGAGGATCTTGGTCTTTTGATGGAATGTTTTTGTCAATTGCCTTTCCACTTCGAAGAGTTGTGATAGAACTGGCATTTTCCTGTTGAGTTTCATTGGAGCAAGAAACAAGACATTGAGTCGAAGGGTTAGGCTGAGGTTGAGCAGGAAACTTACCTTTTTCTTGAGTGCGTAATGAAGCTGTCAATGTGGACAAGGTGTTTTTGATCTCATTGATGTCCTGTGAAGTTTGGTTATTCACATTTGCTTGTGTTTGCATGAATGCTTGCAATGTCTCTTCCAAGGTTTGTACACGTGAAGGTTGATAGGAAAAAGTGTTGCCCGGCTTTTGAGATTGTGGTACCTGAACATGATTATTATTCCGCCAACTGAAGTTGGGATGATTTCTCCATTCAGGGTTATACGTTTCAGAGTAAGGAGAAGGAAAAGGCTTTTTAAATGTGTTTATGGAATTTACTTGATCATGCAACGCTTCTTTAAGAATGGGAATGTTTGGACATTCAGAAGTGGGGTGTCCCATGATTTCACAAATTCCACAACTTTCTTCATTTTTAACCGTTTTGACTTCTTTTACTTCTCTAAGTTCCATGGCTTCAATCTTTCTAGCCAAATTAGCTACTTTAGCTTTTATCTCATCTTTTTGACTAAAATGATATTTACCTCTGTTAGAAACAAGATTAGATCTATTGGAACTTTCAGAGGAATTATCTGTGTGCCAGGCTTGAGAGTTATCTGCCAAATGGTCTAGGTAGTCAAAGGCTTCTTCAGGTTCTTTTTCTAGAAACTCACCGTTACACATTGTTTCAACAAATTGTTTAGTTTCGGGAGTTAAACTTTCATAAAAGAAACTAATAAGACGCCATTTTTCAAAACCATGATGTGGACAAGAACTTAACAAATCTTTAAAACGCTCCCAGCACTGAAAAAATGCTTCATTTTGATTTTGATTGAAATTTTGAATCTGTCTTTTCAAAGCAGTAGTTTTATGTGCTGGGAAAAATTTCTTTAGAAACTCAGTTTGTAATTCTTGCCATGTGCCAATTGACCTTGGTTTTAAATTATGAAGCCAAATTTTTGCTTTATCTTTTAAAGAAAAAGGAAATAATTTTAGCTTGACAATTTCATTTGTACATTGTTGGTCATTAAAGGTGACACATACATCTTCGAAGTCTTTTAGAAACGAGTAAGCACTTTCCGATTCTAACCCATGGAAATTTGGAAGCAAAGCTATCATACCTGGTTTAAAACGAAAGTTGTTCGCATTGAGAGGAAAAATAAAACAAGAGGGTGATGAGCTTCGAGTTGGTTGCAAGTAGTCACGCATGGTGCGTACTTGTCTGTTCTCATCTTCAGCATGAACACTTTCATTGTCAGCCATGGTAGGAGTTGTATTAGAAAGATTACCTGAAAAGTTTCACAATAAAATCTAACTAAACGACGAGATCTAAAATCACGTCGCCAAACAAGCATAAAACAAAGTTAATATACAAATTAGGCGGTATAACCAGCCAATAAAAATAAAACAAAGTTAATATACAAATTAGGCGGTATAACCAGCCAATAAAAATAAATATACTTATAAACTTATATACTTAGTATTGCCTCCCCGGCAACGGCGCCAAAAACTTGATGGAGACTCAATTAAGAGTTGTAAACCCAAGTGCAGGTTATGTTCAAGTAATAAATTCTCGGGTGTCCGAGGTCGAACCACAGGGAAGCGTATTAGTAAGTATAAGTTTATAAATATATAAGACAAAGAAAGTAAACAAGATATTAGGGAATCAACAACAAAATAAGATAAACAAGATATTAGAGAACAAAATAAACAAAATATAAAAGAAATTAAACAAGATATAAAAAACAATAAGAAAAGATGTTGAGGTTAGAGAATCCACTCTTGGTGTTATGCTAAGATTAATCTTGTTTTATTACACAATTGAAATCCACACATAAAGGAGGTTCCAATCGGAAGGTTTAGCAATTCAGTCCAAATTGTCCAACGTCCATAGCATATGATATTATGTTCATTTGGTGTCCTCAAAACTCATAAAAAGAGTCCAAGCATTCCTTATGCCAAGGTATATGTCTACAACAAATCAAGGTTATGAAACCAAGCATTTACTGTGCCATTTTCCTTGTCAATAATGAATCAAGATCCCTACTTTGTAAGTATGATTTTAAACCAAAAGAAAATATTATCTATACTAGTGTTTATAAATGATGATTCATTTTAGCTCATGTTTAAGAGACTAACCTTAGCATTTACCAAGAGCTTCACCTCATCACCTCAACAATATGATTAGCAATACATACTAGATATGAATAAAATGAAAAGAAATGTAAGAAGCATAAGTAAATAAAGAAAAAGAAAACTAGAGAAAGGAAAGAAAAAGAAAACTTAGAGAATTTTATTACAATGGCTAATATCCTACCAATCTGCCTTTAATGCTCATCCAAGGCCCTCTATTTATACACATTTTGGAGAGCTAAATGACAAGAGACAAGATTTATAAATTTCAAAGGTAGGTATAATAGGTGGGTGCATTTTTCTAACAATTTTCGTCATATTGTATGACAATTCTGATCAGCCAGCTTGATGGTCGATTTTGTCAATGTTGGAGGCTTGATCTGATCAAATGGTCTTCTAGAAAAATATACCCCTATCAGTTACGGATCCATAGCCGTTAGAATCAGATCATTTTCTCATGTGGATCGGAAGATATGGTCAAAATACCAAAACAGGTCAGCACAGACGTCATTGCACATCAGCCAACTTGATGGTCGATTTCGCTAGGGAAAACGACTCCGTTTCAAGAAGTGTAAAACATGAAAAAGATAGATATGCTTCTTAGCTATGCATTGTAAAAATTTCAGCCTTAATGCTTCAGTGAAACTCCAGATATAGCTGATATGGCAAAAGGTGTCGGAACTGGAACTGAATTGGATTTGCCCTTAATTCTTGATTTAACCTAGTAATCTGAAATCACTCAAAGAAACTCGTGAAAAACACCAAATTACATAAAAATATAAAATATCATAAACACAATTAGACTAAGCAATAATAACTCGTATTTGACACAAAACAATAATAAAACATAACTAAGAACTATATAATTATACGAGTTATCACCTTGATGAAACAAAAAGGGCCAGGAGAGAATTCGGTCACCGAGAAAAGGGTGGTAATTGAAGAGGATCAACCTGAAAACATACAGCAAAAGGGCCAAGAGGTGCCAATTGGGGCAGCCTCCTATGTTTATATCCAGCCACCTACTGAGACATAAAACTATGTTCCCAGAAAGGGTAATATGGGAGCTGACCTAAATGATGTTAATGTTCTAGACTTTGAGGAACTAGCTGAAAAGGAAAAAGCAAAGATGACTGAGTTGAAGAAGGTCGAAATGGCAGAATCACAGAAAAAATATCAACTACTGGAGGAGAGGTTGAGGGCCGTTGAAGGGGCAGAGTTATTTGGCAGTCTGGATGCCAAAGAGATGAGCTTAGTACACGATCTAGTAATTCCCCCAAATTTCAAAGTACCAGACTTTGAAAAATATTATGGGACTACCAACCCATCAGCACATCTGACCATGTACTGCAGAAGAATGATAGGGCATGATGATAATAAGAAATTGCTTATCCATTGTTTCCAAGATAGTTTGACAGGGTCTGCAACCCGATGGTACAACCAGTTGAGTCATACCAAGATTCGTTCATGGACGGATTTAGCCAGGGCTTTTATGGAATATTATAAGCATGTATCTGATATGGTACCTGATAGGTTGTCGTTATAGAACATGGAAAAGAAGACCACTGAGAGTTTCAAAGAATACTCACAAAGATGGAGGGAACTGGCCACACAAGTGCAAGCCCCTTTAACTAGCAAAGAAACTATAGTGTTTTCATCAATACTTTGAAAGCACTATATTATGTTAAATTGGTAGGGAGTGCCACCAAGGACTTTACAGACATGGTAATATCTGGGGAGATGATAGAGTCGGCCATTAAGAATGGGAAAGTGGAAGGGGGTAAGCCTTCTATTTTCGAAAAAGGTATTCCCTGCTTGGAAGAAAGAGGAGACCCACGCAGTTAGTATCAACCAATACCCATATGCACCTCCCACACCACATACACCACCAAGGCCCTATACTCCTACCATATCTTATGCATCCCCTACACCCTACACACCTTACCAGGGGTATAATCCTTACTACCCCAATGTGAACCACCTTACCCAAAATCCCTTCCCTTATACCAATATAACACAATAGCTGTTTCCAACTGGCATATCCCCACAAATAAACCTTCCTTGGAACACTGTCCCAAACACTCAGGGAGTCAGGCACAATGACCAACGTTCACCAAGGAACGATCAAAAACCCCAATTTGATCCGATTTCTACCACCTATGTTGAGCTATATCCCAAACTATTTTAGGGTCAACTTGTTGCACCAGTGTACCTCAAACCTCTGACACCGCCATATCTAAGGTGGTACAATGCAAATACTAACTGCATACCACGCAGGAATTCAAGGACATTCGACGGAAGATTGCCTGGACTTTGAAAAGAAAGTCCAAAGCCTGATCAATGCCAAAGTTGTGAAGTTTGGGGCAAAGAATGGGTCGAATATAGCGAGGAACCCATTGCCAGATCATGCGGGGAATCTGGTAAATGTAGTATGGACAGGGGAAGTTAGAAGGGTAAAAAAGGATGCCAGGGAAGTCAAGACTCAAATGTTGACAGTATGGGTCAAAATGGTTAAGACAGGAATGGTTGGAGATGCAGACAGTTTAAAAATGGTTGTAAAGAGTGTGCAGAATTGGGGCCAGTTCCATAAGTATGGAGGTCATTTCATACAGGACTGCAGGGACTTTCTGGTTAAAGCCCAAAGATGATGGATGATGGGGAGGTCCAGTTTTACGAGGAGACAGAGGAAGAAGTAGAGGTTATTGAGAATATAGCTGGCTACAGGATAGGAAGACCCTTGGTCATCTATTATGATGAACCAGAGGAGAAAGTTATGTCAGTCGTTAAGGAAAGTGCACCTAAGTTAATCATTGATTTGCCTGTTTTCTTTTCGTACAAGGAAAACAAACCTGCACCATGGAAATACGACTGCAGCATGGTTATGCCTGGGTCTTCGAGTCAGCAGGATATCATAGGTGTGGGGCACTAAACACGAAGTTGAAGGTGTTATGCTCCTGAGGCTGTTGAACAGAGGTTAATAGGGAAAGATAGAGGAACGAACAAAGAGAAGAAAGCAGCTGAACCAATCCATATTGAGATGGATTTGTCAAAAGAAGCAAAAAAGGGATCAGCCCCGGTTAACAGAATAAAAGAGCCTGTGACTGAGAAGGAAGCCTGCGAGTTCTTAAAATTCATAAAGCATAGTGAGTATAGCGTGGTTGAGCAACTGCAATGTCAACCAGCTAGAATTTCAATTTTATCTTTGCTTTTGAATTCAGAGCCACACAAAAATGCCCTGTTGAGAGTGTTGAATCAGGCATACGTGGCTAATAACATATCAGTAGAAAAATTAGACAAACTGGTGGGAAACATTGCGGCCATATATATTTTAGCTATGAGGAAATACCACCCAATAGTATTTGGTCAACAAAGGCTCTCCATATAACTACCACTTGTAAGGGGCACATATTACCAAGGGTCCTTTTGGATAATGGTTCTTCATTAAATATGATGCTCTTGGCAACCCTATCCAAATTGGCAGTAGATATTTCTTATATGCTGCCAAGCTGCACGGTGGTCAGAGCCTTTGATGGTATTAGGAGAGATGTAATGGGAACTATTGAGGTTCCTCTGGAGATAGGCCCATGCACTTATACAGTGAACTTTCAGGTCATGGATATTAATCCCTCCTATAATTGCCTGTTGGGAAGGTCGTGGATACATTCAGCAGGGATTGTACCTTCGTCTCTCCACCAAAAGCTGAAATTTGTGATAGAGGGGTATTTGGTCACTGTATCAGGAGAAGAGGACGTGATAGCCTCTACATCTACTGAATCTCCTTATGTTGAACCCAATGAAGATGCCGTAGAATGTTCCTTTCGGTCTTTGGAATTTGTAAATACAGTTTTCGTCGCTGAAGGACGAAAAATTCCAAAACCGAAACTGCCCAAGAACACAAGATTAGAGGTAAGAACTACCGTGGGAAAAGGCTGGAGGGCTAGAAAAAGGCTCGAAAAATATCTTCAAGGGATGGCCCGAGCAATGGAAGTAGTGGGAAAGAAAGACTGGTTTGGCCTAGGGTATCTTCCGAAGGCCCATGAGAAAAGGAAACAAGTTGAAAGGAACCGACAAAGGAGGATGGCCCATCTTGTGGGTATGGATATTGAATGGGAGCCTATGACATTCCCCCTATCCTTCACGACTTTCGCTCAGTCGGTTCTCTATTCGAAGAAAATAATTCTGATGATGTGCTCGTAATGATCGAGCAAGCCTTCGAGAGATTCCAGGTGAATAGGGATGAGCAGATGTATGATATAGAGATCTGCACGACTGGGGAAGAAAGAATTGAAAGTGAGAATGCTAACTGGATGGTGCGACCTTGTCCACCAGGATATAGACTGACCAATTGGAGTAAAACCGAGCTACTCATAGTTTTTAGGTCTATTCCAACGTAATGCTTTTAAACAAATCTTAAATATCTTAGCCTGAAGATATTAAGAATTTCTTTTGTAATGGGCTTTTGTCTAAAACTTTTCATTCAATAAATAACAAACATGATGCATTTCTTTCATATTGATGTGTCCGTATTCTTTCATTTATGCTATTTATTTTTCTTCCATTGTATATATGTTTTCCTATATTGTTTCTTCCCCACCTATTTACAGGTGTACGGATGCGGAATATGAGGACCTTCCTGTCAGTAATTTTGAAATTGATTTTGAGAGGCCATTTGCACGGGTGATTTTGAGGCCGAAGAAGATAATGAGGATTATGGTCTACCTCCGGACTTATTAAAAAAAATAGAACAAGAAAAGAAACAAGTACTTCCTCATGAGGAGCTTTTGGAATTGTTGAATTTGGGAAATAGTGAGAAGATAAAAGAGGTTAAAATCAAGACTACATTGTCGTCATCAATAAAGGGTGAATTGATAGCCTTGCTCCAGGAATATGTAGATGTATTTGCATGGTCATACCAAGACATGCCGGGTTTGGATCCAGACATTGTGGTTCATAAGCTCCCTTTAAGGCCAGAGTGCAAGCCAATTCAGCAAAAGTTGAGAAGAATGGGGCCGAACATGCTGTTAAAGGTAAAAGAGGAGGTGAAGAGGCAGTTTGATGCTGGATTCTTAGAGGTGGCAAAATATCCGGAATGGGTGGCAAACATTGTTCCAGTACCATAGAAGGATGGCAAGGTGCGTATGTGCATCGATTACCGAGATTTGAACAAGGCCAGTCCCAAAGATAATTTTCCTTTGCCTCACATTGATACTTTGGTAGATAATACGACGAAGAGTTCCTTGTTTTCTTTCATGGATGGATTCTCGGGATATAATCAGATTAAGATAGCACCGGAAGATATGGAGAAAACCATATTTGTTACAATATGGGGAATATTCTGCTACAAGGTAATGCCGTTTGGGTTGAAGAATGCTGGGGCAACGTATCAGAGAGCCATGGTGATCTTGTTTCATGACATGATACATAAGGGAATTGAGGTATATGTTGATGATATGATTGCAAAGTCACAAGGAGAAGAGGAGCATATTGCGAATCTTAGAAAACTCTTTGAAAGACTAGGAAAGTTTCAACTCAAGCTAAACCCGACAAAATGTACTTTTGGAGTCATTTTGGGGAAATTGTTGGGTTTTGTTGTTAGCAAATGGGGAATTGAGATTGATCCGGATAAAGTGAAGGCCATCCAGAATTTGCCACCTCCACGTACTCAAAAAGAAGTAAGAGGTTTTCTGGGGAGATTGAATTACATTGCTCTGTTTATTTCTCAGTTAACCGATAAACGTGATCCAATATTCAAGTTACTTCGAAAACGTGATCCAGGAGAGTGGGATGAAGGGTGTCAGATTGCTTTTGAAAAGGTTAAGCATTATCTATCAAACCCACCAGTATTAATGCCACCAGCTCTGGATAAACCGATGATATTGTATCTATCAGTATTTGAGAGATCCATGGGTTGTGTTTTGGGGCAGCTTGATGAGACTGGAAAGAAAGAACAGATGGTTTACTACCTCAGCAAGAAGTTCACAGATTATGAGTTGAAATATTCGTCGGTATAAAAGCTGTGCTTTAGCTTGGACTGCTCGGAGGCTTAGACAGTACATGCTATACCACACAACGTGGTTGATCGCCAAGCTAGATCCAATCAAGTACATGTTAGAAGTACCTTCTTTGTCAGGGAGGACGGCAAGATGGTAGGTTTTGTTGTCAGAATACGACATTGTATATGTAAGTCAGAAGGCTATTAAGGGCAGTGCAGTGGCTGAATTTTTAGCAAGTCGGGCACTGGAAGATTATGAGTCGTTGACCTTTGATTTCCCAGATGAAGATTTGATGTATGTTTCGCAAGCAGATGAGGTTCCCTTGAAGAAAAAGATATGGAAGATGTACTTTGATGGGGCATCTAATGCCATGGGGCACGGAATCGGTGCAGTGCTCATATCCCCAGAAGAAAATTATTATCCCTTCACCGCCAGATTGGATTTTGATTGTACAAACAATACGGCTGAGTATGAGGCGTGTAATATGGGCCTTCGTGCAGCAGTAGACAAAAAAATCAAAGTTTTAGAAGTTTTCGGAGACTCGGTTTTAGTGATATATCAATTGCGCGGAGAATGGGAAACTCGAGACACAAAATTAATCAGATACCGAGAACTCATATTGAGTTTATTGGAAGAGTTTGAAGAAGTAAGTTTCAATTACTTCCCCCGAGAAGAAAACTGGATGGCAGATGCTCTGGCTACTTTGTCATCAATGTTTAAAGTGAATAAAGAGGCGAAAGTTGTGCCGATCAAAATGAGCATAAATGAGTCTCCTGCCCACTGTTTGAGTATCGAAGAAGAAGAAGATGGTCTTCCATGGTATAAAGACATCTTGTAGTACATAAAGAGTCAACAGTATCAAGAAAAGCCAACAGAAAATGACAAGAGGACTCTGAGAAGGTTAGCAATGGGTTTTGTTCTAGACAGCGAGATTCTCTACAAGAAAGGAAAGATCAAGTCCTGTTGAGATGTGTCGGCTCTGTCGAAGCTCGAAGAATCACAGAGGAAGTCCATGAAAGGATATGTGGCACCCATGCTAATGGTCACATGCTTGCTAAGCAGATTATAAGGGCAGGGTATTATTGGCTGACGATGGAAGGAGATTGTATCACTTTTTCTAGGAAGTGTCATAAATGCCAGATTTATGTAGATAAGATTCATGTGCCGCCATTGTCATTGCATGTCATGACCGCACCATGGCCATTCTCGATGTGGGGAATGGATATGATTGGCCCCATTACTCCGAAAGCTTCAAATGGACATCGTTTCATCCTGGTGGCCATAGACTAGTTCACAAAATGGGTGGAAGCTGCTTCTTATACGAATGTAACGAAGTCAATGGTATACAGATTTGTTAAGACGGAAATCATATGCCGATATGGATTGCCAGCAAGAATTATTTTAGATAATGCTCTTAATCTGAATAATAAAATAATGAGAGAAGTATGTACTCAGTTCAAGATCAAGCATCACAATTTGGCACCTTATCGTCCGAAGATGAATGGGGCAGTAGAAGCAGCCAACAAAAACATCAAGAAGATTGCCGAGAAGATGACTGATATGTACAAGGATTGGCATGAGATCTTGCCTTTTGCTCTTCACGCATATCGCACTTCGGTTCGTACATCTACAGGGTCAACGCCGTTTTCTTTGGTATATGGTATGGAAGCAGTGTTACCTATTGAAGTTGAGATTCCTTCACTTCGGGTCTTGATGGAGGTTGGTCTAGAAAAGACAGAATGGGTTAGAGCTCGTTATGAACAGCTGAATCTCATCGAGGAGAAAAGATTGAAGGCAATTTGTCATGGGCAGTTGTATCAGAAAAGGATGATTCAAGCCCATAACAAGAAGGTTCGACCCAGACAGTTCCGAGAAGGAGAGTTGGTACTAAGGAAAATTCTCGCCATAGTGAAGGATCCGCGAGGAAAATGGGCTCCAAATTAGGAAGGACCCTATGTGGTAAAAAGAGCTTTTTCTGGGGGAGCATTGATTCTAACTCGGATGGACAGGGATGATTTTAGACATCCTGTGAATGCTGATGAACTGAAGAAGTATTATGCTTAAAAAAAAAAAGTGTGATGCTAGGCACATAGGAATTCGAATGATTTCAAATGTAGAAATGAAAACTCTATATATCTATCTCCCCTGAGAATTGCTTTTCAAAGAGAATATTCAAGCTTGATATGATGAATGGCCATCTTTCATATTCCCTTCACTAGGAAGAAATTATCCCTAGTCACCCCTTTGAGCCTTAGGAATTATTTCATTCGTTGAACCCTGATCAAGGATCATCCTCTACACTGGAGGGAAAATATGAGAAAAAATAATCAAAATCATGGCAAAAAAGAGAGCCATTGGAAAATGTGAAATCAAAGAATAGCAAATGAAGGCCAGCAAAAAAAAAAAAAGTCCAAAGAGGGGACAAATGTCTCAAGAATGAATTCTCATCAGGAAATGATCTTTGATCCAATTACCCTTAAACACATTTTGGGCCTATTTTATCCATTCCTTCTAAACCCGAACCTTGGCCTACATTACGTACTTTAAAAGTCCATTTTGATCCAGCATGGGTATTTAATTTGAAAGGTTTTTCTCAGAATTCATCCCACATTTTGAATTGACATTTTTATCTTGGAAGCATTTAGAATTCTCAGATGCATGGTCCAAAAAAAATGGAGAGGTTTAAGCCAAAAACCCACAAAGGGCGACTTAATACCGAATGAGGGACATTTGAGTTGAAAACCCGCAAAGGGTGGCTCAAGTACTGATTAAGGTTTGAATCAATGCTTCGTGTAAAGGCGGAGGAAATATTTGAAAATCAGAGAAAAATGGAACAACTCAGTCTGACGTAACTATGGATGTCGAGGGATTACCCAAGTAAATTGATCGTTCAAGAGAAATTTCAGATGATTTGAAAAATGAGGGGTCCAAGATATTCCGCATCCGGGTTATCAACAACCTATAACTTTACATTTGTTTCTTATATCCTTGATATCCACTTTTATCATCTTAAAACATTTTGTTGCAATAAATTTTTGTTACCCCTTTTATGACAACTGTTGTTTCATACTTTCTTTCATACATTTTTGAGATTGCATTTTGTTTGTTATTAAATTGAATGATGATTAGTAAACATATAAAAAGAAGTTTAAAGGTATTTCTAAGGAATATATCTAAATCTTAAAAAAGGTTTGGAAACCACTAATCCTGATGGAAAATTCACCAAGTAAAGGAAAACAGTGAATGTGTTGGAGACTCCTTCATGAAGTCAGAAATTTGTGAATTTCAGCGAAGTCAGAAACTGGACTGTTTGACAATTTATCTTGAGTAAAGGGTTCCTTAAGTGGGGCATCAGTGAACAATTGAAGACTCCATCATGAAGTCAGATAATCTGTGAACCTCAAAGAAACCATACAAGCATTTGCAAAGCATGTCATTCTCATCATTTCATTTAGCTAACACTGCAGGAATCATGAAAACTTTGGCTTCCCTAAATTGAACTCGTTCTGCTTCTCAAATGAGTCGAGCCCCGAGACCATCGTCGAGGTATTTCCTTTTGTTTTAAATCGAATTCATTCTATTTTATCAAATGAGTCGAACCTTGAGACCACCATCGAGGTATTTCCTTTTATTTTAAATCGAATTCATTCTGTTTATCAAATGAGTCGAGCCTTGAGACTGTCGTCAAGGTATTTTTCATCACGGGTAAGACCTCCGGGCACCATTTTAAAGACCTTCGGGCACCATTTTAAAGACCTTCGGGCACTATTTTAAAGACCTTCGGGCACCATTTTTAAGACCTTCGGGCATAATTTTTCATCACGGGTAAGACCTTCAGGCACCATTTTAAAGACCTTCGGGCACCATTTTTAAGACCTTCGGGCACCATTTTTAAAGACCTTCGAGCACCTTTTTTAGACCTTCGGGCACCATTTTTAAAAGGCTCTAGGCACCATTTTTAAAATCTTCGGGCACCATTTTTAAGACCTTCGGGCACAATTATTATTATTTTTTTTTGAAATTGAACCTATTTCCTTAAGACGGGTCGAGCCTTGATTTAGTCAGGAAATTCAATTTAAAGACAAAATATTCAATTTACAGCTTTTTCAAAAAAAAAAAAGTGATGAATGATGATGATTGAAAACCCCTTTCCCTTTCTTTTACATGTGATTTCACTAACCGTACAAAATTAGTGTTTGTTTATCTTTGCCTGATTCCTGATTCTCAGTACTAGCCAAAAAGGGGCAGCTGTAGACACCTAATTTTGTCTAGACCCCTAAATCAGGTACATTTTCTTCCTAAATTGATGTTTCAGAATGCTAAAAGGCTTTTCTTATCATGCAGGTGGAACTCCGAGGCTTAGTCTAAGAAAGCAGACAAAAAAAGTCAACCCCAAAAAAAGTCAACCCCAAAAAGTCAACTAATAAAAAAGTTAACCCACTTTCAAAATCAAGATTTGAGGTTCAATTGAAAAACGATGAAAGAATTTTGACAATTCGAGGTCTACATTGAAAGATATGGAGTTCGAAAGTTGGGTTACGAGATTCAGCAGAAAGGGAACCCTAATTCGGGAAATTTGGGGAAAAGTGCTTAAACGATCAAATTGGTCAGAATTGACGTTCTCAAATGAAAGATAAGCACTGACTACGGGTAATGGAGAAGCCACTTGGAAGAAAAACTGATAGAAAAGTCAATTCGAAAGAAAATCGAGAATTAGGGTTTTTTTTTTGTGGATTTCGATGAAATTTGGAAGAATTACATAAATGGCCCGTTTCAGTAGGACTAAGGCCCCTAATTGATGAGAAATGATTAAACAAGGATAGCCCAAGGCTTAGTTTGAAGAAAATCTGAAAATCAGACTTGTTTTGAGCAAAATCGGGTTTCGGAGGTAAAAAGGCAAAATTGGAAAATGTGGGAAAAATAGCAAATGAACTCCAAAAATTCTGAAAATTTGCAAATCTCATTTTTAAATTATTTCAAAGAGATTGGCAAAAGAAAATCTTGATTCGGATTTCGTTTGAAAATGGCCAAATACCGGGCCCACTATGTAGAAATTCAATAGGATAAATCTCGAAAAAATAGCAAATGAACTCCAAAAGTTCTAAAATTTTCAAACCTCATTTTTAAATTTTTTGGAACAGATTGGAGAAAGAAAATCTTGATTCGGAGTTCGTTTGCAAAATGGCCAAATCCCGGGTCCCCTATGTAATAATTCAAGTAGATAAATCCCGAAAAATAGCAAATGAGCTCCAAAAATTATGAAAACTTCCAAATCACATTTTTATATTATTTGGAAATATTGGTGAAGAAAAATATGGATTCGGAGCTCGTTTAAAAAATGGTAAAGTTCGAGTGCATAAAAGGGGCAATTTCGAAAATAAATTTGAAATAAATAGTAAATGGACTCGAAAAATTTTGAAAACTTCCAGAATTCAATTTTTTATTATTTTAGAAGTATTGAAAAAAGAAAATTCAAATTTGGAGCCCGTTTGCTATTTATTTAGATTCGGGGGGCAAAAAGGTTACTTCACCAAAGAAACCAAAAAGGGCAAATTTGTAATTGAGGAAAAGATTAAAGAAGAAGGAATTGCTGGGATTTTTCTTCCCTTGGTCAGCCAAAATAGAGGATAAGAAGAAAGCTTGAAAAATTTAATTCCTTAGTCACTATCAAGCCACATGCTACCACTAACACCTTGCAAATGGTCCCCCCTTCATCCAATGGCTTAGGTGCCTTGTAGGAAAGTTGAATGCACCATCCAATGGCCAAGTTTAAATGCCAAGATGAAATTTTTACTTTTCATGAAAGAACTCTCATCTAATGGCCAAGAATGGAAGAAAAAAGATGAGCACAATTCATCCAAGGGTGAGCATCCATTCGGTTAAGTAAGGGAGTGCATGGGATTATCTCTTTTCATCCAATGGCTTAGGCCATATACAAGGGCTGAGT
Source organism: Fremontodendron californicum (assembly GCA_030761205.1). Classification (NCBI taxonomy): domain Eukaryota; kingdom Viridiplantae; phylum Streptophyta; class Magnoliopsida; order Malvales; family Malvaceae; genus Fremontodendron; species Fremontodendron californicum. The sequence continues at coordinate 3,869,050 of JAULJL010000026.1, forward strand.
ACACATGCTGAGGGCTGGATTTAATCTACAAGATGTCATTTTTATGATGTCCTCATCCAATGACCAAGAATGGAAGAGCACAACTCATCCAAGGGTAGGCACTCAAGGGGGGCAAGCAAGGGAGTGCATGGGATTGGTCCTCTTTTGCATCTAAGGGCTAAGGTTGCTAGAAGGTCTGAGTACACATCTTAAGGGCTGCTATCAATTGGCAAGATGACATTTTTATGTTGTCATCAAAATATCTTAATGTAAAGGCCAAGATTGGAGGAGAAAAAGTACAATTCCCATCCAAGGGTTAAAGGCCATTCGGCCAAGGCTAAAGAGGGGGGGTTGGTTTCATTTTTTCATATGTTTTTTAGCTTGCAACAGTAGCTAATTTGGCAAAGAAAAATGTTTTGAAAGAAAGAAAAAAAAAGGTTTTCAATAGAGAGCTTGAAGGTAGTCATCTCTACCAAGTTCTAAGCATAGCTTTCTTCTTGTTTTCTATGGTGTTTTCTTGATTTTCTATCTTGTTTTCCTGCTACCTTTTTTATAGAAATAAAGTTTTTATTGTTTACTTATGTTTTCATCTCTTCTTTTTCATTAAAATGGTGGCCATTGTTTTCGGCCATTGTTTTTATAGAAAACAAGTTAAAGTTTTTATTGTTTTCCTTGCATTTTCGGCCATTGTTGTTCATATGCTCATGTTGTGCATTTTTTTTCATGTATCATGTCTTATATTATAAACATGTTTGCATTTTCTTTATTTTGTTCCATGACCATTCGACAACTCCATTTTTGTATGCCTTGCATGTGCATTTTCCTTTTGCTTCTTAACTTGTTTTCTTCTCTATTCCATGAACTTGTACATTTTGATTTTAGTATGCCATATGCTTATGAAAATGCTATGATAAAATGCCATTATTTTGTTCCATGACCATTCGGCAACTTCATTATTGATATGCCTTGCATGTGCATTTCCCTTGTTTCTTGACTTGTTTGCATCTCCATGCCATGAGCTTGTGCATTTTGATTTTAGTATGTCATATGCTTATGAAAATTTCATGACATTATGCATCTTAATATGATTTGTCATGTACTTGTGTCATTTACTAGCTAGGATTGCATTAGAGCATCATGTAGCTACATTTGGCCTTTTCATGCATTCCTTGCCTTGTCATGCATTTGAATTTTGTTTAGGTAACATGCTTTGCATTATCATATCTTGAAATTGTGTATTAGTTGCTGTTTGTTCCAGCATTGACATTAGTTTCATTGGTCATTGTATGTTCATAGTATTACTATGCATGTTCATTACATTTTAGGTCTAGGCTATATTGGTATTGCCATGCATATTGAGTTTTAAATCACATTAGTATTGTCATGCATTACTATGCTATTTAGGTCTTAGGTTACATTAGCATTTTCATGCATATTCATAACATACTAGGTGCAAGTCACATTTACATTATCAAGCATTGCATGCATATTGAGTTAGGATAGCATTTATTGCCATGCAAATTCATGATAGGCATTTAGGTTGTCTTGAATTGTCATGCATTTCCTTTACCATTTAGACCTTTAGACCATACATTTCATACATTTCATTTGCTTTATTTTCATGCATTCCATGTCATTGCCACTTGATTTGTGACTTAGGCCAATTAATGGCTCAAAGTCTCTCTTGAGCATACTTGTGGAAAATTAAGGAATTGTCAAATTGATAATTCTACCTTTGTGATTTTTTTTACTTAGCCAATTTTTGTCCAAGGTTTTTAATGTTTAGCTACTATCCTTAGGTCTTTAGGATGATCTCCAACAATTTTTAGTTTGATTTTTGAATGAATTTACCAAAGGCAAAATATGTGTTTTGACAAAATAATTTATTTCACTCAGTACTCGAACTTCTCTGATTTTTCTGGGTAATCATCTTTAATCATAAAATTAATCCAATTTTTTCTTGTGTATTTTTGCATGTTCTGAGTCTCCAGTATGTTTTTTAGAATTTTTAGAATTTTTAAAAATGGGCAAAAAAATAATGTGACAAAATCGGACAGTAGAGGCAGATTTGAAATCAAAAGAGGAATAATGGTTGAATTTTGCTAAGACATTTAGAAGGGGTTGGTTAGAAAATTTAGCTACTATCTTAGGGTAGTTTCTAAGCCTTCTTAAACTTTAAAAATTATCTTATAAATCTCGGGTTAAGGGTGGTCAAGTCCTGGATTTTAAACTTAGGAAATTAGAGCCATTTTAAAAGGGTTTGGTAAGGGTTTTAATTTTTATTCAAGTTTTTCCTCAAAATTGTTTTCAAACAATCACAAAGTTTTGTTTTTTTAGAAAATCTAATTTGACATATTTTCCTAAGGTAGCCGGATAACTTTTTAGATATACGGATTTCTTTATTTAGAGGAAGAAATACATTTTCATGTATTGTATTTTTCATGTTCATGCATTTTATTTAAATGTGTGGTTTTTGCTATGATATTTTCCATGGTATTATTATTATTTTAATTCACATTTTATGATCTTATATTTGTTTGCCATATGATTTTGAATGTTTCATGATATCCTATGCTTTTTATTTAGTTATTTTTGTCATATTGTTTAGCATATACTATGTTCATGCATTATTATTTTTATTTTCATTTTCATGCATATTATATGTTAGCATTATTTTAATTTCATGTCATTTCTTGTCATTTAGATCATATTCCATGTCATTTAGGTTATTTTTTATAACATGCCATGTCATTTAAAATATGCCATATCATTTAAAATTGCCATGTCATTTAAATCATTTTATCTCATTTAGAATATACTATGACACTTAGGATTTTTCATCTTACCTAGAATATACTATGCCATTTAAATTATGTCATATCATTTAGGTTGCATTATATTATCTAGACTTTGTTATGTCATTTTATTTATGTCATACATATTCATGTTCATATTTTTAAATGTTTTGAAAAAGATAATATTTTTAATAAAAATAAAGATATTCCCGAGTTAAAATAATTCATGAGTTCTCTACCGAGTTTGCTGGAGGGAATATCATCAATTATTATTAATAAAAGAATATATTTCTTTCAAAAAACGAGAATGATTTAGAAAATTTTCCAAATGAATAAAAATTTCTATATTTTGCTGATTTTGTCGGGGAATATAGGAAAATTTTGAATTATAAATTCCGGATTTTCAATTAAAAATGGAATTATTTTTCTTAAAATTGGGAATTAACTTGAAATACTAAATTAAAAACCAACTTTTTACCGAGACTTGAGATAACACACGATTAATAAGCTACCGATTTATATGGGTGTTGTGGGGGTGCTAATCTTTCCCCGCACGTAACCGACTCTCGAACCCGCTTCTTTGATTTCTTTGGTCTATAACGCAGACTTGAAATTGATTTTAAAAATATTTTAATTAATTTTAAAATGTTTTATAAAACCGGTTTTAATAGGTGGCCGATCACACCTAGCTAAAAAAGATTGGTGGCGACTCCATATCTTTTTACGAGGCCGTTTTCATACCCTCGACCTTTTATTATTTTTCTAGAGGAATTAAGTCGTTTTTTTCTCATTTTTTTTAATGTCATGCCTAACGGATAATAAAGTCTTGCGATGAGACTTGTTATTGTTATATATTTTTTTAGGTTGCGACAACTGATAGGAAGGTCCTCATATTCCGCATTCGTACACCTATAAATAGGTGGGGAGGAAACAATATAGGAAAACATATATACAATCGAAGCAAAATAAATAGCATAAATGAAAGAATATGGACACATCAATATGAAGGAAATGCATCATGTTTGTTATTTATTGGATGAAAAGTTTTAGACAAAAGCCCTTTACAAAAGAAATTCTTAATATCTTCGAGCAAAGATATTTAAGATTTGTTTAAAAGCATTATGTTGGAATAGACCTAAAAACCATGGGCAGCTCGGTTGCACTCCAATTGGTTAGTCTATATTCTGGTAGACAAGGTTGCACCATCCAGTTAGCATTCTCACTTTCAATTCTTTCTTCCTTAGTCGTGCAGATCTCCATATCATTCATCTACTTATCCCTATTCACCTAGAATCTCTCGAAGGCTTGCTCAATCATTAAGAGCACATCATCAGAATTCTTTTCTCCAAACAGAGAACCGGTTGAGCTGAAGTTATGAAGGATAGATGGGAATGTCATAGGCTCCCACTCAACATCCATACCCACAAGACGGGCCATCCTCCTTCGTCGGTTCTTTTCAACTTGTTTCCTTTTTCTCATGGGCCTTCAGAAGATACCCCAGGCCAAATCGGTCTTTCTTTCCCACTATTTCCATTGCTCGGGCCATCCATTGAAGATATTTTTCCAGTCGTTTTCCAGCCCTGCAGCCGTTTCCCACGGTAGTTCTTACCCCTAGCCTTGTGTTCTTGGACAACCTTGGTTTTGGAATTTTTCGTCCTTCAGCGACGAAAACCGCATTTACAAATTCCAAAGACCGAAAGGAACATTCTACGGCATCTTCATTGGGTTCAACATAAGGAGATTCAGTAGATGCAGAGGCTATTACGTCCTATTCTCCTGATACAGTGACCAAACGCCCCTCTATCACAAATTTCAGCTTTTGGTGGAGAGATGAAGCTACAGTCCCTACTGAATGTATCCATGGCCTTCCCAACAGGCAATTATAGGACGGATTAATATCCATGACCTAAAAGTTCATTGTATAGGTGCATGGGCCTATCTCCAGATGAACCTCAATAGTTCCTATTACATCTCTCTTGGTACCATCAAAGGCTCTGACCACCGTGCAACTTGGCAGTATATAAGAAATATCCACTGGTAATTTGGACAAGGTTGCCAAGGGCATCACCTTTAATGAAGAACCATTATCCAAAACGACCCTTGGTAATATGTGCCCCTTGCAAGTGGTAGTTATGTGGAGAGCCTTTGTTGACCCAATACCATTGGGTGGTATTTCCTCATAACTGAAATATATTTGGTCGTCTGTTGCGATGTTTCGCACCAGCCTGTCTAATTTTTCTACCGATATGTTGTTAGCCACATATGCCTGATTCAACACTCTCAACAGGGCATTTCTGTGTGGCTCCGAGTTCAAAAGCAAAGATAAGATTGAAATTCTAGCTGGTTGACGTTGCAGTTTCTCAACATGCTATACTCACTATAGAAGCCCATTCATCGACTTTTTTATTCTGTTTACCAGGGCTGACCCCCTTTCTACTTTTTTTGACAAATCTATCTCAATATGGATTGGTTCAGCTGTTTTCTTTCCTTTGTCCGTTCCTCTATTTTTTCCTGTTAACCCCTGTTCAACACCCTCAGGAATATAACACCTTCCACTTCGTGTTAAGTGGCCCACACCTGTGATAACTCAAAGACCCAGGCATAACCATGCTGCAGTCGTATTTCCATGGTGCAGCTTTGTTTTCCTTGTACGAAAAAGAAACAAGCAAATCAATGATTAACTTAGGCGCATTTTCCTCAATGACTGGCATAACTTTCTCCTCTAGCTCATCATAATAGATGATCAAGGGTCTTCCTATCCCATAGCCAGCTGTATTCTCAATAACCTATACTTTTTCCTCTGTCTCCTCATAAAACTGGGGCTCCCCATCATCCATCATCTTTTGGACTTTAGCCAGAAAGTCCCCACAATCTTGTACGATATGACCTCCACACTTATGGAACGAGCACCAATTCTGCACCCTCTTCGCAACCATTTTTAAACTGTCTACATCCCCTACCATTCTGCCTTAGCCATCTCGACCCATACTGTCAACATTGGAGTATTGACTTCCCTGGCATCCCTTTTTACCCTTCTGACTTCCACTGTCCATACTGCATTTACTCGATTCTCAGCATGATCTGGCAATGGGTTCCCCGCTACATTCGGCCCATTCTTTGCCCCAAACTTCACAACTCCGGCGTTGATCAGGCTTTAGACTTTCTTTTTAAAGGCTAGGCAATCTTCAGTCGAATTTCCTTGAATTCCTTCTGGTACGCGCAGTTAGTGTTTGCATTGTACCACCTTGGATGTAGCGGTGTCAAAGGTTTGAGGTACACAGGTGCAACAAGTTGACCCTGCAACAGTTTGGGATATAGCTCACCATAGGTGGTAGGAATCGGATCTAATTGGGGTTTTTGATCATTCCTTGGTTAACATTGGTCATTACGCCCGACTCCTTGAGTGTTTGGGACAGTGTTTTGGGGAAGGTTTATTTGTGGGGATATGCCAGTTGGAAACGACTGTTGTGGTATATTGGTATAAGGGAAGGGATTTTGGGTAAGGTGGTTCATATTGGGGTAGTAAGGATTATACCTCGGGTAAGGTGTGTAGGGTGTAGGAGGTAGGTACATAAGATGTGGTAGGAGTATAGGGCCTTGGTGGTGTATATGGTGTGGGAGGTGTATGTGGGTATTGGTTGATACTAACTGCGTGGGTCTCCTCTTTCTTCCTGGCAGGGAATACCTTTTTCGGAGTAGAAGACTCTTTTTTTTTCATTTTCCCAATCTTAATGGCCGACTCTATCATCTCCCCAGATATTACCATGTCTGCAAAGTCTTTGGTGGCACTCCCCACCAATTTATCATAATAGGGTGCTTTCAGGGTATTAATGAAAAGCACTATAGTTTCTTTGCTAGTTAAAGGGGGTTGCACTTGTGTGGCCAGATCCCTCCACCTTTGCGAGTATTCTTTAAAACTCTCAGTGGTCCTCTTTTCCATGTTCTGTAGCGACAACGTATCAGGTACCATATCAGATACATGCTTATAATATTCCATTAAAACCCTGGCTAAATCCGTCCATGAACGAATCTTGGTACGACTCAGTTGGTTGTACCATCGGGTTGCACACCCTGTCAAGCTATCTTGGAAATAATAGATAAGCAGTTTCTCATTATCATCGTGCCCCGTCATTCTTCTGCAGTACATGGTCAGATTCACTGATGGGTTGGTAGTCCCATTATATTTTTCAAAGTCTGGTACTTTGAACTTTGGGAGAATTACTAGATCATGCATTAAACTCATCTCTTTGGCATCCAGACTGCCAAATAACTCCACCCCTTCAACGGCCCTCAACCTCTCCTCCAGCAGTTGATATTTTTTCTATGATTCTGCCATTTCGACCCTCTTCCGCTTAGTCATCTTTGCTTTTTCCTTTTTAGCTTGTTCCTCAAAGTCTGGAACGTTAACATCATTTGGGCCAGCTCCTATATTACCCTTTTTGGGAACATAGTTCTGTGTATAATCATAGGAGGCTGCCCCAATTGGCACCTCTTGGCCCATTTGCTGTATGTTTTCAGGTTGATCCTCTTCAATTACCACCCTTTTCCCGGTGACCGAATTCTCTCCCGGTCCTTTTTGTTTCATCATGGCACTCATCATTTCCATGAGTTTAGTCATCTGTTCTTGTAACTCCTCCTGAGATTTAGCTAACTTTTCCTACAGTTCCTTTTGAGTTCTTTCCATTGTTTCAATTCTAGCAAGCTGATTATTCTCCATAGCTCTGGCTTGAGATCGAGTATTGTAAGGGTGTCAAAAATCCGATTCTTTCTGAGTGCGACCAATTGTACCTTTAGTTTTAAAAACCATGAATTAGAAATTATTGACACATCCTTTTTTATATTTTATAAAAATGAATGAATGAATGACTAAATGTGAATGAATGAATCAAATAAAATGAATAAGCAAATGACTATGTATATGAATATGAAAGAATAAACGAATGAACAAGAGAAATGAATAAATGAGTGGTTAAGTGTATGAATATGAATGAATTAACAAGTAAAAGAAATAAATAAGTGGTTAAGTGTATGAATATGAATAAATTTCAAAAAATGAATGATTATAAATATGAGTAAATGTACGAAGAAACAAACAAAATATATAAAATATGAATGCATTTGAAAGTATTGGCCTCAGGATAATTTCAACCGAACGGTCTTTCATTGATTTCCTGGAACTAAATACATCATAGATAGAATAAAAAGATCACTGCCTAAGATAAGTCCGTAATTCGCCTTTCAAAGTGCTATTACAAAATTAGTCCTATAGTGACTTCCTCGGATCTTGGACTTTCTTTCACAGTCTCCTTTTGATTGCCCTACTCTTCAATCTAACCCCTACTTGTTCACGGCCCCTTGACGCGTCAGCAGAAGCATCATCGTGTAAGCTTTCTTTAGCTTGCTTCTTCAGTTGATTGGCTCGGGCTTCCTCATGCTTCGCTCTCTTTTTCCAGTAGTTATTCTCCTTCTTGAGGTTTTTGACCTCTTGCTCCCATTCCCCGAAAGTCTTGAGGGTCCCCTCAAATCTGAGCTTGAAGCGGTACCTCTTGTTCTCCAAGTGTAATTCCTGAAGATCGTACTTAGCAGTGCCCTTTTCTCTCTTGATCTTTTCCTTTTCTCTTTCTCGAGCTGATTCCCTATTTTTCATGTCCTCAAGTTCTTCTTGTAGTTGGGCAATCTGCTTGCTCATCTGGGACTTTTCTTTTTCAAATTCCACCCTTACGATTTCTAGCTCTGATGGCATTTCCCTTGGTGGCAGATTCATGAACTAGACCTCTTCCCCATCTGATGTCAATAGCCTATCATTAACCCTTAATTCCCTCCATACCAGGTAATCAGGTCTGACAATGTCGGCATATCTTTCCACTTTTATCCGGTGAGTTTTCTTCAATGCTTCAATCACTATCCGCACCTTTCCAGAATATCCGTCTTCTCTATAAGTGAACTCTGATGATCCTAGATTATGAGTCACGGGTGTGAATTGCCGAGACTCAACCTATCTTTGCACCAACAAAGGTGCATAACTCACAGACCCCCAAATTTTGAGTAGTGAAACACCTGAGTTGTCCCTACATTTGTACATAATCGTCATAGGAACCATCCATGGAGCTCTCCAAGTCACCATCTCCCCTTTTAGATTTCGGAACATGCTGACCCATTTCTCTTCATCTCCGTCTTCAGGCCGATCATTTCGAAGGAATTCCCTAATCGGAACTAAAGACTTCATGTACGGTTTGAAGGAAACCTCTTCTATCTTCCAAAAGTGACTTTGATTCCAAATATAAAGGAGTTGTACACACCCCTTGATTCTCCCTTGTCCTTCCCTTTTACAAAAATTCAAAGATCGGATAGTTACAGCTAGGATGGCCGGAGATGGATTGATCTTCTGTTCCAACTTTTCAAAGAAATCAAACACGACTATATCCACATGACCCAAGATCTTCGGGAATATGATTAATCCGTAGATGGCTAGAGCGAAGATGTCCCTGGCTTTTTCTTTGTTGGAACAACCCAATATCAACTGTCGGAGAGTTTCCCACGGAATGCATCCATTTTTCTGCTTTGTATCCACATGACTCTCAACCCATGTTGTATCCATTCCTGTGATTCTAGCCACTTTCCTTTTAAAACCTGAAGGTTTCACTTCCTTCAAATATACCCGATCAGGATTAGGACATTCAATACGTAACAGTGCTGAATATTCTTCAATCAGTGGGGTCATATCCTCTTTGTTAAAAGTAAAACATCTATAAGCAGGATTCCAAAGCTGTACCATAGCCTGAATCAACCCACTATTGACCCTAACCGGAATTAAGAGTGCTATATCTCCATATTTCTGAGTGAAGGCTTCTTTCTCTGATACATTCCATTGATTCCAAATGTCAGCTAACCCTCAGAGATTATTCTGTCTAAAATCCACTTTGACCCTTTTCGGCAATACTGACACATAATCTTTCTTCAGGCAATCACCATCCTCCCTCTGATCGTTTTTCGACCGTGCCCTGACTACTGCATGATCTTCTATCACTGAAATAACCTGACACTCCATGAAAGTCCTTTGGGTTGATGACCATCCCGAGGCCAATAAACTTCAAGTGTATGATGATGTCTATGATGCATGTCAAAGAAAAGAAAACAGAAAGAAATATATTAGTAAAAAAATGAATTCACCAATATAACATAAATAACAACATGCTTTTCAAAAAAAAATGTCTCGAACATTTTAACAGAGCTTAGTCATTATGACACCTTGGGACAAAATAATAAATTTATTATGAGTGATATGATGTTCGTTCATCATCACCCAATATGTAAAGTCTAACATATAGAAAGATGGTAAAAGGTTGGAAATGTACCTCCATGTGTTATTAAACTTCGAGTATCTAACAGAAATCCGGCATGGCTTCGTCTAGGTTCACTATATGAAGGTGAATCGGTTCTAAGGCCCCGAATTGTTCCTTATTGTCGCCTATGAAGGCTAGTAAGGCACCCCGATAAAAGCGGGTTCAATTCGTTAGAGTATATTTTTCCTATGCCCGTACGGAGGATTATCACGAATGCATTAGGTACTTTATACTCCGAAAGTGTTTCACTAGCCCATACGGAGGATCATCACGAAGGCGTAGTTACTTTGCTCCCACTTAGAAGGACAAAACCCTGGTATAGAGTTCATGTTATGGAAATATAGTGTGTGCAAAGGAACAAAAAAACCTGTCACCACCTATTCTACACCCTTTATTCTAAATACCCCACTAAAATCAAACAACGTAAAGCATTAGTCAAGCAAACATATAAATATACGCAACAAAATAACCAGATAACAAATAATATGCATGCATATGAAGATGGACATATTTAAAACATTTGATTATTTTCAAAATTATCTTTATTATTTTAAAAATATGGGAATTAAAATTAAATACCAATTAAACCAACAAAATCGGGACTTAGATAACACACGACTAATTCTAGGCCTGACTGTCTAAAAATTCCCAGTGGAGTCGCCAAGCTGTCGCAACCTAAAAAATAACATAACAATAACAAGTCTCATCGCAAGACTTTATTATTCGTTAAGTGTGACATTAAAAAAAACCGAGAAAAAGTCAACTTAATTCCTCTAGAAAAACGAAGGTTTTGAAAATAACCTTGAAAATTATGGAGTCGCCACCAATGTTTTTCAGCTAGGTGTGATCGGCCACCTATTAAAACCGGTTTTATAAAACATTTTAAAATTAATTAAAACATTTTTAAAACCAATTTCAAGTCTACATTATAAACTAGAGAAAATCGAAGAATCGGGTTAGGGACTCGGTTACGTGCGGGGAAGGATTAGCTCCTCCACAACGCCCGTATAAAACGGTACCTTATTAATCATGTGTTATCTCAAATCTCGGTAAATAGTTGATTTTTAATTTAGTATTTCAAGTTAATTCCCAATTTTAAGAAAAATAATTCCATTTTTAATTGAAAATGATCTGGAATTTATTAATTCAAAATTTTCCTATATTTCCCAACAAAATCGGCAAAATATAGAAATTTTTATTCATTTGGAAAAATTTTCCGAATCATTCTCGTTTTTTGAAAGAAAGATATTCCTTTATTAATGATAATTGATGATATTCCCTCCAGCAAACCCGGTAGAGAATTCATGAATTATTTTAACTCGGGAATATCTTTATTTTTATTGAAAATCATTATCTTTTTAAAAACATTTAAAAATATGAACATGAACATGTATGACATAAATAAAATGACATGGCAAAGTCTAGATAATATAATGCGACCTAAATGATATGACATAATTTAAATGGCATAGTATATTCTAGGTGAAGTGAAAAATCCTAAGTATCATGGTGTATTCTAAATGAGATAAAATGATTTAAATGACATGGCAATTTTAAATGATATGGCATATTTTAAATGACATGGCATATTATAAATAAAATAACCTAAATGACATGGAATATGATCTAAATGACAAGAAATGACATGAAACATAAAATAATGCTATCATAAAATATGCATAAAAATAAAATAAAAATGCATGAACATAGTATATGCTAAATAATGTGACAAAAAATAAATGACTAAATAAAAAATATTGGATATCATGAAATATTCAAAATCATATGGCAAACAATATAACATCATAAAATGTAAATCAAATTAATAATAATACCATGGAAAATATCATAGCAAAAATCACATATTAAATAAAATGTATGAACATGGAAAATGCAATCCATGAAAATGTATTTTTTCCTCTAAATAAAGAAATTCGTATATCTAAAGAGATATCCGGCTACCTTATGAAAATATGTCAAATTATATTTTCTAAAAAAACAAAACGTCGTGATTGTTTGAAAAGAATTTTGAGGAAAAACTTGAATGAAGATTAAAACCCCTACCAAACCCTTTTAAAATGGCTCCAATTTCCTAAGTTTAAAATCCCGGACTTGACCACCCTTAACCCGAGATTTATAAAATAATTTTTTAAGTTTAAAAAGGCTTAGAAAATACCCTAATACAGTAGCTAAAGCTTCTAACCAACCCTCTCTAAATGCCTTAGCCAAATTCAGCCATTATTTCTCTTTTGATTTCAAATCTGCCTCTACTATCCGATTTTGACACACGATTTTTTTCCTATTTTTAAAAATTCAAAATAATCTAAAACAAATACCGGAGACTCAGAACATGTAAAAATACACAATAAAAAAATGGATTAATTTTCTGATTAAAGATGACTGCCCAAAAAAATCGGAGAAGTTTGAGTACTGGGTGAAAAAAAACTGTTTTGCCTTTGATAAAATCATTTGAAAATCAAAGTAAAATTGTTGGAGATCATCCTAAAGACCTAATTACAGTACCTAAAACATTTAAAAACCTTGGGCAAAAATTGGCTAAGGAAAAAAAAATCACAAAGGTAGAATAATCAATTTGACAACTCCTTAATTTTCCACAAGTATGCTCAAGAGAGCATGACTTTGAGCCATTGATTGGCCTAAGTCATAAATCATGTGGCAATGACGTGGAATGCATGAACATACAGCAAATGAAATGTATGAAATGCATGGTCTAAAGCATAAATGGTAAAGGAAATGCATGACGATTCAAGATAACCTAAATGCCTAGCATGAGTTTGCATGGCAATAAATGCTATTTTAACTTAATATGCATGCAATGCTTGATAATGCAAATATGACTTAGACCTAATATGTTATGAATATGCATGAAAATGCTAATGTAACCTAAGACCTAAATAACATAGTAATGCATGACAATACTAATATGATTTAAGACTCAATATGCATGGCAATACCAATATGGCCTAGACCTAAAATGTAATGAACATGCATAGCAATACTATGAACATACAATGACCAATGAAACTAATGTTAGTGCTGGAACAAAAAGCAACTAATACACAATTTCAAGATATGATAATGCAAAGCATGTTACCTAAACAAAATGCAAATGCATGACAAGGCAAGGGATGCATGAAGAGGCCGAATGTGGTTACATGATACTCTAATGCAATCCTATCTAGTAAATGACACAAGTACATGACAAATCATATCAAGATGCATAATGTCATGACATTTTCATAAGCATATGACATACTAAAATCAAAATACACAAGCTCATGGCATGGAGATGCAAACGAGTCAAGAAGCAAGATGAAAATGCACATGCAAGGCATATCAACATGGAGTATCTGAATGGTCATATGACAAATATGAAAAACGCAAACATGTTTATAATATAAGACATGAAATATGAAAAATGCACAATATGACTCCAATAGACAACAAGCCGAATCTTCAAGGAAAACATATTAAGCATGGAAACAAAATATAGAAACAAATATAGCATAGAAAATAATGTAAAGAACATATATAAAATTAAACATAGACATGCAAAGCAAATAACAAGCAAAACTAGTAAATAAAACAAGGAAAGTTAAGTTCCATGGTTGGTATAAAATGGGCAAAGCCTCTCACCTAACCATAATCACTTGGTCTTGCCCAGATTTTTATAGTAAAAAAAGAGAAAGTCGTTGGTGGTGATAGCCAAAGCCTCTGTGGAGATATCCAGAGTTTTTTAAATTTTTTAAAAATAAGCAAGTCTTTGGTGGTGACAGCCAAAGCTTCTAGAGGAGATACCTAGAATTTTATTCAACATTTGCATCTACATCCACAAGCATTTTCATCAGTCTAAGTCATTTGAATCTGCATCAAGAAAATTTGCATCAAATCAAGTCATTTACATTTGAATCAAAGACATTTGCATCCTCTCTCAAAGCTTTCAGGTATAATCGAACTCGTTCTGCTTCTCAAAGAAGTCAAGTCCCAAGACCACTGCCGAGATATTTTGTTTTAAATTTGAACTCGTTCTGCTTCTCAAATCAGTCGAGCCCCGAGACCACCGTCGAGGTACTTTCTTTTATTTTGAACTTGCCGAACTCAAAATTTTTCGTTTTAAAAATGAACAAGTCTTTGGTAGTGATAGCTGAAGCTTCTGAAGTGATACCCAGAATTTTTACAAATTTTAGACAGTGAGAAAGTCTTCGGTGGTGATAGTTGAAGCTTCTAGAGGAGATACCCAAAATTTTACAAATTTTAAACAGTGAGAAAGTCTTCGGTGGTGATAGCTGAAGCTTTTGGAGGAGATAACCAGATTTTTTCAAATTTTAAACAGTGAGAAAGTCTTCGGTAGTGATAGCCGAAGCCTCTGTAGAGATATCCAGAGTTTTAATTTAAAAAAAAAAAGAGCAAGTCTTTAGTGGTGATAGCCGAAGCTTATGGAGGAGATGCCCAGAATTCTAAACACAGCTGAGAACCCGAGACCATTGTCGAGGTTATTTCTTCTCTTGCACATCTAACTCGTTTCCTTGAGATGGGTAGAGCCTTGATTAGTCAGAGAACACTCAATTTAAAGATAAAATCTTCTATTTACTGCTTTTTCAAAAAAAATGAAAAAACGGAAAATGATAAAAAAAGAAAAAATGGAAAAAAGAAAACTCCCTTTCCCTTCTCTTCACATGTGATTTCACTAACCGGACAAAATTAGTGTTTGCTTATCTTTGCCTGATTCCTGATTCTCAGCAATAGCCAAAGTGGGGCAGCCGTAGACACCTAATTTTGTCCGGACCACTAAATCAGGTATGTTTTCTTCCTAAATTGATGATTCAGAATGCAAAAAGGCTTTTCTCACCAAGCAGGTAGTACTCCGAGACTTAGTCTAAGAAAGCAGATAGAAAAAGTTAAACTCGAAAAAAGTCAACCCTAAAAAAGTCAACCTCAAAAAAGTCAAGTACTTAAAAAAAGTCAACTCACTTTCAAAATCAAGATTTCAATTTCAATTGAAAGACGGTGAAAGAATTTTGATAATCCGAGGTCCACATTGAGAGGTATAGAGATCGGAAGTTGGTTTATGGAATATCAGTAGAAAGAAAACCCTAGTTCGGGAACTTTAGGGAAAAGTGCTTGAACGATCAAATTGGTCAAAACTGAAGGTCCTAAATGAAAGATAGGCACTGACTACAGGTAATGGAGATGCTACTTGAAAGAAAAACTGAAAGAAAAGTCAATTCGAAAGAAAGAAAATCGAGAATTAGGGTTTTTGGTGGATTTGGGTGAAATTTGGAAGAATTAAAGAAATGGCCCGATTCGGTAAGACTAAAGCCCCTAATTGATAAGGAGTGATTAAACAAGGATAGCCCAAGGCTCAATTTGAAGAAAATCTAAAACTCAGACTTTTTTGAGCAAAACCGGGCTTCAGAGGTAAAAGGGCAAAATTAGAAAATTTGGAAAAAATAGCAAATGAACTCCAAAAATTCTGAAAATCTGCAGATCTCATTCTTAAATCATTCCAAAGAGATTGGTGAAAGAAAATCTTGATTCGGAGTTCGTTTGCAAATAGCCAAATCTCGGGTCCACTATGTAGAAATTCAAAAGGATAAATCCCAAAAAAAATAGTAAATGAGCTCCAAAATTCTGAAAATTTGCAGATCTCATTATTAAATTATTTGGAAGAGATTGGTGAAAGCAAATCTTGATTCGGAGTTCGTTTGCAAAATGGCCAAATCCCGGGTCCACTATGTAGAAATTCAAGCAGATAAATCCTGAAAAAAATAGAAAATGAGTTCCAAAAATTATGAAAACTTCCAGATCACACTTTTAAATTATTTGGAAAAGATTGGTGAAGAAAATTTTGGATTTGGAGCTCGTTTAAAATTTGTGAAAGTTCGGGTGCATAAAAGGGCAATTTTGGAAGAAAAAATCCAAATAAATAGCAAATCGACTCGAAAAATTTTGAAAACTTCAAGAATTCAATTTTTATTATTTCTAAAGTATTGAAAAAAATAAAATTTGAAATTGGAGTTCGTTTGCTATTTATTTAGGTTCGGGTGTGAAAAAGGTAATTTTATCGAAGAAATCAAAAAGGGCAAATTTGTAATTAAGAAAAATATGAAAGAAAAAGGAATTGCTGGGATTTTATCTCCTTTGATCAGCCAGCATAGAGGAGAAGAAGGAAGCTTGATCAATTTAATTCCTTAGTCACTATCAAGCTCACATGGTACCACTAGTATCTTGCAAATGGTCCCCCCTTCATCTAATGGCTTAGGTGCCTTGTAGAAAAGTTGAATACACCATTCAATGGACAAGATTAAATGCCATGATAACATTTTTATTTGTCATGAAAGAAACCTCATCTAATGGCCAAGAATAGAAGAGAATAACTCATCCAAAGGTGGACATCTATTCGGCCAAGCGAGGAAGTGCATGGGATTGTTCCTTTTCATCCAACGGCTTAGGCCATGTACAAGGGCTGAGTACACATGTAAAGGGCTGGGATTAAATGCCAAGATGACATTTTTATGTTGTCATGAAAGAATCCTCATCCAATGGCCAAGAATAGAAGAGCACAATTCATCCAAGGGTAGGCACTCAAAGGGCCAAGCAAGGGAGTGCATGGGATTGGTCCTCTTTTTCATATAAGGGCTGAGGTTATTACAAGGGCTGAGTACACATCTTAAGGGATGCTATCGATTTGCAAGATGACTTTTTTATGTTGTCATGAAAATATCTTAATCTAAGGGCCAAAATTGGAGAAGAAAAAAGGCACAATCCATCCTATGGTTGAGGGGCCATTCGGCCAAGGCTAAGAGAGGGGGGGCTGAGCAGTTTTTTTCACAAGGTTGAAGGCTGGAACTCAATAGCTAATTGAAAAAAAAAAGGTTTTTGAAAGAAAGGAAGAAAATCTTTTGTTAAGGTAGTCATTCTACCATTACTACTACATTTTTTCTTCTTCTTCCTCATGCTTTATTTCTTGTTTTCCATGTGATTTCCTACCAATTTTTTACAACTTTCTTGTTGTTCTTGCTTTTCAAAAAAATAAATAAAGCTATGGTTAGGCTTCATGATCTTGATGAAAATCAAGTGATAATGGTTAGAGTGGGCTTTGTCCAATATACCAACCATGGAGCTCATCTCCATATTTTTTCTTACCTTAGTTATTTTTTATGATTTTGTGATTGAAAAGGCTTCATGACCTTGATGAAAATCAAGAGATAATGGTTAGGGGGGCTTTGTCCAATGTACCAACCATGGAGCTCATCTCTTTGTTATTTGTTTCCTTACTTTAACTTGTTTATTTCTATTATTGTTTATCTTTATGTATATTTATATTCTTGCTAACCATGTTGTTCTTTTGACCTATGTCATATTTTTGTATCTTGGGGCTATTGTCATAAAGTTTAGGCCATTTCCATTTTTCATATCATCTTCCATAGTGTCGATACGTGATCCTGAATCGCGAGGTCCATTCGAGTGAGGGGCGAAACCGAAGCAGAGAAAAAGATGACTTAATTCCTCTAAAAATAAAATAAACAGTCGAGGGCAGGAAAACGACCTCGTAAAAAGACATGGAGACGCCACCAATCTTTTTTGGCTAGGTGTGATCGGCCACCTATTAAAACTGGTTTTATAAAATATTTTAAAATTAATTAAAACATTTTTTAAAACCAATTTCAAGTCTGCGTTATAAACCAAAGAAATCAAAGAAGCGGGTTCGGGAGTCGGTTACGTGCGGGGAAGGATTAGCACCCCTACAATTCCCATATAAAACGGTACCTTATTAATAGTGTGTTATTTCAAGTCACGGTAAAAAAGTCAGTTTTAATTTAGTATTTCAAGTTAATTCCCAATTTAAATAAAAATAATTCCATTTTTAATTGAAAATGATCCGAAACTTATTAATTCAATATTTTCCTATATTCCCCGACAAAATCAGCAAAATATAGAAATTTTTATTCATTTGGAAAAATTTTCGAATTATTCTTATTTTTTTTAAAGAAAGATATTCCTTTATTAATGATAATTGATGATATTCACTCCAGCAAACCCGGTAGAGAACTCATGAATTATTTTAACTCGGGAATATCTTTATTTTTATTGAAAATCATTATCTTTTTCAAAACATTTAAAAATATGAACATGAACATGTATGACATAAATAAAATGACATGGCAAAGACTAGATGATATAATGCAACCTAAATGATATGACATAATTTAAATGACATAGTATATTCTAGGTAAAAATGAAAAATCCTAAGTATCATGGTATATTCTAATTGAGATGAAATGACTTAAATGACATGGAAATTTTAAATGATATGGCATATTTTAAATGACATGGCATGTTATAAATAAAATAACCTAAATGACATGGAATATGATCTAAATGACAAGAAATGACATGAAATTAAAATGATGCTAACATATAATATGCATGAAAATAAAAATAAAAATAATAATGCATGAACATAGTATATGCTAAACAATATGACAAAAATAACGAAATAAAAAGCATACGATATCATGAAACATTCAAAATCATATGGAAAACAAATATAAGATCATAAAATGTGAATTAAAATAATAATAATACCATCAAAAATATCATAGAAAAAATCACACATTTAAATAAAATGCATGAACATGGAAAATGCAATGCATGAAAATGTATTTTTTCCTCTAAATAAAGAAATCCGTATATCTAAAAAGATATTCGGCTACCTTAGGAAAATATGTCAAATTAGATTTTCTAAAAAACAAAACTTTGTGATTGTTTGAAAACAATTTTGAGGAAAACTTGAATAAAAATTAAAACCCTTACCAAACCCTTTTAAAATGGCTCTAATTTTCTAAGTTTAAAATCCCGGACTTAACCACCCTTAACCCTAGATTTATAAAATCATTTTTAAGGTTTAAAAAAGCTTAAAAACTACCCTAAGACAGTATCTAAATCTTCTAACCAACCCCCTCTAAATGCCTTAGCCAAATTCAACCATTACTCCTCTTTTGATTTCAAATCTGCCTCTACTATCCGATTTTTTCACACGATTTTTTTGCCTATTTTTAGAAATTCAAAAAAATTTTAAAAAATACTGGAGACTCAGAACATGTAAAACTACACGAGAAAAAATTGGCTTAATTTTATGATTAAAGATAACTACCCAGAAAAATCAGAGGTGTTCGAGTACTAGGTGAAAAAAAACTGTTTTGTCAAAGCACATTTTTTGCCTTTGATAAAGTCATTCAAAAATCAAAGTAAAAATTGTTGGAGATCATCCTAAATACCTAAGGATAGTAGATAAACATTTAAAAACCTTGGACAAAAATTGGCTAAGTAAAGAAAATCACAAAGGTAGAATAATCAATTTGCCAATTCCTTAATTTTCCACAAGTATGCTCAAGAGAGCATGACTTTGAGCAATTAATTGGCCTAAGTCACAAATCAGGTGGCAATGACATGGAATGCATGAACATACAGAAAATTAAATGTATGAAATGTATGGTCTAAAGGTCTAAATGGTAAAGGAAATGCATGACAATTTAAGACAACCTAAATGCCTAACATGAGTTTGCATGGCAATAAATGCTATCCTAACTCAATATGCATGCAATGCTAGATAATGTAAATGTGACTTGGACCTAATATGTTATGAATATGCATGAAAATGCTAATGTGACCTAAGACCTAAATAGCATAGTAATGCATGACAATACCATTGTGATTTAAGACTCAATATGCATGGCACTACCAATATGGCCTAGACCTAAATGTAATGAACATGCATAGCTATACTTTGAACATACAATGACCAATGAAACTAATGTCAATGCTAGAACAAACAGCAACTAATGCACAATTTCAAGATATGATAATGCAAAGCATATTACCTAAACAAAATACAAATGCATGACAAGGCAAGGGATGCATGAAGAGGCCAAATGTAGCTACATGATGCTCTAATGCAATCCTATCTAGTAAATGACATAAGTACATGATAAATCATATTAAGATGCAAAATGTCATGACATTTTCATAAGAATATGACATACTAAAATCAAAAGGCACAAGCTAATGGCATGGAGATGCAAACAAGTCAAGAAGCAAAGTGAAAATGTACATACAAGGCATATCAATAATGGAGTTGCCGATTGGTCATGGAACAAAATAATGGCATTTTATCATAGCATTTTCATAAGCACATGGCATACTAAAATCAAAATGTACAAGTACATGGCATGGCGATGCAAACAAGTTAAGAAGAAAAAAGGAAAATGCACATGCAATGCATACAAAAAGTGAAGTTGCTGAATGGTCATGAAAAAAAATGATGAAAATACAAACATGTAAGACATGATACATGAAAAAAATGCACAACATGAGCATATGAACAACCATGGCCGAATATGCAAGGATACAATATCAAGCATGGAAATGAAATATATAAGTAAATATAGCATAGAAAATAATGTAAAGAACATATATATAAAAAATTTAACATAGACATGCAAAACAAATAACAAGCAAAACTAGTAAGTAAAACAAGGAAAGTTAAGCTCCATAATTGGTATCAAATGGGCATAGCCTCTCACCTATCCATAATCAATTGGTCTTGTCAAGATAATGAAGCCTTTCCATCTCAATAAAACAGAAAATAAACCATGTTAAACAAAAAAATTAAGGTGAGCTTCATGGTAGGTAAAAATGGGCATAGCCTCTCTCCTAACCATGGTAACTTGGTCTAGCCAAGATCATGTAGCCATTTCAACCTTTTTGCTTCATCTTTTGTAAAAAATCAGAACCTTAAATACTCTAAAAAACCTTCTAAAAATCATTTTTCACAACAACATGCAAGGAAGAAAAAAAGGAAAACCAAGACAAGTAAATAAGACACATTTGGCCATAGCATGAAACCATAAGAAAAAAATTGTTTTTCACCATTTTAATGAAGAAGAAGAGATGAAAACATAAGTAAACATTACAAAACTTTATTTCTATGAAAAATGTAGTAGGAAAACAAGATAGAAAATCAAGAAAACACCATGGAAATCAAGAAGAAAGCTATGCTAGTGCTTGGTAGAGATGACTACCTTCAAGCTCTCTATTGAAAACTTTTTTTTTTTCTTTCTTTCAAAACCTTTTTCTTTTCCAAATTAGCTACTGTTTCCAGCCAAAAAAACCTCTAAAAAAATGAAATCACCCCCCTCCCTTTAGCCTTGGCCGAATGGCCCTCTAACCCTTGGATTGGAATTACACTTTTTCTCCTCCAATCTTGGCCTTTAGATTAAGATATTTTGATGACAACATAAAAATGTCATCTTGCCAATTGATAACAGCCCTTAAGATGTGTACTCAGCCCTTGTAGTAACCTTAGCCCTTAGATGCAAAAGAGGACCAATCCCATGCACTCCCTTGCTTGCTCCCTTGAGTGCCTACCCTTGGATAAGTTGTGCTCTTTCATTCTTGGTCATTGGATGAGCGCAACATAAAAATGACATCTTGTAGATTAAATCCAGCCCTCAACATGTGTACTCAGCCCTTGTAGATGGCCTAAGCCATTGGATGAAATGAGACAATCCCATGCACTCCCTTGCTTAACCGAATGGATGCTCACCCTTGGATGAATTGTGCTCATATTTTTTTCTTCCATTCTTGGCCATTAGATGAGGGTTCTTTTATGACAAATAAAAATGTCATCTTGGCATTTAAATTTGGCCATTGGATGGTGCATTCAACTTTCCTACAAGGCACCTAAGCCATTGGACGATAAAAAAGTCAACTCCAACAATTTCTTTGTTCTCAACGCTCCTTAATTTACAAGAATTAGTCACTTCAACAACCTTCGCTCGTTATATGGGTATCCAAAGTATGAACAAGATGGATGTTTGTTGTCCCAACCATTTCTCTTAGTTTCGATCCCGATAAAGAAAGGGAATCATTTATAACAAAGTTTTCGTGTTGTTGATTCCTAGGTGTAGTGCTTCTTCCTCTATGCTGCCTATTGGTACTAGTGTAGTAGGATTGACCCACAATATAGACCCATAGGTGTAACCTTTCACTCAGTACTCGAATCAACAATTGAAGCATCTGAGGTTGCATTAATCGGGGATACACGACAGAAGGAATTGCTTTATTTATAAACTTCACCTTCAACTTGACTTGGTTTTGATTTCTCTATTTTTTTAGGAATACCGCTTCTCCTACCCGTATCGAATAGAACATGCTGAGGAAAACCTTCTTCATGTAAAACTTGCTTGATTTAGATTGGGAGAATCGTACGGTTTTATGAAACCATGTGTATATGGCTCGAAGTGGTAGCATGTGGCTTGATAGTGACTAAGGAATTAAATTGTTCAAGCTTCCTTCTTCTCCTCTATGCTGGCTGACCAAGGGAAGAAAAAATCCCAGCAATTCCTTCTTCTTTTATATTTTCCTCAATTACAAATTTCTCTTTTTGGTTTCTTTGGTGAAATGACCTTTTTGCCCCCCGAACCTAAATAAATAGCAAACGGACTCCAAATTCGAACTTTCTTTTTTCAATACTTTCGAAATAATAAAAAATTGAATTCTGGAAGTTTTCAAAAAAGTTTGAGTCCATTTGCTATTTATTTCGGATTTATTTCCGAAATTGCCCCTTTTATGCACCCGAACTTTACCATTTTTAAACGAGCCCCGAATCCAGATTTTTATTCACCAATCTTTTCCAAATAATTAAAAATTGTGATCTGAAAGTTTTCATAATTTTTGGAGCTCATTTGCTATTTTTTCGGGATTTATCTGCTTGAATTACTACATTGAAGACACGGTATTTGGCCATTTTGCAAACGAACTCCGAATCAAGATTTTATTTCGCCAATATCTTCCAAATAATTTAAAAATGACATTTGAAAATTTTTCAGAATTTTTGGAGTTCATTTGCTATTTTTTCGGGATTTATCCTGTTGAATTACTGAATAAGAGACCCGGTATTTGGCCATTCTGCAAACGAACTCCAAATCAAGATTTTCTTTTGCCAATCTCTTCGAAATGATTGAATAATGAGATTTGCAAATTTTCATAATTTTTGGAGTTCATTTGCTATTTTTCCCATATGTTCCAATTTTGCCCTTTTGCCTCCGAAACCCGGTTTTGCTCAAAACAAGTCTGATTTTTAGATTTTCTTCAAATTGAGCCTTGGGCTATCCTTGTTTAATCATTTCCCATTAATTAGGGGCTTTAGTCCTACCAAATCGGACCATTGCTGCAATTTTTCCAAATTTCACCGAAATCCACCAAAAAACCCTAATTCTCGATTTTCTTCCCAATTGACTTTTCTATCAGTTTTTCTTCCAAGTAGCTTCTCCATTACCCGTAGTCATTTCTTATCTTTCATTTGAGACCTTCAATTCAGACCAATTTGATCGTTTAAGCACTTTTCCCCAAATTTCCCGAACTAGGGTTTCTTTTCCACTGAGATTCCGTAACCCAACTTCCGAACTCCATATCTTTCAATGTAGACCTCGGATTATCAAAATTCTTTCACCATTTTTCAATTGAACCTCAAATCTTGATTTTGAAAATGGGTTGACTTTTTTAGTAGTTGACTTTTTTGGGGTTGACTTTTTCGAGGGTTGACTTCTTTGAGTTTGACTTTTTTATCTACTTTCTTAGAATAAGTCTCGAAGTACCACCTAAAGGATGAGAAAAGCCTTTTAGCATTTTGAAACATCAATTTAGGAAGAAAACGTACCTGATTTAGCGGTCCGGACAAAATTAGGTGTCTACATATAGCATTTAGTTAGGTCATTTTACATGACAACACTTTGGTTCCTAGGCCATTCGGCCATGTGTATTTTCTTTTAGCTTTAGGCCATTTTCATATGCCATGTTATTTTTCCATGAGATTTAGACATTAGGCCATTTTCATATGCCATGTCATTTCACATGACATTTAGCTTTAGGCCATTTTTATTATTCCATGTCATATAAGTTTAGCTCATTTTATTATTCCATGCCATTTAAGCATTAGGCCATTTTCATATGCCATGATATTTTTCCATGACATTTAAACATTAGGCCATTTTCATATGCCATGTCATTTCACATGTCATTTAGCTAAGCCATTGTTATTATTCCATGTCATTTTACATGTCATTTATGCATTAGTCTATTTTCATATGCTATGTTGTTTTTCCATGACATTTAGACAGTAGGCCATTTTCATATGCCATGTCATTTCACATGTCATTTAGCTTTAGGACATTTTTATTATGTCATGTCATTTGTCATGTCATTTAAACACTAGCTCATGCATGTTATGTTAGGATAACATTTATTGCCATGCAAACTCATGCTAGGCATTTAGGTTATTTATGCCATGCATTTTCCATATCACTTAGGCTTTATACCATGCATTTCATGCTTTCAGTTTTCTGTATTTTCATGCATTTCATGTCATGCCACATGATATATGACTTAGTCCAATCAATGGTTCAAAGTCATGCTCACTTGAGCATACTTGTGGAAAATTAAAGGGTTATCAAATTGATTATTCTACCTTTGTGATTTTTTTTACTTAGCCAATTCTTGTCCAAGGTTTTTAAATGTTTTAGCTACTGTTTGTAGGTCTTTATGAGAGTCTCCAATATTTTTACTTTGATTTTTAAATGATTTTATCAAAGGCAAAAAAATGTGTTTTGGCAAAACAGTTTTTCATCCAGTACTCGTACTTTCCCAATGGGTAGTCATCTTTAATCAGAAAACTAAGCCAATTTTTTCTTATATAGTATTACATGTTTCGAGTCTCCAGTATTTTCTTTTGATTTTTTTGAATTTTTAAAAATAGGCTAAAAAATCGTGTGTAAAATCCGGAGAGTAGAGGCAGATTTGAATTCAAAAGAAAAAACAATTGTTGAATTTGGCTAAGGCGTTTAGAGGCGGTTGGTTAGAAGCTTTAGCTACTGTCTTAAGATAGTTTTTAAGTATTTTTAAACTTTAAAAATGATTTTATAAATCTCGGGTAAAGGGTGGTCAAGTCCGGGATTTTAAACTTAGGAAATTAGAGCCGTTTTCAAAGGTTTTGGCTAAGGTTTTAATATTTATTTAAGTCTTTAAAATTCTTTTCAAACAATCACAAAGTTTTTTTGTTTTAGAAAATTTAATTCGAAATATTTTTCTAAGATAGCCGAATATCTTTTTAGATATACGGATTTCCTTATTTAAAGGAAAAATACATTTTCATGCATTGCATTTTCCATGTTCATGCACTTTATTTAATATGTGATTTTTGCTATGATATTTTTCTATGGTATTATTATTATTTTGATTCAGTTTTTTATGATGATTATTATTTTTTATATGGTCTTGAATATTTCATGTTATCCTATGCTTTTTATTTAGTAATTTATTTTTGTCACATCATTTAGCATATATTATATTCATGCATTATTATTTTTTTTTCATGCATATTCCATGATAGCATTATCTTATGTTTCATATCATTTCATGTCACTTAGATCATATTCCATGTCATTTAGGTTATATTACTTAGAATATGCCATGTCATTTAAAATATGCCATATCATTTAAAAATTGCCATGTCATTTAAATCATTTTATTTCATTTCACTTAGAATATACCATGATACTTAGGATTTTTCTTTTCATCTAGAATATACTATGCCATTTAAATTATGTCATATCATTTAGGTTGCATTATATTATCTAGACTTTGCTATGTCATTTTATTTATGTCACACATGTTCATGTTCATTTTTTAAAAATGTTTTGAAAAAGATAATGATTTTCAATAAAATAAAGATATTCCCGAGTTAAAATAATTCATGAGTTCTCTGCCGGGTTTACTGGGGAGGATATCATCAATTATCATTAATAACAGAATATCTTCTTTAAAACGAGAATGATTCGAAAACTTTTCCAAGTTAATAAAAATTTCTATATTCTGCCACGTTTGTTGGGGAATATAGAAAAATTTTGAATTAATAAATTCCGAATCACTTTCAATTAAAAAATGGAATTGTTTTTGTTTAAATTGGGATTAACTTCAAATACTAAATTAAAAACTGACTTTTTACCAAGACTCGAGATAACACACGATTAATAAGGTACCGTGTTTATACGGGCGTTGTGGGGATGCTAATCCTTCCCCACACATAACTGAGTTTCGAACCCGCTTCTTTGATTTCTCTGGTTTAAAACGCAAACTTGAAATTGGTTTTAAAAATGTTTTAATTAATTTTAAAATGTTTCACAAAACCGGTTTTAATAGGTGGCCGATCACACCTAGCTAAAAAAGATTGGTGGCTACTCCATGTCTTTTTACGAGGCCATTTTCATACCCTCGACCTTTTATTTCAATCAAGAGGAATTAAGTCGTCTTTTCCTCTGCATTTCGTTTCCCCCTCACTCGAACGGGTCCCCGCGATGGGATCACGTATCGACAGCTTGACGACTCCGCTATGGACAATTAGAGAGTTAGGCCTAGAATTAGTCGTGTGTTATCAAAGTCTCAGTTTGGTCGGGTTTAATTGGTATTTAATTTTAATTCACATATTTTTTATAAAAAAAAAATAAGGATAATTTTGAAAATAATAAAATGTTTTTGAATATGGTCATACTCATGTGCATGCATTTTATTATTGTTCTCTAGTTATTTAAGGTTGTATATTATAATTGCTTGTTGATTAATGCGTTAGACTATTCTTGAATATTCTTTTAATAAATTGTTGGGGCATTTAGAATAAGGATTGTAGAATAGGTGGTGAAACGTTTGTTGTTCTTCCTCACACACTACACGTGTATTTGCATAACATGAGCCCTATACCTGGGTTTCGTCCCTTTAAGTGGAAATAAAGTAGCTACACTCACGTGATTAACAATCCGCATGGGTTAGCAAAATATTTTCGGAGTATAAATTACCTAAGCTCCCGTGATTAACAATCCGCATGGGCTAGGGAAATATACTCTAACGAATTGAACCCGTTTTTTATCGGGGTGTCTTACTAGCCTTCACAGGAGACAGTGAGGAACAATTCGGGGCCTTTTAGAACCATTCACCCACATATAGTGAACCATAGAGCCAACATAGGCGAAAACCTACCGAATTTTTGATAAATACCGAAGATAGGAACACATGGAGGGACATTTCTAACCTTTTGTTACCTATTTTACACTCTGAATAAATTTTGTAAACCGGGCAAAGATGAACGTACATCACCCGTAATAAGTTTGATAATCCGCCCCAAAGGCATCATGATGTCTAAATAAGTTGATACTGTTGGGGCAAATTTTTTATCAACTTTTTGAAATTGAAAATATAAAAAAAAATTTAAAACATTTTACATTTTGCACATTTCATGCATGTGTGAAAAGAGCATGTACATTCATGGTTATATTTTTGATCTCATTCTTTGCAATAAACAGTTGGTGATAATAATCTGATTTGGTGATTTCATAAACCGATAGTGTTACATGAACATTTGCATATTATAGCATAGTAGGATCCATTATTCCGAAATTCTTTTGAAAAAATAATATGTTTGGCTTTTCATAGAGAAAACATGTTTCAAAAAATCATAGATTTAATTTGGAGGCAAATTTTGCATAGTGATATTTTTGAATAATCAAAATTTCGTCTCACCAATTTCGTGAAATCATTGGTCATTGTATATACCTTTGTGTTAATTCATTTATTCTTTACATGTATCATTTTGACATCATGTTACAGTCATATCATGCATGGTCATTCGTTGTAAATACATTTATGACAAGAATGGTCATTATTTGTATATACCTGTGTATCGATTTATTTATTATTTAAATGCATCATGTTAGCATTAGATTACATCCATGGCATACATAGTTATCATGATATGCTCATTCATTAATCTGTCATATTAACATCAGGATACATTCATGACACACATGGTCAGCATGATTTTCTTTGTATATACTCTGTGTCAATCATTCATTGTTTACATACATCATAATTGACATCGTGTTGCATTCATAGTGTATATGATCATTCATTAGGAAATACACTGAAATATACATGGTTATTCATTGCATATATCCATGCGTTGATTTATTTATTCCTTGCTTGCAGCATGTTGGCATCGTGATTGCATTTATTACATACATGGTTAGCATGTTTCCACTATACATGTCCATACATCACATTGTTTATGTTTCACGGGCATCAAATTGTATTCATGGATCATGACATACATTTAGGGGGAATAAAACAGAAGTTGGATTGGCTTTAAGAGTCTTTGAAAGAATTTCCATTTCAAATCAGAGGTATAAGAAGTACTGAGTACCTTTTTAATACAGGTTATACCTATGGAGAAAGAATGGAAAGGGCACATGAAGAATTGTGAGAATAGCTAGCAAAGTCTCAAGCAGAATCTAAGGATCAGATGACTAAATTGATGGAGTTGATGTATGCCGTAATCAAGGGAAAGGGATACAATGAAAACTTGGCCGCCAGAGAAGGGTTAGAGGCACAAGAGGGTTAGAGAGAGGTCATGATGTTAAATGGCTAGAATACAGTTAATCCTAGCAATATTCTGAATTTAGATGATCCAGCTAAACAAGCAAAACTAAAGATGGTTGAGTCGAATGAGACTGAGTTGGCAGATTTCCAAGGGAAATATCAGTTGCTAGATGAAAGGCTTCGGGCAGTAGAAAATACAGACATATTCGGGAGTGTGGATGCGAAAGAACGATGCTTGGTCCTCAATTTAGTTATTCCTCCTAAATTCAAGGTCCCTGACTTTGTGAAATATGATGAGACGACCGATCCATCAACCCACATCACCATGTTCTTCCGAAAGATGGCAAGTCACATAGATAATGATAAGCTTTTGATTCACTGCTTTCAAGATAGCCTCAATGGGTCCGCAATTAGGTGGTATAGTCAGTTAAACAAGGATCAGATTTGCTCTTGGAATGATTTGGCCAAGGCTTTTTTAAATCAGTACAAGCATGTGATCGACATGACACCTGACCGTCTCACCTTGCAAAATATGGAGAAAAAGTTTACTGAGAGCTTCAAAGAGTATGCTTAGAGGTGGAGGAACATGGTCACCCAAGTACAACCGCCCTTAACTCAGAAGGAAACCACTGTCCTTTTTGTGAATACACTATAGGCCCCATACTACGATAGACTTGTTGGCAACACCACGAAGAATTTTTTGGATATGGTAATCTTCGGGGAAATGATTGAAAATGCTATCGAGGCAAGATACTCGAAGGAGGTAAAATATTTAATGCAAAGAGAAACAGGATGCCCAAAAATAAAGAGAAAGATGTCCAAGCCATGGGAGACTTTGCCTCGTATATTCCGACTACTTCATACCAACCACCCTGTCCTTCTATGAACAATGTACCCCAGGGTTCATACTTATACCCAATGGCCTCTCAGAATCTAGTAAATTTTCAACCTTTTGTCAGTCAGAGGAAATCGAAGAATATCCAAAAAAAAGATCAGTTTGAGCCACTCCCCATGTCTTACTATGAAATATTCCCCAGCTGGTCGAAGAGCAACTCCTCACTAAAGTTCCTTTTCATCCAATGGCTTAGGCCATGTACAAGGGCTGAGTACACATGTAAAGGGCTGGG
This sequence comes from Fremontodendron californicum, assembly GCA_030761205.1. Classification (NCBI taxonomy): domain Eukaryota; kingdom Viridiplantae; phylum Streptophyta; class Magnoliopsida; order Malvales; family Malvaceae; genus Fremontodendron; species Fremontodendron californicum. The sequence goes on from JAULJL010000026.1 coordinate 3,898,801, forward strand.
ATTAAATTCCAAGATTACATTTTTATGTTGTCATGAAAGAATCCTCATCCAATGGCCAAGAATAGAAGAGCACAACTCATCCAAGGGTAGGCACTCAAAGGGCCAAGCAAGGGAGTACATGGGATTGGTCTTCTTTTTCATCTAAGGGCTAAGGTTATTACAAGGGATGAGTACACATCTTAAGGGCTGCTATCGATTGGCAAGATGACATTTTTATGTTTTCATGAAAATATCTTAATCTAAGGGCCAAAATTGGAGGAGAAAAGGGCACAATTCATCCTATGGTTGAGGGGCCATTCGGCCAAGGCTAAGAGAGGGGGGCTGAGCAGTTTTTTCACAAGGTTGAAGGCTGGAATTCAGTAGCTAATTGAAAAAAAAAGGTTTTTGAAAGAAAGGAAGAAAAGCTTTTGTGAAGGTAGCCATTCTACCATTGCTACTACATTTTTTTCTTCTTCCTCATGCTTTATTTCTTGTTTTCCATGTGATTTCCTAATATTTTTTTTTACAACTTTCTTGTTGTTCTTGCTTTTCAGAAAAATAAATAAACAATGGTTAGGCTTCATGATCTTGATGAAAATCAAGTGATAATGGTTAGGGTGGGTTTTTCCAATATACCAACCATGGAGCTCATCTCCATATTTTTTTCTTACCTCAGTTATTTTTTTTATGATTTTGAGATTGAAAAGGCTTCATGACCTTGATGAAAATCAAGAGATAATGGTTAGGGGGGCTTTGTCCAATGTACCAACCATGGAGCTCATCTCTTTGTTATTTATTTGCTTACTTTAACTTGCTTATTTCTACTATTGTTTATCTTTATGTATATTTATATTCTTGCTAACCATCTTGTTGTTTTGACCTATGTCATATTTTTGTATCTTGGGGCTATTGTCATATAGTTTAGGCCATTTCCATTTTTCATATCATCTTCCATAGCATTTAGTTAGGTCATTTTACATGACATTTCTCACAACACTTTGGTTCCTAGGCCATTCGGCCATGTGTATTTTATTTTAGCTTTAGGCCATTTTCATATGCCATGTTATTTTTCCATGACATTTAGACATTAGGCCATTTTCATATGCCATGTCATTTCACATGTTATTTAGCTTTAGGCCATTTTTATTATTCCATGTCATTTAAGTTTAGGTCATTTTATTATTCCATGTCATTTTACATGTCATTTAAGCTTTAGGCCATTTTCATATGCCATGTCATTTCACATGTCATTTATCTTTAAGCCATTGTTATTATTCCATGTCATTTTACATGTCATTTATGCATTAGCCTATTTTCATATGCTATGTTGTTTTTCCATGACATTTAGACATTAGGCCATTTTCATACGCCATGTCATTTAGCTTTAGGCCATTTTCATTATTTCATGTCATTTGCCATGTCATTTAGACACTAGTTCATGCATGTTAAGTTAGGATAGCATTTATTGCCAAGCAAACTCATGCTAGGCATTTAGGTTATTTATGCCATGCATTTTCCATATCACTTAGGCTTTATACCATGCATTTCATGCATTCACTTTGCTGTATTTTCATGCATTTCATGTCATGCCACATGATATATGACTTAGGCCAATCAATGGTTCAAAGTCATGCTCACTTGAGCATACTTGTGGAAAATTAAAGGGTTATCAAGTTGATTATTCTACGTTTGTTATTTTTTTTACTTAGCCAATTCTTGTCCAAAGTTTTTAAATGTTTTAACTACTGTTTATAGGTCTTTATGAGAGTCTCCAACATTTTTACTTTTATTTTTAAATGATTTTATCAAAGGCAAAAAAATGTGTTTTGGAAAATTAGTTTTTCATCGAGTACTCGTACTTTCCAAAATTTTCTGGGTAGTTATCTTTAATAAAAAAATTAAGCCAATTTTTTCTCGTATAGTTTTACATGTTTTGAGTCTCCAGTATTTTTTTTTTTTTTGAATTTTTAAAAATAGGCTAAAAAATCGTGTGTCAAAACTGGATAGTAGAGGCAGATTTGAATTTAAAAGAAAAACATTTGTTGAATTTGGCTAAGGTATTTAGAGGGGGTTGGTTAGAAGCTTTAGCTGATGTCTTAAGATAGATTTTAAGTATTTTTAAACTTTAAAATGATATTATAAATCACGGGTTAAGGGTGGTCAAGTCCTGGATTTTAAACTTAGTAAATTAGAGCCATTTTCAAAGGTTTTGGCTAAGGTTTTAATATTTATTCAAGTCTTTAAAATTGTTTTCAAACAATCACAGAGTTTTTTTGTTTTAGAAAATTTAATTTGATATATTTTTCTAAGATAGACGGATATCTTTTTAGATATACGGATTTCCATATTTAAAGGAAAAAAATACATTTTCATGCATTGCATTTTCCATGTTCATGCACTTTATTTAATATGTGATTTTTGCGATGATATTTTTCAATGGTATTATTATTTTGATTCACTTTTTTATGATGATTATTGTTTGTTATATGGTCTTGAATATTTCATGTTATCCTATGCTTTTTATTTAGTCATTTATTTTTGTCACATCATTTAGCATATATTATATTCATGCATTATTATTTTATTTTCATGCATATTCCATGATAGCATTATATTATGTTTCATGTCATTTCATGTCACTTAGATCATATTCCATGTCATTTAGGTTATATTATTTAGAATATGCCATGTCATTTAAAATATGCCATATCATTTAAAAATTGCCATGTCATTTAAATCATTTTATTTCATTTCACTTAGAATATACCATGATACTTATGATTTTTCATTTTATCTAGAATATACTATGCCATTTAAATTATGTCACATTATTTAGGTTGCATTATATTATCTAGACTTCGCTATGTCATTTTATTTATGTCACACATGTTCATGATCATTTTTTTTAAATGTTTTGAAAAAGATAATGATTTTCAATATAATAAAGATATTCCCGAGTTAAAATAATTCATGAGTTCTCTGCCGGGTTTGTTTGGGAAGATATCATCAATTATCATTAATAACGGAATATCTTCTTTAAAACGAGAATGATTCGAAAAATTTTCCAAGTTAATAAAAATTTCTATATTTTGCCACATTTGTTGGGGAATATAAAAAATTTTTGAATTAATAAATTCCAAATCACTTTCAATTAAAAAATGGAATTATTTTTCTTTAAATTGGGAATTAACTTGAAATACTAAATTAAAAACTGACTTTTTACCGAGACTCGAGATAACACACGATTAATAAGGTACCGGATTTATACGAGCTTTGTTGGGGTGCTAATCCTTCCCCGCACGTAACCGACACCCGAACCCGCTTCTTTGATTTCTCTAGTTTAAAAGCTCAGACTTTGAAATTTGTTTTAGAAAAATGTTTTAATTAATTTTAAAATATTTTACAAAATCGGTTTTTATAGGTGGCCGATCACACCTAGCCAAAAAGGATTGGTGGCGACTCCATTCTTTTTTGAGGTTGTTTTCAAATCCTCATTTTATTTCAAGAGGAATTAAGCCGTCTTTTTCTCTGTTACCCCAATGTCACACTTAACGAGTAATGCCTAGCGACGAGAGTTTGTTATTTTTTAGGTTGCGACAGCTTGGCGACTCCGCTGGGGACACTTAGAGAGTCAGGCCTAAAATTAGTCGCGTGTTATCGAAAGTCTCGGTTTTCTCGATTTTTAATTAGTATTTAATTATAATTCCCATATTTAAAAAAAAAAAATAGGAGAATTTTCGAAAATAATAAAATGTTTTTAATAAGTTCATTTTCATGCATATTATTATTCTTCACTGGTTATCTTGTTGAACATTATTTTTTCTTTGCGTAATACTTTGCATTGTTTAATCTTGTCCTTAATAAATTGTTGGGGTATTTAGGATAAGGGTTGTAGAATAGGTGGTGAAAGGTTTGTTGTTTCTCCTCACACGCTACACGTGCATTTGCATATCATGAATCTTACACCCGGTTTCGTCCTTTTAGGTGGAAGCAAAGTAACTAAGCCTTCGTGATTAACAATCCTCATGGGCTAGTGAAACACTTCTGGAGTACTAAACTACCTACACCTTCGTGATTAACAATCTGCATGGGCTAGGAAAATATACTCTAACGAATTGAACCCACTTTAATCGGGGTGCCATACTAGCCTTCACCGACGACAGTGAGGAACAATTCGGGGCTTTTAGAACTGATTCACCTTCATATTGTGATCATAGGTGAAGCCATGCCGATTTTATATTAGATATCCTGAAGCTAAGAACACATGGAGGAATATTTCCAATCCTTTTACCTTCTATTCGACATTCCGAATAAGTTTACCTTTGCAAATCGGGCGATGATGATCGCACATCACACTGCCCATAATAAGTTTTGAAAATAACAAAATGTTTTTAATATGTTCATCTGCATGCATATTTTTACTGCTCTCTGGTTGGTTATGCGTTACACTATTCTTGATCTTTGTTTTAATAAATTGTTAGGGTATTTAGGATAGAGATCGTAGAATAGGTGGTGAAAGGTTTATTGTTCCTCCTCACACACTACACTTGCATTTGCATATCATGAGCCCTATATCCGGGTTTCATCCTTTTAAGTATAAGTAAAGTACCTACGCTTCGTGTGGCAATAGCCCCCGCATAAGCTAGCGAAACACTTTCGGAGTGTCAGATTACCTACGCTTCGTGTGGCAATAGCCTCCGCATAAGCCTGGGAAATATACTCTAACGAATTGAATCCGCTTTAGTCGTGGTGCCTTACTAGCCTTCATCGGCGACAGTGAGGAGCAATTTAGAGCCTTTTTAGAATGAAATGCAACCTCATATAGTGAACCTAGGCGAAGCCATGCCGAATTTCCGTTAGAAGTACCGAAGCTAGGAATACATGGAGGAATGTTTCTGATCTTTTGCCATTTATTCCTACATTTTGAATAAGTATTGTAGATCGGGCAACGATGTACGTGCATCGCCCGCAATAAGCATGATAATTCGTCCCAAAGGCACCGTGATGTCTAAATTAGTAGATACTGTTGGGGCACATGTTCATCAATTTTCTCACTTTGCATGGATGATTTTACCCTTTTTACTTGCTTTACATCTTTTTTCCACACATCATCTGTGATAATACTGAAACCTATTATTTTTGGGTTATTTTGAAAATTCTTCTTATATATGTACCTTTTTAGATATTTCAAAAAAAAAAAAAGTTTTATTCCATGAAAAGATTTATTCTTTGAAAAAAAAATAAAGAAAATATCAAATAAAAGTGATATTAAGATCTTCTTCTCCTTGATCTTTTCATTTGCATTTTTTGCATAACATGCACATAATTTAAGCAGTTGTAAATATGAAAATTCATCTCCTCAAGCATCATTTTGTACATTTCATGCATTAGTTATCATTACATTCATGCATATAAGAATAGAGCATGTACATTCATAATTGTATTCTTGTTCTCATGTCAATTTCATTTGCATGATTTGTTTAATTATATTTTGTGTTTGTTTAATTTTCACCTGCATCATGCTAGCATCAGGTTGCATTCATGACAAACATAATCAACATGATTTATCTGTATATGTTCATGAATTAATTTGTCTATTCCTTACATGCATCATATTGATATCATGTTGCATTCATAGTATATAGGATCATTCATTGGAAAATACATCTGGAACATACATGGTCATTCATTGCATATATCCATGCGTTGATATGTTTATTCTTTGCTTGCATCATGTTGGCATCGTGATTGCATTTATAACATACATGGACAGCATGTTTCCACTGTATATGTCCATACATCACTTTGTTTATTCTTCACGTGCATCAAATGACATTCATGGCTCATTCATCATGAAACATAGTTGGGGGGATAAAACATAAATTGGCTTGGTTGTAAAAGTTTTTGAAGAAATTTCCATTTCAAATTAGAGGTATAAGATACACTGAGCATCTTCATGACACAGGCCAGAGCTATGAAGAATGAACAAGCTGCCTGAATGGAAAGAATAGAAAGGGCACAGGAAGAACTGTGAGAACAACTAGAAAAATCTCAAGCAGAATCTAGAGATCAGAAGTCTAACTTATGGAGCTGGTGTCCGCCGCAATCAAGGGAAAGGGATACAATAAAAACTTGACCACCAAAGAAGGGTTGGGGACACAAAGGGATCAGTTGCCCAATCATTTCAGAACAAAGTTAATCCCGTCAACGTCCTGAACTTAAATAATCCAGCTGAATAGGCAAAATTGAAAATGGCTGAACTGAAGGAGGTTGAATCAATAGATTCCCAAGAGAAATATCAGCTGTTAGATGAAAGGCTCCGGGCATTAGAAAGCACAGATGTATTTAGGAGTGTAGATGCGAATGAACATTGCTTGGTCTTTGATTTAGTCATTCCTCCTAAATTCAAGGTTCCCAACTTTGAGAAATATGATAGGACAATTGATCCGTCAGCCCACATCACTATGTTCTGCAGAAAGATGACGGGCCATACAGATAATGATAAGCTATTGATCCACTGCCTTCAGGATAGCCTCAGCAGGTCCTCAATTAGGTGGTATAATCAGTTGAGCAAGGATCAGATTCACTCTTGGATTGATTTGGCTAATGCATTTTTAAGCCAATACAAACATGTGACTGATATGGTACCTGACTGTCTCACTTTACAGAATATGGAGAAAAAGATTACTGAGAACTTCAAAGAGTATGCTCAGAGGTGGAGGAACATGGATACCCAAGTACGATCGCCCTGACTCAGAAGGAAACCACTGTCCTTTTTGTGAATACACTACGGGCCTCGTACTATGATAAGCTCGTCGACAATGCCACGAAGAATTTTTCGGATATGGTAATCTCTAGGGAAATGATTGAGAATGCTATCAAGACTGAGAAACTTGAAGGAGAGAAAACGTCTAAAGTAGAGAGAAACAGGACACCCAAAAAGAAAGAGGAAGATGTCCAAGCTATGGGAGGCTTTGCCCCGTATCTTCAGGCCCGCTAATACCAACTATCTTGTCCTTCTATGAACAACATATCCCAGGGTTCATACTTATACCCGATGGCCTCTCAGAATCCAGCAAATCTTCAACCTCTTGTCAGCCAAGGAAAGCCGAAGAACGTCTGAAAAAGAGATCGACTTAAGCCACTCCCTTTGTCTTACTCTGAACTATTACCCTAGCTGGTCGAAGAGCAACTCCTCATTAAAGTTCCAGTGGATCTTATCCAACCCTCGTACCCGAGCTGGTATGACGAGAATGCATATTGTGATTATCACTTTGGGATTCGAGGACATTCCATAAAAAATTGCATATGTCTAAAATGGAAGGTTCAAGCACTCATCAATAAAGAGCAGTTAGATGTGGGGAAGAAACAAAAGTTACATAATGGAGAATTCACTGAATGGGAATGATGAGACCGTCGTGGATCTCATAATGGGGGAGGAAAATGAAAAGGTCGAAAGAGTACCAAGGAAAAGTCAGTTTGAATTATGGGAAAACATGTCAAGATGGGAGTTTTTATGCATGTAGTTTCATACCTCATTGATGGAGACTCAATTAAGAGTTGTAAACCCAAGTGCAGGTTATGTTCAAGTAATAAATTCTCGGGTGTCCGAGGTCGAACCACAGGGAAGCGTATTAGTAAGTATAAGTTTATAAATATATAAGAAAAAGAAAGTAAACAAGATATTAGGGAATCAACAACAAAACAAAATAAACAAGATATTAGAGAACAAAATAAATAAAATAACATAAAAGAAATTAAACAAAATATAAAAAACAATAAGAAAGGATGTTGAGGTTAGAGAATCCACTCTTGGTGTTATGCTAAGATTAATCTTGTTTTATTACACAATTGAAATCCACACATAAGGGAGGTTCCAATCGGAAGGTTTAGCAATTCAGTCCAAATTGTCCAACGTCCATAGCATATGATATTATGTTCATTTGGTGTCCTCAAAACTCATAAAAAGAGTCCAAGCATTCCTTATGCCAAGGTATATGTCTACAACAAATCAAGGTTATGAAACCAAGCATTTACTGTGCCATTTTCATTGTCAATAATGAATCAAGATCTCTACTTTGCAAGTATGATTTTAAACCAAAAGAAAATATTATCTATGCTAGTGCTTATAAATGATGATTCATTTTAGCTCATGTTTAAGAGACTAACCTTAGCATTTACCAAGAGCTTCACCTCATCACCTCAACAATATGATTAGAAACACATACTAGATATGAATAAAATGAAAAGAAATGTAAGAAGAAAAAGAAAACTAGAGAAAGGAAAGAAAAAGAAAACTTAGAGAATTTTATTACAATGGCTATCCTACCAATGTATCAATGTATCCCAATACTCATCCAAGGCCCTCTATTTATACACATTTTGGAGGGCTAAATGACAAGAGACAAGCTTTACAAATTTCAAAGGTAGGTATAATAGGTGGGTGCATTTTTCTAACAATTTTCGTCATATTGTATGACAATTCTGATCAGCCAGCTTGATGGTCGATTTTGTCAATGTTGGAGGCTCGATCTGATAAAATGGTCTTCTAGAAAAATATACCCCTATCAGTTACGGATCCATAGCCGTTGGAATCAGATCATTTACGCACGTGGATCGGGAGATATGGTCAAAATACCAAAACGGTGCAGAACAGACGTCATTGCACATCAGCCAACTTGATGGTCGATTTCGCTAGGGAAAACGACTCCGTTTCAAGAAGTGTAAAACATGAAAAAGATAGATATGCCTCTTAGCTTTGCAGGGATACAAAGTTCAGCCTTATTGCTTCAGTGAAACTCGAGATATAGCTGATATGGCAAAAGGTGTCGGAACTGGAACTGAACTGGATTTGCCCTTAATTCTTTATTTAACCTAGTAATCTGAAATCACTCAAAGAAACTCGTGAAAAACACCAAATTACATAAAAATATAAAATATCATAAACACAATTAAACTAAGCAATAATAACTCGTATTTGACACAAAACAATAATAAAACATAACTAAAAACTATGTAATTATACGAGTTATCACACCCCCATACTTAGATTGTTGCTAGTCCCTAGCAACGACTCAATAAAAATAAAATAAGAAAATCTAATCTAATCCATTTTCGTAGGAAATCACGGTGGCACTTAGCATGTGACACAAGCCTTTAAACCCCTAGGTGTCCCTAGTGGACGAGTTTAGTCTCGTGAGGGTTTACTAGGACGATACCCACAAACATTGAAGACATAAGAAAAACTAAAAATAATAATTATAACTAATCCTTCCAATATAAATTAGAGATAATCATTGGACAAGTCTTAAAAACTAATCAATAGCTTAAAGAAATTCACAAAAAATCTTGCTTGAATGTAAATAGTTTGAGTTAAGCCAATAATAACATAACATATTTCAATCAAAATAGTGTATATTCAAACTTAATCTCAACTTCTCACATGGGATACTCTCTTGATTTTCACTCTTTAAAGTAGTGGTAAAGTGTTTACACTCAATCAATCTCATGAAAACACTTCTACCATATGCTTGCTTGTCCACCTATTCTCCACTATTTAGATCATACAACTTCATAAATCAAGAGGTCTTTATTCAAGGTTGTAATGGGGCCAAAGGGTTATAATGTGGTTAAAGAACAAAAGGATAAAGATATCACAAAGGTTCCAAAGAGTTCATAGATTTTAGAGACATAATAAGATCATACAAATAAAACTTCTCAAAACTCTTATAAAGCACATAATAACATAGGCTAAATATTCATGTTGAGCCTTTGCATCATTCTAACCAACTTTGTAATATCTTTTTCTAGAAGTTCAAGAGAAGATTTTTTTTTTTTTTTTTTAATATGGGAATGTATTTGACAATGATCCCTTTCTTTTTCTCTTGACTTTTTCTTTTCTTTTCTTTCCCCCACACTTATCTTTTGTTTCTAACCCAAATTTTCAAATAAAAATATCCCTTGTTTTTTTGCAATATGTCTCAAAATATAAAATTCATCTTTAGAACAAGGGTAAGGATATAAGCATATTTAGGCTAAGTGTAAGTTGTGGTTACCAATAAAACATCATATTTAATGTAGGCTCAAATTGGCTCACTAGTGGGGATGTTCTCGTAGAACATTAATAATGGATGGCTGTTTGGCTCTGGTTATAATCCTAATGCCTCTATCATATTCATGTTGTCACATGTATCAATATAGTCTCAAACGGTTTAAAGCAAGTTCTAGAGAATCATGTAATCATAAGAGCACTCAAGAAAGAAATTAGATTGATTTGTATAATGCATCAATCATTATAGGCTCAAAAACTCACAAAGATGATTATACAAGTCAGATTAAGTCTAAACATGCTTCTTTCTCAATCAACATATCATATTAACATTGGCTCATAAAAAGGTTGACATCAAGCTCAATTCTCATGAAAATCTTCTCACTAATAAATCTGTTTTAGACTTATGCAATTCATATCTCATCATTGTATTGAAAGTAACTAAAAAAAAACACACTAAGTCTAAACATGCTTTTTTTTTTCTTTTTTTTTTTTTTTTTTTTTTTTTGTTTTTTTTTTTTTTTGTTTTTGTTTTTTTTTTGTTTTTTTGAAGAAGAAGATTAAATCAAACTGACAAGGTATGTCTCAAGTCTCCCTTACTCAGACCTTGTTCAGAATGAATACTTCTAAATGTCTTAAAACACAACAAATTTTTTTTTTTTAGCAAAATATGTCCCTTACCCCCTACTAAAATATGACATTGTCCCCAATGTCAAATTTTAAAGGTAGAATTTAGGAGATATTACCTGCAGAGGTTGCTAACCACTTATTATAACTGAGACACAACAAGCAAAATGTTAGATAATGTCACAAAGACAAAGTGCAATCCACTCCTTGCTCGTCCATATCTCTTTTTCTTTTTCCGAGCGTTTGCGAAACAACCGTAGCAGATAAACACTCATAAGCTTGTAGCTTTTTGAGTAAATCTTCAATGGTTGTAGCAGAAATTATGGTTCTCCTTGCCTCTGAAAACATGAATCCATTATCCACAGCATTATCTAAATATGAAAGTAAATTACTAAAATAACCATTAATATTAAGCAAACCAATGGGTTTCTTATTTGTGACCAAAGATGACCAAGAAGCCACGCAAGCTATTTCTTCCAATGTACCCAGACCTCCTGGTAAGGCAATGAATGCATCGGCAGAATGGTACATGATTGTTATCCGTTCAGGGATACTCCAGACTTGTATTTCCTTACCCACGGTAGGTCCACAAAAATCTGTGAATAGTTTTGGCACGATTCCTAGAACTGGACTTCCTCCGGCGTGTGCTGCTGTAGCGACTGCTCCCATTAAACCCGTACTACCGCCTCCATAAATCAAGTGGATCTTTTGTTGGGCAAGTTTTACTCCAACTCTTATGGCTTCATCAGCGAATATGTTATTTTTCCCTGGATAAGCACCTCCAAAGACACAAATTTTTTTAATGCGCTGGGACGAAGTGCTTTCCATTTTTTTTTTCTTTTTCGAGTGCCTGAAAGAGAATGAGTACATGGTGTAATATATAGAGGACTGAGTAGTGAATCAGACAAGAGTAATAATGTCGCCGAAAGTGTATTTGACCTGTCAGAAGAAAATGTTAACCTAACAAAAGATTTTTGCGTGATTTCAGGAAGAAAATCAAAAAGAGAAGAAAAATCAATCGTAAAAGACCAATGCAAAAAAAAACGAGAATAATTACACAAATCGAACAACACGTAAATTAAACTGAAATAAAGTTATTGCAAATCAAACCAAAAGCTGAGAAGTCATTTATTGTAGTTGTGATTGTGGCTCACATCTTCCTCTGGTTTTACGTCCAGAAACGGCTTAAACGCCTTCTATGAGTCGAGGATATGCTTCCCATCCAGTTTTCTTACAAGCTGGCAAACAGGGTCTTTTAACATCAGATTCCCAAGATGTTGCCATTCCCTTTGGAATTGCGGCCATAAATCAAGAATTTCTCTTTGTACGTCTCCACTAGGATGCGTCTCAAGAGAAAGTTGGATATTACCCAAATTCTCCTTACTCAGTCCATCCTTAATGAATTCAATTTTATCATCTCGATTAGAGGACGGAATCCCAATAGAACGACATTTACCGTTACACGTCCATCGTGCACACTTGTGGCAATTTGAACTCATGCGCTTTGCTCGTCGCTTCTTTGCATAAGTGCTTCTACCTGTACCTGGTAAATGCAAAACAGGAAGATATTCATCTTCACGTACCTTGGCTTCAATTATCCAACGTATGTCTTCAGGAATCCCTTTGTTCATAAGCATTCTTAATCTTTCAAATCGAACTTGGTAAAGCTTCAGTAAAATATTCCGAGGAAAAGGAGGAAATCGTTTCTGCAATCTTGTGAGAATATCATCCATCTTGAAAAAAAAATGAAAAAGAAATTTATATACAATATCAGTTTTGTGGGTAGCTGATGGGACCGACTTAAATAATCACGGAGTACCGTTATCCGCCATTTAACCGGGGTAAAAAAAAATTGTATATTTTTTTTTTTTTTTTGAAGATTAGTAAAAATTATATTTACATCTAGTTATTTTCAAAACAAGGATCAGAAAGAAAAACAAACTCTTCTTGAGTAACATGATTTTCCAAAAAGAGTTTGAGTCTTTGTCCATTTACCTTGAATACGTTACCATTTTGAGGATTCTCAATGTCAACTGCTCCATAATGATACACATGTTTAACCACAAATGGGCCAGTCCATCTTGATCTCAACTTACCAGGAAATATGTGAAGTCTAGAATTGTAAAGTAGAACTTTTTGCCCAACATCAAATGTTTTTCTTGAAATTAACTTGTCATGAAAGGCTTTAGTTCTTTCTTTATGAATTTTAGAATTCTCATATGCATCTTTAAATAAAGTTGGCCAGTAAAATCCACACTGTAAAATTTTTGCAGCAGTTTTCTTTGATGAAAAATGACCACCACATGCCTCGGAATAACAAAACTTAATTACACTACTTACCTCATTGTCGGGAATGCATCTTTGAAAAATTTGATCAGGACAATATTTGAACAAGTAAGGGTCATCCCAGTAGAACTTCTTTACCTCATTCAGAAACTTCCTTTTATCTTGGGGGCTCCATTGAGAAGGAATTTTTCCCAAAAAGGAATATTTTAGCTCGGATGGCAATGGTTTTAAATCCAGCTTGGGCGGTTCAATAGTTGATGGTACAGTGACATTTGTGAGTGATGGAAGTTCCTCAAACTTTTGTTTCCAACAATGCTTAACCTGAAAAGAATTTAACAAAGAATCAGTGTGTGAAATTTCTGAAGCATTATCCAACTCACATTCAATTAAATAAGCTTCTAAAGGATCATGGAATGTGGTAGTGGTGAGATGTTCATGAACAAGTTCTTCAATGAAATCCACTTCATGTACTTCTGAATCATCACCAGGTTGCTTGCAAGTGTTGAACACATTTAATTCTAAAGTCATATTTCCAAAAGAAATGTTCAACATACCATTCCTGCAATTTATCAGAGCATTAGAAGTTGCAAGAAATGGACGGCCTAATATAACAGGAATTTGAACATTTGGATTTGAAACAGGATGTGTGTCCAAAACAATAAAATCAACAGGGAAGTAAAAATTATCAATTTGAACCAAAACATCTTCAACTATCCCTCGAGGAATTTTTACAGAACGATCAGCTAGTTGAAGTGTAACAGGTGTTTCCTTGAGTTCACCTAAACCTAACTGTTGATAAACAGAAAAAGGCAAAAGATTAACACTAGCACCAAGATCAAGCAATGCACGTTCTATTCTAGTGTTTCCAATGATGCATGAGATTGTTGGACATCCAGGATCTTTGAATTTTGGTGGAGTAAGGTGCTGAATGATTGAGCTCACACTTTCCGTCAAAAATGCTTTCTTTTGTACATTATGTTTCCTTTTAACTGTGCACATGTCCTTCAAAAATTTAGCATAAGATGGAACTTGTTTGATTGCATCCAATAAAGGAATGTTAATCTTAACTTGTTTGAAAAGTTCATAAATTTCTGCATTTTGATTCAAATTCTTTATTGTTTGCAACCTTTGAGGAAAAGGAGCAGGATGCATACCTTTTTCTTTGTCCAAATTTTCAAGAAGTTCAGACTTACCATCATCCTTACCATTACTTTTCGGAGGGGAAAGAGGATCTTGGTCTTTTGATGGAATCTTTTTGTCAATTGCCTTTCCACTTCGAAGAGTTGTGATAGAACTGGCATTTTCCTGTTGAGTTTCATTGGAGCAAGAAACAAGACATTGAGTAGAAGGGTTAGGCTGAGGTTGAGCAGGAAACTTACCTTTTTCTTGAGTGCGTAATGAAGCTGTCAATGTGGACAAGGTGTTTTTGATCTCATTGATGTCCTGTGAAGTCCGGCTATTCACATTTGCTTGTGTTTGCATGAATGCTTGCAATGTCTCTTCCAAGGTTTGTACACGTGAAGGTTGATAGGAAAAAGTGTTGCCCGGCTTTTGAGATTGTGGTACCTGAACATGATTATTATTCCGCCAACTGAAGTTGGGATGATTTCTCCATTCAGGGTTATACGTTTCAGAGTAAGGAGAAGGAAAAGGTTTTTTAAATGTGTTTATGGAATTTACTTGATCATGCAACGCTTCTTTAAGAATGGGAATGTTTGGACATTCAGAAGTGGGGTGTCCCATGATTTCACAAATTCCACAACTTTCTTCATTTTTAACCGTTTTGACTTCTTTTACTTCTCTAAGTTCCATGGCTTCAATCTTTCTAGCCAAATTAGCTACTTTAGCTTTTATCTCATCTTCTTGACTAAAATGATATTTTCCTCTGTTAGAAACAACATTAGATCTATTGGAACTTTCAGAGGAATTATCTGTGTGCCAGGCTTGAGAGTTATCTGCCAAATGGTCTAAGTAGTCAAAGGCTTCTTCAGGTTCTTTTTCTAGAAACTCACCGTTACACATTGTTTCAACAAATTGTTTAGTTTCGGGAGTTAAACTTTCATAAAAGAAACTAATAAGACGCCATTTTTCAAAACCATGATGTGGACAAGAACTTAACAAATCTTTAAAACGCTCCCAGCACTGAAAAAATGCTTCATTTTGATTTTGATTGAAATTTTGAATCTGTCTTTTCAAAGCAGTAGTTTTATGTGCGGGGAAAAATTTCTTTAGAAACTCAGTTTGTAATTCTTGCCATGTGCCAATTGACCTTGGTTTTAAATTATGAAGCCAAATTTTTGCTTTATCTTTTAAAGAAAAAGGAAATAATTTTAGCTTGACAATTTCATTTGTACATTGTTGGTCATTAAAGGTGACACATACATCTTCGAAGTCTTTTAGAAACGAGTAAGCACTTTCCGATTCCAACCCATAGAAATTTGGAAGCAAAGCTATCATACCTGGTTTAAAACGAAAGTTGTTTGCATTGAGAGGAAAAATAAAACAAGAGGGTGATGAGCTTCGAGTTGGTTGCAAGTAGTCACGCATGGTGCGTACTTGTCTGTTCTCATCTTCAGCATGAACACTTTCATTGTCAGCCATGGTAGGAGTTGTATTAGAAAGATTACCTGAAAAAGTTTCACAATAAAATCTAACTAAACGACGAGATCTAAAATCACGTCGCCAAACAAGCATAAAACAAAGTTAATATACAAATTAGGCGGTATAACCAGCCAAACAAAATAAATATACTAAATTAGGCGGTATAACCAGCCAATAAAAATAAATATAAACAAATTAGGCGGTATAACCAGCCAAAAAAAAATAAATATACTTATAAACTTATATACTTAGTATTGCTTCCCCGGCAACGGCGCCAAAAACTTGATGGAGACTCAATTAAGAGTTGTAAACCCAAGTGCAGGTTATGTTCAAGTAATAAATTCTCGGGTGTCCGAGGTCGAACCACAGGGAAGCGTATTAGTAAGTATAAGTTTATAAATATATAAGAAAAAGAAAGTAAACAAGATATTAGGGAATCAACAACAAAACAAAATAAACAAGATATTAGAGAACAAAATAAATAAAATAACATAAAAGAAATTAAACAAAATATAAAAAACAATAAGAAAGGATGTTGAGGTTAGAGAATCCACTCTTGGTGTTATGCTAAGATTAATCTTGTTTTATTACACAATTGAAATCCACACATAAGGGAGGTTCCAATCGGAAGGTTTAGCAATTCAGTCCAAATTGTCCAACGTCCATAGCATATGATATTATGTTCATTTGGTGTCCTCAAAACTCATAAAAAGAGTCCAAGCATTCCTTATGCCAAGGTATATGTCTACAACAAATCAAGGTTATGAAACCAAGCATTTACTGTGCCATTTTCATTGTCAATAATGAATCAAGATCTCTACTTTGCAAGTATGATTTTAAACCAAAAGAAAATATTATCTATGCTAGTGCTTATAAATGATGATTCATTTTAGCTCATGTTTAAGAGACTAACCTTAGCATTTACCAAGAGCTTCACCTCATCACCTCAACAATATGATTAGAAACACATACTAGATATGAATAAAATGAAAAGAAATGTAAGAAGAAAAAGAAAACTAGAGAAAGGAAAGAAAAAGAAAACTTAGAGAATTTTATTACAATGGCTATCCTACCAATGTATCAATGTATCCCAATACTCATCCAAGGCCCTCTATTTATACACATTTTGGAGGGCTAAATGACAAGAGACAAGCTTTACAAATTTCAAAGGTAGGTATAATAGGTGGGTGCATTTTTCTAACAATTTTCGTCATATTGTATGACAATTCTGATCAGCCAGCTTGATGGTCGATTTTGTCAATGTTGGAGGCTCGATCTGATAAAATGGTCTTCTAGAAAAATATACCCCTATCAGTTACGGATCCATAGCCGTTGGAATCAGATCATTTGCGCACGTGGATCGGGAGATATGGTCAAAATACCAAAACGGTGCAGAACAGACGTCATTGCACATCAGCCAACTTGATGGTCGATTTCGCTAGGGAAAACGACTCCGTTTCAAGAAGTGTAAAACATGAAACAGATAGATATGCCTCTTAGCTTTGCAGGGATACAAAGTTCAGCCTTATTGCTTCAGTGAAACTCGAGATATAGCTGATATGGCAAAAGGTGTCGGAACTGGAACTGAACTGGATTTGCCCTTAATTCTTTATTTAACCTAGTAATCTGAAATCACTCAAAGAAACTCGTGAAAAACACCAAATTACATAAAAATATAAAATATCATAAACACAATTAAACTAAGCAATAATAACTCGTATTTGACACAAAACAATAATAAAACATAACTAAAAACTATGTAATTATACGAGTTATCACTCATGATAAAAGCACTTGTCTCATGTCGGCATCTATATGAATTAAATGAATTTTGAATTTTAAATGCTTTGTGTTTGTTGTGTTTTAACAATAATTTGAAAATACAAAAACAAGCATTAAGGAAGTCCTAATAATGGATAGTCTCGGGAATATTGATGATCATTGTTAGAAATGACCCAATACTCTCCCCCCTCTCTCTTTTGGGCTTTCCTATGCTTAAATCCCTTGAACCGAGACCACTTGAAAGACCTAATGCTTTAAGGAATATGAATGATGGAACTTCGTAAACCATAAAATAAGCAAAGATGTAGATCCTAGCCTAGCTATGGGCAATGGAACCAACTTTTTGAAAAAATTTTGAGCTCTTGGAAAACTCAAACAAATGAGACATTCTTTCAAAAATCAAGATTGTGGTAATTTGATGAGTGTCAAGGTTGTGCTAAAACCATTCACAATAACCCGAAATCTCCAATTTCCCAAACATCACTTCATGATTGACACCTCGGGGCACAATGATTAAACCAGATTATCCCATGTCCCAGAGAAAACCTATTTTTGGGCCATATTTTCCTTGTCACTTCGAATAAACCCAAGATTGAAACTCGGCATTTTCAATGAAAAACTAGACTTGTGATGTTCCTCGTAATGATACAAATTCTCATGATTAATCAAATTGGGGCATCATATGTGGAAATGATGGATACATGGTGGACAAGGATGGAATTAACGCATGAATCATTGGGGTATGCGAGAGAAAAAAGGGAAAAGAAAAAAAAAGAAAATTTGTGATATCATGGATATGAGAATTCGAATGATTCCAAGTGCAAAATGAAATTCTGATTATCTAGTCCCCCTGGGGATTGCTTTTCAATGAGAATATTTTTGCTTGATATGAGAAATGACCATCTTTATTATCCTTTTCACAAAAAGAAATTATCCATAGTCACCCCTTTTGAGCCGAAAGAATTCTTTCTTCTTTGAACCCTGATCTAGGATCACCCTCTACACTGGAGGCCAAATACGAGGAAAGATCTTCTCAAAGACCATGGAGAAATGAGTCCTATCTCGAAGACAGATACAAAGCAAATTGAGCTCCCAAATAAACACAGGCTCACTCTGTCGAAATGAAGGTGCAAAAGGAAAAGAGAAAAAGAAAAGATGGTGAAATGAAAGACAAGAACAAAACAAAGAAGAGAAAACACACAAAAAAAATGGTGTGAAAAAGTATGGCAAAAAAAAAAAAAAAGAAGCAAAAGTCAAAAGAAGGAAAGAAAAGTCCAAGAGGGACAAATGCTTCAAAGGCAACCCTACTCAAGAAATGATCCTTGATCTGATTACCCTCAAACACATATTTTGGGCCTATTTATCCTTTCTTTCTGAACCCCAAAGCTTGGACTACATTACGTGCTTTAAAAGTCCATTTTGATCAAGCATGAATATTTAACTTGAAGGGTTTTTCCTCAGATTTTATCCTATCTCGTCGAATTATCATTTCACTAAGGAAGAATTTAGAATTCTCAATTGCATGGTAGAAGAATTAAAAAAAAGAAAGAAAAATGGACAGAATGGGACTATAGGGCGAAAACCCAAAAATGGGCGGTCTAGAGTAAAATGGGAATTTCCGATGCCATCTATGTTAATGCCGATGCCACAAAATCGACGAACATCTAGGAATTCTTGAACCTCCCAAATTGCAAGCTCTCATTTGGTGGATTGACTTCAAAAACTAAAGAGCTTTTTTCCCTCCAAAATTAACTTTCCAATTTGAGCATCCCGGCCAATATTGACGCTTGTCAAAGTGCCATGATTTGGAAACTGAAGGAATGATGAGTTTGTTTGATTATCAAGGAATTCGTTTTTTATAAAACCTATTCCATTTGTGAGCCTAGAAGGGACGTACATCTTCTTGTTGCGAAGTTTGCTTAGACCAACCAAAATCTTGTTGTACCAAGTCTTTCAATTCAAGTTGAAAAATCCAGATTGACACTTAGGGAAATTTCTAACAGTGATCATCAGTCTTCAAAAGATTCGTACATCATACACTGTGGGGTTAATATTTTTGGCTTAGAAGTTTTCATTAAATGAGCCATTTTTTCAGAAGGGGAAAACAAATAAAAATATTTTTTAAATAACCATTTTGATGTTGACATGAGACAAGGGTTTTCCTAACCAAAGGTATGGGACTACTGAGGTAGATCTTGACTCCTGGAAATGTGAAGAAGGAATGAACATCTGGCTCAGACTTCTATCGATAAGAGTCTGAAAACAATTAGGGCAAAGAGATAGCCGAAGATCGAAAGGAGAATGACTTCTTATGGGACACGAGTATTCAAGATACACTCTGATTTGAAGAGGAAAAATGAATTGGAAAGTTCAAACCAAATAGAAAAATAATCGAAGACATTGGCATCATTCATGAGCACTTACCTCTTTATTGAGCTTTGCACTTGCATCATGTCAGCAAACATTTGCATCATTCATGGGTATTTGCATTTGCACTATTCTATGAGCATCTACATTTTTCCATTACAGTTACATCCTTCATGGATATTCTGCATTTGCGTCATCTCGAGCAAATGCATCATTTCTAGGATCATTAAATCTTCATTGTTGTAAGATAACTGCAATTACACCATTCATGAACCACTTACATGAACACGATTCGAAGAAGCATCTGCATCTTTTCATGAAGCATTTGCATCATTATTGTTATAGGCATTCGCATCAATTAGAAGCATGCGGCAAATTGGTAATTTTGCATCTGCATCAAGAAGCATTTGCATCAATCGAAGACATTTGCATTTGCACCATGAAGCATTTATATCTTATTCAATCTCTGCATCAAGAAGCATTTACATCAATCCAAGACATTCGCAGTTGTACCTTAAAGCATGTGCATCTTGTTTAATCTCTGCATCTGGATCAAGAAGCATTTGCATCAATCCAAGACATTTGCACCATGAAGCATTTGCATATTCTCTCAAACCCTTCATGTAATCTTTCAACACATTTTCAGAAACCGTGGATAAGTCATCCGGACACCATATTTATAAAATATTCTTGGCTTCACAAGATCTCCTCTCGACCTTTGGCTTCGCCCAGGTCATCTCATAGAAAATACCCCTAGCTTCACCAGATCTCTTCTTCACCCAGATTTTTCTCGACTTCGGTTTCACCCAAGACATTCCAATTTCTGGCTTTATCCAGATCTTTCTCGACTTTCCATTTCACCCAAGTCATTTCAATTTCTAGCTTCTTCCAGATCTTTCTTCGACTTTTGGCTCCATCCAAGTCATCTCATTTGAAAATTATCTATGGTTTCACCTAGATAACTTTTTCTCGACCTTCGGTTTCACGCAAGACATTCCAATTTCTGGCTTCATCCAGATCTTTCTCAACTTTCAGTTTCAGCCAAGTCATTTCAATTTCTGGCTTCTTCCAGATCTTTCTTCGACTTCTGGCTTCGCCCAAGTCATCTCATTTGAAAATTATCTATGGTTTTGCCTAGATAACTTTTTCTCAACCTTCGGTTTCACCCAAGACATTCCAAATTCTGGCTTCATCTAGGTCTTTCTCGACTTTCGATTTCACCCAAGTCATTTCAATTTCTTGGCTTCTTCCAGATCTTTCTTCGACTTCGGGTTCCTCCCAAGTCATCTCATTTGAAAATTATCTATGGTTTCGCCTCGATAACTTTTCAAATTTTGGTTCCGCCCAAGTCATCTCATTTGAAAATTATCTATGGTTTCGCCTAGATAACTTTTCGATCTATGGTTTCGCCCAGTTCTTTTTAGTTTCTGGCTTCGCCCGTAAAATAACACCAAGATAAGTTAAGGCCCCGAGACCACCGTCGAGGTATTTTCTTCTCTTGCAAATCGAACTCGTTTTCTTAAGAAGGGTCGATCCTTGATTAGTCAGGGAACTCAATTTAAGGATAAAATCTTCTATTTACAGCTTTTTTTAGAAAAAATAAAAATAAAACAAAAGTAAATGATGAAATAAATGGAAATGAAGAATAAAGCAAATTCTCTTGCCTTTTCTTTACATGTGATTTCACTAACTGAACAAAATTATAGTCTACTTATCTTTGCCTAATTCCTAATTCTCAGCAATAGCCAAAGAGGGGTAGCTGTAGACACCTAATTTTGTCCGGCCCCCTAACCAGGTAAATTCTTCCTTGTACTTTTTTTAGAATGCAAAAAATCTCTTCTCATCTTGTAGATGGTCCTCCAAGACTTGTGATTCGGAGTTCAGCATGAAAAAATCAACTCTAAAAAAATCAACTCCAAAAAATCAACTACTAAAAAAGTCAACCCTTAGTCAAAATCAAGATTTGAAGTTGAATTGAACAATGGTCAAAGAATTTTGATAATCCGAGGTCTACAATGAAAGATATGGAGTTCGGAAGAGGGTTAACGAAAATTTCAGTGTAAGGGAAGCCCTAATTCGGCAAATTTGGGGAAAATGCTTAAACGATCAAATTGGTCGAAATTGGAGGTTCCAAATGGAATATAATTAATGACTACGAGTATTAGAATGGCCAATTGGAAGCAGAACCAAAGGAATAGTCAATTTGGAAGAAAAACCGAAAATTAGGGTTTTTGTTAAAAAGGGTGATTTTTGCAAATTTGGGAAAAACTGCAAAGATGGCCCAATTTGGTGAAATTGAAGCCCCCTGTTGATAAAGAATGAGTAAACAAGGATATCCCCCAGTTTGAAGTGAATCCAAAGGAAGAGTCGATGGAGCAAAAATGAAAAAACGAGAAAATTCCCGAGTTTGAAAAGGAAAAAACAAAATCGGAGAGGAATTTGATCGTAAAAATTGGGCATTTTTGAACCAACTCAAATTCAATACAGGACAAAGAAAGAGGAAAAATAAAATCCAAAAATCGGACTTGTTTTGAGTAAAACCGAGGTTTCGGAGGTTGGAGGGCAATTTCAGAAAATCCTAAAAAAAAATTCTGTGAAAAATGGCAAACGAGCTCGGAAAATCATGAAAACTTCCAAATCCGAGTTTTATAATTTTTGGAAGAGATCGGTGAAGAAAAATTCAGAATCGGAGCTCATATGAAAAATGGCAAAGTTCGGGTGCACTTAAGCCGAAATTCCAGAAGATAATTCAAGGAAAAATGGCAAACGAGCTCGAACAATTATGAAAACTTCCAGATCTGAGTTTTATAATTTTTGGAAGAGATCGGTGAAGAAAAATTCAGAATCGGAGCTCATTTGAAAAATGGCAAAGTTCGGGTGCACTAAGCCGAAATTCCAGAAGATAATTCCGAGAAAAACAGCAAACGAGCTCCAAAAATTATGAAAACTTCGAGATCTGAGTTTTATATTTTTTTGAAGAGATTGGTGAAGAAAAATTCGGAATCAAAGTTCAAATGAAAAAGGTGAATTTTGGGTGCCACTAACAGAAAAATCCAACATAAAATTTCGAAAAAAATACAAGCTCGTAAAATTTTGAAAATCTCCAGATCTCAATATTATATTTATTTTGATGGATTGGAGAAAGAAAAATCAGATTTGGGGTTCGTTTGCAATTAAATTAAGTTCGGGGGCTAAAAAGGTAATTTTACTGAAAAAATCGAAAAGGGCCAATTTGTAATTAAAAAAATATGAAAGATGAAGGAATTGCTGGGATATTCTAGGCCCTTGGCTGGTTAGCTCATGAATGAAGACTGAGATTTGATTAAATTCATCCAATGGTCACTATCAAATTGCAGGATGCCATTTTTAATGTCATGAAAATATCTTGTCCATCTAGTGGCCTAGGTGCTTTGTAGAAAGATGAGTACATCCTTCAATGGCCAAGATCAAATTGCAAGATAGCATTTTTAATGTCATGAAAATATCTTGATCTAATGGCCTATATTGTTGGAGAAAAAGAGGAGCACATATGATCCAAAGGCTAAAAAAATAAAAGGACATTTTCTCTAATTGGATACAAGGCAGCCAGCCAAGAGGTTTTGAAAGGAGGAGAGATAAGATTTTTTGCAAGGGCTTTAGCTATTCTTGAGAGAAAAGAGAGGGGAAAAAGAAAAGAGAAAAAGTAAGATATTTTCTTACTACTCTTTGATTTGGAAAGCTAAAGCAAGGTAGCTATTTTCTTCCATGCTCTCCTCCATGTTTTGTTCATATGATTTTGTTATTTTCATTTTATTTTCTTTCATGAAATTTCCATCTTGCTATTTGTTCATGCATTTCATTTCATCCCCACTTGATTTTTGACTTAAGCCAATCAATGGCTCGAAGCCAAGCTCTCATGAGCAAGCTTGTGGAAAATTAAGATTTGTTCAAGTTGGATTTTCTAAATTTGTGATTTTTTTTTATAAGGCAACCCTTTTCCAAATTTTTAGAAATTTTTACCACTGATTATAAGATCTTAGAGGAGTCTCTAATATTTTTATTCTGATTTTTGGACGTTTTTATCAAAGGTTTAAAAATGTTTTTTAGTTAAGCAGTTTTTCACCCAGTGTTTTGTCATTCATGCATTTTCGGGTAGGATATCCTTAGTCTAAAAATTAAGCTGATTTTTTACCATAGAGGTCGACATGTTATAAGTCTCTCATAAGTTTTTCAGATTTTTTTGAAATTGTTTTAGAAGGGGAAAAAAATAGGTTTTCAATACTGCTTGTGATAGTTAGAGCTATTTTTTCAGAATTGATAACTTGCTGTTTTGGTGAATTCAGTCATATTTCCCATTCTCCAAAAATTAAGCTGATATGTTTCCATAGAGGTCGACATGTTATAAGTCTCCCATAAGTTTTTCATATTTTTTTGAAATTTTTTAAAAGGGTAAAAAATCACGTTTTAAAACTCGTCAGAGGAGTCAGATTTGTTTTTGAGAATTAATAATTTTCTGTTTTGTTTAAGGCGTTAATAGGGGGCTGATTTGGGACATTAGCTACTGTCTTAGGTTATTTTCTAAGTCATTTTAATCCTAAAATTTGATTTTGTAGAAGTCGGGTCAAGGGTGGTCAAATCCGAGTTTTTAAAGTTAAGAAAATAGAGCCTTTTTAAAGGGGGTTTCGGCTATAGTGCCATTTTCATCCAAAAATTTTCAAATTGTTTTCAATTCAATCACAAAGTATCTTTGATTTAGAAAATCTGATTTAAGTCTTTTACTAAGGTAGTCGGATATCTTTTTAGGTAAACGGATGTCCTTATTTAAAGGAAAAAATACACTTTCATGCATTGCATTTTTTATGTTCATGCATATTCTATGATATATGATTTTTGCTATGAATATTCTATGGTGATGATATTCTTTTGATTTAGATTTCATGATGTTGTCATGGTGGTTATATGGTTATGGATATTCTATGTTATTCTATGCTTTTTGCTTAGTCATTAATTATTTTGCCATGTATTTAGGGTTTATTATATTCATGCATTGTTTCTTCATTTACATGCATATTTTATGATAATGCTATTTTATCTTTCATATCATATCATGACATGTTATTAATTCTATTACTATGTCATTTAAATTATGCCATGACATTTAGATTATGCCATGTCATTTAAATTATATCATGTCATTTTGATTTTACCATGTCATTTAGATTATGCCATGTCATTTAGATTATATCATGTCATTTAGATTATGCTATGCCATCTAGATTTTGCTATGTCATCTTTTGCCATGTCATTAATAATGATTTACATATTCATCTTTTTAAAATGATTTTAATAAAGATAATGATTTTCAATAAAAAAAAATAAGGATATTCCCTAGTTAAAATAATTCATGAGTTCTCTGCTGGGTTTGTTGGGGAGGATATCATCAATTATCATTAATAAAGGAATATCTTTTTTTCAAAAATAAAAATGATTCGGAGATTTTCCAAATAAATAAAAATTTCTATATTTTGCCGGGTTTGCTAGAAAATATAGAAAAATTTTGAATCAATAAATTCCGGGTCATTTTCAATTAAAAATGGAATTATTTTTCTTTAAATTGGGAATTATTTTAAAATGCCAAATCTAAAACCGACTTTTACCGATACTTGAGATAACACACGATTAATAAGGTACTTTTTTATACGGGCGTTGAGGGGGTGCTAATCCTTCCCCGCATGTAACCAACTCTCGTACCCGCTTCTTTGATTTCTCTGGTTTAAAAGCGCAGACTTTGAAATTGGTTTTAAACAATGTTTTAATTAATTTTAAAATGTTTTACAAAACCGGTTTTAATAGGTGGCCAATCACACCTAGCCAAAAAAAGATTGGTGGCGACTCCATTTCTTTTTCGAGGTTGTTTTCAAACCATCATTTTATTTCAAGAGGAATTAAGATATCTTTTCCTCTATTATCCCAATGTCACACTTAACGAGTAATGTCTCGCGATGAGACTTGTTATTTTTTAGGTTGCGACAATATACTCTAACAATAATAGCTTATTGTGTTGTTTTATGCAGGTAACGTTCAGCATTCCATTTGCTTTGGCATCTATCTTGCTCGACCACTGGTGGTGGTCAAGGTAATTGTTGTTGCTTGTTGTGGTGGCTATGCTTGTAATATATTAAGCTAGCTAGCTTTTCTATTTTCTAGTAAATAATTTTGATGCTCTAAAAATTGTAGGGCTTTCTTTGGGAGTGCTAAACTTGTCAATAGTTATTCCACAGGTAAATATTCCTGTACTCATTTAATTTACATTAGATTAGGTTCCTTTTAGGGAGAAAGGAGAGCAGAATAAAGCAAAATTTGTAATTAATTTCTAGAGAAGTTATCATATTTATTGATATTAGAATTATTACTCTACAAGTAGGGTTAGCAGGGTGACATGTATTCTTAAGGTATAATAAAAAAACTAATTAAAAAAAGTAAAACATGTGACAACCTTCTAACTCGCTTGTAAAGTTAAAAAATTTCACAATCAGTGTATTATAAACGAACTCTTTATTTCTATGCCCTTCAAACTTGAACTTGATAATTTTCCTTTTAAGAATGGTATTTATAATATTGTTTTTTTCTTTTCTATAATCATATTCATAAATATATTTATATATATAATTAATTGGATTAATTTGGGAAATGTGACAATGTTCATATCAGTCGTTAGTGTACCACTTGATGTAGCATTTGGGGGCGGAAACTTAACAGCATTTGTATTAGGCTCTATTGTGGCTGCCATTAATGCTTTATTGGAAATTGTTGCCCTTCCAAATCCAGCTAAACAAGTATCTCTCAACCCTGGAATGGGTAGAGGACACTGACCACTAACCATTCACCCATGGCTCATCATACATGCATTTTTCTTATCGTTTTTTAATAACAAATTTCAAGCGGAGATATAATATTAGTTTTGACTTTGGCTTTTTATAGTATTTATCATTATTAAGAATTTTTTATTTATTTATTTTAACTAGTATGTATTTGAGGTCTTTTAGGATGGTGCTGGATTCAGGTCTAGACATTAAGTGAGAACTCGCCTAGAGCTCAAAATGGTCATTGGTCTTGCAAAAATAAGGGGAGCACTAGAAACATTTTTGGTTATTTGCTCTCTGATATTTAAGTCAATTTGATGCTTAGTCAAATATGAGGAAAGAGAGCTTTAGGAAAGAGAGAATGAGATCACGAGAGAGTGAGTCAGCTAGTGAAGATATTGTATCTTTTATTTTTATTTGTCCTGCTATGTAAATGTAGAGATATCAAAATAAATCTAAATCCTAAAATTCGTCTGAAAAAACTCGAATCTGAATCTGTCCAAATTCAATTTGATAAAAACAGTCAAAGACCAAAATCCAAAAAAAATTCCGAATCCTAAAAGGCCCGAACTCGAAATGATCCGAGCTCGAAACGGTCTGAACTCTAAATGACCCAAATCCGAAACGATAAGACAGAAAAAGTAACTAAAAAGAGAGAATTATAGAAAGAGTTTGAAAAAGAAAATTTGTCAATTTGCCGCCCCTCAAGTTTCCAAAAAAAATTGTGGCTGCTCATTTAGATATGTCTCAAGGACAGACATAATGGTATAAATTATCAATAAGTTATTAATGCCACTAAAAGAAAAAAAAAAAACACTTACTGCGACGTTTGTCATATGTTGCCACATATTATAAAAGCGACGGAAAAGCTCTGTACCGACGTTTATAACAAGTGTGTACTATATGTCATTGTTGCTATAGTAGATATCATTTTACACGACGTTTATCTGAAACGTTAGTACTTACATTTTTCAATGTTTGTTACGACATTTCAAAATGTATCAAGAAGAATATTTTCGAACGCATTTAAATCGTCATAGTAAGTATTTTATTCCAACAACATGTTACCAACATGATATTTCGTTATTTATTGTGAAATTTACCAAAGTTGACAAGGTATTAAATGTTTTTATATTAACAGTATAACAACGTTCGTAAGCATCGTTAAAGAAATTATATTGCAAAATTTGTTAAAAAAAAAATTAAAACTCCTATAACAACTTTTAAAAACATTATTTAAACGATATAATATTTATTTGATAAAACTTAAAGCAACATTTGTGAGTGTTGGAATAAGTATAAATATTGATTTTACAAATGTTAGTATAAAAATACTATAGTGACTTTAAAAAAAAAAACATTACTAGATAATTTTATTGATTTAATCGATTTTTATTTAAGTGCCTCTCTATAATATGTTCTATAAATTAATATTCTAAAACATTGCAGTAAACTTAAAACACTAACCCTTTTTTTTTATTTATGGATCCATCATTCTACCTCATCACAAAGTAAATATAAATAAAATAGTGGATAAAGAAATGAAACAAATAATAGATGAGCGACAACATTTTAATAATGCCCAATACATGTTTTGACCAAAAAAGAAAGATAAGTAATAAATATTGTGGTTAATGATCATAATCACTAATATAATAATTTATCAAACTCTAAACAACACTATATTTTATATTTTCTAATATAATTAATTAAAATTTTAAAATCATGTATTTACCTTTAGGAGTACTATCGATATATGGTTATCAACAGCAGCATGAAATTGGGGAGAAGTGACTAAACGAGAATATAAAGACTACTTCTAGCATCTCCAACCTACATTTTTTTTTTGTTGCAATAAGAGAACTTATGTTATATTCATATATTTTTCAGGTTTATAATAATACCATATGTCATAACGATCTTCGTGGACCGCTAAATGATTTAAAGGGAGGAAGAAAATAGAATGAAGGTTCCTCGTGAATAATTGGAGGGTTTTAAAACAATCTCGAAAAAATGGAGTCGCCATCGATCCTTTTGTGCAAGGTGTGATTGGTCACCTATTAAAACCGGTATTTTTGTAAAAAATTTTAAAAGAACTAATTTTGAAGTCTGCGCTTTGAACCAACGAGAAAATAAAAGCAAGTTCGGGAGTCGGTTATGTCATGGGGAAGGATTAGCACCCCCACAACGCCCGTATAAAACGGTACCTTATTAGTCACGTGTTGTCATGAAGTCTCGATTAAAGTCGGTTTTATATTTGACATTAAAAAATAATTCCCTTTAAAAACAATCATATTATTTCGAAAATGTTTTGGAATTTATTATTATAAAAAAATTTATATTCCCCGGCAAACTGGTAAAACATAGATTTTTTATTGTTTTGAAATTCTCCGCATCATCCTCCTTTTAGAAGGGTATTCCTCCGTTAATAATGATTGATGAAGACTCCCCGGCAACCCGGTGGAGGATTCATGAATTATTTTAACTCAGGGATATTGCCTTATTTATAAAAATAATAATAAAAAAAACTTTAATTTTTATATGCATTCAAATTTATTTGACATAATCATGAATGTCCAAACCGTCACTAAAACATAAAATAAATCAAATAACATGTGTATTTATCATGCCATGACAAACATTTTATATGACATGGCAAATAATTCATCATGACATGGAATACATTTTATTAGACATGGCATGCATTTTATTATGGCATGGTAAAATTCATCATGACACGGCATATATTTTATTATGACATGGCAAATAATTCATCATGACATGGCATACATTTTATTAGACATGGCATGCATTTTATTATGGCATGGTAAAATTCATCATGACAAGGCATACATTTTATTATGACATGGTAAAATTGATCATGACATGGCATACATTTTATTATGACATACATACAAGAAGATCACATGCATATCAATCATCAAGTGGTATGATCAAGATAACAATATGGACATCAATTATTAAGTGACATAATCATGGAATATGCACATCACTCAAAATATCATGAACATAGAATATGCACACAACATTATTTTAAAAATATTCTTTTTCATGTGTTTTCATTGCGAAATTACATAAATGATATGTGTCGAAAAATATTACTGTACTCCCCGGCAAACCCGACAAAGCCTAAAAAATATTTCTTTCACATAACATTTATATAATCCGAGTAATTCCATAAGCACGTGCGTTGAAAAATTTCCTAACCTCCAAGGCAACCCATCAAAGGTTAGGAAATAACTCTCGTCAAATGCTCATGAAATCAAGAAAGCACGTTTTTGTGATAAGATTTAGGAGAAAACATTTTTTACATATGCAATGCATGAAAACGGAATGATTATTGAAATGTGTTTCTCCCTTGAAGAGAGGATATTCGAACACCTATAAAGGTATCCAACTACCTTTGAAAGAAACTTAGATTGAACTTGATAAATCGAAAGATTTCGGGTGCGAATTAAGGGATATTTGAATGCCATTGTTCGACATTCAAATACCTCTAAATGAGCCTTAATGCAAATGCATTTTTCCTAAAATCGAGAAAACAAAAATGCAAAATTTTAGAAAGAAAATCACCTTGGCCGAATGCCTCATAGTGCAAACTATCCAAATTTCGACTCGGTTTCTAAAGGTCGTTTTAACTACCCATGACCCGGTTTATCAAAACCATATTTTTAGACTTTAAAGGACCAAGAAAAAAAACCTCTAAACATCCCCTAAAGGTCTCAGCCAACCCCTCATCCTTTTGTGAAAAATCCAAATTGTTGTTAGTTTTAAAACTCGTTTTAGCCTTCCAAAACCCGATTTTAGCTAACTATTTTTTTGACCCTTAAAAAAAATTTCAACAAAATCTAAAAAATTAAAACTAAGTTCGGCCAAGGGTCTAGTAAATGAGGTTAAAACCATTTTTTATTTATACAAAAAAAAAATAGGATTCTTGTTGCCTGAAATCAGCATATCCAATCTTTAAAACATTGTTTTTTCCAACTATTTGGGAAAAAAAATTTGGCTATGGCCCATTGACTGATCCTAGCCAAAATCATGTTGGAAATGGTTTGAAAACATGTTTTAATGCAAATGAAGTGATTGGATCAAGGTTACCTGTTGGATGCTAGATCTGGCCTAACCATTACTTGGTAGAAACTAAGATCATCAAGCTCATAATCACTTTCTCCAAAGGAAAAAAAAACAATATGTAACATAGAGAATGCTCCACAATAAACTCATATTCAGCAAAATATGCACATGAGAATGACAATATATAAGCAAAAAAACATAAACAACCAAGAAAACAAAGGTTGGCTCAAGGTTGGCCCCTTGGATTCTAGAACCGGCCTAACAATCACTTGGATAAAATCAAGATCATCAAGCTCAAAACCTTTTTATTTTGAGAAGGAAAACAAAAGAAAAAACACTAACCTACCACAATAGACCAACCCACATCAAATAGCAAGGTAGAAGTGTGAAACAAGCTCAAGCACAATAAGGCCTCTAGGTTCGGCCAACATAAAAAGGAAGAGGAAAGATTTTGCAAACTTTGTAGTTTTGTAAAAATAAAAAAATAAAAATAAAAAAAAAAAGAGAAGAAGAAGAAGAAGAAGAAGAAGAAGAAGAAGAAGAAGAAGAAGAAAAGCTTTTGATAAACCTTTTGAAAACCTCGAGATTTCAAGAAAAACACAAGAAATAAAACTTGAAAATGGATGCAAAATAATGAAAAAGATAAAGGAAAGCAAGCTACCTTAGTAAGTATTCAAGAGCAAAAACCTTAAACTTTCCTCCTTTTCCCCTTTTTCTCTACTCCTTTCCTTTTCTTCTTCTTGAAATTTTAAATTTTTTCTCCCTTCCAATGGTAATAGCCGAACGCCGTTAAAAATGAAGAGTCCTTCTATAATTTTTTGCCCTTGGCCGAATGGCTTAAAAAACACCTTTGGTCATCTTTTTTTCATGCCAAGTGGTCATGGTCCCCCTTTTCCTAGTCTTGGGGATCAAGTAGCATTCCTATTGGACCAAAATGCCATGTCATGTACCTCTTGCTCCCCCTCTCTCCTAGTCATCCACTTATTCACCAATATGCCATTCTTTTACACTTTTCCAAAAATGGCCTTCATTCTTCCACTTTACTACACTTCTACCTTGGGATATTTCCACATCTATCCTCCAACTTTCATTTATTTCTTATTTA
Organism: Fremontodendron californicum; assembly: GCA_030761205.1. Taxonomy (NCBI): domain Eukaryota; kingdom Viridiplantae; phylum Streptophyta; class Magnoliopsida; order Malvales; family Malvaceae; genus Fremontodendron; species Fremontodendron californicum. The sequence goes on from JAULJL010000026.1 coordinate 3,930,533, forward strand.
TTCCTCCATCATATCCAAACTATTTTTCTTCTCAATTGCACCATTCTCTACAAATCCAAACTTTTAATTTGTGCAATTTAGTCCCTCCATTTTCAATTTCTTCTCCAAACAGATTCTTCTCTTATTCTCCTTGTAATTGATCTTTTCAAATCCATTTCTTTATTGATTTTTCTTCAGATTGAAGTTTCAATTTCATTCAATTTTAAATTTTTTCATGATTCTCCTCGAAATTGAACTTTCAATTTATTCAATTTAGTCCCTCCATTTTTTATTTTTCTTCAAATTAGCTCATCTTTTCATTCTCCTTGTAATTGAGCTTTTTAAATCCATGTCTTTATTGATTATTTTTCAAATTGAACTTTCAAGTTCATCCAATTTAATCACTTCTATAATTTACCTTGAAATCAAAACTTTCAATTTATTCAATTTGGTCCTTCCAACGTTTCCATCTCCTATTTTGCCTTTCTTCAACCCATTTGTCTCAAATTCCATTTCCATTATCTTTAATTTGTTCAAATTAGCCACTTTGTCAACTCAATTTTTCTTTTCCCCCTTTAATTTCAAGTTTTGATTTCTTTCAATTTAGTCCCTACACTACTTCTCTTTAATCTTAACTTCCAATTTTTCCTTTCCATTTTCAATTGTAGCTCTCCAAATATCAAGATTGCTTCATCACTATCCAATTCTCTTTTTAAATCTTGATTTTTCAAAAGTTGACTTTTTTGTTGACTTTGACTTTTGGTAAATTTTGACTTTTTGACTTTGCTCATAACCTTGATCTTGTCCATTGCGCCGAATCTAAATGCAGGGATATTAGGCCATGAAATCGAGGTAAAGTTAGGAATCCGGATTTAAAAGAAGGACAAATCTTGTTTAGGGGTCCGAACAAAATTAGGTGTCTACAACTGCCCCTTTTTTGGCCATTATTGAGAATCAAGAATAGGGCAAAGACAAATAGACAACAATTTTGTCCAAGTGTGGAGGTTATTCGAAAATAGAGGGTTTTTTCATGAAATATAAGGTAAAACATAACTTTAACGGTTTTGATCTTGATGAGAAAATACCTTGACTGCGATACCAAGGCTCGACTTGTTTCAAGGGAATAAGTTCAACTTTAAAAACAAAAAACAACACCTCGGCGGTGATCCCAGAGCTCGACCCATTTTTAAAAACGAGTTTGACTTAAAACAAAAGAAATACGTCAACGACGATTCTGGGGCTCGACCCATTTTAAAAAAAAGTTCGATTTAAAACAAAAAGAAATACCTCGACAGCGATCTTGGGGCTCGACCCATTTGGAAAAAACAAGTTCGATTTAAAAATAAATAAAAAAACCTCGACGACAATCTCGGGACTCGACCCATTTAGAAAAAATGAGTTTGATTTAAAAACAAAAGAAATACTTTGACGACAATCTCGGGGCTCGACCCATTTAGAAAAAATGAGTTTGATTTAAAAACAAAAAGAGATACCTCGATGACAATCTCGGGGCTCGACCCATTTAGAAAAATCGAGTTCGATTTAAAAACAAATGCAATACCTCGATGACAATCTCGGGGCTCGACCCATTTAGAAAAAATGAGTTTAGTTTTAAAACAAAAGCAATACCTCGATGACAATCTCGGGGATCGACCCATTTAGAAAAATCGATTTAAAAACAAAAGAAATACCTTGAAGACAATCTCGGGGCTCAACCCGTTTAGAAAAAATGAGTTTGATTTAAAAACAAAAAAAAATACCTCGACAACAATCTCAGGGCTCGACCCATTTAAAAAAATGAGTTCGATTTAAAAACAAAAAGAGATACCTCGACGACAATCTCGAGGCTCAATCCTTTTAGAAAAAATGAGTTCGATTTAAAAACAGAGGCAATACCTCGACAACAATCTTGGGGCTCAACCCATTTAGAAAAAAATGAGTTCAATTTAAAAACAGAAGCAATACCTCGACGACAATCTCAAGGCTCGACCCATTTAGAAAAAATGAGTTTGATTTAGAACAAAAGAAATGTTCCACAATTCCTACAATGTTAGTCAAACACAAAGATGTTGATGGCATATTTTCCAAATGCATGTTCCCTAGAGGTGAATGCAATTACATGTTTTATGTCCTGAGTTCTAATCCACGATTCCATTGTAATCCATGAATTTTCCTACTCCATTGATGATGTCTTCATTCTTTCCACTGTTTGCCCCATTTAACGAGCTTCCCAGTATTATGGATTTGTGTTTTTTCAAATTTTAGTGGCTTCCAAAACCTCTTCTAAGATTTAACTCTACTCCATAGTAATACCAAGAAATCATTTCATTTAAAGATTTTTATGTTTACTACTAATCACCATTGAAAATTCAATAACATTCAAAATGCTTCACAAAATGTAAGAAAGATGGTATGAAATAGCCAAATGTAATAAAAGAGATGGTAATAACAAGAGTTCATTGCAATAGTATTTCATATAACAAAGAGTGAGTATCAAGAACTTAATAGACAAATGTAAGGTTATAAGTCAACAGATGCCCCGGACGTGGAATATCTTGGACCTTCCTGCTTCAATTCATCTGGGATTTCTTTTTAACTAGCCATTTGCTTGGGTAACTTCTCAGCTTCTGAAGACGTGTTAGATTGAGCCTTGCCCTTTTTCTAAACTTTTGAAATTCGTCCCTTATTTTCACGGAGCATTGATCGTACGATCCAACTTGGCAAGTACTTGGGCTGCCCTTTACGGGTTTTCAACCCAAGTGTCATTTTTCGATTTTAAGTCTTCCTTTTTGAGTTTTCGGTTTAAACCTCTCCTTTTACATTCTTTTTTTCATTTTCTTTTTTCATTCATTCATTTTTCCTTTTTTTTCCTTCCTTATTTTGTTTTTAATTTTTTTTCTTCACTTGATTCTAAGCATAGTACTTCTTCAACTCATCAGCATTTACGAGATTTCTCAAATCATCACCGTCCATCCGGGTTAAGATCAATGCTCCTCCAGAAAAAGCTCTTTTCACCACATAGGGTCCTTCCCAATTCGGAGTCCACTTTCCATGAGAATCTTTTACAATAGAGAGAATCTTCCTCAATACCAACTCCCCCTCACGAATCTGCCTGGGGCGAACCTTTTTATTATGGGCTCGAATCATCCTTTTCTGGTACAACTGCCCATGGAAAATTGCATTAAACCTTTTCTCCTCGCTAAGATTCAACTATTCATAAAGAGCCCTGACCCATTCTGCCTCTTCTAGACCGACCTCCATCAAAACACGAAGGGAAGGGATTTCAACTTTAATGGGTAACACTGCCTCCATCCTATATACCTGAGAAAATGGTGTGGCATCCGTAGATGTGCAAACCTAGGTGCGATATACGTGGAGAGCAAAAGGCAGCTTCTCATGCCAATCTTTATACACATCAGTCATTTTTTCAACAATCTTATTTATGTTCTTATTGGTTACTTCAACTGCCCCATTCATCTTTGGTCGATAAGGAGCTGAATTGTGGTGCTTGATCTTGAATTGAGTGGACACTTCTTTCATCATCTTGTTATTCAAATTGAGAGCATTGATTGAAATGATTCTATCTGGAAGCCTATAGCGACATATAATCTTCTTCTTAATGAACTTGCATACCACTGACCTCGTCAAGTTGGCGTACGACGTAGCTTCCACCCATTTTCTGAAGCAATCTATAACCACGAGGATAAAATGTTGTCTATTTGAAGCTTTTGAGGTAATGGGCCTGATCACATCCATCTCCTACATCGAGAATAGCCATGGAGCCGTCATGATCTGTAATGGTGATGGGGGAACATGAATTTGTCCGCGTAAATATGGTATTTATGGCATTTTCGAGCGTGATCAATGCAATCACCTTCCATTGTCAGCCAATAATACGCCGCCCTCATAATCTGCTTGGCCATCATATAGTCATTGCCGTGAGTACCACATATCCTTCATGGACTTCTTCGAGGATTCTCTTAGCCTCGGCAGAATCGACACACCTCAATAACACTTGGTATTTCCCTTTCTTGTAGAGAATTTCCCCGTCTAAGACAAAACCCATTGCAATTGTCCTCAGGGTTCTCTTATCGTTTTTCGTGGCTTGTTCCGGGTATTGCTGACTCTTGATGTATTGCAAGATGTCGTAATACCAAGGGCGACCATCCGTTTCCTCCTCTATGCTTAAACAATGGCCAGGAGACTCATATATGCTCATCTTGATTTGCACAACCTCAACCCTCTCATTCACTTTAAACATAGTAGCCAAAGTAGCTAAAGCATCAGCCATTCAGTTTTCTTCTTGGGGCAAGTAATTGAAACTTACTTCTTCAAATTTTCTGATCAATCCGGTATGAGTTCCCGATATCAGATCAATTTTGCATCTCGAGTCTCCCATTTCCCTCGCAGTTGGTATATCACCAGAGCTGAATCTCCAAAGACTTCTAATGTCTTAATCTTTCTTTCAACAGCAGCACGAAGGCCCATGGTACATGCTTCTTATTATGCAGTATTGTTTGTGCAATCAAAATCTAGTCTGGCGGTGAAAAGATGATAATCTTTTTCCTGGGATATGAGCACCGCACAGATCCCGTGCCCCATGGCATTTGACACACCATCAAAATATATTTTCCATATTTTTTTCTCGGGGAGAGTCTCATCCTCTTGTGAGACACACATTAAGTCTTCATCTGGGAAGTCAAAATTCAAGGGCTCATAATCCTCCACTTATGTTCTTTTGATTCACATATATAATGTCGTATTTAGAAAGAAAAACTTGCCATCTCGCTATTCTTCTTGAAAGTGAAGGTGCTTCGAATATTTATTTTATGGGATCTAGCTTTACGATCAGCCACGTCGTGTGATACAACATGTATTGTCTGAGCCTTCGGGCAGTCCAGGCTAACGCACAAAAAGCCTTTCTACTGATGAATACTACAGTTTGTACTCTATGAATTTCTTGCTGAGGTAGTAGATAGCATGTTCTTTCTTTCGGGTCTCATCATACTGATAAGTGCTTAAATTCATATATTTTCATATATCAATTCCTTATATTTTATGCTTAGTTCCTTGAAATCCTTGATAGTTTACTATGGTTTTGTGTTTTGTAGGTGTTTTGGAAGATAAGGATTGCTATGGAGTTGAAAAGAGTGAATTTGGACAAGAAATGAAGCTTCAAGAACAAAGGAAAGCTGACTGCCCATCAAGGAGACACTATGTGGCTAAATCTAACCTAAACCTTCCATAAATAAACTAGTGGCTTATCATATACTCTTTATCCATAAAAACCCTTGTTGAAAAACCCACTCCCACACCAAAATGAACCCTAGCGGCAACTTTTATTTCCTTGTGAAGTTGTTCAGCCGCCACTTCCATATTACCATCCATGGGTTGTTTTAATTTGTCCATTGTTATTACCCTAGCTAAAATATATGTTTAATCCTTGTCAAAGTAGGATAAGTGGCTGTCAACTTTTAAATCTTGCATTAATTGCAAGTATCTTTCCTTAAAGCTAATCCTAATCAAAGTAAGAGAACTAAATCAGCTAAGACTTTCCTTGTTTGCATATGCCTTGGCTGCCAAGCTTGTAATCTTTCCTTGTTAAATATGCTTTGGCTGCAAGTCACCCTTCCTTTCCTTAAATTAATTAAACCTTGGTTTCCAAGTATTCCACCTTTTCTTATGAAACATTCTTGAGCCACAAGTCACCTATGGGATGCCCTAAAGTCTGCCTATAAATAGAGACACAAGGGGAAGTTGATTACACACTTCTACATGCTACAATATTCTGATTTCTTCTTTGTTTGAGAGAGTTTGAGAGAACTAGAAGCTGAATAATTAATATTCTTCTTCTTCTTCTTATTTTCTTTTTAATTTCATGTTTATGTTTACAATGCCTATGTTAGGCTAAAGTTTTCTTTTGGTTAAGGGTGATTTCAAAGCTCTAGACATGTTTTGTAATTAATTTTCAGAATCTATCTATCATTGGTTTATTATCAAAATTGCTTATGTTCTTCCATTAAAATTGGTTCATGATATTGTATTGATTTGTTTAGGTGGCCAACTATATATATCTTGATAATTATCTAATGCTAGTTTAGGAGTCTTGATCCTTGTAATTGTCTTGATTTCCTATTTAATAATAACAATTTGTAATTCATAATTATGTTGGGTTTACGGGAATTGCAATGTGGAACATAACCTAAATTAAACAATCCGAGCTTATGTGTTTGTTGCTTAGATCAACTTATCTTTCTCTTCTTATGGCTACTATTACATTAAATCTAGAGAGCTTATTCTAGGTTGTCTACTATTTAGAGATTAAATAGAGAGCTTATTCTATTTAACAATGAACTAAGGAAAGATTGGGGTAACAGAGCTTTTGATAGGATCCAAGATGGCCAATCCCATGGCAATTTCTACATGGGCCAAGATCCAAGAAGATCTAGGAAACATGGCAAGAATGGGTGGAATTTACTTGGGCCATGTTGCAAGTTATTCAACAAAGGCTTCAACATGCAAGATGGGCTTGCGTCCAAGTTTGGTCCATGTGACTCAAGAACACAAGGTGGCACATTAAGAGGGCTTATTTGGGCTTATTTAAAGTCTTGTAATTACTTGGGCTTTTGGGCCTGACTTATGTAAGATGTTCAATAGGCTAATGGGGTCTACCTTCATTAAACTTGTTGGACATCCTTTTTTAATTTATTAGGTTTGGGCTTGAGCATGTTCAGCCCATAATTTAAATAGTCTTTCTTATTAAAATTAGGACTACTTGAATTTACACTTTTAATGGGATTGGGAGTGTGCTTGGCTGATTATTAAGTCTTGTACTTAGGTTAGAAGACCTTGGCTGACAAAGACTTGCATTTGGGTTAGAATACAATAGGTTAGCAGATTAGCTATAAATATATGTCTTAGCCGCCTACTTCAATTATCTTTTGATCAATTAAGTCTAATTTTATTCAGTATGTATTTACTCCCTTTAGTTCTTGACAGAACTTAGGAACTTATCAAAGAATTTTTTCTTTGTGGCGTTCAACCTATCAAACTTTATGTTCTAGAAACAAGCGTTCTTGTGGTCTTCTAGCTTAGCTTATCTAGGTTCTTAGAAACAAGATTTCTAAGGGTTTAAGTTTCAATTGCCTGAATCTTGGCTTTCTTGGGGTTAGGGTATTTCAATTTGTTAGTGGGTTCAAAGGGTTTAACCCCACAGATTCACATCAGTTGGTATCAGAGCTTAGAGACCAATCAGGTCAAATCTTTTTATCTTCTTTACCATAGGGTATTGGAGTTTCTCTCAACTTTTTTATTTTGGGGTTAGGGTATTTCAATTTGTTAGTGGGTTCAAAGGGTTTAACCCCACAGATTCACATCAGTTGGTATCAGAGCTTAGGGGCCAATCAGGTCAAATCTTTTTATCTTCTTTATCATAGGGTATTCGAGTTTCTCTCAACTTTTTTGTTTAAGGGTTTCAGACATTCTTGTCTTAGGGTTATAGCTTTAGGTTTTCTTGCCCTGAGATATAGTTTTTAGGTAGTCTTGCTTTGGGATTTCGTTTCTTGTAATTGAATCAAATCAATCTAACAAGATTTTAGGGTTTTGGGCATTCTTGTCTTGGGGTTATAGTTTTAGGCATTCTTGCCCTAGTGTCGCAACCTAAAGAAAATAAGAAAGCATCGTCTCATCGCGAGACTTTATTATGCATTAGGCGTGACATTGGAGAACAGAGAAAAAGTCGACTTAATCCCTCTTGAAATAAAATGAAGGTTTTGAAAATGACCTTGAAAAAGACATGGAGTCGCCACCAATCTTTTTTGGCTAGGTGTGATCGGCCACCTATTAAAATCGATTTTGAAAAACATTTTAAAATTAATTAAAACATTTTTAAAACCAATTTCAAGTCTGCGTTTAAACTAGAGAAAATCGAAGAATCGGGACTCGGTTACGTGTGGGGAAGGATTAGCACCCCCACAATGCCCGTATAAAATGGTACCTTATTAATCGTGTGTTATCTCAAGTCTCGGTAAAATGTCAGTTTTAAATTTGGTATTTCAAATTAATTCTCAATTTTAAGAAAAAATGATTCCATTTTAATCGAAAATGACACGGAACTTATTAATTCAAAATTTTCCTATATTCCCCGACAAAATAGGCAAAATATAGAAATTTTTATTTATTTGGAAAACTTTCTGATTCATCCTCATTTTTTGAAAGAAAGATATTCCTTTATTAATGATAATTGATGATGTCCGCTCCAGCAAACCCGGTAGAGAACTCATTAATTATTTTAACTCAGGAATATCTTTATTTTTATTGAAAATCATTATCTTTTTTAAAACATTTTAAAAAAATGAATATGAACATGTGTGACATAAATAAAATTACATAGTAAAGTCTAGATAATATAATTCAACCTAAATGATATGATATAATTCAAATGGCATAGCATATTCTAAATGAAATGAAATGATTTAAATAACCTAATATTCTAAATGAAATGAGATGTCCTAAATGACATGAATAAGATTTAAATATATGGTTAAATGACATGGCATATCCTAAATAATATAATCTAAATGACATGAAATATTATCTAAGTGACATGGAATATGAAACATTAAATATTGCTATCTTGATATATGCATGAAAATAAAAATAAAATAATGCATGAACATAGTATATGCTAAATAATGTGACAAGAAGAAATAACTAAATAAAAAGCATAGGATAGTATGAAATATTCTAAAAATCATATAACAAACAATAACCATCATAAAAGGTGAATCCAAATAATAATACCATAGAAAAATATAATAGCAAAAATCACATATTAAATAAAATGCATGAACATGGAAAATGCAATGCATGAAAATGTATTTTTTCCTTTAATTAAAGAAATCCATATATCTAAAAAGATATCCGGCTACCTTAAGAAAATATGTCAAATTAAATTTTCTAAAATCAAAATACTTTGTGATTGTTTGAAAACAATTTTGAAGATCTCGGATTAGAAATAAAACCCTAGCCAAACCCATTTAAAATGGCTCTGATTTCCTAAGTTTAAAATCCCGGACTTGACCATCCTTAACCCAAGGTTTATAAAATCATTTTTAAAGTTTAAAAAGGCTTAGAAACTATCCTAAGACAGCAGCTAAAGCTTCTAACCGACCCCCTCTAAATGCCTTCGCCAAATTCAACCATTGTTTTTCTTTCGAATTCAAATCTACCTTTACTATCCGGTTTTGACACACGATTTTTTAGCCTATTTTTAAAAATTCAAAAAAATCTAAAAAAAGTACTGGAGACTCAAAACATGTAAAAATACACGGGAAAAAATTGGCTTAATTTTCTAATTAAATATGACTTCCCAGAAAAATCGGATAAGTTCGAGTACCTGGTGAAAAACTGTTTTGCCAAAACACATCTTTTTGCCTTTAATAAAATCATTTAAAGATCAAAGTAAAAATGTTGGAGACTCTCCTAAGGACCTACAAACAGTAGCTAAAACATTTAAAAACCTTGGACAAGAATTGGCTAAGTAAAAAAAAAATACAAAGGTAGAATAATCAATTTGATAACCTTTTAATTTTCCACAAGTATGCTCATGTGAGCATGAATTTGAGCCATTGATAGGCCTAAGTCAATAATCATGTGGCATGACATGAAATGCATGAAATACAACAAAGTGAATGCATGAAATGCATGGTTTAAAGCCTAAGTGATATGGGAAATGCATGGCATAGAGAAATGGCCTAGACCTAAGATGAACTTGCATGACATTGAATGCAACCTAGGTTTAGAATGCATGAGATGCTTAATAATGCAAATGTAACTTAGACCTAATGTGTTATGAATATGCATGACAATACTAATATGACCTAAGATCCAAATGGCATAGCAATGCATGGCAATAAACATGAGAAATAATGCAAACATGCCCAAAAATCCAACATGGCCGAATGACCTATCAAAAAAACCTAACATGGAAATGCAAACAAATCAACAAGCAAAAATGAAAATACACATACAAGGCAAACAACATAGGAGTAGCCGAATGGTCATATGGTAAAAATGTGATGCAAATATGGCAACATGCAAAGTGTGATACATGGAACAAAATGCAAAATATAATCAAGAAGAATATAAGGGCCAAAACCTACAAAGAAATATCATTTCATGAAAAAATATAAAAAGAAAATATAGCATAAAAATAATGTAAAGAACATGATCAAAATAAACATAGACATGCAAAGAAAATATGAAGAAAAAACTAGTGAACAAAACAAGGAAAGTTAAGCTCCATGGTTGGTACAAAATGGGCATAGCCTCTCCCCTAACCATAATCACTTGATCTTGTCAAGATCATGAAGCCTTTCCATTTCAAAAAATAAAAAAATAAACCATGCTAATAAACAAAATAGAGGTAAGCTTCATGGTTGGTAAAAATGGGCATAGCCTCTCCCCTAACCATGGTCACTTGATATGTATCAAGATCATGTAGCCATTTCAACCTCTTTTGCTTCATTTTTTGTAAAAATCACAACCTTAAATACTTAAATAAACCTTCTAAAAATCATTTTTCCACAACAACATGCAAAGAAGAAAAAAAGGAAAAAAAATCAAGGCAAGTATTCCTTCAAATTCGGCCAAGCACAAACTTTGTAAAAAAATTGTTTTCAACCATTTTCGATGAAGAAGAAGAGATGAAAACTTAACTAAACATTTTAAAAACTTGATTCCTATGAGAAATTTAGTAGGAAAACAAAGTGGAAAATAGAGAAATCAACATAGAAAACAAGAAGAAAACCATGCTAGAGCTATGTAGAAATGACTACCTTCAAGCTCTCATATTGAAAACCTTTCCTTTTCTCTTTCAAAACCTTTTTTTTTTCTCAATTAGCTCCTGAATTCCAGCCTTCAACCTTGTGAAAAAATTGATCAGCCCCCTCCCCTAATGACTTGGCTGAATGGCATGCCCACCATTGGATGATTTTTGCACTTTTTCTCCTCCAATTTTGGCCCTTAGATTAAGATATTTTCATGACAACATAAAAGTGTCATCTTGCCAATTGATAGCAGCCCTTAAGATGTGCACTCATCCCTTGTAATAACCTCAGCCTTTAGATGAAAATAAAGACCAATCCATGCACTCCCTTGCTTGGCCCTTTGAGTGCCTACCCTTGGATGAGTTTTGCTCTTCTATTCTTGTCCATTGGATGAGGATTCTTTCATGACAACATAAAAATATCATCTTGGCATTTAATCTCAGCCCTTTACATGTGTACTCAGCCCTTGTACATGGCCTAAGCCATTGGATGAAAAGGAACAATCCCATGCACTTCCTTGCTTGGCCGAATGGATGTCCACCTTTGGATGAGTTGTGCTCTTCCATTCTTGGCCATTAGATGAGGGTTCTTTCATGAAAAATAAAAATTTCATCTTGGCATTTAATCTTCTCCATTGAATGGTGTATTCAACTTTTCTACAAGGCACCTAAGCCATTGGATGAAGGGGGACCATTTGCAAGGTACTAGTGGTAGCATGTGAGCTTGATAGTGAATAAGGAATTAAATTGATCAAGCTTCCTTCTTCTCCTCTATGCTGGCTGATCAAAAGAGGTAAAATCCCAGCAATTCCTTCTTCTTTCATATTTTTCTTAATTACAAATTGGCCCCTTTCGGTTTCTTCGGTAAAATGACCATTTTGACCCCCAAACCTAAATAAATAGCAAAGGACTCCAAATTCAAATTTTATTTTTTCAATACTTCTGTAATAATAAAAATTTAAATTCTGGAAGTTTTCAAAATTTTCTTAGTCCATTTGCTATTTATTTCAGATTTATTTCCAAAATTGCCCCTTAATGCACCCGAACTTTTGTCATTTTGTAAATGAGCTCTGAATCCAGATTTTTATTCACCAATCTCTTCCAAATAATTTAAAAGTGTGATCTGGAAGTTTTCAAAATTTTTGGATCTCATTTGCTATTTTTACGGGATTTATCTGCTTGAATTTCTACATAGGGGACTTGGGATTTGGCCATTTTGTAAACGAACTCCAAATTCAGATTTTCTTTCGCCAATCTCTTCCAAATAATTTAATAATGAGATCTGCAAATTTTTAGAATTTTTGGAACTCATTTGCTATTTTGTCGAGATTTATCTCTTTGAATTTTTGCATAGTGGGCCCAGGATTTGGCCATTTTGCAAACGAACTCCGAATAAAGATTTTCTTTTGCCAATATCTTTGTTATGATTTAATAATGAGATATGCAAATTTTCATAATTTTTGGAGTTCATTTGCTATTTTTCCCAAATTTTCCAATTTTGCCCTTTTACCTTTGAGGCCCGGTTTTGCTCAAAACAAGTTCGATTTTCAGATTTTCTTCAAACTGAGCCTTGGGCTATCCTTATTTAATCACTCCTCATTAATTAGGGGCTTTATTCTTTCTGAATCGGGCCATTTCTATAATTCTTCCAAATTTCACCGAAATCCACCAAAAACCCTAATTCTCGATTTTCATCCGAATTGACTTTTCTTTCAGTTTTTCTTTCAAGTAGCCTTCCATTACTCGTAGGTAGTGTTTATCTTTCATTTGGAACCTTCAATTCTGACCAATTTGATCGTTTAAGCACTTTTCCCCAAATTTCTCGAACTAGGGTTTTCTTTCTATTAAATCTTTGTAACCCAACTTCCGAACTCCATATCTTTCAATGTAGACCTCGGATTATCAAAATTATTTCACCATTTTTCAATTGAACTTCAAATCTTGATTTTGAAAGTGGGTTGACATTTTTAGTAGTTCACTTTTTGGGGTTGACTGTTTCGAGGTTGACTTTTTCAAGATTGACTTTTTTTGTCTGCTTTCTTAACTAAGTCACGGAGTACCACCTGTAGGATGAGAAAAGTCTTTTTGCATTCTGAACATCAATTTAGGAAGAAAACATACTTGTCTTATTGATCTGGACAAAATTAGGTGTCTACACCTAGGTTATAGTTTTTAGGCAGTCTCATTTGGGTTTCGTTCTTGGAAGTTGGTTTAGATCAAGAATCTATTTCTTGTGTTCTTGATCTTCTAAAATTCGTTCTTTGTCGTTCTTGATCATTCTTGATCCGTTCTTGAAAAAAAAATCGAAAATTGAAAAGATAGTTCGACTAGTTCAAAGAAAGAAAAAAGAAAGTAATCCGAGATTTCAAGAAAATCAAGAAAGTCTCGAGGAAAAAAAAAAGAAAACAATTCTAATAGGAAGAAAGAAAAAGAAAAAGAAAGATTGAAAAAAAGAGGAAATAATCAACATTCATCTTTTTTTTACTAACCAAAGTTGTTTTGCAGCAACTTTAAGATGTCTCTCACATGTGGCGACGAAGTAAAGTAGGCTCTGTAAGAGATGAAAGAGTTCACTTTATTGTTTGGGAGGTTTGTGCAACAAGAGGAAGAAAATTGGAGAACAAAAAAGAGAGAAAAAAGAAAGAAAAAGAAAGTGAGGTGGCTGCAAATTAAGAAAAGCAAGAGGAAACATAGAGTAAAAAAAAAGTGAAAAAGAAATAGAGATGGCTGAAAATAAAGACACAAGAGAGGAGCCACTAGTTGAAAAGGAGACAATTCCAGCCGAAGGAAATAAAGAATTTCATAATTTTTCTGATGCAAAAGAGAGTAAGGTTCTTATTCTTGATGCTTCTAACCAATATCTTCCTATTTTGCCTGTTTCTTTGTTGAAGGATTGTAAGGATTTATTTTTGGAGGAGTTGTAGGATGGGTTGCAACCTATAAACGGCATTGTGCATCACCTTGATTTAGTACCTAGCACTGTCATTCTCACACACAAGGCTAAGATTCGATGGTGAACTTTTTCGAGGAAAGGGGGAATGATAGGATCCAAGATGGCCCTATCCCATGGAAATTTCTATATGGGCCAAGATCCAAGAAGATCTAGGAAACATGGCAATAATGGGTGGAATTCACTTGGGCCATGTTGCAAGTTATTCAAGAAAGGCTTCAACATACAAGATGGGCTTGCATCCAAGTTTGGTCCATGTCATTCAAGAATACAAGGTGGCACATTAAGAGGGCTTATTTGGGCTTATTTTAAGTCTTGTAATTACTTAGGCTTTTGGGCCTGACTTATGTAATATGTCTAATAGGCTAAGTGGGGTCTCCCTTCATAAAACTTGTTGGACATCCTTTTTAATTTATTAGGTTTGGGCTTGAGCATATTTAGCCCATAATTTAAGTAGTCTTTCTTATTTAGATTAGGCTAGTCGAATTTACACTTGTAATGGGATTGGGAGTGTGCTTGGCTGATTATTAAGTCTTGCACTTAGGTTAGAAGACCTTGGCTGACAAGGACTTGCATTTGGGTTAGAATACAATAGGTTAGCTGATTAGGGTTATTGTAGGGAGGCTATAAATATATGTCTTAGCCGCCTACTTCAATTATCTTTTGCAAACGAACTCCGAATCCGGATTTTTCTTTTGCCAATCTCTTCCAAATAATGTAAGAATGAGATCTACAAATTTTTAGAATCTTTGGAACTCATTTGCTATTTTTTTGGGATTTATCTCTTTGATTCCATATAGTGGGCCTGGGATTTGGCCATTTTGGAAACAAATTCCAAATCAAGATTTTCTTTCACCAATGTCTTCAAAATGATTTAAGAATAAGATCTACAAATTTTTAGAAGTTTTGGAGTTCATTTTCTATTTTTCCCAAAATTTCCAATTTTGCCCTTTGCCTCCGAAGCCCGATTTTGCTCAAAACAAGTCCGATTTTCAGATTTTCTTCAAACTGAGCCTTGGGCTATCCTTTTTTAATCATTCCTCATTAATTATGGGCTTTAGTCTTGCCAAATCGGGCTATTTCTGTAATTCTTCCAAATTTCACTAAAATCCACCAAAAACCCTAATTCTCGGTTTTCTTCCAAATTTACTCTTCTTTCAGTTTTTCTTTCAAGTAGCTTCTCCATTACCCATATTCAGTGCTTATCTTTCATTTGGAACCTTCAATTTCGACCAATTTGATCGTTTAAGCACTTTTCCCCAAATTTCCCGAACTAGGGTTTTCTTTCTACTAAATCTCCGTAACCCAACTTTCGAACTCCATATCTTTCAATGTAGACCTCAGATTATCAAAATTCTTTCACCATTTTTCAATTGAACTTCAAATCTTGATTTTGAAAGTAGGTTGACTTTTTCAGTAGTTGACTTTTTAAGGTTGACTTTTTCGAGGTTGACATTTTCAAGATTGACTTGTTCTGTCAGCTTTCTTAAAATAAGTCATGGAGTACCACTTGCAGGATGAGAAAAGTCTTTTTGCATTCTGAACATCAATTTAGGAAGAATGTTTTAGTGGTCCGAACAAAATTAGGTGTCTACAGCTGCCCCTCTTTGGCTATTGCTGAGAATCAGGAATCAGGCAAAGATAAATAAACACTAATTTTGTCCGGTTAGTGAAATCACATGTGAAGAGAAAAAGAAAGGGGTTTTCATTTCTCATTTTTTCATTTTTTTTCATTTTTTCATTTTTTTTCATTTTCTTCAATTTTTTTTTGGGAAGGTGTAAATTGAAGATTTTATCCTTAAATTGAGTTCCCTGACTAATCAAGGCTCGACCCGTCTTAAGGAAACGAGTGTGATTTTAAAACAAAATATTTCTACGGTAAATCTCGAGATTCGACTCATTAGAAAAGAAGAACTAGTTCAATTTTAAAACAAAAGAAAAATACCTCGACTCATTTTGGGAAGCAGAACGAGTTCGATTTGCAATGTGATGACTTAGGTGGAACCAATCTAAAATGCCAACTTCACTAGGCTTAATCATTTTGTGCCAGCTTCATCGGGCTTAATCACATCTAACGTGCCAACTTCACTGGGCTTAATCATTTTGTGCTAGCTATATTGGGCTTAATCAAATCTAAAATGCCAACTTTACTGGGCTTAACCATTTTTGTGCCAGCTACATTGGGCTTAACCAAATCTAAAATGCCAACTTTACTAGGCTTAACCATTTTTGTGCCAGCTACATCGGGCTTACTCATATCTAACGTGCCAACTTCACTGGGCTTAATCACCTTTTATGCCAGCTATATTGGGCTCAACCACATCTAACGTGCCAACTTCACTGGGCTTAATCACCTTTTATGCCAGCTATATTGGGCTCAACCACATCTAACGTGCCAACTTCAACTGGGCTTACACCCTTACCGTGCCAGCTTCGTCGGGCATAAACAACTCTAACATGCCAAATTTTGTGGGCTTAATTCCTTTTATGCCAGCTTCGTCGGGCTTAAGCATCTTTAGCATGCCAACTTTACTGGGCTTAATTCCTTTTATGCCATCTACGTCGGGCTTATTCACCTCTAACATGCCAACTTTACTGGGCTTAACTAACTAAAATGCCAACTTGAACTGGGCTTACACCCTTTTTAGGAAACCTATCTTTTTTTCCTTTGTGTCTTTTCAATGCTTGGTGAATGTAATGATCAAATGTATGGATGCAAAACCAATGTAACTTGCAAAAATGCATATGCACATGTTCATTATATGATGCATGAATGCTTACGACACCATTTCACATTAAGAGAATGTTAAGAGGATTGATCTCCCCTTTTTCCTCGTGTCTTGACGAGGTTTCCTATTGGAGGGAGTGATTCCTGCCCCTTGTCTATATTTTCCAATTCATCTTGTTGGAAGAAATCGCATGGTTTCGTATTCCCAACTTGTCCTTGCCTCAACCTATTCCGTCTTTTCAGTTATCTGGTCAAAACCAAAACACAGAGTTAAACTTCATTCAAACTCAAAATTTCATGCCGCTGAACAAAAAGAACTTTTTGCTAGAGCATATCCACATCTCAATTTTAGTTTGTTCTTCCTAAGTCATGTCAATTTTATTTCTTCCAAAACATATGAAATTGAAGTCTTTCAAAAATTGGTGATCATCATTAGAGACATTTCTAAGTGAAATGGGAAATCAGCTTAACTTTTCGAGTGATTTGAACGGTTTAATGCAACAAGGTCAATGGGCTAATGTAATAAGGTCCAGATTGTCTAGGAAGGCTTTTCATCTTGATAAAGAGGAGAAGGTGAATGTCTTTTTGTCTCGGCTCATGAGTAAGTTTTCTCAAAACATGAATTCCTTAAAACCAATTTTTTTTTTTTTTGGAAAAAGTTTTAATTAGATCTCATCAATCCTCCAATCTCTAAATATGGCACTTTGATAAATGTTAACCTTAGCCATGTTAGGTTCCATGTTGGAAGGAAAAAGGTTTAACTTTCAAAATCAATTCCAAAGAAAATGCTATCTTTTTTGTATGTCTAGGAGTTCCTTGATGCTCTTTGTATTCCTCAAACTGATGGTTTTGGCAATATCAATGTGTGGCATTAGAATTTCTTCTTATTCTTCTCTAGACTGCCCGTTTTTTGGGTTTTCACCTTAGAGCTTCATTGTTTCTCTTTTTCCTTATTGTTTCACTATGTATCTGAGAATTCTAAATTCTTCCACAATGAAATGATAATTTGATGAGATAGGATGGGATAAAATCTAAGGAGAAACTTTTCAAGTTAAATATCCACACTTGATCAAAATGGAGTTTAAAAACACGTAACGTAGGCCATGGTTCGGGGTTCAAAAGAAAGGATAAGTAGGTTCAAAATATGTGTTTGAGGGTAATCAGATCAAAGATCATTTCTTGAGGAGGATTCCCTTTTAAACATTTGTCCCTTTTGGACTTTTCTTTCCTTCTTTTGAGTTTTGCTTCTCTTCTTTTTTTATTCTTGGCTTTCAATTTGCCATTATTTCACACATTTTATTGTGTGTTTCTTTCCTGGCTTTCAATTCGCCATCTTTTTCTTTTTTTTTCCTTTTTTTTTTCTTGTATCTCCACTTTGACAGAGTGAGCTCGTACTTGTTTGGGAGCTCAATTTGCTTTGTTTCTTTCTCCCAGTCGAGACTTATTTCACCATGATTTTTTTGAGAAAATTCTTCCTCGTATTTACTCCCCAATGTGGAGAGTGATCCTTGATCAGGGTTCAAAGAAAAAAGAATTCCTTAAGCTCAAAAAGGGTGACTATGGATAATTTCTCTTTGTGAAAAGGATATGAAATATGGCCATTTCTCATATCAAGTATGAATATTCTCCTTGAAAAGCAATCCTCAGGGGGAATATATAATCAGAATTTCATTTTGCATTTGAAATCATTCGAATTCTCACATTCATGATGTCAACATATTTCTTCTTTTTTCTTGGTTTTTTTTTTTTTTTGCTGCATGCCCCAAAAATTCATGCATGATTCATTTTCAACCACAAATGATGCCTCATTTTGATTTACCATTGAAGTGAAGATCTTTTGGTTTGCTAGAATCCTGCTGTGAAGGAACATCTCAGATTTTATCTTTGAGCTTCTCGTTAAATGAACTTGTTTGGGTTTCAATTTCTTCAAAGTGTTTCCAACACATGGGAAAGAAAAGAAAGGTGTTCTGGTTCATCTTTTGGTTCATGTGCTCATAAATTAAGGTCTGGGAAAAGGCTTAGAAACTTGGCATTTGAATTCTTTCAAAGGGATTAGAAGGTTTTGAATCTTTGAGTTTTTGCTATGATTTGTAACATGGCATAACTTTAACACATATCAAACCACCTAACCTAGATGTTTTGGAAGATTGTCATGTTTGCTTGACTTTCAAGAAATCCAAGAAAGAATTTTTCAAAATTTCATTACTCATGGCCTTGATAAAGGTTATTCTTTGTGGTTTTTCAGTGGTATTTATTCAACGTGTTTCCTAAGAATCCATCCCCCATGATGATCACCCATTCTTTCGAAACTTATTTCACTATTCAAAGGAATATCCTTTTATTTTCAAAATAGAAAATTATCCGTATGGACCTTTATTTTCAGCCTTTTTTGTTTTTTCTTTCACAAATCATATAAACAAGACTTAAGAAGAATATTAAAAACTTCAAATGAGATATGATGTATGATGCTTGCAATTTAAAGTTCATTCATTTCAAACAAATTGAAAGTAAATATAAAGCTTAAAACAAGGTTAAGGATTGCCCCTGACTGGCATGCTACCCTGAGAACACATGATCCCTAACCCCATCGTCCTTGATGAGCATCCATGAGCTCTTTGAACTTTGTTGGGTTTACATCAATTACGGCCTGAACTTTGTCTTTGAATGTAGTGCAATTCTCCGTGGAATACCCTTTAACCCCGCTGTATACTCGAATGTGGTATTAGGATCATACCATTTTGGGTAAGGAGACTTCCTGGGTTTTGCTGGTACCACGAAGATCATTTGGCTTTATGAAAGAAGTTCTGTGTATGTCATCGGACTTTAATGGTACACCTTTGCCTTCTTTTTCTTACTACTATGAGAACGGACTGAACTAAACTCCAAATCATTTGGCATGACGAAATTCTGAGGTGATGTGAAAGGCTTTGAAGCATGATGATGATCGTGCTGAATGCAATGGTCAACACAGGATCGGGGACGTAAATAACCACCAAAAAGATCATCTTGCATTGCACTGAACCCTCTTTTATTTCTGCCTTCAACATTTACCACTTGAATATGCCTCTTTCTTTATCCCATCCTCAATCCTATCCACTACGAACAATATATTTGCAAATTCTGAAAAGACATTGCCAATCAACTTGTCATAGTATGGATATGGGAGGGTATCACAAACAAAGCATTCATTTCTCTATCAGTAAGAGGTGGTTGAACTTGCAAGGGCACATCTTTCCATCTACGAGCATATTCTTTGCAGTTCTCATTGGGCTTCTTTTTCATGTTCTGGAGTGCCAAATGATCTGGAGCCATTTCCAACATGTGCTCGTAATGTTTCAGGAATGCCCGGGCTAAGTCTCTCCATGTATTCACCTGGCCTTTTTTCAACTGACAGTACCAATTAGATGCCCCTCCTGTTAGGCTATATTGAAAAACATGGATAAGCAATTTCTCATCATGTGCATGCCCCACCATCCTACTACAATATGCGACAAGTGGGTTTTGGGGTTATTAAGTCTATCGTACTTTTCGAATTCCGGAACCTTGAATTTTGGCGGGATAACTAGATTAGGGATCAAAATAAGCTCTCCTACACTTACTTCATCTCCACCTTCAACAACTCGAATCCTTTCCTCTAACAGCTGATACTTCCTTTGGGAATCTGCCGACTCAGCCCCATTCGACTCAACCATTTTCAACTTTTCCTGTTCAGCTAGATCATCTAAGTTCAAGATGTTGCTGGGATTAATTGTATTCTGGCCATCCAACATCATGACTTCAATCTGATCCTTTTGTGCCTCTAACCCTTCTCTGGCCACTAAGTTTTTAGTGTATCCCTTTTCCATGATTGCGGACATCAGCTCCATCAGTTTAGCCATCTGATCTCTAGATTCTGTTTGAGATTTTGCAAACTGTTCGTGTGATTCTTCTTGTGCCTTTTCTATTCTTTCCAATCGGGTAACTTGGTCATTCTCCATAGCACCAGCCTGTATTAAAAAAAGTACTCAGTTCTTCTTGTACCTCTGATTTGAAATGGAAATTCTTTCAAAGATTCTTAAAACCAAGCCAATTTCCGTTTTATTCTTCCAAATGTGTGACATGATGAATGAGCCAATGAATGTCATTTGATGTAAAAAAAAATGATGCATGGACATATACAGTGGAAACATGCTAACCATGTATGTAATAAAAGCAATGATGCCAATATGATGCAAGCAAAGAATAATAAAATCAGTGCATGGATATATGCCATAAATGACTATGTATGTTCCAGATGTATTTTCCAATAAATGACCCTATGAATGCAACACGATATCAATATGATGCATGTAAAGAATAGATAAATGAACATATACAGAGAAATCATGCTGACTATGTATGTCATGAATGCAACCTGATGCCACCAAAATGCCTGTATGAATGAAATATATGGTATGACAAATAATTGATTGGATGCCAAAATGCAAAAGAGAAAGATATCACGGAGGAAATAAGAATCGGAGGAACTTAATCATCAACATCTCATAAATTTGAAACATAACCAATTCATTCCCATATCAATGTTCACAAGGTATAAACCATGTTTACAAAATCTGAACAGTGATTAGAACTATCTTTACAGGCAATTTATTTTTCCTAACATCCTAAGGCTATAAGAGCCGGCTACTGAAAAGAGTGAAATCCTATTTCATCATATCAAACCGAAGTCTTTCTATATCATTGCCGTAAATCTCCTAATCCAAATTACCCTTTCCCAGTCCTCTATCAATCAGTGTCGTTGGATCCAACCACTTGGCATCTATAAGAGACTGTACTTTGTTATTAATTGCATTGCAGTGCTCAATGCTATGCCCAACAGTTCCACAGTGATAATCACATCTTTTATTCGGATTATACCACTTGGGGTATGGTGGTGACAGGGGTTTCAACGGTACATAGGCAACTAGGTGATTTCGGACCAATATAAGGAAAAGCTCTTGATAGCTGATTGGAATGGAATCAAAATGCCTTTGGGTTTTATCTCGGCTCTGTTTCTTAGTCATACAGGGCCTAGGAATTAGGGCACTTGATGGTGGCACTAAGGTTCGAACGTGGAGTGTTTACATGGGGAGATGGCGAAAAAACAAGGCCAGGGTATGGATTCGGACACGGGGCCTTTGGAGGTTGTACATAGCTAGAGGTTCCTATCCTAAATGCTGGATAAGGTGATTGATGAGGGCAAAAATATGAACTGCCAATTGGTGGTGATGGAATGGGACCTAGAGATCCCGTATTGGTCATCCCAGTGGACAATTGAGCCATAGTAGGGTAGGGATACTGGTTTGGACTTAGAGCGGTTTGCAGGTATGGTACAAGATCCGAGATTTCTGTCTTCGGTATCAGGCTCTCTGGTTTAATCATTTTCATGATTTATCCATAATTTCATCAGGGTTGGAACCTTTGTAACATTAACAAGCACAGGACCTAGCAAGGATTGTATGTTTTGGACCTGAAGGCTTTGGTTGATCCAAAAGTGATGAAGAACCCTGAGAAAATCCCCCCTTACTCTTACCCATATCCTCAATTATTTTAATCAATTTGGCGATTTGTTCTTTCACTTCCCGGATTTCATGTCCAAACTCCTCTTGATTGCGTTCCAAAGCATCCAACCCTTGCTCCGATTCTTTCCTCATATCTCGAACCCTTTTCATGCAAATGAAGATGTCATTATTATGAGATCAAGAATAAAATTATGAATGTACATGCTCTATTCACATATGCATGAATGTGATGATGATTGATGCATGAAATATACAAAATGCGAAGATGCTTGAGGGGATGAATTTTCATATTTTCAACTGCTTGCATGTCATGCAAAAATGCAAATGAAAAGATCTAGAAAAAGAAGATTCTAACATTACCTTTTTTATTTTTTCTTCTTTCTATTTTTTTGAATTTTCTTGACAACTACACTTTTTTTTGACATTTTTTCATTTTCTCAAAAGTTAAACTAAAAAGAGATTTTTATTATCCTTACCTCACTACTCAACTACAAAAGAATTTTTTCATCATTTTCTCCTCATTTTTTATTTCCGTTATTTTTACCTTTTAAAGAGAAAATATATTTCTATCATCTTTTTTTTTTTCCAATTCCTTGTAAGGCAACAAAAGAGTGGAATAATTAATGCAAAGTAAGAAAATTAATGAACATGTGCCCCAACAGTATCTACTTGTTTAGGCATCATGGTACCTTGGGGCGGGGTATTAAGCTTATTACAGGCGATGTACGTTTATCGTTGCCTGACCTATAATGCTTATTCAGAATGTAGAAATAAATAGCAAAAGATCGGAAGCATTCCTCCATGTGTTCCTAGCTTTGGTGCATCTAACGAAAATCTGGCATAGCATCGCCTAGGTTCACTATATGAGGGTGAATCGATTCTAAAGGCTCCTAATTGTTCCTCACTGTCGTCGGTGAAGGCTAGTAAGGCACCCCGATAAAAGCGGGTTCAATTCGTTAGAGTATATTTTCCTAAGCCCATACGGAGGACCATCACGAAGACATCAGGTACTTTATACTCCAAAAGTGTTTTACTAGCCCATACGAAGGATCATCACGAAGGCGTAGTTACTTTACTCCCACTTAAAAGGACGGAACCCGGATAGAGAGTTCATGTTATGCAAATGCCAATATAGTGTGTGCGGAGGAACAACAAACCTTTCACCACCTATTCTACACCCCTTTATCCTAAATACCCCAATAATTTATTAAAACAACAATCAAGAATAGTGTAACGCATTAACCAACAAGCAATAGTAATATACAACATTAAATAACTAGAAAACAATAATAAAATGCATATGAATGAATATGAAAAAATTTAAAACATTTTATTATTTTCAAAATTCTCCTTTATTTTAAAAAAATATGGAAATTAAAATTAAATACCAATTAAACCAACAAAACTGAGACTTTGGTAACACACGACTAATTCTAAGCCTGACTCTCTTATCTCCTCAGTGGAGTCGCCAAGCTATCGCAACCTAAAAAAATTACAAATCATTGTCTCATGGCAAGACTTTATTATGCATTAGGCGTGACATTGGAAAACAGAGGAAAAGTCGACTTAATCCCTCTTGAAATAAAATGAAGGTTTTGAAAATGACCTTGAAAAAGACATGGATTCACCACCAATCTTTTTTTGCTAGGTGTGATCGGCCTCCTATAAAAACTAGTTTTGTAAAACATTTTAAAATTAATTAAAACATTTTTAAAACCAATTTCAAGTATGCGTTTAAACCAGAGAAAATTGAAGAATCGGGTTCGGGACTCGGTTACGTGTGGGGAAGGATTAGCACCCCTACAAAGCCCGTATAAAACGGTACCTTATTAATCGTGTGTTAGTCTCGGTAAAAAGTCAGTTTTAAATTTGGTATTTTAAATTAATTCTCAATTTTAAGAAAAATGATTCCATTTTTAATCGAAAATGACCCGGAACTTATTAATTCAAAATTTTCCTATATTCCCCGACAAAATCGGCAAAATATAGAAATTTTTATTTATTTGGAAAACTTTCTGAATCATTCTCGTTTTTTGAAAGAAAAATATTCCTTTATTAATGATAATTGATGATGTCCCCTCCAGCAAACCCGGTAGAGAACTCATGAATTATTTTAACTCGGGAATTATTTTTATTGAAAATCATTATCTTTTTCAAAACATTTAAAAAATGAATATGAACATGTGTGACATAAATAAAATGACATAGTAAAGTCTAGATAATATAATGCAACCTAAATGATGTGATATAATTCAAATGGCATAGCATATTCTAAATGAAATGAAATGATTTAAATAACCTAATATTCTAAATGAAATGAGATGTCCTAAATGACATTAATAAAATGTAAATGATATGGAAAATTTAAATGACATAGCATATCCTAAATAAGATAATCTAAATGACATGGAATATTATCTAAGTGACATGGAATATGAAACATTAAATAAAGCTTCTAGACACCTAATTTTGTCCGGACCACTAAAACAGGTATGTTTTCTTCCTAAATTGATGTTTCATAATGTAAAAAGACTTTTTTCATCCTGCAGGTGGTACTCCGAAACTTAGTCTAAGAAGGCGAGCATAAAACGTCAAACTTGAAAAAGTCAACCCTAAAAAGTCAACCTTAAAAACTCAACTACTAAAAAAGTCAACCCATTTTCAAAATCTAGATTTGAAGTTCAATTGAAAAATGGCGAAAGAATTTTGATAATCCAAGGTCTACATTAAAAGATATGGAGTTCAGAAGTTGGGTTACGGAGATTCAGTAGAAAGAAAACCCTAGTCCAAGAAATTTAGGGAAAAATGCTTAAACGATCAAATTGATCGAAATTGAGGGTTCCAAATGAAAGATAAGCACCGACTACGGGTAATGGAGAAGCTACTTGAAAGAAAAATTGAAAGAAAAGTCAATTCGGAAGAAAACCGAGAATTAGGGGTTTTGGTGGATTTCGGTGAAATTTGGAAGAATCACAGAAATAGCCCAATTCGGTAAGACTAAAGCCCCTAATGGATGAGGAGTGATTAAACAAGGATAGCCCAAGGCTCAGTTTGAAGAAAATAAAAAAATCGGACTTGTTTTGAGCAAAACTGGGTTTCGGAGGCAAAATGGCAAAATTGGAAAATTTGGGAAAAATAGCAAATGAACTCCAAAAATTTTGAAAAATTGCAGATCTCATTCTCAAATCATTTCAAAGATATTGGCAAAAGAAAATCCGGATTCAGACTTCGTGTGCAAAATGGCCAAATCTCAGGCCCACTATGTAGTAATTCAAGCAGATAAATCCCGAAAAAAATACCAAATGAGTTCCAAAAATTATGAAAACTTCCAGATCATACTTTTAAATTATTTGGAAGAGATTGGTGAAGAAAATCTGGATTTGGAGCTCGTTTAAAAAATTGTAAAGTTTGGGAGCACAAAAGGGCAATTTTGGAAGAAAAAATCCAAATAAATAGCAAATGGGCTCGAACAATTTTGAAAACCTCCTGAATTCAATTTTTTATTATTTTTAAAGTATTGAAAAAAGAAAATTTGAATTTGAAGTCCATTTGCTATTTATTTATGTTCGAGGGGCAAAAAGGTTATTTTATCCAAGAAACTGAAAAGGGCTTTTCTTGCCTTTTAAAAAAATGAAGCATGGGCTAAAAGATGAGGGGTCAGCCGGCCAAGGCCCAATGGTGGGCAAATATTTTTTTATTTTTAATCAAAAGGCCAACAATGAAGAGGAAGGTAGTTATTTTTTGATCAAGCCTTTGTAATTGAGCCACATGGACCAATGCATGAAGAGGGAGAATGTCAACATAATAGCTTAAGATTCTTGAATAGCTGTAATTGTGGATAGCTGATTACCTAATCTAAGGGTGATAATTTCACATTTTAAGCATCTTGGATCAATAGCCTTTGGATCAAAATTGGTTTGAAAAAAAATGACAACATCCTAGCTATCTAACAAGCCATTCGGCCAATACAAGGTGAAGGGAGTCTCTCTTTCATTTTCATCTATTCACTCTCTTGTTTGGCTGATTTTCTCTCCATTTTTGAAAGGCAAAAAGAAAAGTTTAGAAAAGAAAAGAAAGTTAGAAGAGAAAAGCTTGCAATATAGCTTCTAGAGGTTGCTTTAAGCACTATACTCTTGCACTTTCCTTGATTTTCCATTCTTGATTTGCTGTTTTCATTTGATATTTGGTGAGTTTCTTTTGATTTTGATTTTAAAATAAGTGTTTTTAAGCTTTCTTTTCAAGTTCTTCCTTCATGCTTTCTTGAAAAACTATGAAAAATCAAATTTTTTTTTATTTTTCTTTAAGTGGTCGAATGGCCTTTTTTTTTTTAATGGTTTCTGTTTTGCTTTTGTTTCATGTTGTTAGTAGTGTCTAACATGTTTTTGATATTTCATATCTTCTTCAAATAACAAAATATGTAGCTTGTTCTAATGTTGTTGCTTATTTACCTCTATTATTGATTCTTTCATCTAGTATTCATGTTTATTTTTCTTGTTTTTACATTTTTAATTTTCTGTTTTCAACATTTTTGTGTTGTTCATGATTTGCATTTTACTATGCTAAGTGTTTGTGAAAATGTCTAGTCTTGTGCATGCCTTTACTTCATGTTTACATGGTTTAACATGTTTCTTTTTTATCTTTGCATATTAGTATGTCATGTGTTTGTGAAAATGTCATGCTAGGATTCCATCACATTGAGCATATAGACCATTCGGCTCCTCCTTTTTTTATGCTTTGCATGTGCATTTTCATCATGCTAGTTGATAGGTTTGAAATTTCATGATATTTGGTTGTGTATTTTGTTTAAGCATGCTATATGTTTGTGTTATTGCCATGCATTCTTTAGGTTTAGGATTGCTTTGCTTTGCCATGCATATTCATGCATTTTAGACCTAGGTTGCATTAAATGCCATGCAAGTTCATTTAGGTCTAGGCCATATTATTCATTCCATGCATTTTTCATGTCATTTAGATTTTAAATCATACATTTCATGCATTCAATTTGCTGTGTTTTCTTGCATTTCATGTCATTGCCATATGATTTATGACTTAGACCAATCAATGGTTTAAAGTCATGCTCATTTTGAGCATACTTGTGGAAAATTAAAGAGTTGTCAAATTGATTATTCTACCTTTGTGATTTTTTTTTTTTTTTTACTTAAGCCAATTTTTTTCTAACTTTTCAAAAGTGTTAGATACTGTTTGTGAGTCTTTAGGAGAGTCTCTAACATTTTTACTTTGATTTTTAAATGATTTTATCAAATGCAAAAAAATGTGTTTTGGCAAAACAATTTTTTTTCACCCAATACTCATACTTTCCCGATTTTTCTGGGTAGTCATCTTTAATCAAAAAATTAAGCTGATTTTTTCCCGTGTAGTTTTACATGTCCTAAGTCTCCATTATTTTTTTTAGAGTTTTTTGTATTTTTAAAACTAGGGTAAAAGATTGTGCTTTAAAACTGGACAGTAGAGGCAGAATTGAATTTCAAGGAAAATCATTTTTCTGTTTTGGTTAAGTTACTTAGATGGGGCTGATTAGGAAGTTTAGCTACTGTCTTAGGGTAGTTTCTAAGCCTTTTTAAACACTAAAAATGATTTTTTTAAAACCTCGGGTTAAGGGTGGTCAAGTCCGGGATTTTAAACTTAGGAAATTAGAGCCATTTAAAAAGGGTTTAGCTAGGCTTTTATTTTTTAATCAAGTTTTCCAAAATTGTTTTCAAACAATCACAAAGTATTTTGATTTGTAGAAAATTTAATTTGATATATTTTCCTAAGGTAGCCGGATATCTTTTTAGATATACGGATTTTCTTAATTAAGGAAAAAATACATTCTCATGCATTGCATTTTCCATATTCATGCATACTATATAATATGTGATTTTTGCTATGATAATTTTAATGGTGTTGTTATTATTTATTATTTATATTTTGATGTTATATTGTTTATTATATGGTTTTGAATATTTCATGATATCCTATGCTTTTTATTTAGTTATTTATTTTTGTCATATTATTTAGCATATACTATGTTCATGCATTATTATTTTCATTTTTATTATCATGCATATTATATGATAGCATTATTTTATGTTTCATGTCATTTAGATCATATGTCATATCATTTATATTTGCCATGTCATTTAAATCATTTTATTCCATTTAGAATATATCATGTGACTTAGGATATTTCATTTGATATAGAATATATTATGTTACCTAGGTCATTTCATTTCATTTAGAATATATTATGTCACTTAGGATATTTTATTTCATTTAGGATATATCGTATGACTTAGGATATTACATTTCATATAGAATATATCATGTTACCTAGGTCATTTCATTTTATTTAGAATATATCATATGACTTAGGATATTTCATTTCATTTAGAATATGCTAAGACATTTAAATTATATCATACCATTTAGGTTGCATTATATTATCTAGACTTTGCTATGCCATTTTATTTATGTCACACATATTCATATTTTTTTAAAATGTTTTGAAAAAGGTAATGATTTTCAATAAAATGAAGATATTCCCGAGTTAAAATAATTCATGAGTTCTCTACCGGGTTTGCTGGGGAGGATATCATCAATTATCATTAGTAACAGAATATCTTCTTTAAAACGAGAATGATTCGGAAAATTTTCCAAAATAATAAAAATTTCTATATTTTGCCACGCTTGTTAGGAAATATAGGAAAATTTTGAATTAATAAATTCCGGATCATTTTCAATAAAAATGAAATTATTTTTCTTTAAATTGGGAATTAACTTGAAATACCAAATTGAAAATTGACGTTTTACCGAGACTTGAGATAATGCACGATTAATAAAGTAACGTTTTATACGGGCGTTGTGGGGGTGCTAATCCTTCCCCACACGTAATCGAGTCTCAAACCCGCTTCTTTGATTTCTCTGGTTTAAAACGCAGACTTGAAATTGGTTTTAAAAAATGTTTTAATTAAATTTTAAATATTTTATAAAACTGGTTTTAATAGGTGGCTGATCACACCTAGCCAAAAAAGATTGGTGGCGACTCATGTCTTTTTCAAGGTTATTTTCAAAACCTTCGATTTTCTAGAGGAATTAAGTCGACTTTTCCTCGGTTTTTTTTAATGTCACGCTTAACGAATAATAAAGTCTTGCGATGAGACTTGTTATTTTTTAGGTTGCGACAACTTGGCGACTCCACTGGGGACATTAGAGAGTTAGGCCTAGAATTAGTCGTGTGTTATCCAAGTCTCAGTTTTTGTTGGTTATCCGATATTTAATTTTAATTCCCATATTTTTTTAAAGATAAAAGAGAATTTTGAAAATAATAAAATGCTTTAAATATGTTCATATTCATTCACATGCATTTGATTTGTTTTCTAGTTATTTAATGTTGTAAATTACTTTTGCATTCTTGTTGGTTAATGGGTTACACTGTTTTTAATCTTGTTTTTAGTATCTTGTTGGGGCATTTAGGATAGAGGTTAGGATAGTTGATAAAAGGTTTGATTGTTCCTCCTCACACACATTGCACTTGCATTTGCATATCATGAGCCCTATACCCAGGTTCCATCCTTTTAAGTGGAAGTAAAGTAGCTACACTCTCGTGATTAACAATCCGCATGGGTTAGCAAAATATTTTTGGAGTATAAATTACCTAAGCTCCCGTGATTAAAAATCCGCATGGGCTAAGGAAATATACTCTAATGAATTGAACCCGCTTTTATCGAGGTGCCTTACAAGCCTTCACCGGCGACAGTGAGGAACAATTCGGGGCCTTTTAGAACTTCGTTCACCCACATATAGTGAACCATAGAGCCAACATAGGCGAAGCCCTGCCAAATTTTTGATAGATATACCGAAGATAGGAACACATGGAGGGACATTTCTAAACCTTTGTTACCTATTTTACACTCTGAATAAGGGTTATAGATCGAGCAATGATGAACGTACATCGCCCGTAATAAATGTGATAATCCGCCACAAAGGCTTTGTGATGCCTAAATGGTTGAATACTGTTGGGGCAAAGTTTCATCAACTTTTTGAAATTAAAAATATCAAAACATTCTTTTTCAAACATTTTTGCATTTTGCACATTTCATGCATGTGTGAATAGAGCACGTACATTTATGGTTGTATTTTTTATCTCATTTTTTGCAATAAACAGTTTGTAATAATCTCATTTGATGATTTCATAAATCGGTAGTGTTACATGAATATTTGCATATTGTAACATAGTAGGATTCACTACCCCAAAATTCTTTCAAAAATAATATGTTTGGTTTTTCATAGAGAAAACATGTTTCAAAAAAATCATGGATTAAATTTGGAGGCAAATCTTGCATAATGAGATTTTTGAATAATCAAGATTTAGGTCCCACCAATTTCGTGTAATCACTAATCATTCTTTGCATATACCTTTGTGTTAATTCATTCTTCTTTACATGTATCATTTTGACATCATATTACAATCCGAACATGCATGGTTATTCATTGTAGGATACATTTGTGATATATATGGTCATTCTCTGTACCTACCTTTGTGTTAATTCATTTATTCTTTGCATGTATCATTCTGACATCATGTTACAGTCATAGCATGTCATAACTCGTATAATTATATAGTTTTTAGTTATGTTTTTTTATTGTTTTGTGTCAAATACGAGTTATTATTGTTTAGTCTAATTGTGTTTATGATCTTTTATATTTTTATGTAATTTGGTGTTTTTCACAAGTTTCTTTGAGTGATTTCAGATTACTAGAATTAAGGGCAAATCCAGTTCAGTTCCAGTTCCGACACCTTTTTCCATATCAGCTATATCTGGAGTTTCACTGAAGCAATAAGGCTGAAATTTTAACCGTGCAAAGTTAAGAGGCATATCTATCTTTTTCATGTTTTACACTTCTTGAAACGGAGTCGTTTTCCCTAGCGAAATCAACCATCAAGTTGGCTGATGTGCAATGACGTCTGTCCTGAGCAGTTTTTGCATTTTGACCATATCGTCCGATACACATCAGCAAATGAGCTGATTCCAACGGCTATGGATCACTAACTGATAGGGGAACATTTTTCTAGAAGACCATGTGATCAGATAAAGCCTCCAATATTGAAGAAAGCGACCATCAAGTTGGCTGATGTGCAATGACGTCTGTGCTGACCTGTTTTCGTATTTTGAACATATCTTCTTCTCCACATCAGCAAATGAGCTGATTCCAACGGCTATGAATCAGTAACTCATAGGGGAACATTTTTCTAGAAGACCATGTGATCAGATCGGGCCTCCAAGATTGACAAAATCGACCATCAAGTTGGCTGATCAAAATGGTCATACAATATGACGAAAATTGTTAGAAAAATGCACCCACCTATTATACCTACCTTTGAAATTTGTAAAGCTTGTCTCTTGTCATTTAGCCCTCCAAAATGTGTATAAATAGAGGGCCTTGGATGATTGTAGAGGATCATATTGGAGATTGGTAGGATATTAGCCATTTTAACAAAATTCTCTAAGTTTTCTTCTTCTTTCTTTTCTCTAGTTTTCTTTTTCTTTAGAAAGAGCAAGAGGTTGGATAATTAATATTCTTCTTCTTCTTCTTTCTTTCTTTTATTTTCTTCTTAGATTCTATTTAATTTTATGTTTATAATGCCTATGCTAGGCTAAACTTCTGTTTGGTTAAGGGTGATTTCAAAGCCCTAGACATGTTTTGTGATTGATTTTCAGATTCTATCTATCATTAATTTTCTATCAAAGTTGCTTATGTTCTTCTACAAGAATTGTTCATGATGTTGTCTTGATTTGTTTAGGTGTACAACTAGATAGATCTTGATAATTATCTATTGCTAGTTTAGGAGTCTTGATCCGTGTAATTGTCTTGATTTCCTATTCATAAGTGGCAATTTGTGATTAATGATTATGGTCAAGTTTTCAATAATTGCAAAGTGGAACATAACCTAAGTTGAACAATCCGAGCTTATGTGTTTGTTGCTTAGATCAACCTATCTTTCTCATCATAAAGCTGCCATTAAATTGAATCTAGAGAGCTTATTCTAGGTTGTTTGATGGTTAGAGATTAAATAGAGAGCTTGTTCTATTTAACGACAAACTAAGGAAAGATTGGGATAACAGAGCTTGTTGTTATCTACGGTTGTTAACTTTGATAGTTGGTTGATATTGATAGATCTGAAATTGATTCTTAATGATGTCTAGTGGTGGAGAATGAAACCTTAACCATATTTTTCATTTTTGATTCTTCTTACTTGTTTTCTTACTTTTCTAGTTTGCTTATTTTTAAAAGTATATTTATTTTTATTGGCTGGTTATACCGCCTAATTTGTATATTAATTTTGTTTTATTTTTATTGGCTGGTTATACCGCCTAATTTAGTATATATATTTTTATTGGCTGGTTATACCGCCTTGCTTAATATATATATTTTTATTGGCTGGTTATACCGCCTTGCATCTTATTCTTATTATTTACTTTAGTTTAAATCTGGCTTCAAAAACCCCTTTTTTTTTATTGTTCTTGAATTTAAGTTTTAAACTATCAACTTATAAACTAAAACCCAATCCCTGAGGACTCGACCCTTGCTAACTACTATACTTACAATTGATCTTTTTAGTGCAAGGTTAAATAAGATACACTCTTTTGGGTGCATCAAATTTTTGGCGCCGTTGCCGGGGATTGTTTTCATTAGTTTATTTGTTACTTGGTTTATTCTTATTTTCAGTTCTAATTATTTTTATTTTCTTGTACATACAAGTTTTTCTTTTCAAATTTAAAAAAAAAAAAAAACAATGGAATTGAGCAATCTAACACTTGAAGAGTTGGTGGCATACATGAACATGGAGAATCAACAAGCCAATCTCACCTTCCCAGTTCAACAATTGGCCATGGGAGGATGTCAAGGCCATCAAGTGTTCCAAGACCAACAGTATGATCATTACTCAAACACTTACCATGAGGGATGGTGGGATCATAGTAATTATGGCTACTCAGAAAATTACCAAGAAGTAGATCCTTATGCCAATTACACTCATCCATCTAGCTTCAATCAATCATGGTCTCAAGAACCAGATCTTCTTCAACCACCACATATGACTCAAAACTCAGGTACTTCTTTAGAAGATCTTGTCGATTCTCTTGTTACTAATACTTTGCAATTTCAACAGGAAACAAGGGCAAGTATCCAGAGTTTGGAAAGGCAAATGAGCCTATTGGCTAGTAGTATGGTGGTATGGGTAGCACAAAGATCTGAAGAACTCCCAGCCCAAACGATGGTTAACCCAAAGGAGAATGCTACTCTTGTGACCTTGAAGAATGAGGAACAAGATGAGGATGAAACAAAATTAGAGATGGATTCTATTCTTGATGATAATGAAGCCAAAGATCCAAATAAGAGTATTTCGGCACCTGAGGTAACGTTTAAGGTTTCACTTTTTACTAATGTTTCTCCTCCACCTTTTCCTAGTAGATTTGCAAAGTTCAAGGAGGAAGAACATGAACAACACATGCCGAAAACCTTAAACAACTTGTTTGTGGAGGTCATTCAACAAGTATCAAAATATGCTCCATTCCTCGATGACATATGCACCACAAAGGATGATGGAATAATACTTGTAATGGAGAATGCATCCACTGTTGTGCAAAGAAAGCTTCCTCTCAAACGCATAAATTTGGAAAATTTCATGTATGAGCCTGACAAGCCTAAAAAGCCAAGAAGGGGTGTTGGTTAGGTTCAAAACACTAACTCAAGTGTTAATTGGGAAGGCAACCCAATTAAAGAAGAAATTGCCAACCTTCCATATTCAGATTTGCTTTCTCTTTCTTTTCCTTTTTCTTTTATTATTTTTCTTTTTATTGTTTTTATTTTTATTTTTTATGTTTACTTGTTAATTTTTGTTTAGTATTTTAGAATTATTTAGGTTGTATGAGTTTGTTTTGTTTTGTTTTGAGTCTAGTTATTCCTATTCTTATGTTATTAGTTCTTTTCTCTTACACATGATTCTTTCATTTGGGTTAATAGACTTACATTGAGGACAATGTAAGAATTAAGTGTGGGGGGAATGATTTAGGATTTCTTTTATTTTTGTCTACTATTTTTTTTATATGAGTCTTTATTATTATTATTATTATTTTTTTGAGTGTGTTTTAGTTCCTTTTTAATACAATGATGAGATATGAATTGCATAAGTCTAAAACAGATTTATTAGTGAGAAGATTTTCATGAGAATTGAGCTTGATGTCAACCTTTTTATGAGCCAATGTTAATATGATATGTTGATTGAGAAAGAAGCATGTTTAGACTTAAAACTGACTTGTATAATCATCATTGTGAGTTTTTGAGCCTAAAATGATTGATGCATTATACAAATCAATCTAATTTCTTTCTTGAGTGCTCTTATGATTACATGATTCTCTAGAACTTGCTTTAAACCGTTTGAGACTATATTGATACATGTGACAACATGAATATGATAGAGGCATTAGGATTATAACCAGAGCCAAACAGCCATCCCTTATTGATGTTCCAAGAGAACACACCCTTAGTGAACCAATTTGAGCCTAAATTGAATAAGCTATCTCTTTGGTAACCATAACTTGTCCCTAACCTAAATATACTTATATCTTTAACTTCGTTCCAAAGATGAATTAGCATGATTTGAGACAAGTTGCAAAGACAAGGGATATTTTTTTGGTTAGAAACAAGAAATAAGTGTTGGGGGAAAAGAAAAGAAAAGTCAAGAGAAAAAGAAACGGAATACTGGAAAATACATTCCTATGTAAAACAAATATATATATGAATCATCTCTTGAATTTGTGGAAAACGAAAAAGATGTTACAAAGTTGTTTAGAATGAAGAAAAGGCCCAACATGAATATCCGACCTAGGTGACTATGTACTTGTAAAGAGTTTTGAGAAGTTTCTTTGTATAATTTTTTTATGTCTCTAAACTTTATGAACTCTTTGGAACCTTTGTGATATCTTTATCCTTTTGTTCTTCAACCACATTACAAACCCCTTGGCCCCATTACAACCTTGATTAAAGACCTCTTGATTTATGAAGTTGCATGATCTTTTAGTGGAGAATAGGTGGACAAGCAAGCATATGGTAGAAGTGTTTTCATGAGATTGATTGAGTGTAAACACTTTACCACTACTTTAAAGAGTGAAAATCAAGAGAGTATCCCATGTGAGAAGTTGAGATTAAGTTTGAATATGCACTATTTTGATTGAAATATGTTATGTTAATATTGGCTTAACTCAAACTATTTACATTCAAGCAAGATTTTTTGTGAATTTCTTTAAGCTATTGATTAGTTTTTAAGACTTGTCCAATGATTATCTCAAATTTATATTGGAAGGATTAGTTATAATTATTATTTTTAGTTTTTCTTATGTTTTCAATGTTTGTGGGTATCGTCCTAGTAAACCCTCACGAGACTAAACTCGTCCACTAGGGACACCTAGGGGTTTAAAGGCTTGTGTCACATGCTAAGTGCCACCGTGATTTCCTACGAAAATGGATTAGATTAGATTTTCTTATTTTATTTTCATTGAGTCGTTGCTAGGGACTAGCAACAATCTAAGTGTGGGGGTGTCATAACTCGTATAATTATATAGTTTTTAGTTATGTTTTTTTATTGTTTTGTGTCAAATACGAGTTATTATTGTTTAGTCTAATTGTGTTTATGATCTTTTATATTTTTATGTAATTTGGTGTTTTTCACAAGTTTCTTTGAGTGATTTCAGATTACTAGAATTAAGGGCAAATCCAGTTCAGTTCCAGTTCCGACACCTTTTTCCATATCAGCTATATCTGGAGTTTCACTGAAGCAATAAGGCTGAAATTTTAACCGTGCAAAGTTAAGAGGCATATCTATCTTTTTCATGTTTTACACTTCTTGAAACGGAGTCGTTTTCCCTAGCGAAATCAACCATCAAGTTGGCTGATGTGCAATGACGTCTGTCCTGAGCAGTTTTTGCATTTTGACCATATCGTCCGATACACATCAGCAAATGAGCTGATTCTAACGGCTATGGATCACTAACTGATAGGGGAACATTTGTCTAGAAGACCATGTGATCAGATAAAGCCTCCAATATTGAAGAAAGCGACCATCAAGTTGGCTGATGTGCAATGACGTCTGTGCTGACCTGTTTTCGTATTTTGCCCATATCTTCTTCTCCACATCAGCAAATGAGCTGATTCCAACGGCTATGAATCAGTAACTCATAGGGGAACATTTTTCTAGAAGACCATGTGATCAGATCGGGCCTCCAAGATTGACAAAATCGACCATCAAGTTGGCTGATCAAAATGGTCATACAATATGACGAAAATTGTTAGAAAAATGCACCCACCTATTATACCTACCTTTGAAATTTGTAAAGCTTGTCTCTTGTCATTTAGCCCTCCAAAATGTGTATAAATAGAGGGCCTTGGATGATTGTAGAGGATCATATTGGAGATTGGTAGGATATTAGCCATTTTAACAAAATTCTCTAAGTTTTCTTCTTCTTTCTTTTCTCTAGTTTTCTTTTTCTTTAGAAAGAGCAAGAGGTTGGATAATTAATATTCTTCTTCTTCTTCTTTCTTTCTTTTATTTTCTTCTTAGATTCTATTTAATTTTATGTTTATAATGCCTATGCTAGGCTAAACTTCTATTTGGTTAAGGGTGATTTCAAAGCCCTAGACATGTTTTGTGATTGATTTTCAGATTCTATCTATCATTAATTTTCTATCAAAGTTGCTTATGTTCTTCTACAAGAATTGTTCATGATGTTGTCTTGATTTGTTTAGGTGTACAACTAGATAGATCTTGATAATTATCTATTGCTAGTTTAGGAGTCTTGATCCGTGTAATTGTCTTGATTTCCTATTCATAAGTGGCAATTTGTGATTAATGATTATGGTCAAGTTTTCAATAATTGCAAAGTGGAACATAACCTAAGTTGAACAATCCGAGCTTATGTGTTTGTTGCTTAGATCAACCTATCTTTCTCATCATAAAGCTGCCATTAAATTGAATCTAGAGAGCTTATTCTAGGTTGTTTGATGGTTAGAGATTAAATAGAGAGCTTGTTCTATTTAACGACAAACTAAGGAAAGATTGGGATAACAGAGCTTGTTGTTATCTACGGTTGTTAACTTTGATAGTTGGTTGATATTGATAGATCTGAAATTGATTCTTAATGATGTCTAGTGGTGGAGAATGAAACCTTAACCATATTTTTCATTTTTGATTCTTCTTACTTGTTTTCTTACTTTTCTAGTTTGCTTATTTTTAAAAGTATATTTATTTTTATTGGCTGGTTATACCGCCTAATTTGTATATTAATTTTGTTTTATTTTTATTGGCTGGTTATACCGCCTAATTTAGTATATATATTTTTATTGGCTGGTTATACCGCCTTGCTTAATATATATATTTTTATTGGCTGGTTATACCGCCTTGCATCTTATTATTATTATTTACTTTAGTTTAAATCTGGCTTCAAAAACCCCTTTTCTTTTATTGTTCTTTAATTTAAGTTTTAAACTATCAACTTATAAACTAAAACCCAATCCCTGAGGACTCGACCCTTGCTAACTACTATACTTACAATTGATCTTTTTAGTGCAAGGTTAAATAAGATACACTCTTTTGGGTGCATCAGCATGCATGGTCTTTCATTGTAGAATATGTTTATGACATGCACGGTCATTATGTGTATATATCAATGCAAATTTGCTTATTCTTTACATGCATCATGTTGGCATCAGGTTGCATTATGCATTCATAGTCAGTATGATTTTTCTGTATATATCCATGCATTAATCTGCTTATTCTTTACATGCATCATGTTTGGCATTAGATTGCATCCATGGCATACATAGTCATCATAATTTCTCTATATATGTTCATGCATTAATCATCAATATATTCATGCACATAAGAATAGAGCATATACCTTCATAATTGTATTTTTAATCTCATGACATTTTCATTTGCATGAAAGGGGTTCGAGATATGAGGAATGAATTGGAGGAACGACTGGGTGCTTTGGAACGCAATCAAGAGGAATTTGGATATGAAATTCGGGAGGTGAAAGAACAGCTTGCCAAAATGATGAAATTGTTTAAGGATATGGGTAAGAGTAAGGGGAAACTTTCTTAGGCTCTACATCGCCTTCGGATCAACCAAAACCATTAGGTCCAGAACATACAATCCTTGCTGGATCCTGCGCTTGTCAATGCCACAAAGGTTGCAATCCTGATGAAATTGTGGACAAAATCGTGAAAATGATTAAACCCGAGAGCCTGATACCAAAGATAGAAACCTCGGATCCTGTACCATACCTGCAAACTGTTCTAGGTCCAAACCAGTATCCCACTCTACTATGGTCCAATCGTCCATTGGGATGACCACTACGGGATTCCTGAATCCCACTCCATCACCACCAACTACTAGTTCGTACTATTTCCCTCATCAGTCACCTTATCAAGCATCTGGGATAGGAACCTCAAATTACCTCAAAGGGTCTCGAGTCCAAATCCATACCCTTGCCTTGTTATTCCGCCATCTCCCTATGTAAACACTCTGGTTCGAACCTTAGTACCGCCACTAAGTGCCCCAACTCCTAGGCCATGTGCGACTAAGAAACAACCCAAAGACAAGACTCAAAAGCAGTATGATCCCATTCCAATCAGCTACCAGGAGCTTCTCTCTATATTGATCCAAAATCACATGGTTGCCTGTATCCAAAATCACTAATAATTTGTAATAATTATTCGCAGTTTCTGTGGATGCCATATTCCTCAAGTGAAATTATGGCATGCCTCCCATCAGATGCCTACAATAATTGTAATATATGGAAAGAAAACACAGCATTGATATGCTTTCCATATGTAGAGTGGCACCAAAC
This sequence comes from Fremontodendron californicum, assembly GCA_030761205.1. Lineage (NCBI taxonomy): Eukaryota > Viridiplantae > Streptophyta > Magnoliopsida > Malvales > Malvaceae > Fremontodendron > Fremontodendron californicum. The sequence goes on from JAULJL010000026.1 coordinate 3,969,465, forward strand.
TGACATGGTGTTGCCACAATTTGGGATGCAACAACCAATTCCGCAAGCACCAGTGAACCTTGATAAGCTTCACAAGATCGACATGCGTGGCCGTCATGAGGAATTCTGGCCTGCAAAGCATGAACATTGGATCCATTGGTGGAATATACGTTGTCAACGAATTCCGACAGGTTACCCGATTGTTGGTAATAATTTCAACCCATCTGATGATTACATAGGATGGTATAAAAATGAAGGTCGGCCTTTTGTTTGTCCATCGTCGGTGTATGAGGACGTTAGGAGTATGCCATTTACCGGACGAACTTCAACTCCAGTCCCTCCTACACAGGATATGGAAGCTTCTAGACCTAGCCGACAACGTGGACGGACGTGTCAAGAGGCCTCATCGGAGTTCACAGCACCGAGGATGTCATTTAGTCATCCTGAACCTGAACGGGATCATGGTGTACCATCCAGTCATCGTTATTCCGTTAGTCACCCCGGATATGACGTTGATGAGTGTTACCGACCATCACTTCCAATGACGAGGTTAGATGACCAACTCCCCATACTAAGTCCAAGTTCAGCATATCTAACATCAATGTATCAATTTGGAACCCCTGTGTCAGCATTTGATGGTACATCATTTATGGGTTCATCTAGTAGTCAGGTTCCCTTTATGGGTGAACTAGGTGTTGGCTCCTCCAGCAGTGGGTTTCAAATTCTTGATACAGAAGAAATGGCAGATAACATACAATCGAAACCAGTGGCGGTTACAGCAAGAGGTCGTGGTCGACGGCGAATACGTGCCACTGACGAGGTTGAACGACGGGTCCAACCACCACGCACTAAGAGAGCTCGACACTGTTACTCTACACCATGCAATAATTAGAATAAATGTACTTTATCAATATAACGAGGATAATGTATTTTAAATTTGTAATATATAAATTTATATGTTTTGCATTTCATGTTATTTATTTTAAATTTGTTGGGAAATTAATTGTTATTTTTAATTTTTTTTATTCAGCATATCTAACTAAAATGTTAATGTTGTTATTTAATTTATAAAAATGTAATAAAATATATTATTCAATATATTTTTATAAAATTTCTTAATTTTATATAAAATAATAATCCAAGTTACATGATAAGTAGAAAAAAACTTGCATAACATTTTTCCCTTAATGGCAAAATATGTAAATATTACAGGTTATTAAAACATGTAATTCCTTTATTGTTTATGCGAACTCTCCATCGATGTGCCAAATTGATGCGGACATTTTCGACAGCTATGACCTTTATTTCGGCATAATCCACAATGTTTTGGTTGACCTTTCTCCCTGAGGTCCATTTCATTACGAATACGACTTGATTTTGGCCGACCATGTGGATTTCTCCGCATTTCTTGATTGGGACACACTTCTGGACCATCATATTAAGGCCAATAACCTTCATTTCCAACTGCTTCGAACTCATGTCTATAAACATTCAATATAGTTTCCAGTCTACAGACATTATCCACATATTGCATGCAAATAGACATGTGCACAAGCAGCAATTACATGTGAACAAGGGAAACTTTGTGCTTGAAACTTCCCACAGTCACACCACATGTCACTAAGCTTGACTTTGTACTTCATTGCAGAAACACCCTCTTGTGGATCAACTAACTCTTCAATCAGAAAAGATTGATTTGCTCGCTAAAATTACGAACAAAGTGGGAGTTAGCTTTCCTGCGATTTTCTTGCATAGTCTGTGACTGTTTCACAGTATGTGTGCCCTCCCTCCATCATTGCAATTTGCTTGTTCCCTATCTTAACAAAAAGTGCAGCCAACCTATAATATGTTGATTGCACTAAAGCAGTAATGGGAAGATGACGCGTTCCCTTCAACATCGAATTGATAGATTCAGCTAGGTTGGTTGTCATATCGCCATAATGTCTTCCTTGATCATATGATTGGGCCCACTTCTCCTTGGGGATCCTATCAAGCCAATTAGCCGCCTCTACATTTTCTCCACGAAGATTCTCATACATGAAATGAAAATTCGGTTGCCTCAACTCGTATCCTAATAAAATTAAAAACAAAAGACTTATGAATTTCAGTATTATTTTATATAGTAAAGGAAATATAAGAGATAAAATAACTATGATTCGATTCCATACCTATGTTAACAATGTGTCGACACAATACCTTATTGTTAAACTTTTTCATTAGCTGCAATGTGTCGAATGCAGTACACTTAATATGCATGTGGAGGATTCCATCCACTACCATAGTGTCTAATCGCAGCTTTGATGGCTTCATGTCGATCAGACATCAAGCATATGCCAGGCTGTTTTGTCACATGTTTGCGCAAATCAGTGAGAAAGAATGACCAAGCCTCTGTTGTCTCACCCTCCACAATGGCAAAGGCAATTGGCAGTATGTTTTGGTTGCCATCTTGTGCAATAGCTAACAATAATGTTCCTTTGTATTTTCCATATAAGAAAGTACTTTCTATTTGCACAATAGGTTTACAATACAGATACCCTTCAATGCACGACTTAAATGTCCAAAAGAGTTGATGGAATATTCTCTTACCCTGGACCAGTCGATCACCGTGATATGCAGGTACCGTTTGCAATTCCACATCTGTACCAGGCACGAAATGTTGAATTGCACCTAACCATTTAGGTAGCTCATTGTACGATCTATCCCAATCGCCAAAAACTTGAACAATTGTCTTTTGCTTTGCTTTCCATGCTTTCTTATAGGAGATGATGTATCCATACCGGATTCGTATCTCAGTGACCAAAAATGAAACGAAGATCTCCGGATTTGCTTGGACCAATGACAGAATGCATGAACAGATCATGTTAGAATCTAACTTGCAATGATCTTGTGAAATCCTCCCCGATGTGCAAGTATAAGGCCCTTCATATTTTCTAATCTCCTATCCTGTTTCTTCTTCATAAAAGTTGCCCTTATTCTCCAATTGCACCATTTCCCATACATTAGACATTTGGCATAATATTTGGTCCGCTCAGATTCAATTACTTTGTAATCTACAGAGTTTTTGATGTTATAGTGCTTAACAGCTAAAAGCACAGACTCTTTCGTTGGAAATTGTAACCCAACACATATATCAACTGTAGATGGATCAAATGTCAGAGGCGTAGCTAATGTATGAGCATACTCAGGAAATTCTGGCACTTGCATTGCCTCCAGATTCAGGGTATGCATATGGGATGCAGCCTCATATGAGAGAAGATCTCCATGAGTGTTGATCTAATCAGGGATGACGTCTGGGCCAAAATCACTGTTGTCATCACTTGCGAATTAAGCATCCTCTTCCTGCTCACTAGAGTCACCAACATATTCACCATGGACTCCACATGGCGGAACAGGATCAACACCAGCTGGCTCATCTTCGAGGGTAGTAGGAATTGTTTGTGAGACTAATGAATTATGAAACGTTGTAGCTTGAGATAGCGGAATGACTTCTTCTGTGGGAACATCGTATGTAGTGTGAACATAGAACGGCCCAGAATCATCATCTTCTGTGGGAAAGTTTTCTGTAGTGCGAACATTTGAAGGCCCACAATCATCGTGAACATCCTCTATGTCAGCATATAACTCAAGTACACCAACATATGCAAATGTCTCATGAGCATAAAACATGCATCTGACATCATCATCATCTTCAAGTGGAAATGTTCTATACCGGACACATCCTTCACCAATAGAAAGAGGATGCCTATACTTAATCTCTGAAACTCTTTTTCTATTTCCAGCTTTAATTTTTGTATGAATTTGCAGCTTCAGTTCCTCTAATGTGACGTCTTCATCAACACGAAAACTTTTAGGACGTTCACAATCAAAGGTAGCACCTTCGTCAGTATTATGAATTTGATCATTATAGTAGACCAATGCGATCACTCTGTTGCTCATGTTGTGTAGTAATGAAACTAAGAAGGATGAGAATGGAGGTATTATCACTCGGCAAAAGAAAGAAGAAATAAATAAGGATGAGAATGAGGAGGTATTAGCACTCATAAAAAATCTGATTGAAAAACTGCTGTAGGGGGTATTGTAAACCTTCATCAGTATTATGAATTTATAATGGTTCATTATGTTGTACTGGATGACAAATCCCATCCTTTGTACAGGATGGAATCTGATTCCTATTTTTTGGCTAGGATTAATTGACTGAAAAACTGATAACTCATTCAATGCAAAAACTGATGATAAATCCCATCCTTTGTACTAAACTGTCCAATAGTCCCATCCATTGCAGAAGGAATCCAATTCCAATATTTTCTGCAGCATTTGATTGACTGGAAAATAGCTGAAACCTATCTTTACCCTAAATCATTAGTCCCATCCATTGCAGAAGGAATCCAATTCCAATATTTTCTGCAGCATTTGATTGATTGGAAAATAGCTAAAACCTATCCTTAACCCTAAATCATTAGTCCCATCCATTGCAGAAGGAATCCAATTCCAATATTTTCTGTAGCATTTTATTGACTGGAAAATAGCTGAAACCCTAACACTAAATCTGGTCAATAGTCTCATCCATTGCAGAAAGAATCCAATTCCATTATTTTCTGTAGGATTTGATTCACTGAAAAATAGCTGAAACCTTAACCTAAATCATTAGTCCAATCATTGCAGAAGGAATCCAATTCCAATATTTTCTACAACATAAAATTCAAATAATAATAAAAATTTAATTTTATATAAAATTCAAATAAGAAATTAATTTAATTTTTATATAAAATTTAAATAAGAAATCAAATTTTAATTTATATAAAATTTAAATAAGAAATCAAATTTTAATTTATATAAAATTTAAATAAGAAATACATTTTTTAAAATAAAATTGTATTTTATATAAAATATAAATAAGAAATAAAATTTTTTATATAAAATTTTAATAAGAAATATTTTTTTTATAATTTTAATAAGAAATAAAATTTTACTTTTTATAAAATTAAAATAATAATTTTTTTTTTATTTTTTACAAAGTTTCAATAAAAATTAAATTAAATTTTTTATAAAATTAAATAAATTATAAAATTTTAGTATATATATTTAAAAAAATAAAAACAAACCAAGATAATTTTTTTATACCTGTTTGTTACAGATCTCACATATAAAATTTAAATAAGAAATCAAAATTTTTATTTATATAAAATTTAAATAAGAAATAAAAAATTTTATATAAAAATTTTATAAGAAATAAAATTTTCTTTTTTAAACTTTAATAAGAAATAAAGTTTTATTTTTTATAAAATTTTAATAATAAATTAAATTTTATTTTTTATAAAATTAAAAAATTAAAAAATTGTAATATATATATTTAAAAAAAAAAAAAACAAACCAAGATAATTTTTTTATTTAATTTGCAATTTTTAAAATTAAAATACAAATTTTAAAAAGAAATTTGCAATTTTTTTTAAATTTAAGTAAAAAAAATTTTAAAAAAAAATACTACCAAGGGAAATCGCCACCCTCCATGGCGATTTCCCTTAGTGTTTTTTGAAAATTTTACGCTGGAAAATCGCCATGGGGAATGGCGATTTCTAGCTAGTTTTAGAACAAACAGATTTTAGAAATTAATCTGAAAACAACGGTATTTTGATAAATAATTTTTTTTTAGCTATATTGTGATAAAAAGACCTCTAAGATTTCATACTTGCATATTTTTAACGGTTTTTTTATATATATATATATATATATTTAATCATTGTGTGATTAAGATTTTCAATTGTAGACTGATTTTACTCAAATTATTATTCTTACAATGTTCATTGACTTAATTACTTTGTTTACTTATCCATTGTAGCTATTTTGAAGTTTTGTTTTTAAAATCTGAATAATTGTAGACGGGCCAAAACGGAATGATTCCATGGTTTTTATGGGAGTTTCCACTTTTTTGAAGTTAATAGGGGCAAATAATTGGGTGTGTGATATTTGACATTTAATTAAATAAAATTATTTCTAAATTACTAAATATTAAAGCTGTCATTTAATTTCTGTAGCATTCTCTATCTTAATTACTCAATAATAAAGTTGTTAATTACAAATTAGCTGTTTCTAATTAAATTAATTTAGGGAATAATTAAGTGTGTGATATTTGATTAAATAAAATTATTTCTAAACTTGCTAAATATTAAAGTTGACATTTAATTTCTCTAACATTCTTTATCCTTAATTACTCAATAACCATAATTACCCATAATAGCAATGATAGTTTAATGTATCTAATAAAAATAATATTTAAACACAATTAATTAAAATAAAATGTCACAAAATGTAATAAGAGGTTAAGAGAAATTATTATTATTATTATTATTATTATTATTGCAAAGGAAGTGGATGACTATTTAAATTAAGTCTTTGAAATTTTCCAATCTTAAGCTTAAATGAAACATATTATTTTCACGTTTCAACTTAAATAGGGTAACAACACTTCGCTAGTCTATATAAATATAGTATTTCCAGCTCATTGGGACAATTTGAGGTTTTTCAAGAGAGTTTACTGGATAGTTTTGACATTTTCAAAGGATTTAGTTAAGATTTTTTTATATAGTTATTAAGACATTTAATTTTATTAATTTCTCCAAAAAAAAAAATTTATCTCTTTACCTATATTGCTTATTCAAGTTTCTCTCTTCCTCTTCCGTAAATATTTATTTTCTCTCTCTTTTTACATATTTATTAATTATAAAAAAATTTATTGTGTATTTAAATTGCTTTTATTGTGATGATATTAATTGTCTTAATTTTTTCAGTTGCACTTTGTCCTGTATAAAATACTAATATTTTTGTATTTTACCTACTATCACTTTTATTTTCTCATTTTAGTTTTTTTCCATTCTCAAGCTTTGTTTATCTCATTTTGAGTTTTTCTGTTTATTTATTTTTAGTAAAATCTTTCTGTCTTTCAATTTTGCTTTTAATCTGACGAAAAGAGGAAGACTAGGGCGTCCAAGTTCTAAAACTCCAATACTGAGATTTGATGGTGAAAGGAAACTGTTAAGCATCCTTTCCCTTTGAGTTATATCCTAAGACCATGGAAACTTGGTCAATGATTTTACCAAGTTGTCAAGTTCGACATTGTTCAATATGTAAGTGCTCTTTAGCTTAAGACAAGATAATCAAATATTGCTTTTGCTTTTATCATTGGTTTGGTTTCCTATTTTAACAAAGTTGAATGCTTTTGGTTGAAGATGAAAATCAAGTTATTGATTATTGCAGTACTTCTTGAAGTTTTTGGTTTATATTGTGAAGGAGAATAATTCAAACGGAGATGTGAGTTCAAACTCATGTATTCCAAGGTAATATGACGTTTTTTTTTTCTTTTACTATTAAAAAAAAAATAACAAGACTCATCGCAAGACTTTATTATTCGTTAAATGTGACATTAAAAAAACTGAGAAAAAGTCGACTTAATTCCTCTTGAAAAATGAAGGTTTTGAAAATGACTTTGAAAAAGACATGGAGTCGCCACCAATCTTTTTTAGCTAGGTGTGATCGACCACCTATTAAAACCGACTTTATAAAATATTTTAAAATTAATTAAAATATTTTTAAAACCAATTTCAAGTCTGCGTTTTAAACCAGAGAAATAAAAAAAAGCGGGTTCAGGACTCGGTTACGTGTAGGGAAGGATTAGCACCCCACAACGCCCGTATAAAACGGTACCTTATTAATCATGTGTTATCTCAAGTCTCGGTAAAAAGTCGGTTTTAAATTTAGTATTTCAAGTTAATTCCCAATTTAAAGAAAAATAATTCCATTTTTAATTGAAAATGATCCGGAATTTATAAATTCAAAATTTTCCTATATTCCCCAACAAACGTGACAAAATATAGAAATTTTTATTAGTTTGAAAAACTTTCCGAATCATTCTTATTTTAAAGAAGATATTCCGTTATTAATGATAATTGATGATATCCTCCCCAGCAAACCCGGCAGAGAACTCATGAATTATTTTAACTCGAGAATATCTTTATTTTATTGAAAATCATTACCTTTTTCAAAACATTTTAAAAAATATGAATATGTATGACATAAATAAAATAACATAGCAAAGTCTAAATAATATAATGCAACCTAAATGGTATGGCATAATTTAAATGTCTTAGCATATTCTAAATGAAATGAAATATCCTAAGTTATATGATAAATTCTAAATGAAATCAAATGACCTAGTTAACATTATATATTATATATGAAATGTAATATCCTAAGTCATATGATATATTCTTAAATGAAATAAAATATCCTAAGTGACATAATATATTCTAATTGAAATGAAATGACCTAGGTAATATAATATATTCTACATGAAATGAAATGACCTAGGTAACATAATATATTCTATATGAAATGAAATAATTTAAATCACATGGCAAATATAAATGATATGGCATATAATCTAAATGACATGAAATATAAAATAATGCTATCATATAATATGCATGAAAATAAAAATAATAATGCATGAACATAGCATATGCTAAATAATATGACAAAAATAACTAAATAAAAAGCATAGGATATCATGAAATATTCAAAACCATATAACAAATAATATAATATCAAAATTTTAAATCAAAGATAATAACACCATCATGAAAATTAAACATAGCAAAAATTACATATTATATACTATGCATGAATATGGAAAATGCAATGCATGAAAATGTATTTTTTTCCTTTAATTAAGGAAATCCGTATATCTAAAAAGATATCCGGCTACCTTAGGAAAATATATCAAATTAAATATTCTAAAATCAAAATACTTTGTGATTGTTTGAAATTTTTTTTTGAAAAGCTTAGACTAAAAATAAGAACTTAGCTAAACCCTCTCTAAATAGCTCTAATTTCCTAATTTTAAAATCCTGGACTTGACCACCCTTAAACGCGAGAGTTAAAAAATCATTTTTAGAGTTTAAAAAGGCTTAGAAACTACCTTAAGTCAGTAGCTAAACTTCCTAATCAGCCCCCTCTAAGTAAATTAACCAAAACAGAAAAATGATTTTCCTTCAAATTCAATTCGGACTCCATTGTCCAATTTTAAAGAACGGTTTTTTACCCTATTTTTTAAAATTTTAAAACATCTAAAAAAATACTGGAGACTTAGAACAAGTAAAACTACACGGAAAAAAAAATTGGCTTAATTTTCTGATTAAAGATGTCTGCCCAGAAAAATCAGGAAAGTACGAGTACTGGGTGAAAAAACTGTTTTGCCAAAACACATTCTTTTGCCTTTGATAAAATCATTTAAAAATCAAAGTAAAAATATTAGAGACTCTTTAAAAGACTCATAAACAGTAGCTAACACTTTTGAAAAGTTAGACAAAAATTGGCTAAGTAAAAAAAAATCACAAAGGTAGAATAATCAATTTGACAACTCTTTAATTTTCCAAAAGTATGCTCAAGTGGGCATGACTTTGAGCCATTGATTGGCCTAAGTCATAAGTCAAGTGGCAAGGACATGAAATGCATGAAAAATAAAGCAAATATGGTGCATGAAATGCATGATTTAAAACCTAAATGACATGAAAAATGCATGGCATCAATAAAATGACCTAGACCTAAATGAACTTGCATGGCATTTAATGCAACCTATATCTAAAATGCATGAATATGCATGGCAAAACAAACCAATTCTAAACCTAAAATATGCATGGAAATAACACAAAAACATGGCATGCTTAAACAAAATACTCAACCAAATATCATGAAAATGTAAACCTATCAACTAACATAACAAAAATGCACACACAAAGAAAACAATATGAAGTGGCCGAATGTCCTCATGTTTAAAATGAGCATGGCATTTTCACAAACATATGATATACTAACATGCTTAGCTAAAGAATAACACTCAAATCATGCAAATATAAAGTAAAGGCATGAAAACCAATAAGCATTTTCACAAACACATGGATTACATAATATAAAACATAAACAAACTTAAACATTTTAAAAACAGAAAATCAAAAATGAAAGAATAGTAAAATAAACATGATAATAGACTCAAAAATGGAGATAAGTGATAAGCTCATAAAATATACATTTTATGCCTTTCTACCTTTAGTTTTTGTTATGTTTTCGATCTTTATCTTGTTTACTTATAATATATTTTTGAATTTTAGGTACAATAAGGAGAATGAAGTCAAAAGATGTCAATAATGATGGTAAAGAGCTTACAAAATCGTAATCACAAGATGGAAGAAGACTTGGGAGTCAAAAATATCAATTTCTGGTTGAAAAGCAATCAGGCAGATATGACCTCCAGTGCTTGTTATAAGGCAAACATGATGATAGACTCTTTATTTGAAGAAACTTCCTTCTTGACTTTTGAAGCTGATTTGATTATCTTTCCAACGATATATTATGGGCCCAAATCGGATAAGAAATGGGCATTCAAAATGGCGCTAGAAGATCTCCCTAAAGAACTCTGCAGCCAGAAAAACCCTAATCGCAAATCTGAAAAACAAAAGAAGGCAAAAACGTGATTTTTGCACCTCCAGCCTTACTTGTGCGGCAAGGACTTATTGCCAGGGTTTGAAAGCTCTATAAATACCATCTTTTGAGCCACAAACTAGACATCTTTTGAGGAGACTCAAGGATCATTATTATTCTTCTTCTTCTTCTCCATTCTTTTATTTTTCTTTTTAGTTTTATGTATATATTATCTATGCCTATGTTATGCTAAACTTTTATTTGGTTAAGGGTGATTTCAAAGCCTTAGACATGTTTTGTAATTGATTTTCAGAATCTATCTATCATTGTTTTCTATCAAAGTTGCTTATGTTCTTCTATTAAAATTGTTCATGATGATATTTTGATTTGTTTAGGTGGCCAACTAAATAAATCTTGATAATTGTCTAATGCTAGTTTAGGAGTCTTGATCCGTGTAATTGTCTTGATTTCCTATTCATAAGTGGCTATTTGTGATTAATGATTATGGTCAAGTTTTCAATAATTGCAAAGTGGAACATAACCTAAGTTGAGCAATCCGAGCTTATGTGTTTGTTGCTTAGATGAACCTATCTTTCTTATCATAAAGCTGCTATTAAATTGAATTTAGAGAGCTTATTCTAGGTTGTTTGATAGTTAGAGATTAAATAGAGAGCTTGTTCTATTTAACGACGAACTAAGGAAAGATTGGGGTAACAGAGCTTGTTGTTATCTACGGTTGTTAACTTTGATAGCTAATTAATGTTGATAGTTATGAAATTGATTCTTAATGATGTCTAGTGGTGGAGAATGAAACCTTAACTATATTTTTCATATTTGATTCTTCTTAATTACTTGTTTTCTTACTTTTCTTGTTTGCTAATTTTTAAATCTGATTTCAAAATCCCCTTTACTTTTTGTTTACTTGTTTTTTAGTGATAAACTATTAACTTATAAACTAAAACCCAATCCCTGAGGACTCGACCCTTTCTAATCACTATACTCTACAATTGATTCTTTTTTTTAGTGCAAGGTTAAATAAGATATACTCTTTTGGGTGCATCAAATTTTTGGCGCCATTGCCGGGGATTGTTTTCTTTAGTTTATTTGTTACTTGGTTTATTCTTATTTTCAGTTCTAATTAGTTTTATTTTCTTGTACATACAGGTTTTTCTTATCAAATTTTGAAAAAAAGAAAAAGAAAACGATGGAATTGAGCAATCTAACACTTGAAGAGTTGGTGGCATACATGAACATGGAGAATCAACAAGCCAATCTCACCTCCCCAGTTCAACAATTGGCCATGGGAGGATGTCAAGGCCATCAAGTGTTCCAAGACCAACAGTATGATCATTACTCAAACACTTACCATGAGGGATGGTGGGATCATACTAATTATGGCTACTCGAAAAATTACCAAGAAGTAGATCCTTATGCCAATTACACTCATCCATCTAGCTTCAATCAATCATGGTCTCAAGAACCAGATCTTTTTCAACGACCACATATGACTCAAAACTCAGGTACTTCTTTAGAAGATCTTGTCTATTCTCTTGTTACTGATACTTTGCAATTTCAACAGGAAACAAGGGCAAGCATCCAGAGTTTGGAAAAGCAAATGAGCCAATTGGCTAGTAGTATGGTGGGATGGGTAGCACAAAGATCTGAAGAACTCCCAGCCCAAACGATGATTAACCCAAAGGAGAATGCTACTATTGTGACCTTGAAGAATGAGGAACAAGATGAGGATGAGACAAAATTAGAGATGGATTGTATTCTTGAGGATAATGAAGCCACAAATCCAAATAAGAGTATTTCGGCACCTGAGGTAACGTTTAAGATTCCAATTTTTACTAATGTTTCTTCTCCACCTTTCCCTAGTAGATTCGCAAAGTTCAAGGAGGAGGAACATGAACAAAACATGCTGGAATCCTTAAACAGTTTGTTTGTGGATGCCACTCAACAAGTACCAAAAGATGCACTATTCCTCGATGAGCAATGCACTACAAAGGATGGAATAATACTTGTAATGGACAATGCATCCACTTTTGTGCAAAGAAAGCTTCCTATCAAACGCTCAAATTTGGGAAGTTTCATGTATGAGCCTAACAAGCCTAAAAAGCCAAGAAGGGGTGTTGGTTAGGTTGGACAACTTAACTCTAGTACTAATTGGGAAGGCAGCCCAATTAATGAAGAAATTATCAACCTGCCATACTCAGATTTGCTTTCTTTTCCTTTTCCTTTTATTATTTTTATTGTTTTTATTTATTTTTATGTTTATTTGTTAATTATTTGTTTAGTATTTTAGGATTATTTAGGTTGCATGAATTTGTTTTGTTTTGAGTCTTAGTTATTTCTATTCTTATGTTATTAGTTCTTTTCTCTTACACATGATTCTTTCATTTGGACTAATAGCATTACATTGAGGACAATGTAAGAATTAAGTGTGGGGGGAAGGATTTAGGATTTCTTTTATTTTTGTCTATTATTTTTTTTAAGTCTTTAATATTATTATTATTATTATTATTATTATTTTTAGTGTGTTTTAGTTTTTTTTTAATACAATGATGAGATATGAATTGCATAGGTCTTAAACTGGTTACTAGTGAGAAGATTTTCATGAGAATTAAGCTTGATACTAATTTTTATGAGCCAATGTTGATATGATATGTTGATTGAGAAAGAAGCATGTTTAGACTTAAAATTGACTTGTATAATCATCCTTGTGAGTTTTGAGCCTATATGATTGATGCATTATACATATCAATCTAATTTATTTCTTGAGTGCTCTTATGATTACATGATTCTCTAGAACTTGCTTTAAACCGTTTGAGACTATATTGATACATGTGATAACATGAATATGACAGAGGCATTAGGATTATAACCAGAGCCAAACAGCCATCCATTATTAATGTTCTAAGAGAACATCCCCACTAGTGAGCCAATTTTAGCCTACATTGAATATGCTATTTTATTGGTAACCACAACTTACACCTAGCCTAAATATACTTATATCCTTACCCTTGTTCTAAAGATGGATTATATATTTTGAGACATATTGCAAAAAACAAGGGATATTTTTAGTTGAAAATTTGGGTTGGAAACAAAAGATAAGTGTGGGGGAAGAAAAGAAAAGAAAAAGTCAAGAGAAAAAGAAAGGGATCATTGTCAAATACATTCCCATATTAAAAAAAAAAAAAATCTTCTCTTGAACTTCTAGTTAATGTAAAGAAAAAGATGTTACAAAGTTGGTTAGAATGAAGCAAAGGCTCAACATGAATATTTAGCTTATGTTATTATGTGCTTTATAAGAGTTTTGAGAAGTTTTATTTGTATGATCTTATTATGTCTCTAAACTCTATGAACTCTTTGGAACCTTTGTGATATCTTTATCCTTTTGTTCTTTAACCACATTATAACCCTTTGGCCCCATTACAACCTTGATTAAAGTCCTCTTGATTTATGAAGTTGCATGTTCTAAATAGTGGAGAATAGGTGGACAAGCAAGCATATGGTAGAACTGTTTTCATGAGATTGATTGAGTGTAAACACTTTACCACTACTTTAAAGAGTGAAAATCATGAGAGTATCCCATGTGAGAAGTTGAGATTAAGTTTGAATATGCACTATTTTGATTGAAATATGTTATGTTAATATTGGCTTAACTCAAACAATTTACATTCAAGCATGATTTTTTGTGAAATTCTTTGAGCTATTGATTAGTTTATAGACTTGTTCAAAGATTGTCTCTAATTTATATTGAAAAGATTATGAGTAAATTTTTTTTAGTATATGTAGTTTATTTATATTTTAGTTTTTCAATGTTTGTGGGTATCGTTCTAGTAAACCCTCACGAGACTAAACTCGTCCACTAGGGACACCTAGGGGTTTAAAGGCTTGTGTCACATGCTAAGTGCCACCGTGATTTCCTACGAAAGTGGATTAGATTAGATTTTCTTATTTAATTTTTATTTTGTTTTGCTCGAGGACTAGCAAAAATCTAAGTGTGGGGGTATTTGATAAGCTCATAAAATATACATTTTATGCCTTTCTACCTTTAGTTTTTGTTATGTTTTCGATCTTTATCTTGTTTACTTATAATATATTTTTGAATTTTAGGTACAATAAGGAGAATGAAGTCAAAAGATGTCAATAATGATGGTAAAGAGCTTACAAAATCGTAATCACAAGATGGAAGAAGACTTGGGAGTCAAAAATATCAATTTCTGGTTCAAAAGCAATCAGGCAGATTTGACCTCCAGAGCTTGTTATAAGGAAAACATGATGATATAGGCTTTATTTGAAGAAACTTCCTTCTTGACTTTTGAAGTTGACTTGATTATCTTTCCAACGATATATTATGGGCCCAAATCGGATAAGAAATGGGCATTCAAAATGGCGCTAGAAGATCTCCCTAAAGAACCCTGCAGCCAAAAAAACCCTAATCGCAAATCTGAAAAAAAAAAAAAAAAAAAAAAAAAAAAGGCAAAAACGTGATTTTTGCACCTCCAGGCTTACTTGTGCGGCAAGGACTTATTGTCAGGGTTTGAAAGCTCTATAAATACCATCTTTTGAGCCACAAACTAGACATCTTTTGAGGAGACTCAAGGATCATTATTATTCTTCTTCTTCTTCTCCATTCTTTTATTTTTCTTTTTAGTTTTATGTATATATTATCTATGCCTATGTTATGCTAAACTTTTATTTGGTTAAGGGTGATTTCAAAGCCTTAGACATGTTTTGTAATTGATTTTCAGAATCTATCTATCATTGTTTTCTATCAAAGTTGCTTATGTTCTTCTATTAAAATTGTTCATGATGATGTTTTGATTTGTTTAGGTGGCCAACTAAATAAATCTTGATAATTGTCTAATGCTAGTTTAAGAGTCTTGATCCGTGTAATTGTCTTGATTTCCTATTCATAAGTGGCAATTTGTGATTAATGATTATGGTCAAGTTTTCAATAATTGCAAAGTGGAACATAACCTAAGTTGAACAATCCGAGCTTATGTGTTTGTTGCTTAGATCAACCTATCTTTCTCATCATAAAGCTGCTATTAAATTGAATTTAGAGAGCTTATTCTAGGTTGTTTGATAGTTAGAGATTAAATAGAGAGCTTGTTCTATTTAACGACGAACTAAGGAAAGATTGGGGTAACAGAGCTTGCTGTTATCTACGGTTGTTAACTTTGATAGCTAATTAATGTTGATAGTTATGAAATTGATTCTTAATGATGTCTAGTGGTGGAGAATGAAACCTTAACTATATTTTTCATATTTGATTCTTCTTAATTACTTGTTTTCTTACTTTTCTTGTTTGCTAATTTTTAAATCTGATTTCAAAATCCCCTTTACTTTTGTTTACTTGTTTTTAAGTGATAAACTATTAACTTATAAACTAAAACCCAATCCCTGAGGACTCGACCCATGCTAATCACTATACTCTACAATTGATTCTTTTTTTTTAGTGCAAGGTTAAATAAGATATACTCTTTTGGGTGCATCAATAAGCAAGCAACCAAATTAAAACAAGCTTCAATTTTATGTATTAGAAGAAGATTTAAAGCATCAAAACTTATTAAATAGAATAACATGAAATAACAAAGCAAAATAGCAACTCTCAAAAATACTAGGCCATTATGTCAACCCAAAAAGAAGAGGAAAAAATATTTTCAAAAGCTTTTTACAAGAAAGAATCAAGAAGGAACTTAAAGAATAACATTAAAAACACTTATTTAAAAAGAGAAATCAAAAGAAACTCACCAAAATAATAATCAAAACAGCAAATCAAGAATGGAAAATCCAAGAAAGTGCAAGAGTATGGTACTTAAAGCAACCTCTAAAAGCTATCTTTCAAGCTTTTTCTCTTCTAACTTTCATTTCTTTTCTAAACTTTTTTTTTTGCCTTTCAACAATGGAGAGAAAAATTAGCAAAAACCAAGAGAGAATAGAGACTGAATAGCTGAAAATTAAAGAGAGAATGCCTCTCCCTTGTAGTGGCCGAATGGCCCCCCTAGGCTAGGATGTTGTCATTTTTCATTCAACCAATTTCCATCCAAAGGCTATTGATCCAAGATGTTTAAAACATGAAATTAACACCCTTAGATTAGGCCATCAGCTATCCACAATTACAGTTGTTCAAGAATGTTATGCCATTATGTTGGCACTCTCCCTCTTCATGCATTGGTCCATGTGGCTTATTTGCAAAGGCTTGATCAAAAAAATAACTAACTTCCTCTTGTTGGCCTTTTGATTTTAAAATAAAAAACTATCTACCTATCATTGGGCCTTGGCTGGCCAACCCCCCTTCTTCCAGCCCATGTTTCATTTTTTTAAAAGGCAAGAAAAGCCCTTTTCGATTTTTTGGGTGAAATAACCTTTTTGCCCCCCGAACATAAATAAATGGCAAATGGACTCCAAATTCAAATTTTATTTTTTCAATACTTTCAAAATAATAAAAAATTGAATTCTAGAAGTTTTCAAAATTTTTCGAGTCCATTTGCTATTTATTTGGATTTTTTCTTCCAAAATGCCCTTTTATGTCCCCAAACTTTACCAGTTTTTAAACGAGCTCCAAATCCAGTTTCTTCTTCACCAATCTCTTCCAAATAATTTAAAAGTGTGATCTGGAAGTTTTCATAATTTTTGGAACTCATTTGGTATTTTTTTGGGATTTATCTACTTGAATTACTGCATAGGGGGCCCGGGATTTGGCCATTTTTCAAACGAACTCCGAATCCAGTTTTTCTTTAGCCAATCTCTTTCAAATAATTTAAAATTGATATTTGAAAATTTTCAGAAATTTTAGAGTTCATTTGCTATTTTTCCTGGATTTATCTTCTTGAATTTCTACATAAGGGACTTGGGACTTGGCCATTTTGCAAACGAACTCAGAATCAAGATTTTCTTTCGGAAATCTCTTCAAAATTATTTGAGAATGAGATTTGCAATTTTTCATAATTTTTGGAGTACATTTGCTATTTTTCCCAAATTTTCCAATTTTGCCCTTTTGCCTCCGAAACCCGATTTTGCTCAAAACAAGTTCGATTTTCAGATTTTCTTCAAACTGAGCCTTGGGCTATCCTTTTTTAATCACTCCTCATCCATTAGGGGCTTTAGTCCTACCAAGTCGGGCCATTTCTTTAATTCTTTCCAATTTCACCGAAATCCACAAAAACCCTAATTCTTGGTTTTCTTCCGGATTGACTTTTCTTTCAGTTTTTCTTTCAAGTGGCTTCTCCATTACCCGTAGTCAGTGCTTATCTTTCATTTTGAACCTTCAATTTCGACCAATTCTATCGTTTAAACACTTTTCCCCAAATTTCTCGGATTAGGGTTTTCTTTCTATTGAATCTCCATAACCTAACTTTCGAACTCCATATCTTTCGATGTAGACCACGGATTATCAAAATTCTGTAGCCATTTTTCAATTGAACTTCAAATATTGATTTTGAAAGTGGGTTGACTTTTTTAGTAGTTGACTTTTTGGGGTTGACTTTTTCAAGTTTGACTTTTTATGCTCGCCTTCTTAGACTAAGTCTCGGAGTACCAAATGCAGGATGAAAAAAAGTCTTTTTACATTCTGAAACATCAATTTAGGAAGAAAACATACTTGTTTTGGTGATCCGGACAAAACTAGGTGTCTACAGCTGCCCCTCTTTGGCTATTGCTGAGAATCAGGAATCAGGCAAAGATAAACAAATACTAATTTTGTCTGATTAGTGAAATCACATGTGAAGGGAAGGGAAAGGGGTTTTCATTTTTCATTTTAATTTTTTAATTTTTTTTTTTGGAAAAAACTATAAATAGAAGATATTGTCCTTAAATTGAATTCCCTGACTAATCAAGGCTCGACCCGTCTTAAGGAAACGAGTTCGATTTGCAAGAGAAGAAAAGACCTCGAAGATGATCTCGAGGGCTTAACCTGTCTTGTGCTAAGCTGTGTTTAAAATTATGGGTATCTCCTCCAGAAACTTCGGCTATCACCACCAAAGACTTGCTCAAGCAAATGTAAAAACTCTAGAAACTAATGCCTGGAGGTCTTAAAAATGGTGCCCGGAGGCCTTACCCGTGATTTGAAAAAAATGCGATGTATGCGACTTTAACAATAATGCCCGGAGGTCTTAAGAATGGTGCCCGGAGGCCTTATCCGTGAGTTAAAAAAATGCGTTGTATGCGACTTTAAAAATGATGCCCGGAGCTCTTAAGAATGGTGCCCGGAGGCCTTACCCGTGATTTTAAAAAAAATGCGTTGTATGCGACTTTAACAATAATGCCCGGAGGTCTTAAGAATCGTACTCGCAGGACTTACCTGTGAGTTAAAAAAATACGCTGTATGCGACTTTAAAAATGATGCTCGAAGGTCTTAAGAATGGTGCCCGGAGGCCTTACCCGTGATTTGAAAATACCTTGATGACGGTCTCAAGCCTTGACTCATTTGATAAACAGAATGAATTCGATTTAAAACAAAAAGAAATACCTCGACAGTGATCTCAAGGCTCGACTCATTTGATAAAACAGAATGAATTCGATTTAAAGCAAAAGGAAATACCTTGACAGTGGTCTCAAGGCTCGACTCATTTGATAAAACAGAATGAATTCGATTTAAAACAAAAGAAAATACCTCGACGATGGTCTCAAGGCTCGACTCATTTGATAAAACAGAATGAATTCGATTTAAAACAAAAGGAAATACCTTGATGGTGGTCTCAAGGCTTGACTCATTTGATAAAACATAATGAATTTGATTTAAAACAAAAGGAAATACCTCGACGGTTGTCTCAAGGCTCAACTCATTTGATAAAACAAAATAAATTCGATTTAAAACAAAAGGAAATACCTCGACGGTGGTCTCAAAGCTCGACTCATTTGATAAAACAGAATGAATTCAATTTAAAACAAAAGGAAATACTAAGAATGATTCTGGGTTTGGTTCATTTGGAAAAAATAATTTTAACTTGAAAATGAAAGGAACATACCTCGACGGCAGTCTTGGGGCTTGACTTATTTGAGAAGCAAAATGAGTTTGATTTGGAAAGGAAACGTACCTCGACGGTGATCTCGGGGCTTGACTCGTTTGAAAAACAAAACGAGTTCACTTTGGGGAAGTCCAAGTTTTCCTGATTTTTGCAATGTTAGTGATGCACCCAAAAGAGTGTATCTTATTTAACCTTGCACTAAAAAGATCAATTGTAAGTATAATGATTAGCAAGGGTCGAGTCCTCAGGGATTGGGTTTTAATCTATGAGTTATTAGTTTATAACTTAAATTCAAGAACAATAAAAGAAAAGGGATTTTTGAAGCCAGATTTCAACTAAAGTAAATAATAAGAATAAGATGCAAGGCGGTATAACCAGCCAATAAAAATATATATACTAAATTAGGCGGTATAACCAGCCAATAAAAATAAAACAAAGTTAATATACAAATTAGGCGGTATAACCAGCCAATAAAAATAAGTATACTTTTAAAAATAAACAAACTAGAAAAGTAAGAAAACAAGTAAGTAAGAAGAATCAAATATGAAAAATATGGTTAAGGTTTCATTCTCCACCACTAGACATCATTAAGAATCAATTTCAGATCTATCAATATCAACCAACTATCAAAGTTAACAACCGTAGATAACAACAAGCTCTGTTATCCCAATCTTTCCTTAGTTTGTCGTTAAATAGAACAAGCTCTCTATTTAATCTCTAACCATTAAACAACCTAGAATAAGCTCTCTAAATTCAATTTAATGGAAGCTTTATGATGAGAAAGATAGGTTGATCTAAGCAACAAACACATAAGCTCGGATTGTTCAACTTAGGTTATGTTCCACTTTGCAATTATTGAAAACTTGACCATAATCATTAATCACAAATTGCCACTTATGAATAGGAAATCAAGACAATTACACGGATCAAGATTCCTAAACTAGCAATAGATAATTATCAAGATCTATCTAGTTGTACACCTAAATAAATCAAGACAACATCATGAACAATTCTTGTAGAAGAACATAAGCAACTTTGATAGAAAATTAATGATAGATAGAATCTGAAAATCAATCACAAAACATGTCTAGGGCTTTGAAATCACCCTTAACCAAATAGAAGTTTAGCCTAGCATAGGCATTGTAAACATAAACATAAAATTAAAGAAAATCTAAGAATAAAATAAAAGAAAGAAAGAAGAAGAGGAAGAATATTAATTATCCAACCTCTTGCTCTCTCTAAAGAAAAAGAAAACTAGAGAAAAGAAAGAAAACTAGAGAAAAGAAAGAAGAAGAAAACTTAGAGAATTTTATTAAAATGGCTAATATCCTACCTATGTACAATATGATCCTCTACAATCATCCAAGGCCCTCTATTTATACACATTTTGGAGGGCTAAATGACAAGAGACAAGCTTTACAAATTTCAAAGGTAGGTATAATAGGTGGGTGAATTTTTCTAACAATTTTCGTCATATTGTATGACAATTTTGATCAGCCAACTTGATGGTCGATTTCGTCAATGTTGGAGGCCCGATCTGATCACATGGTCTTCTAGAAAAAGGTTCCCCTATCAGTTATGGATCCATATCCGTTGGAATCAGCTCATTTGCTGATGTGGATAAGCAGATATGGGCAAAATACGAAAACAGGTCAGCACAGACGTCATTGCACATCAGCCAACTTGATGGTCGATTTCGTCAATATTAGAGGCCTGATCTGATCATATGGTCTTCTAGACAAAGGTTCCCGTATCAATTACGGATCCATAGCCATTGGAATCAGCTCATTTACTGATGTGGATAAGCAGATATGGGCAAAATACGAAAACAGGTCAGCACAGACGTCATTGCACATCGGCCAACTTGATGGTCGATTTCGCTAGGGAAAACGACTCTGTTTCAAGAAGTGTAAAACATGAAAAAGATAGATATGCCTCTTAGCTTTCCACGGCTACAAATTTCAGCCTTATTGCTTCATTGAAACTCCAGATATAGCTGATATGGCAAAAGGTGTCGGAACTGGAACTGAACTGGATTTGCCCTTAATTCTAGTAATCTGAAATCACTCAAAGAAACTTGTGAAAAACACCAAATTACATAAAAATATAAAAGATCATAAACACAATTAGACTAAACAATAATAACTCGTATTTGACACAAAACAATAATAAAACATAACTAAAAACTATATAATTATACGAGTTATCACACCCCCACACTTAGCTTTTTGCTAGTCCTCGAGCAAAATCAAATAAAAATAAAATTAGAAAATCTAATCTAATCCACTTTCGTAGGAAATCACGGTGGCACTTAGCATGTGACACAAGCCTTTAAACCCCTAGGTGTCCCTAGTGGACGAGTTTAGTCTCGTGAGGGTTTACTAGAACGATACCCACAAACATTGAAAAACTAAAATATAAATAAACTACATATACTAAAAATATTTATTCCTAATCCTTTCAATACAAATTAGAGACAATCTTTGAACAAGTCTTATAAACTAATCAATAGCTTAAAGAATTTCACAAAAAATCATGCTTGAATGTAAATTGTTTGAGTTAAGCCAATATTAACATAACATATCTCAATCAAAATAGTGCATGTTCAAACTTAATCTCAACCTCTCACATGGGATACTCTCATGATTTTCACTCTTTAAAGTAGTGGTAAAGTGTTTACACTCAATCAATCTCATGAAAATAGTTCTACCATATGCTTGCTTGTCCACCTATTCTCCACTAAAAGATCATGCAACTTCATAAATCAAGAGGTTTTTAATCAAGGTTGTAATGGGGCCAAGGGGTTTGTAATGTGGTTGAAGAACAAAAGGATAAAGATATCACAAAGGTTCCAAAGAGTTCATAAAGTTTAGAGACATAAAAAGATCATACAAAGAAACTTCTCAAAACTCTTTACAAGTACATAGTCACCTAGGCCGGATATTCATGTTGGGCCTTTTCTTCATTCTAAGCAACTTTGTAACATCTTTTTCTTTTTCCACAAATTCAAGAGATGATTCATATTTTTTTACATAGGAATGTATTTGCCAGTATTCCATTTCTTTTTCTCTTGACTTTTCTTTTCTTTTCCCCCCACACTTATTTCTTGTTTCTAACCCAAATTTTCAACTAAAAATATCCCTTGTTTTTTGCAATATGTCTCAAAATATATAATCCATCTTTAGAACAAGGGTAAGGATATAAGTATATTTAGGCTAGGTGTAAGTTGTGGTTACCAATAAAACAGCATATTTAATGTAGGCTCAAATTGGCTCACTAGTGGGGATGTTCTCTTAGAACATTAATAATGGATGGCTGTTTGGCTCTGGTTATAATCCTAATGCCTCTATCATATTCATGTTGTCACATGTATCAATATAGTCTCAAACGGTTTAAAGCAAGTTCTAGAGAATCATGTAATCATAAGAGCACTCAAGAAAGAAATTAGATTGATTTGTCTAATGCATCAATCATTATAGGCTCAAAAACTCACAAGGATGATTATACAAGTCAGATTAAGTCTAAACATGCTTCTTTCTCAATCAACATATCATATTAACATTGGCTCATAAAAAGGTTGACATCAAGCTCAATTCTCATGAAAATCTTCTCACTAATAAATCTGTTTTAGACTTATGCAATTCATATCTCATCATTGTATTAAAAAGGAACTAAAACACACAAAAAAATAATAATAATAATAATAAAGACTCATAAAAAAAATAGTAGACAAAAATAAAAGAAATCCTAAATCATTCCCCCCACACTTAATTCTTACATTGTCCTCAATGTAAGTCTATTAACCCAAATGAAAGAATCATGTGTAAGAGAAAAGAACTAATAACATAAGAATAGGAACAACTAAGACTCAAAACAAAACAAACTCATGCAACCTAAATAATCCTAAAATACTAAACAAAAATTAACAAGTAAACATAAAAAGATTAAAATCAAACTGACAAGGTATGTCTCAAGTCTCCCTTACTCAGACCTTGTTCAGAATGAATACTTCTAAATTGCTTAAAACACAACAAACTTTTTTTTTTTTTAAGAAGGTAAAATTTAGGAGATATTACCTGTAGAGGTTGCTAACCACTTATTATAACTGAGACACAACAAACAAAATGTTAGATAATGTCACAAAGACAAAGTGCAATCCACTCCTTGCTCGTCCATATCTCTTTTTCTTTTTTCGAGCGTTTGCGAAACAACCGTAGCAGATAAACACTCATAAGCTTGGAGCTTTTTGAGTAAATCTTAAATGGTTGTAGCAGAAATTATGGTTCTCCTTGCCTCTGAAAACATGAATCCATTATCCACAGCATTATCTAAATATGAAAGCAAATTACTAAAATAACCATTAATATTAAGCAAACCAATGGGTTTCTTATTTGTGACCAAAGATGACCAAGAAGCCACGCAAGCTATTTCTTCCAATGTACCCAGACCTCCTGGTAGAGCAATGAATGCATCGGCAGAATGGTACATGATTGTCATCCGTTCAGGGATACTCCAGACTTGTATTTCCTTACCCACGGTAGGTCCACAAAAACCTGTGAATAGTTTTGGCACGACTCCTAGAACTGGACTTCCTCCGGCGTGTGCTGCTGTAGCGACTGCTCCCATTAAACCCGTACTACCGCCTCCATAAATCAACTGGATCTTTTGTTGGGCAAGTATTACTCCAACTCTTATGGCTTCATCAGCGAATATGTTATTTTTCCCTGGATAAGCACCTCCAAAGACACAAATTTTTTTAATGCGTTGGGACGAAGTACTTTCCATTTTTTTTTCTTTTTCGAGTGCCTGAAAGAGAATGAGTACATGGTGTAATATATAGAGGACTGAGTAGTGAATCAGACAAGAGTAATAATGTCGTCGAAAGTGTATTTGACCTGTCAGAAGAAAATGTTAACCTAACAAAAGATTTTTGCGTGATTTCAGGAAGAAAATCAAAAAGAGAAGAAAAATCAACCGTAAAAGTCAAGAATAATAGTGTCGCCGAAAGTGTATTTGACCTGTCAGAAGAAAATGTTAACCTAACAAAAGATTTTTGCGTGATTTCAGGAAGAAAATCAAAAAGAGAAGAAAAATCAACCGTAAAAGACAAATAAAAAAAAAAAAAGAATAATTACACAAATCGAACAACACGTAAATTAAACCAAAATGAAGTTATTGCAAATCAAACCAAAAGCTGAGAAGTCATTTATTGTAGTTGTGATTGTGGCTCACATCTTCCTCTAGTTTTACGTCCAGAAACGGCTTAAACGCCTTCTATGAGTCGAGGATATGCTTCCCATCCAGTTTTCTTACAAGCTGGCAAACAGGGTCTTTTAACATCAGATTCCCAAGATGTTGCCATTCCCTTTGGAATTGCGGCCATAAATCAAGAATTTCTCTTTGTACGTCTCCACTAGGATGCGTCTCAAGAGAAAGTTGGATATTACACAAATTCTCCTTACTCTGTCCATCCTTAATGAATTCAATTTTATCATCTCGATTAGAGGACGGAATCCCAATAGAACGACATTTACCGTTACACGTCCATCGTGCACATTTGTGGCAATTTGAACTCATGCGCTTTGCTCGTCGCTTCTTTGCAAAAATGCTTCTACCTGTACCTGGTAAATGCAAAACAGGAAGATATTCATCTTCACGTACCTTGGCTTCAATTATCCAACGTATGTCTCCAGGAATCCCTTTGTGCATAAGCATTCTTAATCTTTCAAATCGAACTTGGTAAAGCTTCAGTAAAATATTTCGAGGAAAAGGAGGAAATCGTTTCTGCAATCTTGTGAGAATATCATCCATCCTGAAAAAAAAATGAAAAAAATTGAAAGAGAAATTGGAAGAGAAATTTATATACAATATCAGTTTTGTGGGTAGCTGATGGAACCGATTTAAATAATCACGGAGTACCGTTATCCGCCATTTAACCGGGATTTAAAAAAAAAAAATTATATTTACATCTAGTTATTTTCAAAACAAGGATCAGAAAGAAAAACAACATAAAAAGACTCAAAAACAAAACACTCTAAATAAAATCCTAAATTCTTCCCCCCACACATAATTCTTACATTGTCATTAATGTAATGCTATTAATCCCCCAATGCAAGAATTATATGTAAGAGAAAAGAACTATTAAACAAAAGAAACTTATGCAGCCTAAATGAACTTAAAAACAGTAAACACAATTAACAAAGAAACATAAGAAATAAAAATAAAAACAATAAAAATAATAAAAGAAAAAGGAGAAGAAAGAGAAAGAGAAAGAGAAAGCAAAACTGAATATGGAAGGTTGGCAATTTCATCTTTAATTGGGTTGCCTTCCCAATTAACACTTGAGTTAGTGTTTTGAATCTAACCAACACCCCTTCTTGGCTTTTTAGGCTTGTCAGGCTCATACATGAAATTTCCCAAATTTATGCGTTTGAGAGGAAGCTTTCTTTGCACAACAGTGGATTCATTCTCCATTACAAGTATTATTCCATCATCCTTGGTGGTGCATATCTCATCGAGGAATGGTGCATCTTTTGGTACTTGTTGAATGACATCCACAAACAAACTGTTTAAGGTTTCCAACGTGTCTTGTTCATGTTCATCCTCCTTGAACTTTGCGAATCTACTAGGAAAAGGTGGAGAAGAAACATTAGTAAAAATTGGAATCTCAAACGTTACCTCAGGTGCCGAAATACTCTTATTTGGATCATTGGCTTCATTATCCTCAAGAATAGAATTCATCTCTAATTTTGTCTCATCCTCATCTTGTTCCTCATTCCTCAAGGTCACAATAGTAGCATTCTCCTTTAGGTTAATCATCGTTTGGGCAGGGAGTTCTTCAGATCTTTGTGCTACCCATCCCACCATACTACTAGTCAATTGGATCATTTGCTTTTCCAAACTCTGGATGCTTGCCCTTGTTTCCTGTTGAAATTGCAAAGTATCAGTAACAAGAGAATAGACAAGATCTTCTAAAGAAGTACCTGAGTTTTGAGTCATATGTGGTGGTTGAAAAAGATCTGGTTCTTGGGACCATGATTGATTGAAGCTAGATGGATGAGTGTAATTGGCATAAGGATCTACTTCTTGGTAATTTTTCGAGTAGCCATAATTAGTATGATCCCACCATCCCTCATGGTAAGTGTTTGAGTAATGATCATACTGTTGGTCTTGGAACACTTGATGGCTTTGACATCCTCCCATGGCCAATTGTTGAACTGGGTAGGTGAGATTGGCTTGTTGATTTTCCATGTTCATGTATGCCACCAACTCTTCAAGAGTTAGATTGCTCAATTCCATCGTTTTTTTTATATTTTTTTTATATTTTTTTTATTTTTTCAAAATTTGATAAGAAAAACCCGTATGTACAAGAAAATAAAACTCATTAGAACTGAAAATAAGAATAAACCAAGTAACAAATAAACTAAACAAAACAATCCCCGGCAACGGCGCCAAAATTTTGATGCACCCAAAAGAGTGTATCTTATTTAACCTTGCACTAAAAAGATCAATTGTAAGTATAATGATTAGCAAGGGTCGAGTCCTCAGGGATTGGGTTTTAATCTATGAGTTATTAGTTTATAACTTAAATTCAAGAACAATAAAAGAAAAGGGATTTTTGAAGCCAGATTTCAACTAAAGTAAATAATAAGAATAAGATGCAAGGCGGTATAACCAGCCAATAAAAATATATATACTAAATTAGGCGGTATAACCAGCCAATAAAAATAAAACAAAGTTAATATACAAATTAGGCGGTATAACCAGCCAATAAAAATAAGTATACTTTTAAAAATAAACAAACTAGAAAAGTAAGAAAACAAGTAAGTAAGAAGAATCAAATATGAAAAATATGGTTAAGGTTTCATTCTCCACCACTAGACATCATTAAGAATCAATTTCAGATCTATCAATATCAACCAACTATCAAAGTTAACAACCGTAGATAACAACAAGCTCTGTTATCCCAATCTTTCCTTAGTTTGTCGTTAAATAGAACAAGCTCTCTATTTAATCTCTAACCATTAAACAACCTAGAATAAGCTCTCTAAATTCAATTTAATGGAAGCTTTATGATGAGAAAGATAGGTTGATCTAAGCAACAAACACATAAGCTCGGATTGTTCAACTTAGGTTATGTTCCACTTTGCAATTATTGAAAACTTGACCATAATCATTAATCACAAATTGCCACTTATGAATAGGAAATCAAGACAATTACACGGATCAAGATTCCTAAACTAGCAATAGATAATTATCAAGATCTATCTAGTTGTACACCTAAATAAATCAAGACAACATCATGAACAATTCTTGTAGAAGAACATAAGCAACTTTGATAGAAAATTAATGATAGATAGAATCTGAAAATCAATCACAAAACATGTCTAGGGCTTTGAAATCACCCTTAACCAAATAGAAGTTTAGCCTAGCATAGGCATTGTAAACATAAACATAAAATTAAAGAAAATCTAAGAATAAAATAAAAGAAAGAAAGAAGAAGAGGAAGAATATTAATTATCCAACCTCTTGCTCTCTCTAAAGAAAAAGAAAACTAGAGAAAAGAAAGAAAACTAGAGAAAAGAAAGAAGAAGAAAACTTAGAGAATTTTATTAAAATGGCTAATATCCTACCTATGTACAATATGATCCTCTACAATCATCCAAGGCCCTCTATTTATACACATTTTGGAGGGCTAAATGACAAGAGACAAGCTTTACAAATTTCAAAGGTAGGTATAATAGGTGGGTGAATTTTTCTAACAATTTTCGTCATATTGTATGACAATTTTGATCAGCCAACTTGATGGTCGATTTCGTCAATGTTGGAGGCCTGATCTGATCACATGGTCTTCTAGAAAAAGGTTCCCCTATCAGTTATGGATCCATAGCCGTTGGAATCAGCTCATTTGCTGATGTGGATAAGCAGATATGGGCAAAATACGAAAACAGGTCAGCACAGACGTCATTGCACATCAGCCAACTTGATGGTCGATTTCGTCAATATTAGAGGCCTGATCTGATCATATGGTCTTCTAGGCAAAGGTTCCCGTATCAGTTACGGATCCATACCCATTGGAATCAGCTCATTTACTGATGTGGATAAGCAGATATGGGCAAAATACGAAAACAGGTCAGCACAGACGTCATTGCACATCGGCCAACTTGATGGTCGATTTCGCTAGGGAAAACGACTCCGTTTCAAGAAGTGTAAAACATGAAAAAGATAGATATGCCTCTTAGATTTCCACGGCTACAAATTTCAGCCTTATTGCTTCATTGAAACTCCAGATATAGCTGATATGGCAAAAGGTGTCGGAACTGGAACTGAACTGGATTTGCCCTTAATTCTAGTAATCTGAAATCACTCAAAGAAACTTGTGAAAAACACCAAATTACATAAAAATATAAAAGATCATAAACACAATTAGACTAAACAATAATAACTCGTATTTGACACAAAACAATAATAAAACATAACTAAAAACTATATAATTATACGAGTTATCAGTTAGCTAAATGCAATGATGAGAATGACATGCTTTGCAAATGCTTGTATGTTTCCTAAGAATGAATGCAATCAAATGATTGTGTCATGATTTCTAATCTATGGTTTCTTAGAGGTTCACAGATTATCCGACTTCATGATGGAGTCTTCAATTGTTCATTGATGCACCACTTAAGGAATCCTTCACTCAAGATAACTTGTCAAACAGTCTTAGTTTCTGACTTTTGCTGAAATTCACAGATTTTCTGACTTCGTGATAGAGTCTCCAACATGTTCGATGTTTTCTTTTCTTGGTGAACTTTCCAAACCTTTCCCAAGATTTAAATCTATTCTTTAGTAATACTCTAAAATCCTTTTATTTAAAGATTTTTTATTACTAATCATCATTCAATTTAATAACAATCATAATGCATCTCAAAAATGTATGAAAGAAAATATGAATCAAGCAAAAATGTCATGAAAAGGATAACAAGATTTTATTGCAAAAAATGTTTTAAAATAGTAAAAATAAATATCAAGGATATAAGAAACAAATGTAAAGTTATAGGTTGTAGATGCCCCAGATGCGAAATATCTTGGACCCCTCATTTTCAAACCATCTGAAATTTCTTTTGAACAAGCAATTTACTTGGGTAACCTCTCGGCTTCTGTAATTACATCAGACTGAGTTGTTCCCCTTTCTTCTGATTTTTAGATACTTTCTTCCCCTTTACACGAAGCATAGATTCGAACTTTAATTAGTACCTGAGCCGCGCTTTGCAGGTTTTCAACTCAAGTGTCCTTCATTCGGTATTAAGTCGCCCTATGCGGGTTTTCAGCTACATTTTTTTTTCATTTTCATTTTTTTTTTGTATTCTACCATGCATCTAAGAATTCTAAATGCTTCCAAGGTAAAAATATCAATTCAAAAGATAGGATGAATTCTGAGAATAACCTTTCAAATAAAATATCCATGCTCGATCAAAATGGGCTTTTAAAGCACATAATGTAGGCCACGGTTTAGGTTTAGAAAGAAAGGATAAAATAGGCTCAAAATGTGTGTAAGGGTGATTGAATCAAGGATCATTTCTTGAGAAGAACTCATTCTTGAAACATTTGTCCCTTTTTTGGACTTTCTTTTCTTCTTTTTTTTGTTGGCTTTCATTTGTCACATTTTTCGATGGCTTTTTTTTTGCCATGATTTTTGATTATTTTTCCTCGTACTTGCCCTCCAGTGTAGAGGGTGATCCTTGATCAAGGTTTAAAGAAAGGAATAATTCTTAAGGCTCAAAGGGGTGACTAAGGATAATTTCTTTGTAGAGAAAGGAATATGAAAGATGGCCATTCATCATATCAAACATGAATATTGTCATTAAAAAAGCAATCCACAAGGGAAATAGATATATAGAATTTCCATTTTTACGCTTGGAATCATTCGAATTTCCATGTGCACAGCATCACACATTTTTTTTCAAGCATAATACTTCTTCAGTTCATCAGTATTCACGAGATTTCTGAAATCCTCCCATCCATTCTAGTTAAAATCAATGCTCCTCCAGAAAAAGCTCTTTTTACCACATAGGGTCCTTCTCAATCGGAGCCTACTTTCCTCGCGGGTCCTTCACTATAGGGAGAATTTTTCTTAGTACCAACTCCCCCTTTCGGAATTGTCTAGGACGAACTTTCTTGTTGTGGGCTCGAATCATCCTTTTTTGACACAACTGCCCATGACAAATTGCTTTCAATCTTTTCTCCTCAAAGAGATTCAACTGTTCATAACGAGCTATAACCCATTCTGCTTCCTCTAGGCCAACTTCCATCAAACCCGAAGTGAAGGGATCTCAATTTCAATAGGTAGCACAGCTTCCATCCTGTATACCAAAGAAAACGGCGTTGCCCCTGTAGATGTACGGACCGAAGTACGATATGCATGAAGAGCAAAAGGCAAAATCTCATGCCAATCCTTGTACACATAGGTCATCTTCTCAACAATCTTCTTGATGTTCTTATTGGCTGCTTCTACTGCCCCATTCATCTTTGGACGGTAAGGTGCCGAATTATGATGTGTGATCTTGAACTGAGTACACACTTCTCTCATCATCTTATTGTTCAAATTGAGCGCATTATCCGAAATAATTCTTGTTGGCAATCCATAATGGCATATGATTTCTTTCTTAACAAATCTACATACCATCGACTTTGTTACATTCGCATAGGAAGCAGCTTCTACCCACTTTGTGAAATAATCTATGGCCACCAAGATGAAACGATGTCCATTTGATGCTTTCAAAGTAATAGGCCCGTTCATATCCATTCCCCATATTGAAAAGGGCCATGGTGCAGTCATGACATGTAATGGCGATGGCGGCATATGAATCTTATCTACATATATTTGGCATTTATGGCACTTTCGGGAATAACTAATACAATCTCCTCCCATTGTCAACCAATAATACCCTGCCCTCATAATCTGCTTAGCAAGCATGTGACCATTAGCATGAGTGCTACATATCCCTTCATGTACCTCTTCTATAATTCTCCGAGCTTCGGCAGATTCGACACATCTCAACAAGACTTGGTCTTTTCCTTTCTGGTAGAGAATCTCACTGTCTAGAACAAAACCCATTGCTAGCCTTCTCAGAGTCCTCTTGTCATTTTTGTTGCTTGTTCTGGATACTGTTGACTCTTGATGTACTGCAAGATGTCGTTATACCAAGGGAGGCCATCTGCTTCTTCTTCAATACTCAGACAGTGGGCAAGAGACTCATATATACTCATCTTTATTGGCACAAATTCAGCCCCTTCATTCACTTTAAACATTGATGAAAAAGTAGCTAGAGCATCTGCCATTCGGTTTTCTTCCTGAGGAAAGTAACTGAAATTCACTTCTTCAAATTCCTCCAATAAACTCAATATGAGTTCTCGGTATCGGATTAGCTTTGTATCTCGGGTTTTCCATTCTCCTCGTAGCTGGTATATCACTAAGGCTGAGTCTCCAAAAACTTCCAATATTTTGATCTTTTGTCCACTGCAGCACAAAGACCCATATTACACGCTTCATACTCGGCAGTATTGTTTGTACAATCAAAATCCCAATCTAGCAGTGAAAGGATAATAATCTTCTTCTAGTGATATGAAGACTGCACCGATTCCATGTTCCATGGCATTAGATGCGCCATCAAAATACATTTTCCACACTTTCTTCTTCAGGGGAATCTCATCTGCTTGTGAAACATACATCAAATCTTCATTCGGGAAGTCAAAGTTCAACGGCTCATAATCTTCCACTGCCCTACTTGCTAAGAATTCAGCCACTGCACTGCCCTTGATAGCTTTTTGACTTACATATACAATGTCGTATTCTGACAATAAAACCTGTCATCTTGCTGTCTTCCCTGACAAAGAAGGTGCTTCCAACATGTACTTGATTGGATCTAGCTAGGCAATCAACCACGTTGTGTGGTACAACATGTATTGTTTGAGTCTTCGAGCAGTCCAAGCTAAGGCACAACACAACTTTTCTATCGACGAATATTTCAACTCATAATCTGTGAACTTCTTGTTGAGGTAGTAAACTGCATGTTTTTTCTTTCCAGTCTCATCAAGCTGCCCCAAAACACAACCCATGGATCTCTCAAATACTGATAAATATAGTATCATTGGTTTATCCGAAACAGGTGGCATTAATACTAGTGGGTTGGATAGATAATGTTTAACCTTTTCAAATGCAATCTGACAACCTTCATCCCTTTCTCCTGGATCACGTTTTTGAAGCAACTTAAATATTGGATCACATTTGTCTGTTAATTGAGAAATAAACCGAGCAATGTAATTCAATCTCCCTAGAAAGCCTCTTACTTCCTTTTGAGTTCGAGGTGGTGGAAAATTATGAATGGCCTTTACTTTATCCGAGTCAATCTCAATTCCTCTTTTGCTGACGACAAAACCCAACAATTTTCCCGAGGTGACTCCAAAAATGCATTTTGTCGGATTTAGCTTGAGTCTAAACTTTCTTAGTCGTTCGAAGAGCTTCCTAAGATTCGCAATATGCTCCTCTTCTCTTTGTGACTTCGCGATCATATCATCAACATAGACCTCAATTCCCTTATGCATCATATCATGAAACAAGGTCACCATGGCTCTCTGATATGTTGCCCCAGCATTCTTCAACCCAAATGGCATTACCTCAGAAAGTTCCCCACATTATAACAAATATGGTTTTCTCCATATCTTCAGGTGCCATCTTGATCTGATTGTATAATGAGAATCCGTCCATGAAAGAAAATAAAGAACTCTTTGTCGTATTATCCACTAGAGTATCAATATGGGGCAAAGGGAAATAATCTTTAGGGCTAGCCTTGTTCAAATCTCGGTAATCAACACACATCTGCACCTTGCCATCCTTTTTTGGTGCTGGAACAATATTTGCCACCCATTCTGGATATTTTGCCACCTCTAAGAATCCAGCATCAAATTGCTTCTTCACCTCCTCTTTTATCTTTAACAGCATGTCCGGCCTCATTCTTCTCAACTTTTGCTGAATTAGCTTGCATTCTGGCCTTAAAGGGAGCTTATGAACCACAAAATCTGGATCCAACCCTGGCATGTCTTTGTAAGACCATGCAAATACATCCACATAATCCTAGAGCAAGGCTATCAATTCACCCTTTGTTGATGATTACAATGAAGTTTCGATTTTGACTTCCTTTATCTCTTCACCATCTCCCAAATCTATCATTTCCAATAATTCCTTATGAAGAAGTACTTGTTTCTTCTCTTGTTCTATTTTCCTTAATAAATCCGAAGGTAGACCATAATCCTCAGTATCTTCATTAGCCTCAAAATCACCCGTGCAAATGGATCTTTCAAAATCAATTTCAGAATTACTAATAGGAAGGTCCTCATATTCCACATCCGTACACCTGTAAATAGGTGGAGAAGAAACAATATAGGAAAATATATATAATGAAAACAAAATAAATAGCAAAAATGAAAGAATATAGACACATCAATATGAATAAAATGCATTGTGCTTGTTATTTATTGAATGAAAATGTTTAAACAAACAGCTCGTTACAGAAAAAAAATCTTAATATCTCTGGGTAAAGATAATTAAGATTGTTTTTTTAAAGTATTACGTTGGAATAGACTTAAAAACTATGGGCAACTCAGTCGCACTCCAATTGGTTAGTCTATATCCTGGTGGACAAGGTCGCACCATCCAGTTCGCACTGCTACTTTCCATCCTTTCTTTCCTGGTCATGCAAATCACCATATCCTGAATCTGGCCCACTTTATTCACATGGAATTTTTCAAAAGCTTGCTTGATCATTATGAGTACATCCTCTGAATTCTTTTCTCCGAACAGAAAACCAACAAAGCGAAAGTTGTGAAGGATTGGTAGGAAAGTCATGGGTTCTCATTCAATATCCATACCTGTGAGATGGGTCATCCTCCTTTGTCTATTCCTTTCAACTTGTTTCCTCCTCTCATGGGCCTTCGAAAGATACCCTAAGCCAAACCGGTCTTTCTTTCCCACTGCTTCCATTGCTCGGGCCATCCCTTGAAGATATTTCCCTAGACATTTTCCAGCCCTACAGCCCTTTCCCACTGTGGTTCTTACTCCCAGCTTTGTGTTCTTGGACAACCTTGGCTTTGGAATTTTTCATCCTTCAGCGACGAAAACCATATTTACAAATTCCAAAGACCGAAAAAAATATTCTACGACATCTTCATTGGGTTCAACATAAGGAGATTCAGTAGATGCAGAGGCTATTATGTCTTCTTCTCCTGATACAGTGACCAAACGGCCCTCCATCACAAACTTCATCTTTTGGAGGAGAGACGAGGGTACAGCCCCTGCTGAATGTATCCACAGCCTTTCCAACAAGCAATTATAGGATGGATTAATATCCATGACCTGGAAGTTCACCTTATAGGTGCATGGGCCTATCTCCAGAGGAACCTTAATAGTTCCTATTACCTCTCTCCTGGTACCATCGAAAGCCCTGATTACTGTGCAACTCGGTAACATATAAGACATAACAACTGGCAACTTAGACAGGGTTGCCAAGGGCATTACATTTAATGAAGAACCATTATCCAAAAACACCATTGGTAGTATATGCCCCTTGCAGCTGGTTGTTATGTGAAGAGCCTTTGTGGACCCAATACCATTGGGTGGTATTTCGTCATAACTGAAAAATATATAGTCGTCTGCCGCAATATTTTCCACCAGCCTGTCTAACTTTTCTACTGATATGTTGTTAGCCACGTATGCCTAATTCAACACTCTTAACAAGGCATTTCTATCTGGCTCTGAGTTTAATAGCAAAGATAAGATGGAGATTCTTGCTGGCTGACGCTGCAATTGCTCAACCACACTATACTCACTATGTTTTATGAACTTTAAAAACTTGCAGGCCTCCTTCTCGTTTACCAGCTCTTTTATCCTGTTTATCGAGGTTGATCCCCTATCTGCTTCTTTTGACAAATCCATCTCAATATGGATTGGTTCAACTACTTTCTTCCCTTTGTCCATTCCTCCATCCTTTCTTGTTGATCCCTTTTCAACAACCTCAGGGCCATAACACCTTCCAATTCGTGTTAAGTGC
This sequence comes from Fremontodendron californicum, assembly GCA_030761205.1. NCBI lineage: Eukaryota > Viridiplantae > Streptophyta > Magnoliopsida > Malvales > Malvaceae > Fremontodendron > Fremontodendron californicum. Next base: position 4,004,992 of record JAULJL010000026.1, read on the forward strand.
CCCACAATTGTAATATCTTGCTGACTTGATGACCAGGGCATAGCCATGCTGCAGCCATATTTCCATGGTGTAGTTTTGCTTTCCTTGTATGAAAAGGAAGAAGGTAAATCTATGATTAGCTTGGGCGCAATTTTCTCAACAACCGCAGTAGTCTTCTCTGGTTCATCATAATAGATGATCAAAGGTCTTCCTATTCCATAGCCAGCCGCATTCTCAATAACCTCTACTTCCTCCTCTGTCTCCTCATAAAACTGGGCCTCTCCATCATCCATCATCTTTTGGACTTTAGCTAGAAAGTCCCCGCAGTCCTGTATGATATGACCTGAACATTTATTGAACGAGCACCAATTCTACACCCTCTTTGCAACCATTTTTAAACTGTCTGCATCCTCCAGCATTCCTGCCTTAACCATCTCAACCCATACTGTTAACATCAGAGTCTTGACTTCCCTGGCATCCCTTTTTAACCTTCTGACTTCCCCTGCCAATACTGCATTTACCCGATTCTCAGCATGATTGGGTAATGGGTTTCCCGCTACATTCGACCCATTCTTTGACCCAAACTTCACAACTTCGGTATTGATTAAACTTTGGACTTTCTTTTTGAAGGCAATGCAATCCTCCGTAGAATGCCCCTAAATTCCTGCATGATATGCGTAGTTGGTATTTGCATTGTACCACCTTGGGTATGGTGGGGTCAAAGGTTTAAGATACATGGGCGCGACAAGTTGGCCTTATAGTAGTTTAGGATATAGCTCACTATAGGTGGTAGGAATGGGATCAAACTGGGTTTTTTATCGTTCCTTGGTGAACGATAGTCATTGCATGCGGGACCTTGAGTGTTTGGGACAGTGTTTCGAGGAAGGGTTATCTGTGGGGATATACCAGTTGGGAACGGCTGTTGTGGTATATTGGTATAGGGGAATGAATTTTGGGTAAAGTGGTTCACATTGGGGTAGTAAGGATTATACCCCGGGTAAGATGTGTAAGGTGTCGGAGGTGCATAAGATGTAGTAGGTGTATAAGGCCTGGGAGGTGTGTATGGTGTAGGAGGTGTATAGGGGTATTGATTCAAACTGACTGCATGTGTCTCCTCCTTCTTCTTTGTAGGAAAAACTCTTTTCGAGGTTGCAGACTCACCCCCTTCCATTTTCCCGTTCTTAATAGCAGACTCTATCATCTCCCGAGATATCACCATATCTGCAAAGTCTTTGGTGGCACTTCCCACCAATTTATCATAATAAGGTGCTTTCAGGGAATTGATGAAAAGAACTGTAGTTTCCTTGTTGATTAAAAGGGGTTGCACTTGTATACCAGGTCTCTCTATCTCTGAGAATATTCTTTAAAGCTTTCAATAGCTTTCTTTTCCATGTTTTGGAGAGTTAGACGGTCAAGCACCATGTCTGTCACATGCTTATACTGTTCCATGAAAGATTTGGCTAGATCCATCCAGGAACGGATCTTAGAACGGGTAAGCTGGTTATACCACCGAGTTGCGGACCTATCAAGCTATCTTGGAAACAATGGATGAGCAATTTTTCGTCTTCATCATGTCCGATCATCTTCTGGCAATACATGGTCAGATGCGCTGATGGGCTGGTAGTTTCGTTATATTTTTCAAAGTCTGGTACTTTGAACTTTGGAGGAATCACCAGACCGTGTACTAAACTTATCTCTTTGGCATCTAGACTGCCAAATAGATCCGCTCCTTCAACTGCCCTTAATCTTTCCTCCAGCAGCTGATATTTTTTCTGAGATTCTTTCATTTCAACCCTCTTCAGTTCAGTCATCTTTGCCCTGTCCTTTTCGGCTAATTCCTCAAAGTCTGGAACGTCCACATCAATTGGATCAACCCCAATATTACTCCTTTTAGGACCAAAATTCTGAGCTTCAGCCGCTGGTTGGATGTAAATATAGGATGCTGCCCTAGTCGGAAGTTCATTCCCACAGGCTGGGATGTCTGGCCATTATTCTGTACTACCTCTGGTCGGTCTTCCTAGTTTACTGCCCCCAATCCTGTAACTGAATTTTCTCCTGGCCATTTCTGCCTCATCATGGTACTCATCATCTCCATGAGTTTGGTCATTTGTTCTCGTGACTTCTCTTGAGACTTAGCCAACTGTTCCTGCAGTTCTTTTTGAATTTTTTCCATCCTTTCAATTCTAGCAAGCTGTTCGTTCTCCATCGCTCTTGCTTGAGATCGAGTATTGTAGGGCTGTCGAAAGTCTGATTCTTTCTGAGTGCGACCGATTGTACCTTTAGTTTTAAAAACCATGTATTAGAAATTATTGACACAGTTTTTATTTTATTTTATAAAAATGAATGAATGAATAAATGACTAAATGTTAATGAATGAACAAATAAGTAAATGACTAAGTGTATGAACATGAATGACTAATTATAAAGAATAAATGAATGGACAAATAAATAACTGACTAAGTGTATGAACAATTTATAAAGAATAAATGAATGAATGATTATAAATATAAATGAATGAACAAACAAAATATATAAAGGAAAAAACAAATGAATGATGAATGCATTTAAAAGTATTGGCCCGGGATAATTCCATCCAAACGGTCTTTCATTGATTTCCTGGAACTAAATACATCAAAGAAAAGATCACGGCTTAAGACAATCTGATAATCTGTCTATCCTAATTTAAAAATGCTATTACAAAACACTAGTCTTATAGTAACTCCCTCGGATCTTGGACCTTTTTCACTGCCTCTTTTGATTGCCTTGCTCTTCAATCTGACCTTTACTTGTTCACGGCCCTTTGACATGTCAGCAGAAGCATCACCGTGTAAGTTTTCCTTAGCTTGTTTTTCTAGTTGATTGGCTCGGGCTTCCTCATGCTTTTCTCTCTCTGTCCAATAGTTCTTCTCTTTCTTGAGTTTTTTTACTTCTTGCTTTCATTCCCCGGAAGTCTTGAGAGTCCCTTCGAATCTGAGCTCGAAATGGTACCTCTTGTTCTCCAAGTGTAATTCCTGAAGATTGCTTTTAGCAGTGTCCCTTTCTCTCTTGATATTTTCCTTTTCTCTTTCTCGAGCTGATTCCCTATTTTTCATATCCTCAAGCTCTTCTTGCAATACGGCAATTTCCTTGCTCATTTGGGCCTTTTCTTTTTCGAATTCTGCCCTTGCATTTTCTAACTCCACTGGCGCTTCCTTGGGTGGCGAACTCAAGAGTTAAACTTTTTCCCCATCTGATGTCAACAACCTATCATTAACCCTCAATTCCATCCATGTCAGGTAAACAGGTGTGACGATGTCGGCATATCTAGCTACCTCCACCCGATGAGTTTCCTTCCATGCTACTACAATCTCTCGTAACTTTCCCGAGTATCCATTTTCTCCATAAGCAAATTCCAAGCTATGAAGGTCATGGGTCATAGGAGTAAACTGATGGGATTCCGATTGTCTTAGTACCAGCAGTGGTGCATAGCTCACTCCTCCTCATACTCCCAATAATGGAACAGAAGCTTTATCTCCGCACTTGTACAATGTCGGCATAGGAGCTATCCATGGAGTTCTCCAAATTATCATCTCAGCCCTGATATTTCGGAATATGTTGATCCATTGTTCCTCAGTCCTATTTTCAAGCCAATCTCTCTTAAGAAATTCACCAATTGGTGCAAAAGACTTCCAATACGAGCGAAGAGGGAAATTCTCCTATTTACAAAAATGGCTCTGAACCCATATGTAAAGGAGCTGTATACAACCTATAAAACGCCCTTTTCCTTCCCGTCTAAAAAAATTCAGGGATTGGATTGTTTCTGCTATAATTGTCGGGGCTGGGTTTATCTTTTGCTCAAGCCTCTCAAAAACATCAAATATCGCCACATCCACATACCCTAATGTCTTTAGGAAGATAACTAAACCATAGATAGCCAAAGAAAAAATATTCCTAACTGTCCCTTACTTGAATGGTTATGGATTAAGGTCCGTAAAATATCCCATGATATACAGTAGCTTACCCCTTTTCGAACAACATGGCTTTCGACCCAAATTCTTTCTACTCCCAGAATCTTAGACACCTTTTTCTTGAAACCTGGCTTCTTTGTATCCTTCAAATAAATACAGTCAGGAATAATGTTCTCAATATGCAGCAAGGTCTAATATTCCTCTATGGTTGGAGTCATATCCTCTTGGTTGAAGGTAAAACACTGATAAGCTCGACTCCAGAATTGCACCACAGCCCGGATCACCTCACCACTGACCTTAACCTGAACTAACAGTGCTATGTCCCCATAAGTCTGAGTGCAGGATTCTTTTTCTGATATGTTCCATTGATTCCATATATCCATCAATTCTCAGAGATTATTTTACCTGATAGTAAGATCAACCTTGGCTGGCAATGCTGACACATATCCCATCTTCAAACAATCCCCATTATCTTGCTGACCTTTCTCGGACTATTTCCTAACCTCTAAGTGCTTCTCGACCACTGAGACACTCTGACCCTCCATGAAAGCCCTTTTGGTTGAATATTATCCGAGACCAATAACCTTCCATGTGCAAAAAATGATGACAAGAAAAAAAAAAGAAAAAAAAACAACAACAAAAAGAAAATGAATTAGTAACGGGAATAAATTCGAATAATACAAAAAACATATAATTCAAAACAATAATTATCCCTGAGGATGCCAACAAAATTTCGGCATTATAACACCCTTGGGATGACACACCAACATTTATTACAGGAATTGTGATGTACGTTCATCATTATCCGATTTTCAAAAATAAACTTATTCGAAAAGTAGAATAGAAGGTAAAAGGATTGGAAATATTCCTCCATGTGTTCTTAACTTCGGGATATCTAATTGGAAATCCGACATGGCTTTACCTAGGTTTACTATATGAAGGTGAATTAGTTCTAAAAGCCCCGAATTGTTCCTCATTGTCGCCGGTGAAGGCTAGTAAGGCACCCCGATAAAAGCGGGTTCAATTCGTTAGAGTCTATTTCCCTAGCCTATGCGGATTGTTAATCACGAAGGCTTAGGTAATTTAGTACTTCGGAAGTGTTTCACTAGCCCATGCGGATTGTTAATCACGAAGGCTTAGTTACTTTGCTCCCACCTAAAAGGACGGAACCCGGGTATAGGATTCATGATATGCAAATGCACGTGTAGTGTAGTGTAGTGTGTGAGGAGAAATAACAAACCTTTCACCACATATTCTACATCCCTTATTCTAAATGCCCCAACAAGATTTAACAACATAAACCATCAATTAATCAATAAATGAATATATGCACCAAAATAACCAGAGAACAATTATAATATGTATACACATGAATATGGACATATTTTTTAAAAAATATTTTATTATTTTTGAAATTATCCTTATTATTTTTTTAAATGTGGGAATTAAAATTAAATACCAATTAAACCAACAAAACCGAGACTTTGATAACACACGACTAATTTTAGGCCTGACTCTCTAATATGTCCCCAGTGGAGTCGTCAAGCTGTCGCAACCTAAAAATATAACAAGTCTCATTGCAAGATTTTATTATTCGTTAAGCGTGACATTAAAAAAACCGAGGAAAAGTCGACTTAATTCCTCTTGAAAAATGAAGGTTTTGAAAATGACCTTGAAAAAGACATGGAGTTGCCACCAATCTTTTTTAGCTAGGTGTGATCGGCCACCTATTAAAACCGGTTTTATAAAATATTTTAAAATTAATTAAAATATTTTAAAAACTAATTTCAAGTCTGCATTTTAAACCAGAGAAATAAAAAAAAGCGGGTTCGGGACTCGATTACATGTAGGGAAGGATTAGCACCCCCCCAACACCCGTATAAAACGATACCTTATTAATCATGTGTTATCTCAAGTCTCGGTAAAAAGTCAGTTTTAAATTTAGTATTTCAAGTTAATTCCCAATTTAAAAAAAAAAATCCATTTTTAATTGAAAATGATCCGGAATTTATAAATTCAAAATTTTCCTATATTCCCCACAAACGTGGCAAAATATAGAAATTTTTATTAGTTTGAAAAACTTTCGGAATCATTCTTATTTAAAGAAGATATTATGTTATTAATGATAATTGATGATATCCTCTCCAGCAAACCCGGCAGAGAACTCATGAATTATTTTAACTCGGGAATATCTTTATTTTATTGAAAATCATTACCTTTTTCAAAACATTTAAAAAAATATGAATATTTATGACATAAATAAAATGACATAGCAAAGTCTGAATAATATAATGCAACCGAAATGGTATGACATAATTTAAATGTCTTAGCATATTCTAAATGAAATGAAATATCCTAAGTTATATGATATATTCTAATTGAAATGAAATGACCTAGATCACATGATATATTCTATATAAAATGTAATATCCTAAATCATATGATATATTCTTAAATGAAATAAAATATCCTAAGTGACATAATATATTCTAAATGAAATGAAATGACCTAGGTAACATAATATATTCTACATGAAATGAAATGACCTAGGTAACATAATATATTCTATATGAAATGAAATAATTTAAATGACATGGCAAATATAAATGATATGGCATATAATCTAAATGACATGAAATATAAAATAATGCTATCATATAATATGCTTGAAAATAAAAATAAAAATAATAATGCATGAACATAGCATATGCTAAATAATATGACAAAAATAACTAAATAAAAAGCATAGGATATCATGAAATATTCAAAACCATATAACAAATAATATAATATCAAAATTTTAAATCAACGACAATAACACCATCATGAAAATTAAACATAGCAAAATTACATATTATATAATATGCATGAATATGGAAAATGCAATGCATGAGAATGTATTTTTTCCTTTAATTAAGGAAATCCGTATATCTAAAAAGATATCCAGCTACCTTAGGAAAATATATCAAATGAAATATTCTAAAATCAAAATACTTTGTGATTGTTTGAAAACAATTTTTGAAAAGCTTAGATTAAAAATAAGAACTTAGCTAAACCCTTTTTAAATGGCTCTAACTTCCTAAGTCTAAAATCCCGGACTTGACCACCCTTAACCCGAGACTTAAAAAATCGTTTTTAGAGTTTAAAAAGGCTTAGAAACTACCCTAAGTCAGTTGCTAAACTTCCTAATCAGACCCCTCTAAGTAACTTAACCAAAACAGAAAAATGATTTTCCTTGAAATTCAATTCTGACTCCACTGTCCAGTTTCAAAGCACGATTTTTTACTCTATTTTAAAAATTCAAAAACATCTAAAAACAATACTGGAGACTCATAAAATGTAAAACTACACGGAAATAAATCGGCTTAATTTTTTTGATTAAATATGACTGCCCAAAAAAATCGGGAAAGTACGAGTACTGGGTGAAAAAACTGTTTTGCCAAAACACATTATTTTGCCTTTGATAAAATCATTTAAAAATCAAAGTAAAAATATTAGAGACTCTCTAAAAGACTCACAAACAGTAGCTAACACTTTTGAAAATTTATGCAAAAATTGGCTAAGTAAAAAAAATCAAAAAGGTAGAATAATCAATTTGACAACTCTTTAATTTTCCACAAGTATGCTCAAGTGAGCATGACTTTGAGACATTGATTGTCCTAAGTCATAAGTCAAGTGGGAAGGACATGAAATGCATGAAAAATACAAAAAATATGATGCATGAAATGCATGATTTAAAACCTAAATGACATGAAAAATGCATGGCATCAATAAAATGACATAGACCTAAATGAACTTGCATGGCATTTAATGCAACCTATGTCTAAAATGCATGAATATGCATGGCAAAACAAACAAATCCTAAACCTAAAATATGCATGGAAATAACACAAACACATGGCATGCTTAAACAAAATACTCAACCAAATATCATGAAAATGCAAACCTATCAACTAACATAACAAAAATGCACACACAAAGCAAACAATATGAAGTGGCCTAATGTCCTCATGTTTAAAATGAGCATGGCATTTTCACAAACACATGATATACTAACATGCTTAGCTAAAGAATAACATCAAATCATGCAAATATAAAGGCATTAAAACCAATAAGCATTTTCACAAACACATGGATTACAAAATATAAAACAATAACAAACTTAAACATTTTGAAAACAGAAAATCAAAAATGCAAGAATAGTAAAATAAACATGATAATAGACTCAAAAATGGAGATAAGCAAGCAACCAAATTAAAACAAGCTTCAAGTTTATGTATTAGAAGAAGATTTAAAGCATCAAAACTTATTAAATATCAAGAGTAACATGAAATAACAAAGCAAAATAGCAACTCTCAAAAATACTAGGCCATTCAGCCAATCCAAAAACAAGAGAAAAAATATTTCCAAAGCTTTTTACAAGAAAGAATCAAGAAGGAACTTAAATAAGAACATTAAAAACACTTATTTAAAAAGAGAAATCAAAAGAAACTCACCAAAATAATAATCAAAACAGCAAATCAAGAATGGAAAATCAAAGAAAGTGCAAGAGTATGGTGCTTAAAGCAACCTCTAGAAGCTATCTATCAAGCTTTTTCTCTTCTAACTTTCTTTTCTTTTCTAAACTTTTCTTTTTGCCTTTCAACAATGGAGAGAAAAATTAGCAAAAACCAAGAGAGAATAGAGAGTGAATAGCTGAAAATTAAAGAGAGAATGCCTCTCCCTTGTAGTGGCCGAATGGCCCCCCTAGGCTAGGATGTTGTCATTTTTCTTTCAACCAATTTCCATCCAAAGGCTATTGATCCAAGATGTTTAAAACATGAAATTATCATCCTTAGATTAGGCCATCAGCTATCCACAATTACAGCTGTTCTAGAATCTTAAGCCATTATGTTGACACTCTCCCTCTTCATGCATTGGTCCATGTGGCTTATTTGCAAAGGCTTGATTTAAAAATAACTAACTTCCTCTTCATTGTTGGCCTTTTGATTTAAAAATCAGAAACTATCTACCTATCCTTGGGCCTTGGCCGGCCAACACCCCATTCTTTCAGTCCATGTTTCATTTTTTTAAAAGGCAAGAAAAGCCCTTTTCAGTTTCTTCAGTGAAATGACATTTTTGCCCCCCGAACATAAATATATGGAAAACGGACTCCAAATTAAAATTTTATTTTTTTCAATACTTTCAAAATAATAAAAAATTGAATTCTGAAAGTTTTCAAAATTTTTTGAGTCCATTTGCTATTTATTTGGATTTTTTCTTCCAAAATTGCCCTTTTATGCCCTCAAACTTTACCATTTTTTAAATGAGCTCCAAATCCATATTTTTCTCCACCAATCTCTTCCAAATAATTTAAAAGTGTGATCTGAAAGTCTTCATAATTTTTGGAACTCATTTGGTATTTTTTCGGGATTTATCTACTTGAATTACTGCATAGAGGGCCCGGGATTTGGACATTTTTGCAAACGAACTCCGAATCCAGATTTTCTTTTGCCAATATCTTCCAAAAAATTTAAAAATGAGATTTATAAATTTTCAAAATTTTTGGAGTTCATTTACTATTTTTTCGGGATTTATCTTCTTGAATTTCTGCATAAAGGACCCGGGATTTGGCCATTTTGCAAACGAACTCCGAATCAAGATTTTCTTTTGCCAATCTCTTCGAAATGATTTAAGAATGTGATTTTCAATTTTTCAGAATTTTTGGAGTTCATTTTCTATTTTTTCCAAATTTTCTAATTTTGCCATTTTGCCTCCGAAACCCGGTTTTGCTGAAAACAAGTCCGATTTTCAGATTTTCTTCAAACTGAGCCTTGGGCTATCCTTTTTTAATCACTCCTCATCCATTAGAGGTTTTAGTCCTACCGAGTCGGGCCATTTCTGTAATTCTTCCCAATTTTATCGAAATCCACCAAAAACCCTAATTCTTGGTTTTATTCCGGATTGACTTTTCTTTTAATTTTTCTTTCAAGTGGCTTCTCCATTACCTGTAGTCAGTGCTTATCTTTCATTTGGAACCTTCAATTTCCAGCAATTCGATCGTTTAAGCACTTTTCCCTAAATTTCCTGGATTAAGGTTTCCTTTCTACTGAATCTCCATAACCCAACTTCCAAACTCCATATCTTTCGATGTAGACCTCGAATTATCAAAATTCTTTTGCCATTTTTCAATTGCACTTCAAATCTTGATTTTGAAAGTGGGTTGACTTTTTCAGTAGTTGACTTTTTGAGGTTGACTTTTTCAAGTTTGACTTTTTATGCTCGCCTTCTTAGACTAAGTCCCGGAGTACCACCTGCAGGATGAAAAAAGTCTTTTTACATTTTGAAACATCAATTTAGAAAGAAAACATACATGTTTTAGTGGTCCGGACAAAATTAGGTGTCTACAGCAGTAGTTCTTGAAGTTTTTGGTTTATATTGTGAAGGAGAATAATTCAAACGGGGATGTGAGTTCAAACTCATGTATTCCAAGGTAATATGAGTTTTTTTTTATCTTTTACTATTAAAAATAATAAAATTATTAAAGAGAAACAAAAAAATAATAAAATGGTAAAATTACAAGTTAATATGAGTTTTTTTTAATATATATAATTTATGATATATAAAAAATGAAATATATATAATATATATTATTTTCACTCCAAACTAAAATAAATAAGGGAAAAATAGGTATTTTAAATCTTATTAATTAATTTGATTTTAGATTAGACTTGTCCAAGAGCCGGGCTATCAGCCCAAACCCGAAGGCTCGTCCATATTTAAGAGGGCTTGGCAAAAATATTAGGTCCGAAAAATGAGTTTGGGCAAAAAAATAAGCCCATTTTTTAAACGGGCCAGGCCTTGGACAGAAAATTTTAAGTCTGGCCCGGCTTGAATAGTTATTATTTATTTAATATTTATATTTCATAATATAATTTATAATTTATTTTTAATATATTTTTTTACCCATTACCCTAAAAGTCTAAAACTATATTAACCCTAAATTATCTCTGAAATCAGCCGCTTCTCACACCACCTCCTCAACACACAGCAGCCGCATCTCAGACCTTCTTCTCAAACAAAGCAGCTGTATCTCACATTTTCTCCTCAAACGCAGTAACAGCTCACCTAGTCACCCAAACCCATTTCAATCTTTCTTTTTTTGTTTGGATTTGCAGTCGCTGGCCGCAACGCATGTGTTTATGAAAAACCCATATTAAATACATTATTAGATTTTTAATTGAAAAAATTTGGACGGGTCGGGTTTGGGTATCTCTTTGACAATCTGGACCGGGCTTAGTCATCCATATTTCGGATCGGATCGGGCCTGGACAGACACAAAGTGCACTAATATCCTGTTAGGCCCGGTCCGGCCATGGACAGATCTATTTTAGATTCTATTCTTTTAAATAGTATTCTATATTCTATATATTTATAAAATAATATATTTTCCATTCCAAACTAGAATAAATAAGGGTAAATAGGTATTTCAAAATCTTTTTAATTAATTTGATTTTAGATGCTGGCTAAAATGCATATGTATTTTTTAAAAAATTTTAATTAATTTGATTTTAGATTCTATGATCTTTTAAATATGTAATTAGTGAAATTTATTTACTATATATTTTTCTATTATATTTTCCACTTCAAACTAAAATAAATCGAGACAACTTAGTGAAATTTAATTATGTTATTTTTGTAGACACCTAATTTTGTCCGGACCACTAAACAGGTATGTTTTCCTCCCATATTGATGTTTCCGAGTATAAAAAGACTGTTTTCATCCTGCAGGTGGTACTCCGAGACTTAGTTTAAGAGGGCGAGCACAAAAAGACAAACTTGAAAAAAAGTCAACCCGAAAAAGTCTACCCCGAAAAAGTCAACCCTAAAAAGTCAACTACTGAAAAAGTCAACCCACTTTCAAAATCAGGATTTTAAGTTCAATTGAAAAATGGCGAAAGAATTTTGATAATCCGAGGTCTACATTGAAAGATATGGAGTTCGGAAGTTGGGATTTGGAAATTCAATAGAAAAGAAACCCTAATTCGAGAAATTTGGGGAAAAGTGCTTAAACGATCAAACTGGTCGAAATTGAAGGTTCCAAATGAAAGATAAGCACTGACTACGGGTAATGGAGAAGTCACTTGCAAGAAAAACCGAAAGAAAAGACAATCCGGGAGAAAACCGAGAATTAGGGTTTTTAGTGGATTTCGGTGAAATCGGGAAGAATCACAGAAATGGCCCGACTTGGTAAGAACAAAGCCCCCAATGGATGAGGAATGATTAAAAAGGATGGCCCAAGGCTCAGATTGAAGAAAATCTGAAAATCGGAATTGTTTTGAGCAAAACCGGGTTTCGGAGGTAAAAGGGCAAAATTGGAAAATTTTGGGAAAAATAGCAAATGGACTCCGAAAATTATTGAAAATTTGTCAATCTCATTCTTAAATCATTTGAAGGATATTGGCGAAAGAAAATCTTGATTCCGAGTTCGTTTGCAAAATGGCCAAATCCCGGGCTTCTTATGTAGTAATTCAAAAAGATAAATCCCGGAAAAATAGCAAATGGACTCCAAAAATTCTGAAATTTTGCAAATCTCATTTTTAAATTATTTGGAAGATATTGGCGAAAGAAAATCTTGATTCCGAGTTCGTTTGCAAAATGGCCAAATCTCGGGCCTCCTATGCAGTAATTCAAGCCGATAAATCCCGAAAAAATACCAAATGAGCTCCAAAAATTATGAAAACTTCCAGATCACACTTTTTAATTATTTTGAAGAGATTGGTGAAGAAAAATCGTGATTTGGAGCTCGTTTAAAAAATGGTAAAAAGTAGGGGCATAAAAGGACATTTTGGGAAGAAAAAATCCAAATAAATAGCAAACGGACTCGGATAATTTTGAAAACTTCCAGAACTCAATATTTTATTATTTTTGAAGTATTAAAAAAAGAAAAATTGAATTTGGAGCCCGTATGATATTTATTTTGCATCCGGGGGGCAAAATGGTCGTTTCACCCAAGCAACCGAAAAGGGCTTCTTTGGGCCTTTCAAAAATCAGAGCTGGGCTGGAAAAGAGAAGTGCTGGCCTGTCCAAGCCCAAAGGAAGGAGGAAGCTTAGGATTTTTTCAATCAAGTGATTAAAAATCAAGAGTTAAGTTAGAGATTTTCATTTTTGAGCCTAAGTCCCAATCCCACATCCCTTTGTAATGTCAAGCCAAGGAGGTGCTCACCTTATAAATAAGGGGTCTTGGCCTTTGGTTGAAATCACCCACTACCCCTTTGTGAGATAGTCTATACACTTGTATTAGGATTATCCGGGTGGTGAGTCATAGTGTTTTTGTTGAGAGGGTTTGTAGCTTAATCCGTTCAAAAGCTACTCTGATGGTTTATAGCTTAATCCGTTCAAAAGCTACTCTGAGGGTTTGTAGCTTAATCCGTTCAAAAGCTACTCTGAGGGTTTATAGCTTAATCCGTTCAAAAGCTACTTGTGAGAGGGTTTGTGGCTTAATCCGTTCAAAAGCTACTCTGAGGGTTTATAGCTTAATCCGTTCAAAAGCTACTTGGTGAGTTTTCATTTTAAAATAATGTTTCTTGTTCTTCCTTCATTTCCTTTCTTAAGTATATTTTTCTTACATTTTGTTTTTACAATAAACTCACCATGGCCAAATGGCCTACATTATTTATTTTAAGTTGTTATTTTTGATTCATTTTACCATATTGTTTATGCTATTTTCTTTATTTTTGATGTTTTAAATATTATGTTATTTCATGTTCTTAAGTTATATTTAATTTGGTTGCTTTGTTTGTTGCCATTTATGTCTTAGATATCATGTTTTTGCATTTTTAATTTTCTGTTTTCATGTTGTTTAAATTTGAGCATGTTTTAGAGTTAGCATATTAAGTGTTTGTGAAAATGCTTGTGTGATTCTTTGCATGATTCTTGTTTTATATCTTAGTGAGCATGTTTTAGATTTGGTATATTAGGTGTTTGTGAAAATGCTTGTGTGATTTTTGTGTTATGACTTAGTTTTTCATGCTAGCATACCAAGTGTTTGTGAAAATGCCATGCTTGTTGAAGCTTGGGGCCATTTGGCTACTCTATGTGTTTTGCATTGTGTGTTGTATTTTTGTCATGCTAGTTGTTAGGTTTATGCATTTGCATGATATTTGGTTGGATTTTTGAATTAAGCATGCCTTGTGTTTGTGAAAATGCCATGCATGTCTTAGGTCTAGGTTATATTAAATGCCATGCAAGTTCATGTTAGGTCTAGGCCATATTATTTGTGTCATGCATTTTCCTTACATTTAGGTTTAGATCCATGCATTTCATGCATTATGTTTGCTGCATTGTTTCATGCATTTCATGTTCATGCCACTTGAATAATGACTTGAGCCAATTAATGGTTCAAGGTCATGCTCTCTTGAGCACACTTGTGGAAAATTAAGTTTGTCAAATTGATTATTCTACCTTTGTGGTTTTTTTTACTTAGCCAATTTTTATCTAACTTTCAAAAAGTCCTAGCTACTGTCTTCAAGTCATTCTATGAGTTTCAAATATTTTTATTTTGGTTTTTAAATGATTTTATCAAAGACAAAAAAAAAGTGTTGGCAAAGCAGTTTTTTTTTTCCACCCAAAACTCGTACATCTCCGATTTTTCTGGGAATTCATCTTTGATCAGAAAATTAAGTCGATTTTTTTCCGTGTATTTTTACATGTCCTGAGTCTCCAATAATTTTTTCAGAATTTTTGGAATTTTTAAAAATAGGGTAAAAAATCGTGGATTAAAATTGGACAGTGGAGTCAGAATTGAATTTAAAGAAAAACAAAGCAGTATTTTCTCCTCCAAAAACACGTACATCTCTGGTTTTTCTGGGAATTCATCTTTGATCAAAAAATTAATCCAATTTTTTCTCGTATAGTTTTACATGTCTTGAGTCTCCAGTATTTTTTTTTAGAATTTTTGGGATTTTTAAAAATAGGGTAAAAAATCGTGGATTAAAACTGGACAGTGGAGTCAGAATTGAACTTAAAGAAAAACCAATTTTCTGTTTTGGTTAATTTACTTAAAGTGGGCTGATTAGGAGGGTTAGCTACTGACTTAGGGTAATTTCTAAGCCTTTTTAACTCTAAAAATGGTTTTTCAAGTCCCGGGTTAAGGAGAGTCAAGTCCGGATTTTTTTAAACTTAGGAAATTAGAGCCATTTAAAAATTTTTAGCCCAGTTTTTATTTTTAATTCAAGCTTTTCAAAATTGTTTTCAAACAATCACAAAGTATTTTGGTTTTAGAATATTTAATTTGACATATTTTCCTAAGGTAGCCGGATATCTTTTTACATATAAGGATTTCCTTAATTAAAGGAAAAAATACATCTCATGCATTGCATTTTTATATTCATGCATTTTATATAATATGTGATTCTTGCCATAATAATTTCTATGTGTCATGACATTTAGGTTGCATTATATTATTTAGATTTTGCTATGTCATTTTATTTATGTCATGCCTATACATATTCATTTCTTTTAAATGTTTTCAAAAAAGATAATGATTTTCAATAAAAATAAAGATATTCTCGAGTTAAAATAATTCATGAGTTCTCTACCGGGTTTGCTGGAGGGAATATCATCAATTATTATTAATAAATGAATATCTTTCTTTCAAAAAAAGAGAATGATTCGGAAAGTTTTCCAAAACTAATAAAAATTTCTATATTTTGCCACGTTTGTTGGGGAATATAGGAAAATTTTGAATTTATAAATTCCGGATCATTTTCAATAAAAAAATGGAATTATTTTTCTTTAAATTGGGAATTAATTTGAAATACTAAATTTAAAACCAACTTTTACCGAGACTTGAGATAACACACGATTAATAAGGTACCGATTTATACGGGCGTTGTGGGGGTGCTAATCCTTCCCCGCACGTAACCGACTCCCGAACCCGCTTCTTTGATTTCTCTGGTTTAAAACGCAGACTTGAAATTGGTTTTTAAAATGTTTTAATTAATTTTTAAAATATTTTATAAAACCGGTTTTAATAGGTGGCCGATCATACCTAGCTAAAAAAGATTGGTGGCGACTCCATGTCTTTTAAGGTCATTTTCAAAACCTTCATTTTTTTAGAGGAATTAAGTCGACTTTTTCTCGGTTTTTTTAATGTCACGCCTAACGAATAATAAAGTCTTGCGATGAGACTCGTCGTTATTTTTTTTAGGTTGCGACAGCTTGGCGACTCCACTGGGATATATTAGAGAGTCAGGCCTAGAATTAGTTGTGTGTTATCTCAGTCTCGGTTTTGTTGGTTTAATTGGTATTTAATTTTAATTCCCACATTTTTTTTAATAAAGAGAATTTTGAAAATAATAAAATGTTTTTAAATATGTTCATACTCATGTGCATGCATTTTATTTTTGTTCTCTAGTTATTTAAGGTTGTATATTATAATTGCTTGTCGGTTAATGCGTTACACTATTCTTGAATGTTTTAATTGCTAGGGCATTTAGAATAAGGTTTGTAGAATAGGTAGTGAAAGGTTTGTTATACCTCCACACACACTGTATTTACATTTGCATAACATGAATCCTCTACCCGGATTCCGTCCTTTAAGTGGAAGTAAAGTAACTACGCCTTCGTGATGATCCTCCGTATGGGCTAGTGAAACACTTTCGGAGTATAAAGTACCTAATGCCTTCGTGATAATCCTCCGTACGGGCATAGGAAAATATACTCTAACGAATTGAACCCGCTTTTATCGGGGTGCCTTACTAGCCTTCACCGGCGACAGTGAGGAACAATTCGGGGCCTTAGAACCGATTCACCCTCATATAGTGAACCTAGGCGAAGCCATCCCGAATTTCCGTTAGATATACCGAAAATAGGAACACATGGAGGGACATTTCTAAACTTTTTGTTACCTGTTTTACACTCCGAATAAGTGTGGTAGATTGGGCAATGATGTACGTACATCGCCCGTAATAAATGTGATACTCCGCCTCGAAGGCATCGTGATGCCTAAATAAGCAGATATTGCTGGGGCAGATGTTCATTAGCTGTTTTTAAAAAAAAAAAATCCTTTTTCAAGCATTTCATGCATGTGTGAATGGAGCATGTACATTTTTGGTTGTATTATTGATCTCATTCTTTGCAATAAACATTTGGTAATTTCATTTGATGATTTCATAAAACCAGTAGTGTCACATGAACATTTGCATATGGTACCATAGTGGGATCCACCCTGAAATTCTTTTGAAAATAATGTGATTGGTTTTTCATAAATAAATAAAAAAAAAACACAAAAAAAAAGCATGTTAAAAAAAATCATAAATTTGGAGGCAAATCTTGCATAATGAGATTTTTGAATAATCAAGATTTAGGTCCCACCAATTTCGTGTAATCATTGATTTCTTTGTATATACCTTTGTGTTAATTCATTTATTTTTTTTGCATGTATCATTTTGACATCATGTTATAGTCATAACATGCATGGTCATTCATTGTAAGATACGTTTATGACATGCATGGTCATTATTTGTTTATGTATCAATTTATTCTTTCTTTACATGCATCATGTTGGCATCAAGTTGCATTCATGCATTCATAGTCAGCATGATTTTTCTGTATATATCCATATATCAATTTATTCTTTCTCTATATGCATCATGTTAGCGTCAAGTTGTATTCATGCATTCATAGTCAGCATGATTTTTCTGTATATATCCATATATCAATTTATTCTTTCTTTATATGCATCATGGTAGCATCAAGTTGCATTCATGCATTCATAGTCAGAAATGATTTTCCTATATATATCCATGCATTAATTTGCTTATTTTTTACATGCATCATGTTGGCATCAGGGTGCATTCATGGCATACATAGTCGTCATGTTATGCTCATGCATTAATTTTTCATATTGGCATCAGGTTGCATTCATGACATACACGGCCAGCATGACTTTCTTTGTATATACTCTGTGTCAGTCATTTATTCTTCACATGCATCATAATTGACATTATGTGGCATTCATAGTGTATATGATCATTCATTGGTAATGCATTTGGAACATACATGGTCATTCATTGTATATATCCATGCATTAATTTGCTTATTTTTTACATGCATCATGTTGGCATCAGGGTGCATTCATGGCATACATAGTCGACATGTTATGCTCATGCATTAATTTTTCATATTCGCATCAGGTTGCATTCATGACATACACGGCCAGCATGACTTTCTTTGTATATACTCTGTGTCAGTCATTTATTCTTCACATGCATCATAATTGACATTGTATGGCATTCATAGTGTATATGATCATTCATTGGGAAATGCATTTGGAACATACATGGTCATTCATTGTATATATCCATGCATTAATTTGCTTATTTTTTACATGCATCATGTTGGCATCAGGTTGCATTCATGGCATACACAGTCATCATGATATGCTCATTGATAACTCGTATAATTATATAGTTTTTAGTTATGTTTTATTATTGTTTTGTGTCAAATACGAGTTATTATTGTTTAGTCTAATTGTGTTTATGATCTTTTATATTTTTATGTAATTTGGTGTTTTTCACAAGTTTCTTTGAGTGATTTCAGATTACTAGAATTAAGGGCAAATCCAGTTCAGTTCCAGTTCCGACACATTTTGCCATATCAGCTATATCTGGAGTTTCACTGAAGCAATAAGGCTGAAATTTGTAGCCGTGCAAAGCGAAGAGGCATATCTATCTTTTTCATGTTTTATACTTCTTGAAACGGAGTCGTTTTCCCTAGCGAAATCGACCATCAAGTTGGCTGATGTGCAATGACGTCTGTGCTGACCTGTTTTCGTATTTTGCCCATATCTGCTTATCCACATCAGCAAATGAGCTGATTCTAATGGCTATGGATCCGTAACTGATACGGGAACCTTTTTCTAGAAGACCATATGATCAGATCAGGCCTCTAATATTGACGAAATCGACCATCAAGTTGGCTGATGTGCAATGACGTCTGTGCTGACATGTTTTCGTATTTTGCCCATATCTGCTTATCCACATCAGCAAATGAGCTGATTTCAACGGCTATGGATCCGTAACTGATAGGGGAACCTTTTTCTAGAAGACCATGTGATCAGATCAGGCCTCCAACATTGACGAAATCGACCATCAAGTTGGCTGATCAAAATTGTCATACAATATGACGAAAATTGTTAGAAAAATTCACCCACCTATTATACCTACCTTTGAAATTTGTAAAGCTTGTCTCTTGTCATTTAGCCTTCCAAAATGTGTATAAATAGAGGGCCTTGGATGATTGTAGAGAATCATATTGTACATAGGTAGGATATTAGCCATTTTAATAAAATTCTCTAAGTTTTCTTCTTCTTTCTTTTCTCTAGTTTTCTTTCTTTTCTCTAGTTTTCTTTTTCTTTAGAGAGAGCAAGAGGTTGGATAATTAATATTCTTCCTCTTCTTCTTTCTTTCTTTTATTTTCTTCTTAGATTTTCTTTAATTTTATGTTTATGTTTACAATGCCTATGCTAGGCTAAACTTCTATTTGGTTAAGGGTGATTTCAAAGCCCTAGACATGTTTTGTGATTGATTTTCAGATTCTATCTATCATTAATTTTCTATCAAAGTTGCTTATGTTCTTCTACAAGAATTGTTCATGATGTTGTCTAGATTTATTTAGGTGTACAACTAGATAGATCTTGATAATTATCTATTGCTAGTTTAGGAGTCTTGATCCGTGTAATTGTCTTGATTTCCTATTCATAAGTGGCAATTTGTGATTAATGATTATGGTCAAGTTTTCAATAATTGCAAAGTGGAACATAACCTAAGTTGAACAATCCGAGCTTATGTGTTTGTTGCTTAGATCAACCTATCTTTCTCATCATAAAGCTGCCATTAAATTGAATTTAGAGAGCTTATTCTAGGTTGTTTAATGGTTAGAGATTAAATAGAGAGCTTGTTCTATTTAACGACAAACTAAGGAAAGATTGGGGTAACAGAGCTTGTTGTTATCTACGGTTGTTAACTTTGATAGTTGGTTGATATTGATAGATCTGAAATTGATTCTTAATGATGTCTAGTGGTGGAGAATGAAACCTTAACCATATTTTTCATATTTGATTCTTCTTACTTATTTGTTTTCTTACTTTTAGTTTGCTTATTTTTTATATTTATTTTTATTGGCTGGTTATACCGCCTAATTTGTATATTAACTTTGTTTTATTTTTATTGGCTGGTTATACCGCCTAATTTAGTATATATATTTTTATTGGCTGGTTATACCGCCTAATTTAGTATATATATTTTTATTGGCTGGTTATACCGCCTTGCATCTTATTCTTATTATTTACTTTAGTTTAAATCTGATTTCAAAAACCCCTTTTCTTTTATTGTTTTCTTTGAACGTAAGTTATAAACTATCAACTTATAAACTAAAACCCAATCCCTGAGGACTCGACCCTTGCTAACTACTATACTTACAATTTATCTTTTTAGTGCAAGGTTAAATAAGATACACTCTTTTGGGTGCATCAAATTTTTGGCGCCGTTGCCGGGGATTGTTTTCTTTAGTCTATTTGTTACTTGGTTTATTCTTATTTTCAGTTCTAATTAGTTTTATTTTCTTGTACATACAAGTTTTTCTTATCAAATTTTGAAAAAAAAAAAAAAAAAAAAAAAAAAAAAAACGATGGAGTTGAGCAATCTAACACTTGAAGAGTTGGTGGCATACATGAACATGGAGAATCAACAAGCCAATCTCACTTCCCTAGTTCAACAATTGGCCATGGGAGGATGTCAAGGCCATCAAGTGTTCCAAGACCAACAGTATGATCATTACTCAAACACTTACCATGAGGGATGGTGGGATCATACTACTTATGGCTATTCGGAAAATTACCAAGAAGTAGATCCTTATGCCAATTACACTCATCCATCTAGCTTCAATCAATCATGGTCCCAAGAACCAGATCTTTTTCAACCACCACATATGACTCAAAACTCAGGTACTTCTTTAGAAGATCTTGTCTATTCTCTTGTTACTGATACATTGCAATTTCAACAGGAAACAAGGGCAAGCATCCAGAGTTTGGAAAAGCAAATGATCCAATTGACTAGTAGTATGGTGGGATGGGTAGCACAAAGATCTGAAGAACTCCCTGCCCAAACGATGATTAACCCAAAGGAGAATGCTACGATTGTGACCTTGAGGAATGAGGAACAAGATGAGGATGAGACAAAATTAGAGATGGATTCTATTCTTGAGGATAGTGAAGCCACAAATCCAAATAAGAGTATTTCGGCACCTGAGGTAACGTTTAAGGTTCCACTTTTTACTAATGTTTCTTCTCCACCTTTTCCTAGTAGATTTGCAAAGTTCATGGAGGAAGAACATGAACAACACATGCCAGAAACCTTAAACAACTTGTTTGTGGATGCCATTCAACAAGTATCAAAATATGCTCCATTCCTCGATGAGATATGCACCACAAAGGATGATGGAATAATACTTGTAATGGAGAATGCATCCACTGTTGTGCAAAGAAAGCTTCCTCTCAAACGCATTAATCTGGAAAATTTCATGTATGAGCCTGACAAGCCTAAAAAGCCAAGAAGGGGTGTTGGTTAGGTTCAAAACATTAACTCAAGTGTTAATTGGGAAGGCAACCCAATTAAAGAAGAAATTGCCAACCTTCCATATTCAGATTTGTTTTCTCTTTCTTTTCCTTTTTCTTTTCTTTTATTATTTTTATTTTTATTGTTTTTATTTTTATTTTTTATGTTTACTTGTTAATTTTTGTTTAGTATTTTAGGATTATTTAGGTTGCATGAGTTTGTTTTGTTTTGTTTTGAGTCTAGTTGTTCCTATTCTTATGTTATTAGTTCTTTTCTCTTACACATGATTCTTTCATTTGGGTTAATAGACTTACATTGAGGACAATGTAAGAATTAAGTGTGGGGGGAATGATTTATGATTTCTTTTATTTTTGTCTACTATTTTTTTTTTATGAGTCTTTATTATTATTATTATTATTATTTTAGTGTGTTTTAGTTCCTTTTTAATACAATGATGAGATATGAATTGCATAAGTCTAAAACAGATTTATTAGTGAGAAGATTTTCATGAGAATTGAGCTTGATGTCAACCTTTTTATGAGCCAATGTTAATATGATATGTTGATTGAGAAAGAAGCATGTTTAGACTTAATCTGACTAGTATAATCATCCTTGTGAGTTTTTGAGCCTATAATGATTGATGCATTATACAAATCAATCTAATTTCTTTCTTGAGTGCTCTTATGATTACATGATTCTCTAGAACTTGCTTTAAACCGTTTGAGACTATATTGATACATGTGACAACATGAATATGATAGAGGCATTAGGATTATAACCAGAGCCAAACAGCCATCCATTATTAACATTCCCCCTAGTGAGCCAATTTGAGCCTACATTGAATATGCTGTTTTATTGGTAACCACAACTTACACCTAGCCTAAATATACTTATATCCTTACCCTTGTTCTAAAGATGGATTATATATTTTGAGACATATTGCAAAAAAAAAAAACAAGGGATATTTTTAGTTGAAAATTTGGGTTAGAAGGAAAGATAAGTGTGGGGGAGGAGAGAGGCAAAAGTCAAGAGAAAAAGAAAGGGATCATTGTCAAATACATTCCCATATTAAAAAATATATATATATATATATATCTTCTCTTGGACTTCTAGTTAAAGTAAAGAAAAAGATGTTACAAAGTTGGTTAGAATGATGCAAAGGCTCAACATGAATATTTAGCCTATGTTATTATGTGCTTTATAAGAGTTTTGAGAAGTTTTATTTGTATGATCTTATTATGTCTCTAAACTCTATGAACTCTTTGGAACCTTTGTGATATCTTTATCCTTTTGTTCTTTAACCACATTATAACCCTTTGGCCCCATTACAACCTTGAATAAAAACCTCTTGATTTATGAAGTTGTATGATCTAAATAGTGGAGAATAGGTGGACAAGCAAGCATATGGTAGAAGTGTTTTCATGAGACTGATTGAGTGTAAACACTTTACCACTACTTTAAAGAGTGAAAATCATGAGGGTATCCCATGTGAGAAGTTGAGATTAAATTTGAACATGCACTATTTTGATTGAGATATGTTATGTTAATTTTAGCTTAACTCAAACAATTTACATTCAAGCTTGATTTTTTGTGAAATTCTTTAAGCTATTGATTAGTTTATAAGACTTGTTCAAAGATTGTCTCTAATTTGTATTGAAAGGATTAGGAGTAAATATTTTTAGTATATGTAGTTTATTTATATTTTAGTTTTTCAATGTTTGTGGGTATCGTTCTAGTAAACCCTCACGAGACTAAACTCGTCCACTAGGGACACCTAGGGGTTTAAAGGCTTGTGTCACATGCTAAGTGCCACCATGATTTCCTACGAAAGTGGATTAGATTAGATTAGATTTTCTTATTTTGTTTTTATTGAGTCGTTGCTAGGGACTAGCAACAATCTAAGTGTGGGGGTGTGATAACTCGTATAATTATATAGTTTTTAGTTATGTTTTATTATTGTTTTGTGTCAAATACGAGTTATTATTGTTTAGTCTAATTGTGTTTATGATCTTTTATATTTTTATGTAATTTGGTGTTTTTCACAAGTTTCTTTGAGTGATTTCAGATTACTAGAATTAAGGGCAAATCCAGTTCAGTTCCAGTTCCGACACATTTTTCCATATCAGCTATATCTGGAGTTTCACTGAAGCAATAAGGCTGAAATTTGTAGCCGTGCAAAGCTAAGAGGCATATCTATCTTTTTCATGTTTTATACTTCTTGAAACGGAGTCGTTTTCCCTAGCGAAATCGACCATCAAGTTGGCTGATGTGCAATGACGTCTGTGCTGACCTGTTTTCGTATTTTGCCCATATCTGCTTATCCACATCAGAAAATGAGCTGATTCTAATGGCTATGGATCCGTAACTGATACGGGAACCTTTGTCTAGAAGACCATATGATCAGATCAGGCCTCTAATATTGACGAAATCGACCATCAAGTTGGCTGATGTGCAATGACGTCTGTGCTGACATGTTTTCGTATTTTGCCCATATCTGCTTATCCACATCAGCAAATGAGCTGATTTCAACGGCTATGGATCCGTAACTGATAGGGGAACCTTTTTCTAGAAGACCATGTGATCAGATCAGGCCTCCAACATTGACGAAATCGACCATCAAGTTGGCTGATCAAAATTGTCATACAATATGACGAAAATTGTTAGAAAAATTCACCCACCTATTATACCTACCTTTGAAATTTGTAAAGCTTGTCTCTTGTCATTTAGCCTTCCAAAATGTGTATAAATAGAGGGCCTTGGATGATTGTAGAGAATCATATTGTACATAGGTAGGATATTAGCCATTTTAATAAAATTCTCTAAGTTTTCTTCTTCTTTCTTTTCTCTAGTTTTCTTTCTTTTCTCTAGTTTTCTTTTTCTTTAGAGAGAGCAAGAGGTTGGATAATTAATATTCTTCCTCTTCTTCTTTCTTTCTTTTATTTTCTTCTTAGATTTTCTTTAATTTTATGTTTATGTTTACAATGCCTATGCTAGGCTAAACTTCTATTTGGTTAAGGGTGATTTCAAAGCCCTAGACATGTTTTGTGATTGATTTTCAGATTCTATCTATCATTAATTTTCTATCAAAGTTGCTTATGTTCTTCTACAAGAATTGTTCATGATGTTGTCTAGATTTATTTAGGTGTACAACTAGATAGATCTTGATAATTATCTATTGCTAGTTTAGGAGTCTTGATCCGTGTAATTGTCTTGATTTCCTATTCATAAGTGGCAATTTGTGATTAATGATTATGGTCAAGTTTTCAATAATTGCAAAGTGGAACATAACCTAAGTTGAACAATCCGAGCTTATGTGTTTGTTGCTTAGATCAACCTATCTTTCTCATCATAAAGCTGCCATTAAATTGAATTTAGAGAGCTTATTCTAGGTTGTTTAATGGTTAGAGATTAAATAGAGAGCTTGTTCTATTTAACGACAAACTAAGGAAAGATTGGGGTAACAGAGCTTGTTGTTATCTACGGTTGTTAACTTTGATAGTTGGTTGATATTGATAGATCTGAAATTGATTCTTAATGATGTCTAGTGGTGGAGAATGAAACCTTAACCATATTTTTCATATTTGATTCTTCTTACTTATTTGTTTTCTTACTTTTAGTTTGCTTATTTTTTATATTTATTTTTATTGGCTGGTTATACCGCCTAATTTGTATATTAACTTCGTTTTATTTTTATTGGCTGGTTATACCGCCTAATTTAGTATATATATTTTTATTGGCTGGTTATACCGCCTAATTTAGTATATATATTTTTATTGGCTGGTTATACCGCCTTGCATCTTATTCTTATTATTTACTTTAGTTTAAATCTGATTTCAAAAACCACTTTTCTTTTATTGTTTTCTTTGAACGTAAGTTATAAACTATCAACTTATAAACTAAAACCCAATCCCTGAGGACTCGACCCTTGCTAACTACTATACTTACAATTTATCTTTTTAGTGCAAGGTTAAATAAGATACACTCTTTTGGGTGCATCACTCATGCATTAATTTTTCATATTGGCATCAGGTGGCATTCATGACATACACGATCAGCATGATTTTCTTTGTATATACTCTGTGTCAATCATTTATTCTTCACATGCATCATAATTGACATTGTGTGGCATTGATAGTGTATATGATCATTCATTGGGAAATGCATTTGGAACATACATAGTCATTCATTGCATATATCCATGCATTGATTTTTCTCATGTAAATGCATCATGTTGGCATCGTGTTGCATTTATAACATACATGGTCAACATGTTTCCACTGTATATGACCGCACATAACTTTGTTTATCCTTCACATGCATCAAATTGCACTCATGACATTCATAGCTCATTCATCATGAAACACATTAATAAGATGAAATAGAAATTGGCTTAGCTTTGAAGAGTTTTCTTCGTCAGCTAAAAGCTATGACCCTGACAGCAAGTGTGATTATCACCTAGGGGTAGTTGGGCATTCAACTGAAAAATGCAGACAACTGAAGGAAAGGATTGAAAGTCTTATCCGTGATGGTATTTTGACACCGGAGCTTATCGATCAATGGAAGGCCACTTAGCCCTAAATCAATTTCTTTCAGGGTTTTAGGGGGAGAATTACTACCTTTGAAGGATGTCAATAGGAGCATTTTTGACGCATGTAGTTTTATACACTGTGATGATGAAAGCACTTGTCTCATGTTAACATCTACATGAATTAAATGAATTTTAAATGCTTTGTGTTTGTTGTGTTTTAAATAAACGTGAATTTACAAAAACAAGCATTAAGGAAGTTTTAATAATGGATAGTCTCAAGAAGATTAAAGATCAGTGTTAGAAATGACCCAACACCATCCCCCTCTTTTTTGGGCTTCTCTATACCTAAACCTTGAATCAATAACACTTGAAAGACCTAATGCTTCAAGGAAAAATGAATGAAAAAAGAGAAGCATTGTCATTGCAAAATAAGCAAGGATGTAAATCCTAGTCTAGGCTACGAACAAAGGAACGAACTTTTTGAAATTTTTCGAATTCCTTGAAATTCAAACAAATGAGACATTCTTTCAAGAGTCTAGATTTTGATAATTTGGTGTGTGTCAAGATTGTGCTAAAACCATTCATGACCTTTCCCAATAACCACAAAACACTAATTGCCCAAACATCACTTCATGATTGACATCATGGGGCACAATGATTAAACTAGATTATCCCTTGTCCCAGAGAAAACCTGTTTTTGGGTCGTATTTTCCTTGTCTCTTCAAAGAACTCAGATTGGAAACTCAGCCTTTTCAAAACAGACCTAGACTTGCCATGTTCCTCGTTGATACAAATTCGCATGGATAATCAAATTGGGGCATCATATGTGGAAATGATGGATACATAGTGAAGAAGGATGGGCTAATGCATGAATCATTGGGGGCATGCGACGAAAAAAACAAAAAAAAGAAAAAAAGAAAAAGAAAAATCATGATATCATGCATATGAGAATTCGGATGATTCCAAAGTGCAAAATGAAATTCTGAATATCTATTTCCCCTGAGGATTGCTTTTCAATGAGAATATTTGGGCTTGATATGATGAATGGCCATCTTTCATATCCCTTTCACAAGAAAAAAATTATTATCCATAGTCACCCCTTTTGAGCCAAAAGAATTCTTAATTCTTTGAACCCTGATCAAGGATTACCCTCTACACTGGGGGGCAAATGCGAGGAAAGATCTTTTCAAAGATCATTGAGAAATGAGTGACAGCTCAGGGACAGACACAAAGCAAATGGAGCCCCCGAATAAATACGGGCGCACTCTGTCAAAGAAAAAAGAAGAGGAAAAAATGACGAAATGAAAGCCAAGAAAAACAAACAAAAAACACAATAAAAAAATGTGTGTGAAAGACATGGCAAATTGAAAGCCAAAAGCAAGGAAGAAAAAGAGCAAAATCAAAAAGAAAGAAATGTCCAAGAAGAGACACATGCTTCAAAGAAAATCCTCTTCAAGAAAGGATCCTTGATCTGATTACCCTCAAACACATATTTTGGGCCTATTTATCCTTTCTTTCTGAACCCTGAGCCATGGCCTACATTACGTGCTTTAAAAGTCCATTTTGATCAAGCATGAATGTTTAATTTGAAGGGTTTTCCTCATATTTTATCCCATCTCATCAAATTCTCATTTCACTAAGGAAGAATTTAGAATTCTCAAGTGCATGGTAAAAAAAAAAAAGAGAAAAATTGAAAAGAATGGGACTCTAGGGCGAAAACCCAAAAAAACGGGCGGTCTAGAGTAGAATGGGAATTTTCGATGCCATCGATGATAGTGCCGATATCCCAAAAGAAAAGATCTTATTAAAGTATGGTCATCGAGGAACATCTAGGAATTCCTGAACCCCCCAAATTGTCAGCTCTCATTCGGAGAATTGTCTTCAAAAACTGAAACTTTGTTCCCAAGATTAAACTTTCCGGTTTAAACATCCCAGCCAATCTTGATGCTTGACAAAATGCCTTGATATGGAAACTAAAAGAATGTTGAATTTGTTTGGTTCTCAATGAATTCATGATTTATAAAACCTGTTCCATTTGTGAGCCTAGAAGGGATATACATTTTTGTCATGAAGTTTTCCTGGAAAAGCCAGAATCTTGTTATACCAAGCCTTGCCAATCCCAGTTGAAAAAACCCAGATTGATACTTAGAGAAATTTCTAACAATGATCATCAGTCTTCAAAAGATTTGTACATCACACATTGTGGGGTTAATATTTTTTGTTCAGAAGTTTTCAAAATGCGAAAACAAATAAAGAGATTTTTTTGAAATACCCATTTTGATGTTGGCATGAGACAAGGATTTTTCTAACTCAAAGGTGTAGAACTGCCAGGATAGGTCTTGACTTCCAGATATGAGAAGAAGAAATAGAACCCGGTTTAGATCTCTGTTGATGAAAGTTTGAAAAACTGTTGGGGCAAAGAGAATAGCCAAAATGAATTGAAGATATACTCTGATTTGAAGAGGAAAAATGAATTTGAAAGGCTAAGCCAAAGTCTAGAAAAACAGCCGGGGGCACTTGCATCACTCATGAGCACTCATCTCTTTATCGAGCTTTTGCATCTGCACAGTGTCGGCAAGCATTTGCATCATTCATGGGTATTTGCATTGGCATTATTCCATAAGCATCTGTATTTTACCTTTACATTTACATTCTTCATGGAATTCGTATTTGTGTCATCTCAAGCAATTGCATCATTTCTAGAATCATTGCATTTTCATTACTGTGTGGCAATTGTAGTTACACCATTCATAAACCAGTTACATGAACACAATTAGTAGGGGCATCTGCATCATGAAACATGGGCATCAATCCAAGTCATTTACATTTGCATTAAAGACATTTGCACCAGTTTAAGTCATTTCGTGTCTTATTCAACACCTGCATCTGCATCAAAAAGCATTCGCATCTTCTCAAAATCGTTAGGGTAATTTTCAACAATTCTTCAAAGAACATTTTTAAGACCTCCGGGCATAATTTTTCAAATCACAGGTAAGACCTCCGGGCAATATCTTTAAGACCTCCGGGCAACATCTTTAAGACCTCCGGGCATAACTTTTTTCAGGGGTAAGGCCTCCGGGCATCATTTTTAAAGTCGCATACAGCGTATTTTTTCCAAATTATGGGTAAGGCCTCCGGGCACCATTCTTAAGACCTCCGGGCATCATTTTTAAAGTCGCATACAGCGCATTTCTTCCAAATCACGGGTAAGGCCTCCGGGCACCATTCTTAAGACCTCCGGGCATCATTTTTAAAGTCGCATACAGCGCATTTCTTCCAAATTATGGGTAAGGCCTCCGGGCACCATTCTTAAGACCTCCGGGCATCATTTTTAAAGTCGCATACAGCGCATTTCTTCCAAATCACGGGTAAGGCCTCCGGGCACCATTCTTAAGACCTCCGGGCATCATTTTTAAAGTCGCATACAGCGCATTTTTTTCAAATCACGGGTAAGGCCTCCGGGCACCATTCTTAAGACCTCCGGGCATCATTTTTAAAGTCGCATACAGCGCATTTCTTCCAAATTATGGGTAAGACCTCCGGGCACCATTCTTAAGACCTCCGGGCATCATTTTTAAAGTCGCATACAGCGCATTTCTTCCAAATTATGGGTAAGGCCTCCGGGCACCATTCTTAAGACCTCCGGGCATCATTTTTAAATTCGCATACAGCGCATTTCTTCCAAATCACGGGTAAGGCCTCCGGGCACCATTCTTAAGACCTCCGGGCATCATTTTTAAAGTCGCATACAGCGCATTTTTTTCAAATCACAGGTAAGGCCTCCGGGCACCATTCTTAAGACCTCCGGGCATCATTTTTAAAGTCGCATACAGCGCATAATTTTTCAAATCACAGGTAAGACCTCCGGGCAACATCTTTAAGACCTCCGGGCATAACTTTTTTTTCAGGGGTAAGGCCTATGGGCACCATTTTTAAGACCTCCGGGCTTAATTTTTTTCAAATCACAGGTAAGACCTCCGGGCAACATCTTTAAGACCTCCGGGCATAACTTTTTTCACGGGTAAGACCTCCGGGCACCAATTTTTAAGACCTCCGGGCACCATTTTAAGACCTTCGGGCACCAATTTTAAAGCCCTTCGAGCATAAATTTTTCTTTTGAAAATCGAATTCGTTTCCTTAAGACGAATCGAGCCTTGTTTAGGCAGGGAATTCAATTTAAGGACAAAACCTTCAATTTATTGTTTAAAAAAAAATAATGAAAAAAATGAAAAAAGAGAAAATAGAAAAAAGGAAAAAAGAAAAAAAAGAAAAAAAGAAGAAAAAAGAAGAAAAAAATGAAAAATAGAAAATGAAAAAATGAAAATGAAAAAGAAACCCCTTTCCCTTTCCTTCACATGTGATGTCACTGACCGTACAAAATTAGTGTCGGTTTATCTTTGCCTGATTCCTGATTCTCAGCAATAGCCAAAGAGGGGCAGCTGTAGACACATAATTTTGTCCAGACCACTAAACAGGTATGTTTTCCTCCCATATTGATGTTTCCGAGTATAAAAAGACTGTTTTCATCCTGCAGGTGGTACTCCGAGACTTAGTTTAAGAGGGCGAGCACAAAAAGACAAACTTGAAAAAAAGTCAACCCGAAAAAGTCAACCCCGAAAAAGTCAACCCTAAAAAGTCAACTATTGAAAAAGTCAACCGACTTTCAAAATCAAGATTTTAAGTTCAATTGAAAAATGGCGAAAGAATTTTGATAATCCGAGGTCTACATTGAAAGATATGGAGTTCGGAAGTTGGGATTTGGAAATTCAATAGAAAAGAAACCCTAATTCGAGAAATTTGGGGAAAAGTGCTTAAACGATCAAACTGGTCGAAATTGAAGGTTCCAAATGAAAGATAAGCACTGACTACGGGTAATGGAGAAGTCACTTGCAAGAAAAACCGAAAGAAAAGACAATCCGGGAGAAAACCGAGAATTAGGGTTTTTAGTGGATTTCGGTGAAATCGGGAAGAATCACAGAAATGGCCCGACTTGGTAAGACCAAAGCCCCCAATGGATGAGGAATGATTAAAAAAGATGGCCCAAGGCTCAGATTGAAGAAAATCTGAAAATCGGATTTGTTTTGAGCAAAACCGGGTTTCGGAGGTAAAAGGGCAAAATTGGAAAATTTTGGGAAAAATAGCAAATGGACTCCGAAAATTATGGAAAATTTGTCAATCTCATTCTTAAATCATTTGAAGGATATTGGCGAAAGAAAATCTTGATTCCGAGTTCGTTTGCAAAATGGCCAAATCACGGGCTTCTTATGTAGTAATTCAAAAAGATAAATCCCGGAAAAATAGCAAATGGACTCCAAAAATTCTGAAATTTTGCAAATCTCATTTTTAAATTATTTGGAAGAGATTGGGGAAAGAAAATCTTGATTCCGAGTTCGTTTGCAAAATGGCCAAATCCCGGGCCTCCTATGCAGTAATTCAAGCCGATAAATCCCGAAAAAATACCAAATGAGCTCCAAAAATTATGAAAACTTCCAGATCACACTTTTTAATTATTTTGAAGAGATTGGTGAAGAAAAATCTTGATTTGGAGCTCGTTTAAAAAATGGTAAAAAGTAGGGGCATAAAAGGACATTTTGGGAAGAAAAAATCCAAATAAATAGCAAACGGACTCGGATAATTTTGAAAACTTCCAGAACTCAATATTTTATTATTTTTGAAGTATTAAAAAAATAAAAATTGAATTTGGAGCCCGTTTGATATTTATTTTGCATCCGGGGGGCAAAATGGTCGTTTCACCAAAGCAACCGAAAAGGGCTTCTTTGGGCCTTTCAAAAATCAGAGCTGGGCTGGAAAAGAGAAGTGCTGGCCTACCCAAGCCCAAAGGAAGGAGGAATCTTAGGAGTTTTTCAATCAAGTGATTAAAAATCAAGAGCTAAGTTAGAGATTTTCATTTTTGAGCCTAAGTCCCAATCCCACATCCCTTTGTAATGTCAAGCCAAGGAGGTGCTCACCTTATAAATAAGGGGTCTTGGCCTTTGGTTGAAATCACCCACTACCCCTTTGTGAGATAGTCTATACACTTGTATTAGGATTATCCGGGTGGTGAGTCATAGTGTTTTTGTTGAGAGGGTTTGTAGCTTAATCCGTTCAAAAGCTACTCTGATGGTTTATAGCTTAATCCGTTCAAAAGCTACTCTGAGGGTTTGTAGCTTAATCCGTTCAAAAGCTACTCTGAGGGTTTATAGCTTAATCCGTTCAAAAGCTACTTGTGAGAGGGTTTGTGGCTTAATCCGTTCAAAAGCTACTCTGAGGGTTTATAGCTTAATCCGTTCAAAAGCTACTTGGTGAGTTTTCATTTTAAAATAATGTTTCTTGTTCTTCCTTCATTTCCTTTCTTAAGTATATTTTTCTTACATTTTGTTTTTACAATAAACTCACCATGGCCAAATGGCCTACATTATTTATTTTAAGTTGTTATTTTTGATTCATTTTACCATATTGTTTATGCTATTTTCTTTATTTTTGATGTTTTAAATATTATGTTATTTCATGTTCTTAAGTTATATTTAATTTGGTTGCTTTGTTTGTTGCCATTTATGTCTTAGATATCATGTTTTTGCATTTTTAATTTTCTGTTTTCATGTTGTTTAAATTTGAGCATGTTTTAGAGTTAGCATATTAAGTGTTTGTGAAAATGCTTGTGTGATTCTTTGCATGATTCTTGTTTTATATCTTAGTGAGCATGTTTTAGATTTGGTATATTAGGTGTTTGTGAAAATGCTTGTGTGATTTTTGTGTTATGACTTAGTTTTTCATGCTAGCATACCAAGTGTTTGTGAAAATGCCATGCTTGTTGAAGCTTGGGGCCATTTGGCTACTCTATGTGTTTTGCATTGTGTGTTGTATTTTTGTCATGCTAGTTGTTAGGTTTATGCATTTGCATGATATTTGGTTGGATTTTTGAATTAAGCATGCCTTGTGTTTGTGAAAATGCCATGCATGTCTTAGGTCTAGGTTACATTAAATGCCATGCAAGTTCATGTTAGGTCTAGGCCATATTATTTGTGTCATGCATTTTCCTTACATTTAGGTTTAGATCCATGCATTTCATGCATTATGTTTGCTGCATTGTTTCATGCATTTCATGTTCATGCCACTTGAATAATGACTTGAGCCAATTAATGGTTCAAGGTCATGCTCTCTTGAGCACACTTGTGGAAAATTAAGTTTGTCAAATTGATTATTCTACCTTTGTGATTTTTTTTACTTAGCCAATTTTTATCTAACTTTCAAAAAGTCCTAGCTACTGTCTTCAAGTCATTCTATGAGTTTCAAATCTTTTTATTTTGGTTTTTAAATGATTTTATCAAAGACAAAAAAAAAAGTGTTGGCAAAGCAGTTTTTTTTTCCACCCAAAACTCGTACATCTCCGATTTTTCTGGGAATTCATCTTTGATCAGAAAATTAAGTCGATTTTTTTCCGTATATATTTACATGTCCTGAGTCTCCAATAATTTTTTCATAATTTTTGGAATTTTTTAAAATAGGGTAAAAAATCGTGGATTAAAACTGGACAGTGGAGTCAGAATTGAATTTAAAGAAAAACAAAGCAATATTTTCTCCTCCAAAAACTCGTACATCTCTGGTTTTTCTGGGAATTCATCTTTGATCAAAAAATTAATCCAATTTTTTCTCATATAGTTTTACATGTCTTGAGTCTCCAGTATTTTTTTTAGAATTTTTGGGATTTTTAAAAATAGGGTAAAAAATCGTGGATTAAAACTGGACAGTGGAGTCAGAATTGAACTTAAAGAAAAACCAATTTTCTGTTTTGGTTAATTTACTTAAAGTGGGCTGATTAGGAGGGTTAGCTACTGACTTAGGGTAATTTCTAAGCCTTTTTAACTCTAAAAATGGTTTTTCAAGTCCCGGGTTAAGGAGAGTCAAGTCCGGATTTTTTTAAACTTAGGAAATTAGAGCCATTTAAAAAATTTTAGCCCAGTTTTTATTTTTAATTCAAGCTTTTCAAAATTGTTTTCAAACAATCACAAAGTATTTTGGTTTTAGAATATTTAATTTGACATATTTTCCTAAGGTAGCCGGATATCTTTTTACATATACGGATTTCCTTAATTAAAGGAAAAAATACATCTCATGCATTGCATTTTTATATTCATGCATTTTATATAATATGTGATTCTTGCCATAATAATTTCTATGTGTCATGACATTTAGGTTGCATTATATTATTTAGATTTTGCTATGTCATTTTATTTATGTCATGCCTATACATATTCATTTCTTTTAAATGTTTTCAAAAAAGATAATGATTTTCAATAAAAATAAAGATATTCCCGAGTTAAAATAATTCATGAGTTCTCTACCGGGTTTGCTGGAGGGAATATCATCAATTATTATTAATAAATGAATATCTTTCTTTCAAAAAAAGAGAATGATTCGGAAAGTTTTCCAAAACTAATAAAAATTTCTATATTTTGCCACGTTTGTTGGGGAATATAGGAAAATTTTGAATTTATAAATTCCGGATCATTTTCAATAAAAAAATGGAATTATTTTTCTTTAAATTGGGAATTAATTTGAAATACTAAATTTAAAACTAACTTTTACCGAGACTTGAGATAACACACGATTAATAAGGTACCGATTTATACGGGCGTTGTGGGGGTGCTAATCCTTCCCCGCACGTAACCGACTCCCGAACCCGCTTCTTTGATTTCTCTGGTTTAAAACGCATACTTGAAATTGGTTTTTAAAATGTTTTAATTAATTTTTAAAATATTTTATAAAACCGGTTTTAATAGGTGGCCGATCACACCTAGCTAAAAAAGATTGGTGGCGACTCCATGTCTTTTAAGGTCATTTTCAAAACCTTCATTTTTTTAGAGGAATTAAGTCGACTTTTCCTCGGTTTTTTTAATGTCACGCCTAACGAATAATAAAGTCTTGCGATGAGACTCGTCGTTATTTTTTTTAGGTTGCGACAGCTTGGCGACTCCACTGGGGATATATTAGAGAGTCAGGCCTAGAATTAGTTGTGTGTTATCTCAGTCTCGGTTTTGTTGGTTTAATTGGTATTTAATTTTAATTCCCACATTTTTTTTAATAAAGAGAATTTTGAAAATAATAAAATGTTTTTAAATATGTTCATACTCATGTGCATGCATTTTATTTTTGTTCTCTAGTTATTTAAGGTTGTATATTATAATTGCTTGTCGGTTAATGCGTTACACTATTCTTGAATGTTTTAATTGCTAGGGCATTTAGAATAAGGTTTGTAGAATAGGTAGTGAAAGGTTTTTTATACCTCCACACACACTGTATTTACATTTGCATAACATGAATCCTCTACCCGGATTCCGTCCTTTTAAGTGGAAGTAAAGTAACTACGCCTTCGTGATGATCCTCCGTATGGGCTAGTGAAACACTTTCGGAGTATAAAGTACCTAATGCCTTCGTGATAATCCTCCGTACGGGCATAGGAAAATATACTCTAACGAATTGAACCCGCTTTTATCGGGGTGCCTTACTAGCCTTCACCGGCGACAGTGAGGAACAATTCGGGGCCTTAGAACCGATTCACCCTCATATAGTGAACCTAGGCGAAGCCATCCCGAATTTTCGTTAGATATACCGAAAATAGGAACGCATGGAGGGACATTTCTAAACTTTTTGTTACCTGTTTTACACTCCGAATAAGTGTGGTAGATTGGGCAACGATGTACGTACATCGCCCGTAATAAATGTGATACTCCGCCTCGAAGGCATCGTGATGCCTAAATAAGCAGATATTGCTGGGGCAGATGTTCATTAGCTGTTTTAAAAAAAAAAAAAAATCCTTTTTCAAGCATTTTTGCATGTTGCACATTTCATGCATGTGTGAATGGAGCATGTACATTTTTGGTTGTATTATTGATCTCATTCTTTGCAATAAACATTTGGTAATTTCATTTGATGATTTCATAAAACCAGTAGTGTCACATGAACATTTGCATATGGTACCATAGTGGGATCCACCCTGAAATTCTTTTGAAAATAATGTGATTGGTTTTTCATAAATAAATAAAAAAAAACACAAAAAAAAAGCATGTTAAAAAAAAAATCATAAATTTGGAGGCAAATCTTGCATAATGAGATTTT
Source organism: Fremontodendron californicum (assembly GCA_030761205.1). Classification (NCBI taxonomy): domain Eukaryota; kingdom Viridiplantae; phylum Streptophyta; class Magnoliopsida; order Malvales; family Malvaceae; genus Fremontodendron; species Fremontodendron californicum. The sequence continues at coordinate 4,041,159 of JAULJL010000026.1, forward strand.
TGAATAATCAAGATTTAGGTCCCACCAATTTCGTGTAATCATTGATTTCTTTGTATATACCTTTGTGTTAATTCATTTATTTTTTTTGCATGTATCATTTTGACATCATGTTATAGTCATAGCATGCATGGTCATTCATTGTAAGATACGTTTATGACATGCATGGTCATTATTTGTTTATGTATCAATTTATTCTTTCTTTACATGCATCATGTTGGCATCAAGTTGCATTCATGCATTCATAGTCAGCATGATTTTTCTGTATATATCCATATATCAATTTATTCTTTCTCTATATGCATCATGTTAGCATCAAGTTGCATTCATGCATTCATAGTCAGCATGATTTTTCTGTATATATCCATATATCAATTTATTCTTTCTTTATATGCATCATGGTAGCATCAAGTTGCATTCATGCATTCATAGTCAGAAATGATTTTCCTATATATATCCATGCATTAATTTGCTTATTTTTTACATGCATCATGTTGGCATCAGGGTGCATTCATGGCATACATAGTCGTCATGTTATGCTCATGCATTAATTTTTCATATTGGCATCAGGTTGCATTCATGACATACACGGCCAGCATGACTTTCTTTGTATATACTCTGTGTCCGTCATTTATTCTTCACATGCATCATAATTGACATTATGTGGCATTCATAGTGTATATGATCATTCATTGGTAATGCATTTGGAACATACATGGTCATTCATTGTATATATCCATGCATTAATTTGCTTATTTTTTACATGCATCATGTTGGCATCAGGGTGCATTCATGGCATACATAGTCGTCATGTTATGCTCATGCATTAATTTTTCATATTCGCATCAGGTTGCATTCATGACATACACGGCCAGCATGACTTTCTTTGTATATACTCTGTGTCAGTCATTTATTCTTCACATGCATCATAATTGACATTGTATGGCATTCATAGTGTATATGATCATTCATTGGGAAATGCATTTGGAACATACATGGTCATTCATTGTATATATCCATGCATTAATTTGCTTATTTTTTACATGCATCATGTTGGCATCAGGTTGCATTCATGGCATACACAGTCATCATGATATGCTCATGCATTAATTTTTCATATTGGCATCAGGTGGCATTCATGACATACACGATCAGCATGATTTTCTTTGTATATACTCTGTGTCAATCATTTATTCTTCACATGCATCATAATTGACATTGTGTGGCATGGATAGTGTATATGATCATTCATTGGGAAATGCATTTGGAACATACATAGTCATTCATTGCATATATCCATGCATTGATTTTTCTCATGTAAATGCATCATGTTGGCATCGTGTTGCATTTATAACATACATGGTCAACATGTTTCCACTGTATATGACCGCACATAACTTTGTTTATCCTTCACATGCATCAAATTGCACTCATGACATTCATAGCTCATTCATCATGAAACACATTAATAAGATGAAATAGAAATTGGCTTAGCTTTGAAGAGTTTTCTTCGTCAGCTAAAAGCTATGACCCTGACAGCAAGTGTGATTATCACCTAGGGGTAGTTGGGCATTCAACTGAAAAATGCAGACAACTGAAGGAAAGGATTGAAAGTCTTATCCGTGATGGTATTTTGACACCGGAGCTTATCGATCAATGGAAGGCCACTTAGCCCTAAATCAATTTCTTTCAGGGTTTTAGGGGGAGAATTACTACCTTTGAAGGATGTCAATAGGAGCATTTTTGACGCATGTAGTTTTATACACTGTGATGATGAAAGCACTTGTCTCATGTTAACATCTACATGAATTAAATGAATTTTAAATGCTTTGTGTTTGTTGTGTTTTAAATAAACATGAATTTACAAAAACAAGCATTAAGGAAGTTTTAATAATGGATAGTCTCAAGAAGATTGATGATCAATGTTAGAAATGACCCAACACCATCCCCCTCTTTTTTGGGCTTCTCTATACCTAAACCTTGAATCAATAACACTTGAAAGACCTAATGCTTCAAGGAAAAATGAATGAAAAAAGAGAAGCATTGTCATTGCAAAATAAGCAAGGATGTAAATCCTAGTCTAGGCTATGAACAAAGGAACGAACTTTTTGAAATTTTTCGAATTCCTTGAAATTCAAACAAATGAGACATTCTTTCAAGAGACTAGATTTTGATAATTTGGTGTGTGTCAAGATTGTGCTAAAACCATTCATGACCTTTCCCAATAACCACAAAATACTAATTGCCCAAACATCACTTCATGATTGACATCATGGGGCACAATGATTAAACTAGATTATCCCTTGTCCCAGAGAAAACCTGTTTTTGGGTCGTATTTTCCTTGTCTCTTCAAAGAACTCAGATTGGAAACTCAGCCTTTTCAAAACAGACCTAGACTTGCCATGTTCCTCGTTGATACAAATTCGCATGGATAATCAAATTGGGGCATCATATGTGGAAATGATGGATACATAGTGAAGAAGGATGGGCTAATGCATGAATCATTGGGGGCATGCGACGAAAAAAACAAAAAAAAAAAGAAAAAAAAAGAAAAAGAAAAATCATGATATCATGCATATGAGAATTCGGATGATTCCAAAGTGCAAAATGAAATTCTGAATATCTATTTCCCCTGAGGATTGCTTTTCAATGAGAATATTTGGGCTTGATATGATGAATGGCCATCTTTCATATCCCTTTCACAAGAAAAAAATTATTATCCATAGTCACCCCTTTTGAGCCAAAAGAATTCTTAATTCTTTGAACCCTGATCAAGGATTACCCTCTACACTGGGGGGCAAATGCGAGGAAAGATCTTTTCAAAGATCATTGAGAAATGAGTGACAGCTCAGGGACAGACACAAAGCAAATGGAGCCCCGAATAAATACGGGCGCACTCTGTCAAAGAAAAAAGAAGAGGAAAAAATGACGAAATGAAAGCCAAGAAAAACAAACAAAAAACACAATAAAAAAATGTGTGTGAAAGACATGGCAAATTGAAAGCCAAAAGCAAGGAAGAAAAATAGCAAAATCAAAAAGAAAGAAATGTCCAAGAAGAGACACATGCTTCAAAGAAAATCCTCTTCAAGAAAGGATCCTTGATCTGATTACCCTCAAACACATATTTTGGGCCTATTTATCCTTTCTTTCTGAACCCTGAGCCATGGCCTACATTACGTGCTTTAAAAGTCCATTTTGATCAAGCATGAATGTTTAATTTGAAGGGTTTTTCTCAGATTTTATCCCATCTCATCAAATTCTCATTTCACTAAGGAAGAATTTAGAATTCTCAAGTGCATGGTAAAAAAAAAAAAGAGAAAAATTGAAAAGAATGGGACTCTAGGGCGAAAACCCAAAAAAACGGACGGTCTAGAGTAGAATGGGAATTTTCGATGCCATCGATGATAGTGCCGATATCCCAAAAGAAAAGATCTTATTAAAGGATGGTCATCGAGGAACATCTAGGAATTCCTGAACCCCCCAAATTGTCAGCTCTCATTCGGAGAATTGTCTTCAAAAACTGAAACTTTGTTCCCAAGATTAAACTTTCCGGTTTAAACATCCCAGCCAATCTTGATGCTTGACAAAATGCCTTGATATGGAAACTAAAAGAATGTTGAATTTGTTTGGTTCTCAATGAATTCATGATTTATAAAACCTGTTCCATTTGTGAGCCTAGAAGGGATATACATTTTTGTCATGAAGTTTTCCTGGAAAAGCCAGAATCTTGTTATACCAAGCCTTGCCAATCCCAGTTGAAAAAACCCAGATTGATACTTAGAGAAATTTCTAACAATGATCATCAGTCTTCAAAAGATTTGTACATCACACATTGTGGGGTTAATATTTTTGTTCAGAAGTTTTCAAAATGCGAAAACAAATAAAGAGATTTTTTTGAAATACCCATTTTGATGTTGGCATGAGACAAGGATTTTTCTAACTCAAAGGTGTAGAACTGCCAGGATAGGTCTTGACTTCCAGATATGAGAAGAAGAAATAGAACCCGGTTTAGATCTCTGTTGATGAAAGTTTGAAAAACTGTTGGGGCAAAGAGAATAGCCAAAATGAATTGAAGATATACTCTGATTTGAAGAGGAAAAATGAATTTGAAAGGCTAAGCCAAAGTCTAGAAAAACAGCCGGGGGCACTTGCATCACTCATGAGCACTCATCTCTTTATCGAGCTTTTGCATCTGCACAGTGTCGGCAAGCATTTGCATCATTCATGGGTATTTGCATTGGCATTATTCCATAAGCATCTGTATTTTACCTTTACATTTACATTCTTCATGGAATTCGTATTTGTGTCATCTCAAGCAATTGCATCATTTCTAGAATCATTGCATTTTCATTACTGTGTGGCAATTGTAGTTACACCATTCATAAACCAGTTACATGAACACAATTAGTAGGGGCATCTGCATCATGAAACATGGGCATCAATCCAAGTCATTTACATTTGCATTAAAGACATTTGCACCAGTTTAAGTCATTTCGTGTCTTATTCAACACCTGCATCTGCATCAAAAAGCATTCGCATCTTCTCAAAATCGTTAGGGTAATTTTCAACAATTCTTCAAAGAACATTTTTAAGACCTCCGGGCATAATTTTTCAAATCACAGGTAAGACCTCCGGGCAATATCTTTAAGACCTCCGGGCAACATCTTTAAGACCTCCGGGCATAACTTTTTTCAGGGGTAAGGCCTCCGGGCATCATTTTTAAAGTCGCATACAGCGTATTTTTTCCAAATTATGGGTAAGGCCTCCGGGCACCATTCTTAAGACCTCCGGGCATCATTTTTAAAGTCGCATACAGCGCATTTCTTCCAAATCACGGGTAAGGCCTCCGGGCACCATTCTTAAGACCTCCGGGCATCATTTTTAAAGTCGCATACAGCGCATTTCTTCCAAATTATGGGTAAGGCCTCCGGGCACCATTCTTAAGACCTCCGGGCATCATTTTTAAAGTCGCATACAGCGCATTTCTTCCAAATCACGGGTAAGGCCTCCGGGCACCATTCTTAAGACCTCCGGGCATCATTTTTAAAGTCGCATACAGCGCATTTTTTTCAAATCACGGGTAAGGCCTCCGGGCACCATTCTTAAGACCTCCGGGCATCATTTTTAAAGTCGCATACAGCGCATTTCTTCCAAATTATGGGTAAGACCTCCGGGCACCATTCTTAAGACCTCCGGGCATCATTTTTAAAGTCGCATACAGCGCATTTCTTCCAAATTATGGGTAAGGCCTCCGGGCACCATTCTTAAGACCTCCGGGCATCATTTTTAAAGCCGCATACAGCGCATTTCTTCCAAATCACGGGTAAGGCCTCCGGGCACCATTCTTAAGACCTCCGGGCATCATTTTTAAAGTCGCATACAACGCATTTTTTTCAAATCACAGGTAAGGCCTCCGGGCACCATTCTTAAGACCTCCGGGCATCATTTTTAAAGTCGCATACAGCACATAATTTTTCAAATCACAGGTAAGACCTCCGGGCAACATCTTTAAGACCTCCGGGCATAACTGTTTTTTCAGGGGTAAGGCCTATGGGCACCATTTTTATGACCTCCGGGCTTAATTTTTTTCAAATCACAGGTAAGACCTCCGGGCAACATCTTTAAGACCTCCGGGCATAACTTTTTTCAGGGGTAAGACCTCCGGGCACCAATTTTTAAGACCTCCGGGCACCATTTTAAGACCTTCGGGCACCAATTTTAAAGCCCTTCGAGCATAAATTTTTCTTTTGAAAATCGAATTCGTTTCCTTAAGACGAATCGAGCCTTGTTTAGGCAGGGAATTCAATTTAAGGACAAAACCTTCAATTTATTGTTGAAAAAAAAATAATAAAAAAAAATGAAAAAAGAGAAAATAGAAAATAGAAAATAGAAAAGAGGAAAAAAGAAAAAAAGAAAAAAAAAGAAAAAAAGAAGAAAAAAGAAGAAAAAAATGAAAAATAGAAAATGAAAAAATGAAAATGAAAAAGAAACCCCTTTCCTTTTCCTTCACATGTGATGTCACTGACCGTACAAAATTAGTGTCGGTTTATCTTTGCCTGATTCCTGATTCTCAGCAATAGCCAAAGAGGGGCAGCTGTAGACACCTAATTTTGTCCGGACCACTAAACAGGTATGTTTTCCTCCCATATTGATGTTTCCGAGTATAAAAAGACTGTTTTCATCCTGCAGGTGGTACTCCGAGACTTAGTTTAAGAGGGCGAGCACAAAAAGACAAACTTGAAAAAAAGTCAACCCGAAAAAGTCAACCTCAAAAAAGTCAACCCTAAAAAGTCAACTACTGAAAAAGTCAACCGACTTTCAAAATCAAGATTTTAAGTTCAATTGAAAAATGGCGAAAGAATTTTGATAATCCGAGGTCTACATTGAAAGATATGGAGTTCGGAAGTTGGGATTTGGAAATTCAATAGAAAAGAAACCCTAATTCGAGAAATTTGGGGAAAAGTGCTTAAACGATCAAACTGGTCGAAATTGAAGGTTCCAAATGAAAGATAAGCACTGACTACGGGTAATGGAGAAGTCACTTGCAAGAAAAACCGAAAGAAAAGACAATCTGGGAGAAAACCGAGAATTAGGGTTTTTAGTGGATTTCGGTGAAATCGGGAAGAATCACAGAAATGGCCCGACTTGGTAAGACCAAAGCCCCCAATGGATGAGGAATGATTAAAAAGGATGGCCCAAGGCTCAGATTGAAGAAAATCTGAAAATCGGATTTGTTTTGAGCAAAACCGGGTTTCGGAGGTAAAAGGGCAAAATTGGAAAAATTTGGGAAAAATAGCAAATGGACTCCGAAAATTATGGAAAATTTGTCAATCTCATTCTTAAATCATTTGAAGGATATTGGCGAAAGAAAATCTTGATTCCGAGTTCGTTTGCAAAATGGCCAAATCCCGGGCTTCTTATGTAGTAATTCAAAAAGATAAATCCCGGAAAAATAGCAAATGGACTCCAAAAATTCTGAAATTTTGCAAATCTCATTTTTAAATTATTTGGAAAAGATTGGCGAAATAAAATCTTGATTCCGAGTTCGTTTGCAAAATGGCCAAATCCCGGGCCTCCTATGCAGTAATTCAAGCCGATAAATCCCGAAAAAATACCAAATGAGCTCCAAAAATTATGAAAACTTCCAGATCACACTTTTTAATTATTTTGAAGAGATTGGTGAAGAAAAATCTTGATTTGGAGCTCGTTTAAAAAATGGTAAAAAGTAGGGGCATAAAAGGACATTTTGGGAAGAAAAAATCCAAATAAATAGCAAACGGACTCGGATAATTTTGAAAACTTCCAGAACTCAATATTTTATTATTTTTGAAGTATTAAAAAAAGAAAAATTGAATTTGGAGCCCGTTTGATATTTATTTTGCATCCGGGGGGCAAAATGGTCGTTTCACCCAAGCAACCGAAAAGGGCTTCTTTGGGCCTTTCAAAAATCAGAGCTGGGCTGGAAAAGAGAAGTGCTGGCCTGCCCAAGCCCAAAGGAAGGAGGAATCTTAGGAGTTTTTCAATCAAGTGATTAAAAATCAAGAGTTAAGTTAGAGATTTTCATTTTTGAGCCTAAGTCCCAATCCCACATCCCTTTGTAATGTCAAGCCAAGGAGGTGCTCACCTTATAAATAAGGGGTCTTGGCCTTTGGTTGAAATCACCCACTACCCCTTTGTGAGATAGTCTATACACTTGTATTAGGATTATCCGGGTGGTGAGTCATAGTGTTTTTGTTGAGAGGGTTTGTAGCTTAATCCGTTCAAAAGCTACTCTGATGGTTTATAGCTTAATCCGTTCAAAAGCTACTCTGAGGGTTTGTAGCTTAATCCGTTCAAAAGCTACTCTGAGGGTTTATAGCTTAATCCGTTCAAAAGCTACTTGTGAGAGGGTTTGTGGCTTAATCCGTTCAAAAGCTACTCTGAGGGTTTATAGTTTAATCCGTTCAAAAGCTACTTGGTGAGTTTTCATTTTAAAATAATGTTTCTTGTTCTTCCTTCATTTCCTTTCTTAAGTATATTTTTCTTACATTTTGTTTTTACAATAAACTCACCATGGCCAAATGGCCTACATTATTTATTTTAAGTTGTTATTTTTGATTCATTTTACCATATTGTTTATGCTATTTTCTTTATTTTTGATGTTTTAAATATTATGTTATTTCATGTTCTTAAGTTATATTTAATTTGGTTGCTTTGTTTGTTGCCATTTATGTCTTAGATATCATGTTTTTGCATTTTTAATTTTCTGTTTTCATGTTGTTTAAATTTGAGCATGTTTTAGAGTTAGCATATTAAGTGTTTGTGAAAATGTTTGTGTGATTCTTTGCATGATTCTTGTTTTATATCTTAGTGAGCATGTTTTAGATTTGGTATATTAGGTGTTTGTGAAAATGCTTGTGTGATTTTTGTGTTATGACTTAGTTTTTCATGCTAGCATACCAAGTGTTTGTGAAAATGCCATGCTTGTTGAAGCTTGGGGCCATTTGGCTACTCTATGTGTTTTGCATTGTGTGTTGTATTTTTGTCATGCTAGTTGTTAGGTTTATGCATTTGCATGATATTTGGTTGGATTTTTGAATTAAGCATGCCTTGTGTTTGTGAAAATGCCATGCATGTCTTAGGTCTAGGTTACATTAAATGCCATGCAAGTTCATGTTAGGTCTAGGCCATATTATTTGTGTCATGCATTTTCCTTACATTTAGGTTTAGATCCATGCATTTCATGCATTATGTTTGCTGCATTGTTTCATGCATTTCATGTTCATGCCACTTGAATAATGACTTGAGCCAATTAATGGTTCAAGGTCATGCTCTCTTGAGCACACTTGTGGAAAATTAAGTTTGTCAAATTGATTATTCTACCTTTGTGATTTTTTTTACTTAGCCAATTTTTATCTAACTTTCAAAAAGTCCTAGCTACTGTCTTCAAGTCATTCTATGAGTTTCAAATATTTTTATTTTGGTTTTTAAATGATTTTATCAAAGACAAAAAAAAAGTGTTGGCAAAGCAGTTTTTTTTTTTCCACCCAAAACTCGTACATCTCCGATTTTTCTGGGAATTCATCTTTGATCAAAAAATTAAGTCGATTTTTTTCCGTGTATTTTTACATGTCCTGAGTCTCCAATAATTTTTTCAGAATTTTTGGAATTTTTAAAAATATGGTAAAAAATCGTGGATTAAAACTGGACAGTGGAGTCAGAATTGAATTTAAAGAAAAACAAAGCAGTTTTTTCTCCTCCAAAAACTCGTACATCTCTGGTTTTTCTGGGAATTCATCTTTGATCAAAAAATTAATCTAATTTTTTTCTCGTATAGTTTTACATGTCTTGAGTCTCCAGTATTTGTTTTAGAATTTTTGGGATTTTTAAAAATAGGGTAATAAATCGTGGATTAAAACTGGACAGTGGAGTCAGAATTGAACTTAAAGAAAATTGGATTTTCTGTTTTGGTTAATTTACTTAGAGTGGGCTGATTAGGAGGGTTAGCTACTGACTTAGGGTAATTTCTAAGCCTTTTTAACTCTAAAAATGGTTTTTCAAGTCCCGGGTTAAGGAGAGTCAAGTCCGGATTTTTTTAAACTTAGGAAATTAGAGCCATTTAAAAATTTTTAGCCCAGTTTTTATTTTTAATTCAAGCTTTTCAAAATTGTTTTCAAACAATCACAAAGTATTTTGGTTTTAGAATATTTAATTTGACATATTTTCCTAAGGTAGCCGGATATCTTTTTACATATACGGATTTCCTTAATTAAAGGAAAAAATACATCTCATGCATTGCATTTTTATATTCATGCATTTTATATAATATGTGATTCTTGCCATAATAATTTCTATGTGTCATGACATTTAGGTTGCATTATATTATTTAGATTTTGCTATGTCATTTTATTTATGTCATGCCTATACATATTCATTTCTTTTAAATGTTTTCAAAAAAGATAATGATTTTCAATAAAAATAAAGATATTCCCGAGTTAAAATAATTCATGAGTTCTCTACCGGGTTTGCTGGAGGGAATATCATCAATTATTATTAATAAATGAATATCTTTCTTTCAAAAAAAGAGAATGATTCGGAAAGTTTTCCAAAACTAATAAAAATTTCTATATTTTGCCACGTTTGTTGGGGAATATAGGAAAATTTTGAATTTATAAATTCCGGATCATTTTCAATAAAAAAATGGAATTATTTTTCTTTAAATTGGGAATTAATTTGAAATACTAAATTTAAAACCAACTTTTACCGAGACTTGAGATAACACACGATTAATAAGGTACCGATTTATACGGGCGTTGTGGGGGTGCTAATCCTTCCCCGCACGTAACCGACTCCCGAACCCGCTTCTTTGATTTCTCTGGTTTAAAACGCAGACTTGAAATTGGTTTTTAAAATGTTTTAATTAATTTTTAAAATATTTTATAAAACCGGTTTTAATAGGCGGCCGATCACACCTAGCTAAAAAAGATTGGTGGCGACTCCATGTCTTTTAAGGTCATTTTCAAAACCTTCATTTTTTTAGAGGAATTAAGTCGACTTTTCCTCGGTTTTTTTAATGTTACGCCTAACGAATAATAAAGTCTTGCGATGAGACTCGTCGTTATTTTTTTTAGGTTGCGACAATTTTTATTGAAACTTATTGCTTTTAAAATATAATAAATAATTTGATTTTAAATATTTTTAATTAATTTGATTTTAAATTCTATTCTTTTAAATATGTAATCTATATTCTATATCTATATATCTATATAATAATATATTTTCCATTCCAAACTAGAATAAATAAGGGTAAATAGGTATTTCAAAATCTTTTTAATTAATTTGATTTTAGATTTTGGCTAAAATGCATATGTATTTTTAATTTTTTTTAATTAATTTGATTTTAGATTTTATGATCTTTTAAATATGTAATTTAGTGAATTTTATTTACTATATATTTTTCTATTATATTTTCCACTTCAATCTAAAATAAATAGAGACAACCTAGTGAAATTTAATTATGTTATTTTTTTTATTAAAACTTATTGCTTTTAAAATATAATAAATATGCATTCAAATTTGTAACCATTTTTCATGTAACTTTTTTTTTATTCCTTACCATTATATTATATGAGTTGTATATTATTTTTACACTCGGCAGTTATATACAAATTGATTACTTTTAAAATATAATAAATATGCATTCAAATTTGTAACCATTTTCCATGTAACCTTTTTTTATTCCTTACCATTATATTATTTGATTTGTATATTATTTTTACATTAGGGAGTTATATACAAATTGATATTTTTTATTAAAATTTTTATTTTGATTGTATTGAATATTATTGGTTTGATTGTCTTTATAGTTGCAAATTTTATATTTTGTATAAATTGCTCCATCTGTTTGTAATTATAATAGGTTTGTAGAGATCCATTTACATTTTTTAGGATTTAACCAATTGCTTATTATCTCTTTCTTTTGGTTTTCTAAATTTTTTATAGGGTTGGATTCTCTTCACCTACTTTTTTTTTTAACTTCATGCTTTTTGGTTTTACACAATGGCTTCCTGTTGACAATAATGAGAGCTACAAAAAAAACAAAGGGAGGGGGGGCAAAGCTAAGCTGAACAAATCCATGTCTCCATTAAAAGTTTTGGAAATAACTTAAGATATTGTTTTTCTTAAATCACTTTAAACTACAAGATTAAAACACTTAAAATAACTATGTTATACATGTACAAAAAAAACTATGTTTTACTTATCCAAAAAATAAAAAATAATCACTTTAAACTACAAGATGATGATAATTTAATTTTATATTATATGAGCTTTGAAATAATCTTAAATTAGAAGGTTATGATAATTTAATTCTCTATATTATAGAATTATAACTTTTAGAAAATAAATTGCCACATCAAATATGATTTTTTTTCATAAGTTGGGGAAGGGGATTTGAATCCTGCTCTTTGAGTAGGGGAGCATACATCAACCAACTGGACTGATTTTCAATACTAAGGACAGATGTTCAAATTTTTCTCCGAAGGGACACTTATACCATTTGCAAAGAGGTCAAGCTCTATTTTGATCATTTTAGTGCATGTTTTATCTTTTCAAAATAGTTAGGATGGAGAGAATCGGTTTTCATTTGTAAAAATGAGGTTACTTAGAAAAATATGTACAACTATGAAGAAAAGTAACGTGCAAATTAATACACTTAATTATGGTATAATAGTAATTGTAAAAAATATCATAAATGAGATATAAGAATAAGTAGTAGTAGTAGTAGTAGTAAATAGCATTAGCCAAACAAAAATCAAACAATATAATGACTTTACAGTTTACCTCCAAAATAATGGTAAATAATAATTGTTAAAGAGACTTCATATATATTTTATGATGTAATTAATACACATTCAATACAAATATTTCAAATGTATATAACTGTTTTTTAATTGAATGAGAATTGAAAAGCGTATAAAAATTTTAAATTTGTTATGATAAATTAATAACTTTTAAAGTATTTTAAGTTTCATATAGTGGTTACACATTTATGATCAAAGCAAATTTTGAAGTTCCAAAAAAAAAAAAAAAGAAAGATAATTTGGACATTAAAATAGAGAACGGTTGAAAATGATAATATTATGACTCAAAAGAGAGAGTTCAATTAATAGGAATCTGAGTTACTGAGTATAAAATATCAGTTAAGTAATTATGTTTATGTTGGAGAATTTTAAATTTTTGTTTAGGGTTAGAATAACATTACTATGAATTGATATGTAATTAAATTTAGTATTTAAATTTTAAAAAATTTCAAAATGATGAGTTTTGGTCCTTTCGGATAGAACTGTTTAATTTTAGTGTTACAAAAATATTAGATAGTTATATATAAAATTAAATCATTCGTATAATATTATATTTAGATAATAATATATTCTAAATAACAAAGTTAATTAGTAATTTTCAAGTCAACTAAATAATAAAACATATTATTACGATTTGTTATAGGAATGATATCAACGTGAAAATGGTAAAATTAAGGATCTGTTAAATAAGAAAAAGACATTTATCTTTGCTTAAGATGGAGGAACTTTTTTTTTTTATAAAACTCATTAATCAGTTAGAAAGAAAGTTTTATAGAATTAAAAATCTATATAATATATTGACAGTATCATTACTATGAGTGATCATGAAGTGCTCCGCTCATAAAAATTAATACTTGAATAATATTTATGAGGAGGTTGGCCAATAATAATAATAATAATAAATGGATTTGATGAGGAGTGCAAAAAATTGTTATATTGAAATGCTTTTTAATATGTTTAAATTGTACTATTATAAGTTTTATTGTGTTGACGATTATTATAATTGATTTATGAATATATTTATATATATGGTTGCTATTCGGAATCATGAATATAATTATGCTTTTTTTTTTTTAATTTGATTACAATTTGAATAGATGTGCATTATTTATTTTATTTTCTAAAATGAATGAATCATAATTTAGATAATTAAAGTAAATATTTATTAATTTTTTGGGGCTTTTAATGATGACAAAATACACACTTTTAAATAGTTAATTAAGTTTTTTTGTGAATTTAAAAATTATGTTTAGGAATATTTTTCTATTCATATTCTTATCTATTAATTGGTTATGAGTTTTATTTAACAAGTTAGGATCCAGTCCATTACTTTTTTATCCATTACTTTTCAATATATTCATCATTACCATTGATATGTGTAGGTGTCACTAATTAATTGTGAAAATCTCACTTGTGAATGGTGAATAAGATGTATTGAAAAGTAATGGAGGGGAGCCGGACCCTTATTTAACCTTTTCATTATTTGTTTAGAAAAATATATTTCTTGCATTTTGATTATATTTCATATACAATATTCAAGATAAAGCATGTTGTCTCTCAATTATCAATTATCCATGTTTCATTTTAAGAAAAAACCATTGGTTGTTTTCTGAATTGTGGGTTGACATTTTTTGCAACTCCAAACTATTAGTATTTTTTGGTTTTTAATCAATTCTTTCACCCAAAAAAGAAAAGAAGAGAAAAGAGATTAAGATTTTTTTTTTTTTTTTCTAAAACAATTAGAATCAAATGTTGTAGGATATTTCAGCCAAAGATTTAAACTTGCATTTACATTGGCTTTTGTGTTTATAAATGGATTGCAAATTGACGATTATATGAGTAACTTATATGAGTAACTTATCATGGAGTTTTATTAATGATTGACTTTTGGAATAATTCTATCAATTTGAGGAGTGATAAAATTTTTTATTATATATAAAAATAATCCTTAATAATGTGTTTTGTTTAAAAGTATGTAATAAATGCTATAAGTTTTATTGTGTTTGAACGAAAGAAAAAAAACTTATATTTGGTGTATAAATAGTTTTATTTTTTATGGTGTATAAAACAAAATGCATTACAATACGATGATTTTTTAAATTTTGAATACAATATTTTATTAAAAGGTTATAGATTTTAAGTTTTAAATTGATTAATAATTTTTATAATTATTATTTAATTTTAACTCTTTTTAATAAATAATTTAAAAAGATTTAGAATAAATATTATATTATTTAACACATATATAAACCTAAAAAATTAAAAAAGAATTAAATAAAATACCACTGTTTAAAAATATAATAAAATTTTAACCATGGCATCTATTTTGTAGTATTTGTATAATATTATAGTATTTATTTTATAGTAATGTTAAAGAACTATTTGTTAAATATTTTTTTTAAAAATAAATTAATTTAAAATAATTAATTATGAATCAAGTATCTTATAATAATATATACAATATCCATTATTTAGCACATATAATAAACTAAAAATATTAAATATAAAGAAAATATATATCTATATACGAATACTACAAAGTCGACTTCGTAATGCGGGGCATATTTTAAATCCTCCAAAAAAAAATCTTGGGTAGCAAAATTAATATTCTTCCCAAAAATGTTTAAATTTTGAACATTATATTTCATATCTAAATACCTAAATTATGAAATGAGAAATTTTATAAATTCATTTATTTCAAATGCATAAACCCATAATAATTACTAATGCTTATTTAATTAAATTTACTAACTTATTTTATTTCTAATATTTTAGATTTAAATTTTTTAAAAATATTTAATAAAAAAATAAGGTTTGTTATATTAAAAATTTACTTTATAATAATTAATTAATAAATTTTATTTATGTTATTTAAAATTAAACATAAAATAATTAAAAAGTTAAGCCTCATAAGTGGGGCATATTCTTAGTTATATATAATGTTTGGGTATTAAGAATTAAATTTAAAAAAAACATTTAAAGTAATATTTTTTCTGCGATCAATTAAAATTCTAATATTCTTTTAACCGAACCCTTCTATTGATAAAAATTGATCACAGAATCAAATATTATCCATGATGTGAAATAAAATTGTCATGTGTTGTAATAAAAAATTCAGGGCAAGTCATAATTGGAGCAGGATAATTCCTTCATTAAATGTGGTGGCAATATCTATTGGTCAGCAATTCAAAAAAGTAGATTAAAAAGCTTATAATTAAATAGAAAATAAAATTTATATAGAAAAATAAAAAATATTAATCAATATCTAATAATACTGATTAAAATAATGTTTATATAAAAAAACATATAATTAATATATTATTTTTAATTCAAGAAAATAATATTAAGTATAATTTTTAAAAATAATAATAATTAAATTATCTTTAATTGGTACCTATAAACACTTATAAACCGAACCTAAAAAAAATACCTATAATCTCTAACACCCTTCTCTTTCTCTCATAAGTTTTATTTTTAATTACTCTAAATTAGGGTAAACAGGGAGAAAGAAAAGAGTAACTTTTTTCAAATATATAATGACTTTTATGCTTTTTATTATTATTCTTTATTTTTCGAAAGAGTACTTCTATAATATTAAGTTTAATCACCGACACAACCTTTAAATCTTATACAACTCATTCATCAACTTTTTTTTTTTTGTCAATAACTTCTACTTTTACAAAAAAAAAAAAAAAAAAATTTAAAATTTATGCTTGAGCCTTAATATATATATATATATTTTTCATTTTGTTATTACTTAACAAATTTAAAAATAAATAAATAAATGAAGAACGTGACTAAAGAAATACAATTGTAGGAAAATGCTAATACTTACACAAGTTTATAATTAATTTTATCTTAATAATAAATATTTTAATTTTTGAATTTTTTCATTAATGCATTAATTTTAAAAATATATATTCTGTATAAAATTAATTTCAAGCCTACATTCTTTTATGGATTAATTATAAAAAATACTCTTTTTAATTAAAAATATTTTTTCTTTAATTTTCAAAATTATTTAAAATAATTAATCTCAAAACTATTTACATAATAAGTAAAATATTTTCATTTTAAAAAAGGTATAATTGAAGTAATATAATATAATTCTTTTTCAATGCATAACCAAAAAAAAGTTATGATTAATCATTTTTTTTCTTTACTAATATTAATTATCCAAACAAATGCTTAAAATGCCATTTCTTTTCCTTTAAAAATCTTTCTTTCTTTCTTTCTTTCTTTTTCTTTCATTTTATTTTTTTTACTACTTTCTATCCAAATTCCAAACACAGGCTAAATCTTTGAAATTGAAACTCTAAAATCAAAAACGCAAAATTAACTTCATTTCTCCAAATTCCATTTTGGTGTTCAACAGGACTGATCGGACTACAATTTTGTTGCCAATTGGTTTGGAATCTCACCAATTGAAGACAAAATTGAAAAGTATTGAAGTAGTTTCAAGCTCTCTGTCGAGAAAAATCCCACAAATCATTGAATCCGAAAACCCAATATCTTCAACAGTTCAATAGTTGAAACTTCATAGGCAGTTAGAATTTCCTCGTCAAAGCAATAAGCAGTTTTTCAAGAAAATTAAGACCCAATGGGATTTGTAAGGGACAAAAGGGAGTCCGAAAAATGGGGCAAAGGATCAGCAACTGTGTGGAATTGAGCCATCGTAGTAAATTCTGCATGGCACCAGTGTAAACCTTTGGAGATTTAACTCATTGTAGTTTAACAGCTTCTGAGCTTCAAAGTATAGGCAGGAATGAATTAAGATTTGGAAGCCAAGCCACGATACAAGAGAAAGCCATCGACAATAACTTGGGTTCGAACTCGGCCACCAACGACATCAAAAGCCTCTAGGAGGAGGAAGGGGATGTTTTCGGAGTTGAGGCGGGTAGCGGCGGCAAGGTCAGCGAGGCCGACGCCAATGACAATGACTAGAGCTGTCTTGACTTGAGGAGGATAGGTAGAGGTTTGGGGGTGAATACTGAACTAGAAGAAACGATTGGTTCTATTGGGTTGGGACTTGGGAGGGAAGAGAGGGTAAGAATGATAAGATGAGGTTGTTGTGCACTTAGTACACACATCTGTGGGAAACAAACAACCAAAGTGGAAATTTGTGAGGGAGAAAGTTGATTTTGTATTTTTTTTTTTTTAAGGTTAAAAGGTAAATTTGTTATCGTATTATAAGTGAATGTTGAAATTTATGATTATATTTTATTTTGATTGGTATTTGATATTAAATGTAAATTTGTCATTCTACTTTTATTTAATTTAATTTTGTAACTAATTTTAATATTTGATCGAATTTTGCCACTCAACTTTAATTTTTGATTGAATTTTATCATTCAAAATTGATTTTGGATGATTTGAAGATAAAATTTAACCAAAAAAAATATTATTTCAAATATTTCATTTTATAATAACAACAATAAATTAATTTATAAGAAATATTAAAAATTAAAAAAATTAACATAGATTTTTTTTTAATAAAAGAAAGATTTGAAAAAAATAAGAGAAAGACCCAACAAAAGAGAAAAAATTAAATTTAGTTTTTTATAATATAAAAAATCTATGTTAATTTTTTAAATTTTTTATTAATTAATTTTTTATTGTTAATTATTAAAATAAAATATTTGAATTTTATTAAATTTTGTTTTCAAATCATTCAAAATTAAAGTTGAGTGACAAAATTCAATCATAATTTAGTGACAAGATTCAATCAAACAAAAGTAAAATGGCAAAATTCAATATTGACTTAAAGTATAGTGATAAATTTACCTTTAATCTCAAAAGTATAATGGCAAATATCAATCAAAATAAAGTATAGTGACAGATTTCAATATCCAACTATAATATGATGACGAACTTATTTTTTAACCCTATTTTTTATTTTGGGTTTTGAATTTAGATTTACATTTCATAGGTTTAGTGATTTTGAGTATTTTCGTTTTTCTTTAATTTTTTAATTTTGATTTAAGCCTTCATAAAAGAATGATTTTGATATTGGCACGTAGATATCTAATGGACATAATTATTCAGTTCAAATTATGCATTGTCACATTGAATTTTTTTGCTACGTCGTTCAACGCGAACTTTATTCCATGTCATTAATCTGTTAACAGACATCTAAATCTATGATTAATTTTTCCGTCAATATGTGGACTCAATTGGAAAAAATAAATATTTAAGGTTTGAGTGATTGCAATAAAAATATAAGAGTTTCAATGATTTTTAATTATAGTTCATGGCTTTTTTTATATTTATGCTTTTATTAGATGTAAGTGTATATTATTAATTGATATTTATGCATTTATTAAATTTATATGGCATGTATAATCCTAAATTTAAGCATATCATCGTATATAACTAAATGTTGTGTCACATGTTTGTCATGCGAGAAAAGGATTGGTCTTATCAATATGAATTTGTATTCAAAAGACAACTAAAGCTTCAAAGCTTTTTTAGGCATAGTTTCGACTCCTCTTTGAGTTACAAACTCTCAAGGAAAATTTAATAGAGTCTAGACTGTATTTAAGTTGTGGTTGGGCTTCAATTAAACAGGATTTGGCTTCTATTTGGGCGAATGATCGCAAAAAGGATTGGAACCAAGTGCAAAAGGGATGGGAAAAAGATTGAAATTGGTTCTGTAAAACAAAGACAATGTTGATTGGCAATTACGAGTGTAGTGAAGTATGAGTGAAAGAAATTGGAAATTTGAGGAGGTTGAAGATGGTATAAGACTTGAGGGGCTTTGGCAAAGGTAAGAAGAAACTATGGCTGGCTATTTCAGAACTGGAGGCGGTTGCGCAAGGACTAGAATATGAAAAAAAAACTTCTAAACACTAAAAGGGAAGTAGGGAAAATTGTGCTTGATGTATGTTGATAAAACAATGAGATAGATATTTATAGGGGAAATTAAGGCAAACAGGCTTGGTTTGGAGATGAGAGTTGCCTTCGTCCAAATTCTAGTGAATAAGGGTGAAAATCTTGGGAGAAATTCTCTCAAGGAAGTGTATGAAGGAAAATCTCTCGATTCTCAAAATTAAACAAGTGCCAATCGGCACTGAGTATTGTTGAAGTTGGTAGGTCAAAAATATGTTCAAAATCAAGATTCTAGGAAAAAAAAAAAACTTAAGGAAGAAGGTACCAACGTTTCAGTTAAACGTGGCGTAAAATGCTACCGACTATGGCAACAGTGACATATAGTAGATACTTGTTAAAAACATCGTTACAGAGCTTTTCCGTCGCTTTTATAATATTTAGCAACATATGACAAACGTCGCAATAAGTTTTTTTTAGTGGCATTAATATCTTATTGATAATTTATACCATTATATACATTGGATGCTCATGTTAGGTGACTACTACTCTTTAGACATATCTCAATGAGCTGCCACAATTTTTTTTGGGGACTTTGGGGGCGACAAATTGAAAAACTCTCTCTCAAATTCTTTCTATAATTCTCTCTTTTTAGTTACTTTTTCTGTCTTATCGTTTCAGATTTGGATCATTTAGGGTTCGGGTTGTTTAGATCTCGGATCGTTTCGGTCATTTAGGGTTCAGACTTTTTTGGATTTTGGTTTTTGATTTTTTTAAATCGGATTTAAATAGATTCAGATTCGAGTTTTTTTAGACGAATTTTAGGATTTAGGTTTATTTTGCCACCTCTACATGTACATAGCAAGACAAATAAAAATAAAAGATACAATATCTTCATTAGCCGACTCACTCTCTCGTGCTCTAATTCTTTCTTTCCTAAAGCTCTCTTTCCTCATATTTGACTAAACATCAGATTGACTTAAATATCATAGATTAAATCACGAAAAAAGTCTCTAGTGCTCCCCTTATTTTTGCAAGACCAATGAGCATTTTGAGCTCCAGACGAGTTCTCACTTAATGTCTAGACCTAAATCCAACACCATCCTAAAAGACCTCATATACATACTAGTTAAAATATAAAAAAAAAAAAAATTATTAAAAAAATCTTAAAAAAGATAAATACTATGAAATGCCAAAGGCAAAACTAAAATTATATCTTCGCTTGAAATTTGTTATAGAAAAATGATAAGAAAAATGTATGTATGATGAGCCATGGGTGAATGGTTAGTGGTCAGTGTCCTCCATCCATTTCAGGGTTGAGAGAAACTTGTTTAGGTGGATTTGGAAGGCAACAATTGCCAATAAAGCACTAATGGCAGCCACAATAGAGCCTAATACAAATGCTGGTAAGTTTCCGCCCCCAAATGCTGCATCAAGCGGTCCACTAACAACTGATATGAACATCTGTCACATTTTCCAAATTAAACTAATTAATTTTATATATATTTATGAATATGATTATAGCAAAGAAAAAAAAAACAATATTATAATTACCTTTCTTAAAAGGAAATTTATCAATTCAAATTTTACCAATCGTAAATTTTTTTTAACATTACAAGCGAGTTTGAAGGTTGTCACATGTTTCACTTTTTTTAATTTGTTTCTTTTATTATATCTTAAGGATATGTGTCACCCTACTAATCTTACTTGTAGAGTAATAATTCTCATGTCAATAAATATGATAACTTCTCTAGAAATTAATTACGAATTTTGCTTAATTTTGCTGACCTTTCTTCCGAAAGGAACCTAATCTAATGTAAAGTAAGTGAGTACAAGAATATTTACATGTGGGATACTATTGACAAGTTTAGCACTCCCAAGGAAAGCCCTACAATTTTTAGAGCATCAAAGTTAATTATTAGAAAATAGAAAGGCTAGCTAGCTTAATATATTACAAGCATAGCCACCACAACAAGCATCAGCAATTACCTTGACCACCACCAGTGGTCGAGCAATAGATGGATGCCAAAGCAAACGGAATGCTGAACGTTAGCTGTATAAAACAACACAATAAGACATTATTGTTAGAGTATATATTTTGGGGTTTTTTGTTTATATATATATATATATATTATACATAATTTCTATGCCATAGATGAATTTGATTAATGTTTATATATATGTAAGAAAAGGCTAAACAATAATCACAGTATAACAAGTCCAAAATCCAAATAGAGACATAAAAAATTTCTTTTTTAAATTAAGGGTTTCTTTAACTGGTGCGACATTCTTTAAGATTAGGATAATACTGGTGCAACTTTGATAATAAACCAATGATAGATAGATTCTGAAAATTAATTACAAAACATGTCTAGAGTTTTGAAATCACCCTTAACCAAAAGAAAACTTTAGCCTAACATAGGCATTGTAAACATAAATATGAAATTAAAAAGAAAATAAGAAGAAAAACTAAAGAAAGAAAGAAAGAAAAAGAAGAAGAAGAAATCAAAATATTGTAGCATGTAGAAGTGCGTAATCAACTCATAAGGAAAGGTGGAATACTTGGCAACCAAAGTTTAATTAATTTAAGGAAAGGAAGGGTGACTTGCAGCCAAAGCATATTTAACAAGGAAAGATTACAAGCTTGGCAGCCAAGGCATATGCAAACGAGGAAAGTCTTAGCTAATTTAGTTCTCCTACTTTGACTAGGATTAGTTTTAAGGAAAGATACTTGCAATTAATGCAAGATTTAAAAGTTGACAGCCACTAATCCTACTTTGACAAGGATTAAACATATATTTCAGGTAGGGTAATAACAAAGGACATTAAAACAACCCATGGATGGTAATATGGAAGTGGCGGCTGAACAACTTCACAAGGAAATAAAAGTTGCCACTAGGGCTCATTTTGGTGTGGGGGTGGGTTTTTCAACTAGGGCTTTTATGGATAAAGAGTATATAATAAGCCACTAGTTTATTTATGGAAGGTTTAGATTAAGTTTAGCCACATAGTGTATCCTTGATGGGCAGTCAACTTTCTTTTATGCTTGAAACTTCATTTCTTGTCCAAATTCACTCTTTTCAACTCCATAGCAATCCTTATCTTCTAAAACACCTACAAAACACAAAACCATAGCAAACTATCAAGGATTTCAAGGAACTAAGCATAAAATATAAGGAATTGATATATGAAAATATATGAATTTAAGCACTTATCAAATTCCCCTACACTTAAGCACTTATCAAATTCCCCTACACTTAGAGGGCGTTTGGTATGATGGAAAGTTATCACTTTACATGGAAAGTAATTGGTGGAAATGTGATTCCAATGTTTGGTATGCTAAAAACTGCTTACTTTCCTGAGAATGTAACTTTCCTTGAAGAGTTACTTTCCCACAAGTATTGGAATGTGATTCCCATGAGAAGTGATGGGAAAGTAACTTCCCATGTAGTTGAAAAGTTAAAAAAATGTTAAGCCAAAATTATATTCTTCCTATTTGATTTAAAATTATCAATTGAAATATTATTTTAAAATATTTAGTACAAATATTTATTAATAATAAATATTATTAAAATATTTAAATAATATTTAATTTGCATCCAGCCTTTTAATTTTCCAATTACTTGAGAGTAACTTCAAAAATTTATTATTAACAAACATTTTTTTTTATCATAAAAGTAACTCAAATTACCAATTGAAATGTTATTTTTAAATGTTTAGTATAAATGTTTGTTAATAACAAATATCATTGAAATATTTAAATAATAATTAATTTTCATACAATCTTTTAACTTTTCAATTACATGAAAGTAATTTCGAAAATTTATTATTAACAAATATTTTTTATCATAAAATAACTCAAATTACCAATTGAAATATTTTTTTTTAAATATTTAGTACAAATGTTTGTTAATAATAAATATCATTGAAATATTTAAATAATATTTAATTTTCATACAGCCTTTTAACTTTTCAACTACATGAAAATAATTTCGAAAATTTATTATTAACAAATATTTTTTTATCATAAAAATAATTCAAATTACCAATTAAAATATTATTTTTAAATATTTAGTACAAATATTTGTTAATAATAAATATCATTAAAATATTTAAATAATATTTAATTTGCATATAGTCTTTTTATTATTCAATTACATGAGAGTAATTTCGAAAATTTATTATTAACAAATTTTTTTTTATCATAAAAATAACTCAAATTACCAATTAAAATGTTATTAATATTTAGTACAAATGTTTGTTAATAATAAATATCATTAAAATATTTAAATAATATTTAATTTGCATCCAACCTTTTAATTTTTCAACTACATGAAAGTAATTTCAAAATTTATTATTAATAAATATTTTTTATCCTAAAAGTAACTTAAATGATCAATTAAAATATTATTTTTAAATATTTAGTACAAATATTTGTTAATAATAAATATCATTGAAAAAATTTAAAATAAATAAAATTTACATTTTATTGATAAGGGTAATTTCGAAAATTACCATCACATTCCTAAGATTTTAATTAACACTTTTTTATATATACAAAACGCTGTAAAGTTACATTCTTAAGAATCACATTCCATGGAATGTGATTCATTCCAAGGCACCAAACGCCCCCTAAAAAAACTTAAGATATAGAAAAAAGATTTAAATTAATTACATATTAGCTCTCAAATCAATTATCTATATATAACTCGAAGAAGTCATCTCCTTTCGAAATACATGCAACTCAGTTCCCAAAACCAACAATTCTTTATCTAAAAAAAGGAAACATTCATTGGGAGGCATCCTTAACGAATGCATCAAGTGCCTCCAATTAAAGTAAACCCAATGAAACTGATTAATCATTGAATTGGATAAAATTATTCTCGATTTTTTTTTTTTTTGGGTTTTAATTTGTTTACTTTATTTTCTTTAATCACTCTTTTGGATCTGTTTATTATACGGTAATATATTTTTTAGCTGAAAATTGGCTAAACTCAGATTAAATTTTCTTCCGAAGCATTAAAAATATCTAATAACTGATTATAAACTGATTAATTTTGTATTTATGTGAAATATCGACGTTGAAATCACTCATTGTTGGTGTAAAACAAAAATAAGTTAGTGAAATTTTATTAGTTTTGATGTTTACTACTCTATGAGCTAATGTAGAAATTGTTTTTGAAGTGTTTGGGTCATGCTCAACTTAGAAAAATTAGATTCGACAAAAATAATACCACTACTAATTAATTCATATTTTTCTTGCATTCAGAACAACCCTATATATCTCCAATCAAATTTTTTTCAGTATATCTATTTTTTTTTTCATTCTTTCTTCTTAAAAGTTAGATAAATATTAAAATATTTTATGTATAAAGAAATATGTGTTTTACCTTACTTGGTCAAATCAACATAGATGCTAAATTAATGAGATTTTAGATGAAAAAATTATTGCTTAAAGGCTAATGATAGAATGAAAAAATCATAACAATAATCAAGTAAATTACCTTTAGATGTATACAACAATAAATTTATTTTCATACTAAATTAACGAGATTCTAGAAACAAATATAATTAATTAAAAGCCAAAATTTAAGTATTACATAAACCATAGAAAGAAAGAATAAGAAATAATTAATGGAAGGAATTCGAATATATACAATAACAGATTAATTTAGGGGCTAAATAAATGGATTCTAACTACAAAAGTATTGTTTAAAAGTTATAAATTAATAATTACATCAAATTTATATTAATAAAGAAAATAGCATAAAATTAATTGAAAAAGAATCAAGCTCCTTTTTTGCAACTTAGCAAAAGTGGAAAGAAACACAATTAAATTAAAATATGATGATTTCCAGCAAGCTATGAATTAAATTATGTGATCTACGTATGAAAATTACACAAATTAAAAAGAAAAGAGCAGATTGATTGTTTGTAATTGTTTTGGATTAATTGTTTTTAATTGGATGGTATATTAAACTATTATCTTTTTATAAATTTCAGAGGGGAAGAATTTTTTATACTTAATATGTTTTTTCTTTAATTAAAAAAAAAATTAGGAAATTACACGAATTGGTTATTTGTTTTTGGATTAATTTGTAACTTAAATTAGTTTTGAGGTTCTCCTAAGTTGTGCTTACATGTAATCTTGGTAAAATGTTATTTAAAATCGATATAATACATGTTTATTTTAACTCTTTATTAAATCTTTTTTTAAAATGGAAATAAAAATTATATTATTTAACACATATATAAACCTAAAATTATTATTAAAAAAAAAAAGTAAATGAAAATACTATGTTTAAAAATAAAAAAATAAAAAAAAAAGTTGACCCATGTAGACACCTAATTCTGTCTAGACCACTAAACAGGTATGTTTCCTTCCTATATTGATGTTTCCGAGTGTAAAAAGACTGTTTTCATCCTGCAGTGGTACTCCGAGACTTAGTTTAAAAGGGCGAGCACAAAAAGTCAAACTTGAAAAAAAAAAGTCAACCTCGAAAAGTCAACCCCGAAAAAGTCAACCCCATAAAGTCAACTACTGAAAAAGTCAACCCATTTTCGAAATCAAGATTTTAAGTTCAATTGAAAAATGGCGAAAGAATTTTGATAATCCGAGGTCTACATTGAAAGATATGGAGTTCGGAAGTTGGGATTTGGAGATTCAATAGAAAGAAAACCCTAATCCGAGAAATTTGGGGAAAAGTGCTTAAACGATCAAATTGGTCGAAATTGAAGGTTCCAAATGAAAGATAAACACTGACTACGGGTAATGGAGAAGTCACTTGCAAGAAAAACCGAAAGAAAAGTCAATCCGGGAGAAAACCGAGAATTAGGGTTTTTAGTGGATTTCGATGAAATCGGGAAGAATCACAGAAATGGCCCGACTTGGTAAGAACAAAGCCCCAATGGATGAAGAATGATTAAAAAGGATAGCCCAAGGCTCAGATTGAAGAAAATATGAAAATCGAACTTGTTTTGAGCAAAATCGGGTTTCGGAGGCAAAAAGGCATAATTGGAAAATTTGGGAAAAATAGAAAATGGACTCCAAAAATTTTGAAAATTTGTCAATCTCATTTTTAAATCATTTAAAATATATTGGTAACATAAAATCTTGATTCGGAGTTCGTTTGCAAAATTGCCAAATCCCGGGCCTCCTATGCAGTAATTCAAAAAGGAAAATCCCGGAAAAATAGCAAATGAGCTCCAAATATTTTGAAATTTTGCAAATCTCATTTTTAAATTATTTGGAAGAGATTGGTGAAAGAAAATCTTGATTCGGAGTTCGTTTGCAAAATGGCCAAATCACAGGCCTCCTATGCAATAATTCAAAAAGATAAATCCCGAAAAATAGCAAACGGACTCCAAAAATTCTGAAATTTTTCAAATCTCATTTTTAAATTATTTGGAAGAGATTGGCAAAATAAAATCTTGATTCGGAGTTCGTTTGCAAAATGGCCAAATCCCGGGCCTCCTATGCAGTAATTCAAGCCGATAAATCCCAAAAAATACCAAATGAGCTCCAAAAATTATGAAAACTTCCAGATCACATTTTTAAATTATTTGGAAGAGATTGGTGAATAAAAATCTTGATTTGGAGCTCGTTTAAATATGGTAAAATGTAGGGGCATAAAATGGCATTTTTGGAAGAAAAAATCCAAATAAATAGCAAACGGACTCGGATAATTTTGAAATATTCCAGAACTCAATATTTTATTATTTTGGAACTATTAAAAAAAGAAAAATTGAATTTGGAGTCCGTTTGATATTTATTTGCATCCGGGGGGCAAAACGGTCATTTCACCCAAGCAACCGAAAAGGGCTTCTTTGGGCCTTTCAAAAAATCAGAGTTGGGCTGGAAAAGAGAAGTGTTGGCCTGCCCAAGCCCAAAGGAAGGAGGAAGCTTCTGATTTTTCAATCAAATGGCTAAAAATCAAGAGTTAGTTAGAGATTCTCTTTGATCAAGCCATGGTGATTAAGCCACATAGGCCAAGAAAGATGTCAACATTATTCTTGAACAGCTGTAATTTGAGAGAGCTGAGATGCTAATCTAAAGGTGGTAATTTCATGATTTTTCACCTTGAATTATTAGCCATTTGATGGGAAATTGGTTACAAAAAAATGGCAACACCTTGAGCCATTATTAGGGGGTTTCGGCCAGCAGGTATTGGGGGGTCAGAATTTCATTTTTTCATCTTCATTTTGCTGAGTTCTTAGAGTATTTACTTAGTTTTTCTCTTCTTGGTTGAGAGCAAAAAGGAAAAGTTTAGAAAAAAAGGGAAAGTTTGAAGAGATAAAGCTTGAAAGATAGCTTCTTGAGGTTGCTCTTGAGCACCAACTCTTGCACTTTCTTGATTTTCTATTCTTGTTTTTGCTATTTTGATTTCTATTTGGTGAGTTTCCATTTTAAATAAATGTTTTTTATTGTTCTTTTCAAGTTCTTCCTTCATCTCCTTCTTAAGTATATTTTTTACATTTTATTTTTACAATAAACTCACCATGGCCAAATGGCCTACATTATTTAGTTAAGTTGCTGTTTTGATTTATTTTACCATATTGTTTATGTTATTTTCTTTGATTTTGATGTTTTAAATGTTATGTTACTTCATATTCTTGAGTTATATTTTAATTTGGTTGCTTTGTTTGTTGCCATTTATGTTTTAAATATCATGTTTTTGCATTTTTAATTTTCTGTTTTCATGTTGTTTAAATTTGAGCATGTTTTAGATTTAGTATATCAAGTGTTTGTGAAAATGCTTGTGTGGTCTTTGCATGATTTGAGTTTTATATCTTAGTTGAGCATGTTTTAGATTTAGTATATTAAGTGTTTGTGAAAATGCTTGTGTGGTTTTTGCATGATTTAAGTGTTATATTTTAGTTGAGCATGTTGGTATACCAAGTGTTTGTGAAAATGCCATGCTTGTTGGAGCTTGAGGTCATTTGGCTACTCCATGTGTTTTGCATTGTGCGTTGCATTTTTTGCCATGTTAGTTGGTAGGTTTTTGCATTTACATGTCATTTGATTTAGTTTTGCATGCTAGTATACCAAGTGTTTGTGAAAATGCCATGTTTGCTAGTTACATTATGCTATTCGGCCCTCTTGGAATTTTTGCATTTTTTGTGCATTCTTGTCATGTTAGTTGATAGGTTAGCATTTGCATGATATTTGATTGAGTTTTTGGATTAAGCATGCTTTGTGTTTGTGAAAATGCCATGCATATTTTAGTTATTAAGCTAGGTTTATTTGCCATGCATGTTCATACATTTTAGGTCTAGGTTGCATTAAATGCCATGCAAGTTCATTTAGGTCTAGGTCACTTTATGAATGCCATGCATTTTTTCATGACATTTAGGTTTAAATCCATGCATTTCATGCATTATGTTTGCCGTATTGTTTCATGCATTTCATGTTCTTACCACTTGAATAATGACTTGAGCCAATTAATGGTTCAAAGTCATGCTCTCTTGAGCACATTTGTGGAAAATTAAGTTTGTCAAATTGATTATTCTACCTTTGTCAAATTAAGTTTGTCAAATTTGAAAATTAAGTTTGTCAAATTGGAAAATTCGGGAAAAATACCAAATGAGCTCCAAAAATTCTGAAAATTTGAAGATATCATTCTTAAATCATTTGGAAGAGATTGGAGTAGAAAAATCGGGATTCAGAGCTCGTTTGCAAAATGTCCAATCCCGAGCCCACTATGCTGAAATTCAAGAAGATAAATCCCGAAAAAATAGCAAATAAGCTCCAAAAAATCTGAAAATTTGCAAATCTCTTTATTAAATTATTTGAAAGAGATTGGTGGAATAAAATCTGAATTCGGAGTTCGTTTGCAAAATGGAAAATCTCGAGCCCACTATGCAGAAATTCAAGCAGATAAATCTCAAAAAAATGGCAAATGAGCTCGAAAAATTTTGAAAATTTTCAGATCTCACTTTTAAATTATTTTAAAAAGATTGGTGAATAAAAATCTGCATTTGGAGTTCGTTTACAAATGGTAAAAGTTCGGGTGCACAAAAGGGTAATTTTGGAAAAAAATCTAAAAAATAGCAAATGGACTCAAATTTTTTTGAAAACTTCCAGAATTTAATTTTTTATCATTAAAGAAAATTTGAATTTGGAGTCCGTTTGCTATTTATTTAGGTTTGGGGGTCAAAAAGGTTATTTTATCGAAGAAACCGAAAAGGGCCTTTTCTTGCAATTAAAAAATGAAGTGTGGGCTGGGAATGTGAAGAGGCAGCCGGCCAAGGCCCATAGAGGATGGATATTTTCTTATTTTTTAGATCAAAGGTCCAAGAGGAAAGAGGAAGTTAGTTATTTTTATGATCAAGCCTTTGAATTTGCAACACATAGACTGATGGTTGGAGAGGGATGATGTCATATTTATGATCCTATTTATGACATCATCTTCATGACATCATATATTTAGGAGCTAATTATTCCAATCTAAGGGTGAGAATTCTACATAGAAAGCATCTTGGATTGAAGACTAATGGATCAAATTTGGCTAAAAAAAATTCTAGAACCTCCTAGACAATTCCTACACCAACCGGCTACACTAAAGGGGAGGGGTCTCTCTTTCATTTTCCACTCTTGTTTTGACTGAAAATCTCCATTTTTGAAAAGCAAAAAGAAAGTTTAGAAAGGCAAAGAAAGTAAAAGGAGGAAAAGCTTGCAATATAGCTTTTAGAGGTAGCAAAAAACACCATACTCTTGCACTTTCCTTTCATTTCCATTCTTGATTTGTTGTTTTCATTGATATTTTGGTGAGTTTATATTGATTTTAATTTTGAATAAGTATTTTTAAGCTTCTTCTTCAAGTTCTTCTTTGATACTTTCTTGAAAAATTTTGAAAACAATTTTATTTAGCTTGATTTATGTTTTGGCCGAATGGTTTTTTTTTTTTTTAAAGTGGTTGTTTTTTTTTTTTTTTTTCATGTTGTTGGTGATATCTAGCATGTTTTTGATGTTTTATATTCTCTTCAAATAACAAAATATGGAGTTTATTTTAATCTCTTAATTTTTTTACTTCTATTTTTTAATTTTATCAACTTGTTTTCATGTTTACTTTTCTTGTTTACATTTTTTAATTTTCTGTTTTCAACATGTTTGAGTTGTTCATGATTTGCATTTTACCATACTATGTGTTTGTCAAAATGCCTAGTCTTATTTCATGCCTTTACTTTATGTTTGCATGGTTTAGCATGTTTCTTTTTAGTCTTGCATGTTAGTATGTCATGTGTTTGTGAAAATGCCATGCAAAAATACCATTTTTATGAGCTTATGTGACTATTCGGCCTCCTCATTTATTTACCTTGTATGTGCATTTTCATCTTACTTGTTGACTTGTTTGCATTTCCATGCTTTGTTTTTGTGTATTTTGGTTTAGAATGCTATGTGTTTGTGTTATTGCCATGCATTCTTTAGGTTTAGGTTTTGCTTTATTGCCATGCATTTCATGCATTTTAGACCTAGGTTGCATTTATTGCCATGCAAGTTCATGTTAGGTCTAGGCCATATTATTTATGCCATGCATTTTCCATATCATTTAGGTTTTAAATCATGCATTTCATACATCATATTTTCTGTTTGCTCATGCATCTCATGCCATACCACTTGATTTTTGACTTAGGCCAATTAATGGCTCAAAGTCATGCTCATTGGAGCATATTGTGAAAAATTAAAGAGTTGCCAAATTGATTATTCTACCTTTGTGATTTTTTACTTAGCCAATTTTTGTAAACTTTTTTAGAAGTTTTAGCTACTGTTTGTAGGTCTTTAGGAGAGTTTCCAATAATTTTATTTTGATTTTTAAATGATTTTATCCAAGGCAAAAAAATGTGTTTTGGCAAAACAGTTTTCACCTAGTGTTAGGAATTTCCTGATTTTTCTAGGAAGTTATCTTTAATCAGAAAATTAAGCCAATTTTTTCCAGTGTAGTTTTACATGTTCTGAATCTGCAATTTTTTTTTTAGATTTTTTTGGATTTTTAAAAATAGGTCGTGTTTTAAAACTGGACAGTAAAGACAGATTTGAATTCAAAAGAAAAACAATTGTTGAATTTGGCTAAGGCATTTAGAGGGGTTTCGTTAGAAACTTTAGCTATTGTCTTAGGGTAGTTTCTAAGACATTTTAATCTTTAAAAGTTATTTTATAAAGCTCGGGTTAAGGGTGGTCAAGTCCGGGATTTCAAACTTAGGAAATTAGAGCCATTTTCAAAGGGTGTTTCGGCTAGGGTTTAATTTTTCATCCAAGATTTTCAAAATTGTTTCCAAACAATCACAAAGTATTTTGATTTTAGAAAACTTAATTTGATATATTTTTCTAAGGTAGCCGGATATCTTTTTAGATATACGGATTTTCTTAGTTAAAGGAAAAAATACACTTTCATGCATTGCATTTTTCATATTCATGCATATTGTATAATATATTATTTTTGCTATGATAATTTCTATGGCATTGTTATTATTTTGATTTATATTTTATGATGTTATATTGTTTGTCATATGGTTTTGAATATTTCATATTATCCTATGCTTTTTATTTAGTCATTTATTTTTGTCACATCATTTAGCATATACAATGTTCATGCATTATTATTTTTATTTTCATGCATATTTCATGATAGCATTATTTAATGTTTTATATCATTTCATGTTACTTAGATTATATTCCATGTCATATAGATTATATTTGTCGCAACCTAAAAAATAACAAGTCTCATCGCAAGACTTTATTATTCGTTAAGCGTGACATTAAAAAAACCCGAGAAAAGTCGACTTAATTCCTCTAGAAAAATGAAGGTTTTGAAAATAACCTTGAAAAAGACATGGAGTCGCCACCAATTTTTTTTAGCTAGGTGTGATCGGCCACCTATTAAAACCGGTTTTATAAAATATTTTAAAATTAATTAAAACATTTTTAAAACCAATTTCAAGTCTGCGTTTTAAATCAGAGAAATCAAAGAAACGGGTTCGGGACTCGGTTACGTGTGGGGAAGGATTAGCACCCCCACAATGCCCGTATAAACAGTTCCTTATTAATCATATGTTATCTCAAGTCTCGATAAAAAAGTCGGTTTTAAATTTAGTATTTCAAGTTAATTCCCATTTTAAAGAAAAATAATTTCATTTTTAATTGAAAATGATCCGGAATTTATAAATACAAAATTTTTCTATATTCTGTGGCAAAATATAGAAATTTTTATTAGTTTGAAAAACTTTCCAAATCATTTTCATTTTAAAGAAGATATTCCGTTATTAATGATAATTGATGATATCCTCCCCCATTAAACCCAGTAGAGAATTCATGAATTATTTTAACTCAAAAATATCTTTATTTTATTGAAAATCATTACATTTTTGAAAACATTTTAAAAAAATATGAATATAAATATGTATGACATAAATAAAATAACATATCAAAATCTAAATAATATAATACAACCTAAATGGTATGATATAATTTAAATGTCTTGGCATATTCTAAATGAAATGAAATATCTTAAGTTACATGATAAATTCTATATGAAATGCAATATCCTAAGTCATACGATATATTCTATATGAAATAAAATATCCTAAGTGACATAATATATTCTAAATGAAATAAAATGACCTAGGTAACATAATATACTCTACATGAAATGGAATGACCTAGGTAACATAATATATTTTATATGAAATGAAATAATTTAAATGACATGGCAAATATAAATGATATGGCATATAATCCAAATGACATGAAACATAAAATAATGCTATTATATAATATGCATGGAAATAAAAATAAAAATAATAATGCATGAACTTAGCATATGCTAAATAATATGACAAAAATAATTAAATAAAAAGCATAGGATATCATGAAATATTCAAAACCATATAACAAATAATATAATATCAAAAATTTAAATCTAAGATAATAACACCCATCATGAAAATTAAACATAGCAAAAATTACATATTATATAATATGCATGAATATGGAAAATGCAATGCATGAGAATGTATTTTTTTCCTTTAATTAAGGAAATCCGTATATCTAAAAAGATATCCGGCTACCTTAGGAAAATATATCAAATTAAATATTCTAAAATCAAAATACTTTGTGATTGTTTGAAAACAATTTTTTGAAAAGCTTAGATTAAAAAATAAAAACTTGGCTAAACCCTTTTTAAATGGCTCTAATTTCCTAAGTTTAAAATCCCGGACTTGACCACCCTTAACCCGATACTTAAAAAAATCATTTTTAGAGTTTAAAAAGGCTTAGAAACTACCCTAATTCAATAGCTAAACTTCCAAATCAGCCCCCTCTAAGTAACTTAACCAAAACAGAAAAATGATTTTCCTTCAAATTCAATTCTAACTCCACTGTCCAGTTTTAAACCACGATTTTTTACCCTATTTTCAAAAATTCTAAAATATCTAAAAAAAAATACTCGAAACTCAGGACATGGGAAACTACACGGAAAAAAATTGGATTAATTTTCTGATTAAAGATGACTACCCAGAAAAATCAGGAAAGTATGAGTACTGGGTGAAAAAACTGTTTTGCCAAAACACATTTTTGCCTTTGATAAAATCATTTAAAAATTAAAGTAAAAATATTTAAGACTCTCTAAATGGATCACAAGCAGTAGATAGCACTTTTGAAAAGTTAGGCAAAAATTGGCTAAGTAAAAAAATATCACAAAGGTAGAATAATCAATTTGACAACTCTTTAATTTTCCACAAGTATGCTCAAGAGAGCATGACTTTGAAACATTGATTGGCCTAAATCATAAGTCAAGTGGCAAGAACATGAAATGCATGAAAAATACAGCAAATATGATGCATGAAATGCATGATTTTAAACCTAAATGTCATGAAAAATGCATGGCATCAATAAAATGACCTAGACCTAAATGAACTTGCATGGCATTTAATGCAACCTAGGTCTAAAATGCATGGATATGCATGGAAAAACAAACCAATCCTAACATCTAAAATATGCATGGAAATAACACAAACACAAGGCATGCTTAAACCAAATACTCAACCAAATGTCATGAAAATGTAAACCTATCAACTAACATAAGAAAAATGCACACACAAAGCAAAGGAAGTGAAGTGAAGTGGCTGAATGGCCTTATGTTCAAATTGAGCATGGCATTTTCACGAACTCTTGATATACTAACATACTTAACTAAAACATAACACTCAAATCATGCAAATATAAAGTAGAGGTATGAAAATTAACAAGCATTAACACATGGACTTCAAAATATAAAACATAAACAAACTTAAACATTTTGAAAACAGAAAATCAAAAATGCAAGAACATGATAATAGACTCATAAATGGAAATAAGCAAACAACCAAATTAAAACAAGCTTCAAGTATATGTAGTAAAAAAAAGATTTAAAGCATCAAGACTTATTTAATATCAAAAATGACATAAAATAACAAAGCAAAACAGAAACTAAAACTAAAACAAAAAAATATATATATATGGGCCATTCGGCCATGTCAAAGAAGAAGGAAAGAAGAAAAAAAAAAGTATTTCAAGAACTTTTATAAGAAAATATGAAGAAAGAACTTAAAGAAAAACATTAAAAACACTTATTTAAAAATAAAAATCAAAAGAAACTCACCAAAATAATAATCAAAATAGAAAATCAAGAATGAAAAATCAAAGAAAGTGCAAGAGTATGGTGCTAAAAGCAACCTTTAGAAGCTATCTTTCAAGCTTTTTCTCTTCTAACTTTCTTTTCTTTTCTAAACTTTTCTTTTTGTTATTCAACAATGGAGAGAAAATCAGCCAAAAGCAAGAGAGAATAGAGAATGAGAGTGTGCTAAAAATGAAAGAAAACCCTCCCCTTGTAGTGGCCGAACCTTCCCTCTCTCTAGGCTAGGATGTTGTCAATTTTCCTCAAACCAATTTTCATCCAAGGGCTATTGAACCAAGATGTTTAAAACATGAAATTATCACCCTTAGATTAGGCCATCAGCTATCCACAATTACAGCCGTTCAAGAATCTTAAGCCATTATGTTGACACTCTCCCTCTTCATGCATTGGTCCATGTGTCTTATTTGCAAAGGCTTGATAAAAAAAATCATTAACTAACTCTTCATTTTTGGCCTCTTGATTAAAAAATCATAAACCTCCTTCCCATCCTTGGGCCTTGGCTAGCCAGCCCTCCTTCTTCTAGCCCAAGTTTGATATTTTTGAAAGGCAAGAAAAGCCCTTTTCGGTTTCTTGGGTAAAATGACCTTTTCACCCCTCGAATGCAAATAAATGGAAAA
This sequence comes from Fremontodendron californicum, assembly GCA_030761205.1. Taxonomy (NCBI): domain Eukaryota; kingdom Viridiplantae; phylum Streptophyta; class Magnoliopsida; order Malvales; family Malvaceae; genus Fremontodendron; species Fremontodendron californicum. Next base: position 4,076,610 of record JAULJL010000026.1, read on the forward strand.
TGGACTCCAAATTCAAATTTTCTTTTTTCAATACTTTAAAAAAAATAAAAAATTGAATTCTGAAAGTTTTCAAAAAATTTTGAGTCCATTTGCTATTTATTTAGATTTTTTCTTCCAAAATTGCCCTTTTATGCCTCCAAATTTTACCATTTTTTAAACGAGCTCCGAATCAATATTTTTATTCACCAATATCTTCCAAATAATTTAAAAGTGTGATCAGGAAGTTTTCATAATTTTTGGAACTCATTTGGTATTTTTTAGGGATTTATCTACTTGAATTACTACATAGGGAGCCCGGGATTTGGCCATTTTGCAAACGAACTCCGAATCAAGATTTTTTTTTTCAATCTCTTCAAAATAATTTAAAAATGATATTTGCAATTTTTAAGAATTTTTGGAGTTCATTTGCTATTTTTCTGGGATTTATCTTCTTGAATTATTGCATAGGAGACCCGGGATTTGACCATTTTGCAAACGAACTTTGTATCAAGATTTTCTTTCGCCAATCTCTTCCAAATGATTTAAGAATGAGATTTGCAATTTTTCAGAATTTTTGGAGTTCATTTGCTATTTTCCCAAATTTTCCAATTGCCCTTTTGCCTCCGAAACCCGGTTTTGCTCAAGACAAGTCCGATTGTCAGATTTTCTTCCAACTGAGCCTTGGGCTATCCTTTTTTTAGTCACTCCTCATCCATTAGGGGCTTTATTCTTACCGAGTCGGGCCATTTCTGTAATTCTTCCCAATTTCACAGAAATCTACCAAAAACCCTAATTCTCGTTTTTCTCCCGGATTGACTTTTCTTTCAGTTTTGCTTTCAAGTGGCTTCTCCATTATCCGTAGTCAGTGCTTATCTTTCATTTGGAACCTTCAATTTTGACCAATTCGATCGTTTAAGCATTTTTCCCCAAATTTCCCGGATTAGGGTTTTCTTTCTACTCAATCTCCATAACCCAACTTCCGAACTCCATATCTTTCGATGTAGACCTCGGATTATCAAAATTATTTCGCCATTTTTCAATTGAACTTCAAATCTTGATTTTGAAAGTGGGTTGACTTTTTGGGTTGACTTTCTAGGGTTGACTTTTTTCAAGTTTGACTTTTTATGCTCACCCTCATAAACTAAGTCTCGGAGTACCACCTACAGGATGAAAAAAGTATTTTTACATTCTGAAACATCAATTTAGGAAGAAAACATACCTGTTTTAGTGGTTTGGACAAAATTAGGTGTCTACAGCTGCCCCTCTTTGGCTATTGCTGAGAATCAGGAATCAGGCAAAGATAAACATACACCAATTTTGTCCGGTGAGTGAAATCACATGTGAAGAGAAGGGGATTTCTTTTTTCTTTTTTCATTTTCATTTTTTCATCATTTTTTCATTTGAAAAAAATTGTAAACTGAAGATTTTGTCCTTAAATTGAGTTCCCTGAATAATCAAGACTCGACCCGTCTAAAGAAAACGAGTTCGATTTTGAAAATAGAATTGTGCCCGGAGATCTTAACAATAGTGCCCGAAGGTCTTATCTATAATTTAAAGAAAAATTACGCTAGGAGGTCTTAAAAATGGTGCCAGGAGGCCTTATCCGTGAAAAAATACGCTGTATGCGACTTTAAAAATGATGCCCGGAGGTCTTAAGAATGGTGCCCGAATGCCTTATCCGTGAAAAAACGCGCTGTATGCGACTTTAAAAATAATACCCGGAGGTCTTAAAAATAGTGCCCGGAGGTCTTATCTATAATTTAAAGAAAAATTACGCTCGGAGGTCTTAAAAATGGTGCCCAGAGGCCTTATCCGTGAAAAAAAATACGCTATATGCGACTTTAACATGATGCCCGAAGGTCTTAAGAATGGTGCCCGAAGGCCTTATCCATGAAAAAATGCACTGTATGCGACTTTAAAATTGATGCCCGGAGGTCTTAAAAATAGTGCCCGGAGGTCTTATCTATAATTTAAAGAAAAATTACGCTCATAGGTCTTAAAAATGGTGCCCGAAGGCCTTATCTATGAAAAAGTGCGCTGTATGCGACTTTAAAAAAGATGCCCGGAGGTCTTAAGAATAATGCCTGGAGGCTTTACCTGTTTTGGAAAAAATACTCTGTATGCGGCTGTTAAAAATGATGCCCGGAGGTCTTAAAAATGGTGCCCGGAGGCCTTACCTGTCATTTTGAAAAAATACGCTGTATGCGACTGTTAAAAATGATACCCGGAGGTCTTAAAAATGGTGCCCGGAGGCCTTACCTGTCATTTGGAAAAAAATGCGCTGTATGCGACTTTTAAAAATGATGCCCGGAGGTCTTAAAAATGGTGCCAGAGGCCTTACCTGTCATTTGAAAAAAATGCGCTGTATGTGACTTTTAAAAATGATGCCTGGAGGTCTTAAAAATGGTGCCCTAAGGCCTTACCCGTAATTTGGAAAAAGATGCGATGTATGCGACTTTAAAAATGATGCCCAGAGGTCTTAAAAATGGTCTTTGAAGAACTATTGAAAATTAACCTGAACATTTTGAGAAGATGCGAATGCTTTTTGATGCTGGTGCAAATGATTAACAGGATAGACATACTTCATATTGCAAATGTAAATGTTTTGAATTGATGCAAATGTTTCTTGATGCAGATGCAGATGTTGGATAAAATGCAAATGTTTCATGGTGTATATGCAAATGGCTTAGATTGATACAAATGCTTATTGATGCAGATGCAGATGTTGAATAAGATGCAGATGCTTCTAAATGATGCAAATGCAAATGATCCTCGAATAACGGAATTACGTCTCAGAAGGATGCAAAGGTCAACAATGTGCAAATGCTTCTTTATGATGAAAATGCGAAAATTGGTGTTAACACAACTACGTCATGGAATGATACAGATGCAAAGATTGGCATTATGCAAATGCTTCTAAATGATGCAAATGCAAGGTTTTGACAACGTGCAGAATGCTTCTACATGATGCAAATGCAAAGATCGATAATGATGCAAACGGTTCATGAAAAGATGCAAATGCCCCTGATCATTTTCATAGACTTTGGCTTAGCCTTTCCAATTCATTTTTCCTTTTCAAATTAGAGGCCATTCTCTTTGCCTCAAAGATTTTCAAACTCTTATCAACAGAGGTCTGAAATGGGTTCTATTTCTTCTTATCATATCTGGAAGTCAAGACCTATCCTAGCAGTTCTATACCTTTGGGTTAGAAAAACCCTTGTCTCATGTCAACATCAAGAATGGGTGCTTCAAAAAAATATCTTTATTTCTTTTCTCATTTTGAAAACTTTTGAACAAAAAATATTAACCCCACAGTGTGTGATGTACAAATCTTTTGAAGACTGATGATCATTGTTAAAAACTTCTCTAAGTGTCAATCTGGGTTTTTCAATTTGAATTGGCAATGCTTGGTATAACAAGATTTTGGTTGATCAAAGAAAATTTCATAACAAAAATGTATGTCCCTTATAAGCTCACAAATGGAACAGGTTTTATAAATCATGAATTCATTGAAAATCAAACAAATTCAACATTCTTTTAGTTTTCATATCAAGGCATTTTCACAAGCGTCAAGATTGGCTGGTATGTTTAAACTGGAAAGTTGATTTTGGAGAAAAAAAGTTTCAGTTTTCAAAATCAATCATCCGAATGAAAGTTGACACTTTGGGAAGTTCAAGAATTCCTAGATGTTCCTTGATGACCACGTCTTCAAGATGATTTTTTTCTTTTGTGGTATCGGCACTATCATAGACGACATAGGAAATTCCAATTTTACTCTAGACCGCTCATTTTTTGGGTTTTTGCCCTAGAGTCCCATTCTTTCTCCTTTATTGTGCTTTTCATTGTTTCACCATGCACTTGAGAATTCTAAATTCTTCCTTAGTGAAATGATAATTCGATGAGATGGGATAAAATCTGAGGAAAAAACCTTCAAATTAAATATTCATGCTTGATCAAAATGGACTTTTAAAGCACGTAATGTAGGCCATGGTTTGGGGTTCAAAAGGAAAGGATAAATAGGCCCAAAATATGTGTTTGAGGGTAATCAGATCAAAGGATCATTTCTTGAGGAGAATTCTTTTTGAAGCATTTGTCCCTTCTTGGACATTTCTTTCCTTTTTATTTTTGCTCTTTTTCTTCTTTGCTTTTGGCTTTCATTTGCCATACTTTTCACACACTTTTTCTTTTTTCTTCTTGGCTTCCATTTCGCCATCTTTTCCTTTTCTTTTTGACAGAGTGAGCCCATACTCATTCGGCGCTCCATTTGCTTTGTATCTGTCTTTGAGCCAGGACTCATTCCTCCATGATTTTTAAAAAAAATCTTTCCTCGTATTTGCTCCCCAGTGTAGAGGGTGATCCTTGATCAGGGTTCAAAGAAGAAAGAATTCTTTTGACTCAAAATGGGTGACTATGGATAATTTTTTTGCGAAAGGGATATGAAAGATGGCCATTCATCATATCAAGCACAAATATTCTCATTGAAAAGCAATCCCCAGGGGAAATAGATAATAAAAATTCATTTTGCACTTTGGAATCATCCGAATTCTCATATGCATGATATCACAATTTTTTTTCTTTTTTGCTTTTTTTTTTTCTCATGCCCCAATGATTCATGCATTAGTCCATCCTTATTCACCATGTATCCATCATTTTCACATATGATGCCCCAATTTGATTAACCATGGGAGTTTGTATTAACAAGGAACATAGCAAGTCTAGGTCTATTTTGAAAAGGCTGAGTTTCAAATTTGAGTTCTTTGAAGAGACAAAGAAAATATGACCTAAAAATGGGTTTTCTCTAGGACATGGGATAATCTAGTTTAATCATTGTGCCCCAAGGTGTCAATCATGAAGTGATGTTTGGGCAATTAATGTTTTGTGGTTGTTGAAAATGACATGAATGGTTTTGGCACAACCTTGACACACACCAAATTACCATGATCTAAATTCTTGAAATAAAGTCTCATTTGTTTGAATTTCAAAGAGTTCGAAAAAATTTCGAAAAGTTCGTTCATTTGTTCATAGCCTAGACTAGGATCTACATCTTTGCTTATTCTATGATGACGATGGTTTTATGAAGTTCAATCATTCATATTCCTTGAAGCATTAGGTCTTTCAAGTGTTCTCGATTCAAGGGGTTTAGGCCTAGGAAAGCTTAAAAGAGAGGGGAGAAGGTATTGGATCATTTGTAACAATGATCATCAATATTCTTGAGACTATCCATTATTAAAACTTCCTTAATACTTGTTTTTGCAAATTCAGATTATTGTTAAAACACAACAAACACAAAGCTTTTAAAATTCAAAATTCATTTAATGAATGTCGAAATGAGACAAGTGTTTTCATCATAAGGTCTGAAACTACATGCATCAAAATGCTCCTATTGACATCCTTCAAAGGTAGTAATTCTCCCCCTAAAACCCTAAAAGAAACTGATTTAAGGCAAAGCAGCCTTCCACTGATTCATAAGCTCCGGTGTCAAAATACCATCACGGATAAGACTTTCAATCCTTTCCTTCAGTTGTCTGCATTTTTCAGTTGAATGCCCAACTACCTCCAGGTGATAATCACACTTGCTGTCAGGGTCATAACTCCTCGCTGATGGATTTGGAGCTATTTTCAAAGATACCAGGGTAAGGTACTGATTCTTTATTAGTAATGGCAGCAGGTCAGGGATGGGGATTGGAATTCTTTCTTGGTTTTCCCGCGATCGTTTTCTAGAAGTAGGCCTTGTTGCAAGGGCTGGTATAGGATTAGGTGTTTGGGTAGGTAGGTAAGGATAAAGGCTTGGAGATACGTCAGTAGGGTAACATGATTAGTATGAGGTAAATTGGGAATATGGGTCGAAATCTCCCATAGCTTGGATATCTTCCTCTTTCTTTCTAGGTGCCTTATTTCTCTTGGCATTAGATGTTCCTTCTTTTTCGAGTTTTCCATTCTTGATAGCATTCTCAATCATCTCTCCTGAGATTACTATATTCGCAAAATTCTTCGAGGCATTGCCGACGAGTCTATCATAGTATGGGGCCTGCAGTGTATTCACAAAAAGGACGGTGATTTCCTTTTGTGTCAAAGGTGGTTGTACTTGAGTAGACATGTTCCTCCACCTCTGAGCATATTCTTTGAAGCTCTCAGTAGCTCTTTTCTCCATATTTTGCAAAGTGAGACGATCAGGTGTCCTGTCGGTCATATGCTTGTACTGGTTTAGAAAAGCCCTAGCCAAATCATTCCAAGAGCGAATCTGATCCTTGCTCAACTGAATATACCACCTAATTGCGGACCCGCTGAGGCTATCCTGAAAGTAGTGAATCAAAAGCTTATCATTATCTATATGACTTGTCATCTTTTGGCAGAACATAGTGATGTAGGCTGACGGATTAGTCGTCCCGTCATATTTCACAAAGTCAGGGACCTTGAATTTAGGAGGGATGACTAAATCGAAGACCAAGCATCGTTCTTTCGCCTCCACACTCCCAAATACGTCTATATTTTCTACTACCCGAAGCCTTTCATCTAGCAACTGATATTTCCCTTGGGAATCTGCCAACTCTACCTCATTAACCATTTTCAACTTTGCCTGTTCAACTGGATCATCTGAATTTAAGACATTGATGGGGTTAATTGTGTTCTGGGCGTCCATCATTACGACCTCATTCTGGCCCTTTCGTGCCTCTAACCCTTCTCTGGCGGCCCAGTTTTAAGTGTATCCCTTGATTACAGTGGACATTAGCTCCATCAATTTAATCATCTAATCTTTAGATTCTGCTTGAGACTTTACCAGTTGTTCTCGCAATTCTTCCTGTACCTTTTCCATTCTTTCCATTCGGGCAACTTATTCATTCTCCATAGCTCTAGCCTGTATTAAAAGGGGACTCAGTACTCTTATACCTTTGATTTGAAATGGAAATTCTTTCAAAGACTCTTAAAGCCAAGCCAATTTCTATTTTATTCCCCCAGAGTGCGTGTCATAATGAAGGAGCCATGAATGCAATTTGATGCACGTGAAGCTTAAAAAATATGATGTATGGACATGTACAGTGGAAACATGCTGACCATATATGTAATAAATGCAATCACAATGCCAACATGTTGCCAGCAAAGAATAAACAAATCAATGCATGGATATATGCAATGACTAATCATGTACATTTCAGCGTATTTCCCAATGAATGATCATATACACTATGAATGCAACACGATGTCAATTATGATGCATATAAACAATGAATGATTGATACAGAGTATATACAAAGAAAATCATGCTGACCATGTGTGTCATGAATGCATCCTAATGTTAATATGAGAGATTAATGCATGAGCATATACAGAGAAATCATGCTGACTATGTTTGTCATGAATGCAACCCAAAGTCAACATGATGCATGTAAAGAATAAGCTAATTAATGCATGGATATATACAGAAAAATCATGCTGATTATGAATGCATGAATGCAACCTGATGCTAACATGATACATGTATGAACGTATGGTATGACAAATAATTGATCGGATGCAAAATGCAAAGGGGAAGATATCACGGAGGAAATAAGAATCGAAGGAACTTAATCATCAACATCTCATAAATTTGAAACATAATCAATTCATTCCCATATCAACGTTCACAATGGTATAAACCATGTTTACAAAATCTGAGAAATAGATAAAACTGTCTTTTACAAGCACTTTATTCTTCCTAGCATCCTAAGGCTATAAGAGCCGGCTACTGAAAAAGTGAAATCCTACTACATCATATCAGACCGAAGTCTTTCTACATCATTGTCGTAGATCTCCCAATCCTAATTACCCTTTTCTAGTCCTATGTCAATCAGTGTTGTTGGATCCAACCACTTGGCGTCTATAAGGGATTGTACTTTGTTCTTGAGTGCATGGCAGTGCTCAATGCTATTCCCAACAGTTCCACAGTGATAATCACATCTTGCATTCGAATTATACCACTTTGGGTATGGTGGTGACAGGGGTTTCAACGGCAACTAGGTGATTTCGGACCAACATTGGGAAAAGCTCTTGATAGCTAATTGGAAGGGGATCAAAATGCCTTTGGGTCTTATCCTGGGGTCGTTTCTTAGTCACACATAGCCTAGGAGTTGGGGCACTTGGTGGTGACACTAAGGTTCGAACCGAAGTGTCTACATGGAGATGTGGCAAAACAGCATAGTAAGGGTATGGATTTGGACACGGGGCCTTTAGAGGTTGTACATAGCTCGAGGTTCCTATCCCAGATGCTGGATAAGGTGATTGATGAGGGAAGCAATATGAACTGCCAATTGGTAGCAATGGAGTGGGATTCATGGGTCCCGTAGTGATCATCCCACTGGACGATTGGACCATAGTAGGGTGGGGATACTGGTTTGGACCTAGAACAGTTTGCAGGTATGGTACAGGATTCGAGGTTTCTATCTTTGGTATCAGGCTCTCAGGCTTTATCATTTTCACGATTTTGTCCATAATTTCATCAGGATTGTAACCTTTGTGGCATTGACAAGTGCAGGATCCAGCAAGGATTGTATGTTCTGGTCCTAATGGTTTTGGTTGATCCGAAGGCGATGCAGAGCCCTGAGAAAGTTCCCCTTTACTCTTACCCATATCCTCAAACAATTTCAGCAATTTGGCGAGTTGTTCTTTCACTTCCTGGATTTCATGTCCAAATTCCTCTTGATTTCGTTCCAGAGCACCCAATCGCTCCTCTGATTCTTTCCTCATATCTCGAACCCCTTTCATGCAAATGAAAATGTCCTAAGATTAAGAATACAATTATGAATGTACATGTTCTATTCCTATGTGCATGAATATACTGATGATTAATGCATGAACATATACAGAGAAATTATGATGACTATGTATGCTATGGATGCAATCTAATGCCAACATGATGCATTTAAAAAATTAATAAATTGATGCACAGGTATATACAAATAATGACTATGGATGTCATAAACGTATTCTACAATGAATGACCATGCATGCTATGACTGTAACATGATGTCAAAATGATACATGCAAAAAATAAATGAATTAACACAAAGGTACATACAAAGAATGACCATGTATATCACAAATGTATTCTACAATGAATAACCATGCATGTAAGGACTGTAATATGATGTCAAAATGATACATGTAAAGAAAAATGAATTAACTCAAAGGTATGACCAATGATTACACGAAATTGGTGGGACCTAAATCTTGATTATTCAAAAATCTCATTATGCAAGATTTGCCTCCAAATTTGATTTATGATTTTTTTATATAAAGATGCATGTTTTCTCTATGAAAAAACCAAACATATTATTTTCAAAAGAATTTCGGGCTAGTGGATCCTACTATGGTACAATATGCAAATGTTCATGTGACACTACCGGTTTTATGAAATCATCAAATGAGATTATTATTACCATCTATTTATTGCAAAAAACGAAATCAATAATACAACCAAAAATGTACATGCTCTATTCACACATGCATGAAATGTGCAAAATGCAAAAATGCTTGAAAAATGATTTTTATTTTTTATTTCAAACAGTTAATGAACATTTGCCCCAACAAATATCTACTTATATAGGTATTACAGTGCCTTTGGGATGGATTATCACATTTATTACGGGCGATGTACATACATCGTTGCCCGATCTACAACACTTATTCAGAGTGTAAAATAAGTAACAAAAGGTTCAGAAATGTCCTTCCATGTGTTCCTGTCTTTGGTATATCTAAGGGAAATCCGGTGTGGCTTCGCCTAGGTTCACTATATGGGGGTGAATCGGTTCTAAAGGCCCCGAGTTGCTCCTCACTGTCACCGATGAAGGCTAGTAAGGCACCCCGATAAAAGCGGGTTCAATTCGTTATAGTCTATTTCCCTATCCCATGCGGATTGTTAATCACGAAGGCTTAGGTAATTTAGTACTCCGAAAGTGTTTCACTAACCCATGAGTATTGTTAATCACGAAGGCTTAGTTACTTTGCTCCCACCTAAAAGGACGAAACCCGGGTATAGGGCTCATGATATGCAAATGCACGTGTGGTGTGTGTGGAGGAACAACAAACCTTTCACCACCTATTCTACACCCCTTATTCTAAATGCCCTAACAATTTATTTAAATAACATTCAAGAATAGTGTAACGCATTAACCAACAAGCAATTATAATATACAATTATTAAATAACTAGAGAACAATAATAAAATGTATGCACATGAATATGGACATATTTAAAACATTTTATTATTTTCAAAATTCTCCTTATTATTTAAAAAAAATGGGGGAATTAAAAATAAATACCAATTTAACCAACAAAACCGAGACTTTGATAACACACGACTAATTCTAGGCCTGACTCTCTAAAAGTCCCCAGCGAAGTCGCCAAGCTGTCGCAACCTAAAAAATAACAAGTCTCATCGCAAGACTTTATTATTCGTTAAGCGTGACATTAAAAAAACTGAGGAAAAGTCGACTTAATTCCTCTAGAAAAATGAAGATTTTGAAAATGACCTTGAAAAAGACATGGAGTCGCCACGAATCTTTTTTAGCTAGGTGTGATCGACCACCTATTAAAACTGGTTTTATAAAATATTTTAAAATTAATTAAAACATTTTTGAAACCAATTTCAAATCTGCATTTTAAACCAGAGAAATCAAAGAAACGGGTTCGGGACTCGGTTACGTGTGGGGAAGGATTAGCACCCCCACAACGCCCGTATAAAATGGTACCTTATTAATTATGAGTTATCTCAAGCCTCTGTAAAAAAGTCAGTTTTAAATTTAGTATTTCAAGTTAATTCCCATTTTAAAGAAAAATAATTTCATTTTGAATTGAAAATGATCCGAAATTTATAAATACAAAATTTTCCTCTATTCCGTGGCAAAATATAGAAATTTTTATTAGTTTGGAAAACTTTCCGAATCATTCTCATTTTAAAGAAGATATTCCGTTATTAATGATAATTGATGATATCCTCCCCAGCAAACCCGGCAGAGAATTCATGAATTATTTTAACTTGGAAATATCTTTATTTTATTGAAAATCATTACATTTTTGAAAACATTTTAAAAAATATGAATATAAATATGTATGACATAAATAAAATGACATATCAAAATCTAAATAATATAATGCAACCTAAATGGTATGATATAATTTAAATGTCTTGGCATATTCTAAATGAAATGAAATATCCTAAGTTACATGATATATTCTATATGAAATATAATATCCTAAGTCATATTGTAGACACCTAATTTTGTCCGGACCACTAAAACAGGTATGTTTTCTTCCTAAATTGAGATTTCAGAATGTAAAATGATTTTTTTTCATCCTGAAGCTGGTACTCCGAGACTTAGTTTAAGAGGGTGAGCATAAAAAGTCAAACTCAAAAAAAAGTCAACCCCGAAAAAGTCAACCCCAGAAAGTCAACTACTGAAAAAGTCAACCCACTTTCAAAATCAAGATTTTAAGTTCAATTGAAAAATGGCGAAAGAATTTTGATAATCCGAGGTCTACATTGAAAGATATGGAGTTCGGAAGTTGGGATTTGGAGATTCAGTAGAAAGGAAACTCTAATCCGAGAAATTTGGGGAAAAGTGCTTAAACGATCAAATTGGTCAAAATTGAAGGTTCCAAATGAAAGATAAGCACTGACTATAGGTAATGGAGAAGCCACTTGCAAGAAAAACTGAAAGAAAAGTCAATCCGGGAGAAAACCGAGAATTAGGGTTTTTAGTTGATTTTGGTGAAATCGGGAAGAATCACAGAAATGGCCCGACTTGGTAAGACAAAAGCCCCCAATGGATGAGGAATGATTAAAAAGGGATAGCCCAAGGCTCATCTTGAAGAAAATCTGAAAATCGTACTTGTTTAGAGCAAAACCGGGTTTCGGAGGCAAAATGGCAAAATTAGAAAATTTGGGAAAATTAGAAAATGAACTCCAAAAATTCTGAAAATTTGCAAATCTCATTCTTAAGTCATTTTAAAGATATTGGCAAAATAAAATCTTGATTTGGAGTTTGTTTGCAAAATGGCCAAATCCCGGGCTTCTCATGTAGTAATTCAAGAAGGAAAATCCCGAAAAAATAGCAAATAAACTCCAAATCTTTTGAAATTTTGAAAATCTCATTTTTAAATTATTTGGAAGAGATTAACGAAAGAAAATCTTGATTCGGAGTTCGTTTGCAAAATGGCCAAATCCCGGGTCTCTTGTGTAGTAATTCAAAAAAGAAAATCTCAGAAAAATAGCAAATGAGCTCCAAATCTTCTGAAATTTGTAAAATCTCATTTTTAAATTATTTGGAAGAGATTGGAGAAAGAAAATCTTGATTCGGAGTTCGTTTGCAAAATGGCCAAATCTCGGGCCTCTTATGCAATAATTCAAGAAGATAAATCCCGGAAAAATAGCAAATGGACTCCAAAAATTCTGAAAATTTTCAAATATCATTTTTGAATTATTTGGAAGAGATTGGAAAAATAAAATCTTGATTCGGAGTTCGTTTGCAAAATGGCCAAATCCCGAGCCCCTATGTAGTAATTCAAGCAGATAAATCCCGAAAAAATACCAAATGAGCTCCAAAAATTATGAAAACTTCCAGATCACACTTTTAAATTATTTGGAAGATATTGGTGAAGAAAAATCTTGATTTGGAGCTCGTTTAAAAAATGATAAAATATGGGGGCATAAAAGGGCATTTTTGGAAGAACAAATCCAAATAAATAGCAAACGGACTCGGATAATTTTGAAAACTTCCAGAACTCAATGTTTTATTATTTTGGAAGTATTAAAAAATAAAAATTGAATTTGGAGTCCGTTTGATATTTATTTGCATCCGAGGGGCAAAATGGTCATTTCACCCAAGCAACCGAAAAGGGCTTCTTTGGGCCTTTCAAAAAATCAGGCTTGGGCTGGAAAAGAGAAGTGCTGGCCTGCCAAGGCCCAAAGGAAGTAGGAAGCTTCTGATTTTTCAATCAAATGACCAAGAATTAAGGGTTAGTTAGAGATTCTTTTTAATCAAGCAATTGTGATTAAGCCACGTAGGCCAAGGGAGAGTGTCAACATTATTCTTGAATAGGTATAATTATGGACAGCTGCCATGCTAATCTAAGGGTGGTAATTTCATAATTTTTTCACCTTGAATTATTAGCCATTTGATGGAAAATTGGTTGGAAAAAAATGACAACATTTTTGGAGGAGAGAGAGGGGCATTCGGCCAGCACTTATGGGAGGTTCAGAATTTTCATTTTTACACTTCATTTTTGCTGATTTCTCTTGGTTTTTACTTGGTTTTTCTCTCTTTGGTTGAAAGCAAAAAGAAAAAGTTTAGAAAAGAAAGGAAAGGAAAGTTTGATGAGATAAAGCTTGAAATATAGCTTCTTGAGGTTGCTCTTGAACCCCAACTCTTGCACTTTCTTGATTTTCCATTCTTGCTTTTGCTATTTTAATTATTATTTGGTGAGTTTCCTTTTTAAATAAGTGTTTTTTTATTGTTTTTCTTAAGTTCTTTCTTCATCTCTTTCTTAAATATATTTTTTACAATTTTTTTTACAATTTCTCACCTTGGCCGAATGGCCTAAATTCTTTATTAAAGTTGCTATTTTGTTTATTTTATCATGTTATTATTGTTATTTTCTTTTTTTCTTGATGTTTTAAGTGTATTTCTACTTCATACTTGAGTCATATTTTAATTTGGTTGCTTTGTTTGTTGCCATTTATGATTTAAATATCATGTTCTTGCATTTTTTATTTTCTGTTTTCATAATGTTTAAATTTGTTGATGTTATATATTTAGTATATCAAGTGTTTGTGAAAATGCTTGTGTGGTGTTTGCATGATTTGATTTTTATATTTTAGTTGAGCATGTTAGTATATCAAGTGTTTGTGAAAATGCTTGTTTGGTTTTAGTATTTCTACTTTGTGTTTGCATGTTTTGAGTGTTATATTTTAGTTGAGCATGTTAGTATATCAAGTGTTTGTGAAAATGCCATGCTTGTTGGAGCTTGAGGCCATTCGGCTACTCCATGTGTTTTGCATTCTGTGTTGCATTTTTGCCATGTTAGTTGGTACGTTTTGCATTTGCATGACATTTGATTTAGTTTTGCATGTTAGTATACCAAGTGTTTGTAAAAATGCCATGCTAGTTACATAGGCCATTCGGCCACTCCTTGAATTTTTGCATTGTATATGCATTCTTGCCATATGAGTTGATAGGTTAGCATTTGCATGATATTTGGTTGAGTTTTTGGTTTAAGCATGCTTTGTGTTTGTGAAAATGCCATGCATATTTTAGTTATTAGGTTTGGTTTATTTGCCATGCATGTTCATGCATTTTAGGTCTAGGTTGCATTAAATGCCACGCAAGTTTATTTAGGTCTAGGTCACTATATGAATGCCATGCATTTTTTCATGACATTTAGGTTTAAATTCATGCATTTCATGCACTATACTTGCTGTATTTTTTAATGCATTTCATGTTTATGCCACTTGAATAATGACTTAGGCCAATTAATGGTTCAAAGTCATGCTCTCTGGAGCACACTTGTGGAAAATTAAGTTTTGTCAAATTGATTATTCTACCTTTGTGATTTTTTTTTTTACTTAGCCAATTTTTATCTAACTTTAAAAAAGTCTTAGCTACTGTTTTTGAGTCATTTTGTGATTCTTAAATATTTTTACTTTGATTTTTAAATGATTTTATCAAAGGCAAAAATGTATTTTGGCAAAGCAGTTTTTTTACCCAGTACTCGTACTTTCCCGATTTTTCTGGGCATTCAACTTTAATAAAAAAATTAAGCTGATTTTTTCTCGAGTAGTTTTACATGTCTTGAGTCTCCAGTATTTGTTTCAGAATTGTTTGAATTTATAAAAATAGGGTAAAAAATCGTGGCTTAAAACTGGACAGTGGAGTCAGAATTGAATTTGAAGAAAATCATTTTTCTGTTTTGGTTAAGTTACTTAGAGGGGGCTGATTGGGAAGGTTAGCTACTAACTTAGGGTAGTTTCTAAGCCTTTTTAAACTCTAAAAATGATTTTTTAAGTCTCGGGTTAAGGATAGTCAAGTCCGGATTTTTAAACTTAGGAAATTAGAGCCATTTTAAAAAAATTAGCCCAGTTTTTATTTTTAATTCAAGCTTTTCAAAATTGTTTTCAAACAATCACAAAGTATTTTGGTTTTTAGAATATTTAATTTGACATATTTTCCTAAGGTAGCCGGATATCTTTTTAGATATACGGATTTCCTTAATTAAAGGAAAAAATACATTTTCAAGCATTGCATTTTCTATATTCATGCATTCTATATACTATGTGATTTTTACTAAGATAATTTCTATGATATTGTTATGATTTTGAGTTATGTTATATTGTTTATTATATGATTCGGAATATTTCATGATATCCTATGCTTTTTATTTAATTATTTTTTGTTATATTATTTAGCATATACTATGTTCATGCATTATTATTTCCATTTTTATTTCCATGCATATTATATGATAGCATTATTTTATATTCCATGTCATTTAAATTATATGCCATATCATCCATATATGTATGTCATTTAAATCATTTCATTTCATATAGAATATGTATGTTACTTAGGTCATTTCATTTCATATAGAATATATTATGTTACTTAGGTTATCTCATTTCATTTAAGATATATTATGTCATTTAGGATATTTTATTTCATTTAAAATATTATGTTACCTAGGATATTTCATTTCATTTAGAATATATCATATGACTTAGGATATTGCATCTCATATGGAACATATTATGCTACCCATCCTGAAATACTAAATTTAAAACCGAATTTTTACCGAGATTTGAGATAACACACGATTAATAAGGTACCATTTTATACGGGCGTTGTGGGGGTGCTAATCCTTCCCCGCACGTAACCGAGTCCCGAAGCCGTTTCTTTGATTTCTCTGGTTTAAACGCAGACTTGAAATTGGTTTTAAAAAATGTTTTAATTAATTTTTAAAATATTTTATAAAACCGGTTTTAATAGGTGGCCGATCACACCTAGCTAAAAAAGATTGGTAGCGACTCCATGTCTTTTTCAAGGTCATTTTCAAAACCTTTATTTTTTAGAGGAATTAAGTCGACTTTTTCTCGGTTTTTTTAATGTCACGCTTTAATAAAGTCTTGCGATGAGACTCGTTATTTTTTAGGTTGCGACACATATGATATATTCTAAATGAAATAAAATATCCTAAGTGACATAATATATTCTAAATGAAATAAAATGACCTAGGTAACATAATATATTCTACATGAAATGAAATTACCTAGGTAACA
Organism: Fremontodendron californicum; assembly: GCA_030761205.1. NCBI lineage: Eukaryota > Viridiplantae > Streptophyta > Magnoliopsida > Malvales > Malvaceae > Fremontodendron > Fremontodendron californicum. The sequence goes on from JAULJL010000026.1 coordinate 4,092,892, forward strand.
TAATATATTCTATATGAAATGAAATAATTTAAATGACATGGCAAATAAAATGATATGGCATATAATCTAAATGACATGAAACATAAAATAATGCTATCATATAATATGCATGGAAATAAAAATAAAAGTAATAATGCATGAACATAACATATGCTAACTAATACGACAAAAATAATTAAATAAAAAGCATAGGATATCATGAAATATTCAAAACCATATAACAAATAATATAATATCAAAAATTTAAATCTAAGATAATAACACCATCATGAAAATTAAACATAGAAAAAATTACATATTATATAATATGCATGAATATGAAAAATGCAATGCATGAGAATGTATTTTTTCCTTTAATTAAGGAAATCCGTATATCTAAAAAGATATCCGGCTACCTTAGGAAAATATATCAAATTAAATATTCTAAAATCAAAATACTTTGTGATTGTTTGAAAACAATTTTTTGAAAAGCTTAGATTAAAAAATAAAAACTTGGCTAAACCCTTTTTAAATGGCTCTAATTTCTTAAGTTTAAAATCCCGGACTTGACCACCCTTAACCCGAGACTTAAAAAAATCATTTTTAGAGTTTAAAAAGGCTTAGAAACTACCCTAAGTCAGTAGCTAAACTTCCTAATCAGCCACGTCTAAGTAACTTAACCAAAACAGAAAAATGATTTTCCTTCAAATTCAATTCTGACCCCACTGTCCAGTTTTAAACCACGATTTTTTACCCTATTTTTAAAAATTCTAAAAAATCTAAAACAAATACTGGAGACTTAGGGCATGTAAAAATACACAGGGAAAAATCGGCTTAATTTTCTAATTAAAGATGACTGCCCAGAAAAATTGGGAAAGTACGAGTATTGGGTGAAAAAACTGTTTTGCCAAAACATATTTTTCCCTTTGATAAAATCATTTAAAAATCAAACTAAAAATATTTAAGACTCTCTAAATGACTCACAAACAGTAGCTAGTACTTTTGAAAAGTTAGGCAAAAATTGGCTAAGTAAAAAAACCACAAAGGTAGAATAATCAATTTGATAACTCTTTAATTTTCCACAAGTATGCTCAAGAGAGCATGACTTTGAACCATTGATTGGCCTAAATCATAAGTCAAGTGGAAAGGACATGAAATGCATGAAAAATAAAGCAAATATGATGCATGAAATGCATGATTTTAAACCGAAATGTCATGAAAAATGCATGGCATCAATAAAATGACCTAGACCTAAATTAACTTGCATTGCATTTAATGCAACCTAGGTCTAAAATGCATGGATATGCATGGCAAAACAAACCAATCCTAAGATCTAAAATATGCATGGCAATAACACAAACACGAGGCATGCTTAAACAAAATACTCAACCAAATGTCATGAAAATGTAAACCTATCAACTAACATAACAAAAATGCACACGCAAAGCAAAAGAGGTGAAGTGGCCGAATGGCCTTATGTTCAAAGTGAGCATGGCATTTTCACAAACACTTGATATACTAACATACTTAACTAAAACATAACACTCAAATCATGCAAATATAAAGTAGAGGTATGAAAACTAACAAGCATTTTCACAAACACAAGGATTTCAAAATATAAAACATAGACAAACTTAAATATTTTGAAAACAGAAAATCAAAAATGTAAGAACATGATAAAAGACTCATAAATGGAAATAAGCAAACAACCAAATTAAAACAAGCTTCAAGTATATGTAGTAAAATAAGATTTAAAGCATCAAGACTTATTTAATATCAAAAATGACATGAAATAACAAAGCAAAACATAGACTAAAACCAAAAAATAGGCCATTCGGCCATGTCAAAGAACAAGGAAAGAAGAAAAAAAAATATTTCAAGAACTTTTATAAGAAAAGATGAAGAAAGAACTTAAAGAAGAACATTAAAAACACTTATTTAAAAAAAAATCAAAAGAAACTCACCAAAATAATAATCAAAACAGCAAATCAGAATGGAAAATCAAAGAAAGTGCAAGAGTATGGTGCTAAAACAACCTCTAGAAGCTATCTTTCAAGCTTTTCTCTTCTAACTTTTTTTTCTAAACTTTTCTTTTTGCTATTCAACAGTAGAGAGAAAATTATCCAAAAGCAAGAGAGAATAGAGAATGAGAGTGTGCTGAAAATGAAAGAAAACCCTCCCCTTGTAGTGGCCGAACCTTCCCTCTCTCTAGGCTAGGATGTTGTCATTTTCCCTCCAACCAATTTTCATCCAAGGGCTATAGATCCAAGATGTTTAAAACATGAAATTATCACTCTTAGATTAGCCCATCAGCTATCCACAATTACAGCTATTCAATAATCTTAAGCCTTTATGTTGACACTCTCCCTCTTCATGCATTAGTCCATGTGGCTTATTTGCAAAGGCTTGATCAAAAAATCACTAACTAACTCTTCATTTTTGGCCTCTTGATTAAAAATCAGAAACCTCCTTCCCATCCTTGGGCCTTGGCCGACCAGCCCTCCTTCTTCCAGCCCAAGTTTGACTTTTTTGAAAGGCAAGAAAAGCCCTTTTCGGTTTCTTGGGTAAAATGACCTTTTTGCCCCCAAATGCAAATAAATGGCAAACGGACTCCAAATTCAAATTTTATTTTTTCAATACTTTCAAAATATTAGAAAATTGAATTCTGAAAGTTTTCAAAAAATTTCGAGTTCGTTTGCTATTTATTTGGATTTTTTCTTCCAAAATTGCCCTTTTATGCCCCCAAATTTACCATTTTTTAAACGAGCTCCAAATCAAGATTTTTCTTGACCAATCTCTTCCAAATAATTTAAAAGTGTGATCTGGAACTTTTCATAATTTATGGAACTCATTTGGTATTTTTTCGGGATTTATCTGCTTGAATAGTATGCATAGGGGGCCCGGGATTTGGCCATTTTGCAAACAAACTTCGAATCAAGATTTTATTTCACCAATATCTTCAAAATAATTAAAAAATGAGATTTGCAAATTTTTAGAATTTTTGGAGTTCATTTGCTATTTTTTCGGGATTTATCTTCTTGAATTACTACAGAGGAGACCCGGGATTTGGCCATTTTGCAAACGAACTCCGAATCAAGATTTTCTTTCGCCAATCTCTTCCAAATGATTTAAGAATGAGATTTGCAATTTTTCAGAATTTTTGGAGTTCATTTGCTATTTTTCCCATATTTTCCAATTTTGCCATTTTACCTCCGAAACCTGGTTTTGCTCAAAACAAATCCGTTTGTCAGATTTTCTTCAAACTGAGTCTTGGGCTATCCTTTTTTAATCACTCCTCATCCATTAGGGGCTTTATTCTTACCGAGTCGGGCCATTTCCGTAATTCTTCCCAATTTCAACGAAATCCACTAAAAACCCTAATTCTCGATTTTCTCCCGGATTGACTTTTCTTTCAGATTTTCTTTCAAGTGGCGTCTCCATTACCCGTAGTCAGTGCTTATCTTTCATTTGGAACCTTCATGTTCGACCAATTCGATCGTTTAAGCATTTTGTCCCCAAATTTCTCGGATTAGGGTTTTCTTTCTACTGAATCTCCATAACCCAACTTCCGAACTCCATATCTTTCGATGTAGACCTCGGATTATCAAAATTCTTTCGCCATTTTTCAATTGAACTTAAAATCTTGATTTTGAAAGTGAGTTGACTTTTTCAGTAGTTGACTTTTTGAGGTTGAATTTTTGGGGTTGACTTTGTTCGAGTTTGACTTTTTATGCTCGCTCTCTTAAACTAAGTCTCGGAGTATCACCTGCAGGATGAAAAAAGTCTTTTTACATTTTGAAACATCAATTTAGGAAGAAAACATACCTATTTTAGTGGTCCTAAAAAAATTAGGTGTCTACAATATTATTTAAAATATGCCATGTCATTTAAATTTGCCATGTTACTTAGGACATATCATTTCATTTAGAATATATTATGTCATATAGGTTATTTATTTCATTTAGAATATATTATATCACATAGGTCATTTCATTTCATATAGAATATACCATGATACTTAGGATATTTCTTTTCATCTAGAATATACTATGCCATTTAAATTATATCATATCATTTAGGTTGTAATATATTATCTAGACTTTGCTATGTCATTTTATTTATGTCACACATGTTCATATTCATTTTTTAAAAATATTTTGAAAAAGATAATATGTTCAATAAAAATAAAGATATTCACGAGTTAAAATAATTTATGAGTTCTCTATCGGGTTTGCTGGAGAGAATGTCATCAATTATCATTAATAAAGGAATATCTTTCTTTCAAAAAATGAGAATGATTCGAAAAATTTTCCAAATAAATAATTTTTTTTATATTTTGCCAATTTTGTCAGGGAATATAGGAAAATTATGAATTAATAAATTCCGAATCATTTTCAATTAAAAATGGAATTATTTTTCTTTAAATTGGCAATTAACTTGAAATATTAAATTAAAAATCGACTTTTTACCGAGACTTGAAATAACACAAAAGATTGGTGGTGACTCCATGTCTTTTTCAAGGTCATTTTCAAACCTTCATTTTTCAAGATGAATTAAGTCGACTTTTCCTCGAGTTTTTCAATGTCACGCTTAACGAATAATAAAGTCTTGCAAGGAGACCTGTTATTTTTTAGGTTGCGGCAGCTTGGCGACTCCACTAGGGATATTAGAGAGTCAGGCCTAGAATTAGTCGTGTGTTATCAAAGTCTCAGTTTTGTTGGTTTAATTTGTATTTAATTTTAATCCCCACATTTTTTAAAAAATAAAGAGAATGCTGAAAATAATAAAATGTTTTAAATATGTTCATTTGTCATATGCATACATATTATTATTTGTTCTCTGGTTATTTGGTTGCGTATATTTAAATGTTTGTCTAATTGATGCTTTACATTGTTTAATTTTAGTTGGGTATTTAGAATAAGAGGTAGAATAGGTGGTGATAGGTTTGTTTTGTTCCTCCGCACACACTACATTTGCATTTGCATAACATGAACTCTCTACCCGGGTTCCATCCTTTTAAGTGGGAGTAAAGTAACTACGCGTTCGTGATGATCCTCCGTATGGGCTAGTGAAACACTTCCGGAATATAAAGTACTTAATGCCTTCGTGATGATCCTCCGTATGGGCATAGGAAAATATACTCTAACGAATTGAACCCGCTTTTATCGGGGTGCCTTACTAGCCTTCACAGGCAATAGTGAGGAACAATTCGGGGCCTTAGAACCTATTCACCTACATATAGTGAACCTAGGCGAGGCCATGCCGGATTTCTGTTAGATACCCGAAATTCAGAACACATGGAGGAACATTTCCAACCTTTTACCATCTTTCTATATGTTAGATTTTACAAATTGGGTTATGATGAACGAACATCATATAGCTCGTAATAAGTTTATTATTTTGTCCCAACGGCGTCATAACGTCGAAACTCTGTTAAAATTTTCGGGACATTTTTTAAAAGCATGTTGTTATTTATGTTATATTTGTGAATTTATTTCTTTAATAATTTATTTCTTTTTGTTTTCTTTTCTTTGACATGCATCATAGACACCATCATACACATGAAGTTTATTAGCCTCGAGATAGTCATCAACCAAAAGGACATGAAGTGTCAGGTTATTTCAGTGATAGAAGATTATGCAGTAGTTAGGGCACGGTCGAAAAAAGATTAGAGGGAGGATGGTGATTTCCTGAAGAAAGATTATGTGTCAGTATTGCCGGAAAGGTGATAAGCTCATAAAATATAATTTTATGCCTTTCTACCTTTAGTTTTTGTTATGTTTTCGATCTTTATCTTGTTTGCTTATATTATTTTTTTGAATTTTAGGTACAATAAGGAGAATGAAGTCAAAATATGTCAATTATGACAATAAAGAGCTTATAAAGTCACAATCATAAGATGAAAGAAGATTTGAGAGTCAAAAAGATCAATTTTTTAGTGCTAGATGATCAGGCAGATCTGACCTCCGGAGCTTGTTGCAAGAAAATATTTATGTTAAATTCATTATTTGAAGAAACTTCCTACTTGAGTTTTGAATCTGACTTGAATATCTTTCCAACTATAGTTTACACGCCTAAATCGGACAATGGATGGTCATCCAAATCAGCCGACTAAGTGCCAGACAGTGCATCAGTCATAAAACCAAAGTCAGGGAACAAAATCACACAAGACAGCAAGTTGGGACTGCGGCCCTAGGCTGTGGTGCCGAGTTTTTGACCCCCAAAAACCGTAAATATGGGAAAAATACTCAAAAAGTCCAAACTTGCCTTATTTTTTCTCCTAACTTCCTTGAAGAGCAAGAAAAGGGTTTCCAAGACTTTAAGGCTTTATAAATATCATCTTTTGAACCACAAACTATGATAATCTTTTGAGGAGACTCAAGGGATCATCATTATTCTTCTTCTTCTCTATTCTTTTATTTTTAGTTTTATGTATATATTATCTATGCCTATGCTAGGCTAAACTTCTATTTGGTTAAGGGTGATTTCAAAGCCCTAGACATGTTATGTAATTAATTTTATGATTCTATCATATATTAGTTTTCTATCAAAGTTGTTTATGTTCTTCTACAAAAATTGTTCATGATATTGTCTTGATTTGTTTAGGTGGCCAACTAGATAGATCTTGATAATTATTTAATGCTAGTTTATGAATCTTGATCCGTGTAATTGTCTTGATTTCTATTCAATAGTGGCAATTTGTAATTCATGATTATGTTGGGTTTTCATGAATTATGAAGTGGAACATAACATAAGTTGAATGAATCCATGTTTATGTATTTGTTGCTTAGATCAACCTATCTCTCTCATCATAAAGCTGCTATCACTTTGAATCTAATGATGTTTATCTTAGGTTATTTGATAGTTAGAGATTAAGTAGTGGCGTTCGTTCTGCTTAACGACGAACTAAGGAAGGATTAGGGTAACACAGGATGTTGTTTTCTATGGTTGTTAACTTTGATAGCTAATTGATGTTGGTAGATCTAAATTTGATTCTTATTGATGTCTAGTGGTGGAGAATGAAACCTTAACCATACCTTTCTCATATTTGTTTAGTTTAAACTAATTTCAAAAACCCCATTTTTTATTTTGTTTTCCTTGAATTTAAGTTTTAAACTAGTAATTTATAAACTAGACACCAATCCCTGTGGATTCAACCCTTGCTTCTACTATACTTTACAATTGATCTTTTTAGTGCAAGGTTTTAATTAAGATACACTCTTTGGAGTGCATCAAATTTTTGGCGCCGTTGCCGGGGATTGTTTCTTTTAGTCTATTTGCTATTTGGTTTATTCTTATTTTTAGTTGTAATTAATTTTATTTTTCTTGTACATACAGGTTTTTCTTTTCAATTTTTGAGCAAAACACGATGGAATTGAGCAATCTAACACTTAAAGAGTTGGTGGCATACATGAACATGGAGAACCAACTAGCCAATCTCACCTCCCCAGTTCAACAATTGGCCATGGTTAATGTTCAACAATCAAGGCAATTTGGAGTGTGCTTCATGATGGATCATCCAACCAATTGGTGCCCATACTACTGAAAAGATAATTTTGAACCAGCCTATAATGTGAAAGGATACCAAAGCCAACAAGGGTTCCACCAACAACAATGTGATCCCTACCCAAACACTTACAATAAGGGATGGTGGGATAATCCTAATTATGGCTACTCGGGCAATTATCAAGAAGTTGATCCTTATGCCAATTACAATCATCTATCTGGCTTCAATCAATCATGGTTTCATGAGCAAGATCTTTTCAACCCCCACCTCAAAACTCAGGTACTTCTTTAGAAGACCTTGTCAATACTATTGTTGCTAATACTTTGAAAATTCAGCAGGAAACAAAGGCAATGCAACAGGAAAACAGGGCATATCAACAGGAAGCAAGGGCAAGTATCCTGAATTTGGAAAAGCAAATGAGCCAATTGGCTAATGATATGGCGCGATGGGAAGAACAAAAATCTGAAGAACTACATGAACATGATCAAAAGGAGAATGATAGTCCCGAACAACTGGAGGATGAATTCGAAGGTCCAAGGGAGCCCGAGAATGAGCTTAAACCAACGATGGATTCAACTCTTGAGGATAATGAAGCCATAATTAAGAGTACTTCGGCATCTGAGGTAATGTTTAAGGTTCCAATTTTTACTAATGTTTCTTCTCCACCTTTTTCTACTAGATTCGCAAAGTTCAAATAGGAGGAACATGAACAAGACATGCTAGAAACCTTAAACAACTTGTTTGTAGATGTCATTCAACAAGTACCAAAATATGCTCCATTTCTCGATGAGCAATGCACTACAAAGGATGGTAGAATAATACTTGTAATAGAGAATGCATCCACTTTTGTGCAAAGAAAGCTTCCTATCAAACGTACAAATTTGGGAAGTTTCATGTATGAGCCTGACAAGCCTAAAAAGCCAAGAAGGGGTATTGGTTAGGTTGGACAACTCAACTCAAGTACTAATTGGGAAGGCAGCCCAATTAATGAAGAAATTACCAACCTGCCATACTCAGATTTGCTTTTATTATTATTATTTTTTTTTATTTGTTAATTATTTGTTTAGTATTTTAGGATTATTTAGGTTGCATGAATTTGTTTTGTTTTGAGACTTAGTTATTTCTATTCTTATATTATTAGTTCTTTTCTCTTACACATGATTCTTTCATTCGGGTTAATAGCATTACATTGAGGACAATGTAAGAATTAAGTGTGGGGGGAAAGATTTAGGATTTCTTTTATTTTTGTCTATTATTTTTTATGAGTCTTTAATATTATTATTATTATTTTTAGTGTGTTTAGTTCCTTTTAATATAATGATGAGATATGAATTGTATAGGTCTAAAACTGGTTATTAGTGAGAATATTTTCATGAGAATTAAGCTTGATACTATTTTTATGAGCCAATGTTAATATGATATGTTGATTGAGAAAAAAGCATGTTTAGATTTAATATTGACTTGTATAATCATCCTTGTGAGTTTCTGAGCCTATATGATTGATGCATTATACATACCAATCCAATTTATTCTTGAGTGCTCTTATGATTACATGATTCAAAAGAGCTTGCTTTAAACCTTTTTGAGACTATATTGATGCATGTAACAACATGAATATGATTGAGGCATTAGGATTATAACCAGGGCCAAGCAACCATCCCTATTGATGTTCCAAGAGAACATCCCCCTAGTGAGCCAATTTGAGCCTACATTGAATATGCTATTTTATTGGTAACCATATCTTACACCTAGCCTAAACACATTTATATATTTACCCTTGTTCTAAAGATGGATTAGAATGTTTGAGACATATTGCAAAAACAAGGGTTACTTTTTGAAAATTTGGGTTAGAACAAAAGATAAGTGTGGCGGAGGAGAAAGGCAAAAGTCAAGAGAAAAAGAGAAGGGAATATTATAAAAATACATTCCCATAAGAAAATAAAATTTGAATCATCTCTTGAACTTCTAGTTAAAGAAAAAGATGTTACAAAGTTGGTTAGAATGAAGTAAAGGCTCAACATGAATATTTAGCCAATATTATTACGTGCTTTATAAGAGTTCTGAGAAGTTTTATTTGTATGATCTTATTATATCTCTAAAACTCTATGAAATCTTTGGAACCTTTGTGATATCTTTATCCTTTTATTCTTTAACCACATTACAACCCCTTGGCCCCATTACAACCATGATTAAAGACCTCTTGATTTATGAAGTTGCATGATCTAAATAGTGGAGAATAGGTGGACAAGCAAACATATGGTAGAACTATTTTCATGAGATTGATTGAGTGGTAAACACTTTACCACTACTTTAAAGAGTGAAAATCATGAGAGTATCCTAGTGAGAAGTTGAGATTAAGTTTGAATATGCACTATTTCGATTGAAATATGTTATGTTAATATTGACTTAACTCAAACTATTTACATTCAAGCATGATTTTTTGTGAATTTCTTTAAGCTATTAATTAGTTTATAAGACTTGTCCAATGATTATCTCTAATTTATATTGGAAGGATTAGTTGGAATTATTATTATTATTTTTTATTTTATTTTAGTTTTTATTATGTCTTCAATGTTTGTCGGTATCATCCTAGTAAACCCTCACGAGACTAAACTCGTCCACAAGGGACACCTAAGGCTTTAAAGGCTTGTGTCACATGCCAAGTGCCACTGTGATTTCCTACGAAAGTGGATTAGATTAGATTTTCTTATTTTATTTTTATTTTGTTTTTCTCGATGACTAGGAAAAAGCTAAGTGTGGTGGTATTTGATAAGCTCATAAAATATACATTTTATGCCTTTCTACCTTTAGTTTTTTTATGTTTTTGATCTTTATCTTGTTTGCTTATATTATGTTTTTGAATTTTATGTACAATAAGGAGAATGAAGTCAAAAGATGTCAATTATGATGATAAAGATCTTATAAAGTCACAATCATACGATGAAAGAAGATTCGGGAGTCAAAAAGATCAATTTTTTAGTGCTAGATGATCAGGCAGATCTGACCTCCGGAGCTTGTTACAAGAAACTAATTATGTTAAATTCATTATTTGAAGAAACTTCCTCCTTAACTTTTGAAGCTGACTTGAATACCTTTTTAACGATAGTTTACATGCCTAAATCGGACAACGGATGGTCATCCAAATCAGCCGACGAAGTGCAAAGCAGTGCATCAGTCATGAAACCGAAGTCAGGGAGCAAAATCACACAAGACAACAAGTTGGGGCAGCGGCCTTGGGCCGCGGTGCCGAGTTTCTGACCCCAAAAAATTGCAAATACGGGAAAAAAAACGCAAAAAGTCCAAACTTGCCTTATTTTTTCTCCTAACTTCCTTGAAGAGCAAGAAAGGGTTTCCAAGACTTTAAGGCTCTATAAATACCATCTGTTAAGCCACAAACTATGATAATCTTTTGAGGAGACTCAAAGGATCATCATTATTCTTATTCTTCTCCATTCTTTTATTTTTAGTATTATGTATATATTATCTATGCCTATGCTAGGCTAAACTTCTCTTTGGTTAAGGGTGATTTCAAAGCCCTAGACATGTTATGTAATTAATTTTATGATTCTATCATATATTAGTTTTCTATCAAAGTTGTTTATGTTCTTCTACAAAAATTGTTCATGATTTTGTCTTGATTTGTTTAGGTGGCCAACTAGATAGATCTTGATAATTATCTAATGCTAGTTTAAGAATCTTGATCCGTGTAATTGTCTTGATTTCTATTCAATAGTGGCAATTTGTAATTCATGATTATATTGGGTTTTCAGGAATTATAAAGTGGAACATAACATAAGTTGAATGAATCTATGTTTACGTATTTATTGCTTAGATCAACCTATCTTTCTCATCATAAAGCTGCTATCACTTTGAATCTAATGATGTTTATCTTAGGTTATTTGATAGTTAGAGATTAAGTAGTGGCGTTCGTCCTTCTTAACGACGAACTAAGAAAGGATTGGGGTAACACAGGATGTTGTTATCTACGGTTGTTAACTTTGATAGCTAATTGATGTTGATAGATCTGAATTTGATTCTTAATAATGTTTAGTGGTGGAGAATGAAACCTTAACCATACATTTCTCATATTTGATTACTTCTTATTTACTTGCTTTCTTATTTTTATTATTTGCTTTAGTTTAAACTGATTTCAGAAACCCCCTTTTTATTTTGTTTTCCTTGAATTTAAGTTTTAAACTTGTAATTTATAAACTAGACACCAATCCCTTTGGATTCGACCCTTGCTTCTACTGTACTTTACAATAGATCTTTTTAGTGCAAGGTTTTAATTAAGATACACTCTTTGGAGTGCATCAAAAGGGTAAAAATGGATTTTAGACAGAATAATCTTCGAGGGTTAGCCGACATTTGGAATCAGTGGAATGTATCAGAGAAAGAAGCCTTCACTCAGTTTTATGGAGATATAGCACTTTTAATTCCGATTAGGGTCAATAGTGGTTTGATTCAGGCTATGGTACAATTTTGGAATCCTGCTTATAGATGTTTTTACTTTTAATAAGGAGGATATGTCTGAGACCCTCGTAAGCCAGAGATAACTCGGGTCTCCTATAATATTCTGATGGCTCGAAACTAAACATGTAAAAGCCACTAGGAAGGATGGGCTATCATGTGGTATACATGTTGTATGATAGATGATAGAATTGGAGGTTAAATCGGGTGGTTAAGCGATTTGACCCGAAAGTAGTTTAAAAATTCATACTAAAATTGGGAAGAGGAAAAGTCCATAAAATATGATAAATTGAGTGGATATGATGATAATACACGATATAGAACCCATACCTATTATCAGAACAACAATCGGCATCAAATTCAAAAAAAATATGCATCAGGGGTATTTTGGTCATTTTACACTATTTTCCATTTTTAATCCGAGAAATGGTATAAATAAACTTTTTGACTATATGATATGTTAATATGACATTTGGATCAAATATTTGGCATTAGAACGAAAAAACGAGACTAGAATCAGTAAAATTGGAAAATTGTGACGTTGTCATACTTAGTCGGAAAAACGTGGTTCAAAAATTCTTGTAATCGATTTGAACACATGGATAGATGTTTTAACACCCAAGGAACATGAATATGTTGAAAAAAAATGAAAAACGAAATCCCGAACATCACGTTCTGTAGGGCATGTGCAAAAAGTCAAAGTTGGTCAACTCTTTTGACCAAGCTTAGGCAAGATTAAGAACATGGGATAATTTCTTATAAACTTTCAGCCAAAATAAGAAGACGTCACGTCTTGTTCTTACTCTTTATGCCTTAGGCATTTTCTCACCAAAAACTTCATTAAAGCTTACTAAAGCTTTCTCTTTCCTCCAAATTTCAAGGGAAATCGCCAAATTTTGTAAGGATTTCACTAACCCATAGGTAATTTCATGTTCTAAGCATGATTTTATATTATATTTTGAAGAATTTATCTCTATCTATGAGAAATCATTTTGCTGAAAATTGGTGGTGGTGAACCACTATGTTGCCGCCACTTTTTTTGTTACGGGAGGTGTTCCTCCGCCTCCTTAAACCCTAAATTAGTATCGGATAGCTTTGAATCAAATTTTAGAGGCTAAAACAAGCTTGGCCAAAACCTTAGCTTGCCCATGAGGTGGTGCCGCCACCTTCCTTGGTTGTCCGATGTCACCATTAGCTTCGTTGTTATTGTGTGAGCAACTTTCGAGTTGATTGTTGCTCCGAATTTTGACCCGAGCTAAGTGTAGGAATTTATTTGTAAAAATTCTTAAGCTGGAAAATTTTGAATAGCAGATAACTAGAATAAATAGTTAGAATTTGAATGTCCCGTAGTTGAGAAATATTCACAAAATATCCTGATGATGCCATAGGTACTCATATTGCAAAGTTCGCCCGGGATCGCGATAAAGCCACGAAAGTGTCGCTTTAACACTCGGACTAACACTGTGAGTATTTAGGTTAATCTAGGAGGCAGTAGTTGTTTTATATGCATTATTGATAGATATGGATATTGAAACACGAAAGATTGCTCGGATTACGAAAATGGTAAGTTTCGAACCTTACGCAGATCAAAGGCGTAAGTGTGGTGTTAATATGGTTACTAATTTGTGAAATTGGTTGATGAATGATATTGTATAGGATGGTTGAGTATTTAAGGATAGTTAGATATTGTAGATTAAAAGGTTATGCACATAAGTTGTTTGATAAAAAATCTAAGTGAAATTGTAATGCTTTGAAAAACATAAGTAGAAATATGTTAGTGTAGAGATTGTTCCCTAGCATAGTATATATATATATATATATATATATATATTACTCCATGATATAAGAGAATTAATATATCATATTGATATTATACGGACAAGGTGATGTCCGGGATGCTATTATTGTACGGACAAGGTGATGTCTGGGATGCTATTATTGTACGGACAGGGTGATGTCTGGGATGCTATTATTATAGGGATAGGGTGATGTCCGGGATGCTATTATTGTACGGATAAGGTGAAGTCCGAGATGCTATTGTTGTACGGACAGGATGAGTCCGAGATGATATGGACCAGATATTCCAAGATGACAAATATTACAGACTGGTATAAGACCGGGATGTTTTGATGATATAGACATGAGAAATTCTTAATTAATAATTGTAGAGGTATACACGTAAAATTGATTGTTAAATATTTTTTGCTACCGATTTTGGTTGGCCTATTTATATTCAGCACTCAACATAGAAGATTTCATATGGGGCAAATAATTTTTATAAGTCCCGGAACAATTTTTAAATATTACTTTTCAGTTAATTAGTCATACTTGATATGTCATGTTTATGCTTTAATGGTTAAGAAAGGAAGCACGAAACTTCCAAATACTCTTCCTAGTTACCTTATGCTCACTGAGTTTTTCGACTCACTTCGTTTATTTTGATTTTTTTTTTAGATTCTAATAGACCCAGCTCATCCCAGATTCCGGATAGCTTGCTGCTCACAAACATGTGGTGAGCAGATTGACCCAGGACGTGGTAAGCAGTGGCGTTGATGGGATACTTTTTTGCAGTCACTAAGGTATCATGGGTCCTCTGCATTTTGTGTATGATGAATATGTACTGTATATTTTGTAAACGGATGTAAGTAAGTGATGTATGACGTATATCGGTCTTAGAGGCCTAGTATGAGATGGTGATGTTTATTTTGTTATGATATAATAATATAAATGTATGTTTCTATATAAGATTTCATAAAGGTTGAATCTGCTACGGGGCATTTCGGTTACTCCCTATCGGAGGTGTCCAAACCGAGATGTCATGTGTTGATGAATTATTACATTGTGAATGTTGATGATTGAGTGGCAAACCCCCATGTAGGGCGAGATTATGCCAAAATTTTGTTTGATTTGGTTTAATGAGTATACTCAGGTTTCAGAGGCAGAGGCATACCTTGTCTCTGGCCGGTCACATGCCCTGAATTTGAGGTGTGACAATATGACCCCACTTATTGAAGAATATTCAACACTGTTATGTATTGAGTGTCCTAATCCTGATCGGGTATATTTGAAGGAGGTGAAACCTTCAGGTTTTAAGACGAAAATGGCTAGGATCACGGGAATGGATACAGCATGGTTGAGAATCATGTGGATACAAAGCAGAAAAATAGATGCATTCCGTGGGAAACTCTCCGACAACTGATATTGGGTCATTCCGATAAAGAAAAAGCCAGGGACATCTTTGCTTTAGCCATATATGGATTAATCATATTCCCAAAGATATTGGGTCATGTAGATATAGCCGTGTTTGATTTCTTCGAAAAGTTGGAACAGAAAATTAACCCATCTCCGGCCATCATAGCTGAAACTATCCGATCTTTGAATTTTTGTAAAAGGGAAGGACCAGGGAGAATCAAGGGGTGTGTACAACTCCTTTATATTTGGATTCAAAGTCAATTTTGGAAGATAGAAGAGGTTTCCTTCAAACCGTACATGAAGTCTTTAGTTCCGATTAGAGAATTCCTTAGAAATAATTGGCCTGAAGACAGAGACGAAGAGAAATAGGTCAACATGCTCCGGAATCTAAAAGGGGAGATGGTAACTTGGAGAGCTCCATGGATGGTTTCTATGCCGATTATGTATAAATGTGGGGACAACCCGGGAGTTCCACTACTCGAAATTTGGGGGTCTGTGAGTTATGCACCACTGTTGGTGCAAAGACAGGTTGAGTCCCGACAATTCACACCCGCGACTCATAAGCTAGGATTATCAGAGTTCACTTATGGTGAGGTGGGTATTCTGGAAAGGTACGGGCAGTGATTGAAGCATGAAAGAAAACTCACCGGATAAAAGTGGCTCGATATGTCGACATCGTCACACCTGATTACCTGGTATGGAGGGAATTGAAGGTTAATGATAGGTTGTTGACATCGGATGGGGAAGAGGTCCAGTTCATGAATCCGCCACCAAAGGAAGTGCCATCAGAGTTAGAAATTGCAAGGACAGAATTCAAAAAACAAAAGGACCAAATGAACAAAGAGATTGCCCGACTGCAAGAAGAGATTGAGGACATGAAAAATAAGGAATCAGCTCGGGAAAGAGAAAAGGAAAAGATCAAGAGAGAAAGGGACACTATCAAGGGCGATCTTCAGGAATTACACTTGGGAAAGAAAAGGTACAGCTTCGAGCTCAGATTTGAAGGGACCCTCAAGACTTCCAGGGAATGGGAGCAAGAGGTCAAAAACCTTAAGAAGGAGAATAACTATTGGAAAGAGAGAGCGAAGCATGAAGAAGCCTAAGCCAATCAACTGGAGAAGCAAGCTAAGGAAAGTTTACATAGTGATGATTCTGCTGACATGTCTAGGAGCCATGAACAAGTAGGGGTCAGATTGAAAAGCAAGGTAATCAAAAGAGGATTGTGAAAGAAAGTCCAAGATCTGAGAAAGTTACTATAGGACCAATATTTTGTAACAGCACTTTGAAATAGATAGGCGAATTATGGACCTGTCTTAGGCAGTGATCTTTTTATTTTATCTTTGATGTATTTAGTTCCAGGAAATCAATGAAAGACCGTTCGGTTGGAATTATCCCGGGGCCAATACTTTCAAATGCATCCATATTTTTTATATATTTTGTTTGTTCATTCGTACATTTATCCATAGTTATAATCATTCATTTTTTATGATTATTCATTCATATACTTAGTGACTTATTTATTTATTTTACTTGTTCATTCATTTATTCTTTCATATTCATATACTTAGTCATTTATTTATTCATTTTATTGGTTCATTCATTCACATTTAGTCATTCATTCAATTTTAATAAAATATAAAAAATGTGTCAATAAATTCTAATCCATGGTTTTTTAAAACTTAAGATAAAATCGAGCGCACTCCAAAAGAAACGGATTTCCAACACTGCTACAACACTAGATCTCAAGCTAGGATCATGGAGAATGATCATCTTGCTCGTATTGAGAGGATGAAACAGGTTCAAAGGGAACTATAGGAACAGTTGGTTAAGTCTCAGGAGGAATCAAGGGAACAAATGGCAAAACTCATGGAAATGATAAACGCCATGATGAGACAAAAAGGGCCGGGGGAGAATTTGGTCACAGGAAAAAGGGTGGTAAATGAGAAAGATCAACCTGAAATCGTGCAGCAGAAGGGCCAAGTATCCCAGCATGTGAGAAATGAGCTGCCAGTTGGGGTAGCCTCCTATGTTTATATCCAACCAACAGCTGAAGCACAGAATTATGCTCCTGGAAAAGGTAATATTGGGGCTAACCCAAGTGATATTATTGATGTTCCGGACTTTAAGGAACTGGCTGAGAAAGAAAAGGCAAGGTTGGTTGAGCTGAAAAAGATGGAAACTGCAGAATCCCAAAAGAAGTATCAGTTGCTGGAAGAGAGATTAAAAGCAATAGAGGGGGCAGAGTTATTTGGCAGTCTGGATGCTAAAGAAATGAGCTTGGTACATGGCTTGGTGATTCCTCCCAAGTTTAAAGTGCCCGATTTTGAGAAATTTAATGGGACTACCAACTTATCAGCACACCTGACCATGTACTGTAGAAAATTGACAGGACATGATGATGATGAAAAACTGCTTATCCACTGCTTTCAGGATAGCCTGACGGGGTTGCAACCCGATGGTATAATCAACTGACTCGGACTAAGATCCATTCTTGGATGGATTTAGCCAGGGCCTTTATGGAGCATTATAAGCATGTATCTGATATGGTACCTGACAGGCTGTCACTACAGAAAATGGAAAAGAAGACTACTGAGAGTTTCAAGGAGTACTCTCAAAGGTGGAGGGACCTGGCCACTCAAGTGCAACCCCTTTTAACCAGTAAAGAAACAATGGTGCTTTTTATCAATACTTTAAAGGCACTGTATTATGACAAATTGGTGAGGAGTGCCACTAAGAATTTTTCGGATATGGTTATATCCGACGAAATGATTGAGACTGCCATCAAAAATGGAAAAATAGAGGGGGGTGAGTCTGCCACTCCGAAGAAGGTATTTCCTGCTAAGAAGAAAGAGGAAACTCACGCAGTTAGCATCAACCAATATCCATATGCATCTCCTACACCATATATACCTCACA
Source organism: Fremontodendron californicum (assembly GCA_030761205.1). Classification (NCBI taxonomy): domain Eukaryota; kingdom Viridiplantae; phylum Streptophyta; class Magnoliopsida; order Malvales; family Malvaceae; genus Fremontodendron; species Fremontodendron californicum. The sequence goes on from JAULJL010000026.1 coordinate 4,110,956, forward strand.
GGCCCTATACTCCTTCTACATCCTATACACCTCCTACACCCTACACACATTACCCGGGGTATAATCCTTACTACCCCAACGTAAACCACCTTACTCAAAATCCATTCATTTATACCAATATACCACAACAACCATTTCCAACTGGCATGTCCCCATAGATAAACCTTCCTCGAAACACTGTCATAAACGCGCAGAGTACCATACACAATGACCAACGTTCACCAAGGAATGATAAAAAACCCTCATTTGACCCAATTCCTACCACTTATGGTGAACTATAACCCAAATTGTTGCAGGGTCAACTTTTTGCACCCGTATACCTTAAACCTCTAACATCGCCATACCCAAGATGGTACAACGCAAATGCTAACTGCGCGTATCACGCAGGGATTTAGGGGCATTCGACTGAGGATTGCATTGCCTTCAAAAAGAAAGTCCAAAGTTTGATTAACTTAGGGGTTGTGAAACTCGGGTCAAAAAATGGGCCAACTGTAGCGGGAAATCCATTGCCCGATCATGCTGAGAATCGGGTAAATGCAGTATTGACAGGGGAAGTGAGAAGAGTAAAAAGGTATGTCAGTGAAGTCGAGACTCCAATGATAAAAGTATGGGTCGAAATGGTTAAAGCAGGAATGGTGGAGGATGGAGACAGTTTAAAAATGGTTGAAAACAGGGTGGAGAATTGGTGCCCATTCCATAGATGTAAAGGTCATATCATACAGGAATGCGAGGACTTTCTGGCTAAAGTCCAAAAGATGATGGATGAGGGCGAGACCCAGTTTTACGAGGAAATAGAGGAGGAAGTAGAGGTTATTGAGAATGCAGCTGGCTACGGGGTAGAAAGACCTTTGATCATCTATTATGATGAACCAGAGGAGAAGGTTATGTCGATTGTTGAGGAAATTGCATCTAAGTTAATTATAGAATTGCCTTCTTCCTTTTCATACAAGGAAAACAAAGTTGCACCGTGGAAGTGTAACTACAGCATGGTTATGCCAGGGTCTTCAAGTCAGCAAGATATTATAGGAGTGGGGCACTTAACACGAAGTGGAAGGTGTTATGCCCCTGAGGTTGTTGAACAGGGATCAACGAGAAAGGATGGAGGAATGGATAAAGGAAAGAAGGCAGCTGAACCAATCCATATTGAGATGGATTCGTCAAAAGAAGTAGATAGGGGGTCAGCCCCGGTTAACAAGATAAAAGAGCCGGTGAACGAAAAAGAGGCTTGCGAGTTTTTAAAATTCATAAAGCATAGTGAGTATAGTGTGGTTGAGCAATTGCAGCATCAACCAGCAAGAATTTCAATCCTCTCATTGCTACTGAACTCGGAGCCACACCGAAATGCCTTGTTAAGAGTTTTGAATCAGGCATATGTGGCCAACAACATATGGGTGGAGAAACTAGATAGGCTGGTGGGAAACATCGCAGCAGACGATCACATATATTTCAGTTATGATGAAATACCACCCAATGCTATTGGATCAACAAAGGCTCTTCACATAACAACCACTTGCAAGGGGCACATACTACCAAGGGTGCTTTTGGATAACGGATCTTCGTTAAATGTGATGCCCTTGGTAACCCTGTCCAAATTGCCAGTTGATATTTCTTATATGCTGCCAAGTTGCACGGTGGTTAAAGCTTTTGATGGAACTAGACGGGAGGTAATGGGAACTATCGAGGTCCCGATGGAGATAGGTCCTTGTACTATAAGGTGAAGTTCCAAGTCATGGATATTACCATGTCCTACAATTGCTTGTTGGGAAGGTCTTGGATACATTCAGCAGGGGCTGTACCCTCATCTCTCCACTAAAAGCTAAATTTTTTTATGGAGGGACGTTTGGTCACGGTATCGAGAGAAGAGGACATCATAGCCTCTGCATCTACTGGTTCTCCTTCCGTTGAGCCAAACGAGGATACTGTGGAATGTTCCTTCCTGTCTTTGGAGTTTGTAAATGCATTATTCGTCACTGAGGGATGAAAAATTCCAAAATCGAAGTTGTCCAAGAATACAAGGTTGGGAGTAAGGACTACTGTGGGAAAGGACTGCAGGGCTGGAAAAGGTCTTGGAAAGTATCTACAGGGAATGGCCTGAGCAACTGAAGTGGTTGGAAAGAAGGACCTGTTTGGTCTAGGATATCTTTCGAAGGCTCAGGAGAAGAGGAAACAAGTAGAGAAGAACCGACAAAGGAGGATGGCCCGTCTCGTGGGTATGGATATTGAATGGGAACCTATGACTTTCTCACCAATCCTTCACAGCTTTCACTCAGCCGGTTTTCTGTTCGAAGAAAAGAATTCTGATGATGTACTCATAATGATTGAACAGGCTTTCAAGAAGTTCAATATGGATAAGGGTGAACAGATACAGGATATAATGATCTACATGACTGGGGAGGAAAAAGTTAAAAGTAAGAATACAAATTGGATGCTGCGACCTTGTCCACCAGGATATAGACTGGCCAATTGGAGTGCGACCGAGCTGCCCATAGTCTTTAGGTCTATTCCAAAGTAATACTTTAAAACAATCTTAATTATCTTTGCTGAAGAATATTAAGAATTTTTTCTGTAATAGGGCTTTTGTTTAAACGTTTTCATTCAATAAATAACAAGCACGATGCATTTTCTTCATATTGATGTGTCCATATTCTTTCATTTATGATATTTATTTTGCTTTCATTATATATATATATATATATATTCCTATATTGTTTCTTCCCCACCTATTTACAAGTGTACGAATGCAGAATATGAGGACCTTCCTGTCAGTAATTCTGAAATTGATTTTGAAAGACCTATTTGCACGGGTGATTTTGAGGCCAACGAAGATACTGAGGATTATTTTCTACATCCGGACTTATTAAGGAAAATAGAACAAGAGGAGAAACAAGTACTTCCTCATAAGGAACTATTGGAAATGATAAATTTGGGAAGTGGTGAGGAGATAAATGATGTTTAAATTGGGACCACATTGTCATCATCAATAAAGGCTGAATTGATAGCCTTGCTCCGGGAATATGTAGATGTATTTGCATGGTCATACCAAGACATGCCTGGTTTGGTTCTAGATATTGTGGTTCATAAGCTCCCTTTAAGGCCAGAGTGCAAGTCAATTCAGCAAAAATTGAGAAGAATAAGGCCGGACATGCTGTTAAAGATAAAAGAGGTGGTGAAGAAGCAGTTTGATGCTAGATTCTTAGAGGTGGCAAAATATTCGGAATGGGTGGAAAACATTGTTTCAGAACCAAAGAAGGATGGCAAGGTGCGGATGTGAGTCGATTACCGATATTTGAATAAGGCCAGTCCCAAAGATAATTTTCCTTTGCCCCACATCGATACTTTGGTGGATAATACGACGAAGAGTTCTTTGTTTTCTTTAATGGACGAATTCTCGGGATATAATCAAATTAAGATGGCACCGGAAGATATGGAGAAAATCACATTTGTTACAATGTGGGGAACATTCTGCTATAAGGTAATGCCGTTTGGTTTGAAGAATGCTGGGGCAACATATCAGAGAGCCATGATGACCTTGGTTCATGATATGATACATAAGGGAATTGAGGTCTATGTTGATGATATGATTGCAAAGTCACAAGGAGAAGAGGAGCATATTGTGAATCTTAAGAAACTCTTTGAAAGACTAAGAAAGTTTCGACTCAAGCTAAGCCAGGCAAAATGCACTTTTGGAGTTACTTCGGGAAAATTGTTGGGTTTTGTTGTTAGCAAAAAGAGAATTGAGATTGATCCGGATAAAGTGAAGGTCATCCAGAATTTGCCACCACCTCGTACTCAAAAGGAAGTAAGAGGCTTTCTGGGAAGATTGAATTACATTGCTCGATTTTTTTCTGAGTTAACCGACAAATGTGATCCAATATTTAAGCTACTTCAAAAACGTGATCCAGGAGAATGGGATGAAGGGTGTCAGATCGCTTTTGAAAAGGTTAAGCATTATCTATCAAACCCACCAGTATTAATGCCACCTGTTCCGGATAAACCAATGATACTGTATTTATCAGTATTTGAGAGATCCATGGGTTGTGTCTTGGGGCAACATGATGAGACTGGGAGAAAGAACAAGCAATTTACTACCTCAACAAGAAGTTTACAGATTATGAGCTAAAATATTCGTCGATAGAAAAGTTATGCTGCGCTTTAGCTTGGACAGCTCGGAGGCTCAGATAGTACATGTTGTACCACACAACGTGGTTGATTGCCAAGTTAGATCCAATCAAGTACATGTTGGAAGCACCTTCTTTGTCAGGGAGGACAGTGAGATGGCAAGTTTTGTTGTCAGAGTACGGCATTGTATATATAAGTCAGAAAGCTATAAAAGGCAGTACAGTAGCCAAGTTCTTAGCAAGTCGGGTAGTGGAAGATTATGAGCCTCTGAACTTTGATCTCCCGGATGAAGACTTGATGTGCGTCTCGCAAGAAGATGAGGTTCCCTCTAGAAAGAAGAAAATATGGAAGACGTACTTTGATGGGGCATCCAATGCTATGGGGCACGGAATTGATGCAGTCCTCATATCCCCAGAAGAAGATTATTATCCTTTCACTACCATATTGAATTTTGATTGTACAAACAATACTGCAGAATATGAGGCATGTACTATGGGCCTTCGTGCTGTCGCAGATAGAAAGATCAAAAAACTGGAGGTTTTTGGAACTCAGCTTTAGTGATATATCAATTGCGTGGAGAATGGGAAACCCGAGATGTAAAGTTAATCCTATACCGAGAACTCATACTGAGTTTATTGGAGGAGTTTGAAGAAGTAAATTTCAATTACTTTCCTCGAGAAGAAAACCGAATGGCAGATGCTCTGGCTACTTTGTCATCAATGTTTAAAGTGAATGAAGGGGCTGAAGTTGTTCCGATCAAGATGAGCATATATGAATCTCCTGCCCACTGCTTGAGTATCGAAGAAGAAACAGATGGTCTCCCTTGGTATAATGACATCTTGCAGTACATCAAGAGTCAACAGTATCCAGAACAAGCAACAGAAAATGACAAGAGGACTCTGAGAAGGTTAGCAATGGGTTTTGTTCTAGATGGTGAGATTCTTTACAAGAAAGGGAAAGACCAAGTCTTATTGAGATATGTCAGATCTGTCGAAGCTTGAAGAATCATAGAGGAAGTCCATGAAGGAATATGTGGCACCCATGCCAATGGTCACATGCTTGCTAAGCAAATTGTGAGGGCAGGACATTATTGGCTGACGACGGAAGGAGATTGTATTAGTTATTCCCGGAAGTGTCATAAAGGCCAGATATATGCAGATAAGATTCATGTACTGCCATCGCCATTGCATTTCATGACTGCACCATGGCCATTTTCAATATGGGGAATGGATATGATTGGGCCTATTACCCCGAAAGCTTCAAATGGACAACGTTTCATCCTGGTGGCCATAGATTATTTCACAAAGTGGGTGGAAGCTGCTTCCTATACGAATGTAACAAATTCGGTGGTATGTTGATTGTTAAGAAGGAAATCATATGCCGATATGGATTTCCAGCAAGAATTATTTCAGATAATGCTCCCAATCTGAATAATAAGATGATGAGAGAAGTGTGTACTCAGTTCAATATCATGCATCATAATTCGGTACCTTATCGTCCGAAGATGAATGGGAAATAGAAGCAACCAACAAAAACATCAAGAAGATTGTTGAGAAGATGACTGATGTGTGCAAAGATTGGCATGAGATCTTGCCTTTTGCTCTTCATGCATACCATACCTCGGTTCACACATCTACAGGGGCAGCGCCATTTTCTTTGGTATACGGGATGGAAGCAGTGCTACCTATTGAAGTTGAAATCCCTTCACTTCCGGTTTTGATAGAAGTTGGCCTAGAAGAGCCGAAATAGGTTAAAGCTCGTTATGAACAGCTGAATCTCATCGAGGAGAAAAGATTGAAGGCAATTTGTCATGGGCAGTTGTATCAGAAAATGATGATTCGATCCCACAACAAGAAGGTTCATCCTATACAGTTTCGAGAAGGGGAGTTGGTACTAAGGAAAATTCTCCCTATCGTGAAGGATTCACGAGGGAAATGGGCTCCAAATTGGGAAGGATCCTATGTGGTAAAAAGAGCATTTTCTAGAGGATCATTGATTCTAACTCGGATAGATGGGGATGATTTGAGAAATCCCATGAACGCTGATGAATTGAAGAAGTATTATGCTTGAAGAAAAAAAAGAAAGAAAAAGTGTGATGCTATACACATGGAAATTCGAATGATTCCATGTGTAAAAATGAAAATTCTATATATCTATCTCCCCTGAGAATTGCTTTTCAATGAGAATATTCATGCTTGATATGATGAATGGCCATCTGTCATATTCCCTACACTAAGAAGAAATTGTCCCTAGTCACCCCTTTGAGCCTTAGAAATTATTTTCTTCTTTAAATCTTGATCAAGGATCACCCTCTACACTGGAGGGCAGATGCGAGGAAAAATAATCAAAATCATGGCAGAAAAAAAAAGAGCAATCGAAAAATGTAAAATCAAAGAATGGCAAATGAAAGCCAGCTATGAAAGAAAAAAGATTGAAAAAAAAAAAAGACAAAAGAAAGTCTAAAAAAAAGACAAAAGTTTCAAGAATGAATTCTCCTCAAGAAATGATCCTTGATCCAATCACCCTTAAACACACTTTGGGCCTATTTAACCTTTCTTTTTAAACCCAAACCTTGGCCTACATTACGTGTTTTAAAAGTCCATTTTGATCAAGCATGGATATTTTGATTTGGAAGGTTTTTCTCAGAATTCATCCTATCTTTTGAATTGACATTTTTTACCTTGAAAGCATTTAGAATTCTCAGATGCGTGGTAGAATACAAGAAAAAAGAGAAAATGTGAAAAAAATGAAAATGAAAAAAGAATATAAAAGGAGAGGTTTAAGTCGAAAACCCGCAAAGGGCGACTTAATACCGAATGGAGGACACTTGAGTTGAAAACCCGCAAAGGGCGGCTCAAGTACTGATTAAGGTTTGAATTAATGCTCCATGTAAAAGGGGAGAAAATATCTGAAAATCAGAGGAAAAGGGAAAAAAACTCAGTCTGACGTAACTACGGAAGCCTAGGGATTACCCAAGTATATTGCTCATTCAAAAGAGGTTTAGATGGTTTGAAAAAGGAGGGGTCCAAGATATTCCGCATCCGGGGCATCTACAACCTATAACTTTACATTTGTTTCTTATATCCTTGATATTCACTTTTACCATTTTAAGACATTTGCTGCAATAAATTCTTGTTATCCTTCTTATGACATTTGCTTGTTTCATATTTTATTTCATACATTTTTGAGATTGCATTTTGTTTGTTATTAAATTGAATGATGATTAGTAAACATAAAAATCTTTAAATAAAAGGACTTCAGAGTATTACTAAGGAGTAGGTTTAAATCTTAGAAGAGGTTTGGAAACCACTAATCTTGATGGAAAGTTCACCAAGTAAAGGTAAACAGTAAATGTGTTGGAGACTCCGTCATGAAGTCAGAAAATTTATGAATTTTAGCAAAGTCAGAAACTGGGACTGTTTGACAATTTATCTTGAGTAAAAGGTTCCTTAAGTGGGGCATCAGTGAACAATGGAAGACTCCGTCATGAAGTCAGATAATCTGTGAACTTCAAAGAAACCATGGATTAGGAATTATGACACAATCATTTGATTGCATTCACACTTAGGAAATATACAAGCATTTGCAAAGCATGTCATTCTCATCATTGCATTTAGCTAAATTGCAGGAATCAAAAAAACTTTGGCTTTCCCAAATCGAACTCGTTCTGCTTCTCAAATGAGTCGAGCCCCGAGACCGCCGTTGAGGTATGTTCCTTTCATTTTCAAGTTAAATTTATTTTTTCCAAATAAATAAACCCAGGATCATTCTTAGTATTTTCCTTTGTTTTAAATCGAATTCATTCTATTTCTTAAATGAGTTGACCCCCGAGACCATTGTCGAGGTATTTCCTTTTGTTTTAAAATCGAAATTGTTCTGCTTCTCAAATAAGTCGAGCCTTGGGACCGTCGTCAAGGTATTTTCTGTTTAAATCATGGATAAGACCTCCGGGCACCGTTTTTAAAGACCTCCGGGCATAATTACTCAAAATCATGGATAAGACCTTCGGGCACCATATTCAAAAAGTACCTCTGGTTTCACCCAGGTCTTTTTTGACTTCTGGTTTCGCCCAAGTCATCACCTTGAAAATTATCTACGATTTCGCCTGGATAACTTTTCAACTTCTGGTTTCGCCCAAGTTATCACCTTGAAAATTATCTATGGTTTCGCCTAGATAACTTTTTGACTTCTGGTTTCGCCCAAGTCATCACTTTGCAAATCGAACTCATTTCCTTAAGAAGGGTCGAGCCTTGATTAGTCAGGGAACTCAATTTAAGGACAAAATCTTCAATTTACAGCTTTTTCAAAAAAAGCAAATGAATGAAAAAAGAAAAAATGATGATGAATGAAACTCTCTTTCCCTTTTTTCACATATGGTTTCACTAACAGGACAAAATTAGTGTTTGTTTATCTTTGCCTGATTATAATAGCCAAAGAGGGGCAGCTGTAGACACCTAATCTTGTTCGGACCACTAAATCAGGTATGTTTTCTTTCTAAAATGATGTTTCAGAATGCAAAAAAGCTTTTCTCATCCTGCAGGTGGTACTCCGAGACTTAGTCTAAAAAAGCAGACAGAAAAAGTCAACCCACTTTCAAAATCAAGAGTTGAAGTTCAATTGAAAAATGGTGAATGAATTTTGATAATCCGGGTCTACATTGAAAGATATGGAGTTTGGAAGTTGGTTTACGGAGATTTAGTAGAAAAAAAACCCTAGTTCAGGAAATTTGGGGAAAAGTGCTTAAACGATCAAATTGGTCAGAATTGAAGGTTCCAAATGAAAGATAAGCACTGACTACGGGTAATGGAGAAGCTACTTGGAAGAAAAACTGAAGGAAAAGTCAATTCGGAAGAAAACCGAGAATTAGGGTTTTTAGTGGATTTTGGTGAAATTGGGGGAAATTACAGAAAAGGCCCGATTTGGTAAAACTAAAACCCCTAATTGATGAGAAGTGAGTAAACAAGGATAGCCCAAGCCTCGATTTGAAGAAATTTTGAGAAAAGAGCCGATTGGAGAAAAAACAAAAAAAAAAAGAAGAAAGTCCCGCCAGTGAAAAAAGGAAAAATCAAATCGGAGGGGAATCTGATTATAAAAATTGGACATTTTCGTACCAACTCTAATTCATTATATGACAAAGGCCTAGAAAAAGAAAATCTGAAAATCGAACTTGTTTTGAGCAAAACCGAGCTTCGAAGGCAAAAGGGCAAAATTGGAAAATTCGATAAAAATACCAAATGAGCTCCAAAAATTCTAAAAATTTGCAGATATCATTCTTAAATTATTTGGAAGAGATTGGCAAAGAAAAATCCAGATTCGGAGCTCGTTTGCAAAATGTCAAATCCCGGGCCCACTATGCTGAAATTCAAGAAGATAAATCCCGAAAAAATAGCAAATGAGCTCCAAAATTCTAAAAATTTGCAAATCTCATTCTTAAATTATTTGGAAGAGATTGGTGAAAGAAAATCTGAATTCGGAGTTCGTTTGCAAAATGGAAAATCCAGGGCCCATTATGTAAAAATTCAAGTAGATAAATCCCGAAAAAATGGCAAATGAGCTCAAAAATTCTAAAAATGTTCAGATCTCACTTTTAAATTATTTTAAGGAGATTGGTGAATAAAAATCTGAATTTGGAGTTCGTTTAGAAAATGGTAAAAGTTCGAGTGCACGAAAGGGCAATTTTGGAAAAAATCTCAAAAAATTTTGAAAACTTCCAGAATTCAATTTTTTATCATTTTGGAAGTATTGAAAAAATAAAATTTGAATTTGGAGTCTGTTTGCTATTTATTTAGGTTCGGGGGTCAAAAAGGTCATTTTATCGAAGAAACTGAAAAGGGCCTTTTCTTGCAATTAAAAAATAAAGTGTGGGCTGGGAATGTGAAGAGGCAGCCGGCCAAGGCCCATAGAGGATGGATATTTTCTGATTTTTTAGATCAAAGGACCAAGAGAGAAGAGGAAGGTAGTTATTTTTGTGATCAAGCCTTTGAATTTGCAACACATGGACCAATGGTTGGAGAGGGATGGTGTCATATTTATGATCCTATTTATGATATCATCTTCATGAAATCATATATTTAGGAGCTTATTATACCAATCTAAGGGTGAAAATTCTACATAGAAAGCATCTTGGATTGAAGACCATTGGATCAAATTTGGCTAAAAAAATTCTAGAACCTCCTAGACAATTCCTAAACCAACAAGCTACACTAAAGGGGAGAGGTCTCTCTTTCATTTTTCACTCTTGTTTTGGCTGAATATCTCCATTTTTGAAAAGCAAATAGAAAGTTTAAAAAGGCAAAGAAAGTAAGAGGAGGAAAAGCTTGCAATTTAGCTTTTAGAGGTAGCAAAAAACACCATACTCTTGCACTTTCCTTGCATTTCCATTCTTGATTTGCTATTTTCATTGATATTTTGATGAGTTTCTATTGATTTTAATTTTTAAATAAGTATTTTTTAGTGCTTCTTCTTCAAGTTCTTTGATACTTTCTTGAAAAATTTTGAAAACAATTTTTTTTAGCTTGATTTATGTTTTGGCCGAATGGTTTTTTTTTTTTTTTTTTTTTTTTTTTGTTTCATGTTGTTGGTGATATCTAGCATGTTTTTTATGTTTTATATTCTCTTCAAATAACAAAAAATGGAGTTTGTTTTAATCTCTTTATTTATTTACTTCTATTTTTGATTTTAACAACTTGTTTTCATGTTTACTTTCCTTGTTTACATTTTTTAATTTTCTATTTTCAATATTTTTGAGTTGTTCATGATTTGCATTTTACTATACTATGTGTTTGTGAAAATGCCTAGTCTTTTTTCATGCCTTTACTTTATGTTTGCATGGTTTAGCATATTTCTTTTTAGTCTTGCATGTTAGTGTGTCATGTGTTTGTGAAAATGCCATGCAAAAATACCATCTTTATGAGCTTATGTGACCATTCGGCATCTTCCTTTATTTGCCTTATATGTGCATTTTCATCTTACTTGTTGACTTGTTTGCATTTCCATGCTTTGTTTTTATGTATTTTGGTTTAGAATGCTATGTGTTTGTGTTATTGCCATGCATTCTTTAGGTTTAGGTTTTGCTTGTATTGCCATGCATTTCATGCATTTTAGACCTAGGTTGCATTTATTGCCATGCAAGTTCATGTTAGGGCTAGGCCATATAATTTATGCCATGCATTTTTCATATCATTTAGGTTTTAAATCATGCATTTCATACATCATATTTGTTGTTTTCTCATGCATCTCATGCCATACCACTTGATTTTTGACTTAGGCCAATCAATGGCTCAAAGTCATGCTCATTTGAGTATACTTGTGGAAAATTAAAGAGTTGTCAAATTGATTATTCTACCTTTGTGATTTTTTTTCTTAGCCAATTTTTGTCAAATTTTTTAGAAGTTTTAGCTACTGTTTGTAGGTCCTTATGAGAGTTCCAATATTTTTACTTTGATTTTTAAATGATTTTATCAAAGGCAAAAAAAATATGTTTTGGCAAAACAGTTTTTACCTAGTGTTCGGAATTTCTCGATTTTTCTGGGAAGTTATCTTTAATCAAAAAATTAAGCCAATTTTTTCCCGTGTAGTTTTACATGTTCTGAGTCTCAATTTTTTTTTTTTTTTGGATTTTTAAAAATAAGTAAAAAAGATCGTGTTTTAAAATTGGACAGTAGAGGCAGATTTGAATTCAAAAGAAAAAACAATTGTTGAATTTGGCTAAGGCATTTAGAGGGGGTTGGTTAGAAACTTTAGCTACTATCTTAGGGTAGTTTCTATGCCATTTTAATCTTTAAAAGTGATTTTATAAAGCTCGGGTTAAGGGTGGTCAAGTCCGGGATTTCAAACTTAGGAAATTAGAGTCATTTTAAAAGGGTGTTTCGGCTAGGGTTTAATTTTTCATCCAAGATTTTCCAAATTATTTTCAAACAATCACAAATTATTTTGATTTTAGAAATTTTAATTTGATATATTTTCCTAAGGTAGCCGGATATCTTTTTAGATATACGAATTTCTTTAGTTAAAGGAAAAAATACACTTTCATGCATTGCATTTTCCATATTCATGCATATTGTCTAATATATGATTTTTGCTATGATAATTTCTATGGCATTGTTATTATTTTGATTTATATATATGATGATATATTGTTTGTCATATGGTTTTGAATATTTCATGTTATCCTATACTTTTTATTTAGCCATTTATTTTTGTCACATCATTTAGCATATACTATGTTCATGCATTATTATTTTTATTTTCATGCATATTTCATAATAGCATTGTTTTATGTTTTATATCATTTCATGATACTTAGATTATATTCCATGTCATATAGATTATATTATTTAAAATATGTAATGTCATTTAAATTTGCCATGTTACTTAGGACATATCATTTCATTTAGAATATATTATGTCATATAGGTTATTTATTTCATTTAGAATATATAATATCACATAGGTCATTTTATCTCATATAGAATATATCATGATACTTAGCATATTTCATTTCATCTAGAATATACTATGCCATTTAAATTATATCATATCATTTAGGTTTCATTATATTATCTAGACTTTGCTATGTCATTTTATTTATGTCACATATGTTCATATTCATTTTTTTAAAGTGCTTTGAAAAAGATAATGATTTCAATAAAAATAAAGATATTCCCGAGTTAAAATAATTCATGAGTTCTCTACCTGGTTTGCTGGAGAGAATGTCATCAATTATCATTAATAAAAGAATATATTTCTTTCAAAAAAGGAGAATGATTCGGAAAATTTTCCAAATAAATAAAAATTTCTATATTTTGTCAATTTTGTCGGAGAATATAGGAAAATTTTGAATTAATAAATTCTGGACCATTTTCAATTAAAAATGAAATTATTTTTCTTTCAATTGGGAATTAACTTGAAATACTAAATTAAAAATTGACTTTTTACCGAGTCTTGAAATAACACATGATTAATAAGGTATCGTTTTATACGGGCGTTGTGGGGGTGCTTATCCTTCCCCGCACGTAACCGAGTCTCGAACCCGATTTTTCGATTTTCTCTGGTTTATAACACAGACTTGAAATTTGTTTTAAAAATATTTTAATTAATTTTAAAATGTTTTACAAAACCGATTTTAATAGGTGGCCGATCACACCTAGCTAAAAAAGATTGGCAGCGACTCCATGTCTTTTTCAAGGTCATTTTCAAAACCTTCATATTTAAAGAAGAATTAAGTCGACTTTTTCTCGAGTTTTTTAATGTCACGCTTAACGAATAATAAAGTCTTGCGATGAGACTTGTTTTTTTTAGGTTGCGACAGTTATAATATTCACTTTGTAGTAATGTTATAAAATTATTTTTTGAATAAATTAATTTATTTAAAATAATAAATTATTTCATGACAATCTATATAATTTTTACTATTTAACACATATAATAATTCAAAACTATTACAAATAAATAAAGATTTTATATATAAAAACTACAAACTCGACCCCGCAACGCGGGATAATATTCCTAGTATTTAGTAATTAGGAAGTTGATAAGTTTAGAAATAATTTTATTTAATTAAATGTCAAATATCACACACCCAATTATTCCCTAAATTAATTCTATAAAAAATACTTAATTTGCCTCTATTAACTAAAAAAAAAAGATTGGAAACTACCATAGGAACCATGGAATCATTCAGTTTTGGCCCCGTCTACAATTATTCAGATTTCAAAAACAAAACTTCAAAATAGCTACAATGGATAAGTAAACAAAGTAATTAAGTCAATGAACATTGTAAGAATAATAATTTGAATAAAATCAGTTTACAATTGAAAATCTTAATCTCACAATGATTAAAAATAGACAAAAAAAATTGTTAAACAATATGCAACTATGAAATCTTAGAAACAGAAACCTAAATAAAAATTACTAGAAATTTTGCTATATGGTAGTTGATATGCATAAAATTCAAAGAAAAAGGTATTTATACAACAAAAAAAAGTAATAACCAAAATTGAGAATAAATAAAAAGAGTAACCGAAATTATTTAAAAATTGAAAAGAGTTAGAAAATTGAAAATTGACAATAATATCTTACAATATTGCAAAATTTGTGTTTACCTTATATGGAGAGTACCGAAGACAGATGTAAAAGCTTTGAACATTGAAGTTGTCAAGTTTGAAAATGATGCAATCATTATAATTAATAAAAAAGTATCAAATTTTTACTATCTCAAAGAAAAATCAAAGAATTGATATATAAATAGATAGAGAATTCAAAAAAACATGAAAACAATTGAGAAAAACTTACCCATTGTTGAGAGAATAAATGGGATGAGATTTGATAACCAAAAACCTGATATGCATCAAACTATTTGAAAAGTATTTATATACAGAAAATATTGAGAAGCAAAACTTAAAGGGAAAAAAGAAAGAAACGGAAAAAGGAAATAAATGGAGAATTAATGGGTAATTGATTTAAAAACGGAAGAAGAAAATAAATGGAAAATTAATGGGTAATTGATTTTGAAATATGAAAAAACGGTTGAGAGAAAGAGAGTGTTCTTGAGCAATTAGAAGGTTTAAAAGTAATGAAAAGTTAAAAGAAGTAACTTGCATATTTGTTGGTAACGTGCTAGAAAGCAATAAACATCAAATAGACAAAATCAAGTTTTTATTCAATTTTAAATTTATATATAAAAATGAATAACAATTAGGGTAATTATTAGAATTAATTAACTCTAAATAATTTAAAGACACTAAAAAGGAATATACATGAAAATAAAAAAGAAAAAGTCTATTTTGATCCTATTTACTTTCATTGGAGTGGGAAATATTATATTATATAGATAATATAGAATATATAGATGTCGGGTGCATTTATTTTACATTACAATGCAATAAAATTTAAAAGAGTAAATATGATTTAATAGGGAGTTTAAAAGTCAATTATGATAAATAAGGAGTTTAAAAATGTAGGTAACGGGAATGAAAGGTAAAAGTGTTTAGTGATTTAAGAGTGAGTTAAAAAGATTATTATAATCTTATTTATTCTAAAAGAAGTTTGAAGGTAAAAATGTTTATTGTTTAGTGATTTAAGAGTGAATTTAAAAGACTACTATAACCTTATTTATTCTAAAAAATTTCCAAAGTACCCTTATTTACTCAAAAAGGTTAAGAGGGAGTGGGAAATATATTTATTCTAAAAGAAGTTTGAAGAATTGAAGGTAAAAATGTTTATAGTTTAATGATTTAAGAGTGAATTTAAAAGACTACTATAACCTTATTTATTCTAAAAAAATTTCAAAGTACCCCTATTTACTCAAAAAGGTTAAGAGGGAGTGGGAAATATATAAGTATATAGATATATAGATAACATGAAGCTTGTTTTTCATTTTTTGATTTTTTTCACAGTCATTGTCTGCATAGTGCATACTTTATCATACTCCAAAATGATAATTACAAGTTATAAAATTAAAATAAATTAATAATTTATGTTACAATTATTATTTTTATTTAAATTAATGTTTTTAAAACAAAATTATACTTAATTTAAGTTCGGGTCATTTTGAGTTAATTGTTCGAATTAATTCGGGTTCAAGTTATTTTTGAGTTAGGATTGGATTCAGATTATTGAATTTTTTTGGTCAAATCGGATTTTATTAAGTTTGGATTCGGATGAGTTAATTAAATTTTTTGAGTTCAAATAATAATTAACATATATATATATATATATCTATATCTATATTATTATATCTATACAATAAAGGGAATGACTGAGTTGGTGTCACTTAGTCAAGTGACACCAACTCAGTTGGTGAAAATACAAAAAAAAAATCATTAAATGTTAAAAAAAATCTATACTCTTATTAGAATTATAATATATATGTTAAAAAAATTATATATAAAAATGAATAATAATTAGGGTAATTATTAGAATTAATTAACTCTAAATAATTAAAAGACACTAAAAAGGAATATACATGAAAATAAAAAAGAAAAAGGTCTATTTTGAGCCTATTTACTTTCATTGGAGTGAGAAATATTATATTATATAGATGATTTAATTAAATTTTTTGAGTTCAAACAAAATTAACATATATATATCTATATCTATATTATTATATCTATACAATAAAGGGAATGACTGAGTTGGTGTCACTTAGTCAAGTGACACCAACTCAGTTGGTGAAAATACAAAAAAAAAAATCATTAAATGTTAAAAAAAATCTATACTCTTATTAGAATTATAATATATATGTTAAAAAAAATTATATATAAAAATGAATAATAATTAGGGTAATTATTAGAATTAATTAACTCTAAATAATTGAAAGACACTAAAAAGGAATATACATGAAAATAAAAAAGAAAAAGTCTATTTTGATTCTATTTACTTTCATTGGAGTGGGAAATATTATATTATATAGATAATATAGAATATATAGATATCGGGTGCATTTATTTTACATTACAATGCAATAAAATTTAAAAGAGTAAATATGATTTAATAGGGAGTTTAAAAGTCAATTATGATAAATAAGGAGTTTAAAAGTGTAGGTAACGTGAATGAAAGGTAAAAGTGTTTAGTGATTTAAGAGTGAGTTAAAAAGATTATTATAATCTTATTTACTCTAATAAAAGAAGTTTGAAGGTACAAATGTTTATTGTTTAGTGATTTAAGAGTGAATTAAAAGACTACTATAACCTTATTTATTTTAAAAAAATTCCAAAGTACCCCTATTTACTCAAAAAGGTTAAGAGGGAGTGGGAAATATATTTATTCTAAAAGAAGTTTGAAGGTAAAAATGTTTATTATTTAGTGATTTAAGAGTGAATTTAAAAAACTACTATAACCTTATTTATTCTAAAAAAAATTTCTAAGTACCCCTATTTACTCAAAAAGGTTAAGAGGGAATGGAAAATATATAAGTAGATCTTCTAAAATTTTTCCAAAGTACCCCTGTTTACTCAAAAAGGTTAAGAGGGAGTGGAAAATATATAAGTAATATAGACAACATGAAGCTTGTTTTTTATTTTTTAATTTTTTTCATAATCATTGTCTGCATAGTGCATACTTTATCATACTTCAAAATGATAATTATAAGTTATAAAATTAAAATAAATTAATAATTTATGTTATAGTTATTATTTTTATTTAAATTAATGTTTTTAAAATAGTTATTATTTTTATTTAAATTGATGTTTTTAAAATAAAATTATACTTAATTTAAGTTCGGATCATTTTGAGTTAATTGTTCGAATTAATTCGGGTTCAAGTTATTTTTGGTTTCGGATTGGATTGGATTATTTAATATTTTTGGTCAAATCGATTTTTATTAACTTTGGATTCGGATGAGTTAATTAAATTTTTTGAGTTCAAATCAAAATTAACATATATATATATATATATTATATCTATACTATTATAAAGAGATTAGCTGAGTTGGTGTCACTGAGTCAAATGACACCAATTCAGTTGGTGAAAATACAAAAAAAAAAAAAAACATTAAATGTAAAAAAAAAGGGTAATTACGTAATTTTATATTTTATATAATAATTTTTTTAAAAAAAATTATCTATTTACTTTTAAAAAACTACTCATTTTTTAAAAAATTACCTACTTACAAAAATTATCCACAAACAAAAACTACTAAGTTTTTAAAACATTAATTTATTATTTTTAAAAAATATATTCACGCATATAATGAGTGTGTGAAATTCTAGTCATTATAAAGGGAATGGCTGAATTGGTGTCACTGAGTCAAGTGACACCAACTCAGTTGATGAAAATCTATACTATGATAAAGGAAATGGTTGCGTTGGTGTCACTGAATCAAGTGACACCAATTCAGTTGATGAAAATATAAAAAAACCAAATTGAATAGATGATATAAAACAAAATTAAAATATTTATATAATTATCTTTTTAAAAAAATTATCTCACATGATTTCATAATATAGCTTTTTTATTTAAAAAATTTACATGACATCATCAAATAATTTTTTTATTTAAAAAAACCTACATTTATATTATTAAATTATTTATTTTAAAATATATTTTTTTAACTCATTATTTTTTTAAAAAAAATTTCAAGCATATTGGGAGTAGGGATGGCAAAACCCGATCCGACCGATGGATTTCGCACCGATCCGCTCCGAATGGAGAGTTTTTTTTTTGGAGCGGGGTGGAGCGGAGCGGTTTTGGTAAATGCTTGCTCCACTCCGCCCCGTCCCGACTTTTGAAATTACTATTTTATCCTTTAAAATATTTTATATTTTTTCTTATATTTTTAATATATATTAGATATATATACTAAAATCATATATATACTAATATTTTATATCTATAATTTTAGTATATATGTATTATATATATTATATTAAAGATTTTTATATGCTAAAATTATGTTTATGAATAAATTATAATATAATTTTTACAATATTAAGTTAAAAATAATTAATATAAATTGGGGTGAAGCGGAGTGGAGCGCCGTGGAGCGGTTATGGATGTAACCGACATCCATGGATGTGGATGTTTCCAACATCCATGCAAGAGTGAGGTGAAGGTGGATAAGACAATATCCTCCCCGCCCCGCTCCATTGCCGTCCCTAATTGGTAGTGTGCAATAACTAATTAATATATATATATATATATAAAAAAGTAAAAGCGACGTTTGAAAGGCAAAAGAAAAAAAAAATAATAATAATATTATATGGTAGAATTTGGCTTCAATCATATTCATAGGAGAAAAGGAGTGTGGA
Source organism: Fremontodendron californicum (assembly GCA_030761205.1). Classification (NCBI taxonomy): domain Eukaryota; kingdom Viridiplantae; phylum Streptophyta; class Magnoliopsida; order Malvales; family Malvaceae; genus Fremontodendron; species Fremontodendron californicum. The sequence continues at coordinate 4,129,822 of JAULJL010000026.1, forward strand.
TCTCCATAACTGAAAATGAACGTGTCATCTATGGTTTGTGACATAACATGGACCCACCACCACCCGATACTGCACTGCACGTCTGGAGTCACCAGTTCTCGACTTTGCTCAAAGGTTGAGTTGAAGATTTTCCTTTCTTTTATTTTCTGTTTATTTTATTTTCTGTTTCTTTCTTTTGTTAGTTTTCCCTACATAGATGATCCATCTAAACAGAGTAACCGGCCAACAAGTTAATAATTTGGTCTTAATAAAAGAAAAGAGAGTGAAAACAGAAACACCAAAACAGAGAAACAAAAATGAAAAACCACTCTACTGTCTGTCTGTCATATCCCCAAAAATCTTTGGTTTCTCGCAATTTTAGGACCCAATCTCACAAAACCGCCTGCATTTCGTTTATCTCACCCACATTCTCCTTTTTTTCAATAATGTCCTCCCTGTCCTTTCATTTTCTATTCTTTTCTGTTTCAGGATAAACGAAAAGCATTCATTTTTGCTATTCCAGCATTAAATAACTTTTTTTTTTCCTTTCTAAAGATAGTTTTTTGTGTTCATTCCTGGGATTTTTGGTCTGGGTTTTCATTCTTTCCTTCAGGCGTTTGGATTTTTAGTTTTTCTCTACCACCCATTAGATATTTGTAAGAAAATATTCTCTTTTCTCTTTTCTCTTTTCTCTTTTCTTTTTTTTTTTTTTTAATTTGTTTATTCCTTTTGATCATTCCAATTCCTCAGATTTTGATTGGTTCATTGTTGACACTCTTTCACAATTTGGGTTTGTTTCATATAGAAAAAGTAAAAAATTGGTTTTAAATGCTTGGATGGATTGAAAATGGTTGAGGTTGGAATTTGGAAAACAATGGTGGAGCTGGGAATCCCAAGATTTATTCAGGGTTTCCCTTTTGTTTAATGCATGGTAATAACATCGTTGAGAGGGGGTTTTGTCCTTTTTACATATTTTGGGGCATAGCTATACAAAAACAAGGGGATTGTGGAGGAGAGATTATGGGCTGCCTTTGCTCAAAAGGAGCCAAAGATGAGAATATTAACGAGAATGACAATGAGAAAGAGTTCAACAACAACAGCAACAACAAGGCATCGGTGCAATTGGTTGCTCCTACACCCGCACAGAAGGAAGATCTTTTAGTTGCTAGAGGTGGCAGTGATGGTTCCGTACGTCTTGCATCCAAAGCGAGTTTGGGTTCAGTCGATGAAGGAGATAAGAAGAAATCGTTGATTGCAGAAAGACCAAGTAATGGTCATCAAATATTGCCCCCTTGTGGGGCTGACGGGGAACTAGTTGCTGCCGGATGGCCATCATGGTTAGCTTCAGTTGCAGGAGAAGCTATTAAAGGATGGCTGCCTCGGCGGGTGGAATCTTTTGAGAAGTTAGACAAAGTAATTAGTCCTCACAAAACTTTCTTTTACATGCCTCTCTAAAATCAGTTCAATTTTTGCTTTTTCTTGACTTCAATTTGGTTCTTATCTACTAATATTAGATCAACTATCCTGAGCATTGTAGTTATCATTGAATGATGTTCAAATTAAACCATCTCTTCAAATTGGGGTTGTAGTTTCTTCATGCCATTGAAGTACTTTTGCAGCTGAATACATAAATATCATAGCCTTTAGTTCATTCTTCTGGTAACTTGCATGTTCATTCATCTGAAAGATGTTAATGTGCAATGATATTTAACTTCGTCAATACTAGTTAAGTAATATATGAAAGATGATAATACAGGTAAAGTTTGCAAATGGAGCAGGCATGAATAATTTGATTACCATTTCTCTTTAAAAGTGCTAAATATGTTGAAGAGGTAGGCTGGGAAATTCTCTGCTGCAATGGTTAAAGTTACATTGCCAGCAAATTTTGGTACTGATCACTTAAGATGAGCATCTTTAATAAAATGCATGCATCCATGTTAGTTAAATATCATGGAGAAGTAAACCTATGTCAATCTACCGGAACTCTGCCCTCCTAAAATTCCTCCCATGATTAATACAGATCTATACAATCGTTGATACAGACATATCTCTGGATACATTTTGAAATGATATTTTTTAGTATTACTTGGTAAGTATACTATCAATTCAAATTTAATTCCTCTGTCTTTTTGTTTTATAATTATGTCCATTCCATTTTAAGAGCAATAATTGACATATTACAAGGACTTCATTCTTGCCAATTAGCTGATTAATACAAAGGAAGAATTGCAGTAATTATTGGTAGAGCATAGCATTGGATGCAGGTTGATATTGGAATAGCATCGGTTTTTTTTAAAAAAATTTGCTTTCGTATGCTTCAAATCATCTTTGTTTCTGCAAATTGTTTATAGGTTGTGTCATGTATAGCTGTTGGAGCACATATCTTGGCTTCTCTTGTTTGTGACAGAATTTTATCATCGGAATGTTAAACTAGCTCGGGCTTTACATGATTTTTTTTGCCCATACTGACACAGTAAGTTGTGCATGCAGATTGGACAAGGAACTTATAGCAGTGTATATAAGGCCCGTGACCTAGAAACTGGCAAAATTGTTGCCATGAAGAAGGTTCGGTTTGTTAATATGGATCCAGAAAGTGTCCGTTTTATGGCTAGGGAAATCATTATTTTACGAAAGCTTGACCATCCAAATGTTATGAAGCTTGAGTGTATAGTCACTTCAAGGATGTCGTGCAGCTTGTATCTTGTTTTTGAGTACATGGAGCATGACCTTGCTGGGCTTGCAGCAATTCCTGGCATCAAGTTCACTGAACCACAGGTACATGCTTCTCTATTTATTACTTATTTCAGGTATAATATTTTGTTGTATGGCAATTAAATCTTTAATCTGAAGTGTTGTTGGCTTATGAAACTAAATATTTTCCTACTTTGTCTTTCCTTCCTCTCTATTTTTCTTTAAATTAAATTCACTTCGGGGAGGCAACAAAATTATGTGTTTAATCTACCAATCAAGCAATGCCAGAACAGTGTTAATTTGATGGAGACTTCAATATGCATGTGCAAAACATCCCTTATGATCCGCACACTTTGTATAAGGAAGTAGTAATCTGCTAATTCTCATTACAGCTTTTTTCTTCTCTCATGTTTTTACTGTACTAATAAAATATTTTAGTCATGTTATATCTGCTGTTGGTCTTATAAGAGGCATATGTGATTTTTCTGTAGATTAAATGTTACATGCAACAGCTGTTTCGTGGCCTTGAACACTGCCATAGCCGTGGTGTCCTGCACAGAGACATCAAGGGCTCAAATCTTCTAATTGACAACAATGGAGTTCTTAAGATTGCAGATTTTGGTTTGGCTACATTTTTTCAGGCTGATCAAAAGCAGCCACTAACAAGCCGTGTTGTAACTCTTTGGTACAGGGCACCTGAGCTTTTGCTTGGGGCCACTGAATATGGAGTTGCTATAGATTTGTGGAGTTCTGGTTGCATCCTTGCTGAATTATTTGCTGGGAAGCCTATTATGCCTGGAAGAACAGAGGTAGTCTCTCTTTTACATGTTGGAATATGACTGCAACTCTGATTCCACATATTGTTGCAAATGAACTTTCATTTTGTTTTGTCTCTTCTGAAGAAGAATGCTAACAGATTGGAAGAGTAAAAACAAACCCAAACAAAAGGTTATAAAAAAGTCAGGTTTACGAATAAAAGTAAAAAATTATTCGAGTGAAAGGAAGATGAAGCTGCAGGGAAAATCATTTCCTCTAATGAAAATGGTGATAACAACTTTTGCTTTGAGGACAATTCGTTTATCACGTGTCAAAATTTTCAGTGGCTTTATTGTGCAATTACCTGCAAAGAATCACTGTAGTGCTTAGTAGATAGATAAATAGAATAGTTTGTATACATTAACCTGCTTCTTTAATTCTTGATATGAATATTTTGGGTTGCTTTATTGCTTAAATTTCAAAAGCCTAGATATGCAGAAAAGCGGAACTGTCGCCAACATTTTGATGAGAAACCCCTTTTTAAGTACTCTTGAGCTATAAATAACAATATTGATTCAAACCATTTAATATTTCTGCAGTATGGTGTAATTTTCACTGACCACACTTCATTACGGCTTTATACATTTTGATTTTGCAACATGTTTGTTTGCTATTTCAATTGTTATTATATACTTTGGTTCCAAAGTATCTTTGGCATCAAATTATAATTCAATATTGGAACTTTGATGATTCTTTCTCGTTAACAGAAAAAAAAAAAAAAAATTCCTGACAATCAAGAAGTTCTCAAAGACTTTCCTTTTCTTTCCTTCTTTCTTTGTTTTTGGTTTCCATGTTATTCTTTATTACTTATGTTCATCCTTTTCGATCTGCGTTTTGTCCTACAACTTTGTGTTAGACAAGGTTATAGAGTGCATATAGCATAATGCTCACTGTTCAGCATCATCATCTATGCTCAGTTTGGGTGCATTCGTTTCTTTGGGTCCTGTACCTGCTTATCGACGTTTGTGTTGCTTATCTGCACAAAGAATTTATGCCCATTAACAATGCATTTAACCTAGAGAGGCTCCAGTAGGTAAGATGATGTAATGTAAGGAGAAGAAACAAATAAAGGTAGGGGTAGGGTAAAGATTCTAATGGTTGGAGTAAACGTTTAGTTCTGTCACAAAATTTAGCTTAGATTGAGCTGAATGGAGAGAAAAGAATTCTTGTAGCCAATTGTAGTTGCTAGTTTGAGATTAAGGCTGTTGAGTAGGGCTGAATTATAAGAGTTCACTTATTTTAGTTAATAGTTATTTCTTTAGATGAGTTAGTTCTCCTAAAAGATTTATATCTATCCGTAATTTTCCCTGGTGATCACTTTTTTTTTCTTTCCCTTTTCTGATTATTTCCAGGTGGAGCAAGTGCACAAGATCTTTAAACTCTGTGGTTCACCCTCCGATGAGTATTGGCAGAAAACAAAACTTCTACATGCAACTAGTTTCAAACCCCAACAACCTTACAAGCGCTGTGTTGCTGACACTTTCAGAAACTTCCCTCATTCTGCCTTGTCTCTTGTTGGTAAACTCCTTGCAATGGAACCAGAGGATCGAGGATCCGTTGCTTCAGCACTTAGAAGTGAGGTATTTGGACAACCATCTATATGCCTTTTTGTGGTTGTTTAGAATTTTCTCCACTTCTTAATTATGAATTTCCAGCTTGATTTGAATTTTAACCTCTTTGTGCGACACTGTTGTACTTGTATCGATTGCTTGACTTATCAATTTGAATTTAAAATACAGTTTTTTACTATTTTCTCTCCTTTTCAGTTCTTCAGAACAGAGCCTTTCCCTTGTGATCCATCAAATTTGCCAAAACATCCTCCAAGCAAGGAACTAGATGTCAAACATCGTAATGAGGAAGCAAGAAGGTTTGTTATTTGAGGCCTTTTTTCTTGTTGCTCTTTCAAAGCTCTCACCCTTTATGAAACCTATGCATACACAACACATGCTATGCTAAGTAGTCATGTGGGCTCATAAAATATGGATTACAAATGAAAATTATCAGAAAAAAAAAAAAAAATCCAAGAAAATCATATCAATTAATTTTGCCTCATGTATAACTAGGAATGTTTGTGAGATGAAAATTTGATAGCTTTAAATTATAAAATGGTTAATAACATTTATTTACTAGCTTATCCTTACCATTATATATCCTAATTTTTGATAGTTTTCTCTTCTTTTCTTTTCTTTTTTGTCAAATTATAGTTTACTTATATCCTATTTGTATTTTTAATATACTACAATTTTCAATCCCATTGGCTTAACTGTAGAGTCTTATGATGCATATATCCTATTCTGATGGATGCCTAAGAATGAAAAGACATGAATAATTCCATAACTTTCTCTTTTTCATATTCGGAAAATTTTTGAACCCACCATTAAACCTGTATTCTCTCATGTAACTTCAGGAAAAGAGCAGAGGCTGTAAAGGGGCGAGGACCTGAATCTGTTAGAAGAGGTTCAAGAGATTTTAAGGGAGTGCGTACACAAGAATTCATTGCTCAGGGACAGTCAAAACCAAGCACCAGTCAAAAATATGACCATCTTGAGGATGGTGCATCTGGCATTCAAATTGATCCACGCAAGGTCACTTTGCACAATGGTTTATCTCATTCCGCTTCAATGATCCATCCTAGTGCAGTAGGGTCATGGAATAAGGCAGGTTCTACAAGAAATAGTGGTGAGTTAAGAACACAGAATTCACTGAAGCCTCAGGCAGCTAACACTTCCTATAAGAAAGATGATAGAGCATCAAACAAAGATCCTTCATCGGTAAATTAACCAACTGTTTCTGCCTACTTTTCCTTATTCTAACTATTTTTGTTATCTTCATCATCATCATTTTTAGGTCAGATCATCATAGTTATCATTACATACATACATTGAATGAGATATAGAACCCAGTACAACATGAATTGGTAGGCTTATAATATGCAACTTTCTTCCTGTCAAAATCTCTTTTAACTTTGGGATTTTTGTTATAAACATTTTGCTAGTACATCTCTCATGCCTTTTGTCGAATGATGGATTGAACAGGTTTTATTTGATACACTTTCCCATTTTGTCTTGTTGGCTCCATTTTTTGCTTTGTCCATCTACCATAATTTCTCCTGAATGTGAGAGCTGGATTTGTGCTGCCAACTTAAAGTATTTGAATTGCCTTGTTAGATTAATATTGAATCCACTTCTAAAATGCCGAATTGGACTTGCACTTTCCATAATTACCTGTTATAATTAGAGGATTACCTTATTCTGTGTGTGCATCATATTTGTTCAACTGGTGTTCAAGGCCTGTATATTTGACCCCTAACTATAACAGTTGTGTCAATTTGTTCAACTAACTGGTGTTCAAGGTTGAGTTGCCGTTAGAAAACTCTTTTATATCAGATTTAATATTCATATTTTCCTTCCTCAACTATTCTCGTTGCTGCAGGGTTATGTACCAAAGAAAAACAGGATCCACTGCTCTGGACCATTGATGCCTCCTGGGGGAAACATTGACGATATACTTAAAGAGCACGAGCGACAAATCCAACAGGCTGTTCGAAAAGCACGCATCGACAAGTCAGGAGGAACCAATAAAAATTGCAATGTATATACTCAAGCTCAATTGCATCATAATGGAATATATGGACAATGAATGATTCTTCAAAACCTTTGCTCTTTGCTGCCCTGCCAGTTCCAGAAGCTTGCTCCGACTGCTTTCACTGCTAAATGCAAGTTGCAACCTGAGATTGAGATGTTATTCTGAATGAATGAATTGGGGTCGTGAGACTGTATTTCCTGAGACTTTCTGGGGGACTTGCATTGTCATTGTCATTGTCATGGGCAGGAATTTGCTTTGTATAGTTGGGGGATTGGATGGGGTTTTTGGCATCACTATTGTTTGATAATGCCTTTGCCAGAAGATGCTACCCTTTACTGTGAGGAGGTGAATTCAAGGCAGCAGCCAGGAAGGAACACAAGCTAAAATGGTTCAAAATGTCTGTAAATTGAAGATCAAAAATCAGGTCTTGAATTTGAAACCATAAAATGGATTCGACATCTTAAACAGGAATTATTTCAATTGCAACAACTTTAAATCACTACCTGGATTTACTTTTCTTTCCTATCAATGAAACCAATGGTACGAGCAATGCTTGCTTGGTAGCTAATTGAATTTACCAACCTAGTGTTGAATATTATATTCCTGATGTTGTATTCAAAGTTAAACCTGATAGTTTTGGACATAATACAAAAAAAATAATTAAAATACAACATAAAATAAGACAACACGAAAAAATAACAAAAATACAATTCGAATATATGAAAATATTAATTTATAATATAAATTTAAAAACGATTATAATATGAATATGATATAAATACACGATCTACAGTCGTGGATGCAGCAGATAAATGGTTGCATCGCCAGATAAGGATTCCAGACACTAGATGCTCATCAAGTGGACAATTTTCAAGATTTCAAGAAGAAAACAAAAAGTAAAAATGAAATCAAAGAACATTAGCATTAATAATGGGTAAAGGTGCTCATGGCCGTGACACGACCCAAAACTTTTTTATTTTTCATGTTCAAACTTGATCCTCGATGGGTCCGAATAACTGTTCATTTATTAATAAAAAAATATTTTTTTTTTATTTTTTAATATATTATTATAATTAAATTTTAAAAAAATAATATTTTTTTATTACGTAAACAGTGATCCAAACCGAACCGACCCGACCCGGATCACAAATATTGAGGCCCAGGCCCGATTCAATACGAGCCGGGTCTGCCAAATAGGCTGCTCGACCCGTGAGCAGGTCTAATAATGGGTATTAAGGTGAAATTTAATTTATCATTACATTATGAGATAATATTGAATATTGTTACTTGTATTTTCATTTTTTTTTTCTTTCTAGTTTTTGAACAAAAAATAACGATTTTGTTAATATAAATAATAAATTGTAACTGTACTTTCAATGTTCTTTGAACAAATAGTAACGAATTAAAAATATTTTGTAAAATATTCTATAAATGCAAATATTCTTCTATTGAGAATTTATCTAATACACAAAATTATAAAAAAACCTAAATAAAAAGAATGAAACCTATAACAATCTTTTAACTTTTAACTTTGCTTTTGAAATTAAATAACTTTTAACTTTGCTTTTGAAATTAAAAAACTCTACTGTCAAAAGACGAGCCCTTTTTCTGCTAAGTGCTAAGTAGTACTAATCCTATGTCATCCCTTAACAGGCTGGTTTGAAGAGGAAGAGGAAGAGGCCTTACATTGCAAAAATACTGAAGATAATGGTGTATTATTATTACATACATTTAATATTAGAAGCAGCAAAGCTTATCAAGGAAAAAGGTGAGAAGCAGATTAGAGATAAAAAGAGAAGAATGAAGATCAATCGAGTAAAAAGAGGCAGAGTTGATTTTCTGTACATTTGGTTTCATAATATATAGCTACACATCAAGAATTCAAGATTCATCTTCCGGATTAATTTCTTGATTCTATAATCACCCATTACCTGTAGCTGTAGCTGTAGCTGTAGAGGTACCTATATATCTTGCTTAGGTTTCCGGCTCAATTCTGAGTAGTGACCACCCATTTCCTGCAAAATCTCCTTCCACAAACTTTCTGACGATGAATCTCCAAAAATCAGATTCGGGCTGCATGCAGCCACATACCAATAATCTGATTCAATTTCCTCTCTCAACTGATCCAGCTGCCACCCAGCATAGCCGACAAAGAACTTAAAATCCTGAGGCTTAAGCATTCCTCTCTTCACCAGCTCTGCAGCTTCATCCAAACTATTTCGAGCACCAAAACAGAGGCCAGGAATCACCTCTTCAAACCCAGGAAGCTTCGACTTTTTTCCCACTCTTAAAAGAAACACACTCGCTTCAAGAGGCCCCCCAAAGTGCAGAGAACAATCAGCAAAAGTAGTAGCTAATTCATTATTACTGGGTTTCATGTGTTTGATCTTCTTGTGAAGTGGGCGATTAATAACAACTCCAAATGGCCCTTCTTGTGGATGTCTGGTTCCAGATCTCAGAAGGAGAACAACTGTTCGTTCAAAGGTGCGAACTCCATCAAGCTTCTCAGTGGCAAGAAGAACGCAGCCAGTCTCAGGCACTGAAAGTGGGTGAGCCCATTTTGGGCCAAGAGTTTTCGACACATGAGCTGTCCCACCTTGTTTATGAGCATCAGAATCTGTCTTTTCTACCTGTTAAAAGTTATGCAAAAGTTAAATGTTTCTATAGAGCAAGAATTCCAAATTGCAATGCTTGTCATGTTCCTAAAAGATCAATCGACACTCAGGAAAGGAGAGTATAGCCAACATCTTAGCAAAGGAAAAGTTAACCTTTTTTTTTTCTTTCTCTAGTTCCTTTTTCTAATGTTACTATGGGAGCAAGGGAGAAAAAAATTGAATCTAAATACCAGTGAAGATAGATGGCAAGACAGTCTAATCTCACAGAAATAAAAATCTAATAATAACCCTACAATTAAGTATACAGATTTTGCTTCCAAATGCAGCATAAAAGTGATAAAAAGCAACAAAAGAGTTTACCAATATGACCAGATTCAACTTTAGGTTAGAGAAATTAGATTACATCTGTATCAATGTTGTGAAAGGCACAAAACTAGGTTTACAGGGTCAAAGGAACAAGGCAGGCAAAGAGCACTCGTCCAAGTAAAATAAGGAACTAATTTTTAAAAGATAATTGACATATGTAAGACATAAAAAATTCTACGTACAGTATTTAATAAGCTTAAAATTTATGATTTTGCTAGCAAGACATTAAATAATCACATCATTACATTGTTAGAATAAGCACAAGGCGCTTTATTTGATTTGCGTTACACCTTCACGCCTAGACGCGCACCTTAACTACACTAAATCTGTATCTTTGAAACACTGAGAGAAAGTACTTTGTTACAAAAATTTTCTGTTTTTTATTTGAACTAGTTTTCCTACACGTGCATTTCATGTGAATTATTTGTAACACATGATGTCATAATTATAATGATAAAAATAATAACTTTGTGAATATGATTTCATATTCAATTAATTAATATTTGAAGTATAAGAACATTTTATATATGTAAATAAAAAAAAAGATGGATTTTCATAAAAATTACTAAAACAATATTTCCTTATAGAAGACAAATATATAATAAGTTATTATTAACAATGGTTAAAAAACCGGACCGATTGAACCGAAAAACTGGTGGCCTGTCCAGTTCGGTGCATGTCAAAGAACCAGATTTTTCCAAACCGGTTGAACCGGTAAAAATCCGGAAAAAAATAGGTTTTACACTTATTTTTTTAATTTTTTAAATTTATTGTATGTGATGATATTTGAACCTTTAACCTCTTGAATCAATATTAAAGATCATATCATTTAGTCAAATACATATTTTTATTAAATATTTACTATATTTAATACTTATTTAATATTAAAAGTGATGCGGGAGCATAGACTTAGGATTATTTTACTATGCTTATTTTATTTAGTTATTGCCTATCTTATTTAGTTATTATATTTAAGTAGAAGTCTTATGCTTTTAAGTATTTATTTAGGTCATGTGATACGCATGTGACTTTTAATAATTAGGGTTATTATAAATACCCTAACTTAGGGTAGCTGCCGATTAGACTATTATTGTTATTTTCTGAGTTTTAACTCTTTCAAATAAAGGTTTAGCAGATTTGAACCTAAACCTAGTGTTCTGTTCGATCAAACAGCCTACTTTTCTTAGTTTGTTTACTGTTCTAGATCTTACCCTGCATCAAATTGGTAACAGAGCTTAACAAGATCCTTGTTTTGTGTCGAGATTCACCATCAACCATGGTTGGACATGGTAGAGGCCGTGCCAGGGGAAATCAAGGGCAGCAAACAGAATTGAATGAGATGTGGCGTATGATTGACGAATTGTCGCGGGCTGTACAAGCCTTACAACGACAGGGACATGTGGGAGCCCGAATGGAGATTCCGAAAGGTGACCACGACCCTTTTGACATGTCGAAAGGTGGTCTTGAGGATGAACTTGAGGAGGGAGGCAAGGAATTGCCGGATCCTATTTATGATGAATATAATGACGAGGGTGATGATGTTGATATCTATCAAGCATGTCCTCCAAGCATGGAATTAGGATAGTAATTTTGTTTATGGCATTAGGATAGTAATTTGATGCAGGGTAGGATCTAGAACAGTAAACAAACTAAGAAAAGTAGGTTGTTTGATCGAATAGGACACTAGGTTTAGGTTCAAATCTGCTAAACCTTTATTTGAAAGAGTTAAAACTCTGAAAATATCAATAACAATCTAATCGGCAGCTACCCTAAGTTAGGGTATTTATAATAACCCTAATTATTTATAATAACCCTAAGTTAGGGTATTTCTGTGATAAGACTCATAATGGAGCTGAAATTCCTTATGAACCTCCTATAAAATGAAGCTAACCCATGGAAACTCCTCACTTCTTTGGCTGACTGTGGTGCTGGCCAGTCTTGAATTGTTAGGACCTTTCCCAGATCTGGTTTCAGCCCTTCGGCAGAAACAATGAACCCCAAAAACACCACTTCTGTTTGTAAAAATGAGCACTTCTTCAAGTTTACAAAAAGCTTCTCTTTTTGTAGGACTTCCAAAACTTGGCGCAAATGCACTAAGTGCTCTTTTTCACTTTGACTGTAAATCAGAATATCGTCAAAATAAACGACAATAAAACGAGTCAGAAAAGGCTTGAGTACCTCAGTCATGATGCGCATGAATGTGCTAGGAGCATTTGACAAACCGAAAGGCATTACTAGCCATTCATATAAGCCATCTGGGGTCTTGAAAGCAGTCTTCCACTCGTCTCCTTCCCTCAATCTGATTTGATGATATCCACTTCTCAAGTCAATCATAGAAAATACCTTAGAACCTGCCAATTGATCGAGCATGTCCTCCAATCGTGGGATTGGAAACCTGTACTTGACTGTGATTTTGTTTATGGCTCGACTGTCCACACACATCCTCCAAGAACCATCTTTTTTAGGGGCTAGCAAGGCCGGACAAGCACAAGGACTTTTGCTCTCTCGCACTAGCCCTTTTTCCATCAACTCTTCAACCTGTTTTTGCATCTCAAGCCGTTGTGCAGGCGGTATTCTGTATGCTGGCAGATTCGGTAGAGAAGCTCCCGGTACTAAATCCATGGCATGTTGAATACTCCTCATTGGTGGTAGGCCTTGTGGCAAGGTATCACCTACCAAATCAGCAAACTCCTCTAGTAATCTTTGAACTGCCATAGGTTGTTCCTTGCTGTCCCCATCACTGCCAACACAATTAGTAACCTTGCTGATAACAGCGAACATCACTCCTGCTTCCCTTCCTTCATCCTCCAACTCTTCAGCTGTTAGAAACCCATTCAACTTGCTAGTGTTGGGTGTCGCAACTTCTCTATGAGGATGTAGAGTGTACTTTTCACCCGCTCTATGGAAGGAATTAGGGTGATGATGTGGATAAGAGTTTCGAACCCGAGACCTCTTGCTCTTATACCAATTGATGCAGGGCAATCTACCACTTGTACCAAAAGCTATAGCTGATGGGAGGAGGCAAATTAATCCCTTTACCCTTAGCCCAGGGTTCCAATCAATCGGGGCGGGACCCACATCAACATGGGGTGATGGATACACACTTAGGATGCTCCTGCATCACAAGGGTGATGATGTGGATATCTATTCAGCACAAGGAGAATCATTGATAGTTAGGAGGGCGCTGGCAACAACATTTGAAACTAGCAAATTGAATGGGTTTCGAACAGTTGAAAAGTTTGAGGATAAAGGCAAGGAAGCAGGGGTGATGTTCGCTGTTATCAGCAAGGTTACAAATAGTGTTGGCTGTGATGGGGACCTCATAGAACAACCTGTTGCAGTTCAAAGGTTGTTAGACAAGTTTGCTAAATTGGTTGGTGAAACCTTGCCACAAGACTTACCACCAATGAGGAGCATTCAACATGCCATAAACAAAATTACTATCCTAATTCCATGCTTGGAGGACATGCTTGATCACTTGGCAGGTTCTAAGATATTTACAAGACCACGTTGGAAACAAAAATTTAGAGCTAGAGTTCCTCGACATGCCATCATTAAGGCGTTAGCTGGTGAGGAGATATCAAAACTTGAGGATTTAATCTATGTTCTATCTAAGCTGTCTTGGGGTGCTCGGGCGCCTTTAGAATATAAAAGCTACATGGATCGTCATCGGAGAAAGTCTGTCTTGGGCACGGTTGATCGCCATGAATGGTATGCAACCCCGCAGATATACACTCGTGATGACAACTCAAGTTTATGGACAGCAAAGCCAGCCTTTCAACCAGAGTCCATGCTGCCATCATCTAGTGTTAATGGCGAGGCTACTCATATGGAACACATACATCAAGATAACCACCAAGAGTTGACTGATGGTTTCACTAGTACGGAAACCAGTTGTGAGCATGCTTCTGCGGGATTACATTCTCAGGATGAGAAAGGAATTCGGACATGGGAATATTGATCTTGAAGTTTATGCAGAAGTAACCAAAGCTTATTCAACAGATTTAGCTATCTTTTAACCTGGGGAGATTGATGCGGGAGCATAGACTTAGGATTATTTTACTATGCTTATTTTATTTAGTTATCACCTATCTTATTTAGTTATTATATTTAAGTAGAAGTCTTATGCTTTTAAGTATTTATTTAGGTCATGTGATAGGCATGTGACTTTTAATAATTAGGGTTATTATAAATACCCTAACTTAGGGTAGCTGCCGATTAGACTATTATTGTTATTTTCTGAGATTTAACTCTTTCAAATAAAGGTTTAGCAGATTTGACCTAAACCTAGTGTCCTATTCGATCAAACAGCCTACTTTTCTTAGTTTGTTTACTGTTCTAGATCTTACCCTGCATCAAAAAGTACTTATTTAATATTTTAAAATTTTTTTAATACAATCGGCCAGTTCAACCGGTCCAACTGGTTGAATCACAGGTCTCACCAGTTCGACTTCTGATCCGGTTTTTTCAACATTGATTATTAATAACTAATTGAAATTTAGTTAACACTCTGGTTGGTTGATACTTTTTCATTTTCATTTTTTATTATTTTTGCAAAAAATAACAAAGAAAGAAAATAGAAAAAGTATCAACCGAAAGAAAGCTTAATAAATTTTGAGATTATAGAAGTAAAAAAAAAAAAATTACACATGAATTTTGACATATATCCTTTTTAGTAACCAATAATTACTTAGCTAGTTACACTTGTAGAAAATGATATAAGCTAAATTTGTTCATTTAAGACACACAATCAATTAATTATTGAAAATTATAAAGATTGCAACCTAATTTTTAGCACTAATTAAATAATATTAATTTATAAGCCTATTCTAAAAAAAAAATACTAAGCAATTAAGAAATAAAAAAAAATGAAACTCACTTTGACTTAGTATTAGATATTCACGCACAATTAATTGTAATTGGTAGAATATTATTTTACTTACCAACAAATTACAATATCATAAGTTATTGTCTTAATATAATAATCACTCAAGTTCATTTATGCATCTATAAGTGATTTACTAAATAATTTTTAATATCAAATCTTGATCCCTTAAAAAGCCACTTAATATACAAATTATACTCATTGTAACATATAAAAATATATTACAATAAAAGTAAGCATAATACACTTGAATTTAAGGGTATACTTAATTTTTCTTAAATCAAATGGATGTTTTTATATAGTTTTTAAAGATTGAAAAACTTTTTAACGGATAAATTTATTTTTCATTATTATTGTTTATTTAAACGCAAAGATAATAACATTAGATATTAGTTTCCTTCATACATTAAACCGCTAAAACAAAAAATTCTTGTTTGAAAAGCCACGGGGCATTATCAATTTTATATCCAATAAAATTCATGAATCCACCTTAAACAATTTATCATAACAACTTAAGCTCCTAATTGGATTATTTTCTCGAGTTTACTAGTCAAAAGAATGCATTATCAATTTTCATATCCAATAATATCTATAAAACCCACCTCAATCAATTTATCAAAATAACTTGCCATTAATAGAATTTTTTTCTCTCAAGTTTACCAATCAAAGTGAATGAAGAGTTTCACCAAAATAATGGATAAGCCAAATATATTAATTCTACCACCAACTTTTTCTTCTATTAGCATTTTTTGTTTAGCTCCAATATATATATAAAGTCAACTAAATGTTTTATGTATTCTATTTATTAAAAATAACTTACTTATATAATAATAATAATAATAATAATAATAATATATGTAGTTCACAATTCTTCTTGTTACCATTAAAAACAAAAGAACTATTCCTATTCATGTTTGTCAAGACGAAGATCTTGTCATATTATGATATTTATATCAGATTTAAACCAATGAATTGGAACGAATCAACTACCCCTTTCCTCTCCCATCTTGCAGGGAGGAATGATATATGTTTATTTTCAATTCTACCATATGGATTGTCTTTCAATACCATAATACTTATATTTAAAATTATATTTATTTAATCTTTTTGGTAAAAAAAAGTTAATCCTAGATGGAGAAAAATTTATTGTTATATAATTAAACTAAAATCATCGTAAAATCCAACTTATTTAACTCCTAAAAATTTTTAAATTTATATTTTTCCTCATGTATTCATTTACCTTATAATTTTAATTCTTATTTATTTTAGAAGTTCATCTAAATTAAAATTCAAATCACTTCAAACTGAGTGAGATGCCTAATTGAATTCAACTTCATGATTAAATTAACCCAAAAATCTTCACTACAAACTAATATGATTTACTATTTCAAAACTTGTAAGCACATGGGGGTATATTGGCACATAATCTGCGTACCCATGTCTAAAAATAATCAAAGTCTAAAAAATTTGTTCTATAATCAATTTTTTAATTGTTTATAATTATTTTGTCTTTTTTGTTAGAAGCATTTGAATATACAATTTAATCATATTTAATTATTTTATTTTGCAAATCTTCATTCTTATTTATTAAGAACAATTTTCTTTAATAAAGAGTTCAAGGTTAAAAAGGAAATAGATATACAAAAATGAGTCAATAATTAATTTAAAAGAAAACTATCAATTAAGGAAAGTTTACTTTAATAATTAATGACTTAAATATATTTATAAAGAAATAAATAAAAATTAGTCAATATTTTAATTTAATAAAAGATCAGTAAGAATAAAATAGTTAATTTAAAAAATTATTAAAGGTATATATTTCGTTCACTATTTGAACTTTTTGAGTTCGTCCTTTTATATAAAGTAAGTACAGATAAAGATATAGATAGATAGTATAGATAGTCATGATTTTACTTTCTTTTTCCTCATTATTGCCAATGTCGTAATTGAGGGATAGAACAGTTAAAAAGTTTTGCTTCATGAAAATCCTAACGTACGTTCTAGTCATGTCCAAATTCAACTGTAGGTTTGAGAAGTTAGACTCCATTTGTATGTCTGAAACAATAGGACAGAACTTTGTTAAGATTAAAAAAAATAAAAAAATATATATATATTTGGATAGTCAAAATTCTAATTTCTTTTTCCCCGAATAATTCCAAGGTCCCAATTGGGAAATTGAATATCTACAATTTGCTTCATGAAATCCTCATATAGATTCTCTAGCAATGTGCAACAACTAAGAAGAACCATAAAATGGAAGTGATTGACATTGGACCTTCTAGCGATCTTGTGATCCAAACAAGAAAACAGTATAATAAACTGAATATAAGGGAGAAAAGAGAATTATCCAAATAATTTTTCCCCTCAAATAACGGAGAAGCAGCAGGTACATAATTCAGGGAAGAAAAACATCACCTGGTAGTTATTGTATAACGTTGCTCTGAACTCTCTCCAGTTTGTGTTTGCATGATGGGACTTCTGAGAAGCAGCATCATCAGATTTATTGTTGTCCGAAGAATTATTTCTTCTTGAACTGTCTCGATCAGGAATAGGTTGATCACCATTTCCTGGATAATTTATCACAAACATTCCAAAACTATGTTAAATTCAAGTTGTGGGAACTCCGAAATGCCAATTTAAGTATCAGTATCTTACACCAAGTAATAGCAAGAAGAATCAAGGAAACAAAAGTTAGAGAAATAGAGAGGGACCAAAGGATAATATAAGGCTGAAAACAAGGAAAAAGTTTAGAGCACCAAAGAAACAAAAAACGATGCTACCCTGAATTCCTAAAAACCCCTATCATAAACTATGTTCTCAGAAGTTGCTGTAAAAGCGTCCACCAAATCTCAATGAATTTTATCTAGTTGGTTGTGAGTTTTTATTTTATTTTCATTTATCGCATTAAATCTCTTTGCACTAACATTTTTCTCTTTTACCATTTTCATGAACTTTTGCTTATTTTAGATATGGAGAAAGAAGGGAAAACAAAAAGAATAGATACACTAACTTTCTACATGATGCAATAAAGAGATAGTGACATTAGATCATCAAGAAAAGCAAGTCCCCAATGTCTACTTTAAAATAAAACTACTATGCAAGAATGCATTTAATATTTAGGACAGTCTTGTGGACTGGATCAACCTTGATGTTGAAACACAAACAGAATGTATCAGAAAAACAGCTTGGAGAAGCATTTGGTTCAAAAATAAGAAGAGGAGCTTCCCTAGTAGTTTTCCTATGAGGTGTCAATCACTTCACAACCAACCAATTGGAGGTATAGAGATCCAAGATGACAACAGTCTTTAATTTGCAAAGATCATACAAGCAAGGGAAATAAACTTTAAAAGTCCATTGTGTATCAAAAGTAATTTCTCAAAAATCATTTCATCAGATCCCACTATGTGATAAAAAGTGAAAGGAGAAAAACGAATTTTGAAATAATAATAATAATACAAGATGTAATAAGGAAATATACTTTTCACACGAATGAAAATAAGAAGCCACCCAATATTTCATGACCAGAATCCATCGAATGATCTCCGCCTTTTGACAAAATGCAAGAAACTTTCTGCCCAGAATCTTTGCAAGACAGCAAGTAGTGAATGCTAGCCCATGGTTAATGAAATCCAAACACTAACACTGTGTTTGGAAGAAGGGAAAGAGGAAGGAAGGAAAAACTACTTTCTTTCCATCCTTTCCTTCGTTTGGTAGGAGAGAAATAAAAGAAGGAAAGAAAAATGAGTGGATTTTCACCTTTCCTTTCCTTCTAAATTCCATCCTTCAAAATGTGGGAGGAAAACACTCGTTCAACTAAAATTAACAATTTTATTTACAACTTTAATACTAACCTCTTTCTTTCCCTCTATTTTCCATCCTTCATAACAAACACAATGAAGGAAAAATAACTTTCCTTCCTCGACTTTTTCCCTTCCTTCCTACCAAACTTAGTGTAATTTCCTTCCTTCCTACCAAACACAGTGCAAGAGAAAAAGCAGATGCTATCCATTTGTTAACTACTTGCCTTTCTTAAAAAAGTGAAACAACAAACAATCAAGCTACATTGAAAGGTACAATATAGACCAATAATCAGTACCAAAACTGCAATCCAAGCTCGAATAAGAAAAGACTCCAACATTTAGACTAAATAACTTAAAATTTAATACAATAGACCAGAGGCAACAATAAATATCTCATAGAACAAATTGAAATCCCAATAAACAAAATCAATTTCACAGTTAAAACTAGTACATCAAATCACTAATCTTTGTGAGTTTACCATTGTTTCTATTCATTTCAAAACTAACACCTTACTCTTCAATTAAATGGTCAGTCACTGTCCCTTAATGTTCAAAATTAATCCCAATATTTGTAACAATCATCCTTAAACACGTCTCAGTAACAACAATTAGCTTCAAAAACCCACAGATATAAACTACAAATTATACATAAAACTTATGACTGAAAAAAGAAAAAAAAAATCAAAAGCTGTGATTTTTTATCCAAAATTTGTATAAGAACAAAGGGAAAAAAAGGCATACCAGAAGAAGAGGAAGAGGAAGAGGAATTATCGTGATTATTCTTCTTAGCCATAGCTTTAACGGTGAAAGAACGATTGGCAGACGAAGAAAGGCATCGCCTTGAAACCCAGATCTCAAAGACTCCGAATTTCCCAATCTTCCAGGAATTGGGTCTTTGAGGAATCGAATTCCTCTTCAACAACAAAGAAGCAGCAGGAGCAGGATTCCCAGTGTTTGGGTTCTTCACGTGGACAGCCCATAGATCCATTTTTCCCGAGGAAGAAATCAGCCACTTGATTCTTTTTCTTTTCCTTTTTCCTGCTCAGAGGAAAAACAGTTCCCTTTGCAAGAAAAAAGAAACGATGATGAGCGAAAACCTGAAAATAGACACAATACAGCTTGGGAAATCAAAATCACTCTTTGGCTTTGGCAATGGGAGAGAGAGAGAGAGAGAGAGAGAGAGAGAGAGAATATGCTTTGTTTTAACCGAATTGTTTTTTTTGGAAATACAAAATGGGGTCGACTAACTAAAATATTTATTCGTTGGTTCACGACAAAAACATAATTAATGATTAGGAAATCTTTATACTTAAAAATTAAAATTCATAAAAGAAAAATAAAAGGGAGAATTTGAAAAACCTCCATTCACAGTAAAATAATTGGTCAAGAGTCTAATGGTGTAAAATAATTTGTAAAAGAGAAATGAAAATTTAAAAAATTATTATTAAGAAAATTGTAAAGATTGAAATACCCTTAATGAAACATTAAGAGTTAAAAAGGAAAAAACCTTTCCCTTTCCCTCAAACCCTTTCTGTCTCTTTTTTTATCGTTTATTTTCTTCTTCTTCTTCTTTGTATCTAGGGATTTCTTCTACAGTGGTTTTGTAAATATGGAGAGATCCGATGGATAATTTCCAAAAACTTCTCTCTCACTTCTTTAGGTTTCTTTTTTCTTTGCTCATTTCCATCTTCAATTCTTTCATTTGTTTATTTTCTTTTTCGATTTCCCCCTTTACTTAATAGCTTGTTTTTATGATACAATTGTTTACTCGTACTGCAGAAAATAGCAAAATAGAAAAAGATAATGGCTAGCGAGGAAGAGGGCGCGATGAAGGAATCCTTGGATCTAATAAGGCTCAGCCTTGACAAGCGTATTTACGTCAAGCTCCATTCTAACCGTGAGCTCCATGGCAAGCTCCATGTACGTTTAACTTTTTATACTTGCCAATATAATTGCCCATAATGTTCAGAAGCTTGTAGTTCTTTTGCTTGTAGCTCTAATTTAGAGTATGAGTATTATTTGTTTTGAAAGCTAATATATGAATTAGAGATAATAGGTGAGTTTGATAAGTTTTGGCTGTAGTGATCATTAGTAACTTAAGAGCTCTGATGTTGGTAAAGTTAAACCCCATATTTTCCATGAAGAATGCTTGCATTTGTTTTGTTAGGTGTTAGCATTTACAAAGTTGTTTAACTTTTCATTTGAATTACAAAGTTGTTCAACTTTTCATTGAAACTTGTTTCTAATTTCATTAGAAGTGTAGATGTTTAATAATTGTTATGCAGATTTTTTTGATATTCTGATACTTGAAGAAAATGGTTATAACTCTAAATATAGATGATTATGAGGGATTATGGATTGGTTTGGATCTCTCTATAGTAAATTTGTAAAAGTTATTTATTTATTATACATATTTTGTATGAATCATTATATTTTTACTAACTAGTTCATTTTAAGGAGGGGGAATATATAAGAACTTAAAACATTATATTTTTACTAACTAGTTCATTTACTATACACAGGTTTAGTTGATTTCTCTAATCTGAAGAATTATTAGATTTCATTTGTCAAGTTCTTTGCCATGTGCAAAGTATATAAAAGCTAAACTGTATTTACAATTTGTAGACACCTAATTTTGTCCGGACCCCTAAACCAGGTACATTTTCTTCCTAAATTGATATTTCAGAATGCTAAAAGGTTTTTCTCATCCTGCAGGTGGTACTCTGAGGCTTAGTCTAAGAAAGCAGACACAAAAAGTCAAACTCAAAAAATGTCACCTCGGAAAAAGTCAACCAGAAAAGTCAACAACTAAAAAAGTCAACCCATTTTCAAAATCAAGATTTGAGGTTCAATTGAAAAACGGTGAAAGAATTTTGATAATCCGAGGTCTACATTGAAAGATATGGAGTTCGAAAGTTGGGTTACTAGATTTAGTAAAAAGGAAACCCTAATTCGGGAAATTTGGGGAAAGGTGCTTAAACGATCAAATTGGTCGGAATTAAAGGTCTCAAATGAAAGATAAGCACTGACTACGGGTAATGGAGAAGCCATTTGGAAGAAAAACTGATAGAAAAGTCAATTCGAAAGAAAACCGAGAATTAGGGTTTTTTTGGTGGATTTCGGTGAAATTTGGAAAAATTGCAAAAATGGCCCAATTCGGAAGATCTAAAGCCCTTAATTGATGAGAAATGATTAAACAATGATATCCCAAGGCTCAATTTGAAGAAAATCTGAAAATCGGACTTGTTTTGAGCAAAACCGGGTTTCGAAGGTAAAAGGGCAAAATTGGAAAATATGGGCAAATTTGGAAATGAACTCCAAAAATTCTGAAAATTTGAAAATCTCATTTTTAAATTATTTGGAAGATATTGGAAAAAGAAAATCTTGATTCGGAGTTCGTTTGCAAAATGGCCAAATACCGGGTCCCCTATGCAGTAATTCAAGCAGATAAATCTCGGAAAAATAGTAAATGAGCTCCAAAAATTATGAAAACTTTCAGATCACATTTTTAAATTATTTGGAAGATATTGGTGAAGAAAAATATGGATTCGGAGCTCGTTTAAAAAATGGTAAAGTTCGGGTGCATAAAAGGGGTAATTTCGGAAATAAATCTGAAATAAATAGCAAATGGACTCGGAAAATTTTGAAAACTTCCAAAATTTAATTTTTTATTATTTCGGAAGTATTGAAAAAAGAAAATTCGAATTTGGAGTCCGTTTTCTATTTATTTAAGTTCGGGGGGCAAAAAGATCATTTCACCAAGGAAACCAAAAAGGGCAAATTGGTAATTGAGAAAAATATGAAAGATGAAGGAATTGCTGGGATTTTTTCTTCCCTTGGTCAGCCAACATAGAGGAGAAGAAGGAAGCTTGAGCAATTTAATTCCCTAGTCACTATCATGCCACATGCTATAACTAACACCTTGCAAATGGTCCCCCCTCAATCCAATGGCTTAGGTGCCTTGTAGGAAAGTTGAATGCACCATCCAATGGCCAAGTTTAAATGTCAAAATGACATTTTTATTTGTCATAAAAGAACCCTCATATAATGGTCAAGAATGAAAGAAAAAAGATGAGCACAATTCATCCAAGGGTGAGCATCAATTCGTTTGAGCAAGGGAGTGCATGAGATTATCCCTTTTCATCCAATGGCTTAGGCCATCTACAAGGGCTGAGTACACATGTTGAGGGCTGGATTTAATCTACAAGATATCATTTTTATGTTGGCTTCATCCAATGACCAAGAATGGTAGAGCACAACTCATCCAAGGGTAGGCATTCAAGAGAGGCAAGCAAGTGAGTGCATGGGATTGGTCATCTTTTGCATCTAATGGCTAAGGTTAATACAAGGGCTGAGTACACATCTTAAGGGCTGCAATCAATTGGCAAGATGAAATTTTTATGTTGTCATCAAAATATCTACATCTAATGGCCAAGATTGGAGGAGAAAAAGTGCAATTCTCATCCAATGGTTAAGGAGGGATTCGGCCAAGGCTAAAGGGACAGGGGGAGTTTCATTTTTTCAAGGGTTTTGGCTGGAAAACAGTAGCTAATTTGGCAAGAAAAAAAGGTTTTGAAAGAAATAAAAAAAAAGGGTTTTCATTAGAGAGTTTGAAGGTAGTCTTCTCTACCAAGTTCTAGTCTAGCTTTCTTCTTCATTTTCATGGTGTTTTCTTGGTTTTTCTATCATGTTTTCCTACAACATTTTTCTTAGAAATAAAGTTTTTTTAATGTTTATTCATGTTTTCATCTTCTTCTTCTTCTTTTAAATGGTGGAAACAAGTTTTTTCTTAGAGTTTCATGCCATGGTCGAATGGCTCATTTTTTTTGCCTTTTTTTTTTTTTTTCCTTTTTTCTTCCTTGCATGTTGTTGTGAAAAAATGATTTATACAAGTTTCTTAAAGTATTCTAAGGTTCTGATTTTTACAAAATATGAAGCAAAAAAAGGTTGAAATGGCTACATGATCTTGGCTAGACCAAGTGATTATGGTTTGGTGAAAGGCTATGCCCATTTAATACCATCCATGAAGCTTACCTTATTTTCTGTTTTACATGGTTTATTTTCTGTTTTGATGAGATGGAAAGGCTTCATGATCTTGGCAAGACCAAGTGATTATGGTTTGGTAAGAAGCTATGCCCACTTGATACCATCCATGGGGCTTAACTTTCCTTGTTCTACTTACTAGTTTTGCTTATAATTTCTACATGTCTATGTTAAATTTTGTGTATATAGTTTCCTTACATTATTTTCTATGTTATATGTGTTATATTTCATTTCCATGCTTGATATTGCATCCTTGCATATTCGGCCATTGTTGTTCATAAATCCATGTTGTGCATTTTTTTCTTTTCATGTACCATGTACTACATGTTTGCATTCTCATAGTTTCATTTTCATGCATATTCGGCCAATCCATTTTGTATGCCTTGTATGTATATTTTTCTTTTGCTTCTTAGCTTGTTTACATCTCCATGTCATGAACTTGCATATTCTGATTTTAGTATGTCTTGTGCTTATGAAAATGCTATGATAAAAATGCCATCATATTGATCCATGCATATTTGGCCATTCCATCTTGTATGCCTTGCATGTGCATTTTTCTTTTGTTTCGTAACTTGTTTGCATTTCCATTTCTATGTCATGTGCATTTTGATTTTGGTATGTTATATGTTATATAAAATGCCATGACATTATGCATTTTAATATGGTTTGTCATGTATTTATGTCATTTACTAAATAGGATTGCATTAGAGTCTCATGTGATCATTTGGCCTCTTCATGCATCCCTTGCCTTGTCATGCATTTGCATATTGTTTAGGTAACATGCTTTGCATTATCATATCTTGAAATTGTGTATTAGCTACTGTTTGTTCCAGCATTGACATTAATTTCATGAATCATTATATGTTCATAGTATTGCTATGCATGCTCACTACATTTTAGGTCTAGGCCATATTGGTATTGCCATGCATATTGAGTCTTAAATCACATTGGTATTGTCATGCATTAATATGCTATTTAGGTCTTAGGTCACATTCATTTTCATGCATATTTATAACATATTAGGTCCTAGTCACATTTACACCATCAAGCATTGCATGCATATAGAGTTAGGATAGCATTTATTGCCATGCAAATTCATGCTAGGCATTTAGGTTGCCATGAATTGTCATGCATTTCCTTTACCATTTAGACCTTTAGACCATGCATTTTATACATTTCATTTGTTGTATGTTCATGCATTCTATGTCATTGCCACTTGATTTGTGACTTAGGCCAATTAATGGCTCAAAGTCATGCTCTATAGAGCATACTTGTGGAAAATTAAGGAATTGTCAAATTGATCATTCTACCTTTGTGATTTTTTTTACTTAGCCAATTTTGTCCAAGGTTTTTAAAATGTTTAGCTACTGTCCTTAGGTCTTAAGGATGATTTCCAACAATTTCCACTTTGATTTTTGAATGAATTTATCAAAGGCAAAAAATGTGTTTTGACAAACAGTTTTTTTTCACCTAGTACTCGAACATCTCCAATTTTTATGGGTAGTCATCTTTAATAAGAAAATTAAGCCAATTTTTTCTCGTGTATATTTGCATGTTCTAAGTCTCCAGTATTTCTTTTAGAATTTTTAGAATTTTTAAAAATAGGCTAAAAAATCGTGTGGCAAAATAGGATAGTAGAGGCAGATTTGAAATCAAAAGAGGAATAAGGTTTGAATTTGGCTAAGGCATTTAGAGGAGGTTTGGTAGAAGTTTTAGCTACTGTATTAGGATAGTTTCTAAGCCTTTTTAAACTTTGAAAATGATTTTATAAATCTCGGGTTAATGGTAGTTAAGTCCGGGATTTTAAACTTAGGAAATTAGAGCCATTTTAAAAGGGTTTGGTAAGGGTTTTAATTTTTATTCAAATCTTTCTTCTAAAACAATCACAAAGTTTCGTTTTTTTAGAAAATCTAATTTGACATATTTTCCTAAGGTAGCCGGATATCTTTTTAGATATACGAATTTCTCTAATTAAAGGAAAAAATACATTTTTCATGCATTGCATTTTCCATGTTCATGCATTTTATTTAAATGAGTGATTTTTGCTATGATATTTTCCATGATATTGTTATTATTTTAATTCATATTTTATGATCTTATATTTGTTTGCCATATGATTTTTAATGTTTCATGATATCCTGTGCTTTTTATTTAGTTATTTTTGTCACAATGTTTAGCATATACTATGTTCATGCATTATTATTTTTATTAGTATTTTCATGCATATTATTATATGTTAGCATTATTTTAATTCCATGTCATTTCTTGTCATTTAGATCATATTCCATGTCATTTAGGTTATTACATTTATAACATGCCATGTCATTTAAAATATGCCATATCATTTAGAATTGCCATGTCATTTAAATCATTGTATCTCATTTAGAATATACCATGATACTTAGGATTTTTTTTTTTCATTTTACCTAGAATATACTATGTCATTTGAATTGTGTCATATCATTTAGGATACATTAAATTATATGGATTTGCCATGTCATTTTATTATGTCATACATGTTCATGTTCATATTTTTAAAATATTTTGAAAAAGATAATGATTTTCAATAAAAAATAAAGGTATTCCCGAGTTAAAATAATTCATGAGTTCTCCACCGGGTTTGCTAGAGGGAATATCATCAATTATCATTAATAAAGGAATATATTTCTTTCAAAAAACGAGAATGATTCAGAAAGTTTTCCAAATGAATAAAAATTTCTAAATTTTGCTGATTTTGTCGATGAATATAGGAAAATTTTGAATTAATAAATTTCGGATCATTTTCAATTAAAAATGGAATTATTTTTCTTAAAATTGGGAATTAACTTGAAATACTAAATTAAAAACCAAATTTTTATCGAGACTTGAGATAACACACGATTAATAAGGTACTGGTTTATACGGGCGTTGCGGGGGTTCTAATCCTTCCCCGCATGTAACCGACTCCCGAACCCGCTTCTTTGATTTCTCTGGTTTATAACGCAGACTTGAATTTGGTTTTAAAAAATGTTTTAATTAATTTTAAAATGTTTTACAAAACCGGTTTTAATAGGTGGCCAATCACACCTAGCTAAAAAAAGATTGGTGGCGACTCCATGTCTTTTTACGAGGCCGTTTCCATACCCTCGACCTTTTATTATTTCTAGAGGAATTAAGTCGTCTTTTCCTCCACTTCTGTTTCCCTTCACTCGAACGGTTCCCCGCTATCCGGGATCACGTATCGACACTTTCGTTTTTCTAGAGGAATTAAGTCGATTTTTCCTCGTTTTTTTTTAAAATGTCACCCCTAAGGAAAATGAATAATAAAGTCTTGCGATGAGACGTTGTTATTGTCGTATTTTATTTTTTAGGTTGCGACACAATTAACTACAAATAAATTTACAATTTGCTTGAAATATATGTACATAAGTAAAACTAAAAAAAAAGTTAATTTTGTATACTTAAAGATTATGGTAAGAATGAAGGATTAGACATGATCTTATTTTATTGTTGCTGCAACTAGATTCTTGTAGTAGATTCTTTTAGAAGGAAAAATTACATATATCTAAAAAAAAGTTTAATAGATATATTTATGATAGGAGCATAGTGGACATATAGTTCTAATAGTATGTACATATCTGACAATTATTTTGTACATATCACAAAACTAATATGTGCATATAAGAATTATATTATGCGTACATAAAAGTGACATCTCCTATACATTAAAAATCCAAGCCAATAGTTCCACAAAATACATGATCAAGCTTACAACTTTCATTTTTGCTGCTGCACTATAGTGACATTTTTGCTGTCTAACGTATTTTCACTCGTTTTTCTTTGCTTTCCTTTTTGAATCAAAAACCTTTTTTTCCTCACTCATCATCATACTCTAATTCGTTCTGATTCTTTTTTGTCTACTTTTTTCCTTTTTAATTAGAGAAGCTGACTTTTTGGGATATTTGGTGTGTAGCTAATCAAAGTTTGAGCTTCTAAAATGCAAAATTCTGATCAAGAAAAGCAAGATCAAAGGTAAATATAGTATTGTATTTCTTTCTTTTTAGATTTTTGATGCTTTTAGTTAGTTTTTTTTTTCCGGTGTTCTTAAAGAGTTTTAGCTCATGGGTTCTTTTTCTTTTTCCTTATTTTTTGGTAAGGTATGAACTTTTTTATATTTTAAAATTTCATTCAATTTCCAAACATAATAAGTTCTACCAGATAAATTACCTATTTAAAGAAAATTTAACATTCATATAGAAGAAAAGCTGTGTTTATTTTTTATTGATCTTAAAACACCCATCATATCTTATATATAACCAATTAAGAAAATTATTTGTCATTGTTTCAGGGGTATTCACCATTGGGTTCCAAAACTTAATCTGATTCAGTGTCAAAAGATTTCAAAGAGATCTGGTGCAAGATTGTCTGCTGTTTTTTTTTCCTTAGAGCAGTTCACAGGAACCGTTCAAAATTCCTAGCATGAGATATTTCGTTCCAACGCAGATCTCAAAGTTTGTTCCTTTGTCCTCTTGTATTATCTGAAGCTTGTATTTGGGCGGGGGGTAATATTTGCTTGGTTTAAATTGGGTTTGGGTTCGTTTAATTAATTAATTTATTGTTTATTTTCCATATAGATATGCTTTGATTGAAAAAATTGGGTAAATTCTCTAGAAAACTATTGGATTGGATGAGGTTGTACTTTGCCTATTAGTAGTTATTATAAAAGGAAAATATAGAGCTTATTAAAGTATTTTGAGTGTTTGTTTTTAAGGAAGTTTGGGGTTATACTAGATGTGCCTATCATCTGCATGTCTTTTTGAGAAGAACATGTTTGTAATTTATGACATAAAAAAGATACAGTTGGGTGTTTTTTGTTAGCTTTGAGGAAACAATTTTAGTTGTAGTTTCCGAATTGATAAGAGGTGTACCATTAGCATTCTTATACGGAATTTTTTTTTTTTGAATTACCTCTGAAATTATGGGATTTTGCCATGCCATTTCACTAAGGAGATTGAAGTCTCTTGTATTCTTATGAGTACTCATGTCCAATGTTAGTCTTTTCATACATGATTAGACTATGGTCAAGCTTTCATTTCTCTTAGTTGCCTTCATTTATCAGCTTGACTTGAAAAACCAATGATGGGATAATTGATGAATATGTTATTCTTAATTTTATTGTGGAACTTAGTTAATTTTAGGTTTTGGAAACACATAAGATCTTAATTGACTGGAATTTAGAAAGAATTTGTCACTGATATGAAAATGTACATATACTTTTGCTGAATGTACATATAATTATGCTACATGTACATATTGTTATACTTCTATGTACATATAAGTGGGCCTATTTTCTTGAAACGTTTTTTTAGTAAAGCTGTAATTTTAGAGTAGTTTTAGACGATTCTAGGGTTATATATTTACCAGTCTTATCAATTTGTTAGTTTTTAGTTGTTTGTGTAGTTGATATTCTTTGCTTTTAGAAAATGTACATGTTAGAAGCTATGTGATTTTCTCTTATTTTTTTCCTCTTTTTGCTTTTCCTAGTTCAAAACTGATGATTTTACTATAGGAAATTGCTCTTGGAAAAACAATTTTCTCTTATATTCTTTTATTTGTACATAGAGTTAGTAGGACATGAATAGGAAAACAAAATTCTCTCTTTCTACAGTATGGCGGTGTTATTGGAGCTTTCAATTGCCAAAGAGCCGGCTGGGACAGTAAGGTGCAGAGGATCATTGGCTATCCACAGTGCTACAAGCCTGTCTCCGATGTTGTGCATGTCACTGACATTGAATGGGACCAATGCATGAAAGCTGCTAAAATTGGTGAGTCTGAAGAGTATGTGGTTTACCTTGACCAAACTGAGAAACTGCTATTCTTGACACCAAAATCTGATCCAATTCAAGTCACTATGCAACTATCTTCATTTGAGATTTTCAGCTTTGTGGCTCTTAAAAGGATGGGTTGTGTTGCCAAATTCGCCCCATTTGGACTAACAACCATGTTTAATTCTGGTGGAACAATTCAAGAATTGGATTACAACATGACCGGAACAAGCCCTGTTGCCAGAATCAAAGTTAAAGGTGGTGGGAACTTCCTAGCCTATTCCAATATTCCTCCAAAGGTCTGTTATATGAATGGTGCTGAGGTGGCTTCTGAGTGGTCAGCCGATGGGAAACTGACGCTAAATCTTCCTTGGATCGAAGAAGCTGGTGGAATTTCTGATGTGGTTTTTGTTTTTTAATTTACTTTTTTTTAACCCCCTTAAGGGTCTTGTAAATTAAAGTATTTTGGATTATTGTTTAGGTTTGAACTCATGAAGGATGTATATTAATCCCTTTCTTAGTTGAAATTAATTTTTAATTTATTGCATTTTAATTGTTTGTCTCCACTATATATAAGTATACATGGTCTGAAAAATCCACAAGGATAAGAAGAACATAGAAAAATAATGTGAAGAAGAGACACAATAGAGACCTAAGAAATTTCTCTTTTGGAATTAAAACTGTTTTTAGACCATATTTTTTGAACCATAAGCTAGTAAAGCAAAAAGTTTCGCTATTAAAGGATGAAATCAGATCAGATACTGCTATAAGTGGTAAAGCAAAATATTAAACTAATTGGTATTAGTTATGTAAAATTTTTCTCTTTATGTATTTTGAAACTAAGTCTGGCCTATATGTATATATCACTATAACAATATGTACATTAATTAGAAAGATATGTACATTTAGTAAAACAAGATGTACATTTTTATATTATGACAAATTCAACCCTAAGCCCAATCAATTAATCCTCAAATCATTTAAAAATAGTTTAAAATAACAATTTTACTAAGAAATATTTAATAAAATAAGTCCACTTATATGTACATAGAAATAAAAAAGTATGTACATATAGCATTGATGTATGTACATTCAACAAAACTAGATGTACATTTTTATATTGTGACAAATTCAACCCTGAACCCCAATCAATTAATCCCCAAATCATTTAAAAGTAGTCTAAAATAATAATTTTACTAAAAAATATTTTAATAAAATAAGTCCACTAATATGTACATAGAAGTAAAACAGTATGTACATACAGCGTTGTTGTATGTACATTCAACAAAGCTATATATACATTTCTTAACAGTGACAAAAAAAAAGGCATTTGACCTTAATCATCCAAAAACTTGCAATAAATCTTAACATTTTCCTTTTACATCTATTGACCAAATTGAGTTTATATATATATTTTTACAATGATTTCAAGCTCAAAATTTTCAGCTTCTCATCCATCACACACAACATGAGAAGGCGATCATATCCTGAAAATTGAAGAGAGAGAATTAATCGTCACATTAAGTTTCTTTGGAAAATGAATTCTTAATTTAGTAAAGTTAAAAAAATGATTAGCACCATACCTGCTCAAACCTAAGATGGACCGAAACATATTTTCCCCCAGTCCTTGAGCTCCTCACAATCATCCTATTGACTAGTTTCTCAGCCAGTGCTGATATAGATAGAGAGAACTTCAACGCTTTATAATTGGCTATGCATCTTAGCAACTGAATATGAGATGAGATATTCATTGTCAATCTATTAGCAAAGGGCACAGTGCGGATAACCTTGCATCAAAACATATAATCATCACAAACAAATCAGAAGTATACTTCCACATAATTTTGGTTGAATATCAAGTACTAAAGGTGTTAAAATACATGGAAATAAAGTAGTTTGTTTTTTATTCAACAATCTGTTTACTTCAATTCAGAGCTAGCTGATAAATTAATATTGCATTGCAATAAGAGAATAAAAACATCTATTTTATTAATGACAAAATTAGATGAAGATACAATATGGCACATACCCTTGACCCCTCAAAATGGGATGAACAACTCCCACGTAATAATTTACAGGAGCCTAATCTTGGACACGAAGATTTGGAAAATTGGAAATGTTGTGATTATATCTTTCCATCAATGCTTCAGGAAACTCCCTAACCACATTTACATAACCTTTAAGGTTGTCTATGAAGTGATCCACATCATATATATCGCCAAACTGACTGCAAAACAGTTGAGTTTTTAAGCATTAGGTTCTCAATATCCTTCAGTTAAATTTGAAGACAATAAGTCAATGACAGTATACCTAGGATCTTTCCAAACACTGTTGAGTTCAAACTGAAGAATAACTAGTATTGCATTTAAGAGTCCAGCTACAGCCACTACATTGCATATATAAAGAAGAAAAAAAAAAGTAATTCATACTAGTATTAGACTATATACTTTTTATTATTTTATCGTTCTTTTAGTTAGAGACACTTAATTAGACCAGATAATTTTAAAGATGATTGACAATTTTAAACAAAACTCAATTACATAACACAAATATAATACGAAAAAATAATTAAAACACAATCAAATAAACCATGGTGAATTATATCGAGACAGACATGCCATTTAAAATTGGTAATGTGTTCACTAGCTGAGTTGTTTGTCATGTGTTGCATGTGAAGGTAGCTAGCTAGCTAGTTAGGAAAATGTGATTAATTAGCCTCTCCCATGCACATGATTTATAACCAATACAACACATGATTTTAAAATTTTTGTAGAATTAAAAAGTTCCTCTTTCTAGTATAAATAGCACTGATCATTTTCTCCTTTTCTGAAACTTCAACCATATTCTTCTATTCTCTCCCATCATCACATCATCCATCCAATGGAATCTTCCAGGATGATTAAAAAATCCTACTCTTTTCTAGCTGTCAGCTTTGTCATCTTTTCATGTCTAAGTTTAGCAAATGCAGCAATAGTTTTCACATAAAGAAAAGCAGCCTTGAGTCCATAAAACAATAGAGCAATTGCAATGTGTACCAAAGGAGCTGGTTGAACACCAACCAGGGTTAATCCAAGAGAGATTAATTTAACACCAACCAATCAATGCATTATTTAACCATAATACTTATGTCTCATCATTTTCCTTAAAAAGCATTCTAAGTAGCTAATACTTGTTGCTGATAATCGGCATATAAATGAGAATATGAAAGTTGATCATAAAAAATTAAACTAATTGGTATTAGCTATGTAAAATTCTTTTCTCTTTATGGATTCTAAAACTAAGCCTGGTCTATATGTACATATCACTATAACAGTATGTACTTTAATTAGAAAGATATGTACATTCAACAAAACTATATGTACATTTTTATATTGTGACAAATTCAACCCTAAACCCCAATCAATTAATCCCCGAATCATTTAAAAGAAGTCTAAACTACCAATTTTACTAAGAAATATATTAATAAAATAATTCTACTTATATGTACATAGAAGTAAAACAGTATGTACATATAGAATTGTTGTATGTACTTTTTTAAATTTTGACAAATTCAACCCTAAACCCCAATCAATTAATTTCCAAATCATTTAAAAGTAGTCTAAAATAATAATTTTACTAAGACATATTTTAATAAAATAAGTCCATTTATATGTACATAGAAGTAAAATAGTATGTACATACAGAATTACTATATATACATTCAACAAAACTATATGTACATTTTTATATTGTGACAAATTCAACCCTAAACCCCAATCAAATAATCTCCAAATCATTTAAAAATAATCTAAAATAACAATTTTACTAAAAAATATTTTAATAAAATAAATCCACTTATATGTACATAGAAGTAAAACATTATATACATATAGCATTGTTTTTTGTACATTCAACAAAATTATATGTACATTTTTATATTGTGACAAATTCAACCCTAAACCCCAATCAATTAATCCCCAAATCATTTAAAAGTAGTCTAAAATAAGTCCACTTATATGTACATATAAATAAAACATTTACTAAGAAATATTAAATAAGTCCACTTATATGTACATAGAAATAAAACAGTATGTACATATAGCATTGTTGTATGTACATTCAACAAAACTATATGTATATTTCTTAACAATGACAAAAAAAAAAGCATTTGACCTTAATCATCCAAAAACTTGCAATAAATCTTAACATTTTCCTTTTACATCTATCGACCAAATCGAGTATATATATATATTTTTTTTTAAATGAGGAAGAGTTCCTTTGTTGCCATATTTTCTAGAAGGGTAAGCAAGGTAAAGCTAATAAATGGTCTCATTTGTACATCATGAATAGGCTCCATAATTAACTTTAATTCTTTAAAAAAATACATGTCAACAACTAACAACGTCAGTGATATTTTAGCTTGTCATAATGTGCAATAAGATCAACAAAAAGATAACAAACACTTGAATAGTACGTAAATCACAAGTTAATTATTTGAAACAAGCTGGACATACAATGAAATTAAACGACATCCACCAAGAAATATGACAATAATACCATATTATATTCTTTATATAATCACAATGCAGGAAGAGATTTTTCAGTTAGAAGAGAAAAAAGAAGAACATGAAAAATGATGGCACTTACTAAAGATACCACTTGTTCTTCTTCTGGAAAATCTTCCATAAAACCAGGACCCTTTTCTAGGGCCTTAACAACCCCATCAGCAGTTCCCACCATCATCAATTTTTGACCCTGACAAAAGCATTATGGCACAAGACCCAGCATGCTCATTAGAAAACTATGCAAGCATGAGACGAAGGAAAAAAAGAAGTAAATGCTATCAAGATTATTCACCTGTTTCACTCCAACTATTGACCAATCTGTATCCTCCTACATTGTCAAAAGAGCAAGCTTTAGAAACTCGTGAATCACACTCAAAATAGGCACATTAGAAAACCATGGGTTGACCAATAAAGGATAAGTATCTCTAATCTTTACATTAACAGTTAAAGAACTTTATTAAGCAATTCTGCAAGCTATTTTATACAAAGCCATCCAAGTACCTTCAATAAGCCACCTTTAACCATAACCTTCTGCCTTTCAGGAGGTACTCTAGTCAGATCATACAACTGGCACTTGAAAACATATGGAGGTTGACTGGTGTCAATCTCCACAACCTTAAAGACTTTCTTTCTCCATTTCACACTAACTACAACATTAAAAGAGATTTCTTAAGAGTTCAAAATCACTAAATATCAAATACAAAAGCCTTAACTATCGAGGTAAAAAAGGGGCACCATGAAACAGATAAAGCCTCAGCTGTAACAGCTGATTCTTTCTCTAACTAACCACCCTCAAACCCATCCATAAAATGTGCAACATAAAGATTTGAAGTTTGAATTTAGTTCGAACTTCAAAGTTTCACCTTTTCTCAAAGTGAATACATTGTCTATCTAAATTTATCCATACATTTATAACTCTGACTACTTTTACAGTTAAAAAACTCAATCCTATAAGGAAAACTTGGTTCATAGAGTTAAAAAATTGAATCTTCTCAAACGTTAGGACCTGCGAAATTCAAGTACATAAAGTTCAATTATTTTTATTGCAATACAAAGGCCTTACTAATTGCTTTGATGAAATATCTCAA
Source organism: Fremontodendron californicum (assembly GCA_030761205.1). Lineage (NCBI taxonomy): Eukaryota > Viridiplantae > Streptophyta > Magnoliopsida > Malvales > Malvaceae > Fremontodendron > Fremontodendron californicum. The sequence continues at coordinate 4,165,038 of JAULJL010000026.1, forward strand.
TACCCAATAATTTACTATAAAAACATGAACATTAAAACCCTTAAAATTAAACGTTGAGACAAAGGAAATCCACATTAGCTTTGTTCCTTTAACAACTACTAGAACCCAAAAACACCCAAAAAAACAACCTCAAAAATCACATAAAGGAGCAACATGGAACAATAGAATCAAATTCCAAAAAAAAAAACCCAGATAAAAAATGAAAAACCAAGAAAACTCATTTCACCAAATCCAAAATGTACCAAAAAAAAGTTCTAGCAGTTCCATTAATCAACGAAAACAATAAACCAGAAGTGAAAACCCCTTCAAGGTAATTTCTAATTGAGGCATTACTATGAATCAGCAAAGTGTTTAGAGTAGAGAACCTGTCAGCATGATTGGATTACTGTTGGGGAGTATAGACACCTAATTTTGTCCGAATTTTTTTTAAAAAAATCAATTTCGATTTGTACTCTTCTCGGGTTTAATATTTTTGTAAAAATCACGGTCGCGATTTTAGATTTTTAAAATATTCTAAATTATATATATCCTTTTTAGCTTTAATTATTCAAATAAAACCGGACCGTAAAATTACCAATTTTAAAATTCAATTTAAACCCGAGGTGAAAAAATTTAATCTTGAGTTTTATTAGATTTTTAAAATATTTTTTTTAATTGAAAATATTTGAAAAATAAAAAAATAACTTGAAAAAGTAAAGGAGGGGGTAATTTAGACATTACACATTTTTAGGTTAGGAATTGGTTATAAAGGGAGGCCGATTATTTGAGAAAAAAGGGGGGCATGACGGCTAAAGAAAAAAAGAGAAAAAGCTTTGGTTTTTCATGAGGACTAGGAGCTAAAAAAGGGAAAGGAAAGCTTTGTCTTTCGGGATGAAGCTGGCGGCTGAGAGGAAAAAACAGAGGAGGGGTTTTGAAAAAAAATAATAAAAAAGAAAGAGGGGATGGAACGGCAAAAGCAAAAAAAAAAAATATAGAAAGAAAGGAGGGAGAGTGGATATCTTGCTGAAACTGAAACCCTTGAAACGATTAAACTTGAGGAGTTGAAAAAATCCAAACCACCATAGCAACAAAGCAGCAGCGGTGGCCATGGTGAAATCCTACCTAAGCAAGTGGTTATGCGGATGGTTTCTTCACTGGTAGCAAATGGTTATGCGGATGGTAGTATAAGGATTTGGGATTGTGATAAAAGAAGTTGTGAGACTACATTGAATGGACATAAAGGGGCTGTGACTGCTTTAAGGTACAATAAGGTTGGATCTATGCTTGCTTCTAGAAGTAAAGATAATGATGTTATATTGTGGGATGTGGTTGGTGAGACTGGTCTTTTTCGCCTTCATGGGCATCGTGACCAGATCACAGACCTTGTTTTCCTTGATTCTGGTAAAAGAAAAACGTGTTAGTTCTTCCATGGATAAAGTTTTGAGAGTATGGGATCTCGAAACTCAGCACCGTATGCAAATAGTTAGTGGCCATCATAGTGAAATTTGGTCTATTGATGTTGACCCAGATGAAAGATACTTGGTCGCTGGTTCAGCAAATCTTGAACTTAGATTTTACAATGTAAAGCATGAGTTGATGAATGGAGAGTCTATGGTGAATGCAGCTGGGGCTGAAATCGGGAACGATGGCAAGTCATCTACTCAAAATAAGTGGTGAAGTTCTAATGCACTTTGGTGAAATTCAGCGACAAAACCAGTCACAATGCTATGAAGATTTGAATCCAAGTACCAGTTCTTGCCTTCGAACAATTGATTCAGGCTATGGAATATGTGGTCTGATTGTACTTCGTAATAAATATGCAATGGTTGGAACTAAAGATGGAAACATTGAAAGTATTGACATTGGTAGTGGTACTCGCAGTGAAGTCTTTGAAGCTCATGGTGGCTCAGGAACCTTGATAAATGATTCTATGGATGAAGAAGTGATATATAGTCGAGTTTTACTGCTTGTTATGTCTGGTTATGGAGTTTTATTGCTTGTTATGGAGATTTTTTTTTAAACTTGTTTCTTGGTCTTTTGGGATAAATTTTGGATTTATTTGTGATTATGATCTTTCTTCCTCTACAAACTAGATGAAGTAAAGGGAAGTTTGGCCTTTGGAATTTGTGGTGTTTCTGCTAAGTAATGGTTTAGTGATTCAAATGGTTTGCTGCCTTTGCTTGTTCTTTGGTTTGATCCCTTCTTTGTGGTTTTGATGAATCACTGGGTTTTGATGTCTTGGTTATAAAGTTAGTGGACGTGAGGCAATCTTTGAAGATTGATAATCAGATTTGGACACTTGGCTTGTCGGGGTTGGCTATTTTATTTCTGCTAGTGTTTTATATCAGATCTATGGGCTTAGCAAAAAAAAAAAAATGAAGCTGTTGAGGAAACGGGACATACCGGAGGAGAGATACACAAATGCCTTTCTTGGATATGGGCCAGAAGATTCTTACTTTGTTATTGAATTCACTTACAATTACGGGGTGGACAAGTATGATATTGGAATTGCATTTGGTCATTTTGGTATTGCTGTTGAGGATGTTGCCAAGACTATGGAATTTATAAAGGAAAGGGTGGAAAAGTAACCAGAGAACCTGGTCCAGTGAAAGGTGGTATTATTGTAATTGCTTTTGTTGAGGATCCTGATGGTTACAAGTTTGAACTGATTGAAAGGGCTCGTGTTGGTGATCTTGATCGTTCCATAAATTTCTATGAGAAGGCCTTTGGCATGGAACTTCTTCGCACACGAGATGATCCAGAGTACAAGTGAGATGGGAAGATGTAAGAAAGTGTTTTAGCATGCTAATATGGAGGCTGTAGCTTAAGGTGCTTTGAGAGGTAGTTTCTTTCTTTTTTTCTTTTTATATTTATTGTACTTGTTCTTGCTTGATATCTCTTGCTTGGTTGGTTGTGGTAGGATAGATCCCCTTATTTGTAGCTCCATGTTCATGCATTTCATACCATGCCACTTGAATAATGACTTGAGCCAATTAATGGTTCAAAGTCATGCTCTCTTGAGTACACTTGTGGAAAATTAAAGTTTGTCAAATTGATTATTCTACTTTTGTGATTTTTTTTACTTAGCCAATTTTTATCTAACTTTCAAAAAGTCCTAGCTACTATTTGTGAGTCATTTTGTGAATCTAAAATATTTTTACTTTGATTTTTAAATAATTTTATCAAAGGCAAAAATGTGTTTTGGCAAAGCAGTTTTTTTTTCACCCAGTTTTCGTACCTTTCCGATTTTTCTGGGCATTCGTCTTTAATCAGAAAATTAAGCTTATTTTTTCCCGTGTAGTTTTACATGTCCTTAGTCTCCAGTATTTTTTTAGAATTGTTTGAATTTTTAAAAATAGGATAAAAAATCGTGGCATAAAACTGAACACTGGAGTCAAAATTGAATTTAAAGAAAAATCATTTTTCTATTTTGGTTAAGTTACTTAGAGTGGGCTGATTAGGAGGTGATGCACCCAAAAGAGTGTATCTTATTTAACCTTGCACTAAAAAGATCAATTGTAAGTATAATGATTAGCAAGGGTCGAGTCCTCAGGGATTGGGTTTTAATCTATGAGTTATTAGTTTATAACTTACGTTCAAAGAAAACAATAAAAGAAAAGGGGTTTTTGAAGCCAGATTTAAACTAAAGTAAATAATAAGAATAAGATGCAAGGCGGTATAACCAGCCAATAAAAATAAAACAAAGTTAATATACAAATTAGGCGGTATAACCAGCCAATAAAAATAAATATACTTTTAAAAATAAGCAAACTAGAAAAGTAAGAAAACAAGTAAGTAAGAAGAATCAAATATGAAAAATATGGTTAAGGTTTCATTCTCCACCACTATACATCATTAAGAATCAATTTCAGATCTATCAATATCAACCAACTATCAAAGTTAACAACCGTAGATAACAACAAGCTCTGTTATCCCAATCTTTCCTTAGTTTGTCGTTAAATAGAACAAGCTCTCTATTTAATCTCTAACCATTAAACAACCTAGAATAAGCTCTCTAAATTCAATTTAATGGCAGCTTTATGATGAGAAAGATAGGTTGATCTAAGCAACAAACACATAAGCTCGGATTGTTCAACTTAGGTTATGTTCCACTTTGCAATTATTGAAAACTTGACCATAATCATTAATCACAAATTGCCATTTATGAATAGGAAATCAAAACAATTACACGGATCAAGACTCCTAGACTAGCAATAGATAATTATCAAGATCTATCTAGTTGTACACCTAAATAAATCAAGACAACATCATGAACAATTTTTGTAGAAGAACATAAGCAACTTTGATAGAAAATTAATGATAGATAAAATCTGAAAATCAATCACAAAATATGTCTAAGGCTTTGAAATCACCCTTAACCAAATAGAAATCTAGCCTAGCATAGGCATTGTAAACATAAACATAAAATTAAAGAGAATCTAAGAAGGAAATAAAAGAAAGAAAGAAGAAGAAGAAAATAAAGAAAAAGAAAACTAGAGAAAAGAAAGAAGAAGAAAACTTAGAGAATTTTATTACAATGGCTAATATCCTACCAATGTACAATGCCCCATACAATCATCCAAGGCCCTCTATTTATACACATTTTGGAGGACTAAATGACAAGAGACAAGCTTTACAAATTTCAAAGGTAGGTATAATAGGTGAGTGCATTTTTCTAACAATTTTCGTCATATTGTATGACAATTTTGATCAGCCAACTTGATGGTCGATTTTGTCAATATTGGAAGCTTGATCTGATCACATGGTCTTCTAGAAAAATGTTCCCCTATCAGTTAGTGATCCATAGCCGTTGGAATCAGCTCATTTGCTGATGTGGATCAGAAGATATGGGCAAAATACCAAAACAGGTCAGCACAGACGTCATTGCACATCAGCCAACTTGATGGTCGATTTCGTTAGGGAAAACGACTCCGTTTCAAGAAGTGTAAAACATGAAAAAGTTAGATATGCCTCTTAACTTTGCACGGTTAAAATTTCAGCCTTATTGCTTCAGTGAAACTCCAGATATAGCTGATATGGCAAAAGGTGTCGGAACTGGAACTGAACTGAATTTGCCCTTAATTGTTGATTTAACCTAGTAATCTGAAATCACTCAAAGAAACTCGTAAAAAACACCAAATTACATAAAAATATAAAAGATCATAAACACAATTAGACTAAGCAATAATAACTCGTATTTGACACAAAACAATAATAAAACATAACTAAAAACTATATAATTATACGAGTTATCAGGAGGGTTAGCTACTGACTTAGGGTAGTTTCTAAGCCTTTTTAAACTCTAAAAATGGTTTTTCAAGTCTCGGGTTAAGGGTAGTCAAGTTCGGATTTTTAAACTTAGGAAATTAGAGCCATTTAAAAAAAAAGATTTAGCCCAGTTTTTATTTTTAATTCAACCTTTTCAAAATTGTTTTCAAACAATCACAAAGTATTTTGGTTTTAGAATATTTAATTTGACATATTTTCCTAAGGTAGCCGGTTATCTTTTTAGATATACGGATTTTCTTAATTAAAGGAAAAAAATACATTTCATGCATTGCATTTTTCATATTCATGCATTTTATATAATATGTGATTCTTGCTATAATAATTTCTATGATATTGTTATTATTTTGATTTATATTTTTTGATGTTACATGGTTTATTATATGGTTTTAAATATTTCATGATATCCTATGCTTTTATTTAGTTATTTTTATTTAGCATATACTATGTTCATGCATTATTATTTTTATTTTCAAGCATATTATATGATAGCATTATTTTATTCCATGTCATTTAAATTATATGCCATATCATTCATATTTGTCATGTCATTTAAATCATTTCATTTCATTTAGGATATATTATGTCATCTAGAATATTTTATTTCATTTAGATTATATCATATGACTTAGGATATTGCATTTCATGTAGAATAATATTATATTACCTAGGTCATTTCATTTCATTTAGGATATATTATGTCATCTAGAATATTTTATTTCATTTAGATTATATCATATGACTTAGGATATTGCATTTCATATAGAATATATTATGTTACATAGGTCATTTAATCTCATTTAGAATATATCATATAACTTAGGATATTTCATTTCATTTAGAATATGCTAAGGCATTCAAATCATGTCATGTCATTTAGGTTGCATTATATTATTTAGATTTTGCTATGTCATTTTATTTATGTCATGCATATACATATTCATTTCTTTTAAATGTTTTCAAAAAATATAATGGTTTTCAATAAAATAAAGATATTCCCGAGTTAAAATAATTCATGAGTTATCTGCCGGGTTTGCTGGGGAGGATATCATCAATTATTATTAATAACGGAATATCTTCTTTAAAAAGAGAATGATTCGGAAAATTTTCCAAAATTAATAAAAATTTCTATATTTTGTCACGTTTGTTGGGGAATATAGGAAAATTTTAAATTTATAAATTCCGGATCATTTTCAATTAAAAATGGAATTATTTTTCTTTAAATTGGGAATTAACTTGAAATACTAAATTTAAAACTAATTTTTACCGAGACTTGAGATAACACACGATTAATAAGGTACCGATTTATACGGGCGTTGTGGGGGTGCTAATCCTTCCCCACATGTAACCGACTCCGAACCCGCTTATTTGATTTCTCTGGTTTAAAACGCAGACTTGAAATTGGTTTTAAAAATGTTTTAATTAATTTTTAAAATATTTTATAAAACCGGTTTTAATAGGTGGCCGATCACACCTAGATAAAAAAGATTGGTGGCGACTCCATGTCTTTTTCAACGTCATTTTCAAAATCTTCATTTTTTAGAGAAATTAAGTCGACTTTTCCTCAGTTTTTTTTAATGTCACGCTTAACGAATAATAAAGTCTTGCGATGAGACTCGTTATTTTTTAGGTTGCGACAGGGGGGATCGACCGAGAAAGAACGAGAGACCTTTTTGGACTATGAGTTTTTGTTTCCTTAGTTGAAGAAGAAAAAGAGAAAAAAATAAAATAAAAAGCTTGAAAAAGTTAAGGGTTTCAGGGGGGATTTGAATATTTCATTAAGGGTAAATAAATCTTTACAATCTCCTTCTTATAAATTTTTAGTTTCTCTATTTCTCTTTTTTAAATAATTTTTTTTTATTAGATCAATTAACAATTAAGTTACTGTTTACGGCATGTTTTTCAAGTTGTCGCAAAATAAAATTACATTTATGATCTTAATATGAATATCGAATAGTGCAAAATCACAATGGGTTTTGTTTACTCAGTATATTTTTTAAAATTAGTTAATATATTATTTATAATAATAACATTGTTTTAAATATAGATATTGATAATTCTATTTATTATTTTCAATATATTGGATGAACATATAATAATTAAAAAAAATATCCTTAAGACATTGATTAGCAAAATTCAATCATAATTACAAATCACTCTCATACGCACGTACAAGACTAAATACATGTACATTTAGTCAAAAATTATACAATTAGTTAATAGTATATTGTAAAAATTCAAAACTCTGAAGAAAAAAATAGTAATATACGTACAATTATAAAAATTCATTTTTCATAAGATTTTAGACAGATTATATAATGGACAATGGTTCGTACATTTCAAAACTGAAAAAATAAGTTCATTAATGTGCATATAGTTTTAAGTTTATTGTACATATTTTTCTTATTAAATGTTTATATATTATTATGTACATTTCATATCTTATTATACATATATATAAAAACTTCTTGTTAGTTTTTTATTTGAGGAGGTGCTTTAGTTGGATCATATTCTCAAAATAAAAATCATGTTTAAAATAAACTCAAACACAATTTAAAAAAAAAAAAAACACAATTAACTTTGTTTCTTATAGTTATAGTTATGATGTACATATATGATAGATAAAGTAATTGTATATATTTTTTGAGTAAATGTACGTACATATCCTATATTATATATAATGGGAGTGATTGAATTTGTGTCATGAGTCAAGTGACACCAAATTAGTTGAGAAAATTACTTAAAAATTAAAATTAAATTAAAACAATAGAATTAAATTAAAGATGTTTTGGTTTTTTAATTTTTTTTATACAATTTTTTTTTAAAAATTAAAACTACCAACTCGTACAAAAAAATTATCTATATATGATAAAAAAACCACCTATTTAATTTTCAAAAGCACGGATGTAGCAGATTCTAGTTACGTTTACGTGTGAATGTAATAATCACATATAATATTGATTCACATCTAGGGGTGTAATCGAGCTGAGCGGAGCTCAAGCTGTAAGAAGCTCGAGCTCGATTCGAAATTTGAGACGCGAAGCTTGGCTCGAGCTCGATCGAGTTTCATTTTTAAAACTCGAGCTCGATTCGAGATAAAAATCAAACGGCTCGAGCTCGCTCGATTATGCTCATTTACCTAGTAAAAAATGAGCTCGATTCCCATGCTCAACTTCAAATTTGATTATTTGTGCTAAAATCCGAGTTCGAGTTCGAATTGAGATATTTTAATACTAATTAAAAATTAAATATATATATATTAAAATAAAAAAACTCGATTAGGATCGAGAGCTACTTGAGTCAAATATTAGGGTACTCGAATTTGGCTCGCTCAATAGCTCGAGTTGCTCGAACTCGAGCTCAACTCGACAATGATCGAGCCGAATTCGAATTTTTTTTTAGCCAAACCCGAATAACTTGCGAGCACATGTGTCTCGTTTAAATCCCTATTCACACTCATTGAACATTAGGGTGATAAAAGTAATTATCATTTCTCTTCTTTTACCAATTTTTCCTATTATCATTTATCTTTTATTAATTATTTATGGTTATAATATCATCTAATAAATATTTTTGTTAAACCATTCATTTTTGTAATTTATCATTGTTTTTTTATTAAATTATTTAGGAAAAAGTACATTTACCCCTGAGTTTGCTACAAAACAAACTTACCCTTGTAGTTTCAAAACTACTCATTTACCCTCTGAGGTTTGATAAAAAAACACTAAACCTCCTGAACCCTAAGTAAATTTTAAATAAAAAGACAATCATACTCCTGTTAATTATTAATAATATATATATTTTTTATTTTATTCATTTTACTTATTTTTTAATTACAAAATAATGAGAATTTTATTAATTTTAAAATTATTTTAAATTACTATAAAATTAAATTCTAATTAAATTATATTTGAATTCAAATAAATATAAATATTTTATATTTATCTTTAATTCAATTATATATTAATTTTGAGGTGAATTCATTGAATTATTTTTATTTAAAATAAATTAATTATCATTGTTTAAAAAAAAATTGATTAAAATAAAAAGAGAGAAATAAAGGAGAAGAAAAAAAATGAAAATATAACTATCAGTGTTATCCATGAGATTTTATTGAAATTAAACTTATCTCTATTAGTTTGAAAATCATATTTTATCTCTCTAGAAAATAATTAATGTTAGAATTTCATTAATCAAACTAATATTTATTCAAATTTTACTTTAAATATTAAAAATACCCTTATTTTATTTATTTTTCCTTATTTTTATATTTTGTTTTAATTATTTTTTTATCATTAAACTTTTTAAAATAATTTTAATTTATTTATTTTAAATAAAAATAATTTAATGAATTCATCTCAAAGTTAATATATAATTGAATTAAAGATATGTTTAAAATATTTAAGATGTACTTGCATAAAAATTGATTCAAAAAAGAAATAAAGGAGAAGAAAAAAAATAATTAATTATCATCCATGAGATTTTATTAAAAATAAACTTACATATATTAATTTGAAAAGTACATTTTATCTCTCTAAAAAAGTAACTAATATTAGGATTTCATTAATCAAATTTATATTTGTTTAAATTTGACTTTAAATATTAAGACCCTAATTTTATTTATTTTTCTTATTTTTGTCCCTTTTTCATTTTTTTTTGTTTTAATCAATTTCTTTATCACTACTTTTTAAATGATTTTATTAAGTTATTTCAAATAAAAAAAGTAATACATTCATCTCAAAGTTAATATATTGAATTAAAGATAAATTATTTTTTCTATTGAATTAAAGATAATTTTAAAATTAATTAAATTTTTATTATTTTTTAATTAAAAAATGAATAAAATAAATAGAAAAGTATAAGATTAATAATTAATAAAGGTATAATTGTTTTTTATTTAAAACTTACTTAGGGATTAGGACTTAGGGGGTAAGTGTGTTTTTCATCAAACCTCAAGAGGGTAAATAGGTAGTTTTGAAGCTATAGGAGGTGAATATATTTTTTAGTAAACCTTTAGGGGGATTAATATACTTTTCCCAATTATTTATACGAGGGGAGTTTGAGTCAACGGGTTTTAGCAATTTTGGCTTTCTAATTAAGATGGTGTGCGCTGGCCGGTAAAAATTCCACTCTTAGCTCGGCTTTTTTATTACAATATAGCCAAAAAAAAAAAATTATCAAATTACCGTTACTTTTTGATTATTTCCCAAAATACGGACCTTTTTTTTTCAGCTGGGAAATCGCCATCCCCCATGGCGATTTCCCAGCGTGTTTTTTTGCAAATTTGCAAAAAACACCAAGGGAAATCGCCATGGGGGATGGCGATTTCCCTTGGTGTTTTTTGCAAATTTGCAAAAAAATACCAAGGGAAATCGCCACCCCCCATGGCGATTTCCCTTGGTAATTTTAGCCAATTTTGCTAAAACCATGAAGGGAAATCGCCATGGGGGGTGGCGATTTCCCTTCATGTATATTTTTTTTTTTAATTAATAAAAAAAAATTATATTAAAACAATATTTTATTTTAATTTGATAAATTTATTTTTAAAAATTATAAATTAAATTAAAATATTTTTTTTATAGGTTTGGTTATTTATTTTTTTAAAATATATATTAAAAATGTAATTTAATTTATTATTACAATTTTATAAAAAATAAAAATATATTTCTTATTAAAATTTAAAAAGAAGATTATATAAAAAATAAAATTTTTATATCAAAAATTTTATTTTTTATAATTTTGTAATATTATAAAAAAGAAAATTTAATTTATATCAAAAATAATTTAATGATGTAAAATGTAAATAAATTTTTTTTAAAAGAAATTTATCGAGTCACTTTTTTAAATAAAGAAGTTATTTTTAAGTTGGTATTGTTAAATTATTTTTTTTAATTTGATTAGTTTTTTTGAGTTGGTATTCGATTAACTCGTGACATTAATTTAATCATTGTTTTTAATAATAATATAGATTGTTACAGTTTAAAACTGGATATTTGATAAAAAAATTTTAATTTAATTTCTGATTAAATTTTTTTTTCTTATTATAATTTAAAAAGAAAATTAAATTAAAATGAAAAAAAGAAAAGCAACTTATCATGTAATTTGGATTATTATATTAAAATTAAATAACAACATTAAGATATAAATTAAAATAAAATATAACAATTAATTTCCGAACAAATTACATGAAATGCAAAACATATAAATTTATATTAGAAATTTAAAACACATTACAATTATTCTAATTATTGCGTGGTGTAGAGCAACAGTGTCGAGCTCTTCTAGTGCGTGGTGGTTGCACCCGTCGTTCAACCTCGTCAGTGGCACGTATTCGCGGTCCACCACGACCTCTTGCTATAACCGCCAATGGTTCCGGTTGAATGTCATCAGTCGTTTCATCCGTATCAAAAATTTGAAACCCACTGCTGGATGAGCCAACACCTAGTTCACCCATAACGGGAACCTGACTACTAGATGCACCCATAAATGATGTAGCATCAAATGCTGACGAAGGGGTTCCAAACTGATACATGGATGTTAAATATGCTGAACTTGGACTTTGGACGGGGAGCTGGTCATCTAACCTCGTTCTTGGCGGTGATGGTCGGTAACACTCATCAACGTCATATCCGGGGTGACTTACGGAATAACGATGGCTGGATGGTACTCCATGATCCCGTTCAGGTTCAGGATGATCAAATGACATCCTCGGTGCTGTGAACTCCGATGAGGTCGGTTGACGCCTTCGCCCACGTTGTCGGCGAGGTCTAGGAGCATCCATATCCTGTGTAGGAGGGACTGGAGCTGAAGTTTGTCCGGTAAATGGCATACTCCTAACATCCTCGTGCATCGACGGTGGACAAACGAAAGGCCGACCTTCATTTCTATACCATCTTATGTAATCAGCAGACGGGTTGAAATTATTACCAACAATCGGGTAACCTGTCGGAATTCGTTCAAAACGTATGTTCCACCATTGGATCCAACGTTCATGCTTCGCAGGCCAGAATTCATCATTACGACCACGCATGTCGACCTTGTGAAGCTTATCAAGGTTCATCGGGGCTGCAGGAATTGGTTGTTGCATCCCAAATTGTCGCAACACCCGGTCAGTTTGGTGCCACTCTACATATGAAAAGCATATCAATGCTGTGTTTGCTTTCCATATATTGAAATTATTGTAGGCATCCGATGGGAGGCATGCCATAATTTCACTCGAGGAATATGGCATCCACAGAAACTGCGAATAATTATTACAAATTATTAGTTTCATAAGGATTAAATAAATAAAAAAAACTTCAATGTAACAATCGAAATATTTACCTTATCATATCCTAGTCGATCTAGTCGTAGTCTTATACTTGCAAGATCGCTCGGAGTCTCTGTAAAATCTCTACCCGTACTCCTACTCCACCTATTAAAATGCATATAATATCTTAATGACCTATAAAAATACAATTTCGTACAAAATTAATAAAATAGTAAAGATTATTACCTGCTTGCAAGGGGGTATACAGCCGAAATATCCACGCGCGGAGCAAGAAATGGTAGCCGATACCAAGCCCATGATTGTAGAAGCACTAGACATCCACCTATGTCATGGTTTTTTGGAACTGTAGCTCGGCAAAGTTCTCTATACAAAACTGCCAAACACGCAGAACCCCAACTATAATTTGCTGCTTCCTCTAAATCACGTAGCAATGGAAGATACATTAAATGTACCCGACTGCTCGATTTGTCAGGCATCAGTAATCCTCCAATCAAACGTAAAATATATGCTCTAGCAGCATATTGTATTTGTTGTTCGGTTGCATGTAATGGCAGATTTTGAAACGTTTTCAACCAAGTCAGTCTCACCGTTGAGCCAGATACGACGTCTTCTGGAGGTACCTCACCCAATAGATCTTGACACAGTTCATTCCAATCTAGCAGGCTTCCGCCTGTAACTGCATCGCCATGGATCGGAAGTCCAAGTTGCAGCGCAACATCTTCGAGACTGACCGTGCATTCACCACATGGAAAATGAAAAGTGTGCGTCTCGGGTCTCCATCGTTCGACCAACGCAGAGATTAAATCGGGTTGTATCACAAGTCGTCGAATTTGACTTGCGTGATAAAATCCGGCTCTTCTTAAGTGGTCGATAATATAAGGATGCGGGTCCTCCAATGTAAATTTCCTCGAACGTAATACGCGACGAGTTTCCTGTTATAATAATAAAAATTAATATATTATAAAACTATAACAATTAAAAAGTAATAAATAAAACTATAAAATAACAAAATAATAATATAATATAATATAATATAAACAATAATAATATAATATAATATAAAACAATAATAATATAATATAATATAATATAATATAATATAATATAAACAATAATAATATAATATAATATAAAACAATAATTTCGTATAAAAAAACAATAATAATATAATATAAAAAAACAATAATAATATAATATAAAAAAACAATAATAATTTAATATAATATAAAGAATAATAATATAATATAATATAAAACAATAATAATATAAAAAACTATAATAATATAATATAAAACAATAATAATATAAAAAACAATAATAATATAATATAATACAATAATAATATAAAAAACAATAATAATATAATATAAAACAATAATAATATAATATAAAACAATAATAATATATAAAACAATAATAATATAATATAATATAACACAATAATAATATAAAAAACAATAATAATATAAAAAAAATAATATAATAATATAAAAAACAATAATAATATAAAAAAAAATAATAATATAATAATATAAAAAACAATAATAATATAAAAAACAATCATAATATAAAAAATAATAATAATATAAAAAACAATAATAATATAACAATTTACTTACCTCGTTAAATATAACCTCCGAGATGTGATTTTCTTGTAACCTTAATAGTGAAGCCATTTCAAAATATTGTTGTAGAAAAAAAAATTTGTAGAAAGAAATTTTTTTTGGTAGAAAAATGATAAAATTTTGAAAGAAAATGAAAATTTGAATGAGAGTAATGAAAATTTGAAGAAGAGGAGAGGGGTATTTATAGAGGGTGGGGGGTGTGGGGGGAGGGGGGACGTGGGGGGTGGGGGGTGGGGGGGTGGGGGGAGGGGGGATGGGGCAACGGTCATATGACCGTTGCCCCTTTGAATTTTTTTTTTTTTTTTTTTTTTTTTTTTTTTTTAAAATTTAAAAAAAAAAATCAAAATATTAAATTATAAAAAAATCTAAAATATATTTTACGAATTTTTAAATTTTTTTAAATTATAAAAAAAATATTTTAATTTAATTTATAATTTTTAAAAATAAATTTATCAAATTAAAATAAAATATTGTTTTAATATAATTTTTTTTTATTAATTAAAAAAAAAAAATATACATGAAGGGAAATCGCCACCCCCCCATGGCGATTTCCCTTCATGGTTTTAGCAAAATTGGCTAAAATTACCAAGGGAAATCGCCATGGGGGGTGGCGATTTCCCTTGGTGTTTTTTTGCAAATTTGCAAAAAAACACGCTGGGAAATCGCCATGGGGGATGGCGATTTCCCAGCTGAAAAAAAAAGGTCCGTATTTTGGGAAATAATCAAAAAGTAACGGTAATTTGATAATTTTTTTTTTTTGGCTATATTGTAATAAAAAAGCCCTCTTAGCTCAGCATGGCAATGGTGCGCGAGAGAAGCGAAAATTATCTTATTTATTTTTGTTTTATTCTTATATAGATGGTAAAAATATTTATTTCGATAAATATCGATTACATTCATAATCATTTCACATTATTTTATGCTATTCCACCTCACATTTTTATTAATTATGTTTAATTTAATATTATAAAAAAAATATATTATAATTTATTATATGAAAATAATTTTAGTATATATATATATATATTTTTAATATATATATATATAATATACATACATATATATAATATTAATATATATGATTTTAGAATATATATATAATATATATTAAAAATATAAAAAGAATATATAGAATATTTTAAAGGATAAAATAGTAATTTTAAAATGCGGGATGGAGCGGAGCAAGCAGTTATCAAAAATATCTTGCTTTATTCTGTCCTCACTTAAAAAAAAAAAATCTCTTCATTCAGAACGGACCGATACAAAATCCGTAAATCGAATTGGGTTTTACCATCCTACTGTTAACTGCGACCTTCACTTTTTTTTCTTCTATTGAAGGCAATGGAGAGGAAGGAAAGAGTTAGATGGTGGCGTTAATTAACGGTGATGCATACATTCTATAGCGTAGAGATACATCATCGGCACGCTTACATTTCTGTTTTCCACGTCAAATGGTTATATTTTTATTAAATTAATTATCTTATAATTTTTTTATAATAAATAGAGTAAAATAAAATTGTTTAATTTAAAATTACACAAAAATACTTTAATTTTTTTTATTACTTTAGAATTTTTCTTTCACTTAAGAAAAGAACTCAGACCTATACGTATATATGGTATCACAATTGACATTAATAAGTTAAAGTAGACGGTACTCGTGCTACGCATATTTTTGGATGATATGATCAATATAATCTTTTTAATTGAGTACTGTTAAATTTGTTAAGAATAATAGTGACAAAATTATCCATAAAAAAAAAAAACAATAAAAAATATAAGATAGATGATCATATAAGAAATAGAAATTCATTGAAAAGAGTCATGATCACAAATTTATATTAAAGTGATCAAAGGTTTTCAGCCTTTTTTTGGTTCATCATATCCAATAAAGATATTTTTTTCTTGTCATTGCATCTAATTTGTTATGTTGAGAATTCGACACATGAACATATCAAATAGAGCTAAAAAAAACTCATAGCAAATAGAGCAAAAAAAAACTTTTAGATGTTTGACTGAAGGCTTCTTCGATAACATTAACTCATAAAGGGACTTCATATTAATTAGGTTTAATGGCATTTGATTAATCATATGTCCTACACATCTCCTTTTATCTGCCTAGAAGGAATTGGGCAAAATTTTCACATGCAATCATTTTTGGAAGTTTTATTTTCTTTTCAGCTATTCCATTTTGTTGTAGCATCATGTTGTGGATAGATGATGCACTCAGAATAGTGTATCTATTTAATTCTTGCACTAAGTATTATCGATGTTTAGTATAGTAGTAAGTAAGGATAGAATCGACAGAGATTGTTCTTAATCTATAAGTTATTGATTTATAACTTGTAGCTTTTATTCTAATAAAAGAGGTTTGAGTTGTTTTG
This sequence comes from Fremontodendron californicum, assembly GCA_030761205.1. Classification (NCBI taxonomy): domain Eukaryota; kingdom Viridiplantae; phylum Streptophyta; class Magnoliopsida; order Malvales; family Malvaceae; genus Fremontodendron; species Fremontodendron californicum. Next base: position 4,181,579 of record JAULJL010000026.1, read on the forward strand.
AAAGTTAAGGAAAACAAGAAAAACAAGATTTAAAGAAATAATGTAAGATCAAATAAGTAAAAGTATGGTTAAGGAGTCATTCTCTACCACTAAACATAATTGAGAATTAATATCAGAATTATCAACACCAATTATCTATCAAAACTATCAACCGTAGATAATAACAAGCTCTACTACCCCAATCCTTCCTTAGTTCATTGTTAAATAGAACAAGCTCTCTATTTAATCTCTAACCATCAAATAACCTAGAATAAGCTCTCTAGATTTAACTTGACAGCAGCTTTATGATGAGAAAGATAGGTTGATCTAAGTAATAAATACACAAGCTCGGATTGTTTAACTTATGTTATGTTCGCAATCACTGAAAACTCAACCATAATCATTAATCACAAAATGCTACTAATGAATAGGAAATCAAGACTATTACATGGATCAAGATTCCTAATCTAGCAATAAATAATTATCAAGATCTATCTAGTTTGTACACCTAAACAAATCAAGACAAATATCATGAACAATTTTAATGGAAGAACATAAGCAATCTCAATAGATAATCAATATAGATAATATCTGATAATCAATTACACAACCATGTCTATGGCTTTGAAATCACCCTTAACCAAAATAAAGTTTTAGCCTAGCATAGGCATAGATAACATAAACATAAAACTAAAAAGAAAATAAGAGAATGGATAAGAAGAAGAAGATTAATAATAAACAAAACATGTCCACTTTAGCTCAAAAGATGCTATTTGTAGAGTTTCAAAACCTTGAGAATAGCTTCTTGCCGCACAAGGAAAATTAGGGCTTCAAAATTTTGTTTTTGGAAAGTCTCCAGCACTGCAGCGCCAGCGGCCAATGCTGCCCTCTCGACCTTTTCGGGCTCTGCGGCGCTGGTCACTATATTTTGCTGCTACATCTTCTTCTCCTTTCTCAATCGATTTGGACGACCAATTCTTATCCGTTTTGGGAGAGTAATATACCATTGGAAAGATCTTCAAATCTGCTTCAAAAGTCAAGAAGGAAGTTTCTTCGAATAAAGACTTTAAAATCATGTTGTTCTTACAACAAGCTCCAGAAGTCAAATCTGCCTTCTTGCTTGGCAACAAGAAATTGATCTTTTTGACTCCGACAACTTCTTCCATCTTGTGATTATGTAAGCTCTTCAACATCCTAGTTGACATGTTTTTGGTTCATTCTCCTAAATATACCTGAAATTTAAAAACATAACATAAGTAATCAAAATAAAGATAGAAAACATAACAAAAACTAAGAATAGAAAGGGCATAAAATGTGTATTTTATGAACTTATAATAGAAAGTAAATCAACAAAAGTAAATTCACCATTATCAGTTTTTAGTCGTTCAATTCTCCTTCAATTGTCTTCCTTGAATTCTAAAATTTTTGCAAATACATCTGACTTTTGCTTCACCAAATAGACCAAGTATATCTTATAAAATGATCAACAAACACCAACATATAATAAAAACCAGAATATCAAGGAGATCTAGTAGGACCATATAAATCATTAGAATAAGCTCCAGATGAGCTTTACACTTACAAAGACACCTATCAAATAGTAGATGATGAGCCTTACCATATTGACAACCTTCACAAACTTCTCTAAATTCAAATGCACCATAACTTTCATCTTAATTATGTTTAGATGTCCAAGTCGAGCATGCCAAAGAGATACATTATCTATGTTACTCATTTTCTGAATATAAAAAATAGATCTTGTCATAATGGATCCATCGCAGACCATGATGCACCCAAAAGAGTGTATCTTGTTTAACCTTGCACTAAAAAGATCAATTGTAAGTATAATGATTAGCAAGGGTCGAGTCCTCAGGGATTGGGTTTTAATTTATGAGTTATTAGTTTATAACTTACGTTCAAAGAAAACAATAAAAGAAAAGGGGTTTTTGAAGCCAGATTTAAACTAAGTAAATAATAAGAATAAGATGCAAGGCGGTATAACCAGCCAATAAAAATATATATACTAAATTAGGCGGTATAACCAGCCAATAAAAATAAAACAAAGTTAATATACAAATTAGGCGGTATAACCAGCCAATAAAAATAAATATAAAAAATAAGGAAACTAAAAGTAAGAAAACAAGTAAGTAAGAAGAATTAAATATGAAAAATATGGTTAAGGTTTCATTCTCCACCACTAGACATCATTAAGAATCAATTTCAGATCTATCAATATCAACCAACTATCAAAGTTAACAACCGTAGATAACAACAAGCTCTGTTACCCCAATCTTTCCTTAGTTTGTCGTTAAATAGAACAAGCTCTCTATTTAATCTCTAACCATTAAACAACCTAGAATAAGCTCTCTAAATTCAATTTAATGGCAGCTTTATGATGAGAAAGATAGGTTGATCTAAGCAACAAACACATAAGCTCGGATTGTTCAACTTAGGTTATGTTCCACTTTGCAATTATTGAAAACTTGACCATAATCATTAATCACAAATTGCCACTTATGAATAGGAAATCAAGACAATTACACGGATCAAGACTCCTAAACTAGCAATAGATAATTATCAAGATCTATCTAGTTGTACACCTAAATAAATCAAGACAACATCATGAACAATTCTTGTAGAAGAACATAAGCAACTTTGATAGAAAATTAATGATAGATAGAATCTGAAAATCAATCACAAAACATGTCTAGGGCTTTGAAATCACCCTTAACCAAATAGAAGTTTAGCCTAGCATAGGCATTACAAACATAAAATTAAATAGAATCTAAGAAGAAAATAAAAGAAAGAAAGAAGAAGAAGAAGAATATTAATTATCCAACCTCTTGCTCTTTCTAAAGAAAAACAAAACTAGAGAAAAGAAAGAAGAAGAAAACTTAGAGAATTTTATTACAATGGCTAATATCCTACCTATGTACAATATGATCCCTTACAATCATCCAAGGCCCTCTATTTATACACATTTTGGAGGGCTAAATGACAAGAGACAAGCTTTACAAATTTCAAAGGTAGGTATAATAGGTGGGTGCATTTTTCTAACAATTTTCGTCATATATGACGATTTTGATCAGCCAACTTGATGGTCGATTTTGTCATTTTGGAGGCCTTATCTGATCACATGGGCTTCTAGAAAAATGTTACCCTATCAGCTGCTGATCCATAGCCGTTGGAATCAGCTCATTTGCTGATGTGGATAAGAAGATATGGGCAAAATACGAAAACAGGTCAGCACAGACGTCATTGCACATCAGCCAACTTGATGGTCGATTTCGCTAGGGAAAACGACTCCGTTTCAAGAAGTGTAAAACATGAAAAAGATAGATATGCCTCTTAGCTTTGCACGGCTACAAATTTCAGCCTTATTGCTTCAGTGAAACTCGAGATATAGCGGATATGGAAAAAGGTGTCGGAACTGGAACTGAACTGGATTTGCCCTTAATTCTAGTAATCTGAAATCACTCAAAGAAACTTGTGAAAAACACCAAAATACATAAAAATATAAAAGATCATAAACACAATTAGACTAAACAATAATAACTCGTATTTGACACAAAACAATAATAAAACATAACTAAAAACTATATAATTATACGAGTTATCACACCCCCACACTTAGATTGTTGCTAGTCCCTAGCAACGACTCAATAAAAATAAAATAAGAAAATCTAATCTAATCCATTTTCGTAGGAAATCACGGTGGCACTTAGCATGTGACACAAGCCTTTAAACCCTCTAGGTGTCCCTAGTGTACGAGTTTAGTCTCGTGAGGGTTTACTAGAACGATACCCACAAACATTGAAAAACTAAAATATAAATAAACTACATATACTAAAAATATTTACTCCTAATCCTTTCAATACAAATTAGAGACAATCTTTGAACAAGTCTTATAAACTAATCAATAGCTTAAAAAATTTCACAAAAAATCATGCTTGAATGTAAATTGTTTGAGTTAAGCCAATATTAGCATAACATATCTCAATCAAAATAGTGCATGTTCAAATTTAATCTCAACTTCTCACATGGGATACCCTCATGATTTTCACTCTTTAAAGTAGTGGTGAAGTGTTTACACTCAATCAATCTCATGAAAACAGTTCTACCATATTCTTGCTTGTCCACCTATTCTCCACTATTTAGATCATACAACTTCATGAATCAAGAGGTCTTTAATGAAGGTTGTAATGGGGCCAAGGGGTTTGTAATGTGGTTGAAGAACAAAAGGATAAAGATATCACAAAGGTTCCAAAGAGTTCATAAAGTTTAGAGACATAAAAAGATCATACAAAGAAACTTCTCAAAACTTTTTACAAGTACATAGTCACCTAGGCCGGATATTCATGTTGGGCCTTTTCTTCATTCTAAACAACTTTGTAACATCTTTTTCCTTTTCCACAAATTCAAGAGATGATTCATATATATATATATTTTTTTTACATAGGAATGTATTTGCCAGTATTCCATTTCTTTTTCTCTTGACTTTTCTTTTCTTTCCCCCCCACACTTATTTCTTGTTTCTAACCCAAATTTTCAATAGATCTTCCTTGTCTTTGCAACTTGTCTCAAAACATGCTAATTCATCTTTGGAACAAAGGTAAAGATATAAGTATATTTAGGTTAGGGACAAGTTATGGTTACCAAAGAGATAGCTTATTCAATGTAGGCTCAAATTGGTTCACTAAGGGTGTGTTCTCTTGGAACATCAATAAGGGATGGTTGTTTGGCCCTGGCTAAAAATCCTAATGCCTCTATCATATTCATGTTGTCACATGCATCAATATAGTCTCAAATGGTTTAAAGCAAGTTCTAGAGAATCATGTAATCATAAGAGCACTCAAGAAATAAATTAGATTGATTTGTATAATGCATCAATCATTATAGGCTCAAAAACTCACAAGGATGATTATACAAGTCAGATTAAGTCTAAACATGCTTCTTTCTCAATCAACATATCATATTAACATTGGCTAAAAAAAAATGACATCAAGCTCAATTCTCATGAAAATCTTCTCACTAATAAATCAGTTTTAGACTTATGCTATTCATATCTCATCATTGTATTAAAAAGGAACTAAAACACACTAAAAATAATAATAATATTAAAGACTCATAAAAAAAATAATAGACAAAAATAAAAGAAATCCTAAATCCTTCCCCCCACACTTAATTCTTACATTGTCCTCAATGTAAGTCTATTAACCCAAATGAAAGAATCATGTGTAAGAGAAAAGAACTAATAACATAAGAATAGGAACAACTAAGACTCAAAACGAAACAAACTCATGCAACCTAAATAATCCTAAAATACTAAACAAAAATTAAAAAGTAAACATAAAAAGATTAAAATCAAACTGACAAGGTATGTCTCAAGTCTCCCTTACTCAGACCTTGTTCAGAATGAATATTTCTAAATTGCTTAAAACATAACATTTTTTTTTTTTTTTAGAAATCAAACTGACAAGGTATGTCTCAAGTCTCCCTTACTCAGACCTTGTTCAGAATGAATACTTCTAAATGGCTTAAAACACAACATTTTTTTTTTTTTTTTTTAAATTAGCAAAATATGTCCCTTACCCCCTACTAAAATATGACATTGTCCCCAATGTCAAATTTTAAAGGTAGAATATAGGAGATATTACCTGCAGAGGTTGCTAACCACTTATTATAACTGAGACACAACAAGCAAAATGTTAGATAATGTCACAAAGACAAAGTGCAATCCACTCCTTGCTCATCCATATCTCTTTTTCTTTTTCCGAGCGTTTGCGAAACAACCGTAGCAGATAAACACTCATAAGCTTGGAGCTTTTTGAGTAAATCTTCAATGGTTGTAGCAGAAATTATGGTTCTCCTTGCCTCTGAAAACATGAATCCATTATCCACAGCATTATCTAAATATGAAAGCAAATTATTAAAATAACCATTAATATTAAGCAAACCAATGGGTTTCTTATTTGTGACCAAAGATGACCAAGAAGCCACGCAAGCTATTTCTTCCAATGTACCCAGACCTCCTGGTAAAGCAATGAATGCATCGGCAGAATGGTACATGATTGTCATCCGTTCAGGGATACTCCAGACTTGTATTTCCTTACCCACGGTAGGTCCACAAAAACTTGTGAATAGTTTTGGCACGATTCCTAGAACTGGACTTCCTCCGGCGTGTGCTGCTGTAGCGACTGCTCCCATTAAACCCGTACTACCGCCTCCATAAATCAAGTGGATCTTTTGTTGGGCAAGTATTACTCCAACTCTTATGGCTTCATCAGCGAATATGTTATTTTTCCCTGGATAAGCACCTCCAAAGACACAAATTTTTTTAATGCGCTGGGACGAAGTACTTTCCATTTTTTTTTCGAGTGCCTGAAAGAGAATGAGTACATGGTGTAATATATAGAGGACTGAGTAGTGAATCAGACAAGAGTAATAATGTCGCCGAAAGTGTATCTGACCTGTCAGAAGAAAATGTTAACCTAACAAAAGATTTTTGCGTGATTTCAGGAAGAAAATCAAAAAGAGAAGAAAAAATCAACCGTAAAAGACAAATAAAAAAAACGAGAATAATTACACAAATCGAACAACACGTAAATTAAACCAAAATAAAGTTATTGCAAATCAAACCAAAAGCTGAGAAGTCGTTTATTGTAGTTGTGATTGTGGCTCACATCTTCCTCTGGTTTTACGTCCAGAAACGGCTTAAACGCCTTCTATGAGTCGAGGATATGCTTCCCATCCAGTTTTCTTACAAGCTGGCAAACAGGGTCTTTTAACATCAGATTCCCAAGATGTTGCCATTCCCTTTGGAATTGCGGCCATAAATCAAGAATTTCTCTTTGTACGTCTCCACTAGGATGCGTCTCAAGAGAAAGTTGGATATTACCCAAATTCTCCTTACTCAGTCCATCCTTAATGAATTCAATTTTATCATCTTGATTAGAGGACGGAATCCCAATAGAACGACATTTACCGTTACACGTCCATCGTGCACATTTGTGGCAATTTGAACTCATGCGCTTTGCTCGTCGCTTCTTTGCAAAAGTGCTTCTACCTGTACTTGGTAAATGCAAAATAGGAAGATATTCATCTTCACGTACCTTGGCTTCAATTATCCAACGTATGTCGTCAGGAATCCCTTTGTGCATAAGCATTCTTAATCTTTCAAATCGAACTTGGTAAAGCTTCAGTAAAATATTTCGAGGAAAAGGAGGAAATCGTTTCTGCAATCTTGTGAGAATATCATCCATCCTGAAAAAAAATGAAAAAAAAAATGAAAGAGAAATTGGAAGAGAAATTTATATACAATATCAGTTTTGTGGGTAGCTGATAGAACCGATTTAAATAATCACGGAGTACCGTTATCCGCCATTTAACCGGGGTTAAAAAAAATAAAATAAAAATTATATTTACATCTAGTTATTTTAAAAACAAGGATCAGAAAGAAAAACAACCTAAAAAGACTCAAAAAAAAAACTCTAAATAAAATCCTAAATTACTAAACAAATAAACATAAAAATAAATAAATAAAAACAATAAAAAATAATAAAAGGAAAAGGAAAAGGAAAAGAAAGCAAATCTGAGTATGGCAGGTTGGTAATTTCTTCATTAATTGGACTGCCTTCCCAATTAGTACTGATTTAAGTTGTCCAACCTAACCAACACCCCTTCTTGGCTTTTTAGGCTTGTTAGGCTCATACATGAAACTTCCCAAATTTGAACGTTTGATAGGAAGCTTTCTTTGCACAAAACTGGATGCATTCTCCATTACAAGTATTATTCCATCATCCTTTGTGCTGCATATCTCATCGAGGAATGGAGCATATGTTGGTACTTGTTGAATGGCATCCACAAACAAACTGTTTAAGGTTTCCAGCATGTTTTGTTCATGTTCTTCCTCCTTGAACTTTGCAAATCTACTAGGAAAAGGTGGAGAAGAAACATTAGTAAAAATTGGAATCTTAAACGTTACTTCAGGTGCTGAAATACTCTTATTTGGATTTGTGGCTTCATTATCCTCAAGAATAGAATCCATCTCTAATTTTGTCTCATCCTCATCTTGTTCATCATTCTTCAAGGTCACAATAGTAGCATTCTCCTTTGGGTTAATCATCGTTTGGGCAGAGAGTTCTTCAGATCTTTGTGCTACCCATACCACCATACTACTAGCCAATAGGCTCATTTGCCTTTCCAAACTCTGGATACTTGCCCTTGTTTCCTATTGAAATTGCAAAGTATTAGTAACAAGAGAATCGACAAGATCTTCTAAAGAAGTACCTGAGTTTTGAGTCATATGTAGTGGCTGAAAAAGATCTGGTTCTTGAGACCATGATTGATTAAATCTAGATGGTTGAGTGTAATTGGCATAAGGATCTACTTCTTGGTAATTTTTCGAGTAGCCATAATTAGTATGATCCCACCATCCCTCATGGTAAGTGTTTGAGTAATGATCATACTGCTGGTCTTGGAACACATAATGGCCTTGACATCCTCCCATGGCAAATTGTTGAACTGGGAAGGTGAGATTGGCTTGTTGATTCTCCATGTTCATGTATACCACCAACTCTTCAAGTGTTAGATTGCTCAATTCCATCGTTCTTTTTTTTTTTTTTTTTTTTTTTTTTCAAAATTTGATAAGAAAAACCCGTATGTACAAGAAAATAAAACTCATTAGAACTGAAAATAAGAATAAACCAAGTAACAAATAAACTAAAGAAAACAATCCCCGGCAACGGCGCCAAAAATTTGATGCACCCAAAAGAGTGTATCTTTTTTAACCTTGCACTAAAAAGATCAATTGTAAGTATAATGATTAGCAAGGGTCGAGTCCTCAGGGATTGGGTTTTAATTTATGAGTTATTAGTTTATAACTTACGTTCAAAGAAAACAATAAAAGAAAAGGGGTTTTTGAAGCCAGATTTAAACTAAGTAAATAATAAGAATAAGATGCAAGGCGGTATAACCAGCCAATAAAAATATATATACTAAATTAGGCGGTATAACCAGCCAATAAAAATAAATATAAAAAATAAGCAAACTAAAAGTAAGAAAACAAGTAAGTAAGAAGAATTAAATATGAAAAATATGGTTAAGATTTCATTCTCCACCACTAGACATCATTAAGAATCAATTTCAGATCTATCAATATCAACCAACTATCAAAGTTAACAACCGTAGATAACAACAAGCTCTGTTACCCCAATCTTTCCTTAGTTTGTCGTTAAATAGAACAAGCTCTCTATTTAATCTCTAACCATTAGACAACCTAGAATAAGCTCTCTAAATTCAATTTAATGGCAGCTTTATGATGAGAAAGATAGGTTGATCTAAGCAACAAACACATAAGCTCGGATTGTTCAACTTAGGTTATGTTCCACTTTGCAATTATTGAAAACTTGACCATAATCATTAATCACAAATTGCCACTTATGAATAGGAAATCAAGACAATTACACGGATCAAGACTCCTAAACTAGCAATAGATAATTATCAAGATCTATCTAGTTGTACACCTAAATAAATCAAGACAACATCATGAACAATTCTTGTAGAAGAACATAAGCAACTTTGATAGAAAATTAATGATAGATAGAATCTGAAAATCAATCACAAAACATGTCTAGGGCTTTGAAATCACCCTTAACCAAATAGAAGTTTAGCCTAGCATAGGCATTATAAACATAAAATTAAATAGAATCTAAGAAGAAAATAAAAGAAAGAAAGAAGAAGAAGAAGAATATTAATTATCCAACCTCTTGCTCTTTCTAAAGAAAAACAAAACTAGAGAAAAGAAAGAAGAAGAAAACTTAGAGAATTTTATTACAATGGCTAATATCCTACCTATGTACAATATGATCCCTTACAATCATCCAAGGCCCTCTATTTATACACATTTTGGAGGGCTAAATGACAAGAGACAAGCTTTACAAATTTCAAAGGTAGGTATAATAGGTGGGTGCATTTTTCTAACAATTTTCGTCATATATGACGATTTTGATCAGCCAACTTGATGGTCGATTTTGTCAATTTTGGAGGCCTTATCTGATCACATGGTCTTCTAGAAAAATGTTACCCTATTAGTTGCTGATCCATAGCCGTTGGAATCAGCTCATTTGCTGATGTGGATAAGAAGATATGGGCAAAATACGAAACCAGGTCAGCACAGACGTCATTGCACATCAGCCAACTTGATGGTCGATTTCGCTAGGGAAAACGACTCCGTTTCAAGAAGTGTAAAACATGAAAAAGATAGATATGCCTCTTAGATTTGTACGGCTACAAATTTCAGCCTTATTGCTTCAGTGAAACTCGAGATATATCTGATATGGCAAAAGGTGTCGGAACTGGAACTGAACTGGATTTGCCCTTAATTCTAGTAATCTGAAATCACTCAAAGAAACTTGTGAAAAACACCAAAATACATAAAAATATAAAAGATCATAAACACAATTAGACTAAACAATAATAACTCGTATTTGACACAAAACAATAATAAAACATAACTAAAAACTATATAATTATACGAGTTATCAGACCACCAGAGGACGTTAAAAATAACATATAAAAATGTGGATGGGAAAAGAGGAAAAGACGACTTAATTCATCGTAAATAAAATTGAGGGTTTGAAAACAACCTCAAAAAAAAAATGGAGTCGCCACCAATTTTTTTTTTTTGCTAGGTGTGATTGGTCACCTATTAAAACCGATTTTTGTAAAATTTTTTAAATTTAAAACATTTTTTAAAACCAATTTTAAAGTCTGCGCTTTGAACCAGAGAAAACAAAAGCGGGTTCGGGAGTCAGTTACGTCATAGGGAAGGATTAGCACCCCCACAACGTCCGTATAAAACGCTACCTTATTAATCATGTGTTATGTCGAGTCTCGGTAAAAGTTGATTTTATATTTGATACTTAAAAATAATTCCCTTTTTAAAAAAAACAATCATATTATTTGAGAATGATCTGGAATTTATTAATGCAAATTTTTTCCATGTTTCCCGACAGACCCGACAAAACAAAGAAACTTTTATTTATTTTGGAATTCTCCGAATCACCCTCGTTTTGAAAAAAGAGATATTCCTTTATTAATGATAATTGATGATATCCTTCCCTGCAGACCCAGCAGAGAACTCATGAATTATTTTAACTCGGGAATAACCTTATTTTAACTCGGGAATAACCTTATTTTGTTATAAAAATCATTAATTTTTATGCATTGAAAACAATATATATAAAAAAATGACCATGGATATACAAATTATTACTAATGTACAAATATAAATTAAACAAAATGCATAATTGTCATGGCATGGCAAACATTTTATTATGACATGGCAATAGAATAAATGACATGACATACATGACATGGCGGAACTTTATTACAACATAGCAAAGAAGTAATGACATTATAGATGACATGGCAAATAACTCATGATATGACATATATGATGTGGCAAATAACTCATGACATGGCAAGAGAACTTATGACATGGCATACATGGCATGGCAAAGATTTCATGGCATGGCATACATAGCATGGTAAGTAACTCATGACATGGCAAATATTTCATGACGTGGCCTACATAACATGGCATATATGACATAAGCACCAATCCTAAAAATGACATCATCATACAATATTCACAATCACGTCATGATCAAAATGGCAATATGAATATTAGATCCTAAAATGACATCATCATGGAATATTCATAAACATGGAATTTGAATGATTAAAATGACAAATGTAGATATCATGGAATGTGCACACATCATTATTTTGAAATTCATTTTTATGGATTTTCTTCTTGGTGAAATTATACAAATGGCACATGTCGAGATATTTTACCAAACTCCCTGGCAAAGCATTGAAAAAATATCTTTTCGTGTGACACGTATATAATTCTAAGTAAAACGAAAACCATATTTTTCGATTCCATAAACACGTGTGTTGAATAATTTCCTAGCCTCCTCGGCAAACCTGGCAAAGATTAAGAACTAATTCTATCCAAATGTATAGGAAACCGAAAAATATGTTTTTACGCTAAATTAAGTAAAAACATTTTAAAATATGCAATGCATGAAAACGAAATATGTTTCTCTCTTGAAGAGAGAAAATCCGAACACCTAAAAAGATCACCTTTGAAAGAAACCTAAGTTGGATATTTTAAAATGAAATATTTCGGGCACGGATTTTAGCTCGGATTAGGGGGCATTCGAATTCCCTTGTTTGACATCTGAGTATATTTAAACAAGCTTTGAATGCAAAATTTTGGAAACCAAAAATGAGTAAAAAATAAATACAATTTTTGAAATAGAATCCTCATGGCCGAATGGCCTAGTGTCAAAATTTCTTGTTTTTGACTTACTTTTTGAAGGGAGATTAACTATCCATGACCCGATTTTTATAAAACCAATTTTTAACCTTTGAACTAACATGGAAACATCCCAAAACAGTAGCTTATGGGTTTCAGCCAGCCCCTCCCCTTTGGTAAAAAAATGAGACCTTTACTAGTTTTAAAATACGTTTTGACTCCTAAAAATCGATTTTACAATCTATTTTTTAGACCTTTATAAAAAAATTTAAAAATTTGGAAAAATCAGTTTAGACTCAGCAAATGATGAACTAAAAGAGGTAGTGTAGACACCTAATTTTGTCCGGACCACTAAACAGGTATGTTTACTTCCTATATTGATGTTTCTGAGTGTAAAAAGACTTTTTTCATCCTGCAGGTGGTACTCCGAGACTTAGTTTAAGAGGGCGAGCATAAAAAGTCAAACTTGCAAAAAAGTCAACCCCAGAAAAGTTCAACCCCAAAAAAGTCAACCCTAGAAAGTCAACTACTAAAAAAGTCAACCCACTTTCAAAATCAAGATTTTAAGTTCAATTGAAAAATGGCGAAAGAATTTTGATAATCCGAGGTCTACATTGAAAGATATGGAGTTCGGAAGTTGGGATTTGGAGATTCAATAGAAAGGAAACCCTAATCCGAGAAATTTGGGGAAAAGTGCTTAAACGATCAAATTGGTCGAAATTTAAGGTTTCAAATGAAAGATAAGCACTGAATACTGGTAATGGAGAAGTCACTTGCAAGAAAAATCGAAAGAAAAGTCAATCCGGGAGAAAACCGAGAATTAGTGTTTTTAGTGAATTTCGGTGAAATCGGGAAGAATCACAGAAATGGCCCGACTTGGTAAGACCAAAGACCCCAATGGATGAAGAATGATTAAAAAGGATAGCCCAAGGCTCAGATTGAAGAAAATCTGAAAATCGGACTTGTTTTGAGCAAAATCGGGTTTCGGAGTCAAAAGGGCAAAAATGGAAAATTTGGGAAAAAGAGCAAATGGACTCCGAAAATTCTGAAAATTTGTCAATCTCATTCTTAAATCATTTGAAAGATATTGGTAAAAGAAAATCTTGATTCGGAGTTCGTTTGCAAAATGGCCAAATCCCGGGCTTCTTATGTAGTAATTCAAAAAGGAAAATCCCGGAAAAATAGCAAATGAGCTCCAAATCTTTTGAAATTTTGCAGATCTCATTTTTAAATTATTTGGAAGAGATTGGCGAAAGAAAATCTTGATTCGGAGTTCGTTTGCAAAATGGCCAAATCCCGGGCCTCCTATGCAATAATTCAAAAAGATAAATCCCGAAAAAATAGCAAATGGACTCCAAAAATTTTGAAATTTGACAAATCTCATTTTTAAATTATTTGGAAGATATTGGCAAAATAAAATCTTGATTCGGAGTTCGTTTGCAAAATGGCCAAATCCCGGGCCTCCTATGTAGTAATTCAAGCCGATAAATCCAGAAAAATACCAGATGAGCTCCAAAAATTATGAAAACTTCCAGATAAAATTTTCAAATTATTTGGAAGAGATTGGTGAAGAAAAATCTTGATTTGGAGCTCGTTTAAAAAATGGTAAAATGTAGGGGCATAAAAGGGCATTTTTGGAAGAAAAAATCCAAATAAATAGCAAACGGACTCGGATAATTTTGAAAACTTCCAGAACTCAATATTTTATTATTTTGGAAGTATTAAAAAAATAAAAATTGAATTTGAGTCCGTTTGATATTTATTTGCATCTGGGGGGCAAAGCGGTCATTTCACCCAAGCAACCGAAAAGGGCTTCTTTGGGCCTTTCAAAAAATCAGAGTTGGGCTGGAAAAGAGAAATGCTGGCCTGCCCAAGCCCAAAGGAAGGAGGAAGCTTCTGATTTTTCAATCAAATGGCTAAAAATCAAGAGTTAGTTAGAGATTCTCTTTGATCAAGCCATGGTGATTAAGCCACATAAGCCAAGAGATATGTCAATATTATTCTTTAACAGCTGTAATTTGAGAGAGCTGAGATGCTAATCTAAAGGTGGTAATTTCATGATTTTTCACCTTGAATTATTAGCCATTTGATGAGAAATTGGTTACAAAAAAATGACAACACCTTGGGCAATAATAGGGGGTTTCGGCCAGCCTTGTGAGGGGAGGTCAGATTTTCATTTTTTCATCTTCATTTTGCTGAGTTCTTAGGGTTTTTACTTAGTTTTTCTCTTCTTGGTTGAGAGCAAAAAAGAAAAGTTTAGAAAAAAAAGGAGAGTTTGAAGAGATAAAGCTTGAAAGATAGCTTCTTGAGGTTGCTCTTGAGCACCAACTCTTGCACTTTCTTGATTTTCTATTCTTGTTTTTGCTATTTTGATTTCTATTTGGTGAGTTTCCATTTTAAATAAATATTTTTAATTTTCTTTTCAAGTTCTTCCTTCATCTCTTTCTTAAGTATATTTTTTACATTTTATTTTTACAATAAACTCACCATGGCCAAATGGCCAACATTATTTATTTTAAGTTGCTGTTTTGATTTATTTTACCATATTGTTTATGTTATTTTCTTTGATTTTGATGTTTTAGATGTTATGTTACTTCATATTCTTGAGTTATATTTTAATTTGGTTGCTTTGTTTGTTGCCATTTATGTTTTAAATATCATGTTTTTGCATTTTTAATTTTTTGTTTTCATGTTGTTTAAATTTGAGCATGTTTTAAATTTAGTATATCAAGTGTTTGTGAAAATGCTTGTGTGGTATTTGCATGATTTGAGTTTTATATCTTAGTTGAGCATGTTTTAGATTTAGTATATTAAGTGTTTGTGAAAATGCTTGTGTGGTTTTTGCATGATTTAAGTGTTATATTTTAGTTGAGCATGTTAGTATACCAAGTGTTTGTGAAAATGCCATGCTTGTTGGAGCTTGAGGCCATTTGGCTACTCCATGTGTTTTGCATTGTGTGTTGCATTTTTTGCCATGTTAGTTGGTAGGTTGTTGCATTTACATGTCATTTGATTTAGTTTTGCATGCTAGTATACCAAGTGTTTGTGAAAATGCCATGTTTGCTAGTTACATTAGGCTATTCGGCCCTCTTGGAATTTTTGCATTTTTTGTGCATTCTTGCCATGTTAGTTGACAGGTTAGCATTTGCATGATATTTGGTTGAGTTTTTGGTTTAAGCATGCTTTGTTTTTGTGAAAATGCCATGCATATTTTAGTTATTAAGTTAGGTTTATTTGCCATGCATGTTCATGCATTTTAGGTCTACGTTGCATTAAATACCATGCAAGTTCATTTAGGTCTAGGTCACTTTATGAATGCCATGCATTTTTTTCATGACATTTAGGTTTAAATCCATGCATTTCATGCATTATGTTTGCTGTATTGTTTCATGCATTTCATGTTCATGCCACTTGAATAATGACTTGAGCCAATTAATGGTTCAAAGTCATGCTCTCTTGAGCACACTTGTGGAAAATTAAGTTTGTCAAGTTGATTATTCTACCTTTGTGATTTTTTTTTACTTAGCCAATTTTTATCTAACTTTCAAAAAGTCCTAGTTACTATTTTTAAGTCATTTTATGAGTTTCAAATATTTTTACTTTGATTTTTAAATGATTTTATCAAAGGCAAAAATGTGTTTTGGCAAAGCAGTTTTTTTCACCCAAAACTCGTACATCTCTGATTTTTCTGGGAATTCATCTTTAATCAGAAAATTAAGCCGATTTGTTTCCGTGTAGTTTTGCATGTCCAGAGTCTCCAGTATTTTTTTCAAAATTTTTTGAATTTTTAAAAATAGGGTAAAAAATCGTGGCTTAAAACTGGACAGTGGAGTCAGAATTGAATTTAAAGAAAAATCATTTTCTGTTTTGGTTAAGTTACCTAGAGTGGGCTGATTAGGAGGGTTAGCTACTGACTTAGGGTAGTTTCTAAGCCTTTTTAAACTCTAAAAATGGTTTTTCAAGTCTCGGGTTAAGGGTAGTCAAGTCCGGATTTTTAAACTTAGGAATTTAGAACCATTTAAAAAAAGATTTAGCCCAGTTTTTATTTTTAATTCAAGCTTTTCAAAATTATTTTCAAACAATCACAAAGTATTTTGGTTTTAGAATATTTAATTTGACATATTTTCCTAAGGTAGCCGGATATCTTTTTAGATATACGGATTTCCTTAATTAAAGGAAAAAAAATACATTTCATGCATTGCATTTTTCATATTCATGCATTTTATATAATATGTGATTCTTGCCATAATAATTCCTATGATATTGTTATTATTTTGATTTATATTTTTTTATGTTATATGGTTTGTTATATGGTTTTGAATATTTCATGATATCCTATGCTTTTATTTAGTTATTTTTATTTAGCATATACTATGTCATGCATTATTATTTTTATTTTCATGCATATTATATGGTAGCATTATTCTATATTTCATGTCATTTAAATTATTTCATTTCATATAGAATATATTATGATACTTAGGTCATTTCATTTCATGTAGAATATATTATGTTACCTAGGTTATTTCATTTCATATAGAATATATTATGTTACTTAGGTCATTTCATTTCATTTAGAATATATCATGTGACTTAGGATATATCATTTCATTTAGGATATATTATGTCATTTAGGACATTTCATTTCAATTAGAATATATTATGTTACCTAGGTCATTTCATTTCATTTAGAATATATCATATAACTTAGGATATTTTATTTCATTTAGAATATGCTAAGGTATTCAAATCATGTCATATCATTTAGGTTGCATTATATTATTTAGATTTTGCTATGTCATTTTATTTATGTCATGCATATACATATTCATTTCTTTTAAATGTTCTCAAAAAAGATATTGGTTTTCAATAAAATAAAGATATTCCCGAGTTAAAATAATACATGAGTTCTCTGTCGGGTTTGCTGGGGAGGATATCATCAATTATTATTAATAACGGAATATCTTATTTAAAAAGAGAATGATTCGGAAAGTTTTCCAAAACTAATAAAAATTTCTATATTTTGCCACGTTTGTTGGGGAATATAGGAAAATTTTGAATTTATAAATTCCGGATCATTTTCAATTAAAAATGGAATTATTTTTCTTTAAATTGGGAATTAACTTGAAATACTAAATTTAAAACCAATTTTTACCGAGACTTGAGATAACACACGATTAATAAGGTACCGATTTATACGGGCGTTGTAGGGGTGCTAATCCTTCCCCACACGTAACCGACTCCCGAACCCGTTTCTTTGATTTCTCTGGTTTAAACGCAGACTTGAAATTGGTTTTAAAAATGTTTTAATTAATTTTTAAAATATTTTTATAAAACCGGTTTTAATAGGTGGCCGATCACACCTAGCTAAAAAGATTGGTGGCGACTCCATGTTTTTTTTAAGGTCATTTTCAAAACCTTCATTTTTCTAGAGGAATTAAGTCGACTTTTCCTCGATTTTTTTAATGTCACGCTTAACAAATAATAAAGTCTTGCGATGAGACTCGTTATTTTTTAGGTTGCGACAGTCATTTCTTTTAAAATGTTTTCAAAAGGATAATGATTTTTCAATAAAAAATAAAGATATTCCCGAGTTAAAATAATTCATGAGTTCTCTACCGGGTTTGTTGGAGGGAATATCATCAATTATCATTAATAAAGGAATATCTTTCTTTCAAAAAAAGAAAATGATTAGGAAAGTTTTCCAAAACTAATAAAAATTTCTATATTTTGCCACATTTGTTGGGGAATATAGGAAAATTTTGAATTTATAAATTCCGAATCATTTTTGATTAAAAATGAAATATTTTTTCTTTAAATTGGGAATTAACTTGAAATACTAAATTTAAAACCAATTTTTACCGAGATTTGAGATAACACACGATTAATAAGGTACCGATTTATACGGGCGTTGTGGGGGTGCTAATCCTTCCCCACACGTAACCGACTCCCGAACCCGTTTCTTTGATTTCTCTGGTTTAAAACGCAGACTTGAAATTGGTTTTTAAAATGTTTTAATTAATTTTTAAAATATTTTATAAAACTGGTTCTAATAGGTGGCCGATCACACCCAGCTAAAAAAGATTGGTGGCGACTCCATGTCTTTTTTAAGGTCATTTTCAAACCTTCATTTTTCTAGAGGAATTAAGTCGGTTTTTCCTTTATTTTTTTTAATGTCACGCTTAACGAATAATAAAGTCTTGCGATGAGACTTGTTATTTTTTAGGTTGCGACAGCTTGGCGACTCCACTGGGGACTATTAGAGAGTCAAGCCTAGAATTAGTCGTGTGTTATCAAAGTCTCGGTTTTGTTGGTTTAATTGGTATTTAATTTTAATTCCCGCATTTTTTTAATAAGGAGAATTTTGAAAATAATAAAATGTTTTTAAATATGTTCATGCTCATGTGCATGCATTTTTATTATTGTTCTCTAGTTATTTAAGGTTGTACATTATAATTGCTTGTTGGTTAATGCGTTACACTATTCTTGAATGTTTTAATTGCTAGGGCATTTAGAATAAGGTTTGTAGAATAGGTGGTGAAAGGTTTGTTGTTCCTCCACACACACCACACGTGCATTTTCATATCATGAGTCCTATACCCGGGTTCCGTCCTTTTAGGTGGGAGCGAAGTAACTAAGCCTTCGTGATTAACAATCCGCATGGGCTAGTGAAACACTTCCGGAGTACTAAATTACCTAAGCCTTCGTGATTAACAATCCGCATGGCTAGGGAAGTAGACTCTAACGAATTGAACCCTCTTTTATCGGGGTGCCTTACTAGCCTTCACCGGCGACAGTGAGGAGCAATTCGGGGCCTTTAGATCCGATTCACCCTCATATAGTGAACCTAGGTGAAGCCATGCTGGATTTCCGTTAGATATACCGAAAATAGGAACACATGGAGGGACATTTCTAAACCTTTTGTTACCTATTTTACACTCCGAATAAGTGTGGTAGATCGGGCAACGATGTACGTACATCGCCTGTAATAAATGTGATACTCCGCCTCAAAGGCATCGTGATGCCTAAATAAGCAGATATTGTTGGGGCAGATGTTCATTTGCTGTTTAAAAAAAAAAAAAATCCTTTTTCAAGCATTTTTGCATGTTGCACAGTTCATGCATGTGTGAATAGAGCATGTACATTTTTGGTTGTATTATTGATCTCATTCTTTGCAATAAACAGTTGGTAATAATAATCTCATTTGGTGATTTCATAAAACCGGTAGTGTTGCATGAACATTTGGATATTGTACCATAGTAGGATCCACTACCCCGAAATTCTTTTGAAAAATAATATGATTGGTTTTTTTCATAGAAAAAAAACATGTTTCAAAAAGTCATAAATTTGGAGGCAAATCTTGCATAATGAGATTTTTTTTTTAATCAAGATTTAGGTCCCACAAATTTCATGTAATCATTGATTTCTTTGTATATACCTTAGTGTTAATTCATTTATTCTTTATTTGTATCATTTTGACATTGTGTTACAATCCTAACATGCATGGTTATTCATTGTAGAATACATTTGTGATTACATGGTCTTTCTTTATACCTACCTTTGTATTAATTCATTTATTCTTTGCATATATCATTTTGACATCATAGCATGCATGGTCATTCATTGTAGAATACGTTTATGGCATGCATAGTCATTATTTGTATATACTTGTGCATCAATTTATTCATTTTTTTTAAATGCATCATGTTGACATTAGATTGCATCCATAGCATACATAGTCATCATAATTTCTCTGTATATGTTCATGCATTAATCATCAGTATATTCATGCACATAGGAATAGAGCATGTACATTCACAATTGTATTCTTAATCTCATGACATTTTCATTTGCATGGAAGGGGTTCGAGATATGAGGAATGAATCGGAGGAACGATTGGGTGCTTTAGAACGTAATCAAGAGGAATGTGGACATGAAATCCGAGAGGTGAAGGAACAACTGGCCAAATTGCTGAAAATAGTTGAGGATATGGGTAAGAGTAAAGGGGAACTTTCTCAGGGATTTGCATCGTCTTCGGATCAACCAAAACCATTAGGTCCAGAACATACAATCCTTGCTGGATCCTGCACTTGTCAATGTCACAAAGGTTGCAATCCTGATGAAATTATGGACAAAATCGTGTAAATGATTAACCTGAGAGCCTGATACCAAAGATAGAAACCTCGGATCCAGTACCATACCTGCAAACTATTCTAGGTCCAAACCAGTATCCTCACCCTACTATGGTCCAATCGTCCATTGGGATGACCACTACGGGATTCCTGAATCCCATTCCATCACCAACAACTGCCAGTTCATATTGCTTCCCTCATCAATCACCTTATCCAGTATCTAGGATAGGAACCTCGAGCTATGTACAACCTCCAAAGGCCCCGTGTCCAAATCTATACCCTTACCATGCTGTTCCGCCACATCTCCATGTAAACACTCCGGTTTGGACCTTAGTGCCACCACCAAGTGCCCCAACTCCTAGGTTCAGTGTGACTAAGAAACGACCCCAGGATAAGACCCAAAGGCCTTTTGATCCCCTTCCAATTAGCTGCCGAGAGCTTCTCCCTATACTGAGCCAAAATCACATGGTTGCCTGTATCCCATTGAAACCCCTGTTACCACCATATCCAAATGGGGATAATCCAAATACAAGATGTGATTATCACGGTGGAATTGTTGGCCATAACATTGAAGACTGTATAGCATTCAAAAAGAAAGTGCAAACTCTTATAAATGCCAAGTGGTTGGATCCAACGACACTGATTGATAAAGGACTGGGAAAGCGCCATTAGGATTAGGAGATTTACAGCATTGAGGTGGAAAGACTTCGATCTTATATGATGTAATAGGATTTCATTTTTTCAGTAGCCGACTCTTATAGTCTTAGGATGCTAGGAAGAATAAAGTGCTTGTAAAGACAGTTTTAACCACTGTTCAAATTTTGTAAAACATGGTTTATACCATTGTGAACGTTGATATGGGAATGAATTGATTATGTTTTAAATTTATGAGAGGTTGATGATTAAGTTCCTCCGATTCTTATTTCCTCCGTGATATCTTCCCCTTTTGCATTTTGCATCCGATCAATTATTGGTCATACCATACATTCATACATGTATCATGTTAGCATCAGGTTGCATTTATGCATTCATAGTCAGCATGATTTTTTCGTATATGCTTATGCATTAATATGTCATATTAGCATCAGGATGCATTCATGACATACATGGTTAGCATGATTTTCTTTGTATATACCCTGTATCAATCATTCATTGTTTGCATGTATCAGACACCGTGTTGCATTCATAGTGTATATGATCATTCATTGGGAAATATGCTAAAATGTAAATGATCAGTCATTGCATATATTCATGTATTGATTTGTTTATTCTTTGCCTGCAACATGTTGGCATCGTGATTGCATTTATTACATACATGGTCAGCATGTTTCCACTATATATGTCCATACATCATATTGTTTAGGCTTCACATGCATCAAATTGCATTCATGGCTCATTCATCATGACACACATTTGGGGGAAATAAAACAGAAGTTGGCTTGGCTTTAGGAGCCTGTGAAAGAATTTCCATTTCAAATCAGAAGAAGTACTGAGTACCCTTTTAATACAGGTAGTGCTATGGAGGAAGAACAAGTTGCCCGAATGGAAAAAATGGAAAGGAAACAGAAAGAATTGCGAGAACAGCTAGCCAAGTCTCAAGCAGAATCTAAGGATCAGATGACTAAATTGATGGAGCTAATGTCTGCCGTAATAAAGGGAAAAGGATACACCGAAAACTTTGTCTCCAGGAAAGGGTTAGAGGCACAAAAATGTCAGAATGAGGTCGTAATTATTGATGCCCAGAACACTGTTAACCCCGTCAATGTCCTAAACTCAGATAATCCAGCTGAACAGACAAAGTTGAAAAGGGTTGCAGTAAATGAGGTTGAGTTGGCAGATTTCCAAGGGAAATATCAGTTGCTAGATGAAAGGCTCCGGGTAGTAGAAAATACAGATGTAGTTGGGAGTTTAGATACGAAAGAACGATGTTTGGTCTTCGATTTAGTCATTCCTCCTAAGTTCATGATCCCTGACTTTGTGAAATATGACAGGACGACTGATCCATCAGCCCACATCACTATGTTCTGCCGGAAGATGACAAGTCATATAGATAATGATAAGCTTTTGATTCACTGCTTTCAGGATAGCCTCAGCGGATCCACAATTAGGTGGTATAGTCAGTTGAGCAAGGATCAGATTCGCTCTTGGAATGACCTGGCTAGGGTTTTTCTAAACCAGTACAAGCATATGACCGACACGGCGCCTGACCGTCTCACCTTGCAAAATATGAAGAAAAAAGCTACTGAGAGCTTCAAAGAATATGCGCAACGGTGGATGAGCCTGGCCACCCAAGTACAACCGCCTTTAACTCAGAAGGAAACCACTGTCCTTTTTGTGAATACACTGCAGGCCCCATATTACGATAGACTTGTCGGCAACATCACGAAGAATTTTTCGGACATGGTAATTTCAGGGGAGATGATTGAGAATGCTATCAAGGATGGGAAATTGAAGGAGAAAGAACATCCAATACCAAGGAAAAAGGGGCATCTGAAAAGAAAAAGGAAGATACCCAAGTCGTGGAAGGCTTTGCCCCACCTCCTCAATTCTTCTCGTATCAGCCATTTTACTCTACCCTGAATAGTGTCTCTCAAGGTTTTTATCCCTACCAACCAATGATTGCAACTACACCAGAATTTACATCTGTCTATCAATCGAACACCCTTGGGAATAATCGAAGGGGGCATAAAAAGCGAAAAAGAAATCAGGTTGACCCGATTCCTGTGACATACAGTGAGCTACTACCTCAACTCATCCAGAATCACCTTGTGACACCCATGCAATTAGAGCCTCTGAAGCCCCCTTATCCGAGCTGGTATGATGCTAAAGAGTGTTGTGGTTACCATTCTGGCAATCAAGGTCACTCAATAGAGAATTGCCCCGCTTTGAAGTACAAGGTCAGAGATCTCATCAAGGCTGGTTCGATAAGTTTTGAAGATGGGGAAGCCAAGTGTCATAAGAAACATTGTTCATGATCATATTAGGTTTTTGACGCATATAGTTCTATACACTGTGATGATGAAAGCACTTGTCTCATGTTAACATCCACATGAATTAAATGAATTTTGAATTTTAAATGCTTTGTGTTTGTTGTGTTTTAACAATAACTTGAATTTGCAAAAACAAGCATTAAGGAATTTTTAATAATGGATAGTCTCAAGAAGATTGATGATCAGTGTTACAAATGACCCAATACCTTCTCCCCTCTCTTTAGGTTTTCTTAAGCCTAAATCTCTTAAACCAAGAACACTTGAAAGACCTAATGCTTCAAGGAATATGAATGATTTGACTTCATAAAACCATTGTCATCACTGAATAAGCAAAGACGTAGATCTTAGTCTAGGCTATGAACAAAGGAACGAACTTTTTGGAATTTTTTCAAATTCCTTGAAATTCAAACAAATGAGACATTCTTTCAAGAATCTAGATTTTGATAATTTGGTGTGTGTCAAGATTGTGCTAAAACCATTCATGACCTTTCCCAATGATCATAAAACTTCAAATACCCAAACATCACTTCATGATTGACACCTTGGGGCACAATGATTAAACTAGATTACCCCTTGTCTCAGAGAAAACCCGTTTTTTGGGTCATATTTTCCTTGTCTCTTCAAAGAACTCAGATTTGAAATTCAGCCTTTTCAGTACAGACCTAGACTTGCTATGTTCCTCGTTGATACAAATTCTCATTGGTTAATCAAATTGGGGCATTATATGTGGAAATGATGGATACATGGTGAATGGATGGATTAAACGCATGAATCATTGGGGCATGCAATGAAAAATGAAAAAATTTGTGATATCATGCATATGAGAATTCGAATGATTCCAAAGTGCAAAATGAAATTCTGAATATCTATTTCCCCTGGGGATTGCTTTTCAATGTGAATATTCGTGCTTGACATGAGGAATGGCCATCTTTCATATCCATTTCGCACAAAAAGAAATTATCCATAGTCACCCCTTTTGAGCCGAAAGAATTCTTTCTTCTTTGAACCCTGATCAAGGATCACCCTCAACACTAGGGGGCAAATGTAAGGAAAGATATTTTTAAAGATCATTGAGAAACGAATCCTAGCTCAAAGACAGATGCAAAGCAAATAGAGCCCCGAATAATGACGGGCTCACTCCGTTGAAAAAGAAGGGGGCAAAATGAAAGCAAAAAAAAAAAATGAAAAAAAAATGTGTGAAAGACATGGCAAATTGAAAGCCAAATGCAAGGAAGGAAAAAAGCAAAGTCAAAAGGAAAGAAATGTCCAAGAAGGGACAAATGCTTCAAAGAGAATCCTCCTCAAAGAAAGGATCCTTGATCTGATTACCCTCAAACACATATTTTGGGCCTATTTATCCTTTCTTTCTGAACCCTGAGCCATGGCCTATATTACATGCTTTAAAAGTCCATTTTGATCAAGCATGAATATTTAATTTGAAGGGTTTTCCTCATATTTTATCCCATTTCATCAAATTCTTATTTCACTACGGAAGAATTTAGAATTCCCAAGTGCATGGTAAAAAAAAAAGAAAAATTGGAAAGAAAAGGGACTCTAGGGCGAAAACCCAAAAACGGGCGGTCTAGAGTAAAATGGGAATTTTTTATGCCATCTATGATAGTGCCGATACCACAATAGAAAAGATTTTCTTAAAGGAGTGGTCATCGAGGAACATCTAGGAATTCTTGAACCCCCGAAATTGTCAATTCTCATTCAGAGGATTGTCTTCAAAATTGAAACTTTTTTTTGCCAAGATTAAACTTTCCGGTTTAAACATCCCGGCCAATCTTGATGCTTGTCAAAATGCCTTGATATGGAAACTAAAAGAATGCTGAATTTGTTTGGTTCTCAATAAATTCATGATTTATAAAACCTGTTCCATTTGTGAGCCTAGAAGGGATATACATTTTTGTCATGAAGTTTTCCTGGAAAAGCCAGAATCTTGTTATACCAAGCCTTGCCAATCCCAGTTGAAAAAACCAGATTGATACTTAGAGAAATTTCTAACAATGATCATTAGTCTTCAAAAGATTTATACATCACACATTGTGGGGTTAATATTTTTTGTTCAGAAGTTTTCAAGATGCGAAAACAAATAAAGAGATTTTTTGAAATACCCATTTTGATGTTGACATGAGACAAGGATTTTCCTAACCCAAAGGTGTAGAACTGCCAAGATAGGTCTTGACTTCCAAATATGAGAAGAAGAAATAGAACCCAGTTCAGATCTCTGTTGATGAAAGTTTGAAAACTGTTGGGGCAAAGAGAATAGCCAAAATGAATTGAAGATATACTCTGATTTGAAGAGGAAAAATGAATTCGAAAGGCTAAGCCAAAGTCTATAAAAACAACCGGGGGCATTTGCATCCCTCATGAGCACTCATCTCTTTATCAAGGTTTTACATCTGCACAGTGTCGGCAAGCATTTGCATCATTCATGGGTATTTGCATTGGCATTATTCCATAAGTATCTGCATTTTACCTTTACATTTACATTCTTCATGGAATTCGCATTTGTGTCATCTCAAGCAATTGCATCATTTCTAGAATCATTGCATTTTCATTATTGTGTGGTAATTGTAGTTACACCATTTATAAACCAGTTACATGAATACAATTAGTAGGGGCATCTGCATCATGAAACATGGGCATCAATCAGGCCATTTGCATTTGCACTAAGAAACATTTACATCAATCCAAGCATTTACATTTGCACCATGAAGCATGAGCACCTTGTTAAAAAGACATGTGCATCTGCATCATTTCTCAACGCTTCTGGTGGGGATATCCAGAATTTTACAGTTTTAAAAGTGAACAAGTCTTCGGTGGTGATAGCTGAAGCCTCTGGTGGAGATATCCAGGGTTTTATAATTTTGAAAAATGAGAAATCTTCTTCTGGAGGAGTTACCCAGAATTTTACAATGAGCAAGTCTTTGGTGGTGATAGCCAAAGCTTCTGGTGGGATATCCAAAATTTTACAGTTTTAAAAGTGAACAAGTCTTCGGTGGTGATAGATGAAGCCTCTGGTGGAGATATCCAGGGTTTTATAAGTTTGAAAAATGAGAAATCTTCTTTTGGAGGAGTTATCCAGAATTTTATTCAACATGTGCATCTACATCAAGAAGCATTTGCATCAATCTAAGTTAGTTGAATCTGCATCAAGAAAGTTTGCATCAAATCAAGTCATTTACATTTGCATCAAAGACATTTGCACCAATCTAAGTCATTTGCATCTACATCAAGAAACGTTTGCATCAACTAAAGACATTTGCATTTGCATCATCTCTTAAAGCTTTCAGGTATAATCGAACTCGTTTTGCTTCTCAAATGAGTCGAGCCCCGAGATCATCGTCGAGGTACTTTCTTTTATATGAACAAGTCTTCGATGGTGATAGCTGAAGCCTCTGGTGGAGATATTCAGAGTTTTAAAATCCTTTGAAAAGGTAGAAAGTCTTCGGTGGTGATAGCTGAAGCTTCTGGAGGTGATACCCAGAATTTTTACAGTTTTAAAATGAGCAAGACTTTGGTGGTGATAGCCGAAGCTTCTGGAAGAGATACCCAGAATTTTAAACACAGCTGAGAACAAGACAGGTTAAGGAACCGAGACCATCGTCGAGGTCATTTCTTTTCTTACAAATCAAATTCGTTTCCTTAAGACGAGTCGAGCCCCGAGATCATCGTCGAGGTACTTTTTTTATTATGAACAAGTCTTCGGTGGTGATAGCTGAAGCCTCTGATGGATATATCCAGAGTTTTAAAATCCTTTGAAAAGGTAGAAAGTCTTCGGTGGTGATAGCTGAAGCTTCTGGAGGTGATACCCAGAATTTTTACAGCTTTTAAAAATGAGCAAAACTTTGGTGGTGATAGCCGAAGCCTCTGGAGGAGATACCTAGAATTTTAAACACAGCTGAGAACAAGACAGGTTAAGGCCCCGAGACCATCGTCGAGGTCATTTCTTTTCTTACAAATCGAATTCGTTTACTTAAGACGAGTCGAGCCCCGAGATCATCATCGAGGTACTTATTTTTTATTATTATGAACAAGTCTTCGGTGGTGATAGCTGAAGCCTCTGGTGGAGATATCCAGAGTTTTAAAATCCTTTGAAAAGGTAAAAAGTCTTCGTTGGTGATAGCTGAAGCTTCTGGAGGTGATACCCAGAATTTTTACAGTTTTAAAAATGAGCAAGACTTTGGTGGTGATAGCCGAAGCTTCTGGAGGAGATATCCAGAATTTTAAACACAGCTCAGAACAAGACAGGTTAGGGCCCCGAGACCATCGTCGAGGTCATTTCCTTTCTTGCAAATCGAATTCGTTTCCTTAAGACGGGTCGAGCCTTGATTAGTCAGGGAATTCAATTTAAGGACAAAATCTTCAATTTAATGTTTTAAAAAAAAATTGAAAAAAAGAAAAAAAGAGGAAAAATGAAAAAATAGAAAGTGAAAAAAATGAAAAAATGAAAAAATGATAGAAGAATGAAAAAGAAACCCCTTTCCCTTTCCTTCATATGTGATGTCACTAACCGTACAAAATTAGTGTCGGTTTATCTTTGCCTGATTCCTGATTCTCAGCAATAGCCAAAGAGGGGCAGCTGTAGACACCTAATTTTGTCCGGACCACTAAACAGGTATGTTTTCTTCCTATATTGATGTTTCTGAGTGTAAAAAGACTTTTTTCATCCTGCAGGTGGTACTCCGAGACTTAGTTTAAGAGGGCGAGCATAAAAGTCAAACTTGAAAAAAGTCAACCCCGAAAAAATTCAACCCCGAAAAAGTCAACCCCAGAAAGTCAACTACTGAAAAAGTCAACCCACTTTCAAAATCAATATTTTAAGTTCAATTGAAAAATGGCGAAAGAATTTTGATAATCCGAGGTCTACATTGAAAGATATGGAGTTCGGAAGTTGGGATTTGGAGATTCAGTAGAAAGGAAACACTAATCCGAGAAATTTGGGGAAAAGTACTTAAACAATCAAATTGGTCAAAATTGAAGGTTCCAAATGAAAGATAAGCACAGACTACGGGTAATGGAGAAGTCACTTGCAAGAAAAATCGAAAGAAAAGTCAATCTGGGAGAAAACCGAGAATTAGGGTTTTTAGTGAATTTTGGTGAAATCGGGAAGAATCACAGAAATGGCCCGAATTAGTAAGAACAAAGCCCCCAATGGATGAAGAATGATTAAAAAGGATAGCCCAAGGCTCAGATTGAAGAAAATCTGAAAATCGAACTTGTTTTGAGCAAAACCGGGTTTCGGAGGCAAAAGGGCAAAAATGGAAAATTTGGGAAAAATAGCAAATAGACTCCCGAAAATTCTGAAAATAAATCAATCTCATTCTTAAATCATTTGAAAAATATTGGTAAAAGAAAATCTTGATTCGGAGTTCGTTTGCAAAATGGCCAAATCCCGGGCTTATGTAGTAATTCAAAAAGGAAAATCCCGAAAAAATAGCAAATGAGCTCCAAATCTTTTGAAATTTTGCAGATCTCATTTTTAAATTATTTGGAAGAGATTGGCGAAAGAAAATCTTGATTCGGAGTTCGTTTGCAAAATGGCCAAATCCCGGGCCTCCTATGCAATAATTCAAAAAGATAAATCCCGAAAAAATAGCAAATGGACTCCAAAAATTCTGAAATTTGGAAAATATCATTTTTAAATTATTTGGAAGAGATTGGCGAAAGAAAATCTTGATTCGGAGTTCGTTTGAAAAATGGCCAAATCCCGGGCCTCCTATGCAGTAATTCAAGCCGATAAATCCCGAAAAAAATACCAGATGAGCTCCAAAAATCATGAAAACTACCAGATCACATTTTTAAATTATTTGGAAGAGATTGGTGAAGAAAAATCTTGATTTGGAGCTCGTTTAAAAAATGGTAAAATGTAGGGGCATAAAAGGGCATTTTTGGAAGAAAAAATCCAAATAAATAGCAAACAGACTCGGATAATTTTGAAAACTTCCAGAACTCAATATTTTATTATTTTGGAAGTATTAAAAAAATAAAAATTGAATTTGGAGTCCGTTTGATATTTATTTGCATCCGGGGGGCAAAACGGTCATTTCACCCAAGCAACCGAAAAGGGCTTCTTTGGGCCTTTCAAAAAATCAGATTTGGGCTGGAAAAGAGAATTGCTGGCCTGCCCAAGCCCAAAGGAAGGAGGAAGCTTCTGATTTTTCAATCAAATGGCTAAAAATCAAGAGTTAGTTAGAGATTCTCTTTGATCAAGCTATAGTGATTAAGCCACATAGGCCAAGAGAGATGTCAACATTATTCTTTAACAGCTGTAATTTGAGAGAGCTGAGATGCTAATCTAAAGGTGGTAATTTCATGATGTTTCACCTTGAATTATTAGCCATTTGATGGGAAATTGGTTACAAAAAAATGACAACACCTTGGGCAATAATAGGGGGTTTTGGCCAGCCTTGTGAGGGGAGGTCAGGTTTTCATTTTTTCATCTTCATTTTGCTGAGTTCTTAGGGTTTTTACTTAGTTTTTCTCTTCTTGGTTGAGAGCAAAAAATAAAAGTTTAGAAAAAAAAGGAGAGTTTGAAGAGATAAAGCTTGAAAGATAGCTTCTTGAGGTTGCTCTTGAGCACCAACTCTTGCACTTTCTTGATTTTCTATTCTTGTTTTTGCTATTTTGATTTCTATTTGGGGAGTTTCCATTTTAAATAAATGTTTTTTTATTGTTCTTTTCAAGTTCTTCATTCATCTCTTTCTTAAGTATATTTTTTACATTTTATTTTACGATAAACTCACCATGGCCAAATGGCCTACATTATTTATTTTAAGTTGCTGTTTTGATTTATTTTACCATATTGTTTATGTTATTTTCTTTGATTTTGATGTTTTAGATGTTATGTTACTTCATATTCTTGAGTTATATTTTAATTTGGTTGCTTTGTTTGTTGCCATTTATGTTTTAAATATCATGTTTTTGCATTTTTAATTTTTTGTTTTCATGTTGTTTAAATTTGAGCATGTTTTAGATTTAGTTTATCAAGTGTTTGTGAAAATGCTTGTGTGGTCTTTGCATGATTTGAGTTTTATATCTTAGTTGAGCATTTTTTAGATTTATAATATTAAGTGTTTGTGAAAATGCTTGTGTGGTTTTTGCATGATTTAAGTGTTATATTTTAGTTGAGCATGTTAGTATACCAAGTGTTTGTGAAAATGCCATGCTTGTTGGAGCTTGAGGCCATTTGGCTACTCCATGTGTTTTGCATTGTGTGTTGCATTTTTTGCCATGTTAGTTGGTAGGTTGTTGCATTTACATGTCATTTTAATTAGTTTTGCATGCTAGTATACCAAGTGTTTGTGAAAATGCCATGTTTGCTAGTTACATTAGGCTATTCGGCCCTCTTGGAATTTTTGCATTTTTTGTGCATTCTTGCCATGTTAGTTGATAGGTTAGCATTTGCATGATATTTGGTTGAGTTTTTGGTTTAAGCATGCTTTGTGTTTGTGAAAATGCCATGCATATTTTAGTTATTAAGTTAGATTTATTTGCCATGCATGTTCATGCATTTTAGGTCTAGGTTTGCATTAAATGCCATGCAAGTTCATTTAGGTCTAGGTCACTTTATGAATGCCATGCATTTTTTTCATGACATTTAGGTTTAAATCCATGCATTTCATGCATTATGTTTGCTGTATTGTTTCATGCATTTCATGTTCATGCCACTTGAATAATGACTTGAGCCAACTAATGGTTCAAAGTCATGCTCTCTTGAGCACACTTGTGGAAAATTAAGTTTGTCAAGTTGATTATTCTACCTTTGTGATTTTTTTTACTTAGCCAATTTTTATCTAACTTTCAAAAAGTCCTAGCTACTATTTTTAAGTCATTTTATGAGTTTCAAATATTTTTACTTTGATTTTTAAATGATTTTATCAAAGGCAAAAATGTGTTTTGGCAAAGCAGTTTTTTCACCCAAAACTCGTGCATCTCTGATTTTTCTGGGAATTCATATTTAATCAGAAAATTAAGCCGATTTGTTTCCATATAGTTTTGCATGTCCAGAGTCTCCAGTATTTTTTTTCAGAATTTTTTGAATTTTTAAAAATAGGGTAAAAAATCGTGGCTTAAAACTGGTCAGTGGAGTCAGAATTGAATTTAAAGAAAAATCATTTTTCTGTTTTGGTTAAGTTACCTAGAGTGGGCTGATTAGGAGGGTTAGCTACTGACTTAGGGTAGTTTCTAAGCCTTTTTAAACTCTAAAAATGGTTTTTTAAGTATCGGGTTAAGGGTAGTCAAGTCCGGATTTTGAAACTTAGGAAATTAGAACCATTTAAAAAAAAAGATTTAGCCCAGTTTTTATTTTTAATTCAAGCTTTTCAAAATTGTTTTCAAACAATCACAAAGTATTTTGGTTTTAGAATATTTAATTTGACATATTTTCCTAAGGTAGCCGGATATCTTTTTAGATATACGGATTTCCTTAATTAAAGGAAAAAATACATTTCATGCATTGCATTTTTCATATTCATGCATTTAATATAATATGTGATTCTTGCCATAATAATTCCTATGATATTGTTATTATTTTGATTTATATTTTTTGATGTTATATGGTTTGTTATATGGTTTTGAATATTTCATGATATCCTATGCTTTTATTTAGTTATTTTTATTTAGCATATACTATGTTCATGCATTATTATTTTTATTTTCATGCATATTATATGATAGCATTATTCTATATTTCATGTTATTTAAATTATTTCATTTCATATAGAATATATTATGATACTTAGGTCATTTCATTTCATGTAGAATATATTATGTTACCTAGGTTATTTCATTTCATATAGAATATATTATGTTATTTAGGTCATTTCATTTGATTTATAATATATCATGTGACTTAGGATATTTCATTTCATTTAGGATATATTATGTCATTTAGGATATTTCATTTCATTTAGAATATATTATGTTACCTAGGTCATTTCATTTCATTTAGAATATATCATATAACTTAGGATATTTTATTTCATTTAGAATATGCTAAGGTATTCAAATCATGTCATATCATTTAGGTTGCATTATATTATTTAGATTTTGCTATGTCATTTTATTTATGTCATGCATATACATATTCATTTCTTTTAAATATTTTCAAAAAAGATAATGGTTTTCAATAAAATAAAGATATTCCCGAGTTAAAATAATTCATGAGTTCTCTGTCGGGTTTGCTGGGGAGGATATCATCAATTATTATTAATAACGGAATATCTTCTTTAAAAAGAGAATGATTCGGAAAGTTTTCCAAAACTAATAAAAATTTCTATATTTTGCCACGTTTGTTGGGGAATATAAGAAAATTTTGAATTTATAAATTCCGGATCATTTTCAATTAAAAATGAAATATTTTTTCTTTAAATTGGGAATTAACTTGAAATACTAAATTTAAAACCAATTTTTACCGAGACTTGAGATAACACACGATTAATAAGGTACCGATTTATACGGGCTTTGTGGGGGTGATAATCCTTCCCCACACGTAACCGACTCCCGAACCCGTTTCTTTGATTTCTCTGGTTTAAAACGCAGACTTGAAATTGGTTTTTAAAATGTTTTAATTAATTTTTAAAATATTTTATAAAACTGGTTTTAATAGGTGGCCGATCACAACTAGCTAAAAAAGATTGGTGGCGACTCCATGTCTTTTTTAAGGTCATTTTCAAAACCTTCATTTTTCTAGAGGAACTAAGTCGGTTTTTCCTCTTTTTTTTTTAATGTCACGCTTAACGAATAATAAAGTCTTGCGATGAGACTCGTTATTTTTTAGGTTGCGATAGGTAGAAACAATTTTTTATTTTGACAAAAAATGCATAGGGAAAATATTGCCCAAATCAACATATCCAACTTGCAAAACATTGTTTTTTTCCAACTAGTTTGAAAAATAGATTTTGGCTATGGACCGTTAGTTGATCCTAACCAAAATCAAGTTGGAAATGAGTTGAAAACATGTTTTTACAGCAAAAAAAATGATGAGCTCAAGGCTAGCTTATTGGAAATGAATCCCACTTAGCCAAATCACTTGGTGGGAGGCCAAGGTCATCAAGCACTAACATCATTTCCCAACAAGCAATATGCAAAATGCAACACAAAAATCAGCAAGATATATATATATATATATATATATATATATATATATCAAAATGACAATATACAAGCAAGAAAATGTAAGCAAACATGAAAACAAGTTTGGCTCAAAGTTTGGCCTCTTGGATGCTAGATCCGGCTCAAACTATCACTTGGTAGAACCAAGATCATCAAACTCAAATATTAAAGGAAATCAAAAGAAGAAAATATATCCTACCACAATAGAACAACCCGCATCGCAATAATAAGCAAGAAACATGAGCAAAATACAAGCATAATAGCAAATACATGTTTCGGTCAAATGGGAAAAAAAAAAAAGAAAATATTGTTTTCTTTTGTTTCTTTTAAAAATAATAAGAGGAAGAGGAAGAGAAAAACCTTTAAGAAAACCATTTTTGAAACCTTTGTTTTTTTTTTTTAAAAGATCAAATGAAAAATAACATAAAAATGAAGAGAAAATAAAGCATGAAAATAAACAAAAAATAAAGAACAAGTAGAGAAGAAAGCTACCTAGCAAAAGATTCTAAGAAATCTCTTCTCCTTCCTCCTTTTTCTCTCTTCCTTTCCTTTTCTCCTTAGATGATTTTAGCTACTGCCCTTAGCTCTCCAATGTAGTGAATGTGTATGAAAAAAATGAAGAGAAAACCCCTTCTATACCCCTTGGCCGAACCCCTTGGTATTTTTTTGGTGTGCAAGCTCATCTTTTTCTCTCTCTTAGTCATGCTTTCTTCATGCCTTCATGGTCCCCCTTCCACATGGCCACCTCCCCTAATAATAAGGATCTAATAAAATTTCTATTGGTCCTAAATGCCATGTCAAATATTCTTGTCCCCTTTCTCTACAACATTTTTTTAGCCACTTATCTTGATTATGTAGCTTAGCCAAAAATGTTGTAACAACCGAGGTTACGTACAATCATGTAAGTTAAATCCCGAAAATTTTAAGGACAACCTTGGAAATTGGTAAGAAGTTATAAGTGAAGGAAATAAAAGAAGAAAGGATCAAATTGAACATATTAAAAAGTTTAGGGGCTTAATGGTTATTTATAAAACGTTGAGGGACCAATATGCAATTATACCAAAATTTAAAAATATCTCTTAAGTTTATTTTATCTCTTGAAAACTCTAGAAAATTTCTTCCTCTCCAAGTAGCAGCCGACTCTCCTATCCTCCCTCTCTCTCAAAATTCTCTTCAAACAACTCCAAAATCTCAACAACAATTACATCCAAGGTTAGTTTCTTGATAAAATTCTTCCTTTTCTTTAGATATTCTACTTGAGCATGCTAAGATATTAGCTCCATAAACATGTTAAGGTCTGAAATCCATCTATTAAGTATGAGTTTTACTCACCTTTGTAAGAATTAAAAGGATTTGAAAGCATGAACAAGAAAATGGGAAGAAAAAGCAAAACAGGGGAAGTTGAGCATGCTTTCTGTTCGGATTTTTTGGGTTCGGCACAGCTGAGTTTGTATTTTTTTGATATTTTTCCTAGAAACTAGACTTCAATATGAGAATTTTGGTTTTTTAATCACCCAAAACCGATAAGCGGTTAAAAAGATAAAATCAGGTGAAGTTGGTTGTTCTATTTTGACCCCTGTTTCAGCATAGTTTCGGGATTTATCAAATTTGATCAAGATTTTGTTCTATTTGTCTAAGTTAGTTATTTTCTTCATGAAGTAGACTTATTGGTTGAAATAAACCAATTGAAATCACTTCAAAATTCCTTACCAAACTCAAGTTATGATTTTCTAATCTAGCTTGATAGTAAGGAATTTATTGCTTAAGATAAATATAGTACTAAATGATGGTTATGGATTATGAAAATCTCTAAGGCATGGAGTACTAGAAAGTAATTTGATAAGGACATGAATATGGAGTTGAATTATGGAGAAAATGATTATGGAAATGATATTAAAAATTAAGAATATGTTGTTTTGAGTATGAGAAATTAGTATTGACTATGGGGTAGATTAATGGGACTTAAGTTGCATTCATAATTGTGTAATGCTTGGAGCATGTATAGATACTAATTATTGTTAGTCTCTAGGCCATGTAGATCCAACATCACTTGTGGATCCCGAAGTTTCAGATCGAGGTGTACAGTGAGATCATCTCAAGGATTGTGAGTAGGCGACAACTATAGTTATTTGAAATTTCTTTAATTATAATTATATATATATTTTTAGCATGATATTTATTTTACGTATTAAAGGTATATACGATATATAATCATATGAATTGATTTGTTATTAAAGTACATTTATTTCAAGAAAGATTGTATCGATTAAGTTGGTTGATTTATGAAATATGATTATACATAGAACTTGACGTACATGGTTTTGACTCCACCTGACTTAATGTATGAGATTATACCCTTGATCGGAATACGGGAGCTGCGTGCTTCTCCTTTGTAGCGGGAGCCACCTCCAGAGTCCCAATTCCGTGATATTAGACTGGGGTATGGGAGCTGCATGCTACGCCTTTATGGTGGGAGCCACCTCCAGAGTCCCTATCCCTTTATATTAGCCTTTTGGGGGCACATCATAGCGACACATATGCCTTTGGGGCGTCCTATGGTGGTATTGGCCTTTGGGGCCGGCTACTAGTATGCCTACATGGATATTGCCTGGTTATATCATGGATGTATTCTTATGCATGACAGTAAGTTGGAGCCCAACTATACGTAATTTGATTTACTTTACAGATTTTATACATTGATTTAATATTATAATATTATTATACATTTGAAAACTTCGCTACATCTTTGAATTACTCATTATGGTTTTACTATTATTTATTTTGAAAATGTCAATTATGCTTTACAGGTTACCATTATAGTTGTCACACACTTTAAATGTTGTCTACTCATTGAAATATTCATATATCTCACATTTTCTTATTTCTCATTTTTAGGACACAGCTAGGTGTCGAGATTGCTGCCTTCCTCTACTCTCCGCTTCAAGAGTATATTGACGTGGTGGGCATCATATCTAAATTTCTAGAAGATTTGATCTCTTGACGTTTTTATCTAGTAAACCTTGCTGAGATAGGTTTACTTCTGGAGATATTATATATATTTGAAGATATGAGACAATAGATCAATATGTTTTGACTTGAGCATAAATTGATCATGGATAATTTTTGACTATGATGGATATATGTGATAATAGTATTGAGAAATATTGCTGGTTGAGGATATGAATTGAGTGTTATTTGCAGGAAGGTTATAGTTGAGATAGAAAGGAAACTCTGCCGGATTTTAGGTAGATTATCTAGACAGGGTGTTTCAATTTGGTATCAGAGCAAGGTTATAAGTCCTGTAGACTTAGAAACCGTTTGTTGAAGTATTAAAATATTGTTACTTGTGCAGAAAATCAGACACGATGGCACCACGTCGAAGAGGAAGGCCTAGAATCAATCCCCTATCCCAAAATAGGGATAGGAATAGAAATAAGAATATTGATGAGCAAATTGGAGAACAAGCTTCAGCTGCTGGTTCATCTTCTGTTGCTGCACCCTCAGCAGCTGATCTTATTTTAGCTGAGGCAGTTGCGGCCTTGGCAAGAGTAATTCCCACTTTGACTACCCCTGCTGAAAAGGGGATAGTTGATTACTGTAAAGATCTGAAGAATATGGGTTGCAAGATTTTCACGGGATCTTTGGAATCAGATTTAGCCTGGTCATGGCTACAAAAAATTGAGACTACTTCCATTACTCTTCAAATTCCCGAGCCTATGAGGTTACCATGTGCAGTACAATTTTTGGAGGATCATGCACACACATGGTGGAAAACTACAGTGCAAAGGTATGCTGGACGTCCTGCAATAACCTGAGCAAATTTTCGAAGAGAGTTTGAAGAAAAATACTATTCTCGAGCCTTGCGGGAAAAGAAATGGATTGAGTTTATGAATTTAAAACAGGGTAGTATGTCAGCAGCAGAGTATGAGCAAAAATTTAGCGAACTATCAGAATTTGCTCCATTAGTAGTAGCCAACGATGCTGACAGATGCAAAAAATTCCAAGATGGGCTACATGTTAGTATTCGAGATAGGTTGACGACCCTGGATACAGATGAATTTAATAAATGGGTCAACATGGCAATTAAAGCTGAACAGAATCTAAAAGAAATGAAAGATAGAGAAGAGAAGTTCAGAAAAAGAAAAGGGCAGTCCCCAGTGAGGACGTGAGGCCTAATAAAAGTTATGTAGAAAGCAGTGTCAGTGGTTACAAACCCTCGAGATTTCAAGAGGGATTAGACAGAAAACTATTAGTGGTTCTTCTAGCAGATTTATCATCGGACCCCAACAGCAGACTAGATCGCTACCTGGGAGGTCAGGAGGACCTTGTACATTGACTTATCCTCAGTGTCCCCATTGTGGGAGGAATCATCCTGGTGATTGTTGGAGACTACAGGGTGTGTGTTTTTACTGCAAAGAATCGGGACACATGAAACGGGATTGTCCCAAGCTGGAGAACAAGGGAGTTACTAGTCAGTTATCAGTGCGTCAAAGGGAAAGGACCCAACCTACTACTGCACCTCAGCCGACAGCAGTTAGAGATAGAATTGGGGCACAATCTCAAGTTGGTTCATCTACTGGCCCTCGATAGAGTGGACAGCCTGGTAGACCTCGAACTGCAGCCAGAATTTATGCTATGACCCAACAACAGGCTCAGGCTACTCTTGAAGTGGTTACAGGTACTCTCCCAATTTCTAAGGCAAATGCTAGGATCTTAATAGATCTGGGTGAAACTCATTCTTTTGTTGCTAATTCATATGTCATGCATTTGGGTAGAGAGTCTAGGAGGTTAGACATCCTTATGGTCGTTAGTACCCCAGTGGGAGAAACTTTGAAAATTGATGTGGTTTATCCGGATTGTACCGTTATGGTTCAGGAGCATGAATTACCAGTTAATTTGTTTCCATTAGGAATGTATGATTTTGATGTGATTTTGGGAATGGATTGGTTGTCTAAACACAATGCAGTGATAGATTGTTTTTCCAAAACTGTGACTTTTAAGAAGTCGGGAGACTTGGAGTTTACCTTTCAAGGAGAAAGGAAAGTTTTACCTTATTGCCTTATCTCCAAGATGGCAACCAATATATACTTGCAGAAAGGGTATTCTGCTTACCTTGCTTATGTGATTTACAAGGACATACATGAGGCAAAGTTGGAAACTATACCTGTGGTCAAAGAGTTTCCTGAGATCTTTCCTGAAGAATTGGTTGGTTTACCTCCTGACAGGGAATTGGAGTTTACTATCGACTTAATCCCTGGCAGTGCTCCTATTTCTCAGGCACCCTATAGAATAGCACCTTTGGAGCTAAAGGAATTGAAAGTACAGTTGCAAGACCTAGTTGACAGAGGTTTCATTCGGCCTAGTACTTCATCGTGGGGAGCACCGATTTTATTTGTAAAGAAAAAAGAAGGATCTTTACGATTGTGTATCGACTACCGGCAACTGAACAAGGTCACCATTAAGAATAAGTATCCTTTGCCAAGGATTGATGATTTGTTTGATCAGTTTCAAGGTGCAAGTGTATTCTCCAAAATAGATCTAAGGTCGGGTTATCATCAATTGAAGATCAAAGAATCTGTTATTCCAAAGACTGCTTTCAGAACTCGATATGGTCATTATGAATTTTTAGTTATGCCTTTTGGGCTAACTAATGCACCTGCAGTCTTTATGGATTTGATGAATAAGGTGTTTCGACCCTACTTAGATAAGTTTGTTATTGTGTTCATCGATGACATCCTAGTTTATTCCAGGAATAAGGATGATCACGTAAACCATTTGAGAACGGTGCTGCAGACTATGCGTGAAAAGCAACTTTATGCTAAATTTTCAAGTGTGAATTCTGGCTGGACAAAGTAGCATTCCTTGGTCACGTAGTATCTAAGGAAGGAATTTTTGTGGATCCACAAAAGATAGAAGCTGTAGTTGCTTGGGAAAGACCCACGAATGTCACAGAAGTTAGAAGCTTTCTCGGATTGGCTGGGTACTATCGAAGATTCGTGGAAGGATCTTCCATGATTGCCTCTCCTTTGTCAAAACTAACAAGGAAGCATGCTAAGTTTGGGTGGATTGACGAATGTGAGCAAGCTTTCCAAGAGCTCAAGCGTAGATTGACCACAGCACCAGTTCTTACACTACCATCAGGGACTGGAAGCTTTGTGGTACACAGTGATGCCTCGAGATGAGGTTTGGGTTGCGTTTTGATGCAACATGGGAAGGTGATAGCTTATGCTTCTCGGCAACTAAAACAGCATGATCAGAACTATCCCACTCACGATTTAGAGTTGGCAGCAGTGGTGTTTGCACTAAAAATTTGGAGGCATTATTTATTTGGAGAAAAATGTACAATCTACACTGATCATAAGAGTCTGAAATATCTGATAGATCAAAAGGAACTAAATTTGAGGCAAAGGAGATGGTTGGAATTGATAAAAGATTATGACTGTGTAATTGACTACCACCCAGGAAAGGCCATTGTAGTGGCCGATGCTCTTAGTACAAAGTCTTCTAGTTCTCTTGCTCATATCCGAGCGATTCAGAAACCCTTACAAAATGAGTTGAAGTCTTTACCTTTAGAATTCATGATTGATGAAAATGATCTCCTAATAGCCCACTTGAAGGTTAAACCGATTCATATTGATTGGATACGTGAAGCACAGAATAATGACCCTATGCTGGTAAAGTTAAAGAAAGAAGTAAGGGATGGCGTGAGGAATGACTTTAAAATAAAGGATGATGATGTATTGATAATGAAAAATAGGCTTTGTGTGCCTCAGGATGAAGAACTCCGGAAGGTGATTTTGGAGGAAGCTCATAAAGCACCATAAGCGTTACATCCCGATAGTGTGAAGATGTATCAAACCTTAAGAGAACATTATTGGTGGCAAGGTATGAAACGGGACATAGCTGAGTTTGTTTCTAGATGCTTGGTATGCCAACAAATTAAAGCCGAGCATCAAAAATCTTTAGGGAAATTGAACCCCCTACCTATTCCTCAATGGAAGTGGGAAGATATTGCTATGGATTTCGTTTCAGGATTGCCAAGAACGCAGTCTGGTTATGACAGCATTTGGGTGATTGTTGATCGTTTAACAAAATCAGCTCACTTTTTGCCAGTCAAGAAGACTTTTTCCATGGAAAGACTGGCTAAACTTTATGTGAACGAAATTGTTAGGTTACATGGTGCCCTAGTATCGATTGTATCTGATCGAGACCCCCGATTCATATCTCGCTTTTGGCCAAGTTTGCACAATGCTATGGGCACTAAACTCAAGTTCAAAACTGCTTTTCATCCCCAGACGGATGGACAATCTGAACGGACAATTCAAATTCTGGAAGATATGCTCAGATATTGTATTATGGAATTCAAAGGAAACTGGGATGAACACTTGCCTCTAGCATAGTTTGCATATACAAATAGTTGTCAGTCCAGCATCGACATGGCTCCGTTTGAAGCTTTGTATGGAAGGAAGTGCAGAACTCCGGTGTGTTGGGATTATACAGATGAAAAGAAATTACTAGGTCCAGAAATTGTTATGATGAATGCAAACAAAGTTAAGGTAATTCGGGAAAAGATAAAAATAGCTCAAGATCGACAAAAGAGCTATGCAGATAATCGGAGAAAAGATTTAGAGTTTGAAGTTGGTGATATGGTTTTTTTGAAAGTGACTCCTTGGAAGGGAGTAATCCGGTTTGGAAGACGAGGAAAGTTGGGTCCTCGATATATAGGGTTATGAGATCATTGAACGGATTGGTCCAGTTGCTTATAGATTGGCCTTACCAGAAGAATTGTCACAAATTCATAATGTGTTCCATGTTTCTATGCTCCGAAAGTACATTTTAGATTCTTCACATATATTGAAGGACTTGCCTATGGAAATTGAGGAAAATTTAACTTATGAAAAGCAGCCGGTTGAGATTTTGGATAGAAGGGACCAAGTTCTAAGGACTAAGACTATTCCATTAGTGAAAGTTCTTTGGAGGAATCATTCATATGAAGAAGCTACATGGGAAAAGGAGGAAGATATGCGGACTCAATATCATCACTTGTTCAATCAAGTTGGTAAGTAAATTTCGAGGACGAAATTTTTCTAAGGGGGGTAAGTTGTAAGAACAGAGGTTACGTACAATCATGTAAAGTTAAATCCCGAAAATTTTAAGGACAAACTTGGAAATTGGTAAGAAGTTATAAGTGAAGGAAATAAAAGAAGAAAGGATCAAATTGAACATATTAAAAAGTTTAGGGGCTTAATGGTTATTTATAAAAAGTTGAGGGAACAATGTGCAATTATACCAAAAATTTAAAAATATCTCTTGAAAACTCTAGAAAATTTCTCCTCTCCCAAGTAGCAGCCGGCTCTCCTATCCTCCCTCTCTCTCAAAATTCTCTTCAAACAACTCCACCAAAATCTCAACAACAATTACATCCAAGATAAGGTGTCTTGGCAAAAATTTAAGTTGTCCAAAAGAGAAAGAGTTTCTTTTATTTAAGGAGTTTTGTTGCAACGTGATCCCCATCGCTAGAACTCGCTAGACAAGGTTTAAAATAAAATATGATGTGGGAAAAGAGGAAAAGAAAATTTGTTCCTCATAAATTAAAACAAGAGGGTTTGAAAACAACCTCGAAAAAAAAATGGAGTCGCCACCAATCTTTTTTACCTATGTGTGATCGGTCACCTATTAAAATTGGTTTTATAAAATATTTTAAAATTAATTAAAACATTTTTTTTAGAAAAACCAATTTTGAGATCTGCGCTTTGAACGAAAGAAAAATAAAAGCAAGTTCAGAAGTCGGTTACGCGGGAAGGATTAGCATCCCCACAACGCCCGTATAAAACGGTACTTTATTAGCCATGTGTTATCAATAGTCTCGGTAAAAGTCGGTTTTATATTTGATATTTAAAAAATAATTCCCTTTTTAAAACAATCATATTATCTGAGGATGGTCCAAAATTTATTGATGCAAAATTTTCCATGTTTCCCTACAGACCCGATAAAAGAGAGAAACTTTTATTTATTTTGAAATTCTCCAAATCACCCTTTTTTTTTGAGAAAAAAAGATATTCCATTGTTAATGATAATTGATGATATCCTCTCCGATAGACCCAACAAAGAACTCATGAATTATTTTAACTCGGGAATAACCTTATTTTATTAAAACGTTAGTTTTTATGCATTTAAAACCATTAAAAATGATCATGGATATGCAAATAATTACTAAGATAAAATATAAATTAAACAAACATGCACAATTATCATGGCATGACAAACATTTTATTATAACATGGCAAAAGAATTAATGACAAGGAATTAATGACATGGCTTGCATGACATAGCAAATAATTCACGACATGGCACATATGATATGGCAAATAGCTCATGACATGGTAAGAGAATTTATAACATTGCACACATGGCAAGGCAAAGATTTCATGACATGACATACATAGCATGGTAAGTAAATCATGACATGGCATACATGACATGGCAAATATTTCATGACATAGCATGCACACATGGCATATATGACATAAGCACCAATGACATCATCATAGAATATTCACAATCATATCATGATCAAAATGGCAACATGAATATTATATCAAAGTGACATCATCATAGAATATTTATAAACATGGAATTTGCATGATCAAAATGACAAATGTAGACATCAATTATTCAATGACCTAATCATGGAATATGCATGGACATAGAATATGCACACATTATTATTTTTAAAATTCTTTTTCATGAATTTTCTCTTTGGTGAAATTATATAAATGGCATGCGTCGAGATATTTTACCGAACTCCCGGCAAACCCAGCAAAGCTTCGAAAAATATCTTTTCACATAACATTTATATAATTTCGGTTAAAAAGAAAACCATACCTTTTGATTTCATAAACATGTGCGTCGAATAATTTCCTAACCTTAGACCCGAAAAAGATTAAGAACTAATTTTCGCCAAATGTTTAGGAAACCGAAAAATACGTTTTTATGCTAAACTAAATAAAAACATTTTAAAATATGCAATGCATGAAAATCGAATGTGTTTCTCTCTTAAAGAGAGGATATCCGAACACCTAAAAAGATGTCCGACTACCTTTGAAAGAAACCTAAGTTGGATATTTTAAAATGAAAGATTTCGGGCACAGATTTTAGCACGGATTAAGGGGCATTCGAATGCCCTTGTTTGACATCCGAGTATTTTTAAACAAGCTTTGAAT
Organism: Fremontodendron californicum; assembly: GCA_030761205.1. Classification (NCBI taxonomy): domain Eukaryota; kingdom Viridiplantae; phylum Streptophyta; class Magnoliopsida; order Malvales; family Malvaceae; genus Fremontodendron; species Fremontodendron californicum. Next base: position 4,225,350 of record JAULJL010000026.1, read on the forward strand.
GCAACATTTCTAAAATCAAAAGTGAGTAAAAAAAGAAATGCAATTTTTGAAATAAAACTCCTATGGCCGAATGGCCTAGTGCAAAAATCCTAGTTTTTGACTCACTATTTAAAGCTCAGATTAACTACTCATGACCCGATTTTTGTAAAATCAATTTTTTACCTTTGAAATAACATGGAAAACATCCCGAAACAGTAGCTATGGGTTTCAGACAGCCCCTCCGCTTTGGTGAAAAAAAGAGACCATTGCTAGCTTTAAAACTTGTTTTGCCTCCTAAAAACCGATTTTACAAAGCTATTTTTTAGACCTTTATAAAAAATTCAAAAAAATCTAGAAAAATCAATTTAGACTCAGAAAGTGATGGCCTAAAATAGGTAGAAATATTTTTTTATTTTGACCAAAAATGCATAGTGAAACATGACCGAAATCAGCATATCTAACTTTCAAAACATTGTTTTTTCCAACTAGTTTTAAAAATTGATTTTGGCTATGCACCATTGATTGATCCTGACCAAAATCAAGTTGGAAATGAGTTGAAAACAAATTTTTCCAGAAAGCAAAAATGATGGGCTCAAAGCTAGCTTATTGGAAATGAATCCGACTTAGCCAAATCACTTGGTGGGAGCCCAAGGTCATCAAGCACTAACATCATTTTCCCAAAGAAGAACAAACAATATGCCAAAAACCATGAATCATTTGCAGCAAGACAAGCATATGAAGATGATAAAATATAAGTTAGAAATATAAACAAACAAGAAAAAAATAAAGATTGGCTCAATGGTTTGCTCTTTGGACATAGTCCGGCCTAACCAAATCACTTGGTAAAAACCAAGATCATCAAGCACTCAAACCTTTTTATTTCATTTTTTTGAAAGAAATAAAAGGAGAAATATCTATCATACCACAATAGTACATCCCACATCTAACATGCAAGCAAGAAAAATGAGCAAAATACAAGCACAATAACAAGGCTAGGTTTCAGCCAAAAGGAAAAATAGAGGAGAAAAATGTTATTTTCTTTTGTTTCTTGAAAAATAAGAGGAAGAAGAGAAAAATCTTTAAGAAAACTATTTTAAACCTTTATTTAAAAAAAAAATCAAATGAAAAACAACATAGAAATGAAGAGAAATAGAGTATGAAACTGAACAAGAAAATAAAGAACAAGTAGAGAAAAAAGCTACCTAGCAAAAGCTTCCAAGAAACCTCTCCAACTTTCTCCTTTTCTCTCTTCCTTTCTTTTTCTCCTTAGAGGATTTTTAGCTACTGCTCTTAGCTCTCCAATGTAGTGAAAAGTGTGTGAAAAAAATGAAGGATACCCTTTCTAATAGTGTTTGTCCGAATGGCCCCTATTGTTAGTGTGCATGCTCATCTTTTTCCTTAGTCATGCTTTCTTCATGCACTCATGATCCCCCTTTCCACATGGCGAGCTCTCCTAAAATTAGGGATCAACTAACATTCCTATTGGCCCTAAATGCCATGTTAAATATTCTTGTCCCCTCTCTCTACAACATTTTTTTAGCCACTTGTCTTGATCATGGAGAAAGGATTGTATGAAACAATTACGCCACGTCAGCATATATCCCTACCATTCGAATCATGCCACGTAATCAAATTTTAGAAAAAAGTCAACTATTTATTACAAAAACTATTAATGAATTGCTGACATAAATATTTATCATTTAATTATTACATGTAATGTGCAATAAATAGTTGACTTTTTTCTAAAATCTGATTACGTGGCATGATTTGAATGGAAGGGATATATGCTGACGTGGTGTAACTATTTCATACAATCTTTTCTCCTTGATCATGTAGCTTAGCCAAAAATATCTTCCTATTGTCATCCTTTTTATCCACTTGGCCTTATCCTATGGCTTTCACATGGCCTTCACATGACCTTGACCAATGATCTTTCATCCTTACAATTAAAATGCCTTTCATTGGCCAAAGATGCCACATAAGGCATTAAGTGGTGACTCATGTCCTTTCTTTAAAAATATCTAATTTTTCCTACATCTTGGCCATTGGATCAAGTTTGATCAAATTTTCTCCTTCCCCTCTTTCTTCTAGCTGAAAATGGCCTGGAATATTCCAGGTCTTCTCTTTTTTTATTTTGCCAATTGGCTCTTCCTCGATTTTCGATAAAAATGCATTTCGGCCTCCAAACTTGATCTATTTACATTCGGGCACCAATTTAGGATTTTTCTTATCCAATTCATCCTATCCAATATTAAACTCAGTTCTGGAAATTTTCATAATTTTCCAAGCTCGTTCTCCATTTTTTTTTATGAATTTTCCTCTAAAATTGTGGTTTAGTCCCCGAATTTAGCCTATTTGCATTTTGGCCCTAATTTTTGGTTTTTTTTTTTATCTCCTTTCATTATTTTCATATTAAAACTTAATTATGGAAAGTTTCACAATTTTCTGAGCTCGGATTCTATTTTTCCCGAATTTTCTAAAATTATGTTTGTGCCCCTAGAACCTCGTTTTTTACTCGAATTTGGTCGATTTTTCGAATTTTATTTTTCCATCCTATTTGTCACATATTGAATTGGAGTTGGATCCATTTTGCCCAATTTTTATATCCGAATTCCATTCCAATTTGATTTTTTCCCCTTTTTCCCAAATTGAAAATTTCACTTTATTTGATTTTGGCTTCAATTTTCCAATTTCTCTTCCCATTGGCTTTTTCTTTGAATCCTTGAACCTTTAGGTATCTTTAAACATTGATTATTCTACAATTTGGGACTTTAATTTTACCCAATTTGACCATCTCCATAGTTTTCTCCAAATTTGTAACTTTTTATTTATTCACTTAATCTTTATTTTTCCAATTATTCTTCAAATTGACTTATCCTTCGATTCCACTTTAAATTGGACCTTTAGATACCTTTATTTATTGATCTTATTCATTGAACCTTTAATTTTACCCAATTTGATCATTTATATACTTTTCCCCAATTTTGCAAAATTTCCATTTTTTTCCCAAAATGGTAATTTCCAATTTACTCACTTTTGTCCAATTTTTCTTCCAATTGATTTTTCTTTGTGAAATTGGACATTGAGGTACCTCTATTTATTGATTATCCTTCAAATTGAGATTTCAATTTCATCCAATTTGATTGTTTACGTATTTTTTCTCAAAATTGAAATTTTCATTTTTTCTCCTACATTGATGTAGACACCTAATTTTGTTCGGGCCCCCTAAACAAGGTAAGTTCTTCCTTCAACTTCTCGGAATGCAAAGAATATCCCCTTATTCCATAGATGGGTCTCCAAGACTTTGATTCAAAAGTCAATACGAAAAAGTCAACAAAAAAAGTCAAGCCCAAAAAGTCAACCATTGAAAAAGTCTACTCTAAGGGAAAATCAAGATTCGAAGGTGAATTGAACAATGGTGAAGGAATCTTGATAATTGGAGATCTATAATTGAAGATAGAGAAGTGGAAAAACAAATTTCAAAATTCTGTGTAGGAGAAAAACATGAAATTTCCAAATTTCGGGAAAAAGTACGTAAATGATCAAATTAGACAAAATTGAAACCTCAAATTGAAGGATAATCAAGAAGAAATGATATCTCAAGGTCCAATTTCACCAAGAGGAATCAATTGCAAGAAGAAGTGGACAAAATTGGAAATTATCATTTTCGGGAAAAATGAGAAATTTTGCAAATTTGGGAAAAAGTGCGTAAACGATCAAATTGGACAAAATTGAAGGTTCAAAATAGAATAAGATCAATAAATAAGGATATTGGAAGGTCCAATTTTGAAGGGAAGTTGAAGGAGGAATCAGTTTGAAGAGAAAAAGAAAAATAAAGATTTAATGAATAAATAGGAAATTTACAAATTTGGGGAAAACTACAGAGATGGTCCTATTCGGTAAAATTGAACTCTCAGTTGATGAATAATAAATAAACAAGGGTACCCCAAGTTTCAATTTGAAGTGGGTCCAAAGAAAGAGCCGATTAGAGGAGAAACTGAAAAATCGAGAAATTCCAAATTTTGAAAAAAAAAAAGGGAAAAACTAAATCGGAGTGGAATTCAGATGTAAAAATTTGGCAAAATCGATCCAACTCTAATTCAATATATGAAAAAGGTAATGGAAAAAGAAAATCTAAAAGATTAGCCTGTTTCAAGTAAAACCGAGATTTCAAGGGCTAAAGACAACTTTGGAAAATCCGAGAAAAATAGAATCCGAGCTCAAAAAATTGCGAAACTAACCAGAACTGAGTTTTAGGATATAAAAAAGGAAATGAGAAGGAAAAAACCCAAAATTGGGCCTGAAACGCAAATTTGCTAAATTCGGGGGACTAATCCATAATTTTAAAGAAAAATCTGAGAAAAATAGAAAACAAGCTTGGAAAATTATGAAAAATTCAAGAACTGAGTTTTATATTGGATAGGATGGATTGGAGATGAAAAATCCAAATATAGGGCTAAATGAAAATAAGCAAAGTTCGAAGGGCTAATCCGTAATTTTAGAGAAAAATTCGGAAAAAAATGGAAAACGAGCTCGAAAAATGATGAAAACCTCCAGAACTAAGTTTTATATTGGATGGGATGGATTGAAAAAGAAAATTTCAAAATTGGGGTCCATTTGCAAATAAGTTAAGTTTGGGGGCCAGAATACAATTTTATCGAAAAAATCGAAAATGACCATTTTGCAAATAAAAAAGAGATTCTAAGCCATTTTCAGCCAGCTCATAGAGGGGGAAGAGATATGATTGATCATCTTAATCTAATGGCCAAGATTGAGTAGAAAGATGACATTTTTAAGAGAGGACAAGATTTCCACTACTTGCCTACATGGCATTTTTAGCCAATAGGAGGCTTTTTAATTGCAAAGCCATGTGAAGAGAATATGAAGGCTATATGATGATGCCAAGTGGAATAAAAATGCCACCTAGGAAGATATTTTGGTAGTAATCTTCATGATCATGACAAATGGATCAGATATTTTGTAGAGATAGGAGACAAGAATAATTGAGGTGGCATTCTTGGCCAATGAGAGGTTAGGAGACCTTTAATTTAAGGAAAGAATCATGCAAAAAGGGCACAAGAAATGTCCATGTGTCAAGGATATTTGGAGAGCATGCACAAGGCATGACTAAAGGCTAAAAAAAAAGAGCACACTCTACACCAAAGGGAAGCAATCGGCCAACACTGTTAAGGAGGGGTTTTTCTTTCATTTTCATACTCTATTCACTAAATTTTGAAGAGAAAAGGAGGAGCAAAAAAACCTCTCAAGGAAAAGAAAAGAGAGAAAGAGGGAGAAAGGAGGGAGAGTTTGAGAGCTTGATTAGAAAAAGGTTTGCTAGGTAACATTCTCTTCTCTTCTTTTCATTTATTTTCTTTGATTTCATGATCTCTTTTCTTCTTTTCTATGTGATTATTAACTCTATTTGTTTGAATAGAATGTTTTCAAAATAAATTTCTAAAACTTTTTCTTGTATTCTCTACAAAATATCAAAGTTGGCAAAAAATTTTCCTACACATTTTCTTGTTTGGCCAAAACATTGCTTCCTTGATATGCTTGTATTTTGCTTAATTTCTTGCTTGCATGTTGAATGTGGGTTTCACTATTGTGGTAGTATAGATTTTCTCCTTTGATTTTCTTTAAAAAAATGAAATAAAAAGGTTTGAGAAGATTGAGGATATCGGTTTTACCAAGTGATTTTGGTTAGGTGGGACTATGTCCAAGAAGCCAACCATTGAGCCAACCTACATTTTCTTTGTTTGTTTATATTTTTTAGCTCATGGTTGATCATTTTCATATATTTTTCTTGTTGGAAAATCATGCATTCATATCATTATCAACTCCATTTTTGGCTAAGATCAATCAATGATCTGTAACCAAAGTATCTTGTGCAAACTAGTTGAAAAAATAATGGTTTGTAAGTTGGATATTCTGATTTTTGGCAATATTTTCAACATGCATCTTTTGTCAAAATAAAAAATATTTTTTAACATCATCTAGTAGACCCTTAAAGGAGCCTCTGGTATTTTTTTCTAAGATTTTTAGAATTTTTTTTCAAGGGTTGAAAAATAGTTTTGGATAAAATAGATTTTAGTTTGTTGTTCTGTCTTTAAGGAAACTTAGGCCTAGGCATTTTAGTCCGAACTAAAAACTGATTTAACCTCATTTAGTTCATCATTTCTTAAGTCTAAACTGATTTTTCCATTTTTTTTTTGAATTTTTTTACAAAGGTCTAAAAAATAGTTTTGCAAAACCGGTTTTTAGGAGTTCAAACAAGCCTTTTTAAAGCTAGCAAAAATCTCATTTTTTTTCAAGAGAGGAGGGCTGACCAAAATCATGTAGCTATTGTTTTAGGTTGTTTTCCATGTTATCTGAAGGATAAAAATTGGTTTTTACATATAGGGTCATGGGTAGTTAATTTGGGTTTTAAAAAATAGGAAAACTAGAGTTTTTGTTAAAGGCCATTCGGCCATAGGTTTTTTTTTTTTAATCCAAAAATTGCATTTTCCTTAATTCGAGCCCAAAATCATTTGTTTTAAAAATCCAATTTAAGTTTCTTCCAAAGGTAGTCGGACACCTTTTTAGGTGTATGAATGTCCTTACTTCAAGGGATACCACATTTTCATGTATTGCATATTTTAAAATATTTTTATTTAATTTGGCATACAAACGTATTTTTCGGTTTCCTAAACATTTGGCAAGAATTAGTTCCTAATCTTTGCCGGGTTGCCAGGGAGGTTAAGAAATTATTCAATTTACATGTTTAAGGAATCGAAAGGTATGGTTTTCGTTTTACCCGAAATCATGTAAATGTCATATGAAGGAATTATTTTCCAAGCTTTGCCGGGGTGTACGGTAATATTTTTCGACATATGCCATTTATGTGATTACTCATATGAAAAATCTATTTCAAATTAATGATGTGTGCATATTTTATGATCATGAATATTCCATGGTAAGATCATTTATTAATTAATATCTGTAGACACCTAATTTTGTCCGGGCCCCCTAAATGAGAACAAATTCTCCTTTCAACTTCTCGGAATGCAAAGAGACTTCTACCATTCCACAAATGGGTCTCCAAGACTTCATTTCGGAGGTCAACACAAAAAGTCAACCCCAAAAAAGTCAACCTTAAAAAGTCCACCACTGAAAAAGTCAACTCTCAGTCAAAATCAAGATTCGAAGTTGAATTGAACAATGGTGAAGGAATTTTGATAATCCAAGGTCTACAACGAAAGATAGAGAGTTTGAAAGACAGGTTGCAGAAATAGAAGGAGGGGAATACCTAATTTTGTAAATTTGGGGAAAAGTGCGTAAACGATCAAATTGGAGGTCCCAAATGGATTAAGATCAATAACTACGGATATTGGAAGGTTCGATGTTGATGCGAAGTTGAAAGAAGAATTGGTTTGAAGAGAAAAAGGAAAATAAGGATTTAATGAATAAATAAAAAATTCACAAATTTTGGAGAAAACTGAAGAGATGGCCCAATTCGGTAAAATTGAAGCTCCCAATTGATAAAGGATAAATAAACAAAAATATCCCAAGTCCCAGTTTGAAGTGGATCCCAAGGAAGAGCCGGTTGGAGAAAAAACAAAAAAACGAGAAAATTCCCAATGATGAAAAGGGAAAAACTAAATCGGAGAGCAATTCGATCGTAAAAATTGGGCGTTTTCGAACCAACTCCAATTTAATATATAACAAAGGCAGTTGAAAAAGAAAATCTCAAAATCGGACCCGTTTTCAGTAAAATGGAGGTTTCGGGGTTTAAAGGGCGATCTTGGAAAATTCTGAAAAAATAGAATCCTAGCTCGAAAAATTACGAAAACCTCCAGATCTGAGTTTTATGTTAGATGGAAGGGATTGGAGAAAAAAAATTCAGAATCAGAGCTCAAATGAAAAAAAGACAAAGTTCGAGTGTACTAACCCGAAATCCCAAAATTTTTTTTTAGGAAAATAGGAAACGAGGTCGAAAAATTATGACAACTTCCAGAGCTAAATTTTATATTTTATGGAAGGGATTGGAGAATAAAAATTCGGATTCGCAGATCAAATGAAAAAAAGGCAAAGTTCGGGTGCACTAATTCGAAATTCCAAGAGAAAATTTCGGGAAAAATAGGAAACGAGCTCGAAAAAATACGAAAACATCCAGATCTGAGTTTTATATTTTTTTGAAAGGGATTGGAGAAGAAAAATATGGATTCAGAGTTCATTTGGAAAAAGACAAAGTTTGGGAGGCACTAAACCGAAACTTTAGAGAAAATCCAGGAAAAATAGAATTCGAGCTCAAAAAATATGAAAACCTCCAAAACTGAGTTTTATATTGGATGAGATGAATTGGAAAAAAGAATCTCGAAATTGGGATCCATTTGCAATTAAAATAAGTTTAGGGGCCAAAATGTAATTTTACGGAGGGGGTGTGATCACCATGGATCAAATGGAGGGGGTTGAATAGCAAGATGACATTTTTAAAAGGATAAGCTTCTTCATTACTTGGCCTACATGGTCTTTTAGGCCAATGGGAGGTCTCCAAATTGCAAAGCCATGTGAAGAGCATGTGAAGGCTATGAGATGATGACAAGTAGGATTAAAAATGCCACCTAGGAAGATATTTTCATAGGAGGCCATATGATCTTGATAAGTAACCTAGATATTTTGTAGAGTTAAGGAGACAAGAATAATCTAGGTGCCATTGTTGGCCAATGGAAGGCTAGGAAACCCTATTTTTAAGGAAAACATAATGGAAATAGGGGACAAGCACCCTATTTTAAAGGAAAACACTATGCTAGGGGGAACATTTTTTAACCATGTGGCAAAGGATGTTGGAGGAGCATGAGAAGCGTGACAAGGGTAAAAAAAATAAACATACACACTATCTAATATAAAGGAGGCAACTGGCCAAGGTAGAGGGCAGGAAAGGGATTCAATTTTTTTTTCTTAAGGCATTTCACTCTTGAGAGAAAAGGAAGGAGAAAAGAAAAGAGAGGAGAAGAGAAGAGAAGAATTTGGCAATCTTGATTTGGAAAGCAATAGCTAGGTAGCTATCACCTCCCTTCTTCTTCTTTAATGTTTTTCTTTGATGTTGTGATTCTTTTCCTTCTCTTTTTGTTCATGTGATTTATTAACTTTTTGATGAATAAAAAGGTTTTCAAAAATAAAGTTTAAAGGTTTTCTATCCTTTATTCCTCATTCTTTATCAAATAACCAAGTTGACAACATTTTTTGCATGTTTTGTTGCATTAGCCGAATCCTCTAGGTGTTTTTGTACTTGTTCTTGCTTGATATTTCCTGCTTGTTGGTTGTGTTCATATTTTTCACTCATGATTTATCTATATTCGTATGATTGTGGGCTATAAAACCATGCATTTCATGACATTTCAACTAGGATTTTGGTCAAGATCAACCAATGATCTCAAGCCAAAAATCCATTGCCTCTACTAGTTGAGAGAGTGATAGTTTAGATTGGGTATTCTGACTTTGGGATTTTTTTTTCACTACTCATCCATGGTCAAAATAAAATGATTTTTTTACTGTATGCAGTAGTCACTTAGAAGATGCCATGATATTTTTTTTCATGATTTTTAGATTTTTTTTTTATTATGGTTGAAAAATGGTTTTTAACAAAGCAGTTTTAACTCACTGTCTTGACTTTGGTAAACATTCGGTCATGGTACCCTTGCCCCAAAAATTAAGCTGATTTTTTCCCATGGAGATAAAAATGTTCTAGGTCTACCCTAATTTTTACAGATTTTTCTGAAATTTTTTAGATGGGCAAAAGATAGGTTTTCAAAACTGCCTATGAGAGTCAGATTTGTTTTTTAAAGAACTAATAATTTTCTGTTTTTGATAGGATACAAAGAGGGAGATGATTTGGGACATTGGTTACTTTCTTAGGTTAATTTCCATGTCATTTCAATCATAAAATTTGATTTTATAAAAGTTGGGTCAAGGGTGGTCAACTCGGGTTTCAAAACTAGAAAAATAGAGCCCTTTTAAAGAGGGGGTTCGATCATGAGGCCTTTTTCATCCCAAAAATTCCATTTTTTTAAAAATCCGAGCCCAAAGTCTTTTGATTTTGAAAATCCGATTTAAGTCTCTTTCAAAGGTAGTCGGATACCTTTTTAGGTATACGAATCTCCTTACTTCAAGGAAAAAATATACCTTCATGCATTGCATATTTAAAAATGTTTTTACTTTGTCACAACCTAAAAAATAACAAGTCCCATCACGAGACATTACTCGTTAAGTGTGACATTGGGAAAACAAAGGAAAAGATGACTTAATTTATCTTGAAATAAAATGAGGGTTTGAAAACAACCTCGAAAAAAATGGAGTCGCCGCCAATCTTTTTTGGCTAGGTGTGATCGGTCAACTATTAAAATCGGTTTTGTAAAACATTTTGAAATTAATTAAAACATTTTTAAAAACCAATTTTGAAGTCTGCGCATTTAAACCAGAGAAATCAAAGATGCAAGTTCGGGAGTTGGTTACGTGCGGGGAAGGATTAGCACCCCCACAACGCCCATATAAAATGGTACCTTATTAATCGTGTGTTATCTTGAGTCTCGGTAAAAGTCAGTTTTGAAATTAGCATTTAAAAATAATTCTCATTTTAAAGAAAAATGATCCCATTTTTAATTTGAAAATGATCCGGAATTCATTAGCACAAATTTTTTTTATATTCCCCGTCAGACCCAGTAAAACATAAAAAAAATTTATTTATTTGGAAAATCTTCGAATCACTCTCTTTTTAGAAGAAAGATATTCCGTTGTTAATGATAATTAATGATATTCTCCACGGCAAACCCAGCATAGATATTTTAACTCGGGAATAACCTTATTTTATTGAAAATAATTAGAAATCATATTAAAAAGATGGTTATGAATATGCAAATCATTACTAATGACATGGCAAAATCTAGATGACATGGTATAATCTAAATGACATGGCAAAAGAAATGATATCAAGGCAAAAAGCACCAAATGATATTAAAATAGAATATCCACAATTACATCATAACCAAGATAGCAACATGAAATTTAAATCAAAGCAATGACATCACTATGAAATATTCATACATATCGAATTTACATGACTAAGATAGCAAAAATATATATATCATGGAATATGCATGAACATGGAAAATGCAATGCATGGAAATGTATTTCTCCCGTGAAGCAAGGACATCCATATACCTAAAAAGGTATCCGACTACCTTTGAAAGAGACCTAAGTTGGATTTTCAAAATCAAATGACTTTAGGATCGGATTAAAAACAATTTGGAATTTATTGGATGAAAATGGCCTCATGGTCGAACCCCCCTTTAAAAAGGCTCTATTTTCCTAGTTTTGAAATCCGGGTTGACTATGCTTGACCTGACTTTTATAAAATCAAATTTTATGACTGAAATGTCTTGGAAATTAACCTAAGATAGTAGCTAATGTCCCAAATCAGCCCCCTCTTAATATCCTAACCAAAATCAGAAAATTATTATTTCTCAAAACCAAATCTAACCCTCACTGGCAGTTTTGAAATCCGATTTTTTTACCCTTCTAAAAAATTTCAAAAACTTTTGAAAAAATTAGGGAAGATCTAGAACATGTTGACCTCCATGGTAAAAAATCAGCTTAATTTTTGGAGCATGGATGCTATGACCGAATTTTTCCAAAATCAAGATAGTGAGTTAAAAAATGCTTTGTCAAAATCCATTTTTTTAACCATGATAAAAAAAATTAAAAATCCTGAGAAAAATACCATGACATCCCCTAAATGACTACTGCATGTAGTAAAAAAATCAATTTATTTTAAACATGGATGAGTAGTAAAAAAATCCTAAAGTTAGAAAATCCAACTAGTGCAACCTTTAATTTTCCACAAGCATGCTCCAAAGAGCTTGGCTTTGAGCCATTGATTGGCTTAAGTCAAAAATCAAGTGGGGAATGTAGAAATGCATGAACAACCAACAAGATAAATGCATGAAATAAGTGGCATGGCATATGCATGACCTAGGTTCTAAGTGACATAGCAAAATAACCTAGAATGCTAAATGACATGGAAAAATGACATGGCACATGAAAATAACCTAATGTCTAAATGTCATGGAAAATGACATGTCATATGAAAAATGACCTAATATCTAAATGACATGGAAAATGTCATGGCACATGAAAATAACCTAATGTTTAAATATCATGGAAAATTACATGTCATATGAAAAATGACCTAATATCTAAATGACATAGAAAATGTCATGGAACATGAAAATAACCTAAAGTTTAAATGTCATGGAAAATGACATGTCATATGAAAAATGACCTAATATATAAATGACATGGAAAATGCCCCGGCATAATGAAAATAGCCTAATGTCTAAATGTCATGGATGCTAAATGATATAGCCACAAGATGCAAAACATAGTACAACAAGGATGCTAAATGACATAGCCACAAGATGCAAAGGCATGGATGATTTAGTATGAACAAAATAGTATAGCAAGAATACACATGAAAAAAAAAAAACAGCAAGTTAAAGCAAGCAAATAAAGAAAATAGAGGTGAGCTCCATGGTTGGTACAATGGACATAGCCCCCTAACCATAATCTCTTGATTTTCATCAAGGTCATGAAGCCTTTCCACCTCTTTATTTTTGTTTATTTTTGAAGACTATTCTGCACTTGTTCTATTTTTTCCAATTGGATAGTATGATCCTCTCCCATTTTACTTTTCTGCAAAAAAAAAAAAAATAATAAAAAATAAAACAAGGCTATCTTAGGCATGAACTCTGTTATGACTCTTTATTTTAGGGGTTTGAGGGAAACCCTTTTTATTTACCTCTAGAGATCAAAAACTATTGATTACAATATTGACTTCTCTATCATTGGCGTTGATAAAGCCATTGCTTTGAGGAAATAAACTTAATGCCAATGCATGGATGAATGAAAATGTATGGTATGGAAAATAATTGATCAAATGCCAATGCAGGGGAATATACCACAGAGGAAATAAGAATTGGAGGAACTTAATCATCAATATCTCATAAATTCAAAGCATAATTAATTCATTCCCATGCCAATGTTCAAAAGACATAAACCACATTTACACATCTGATAAGTAATTAAAACTGCCTTTACAAGTATTTTATTTTTCCTAGCATCCTAAGGCTATAAGAGCCGGCTACTAAAAAGACCAAAGTCCTATTTCATCATGAAAGACCATGTCCATATTCCTCCTGATTACACTCTAAAGCATCCACTCGTTCCTCCAATTCATTCCTCATATCTTAAACCCCTTTCATGCAAATGAAATTGACATTATTGTCACAAGATAGAAAATGCAAATAAATGTATATGCTCTATTCACATATGCATGAATGTGATGATGATTGATGCATGAAATGTACAAGATGCGAAGATGTTTGAGGAGATGAATTTTCATATTTACAAATGCTTGCATGTTAAGCAAAAATGCAAATGAAAAGATCAAGGAAAAGAAGATCCTAACATCACTCCTTTTTGATTTTTGATTTTTTCTTCTTTCTATTTTTCTTGAATTTTTTTTTTTACAACTATTTTTTGACATTTTTATTTTCTCATTTTCTCAAAAGTCTAAAACTAAAAGGACTTTTTCATCATTTTCTTCTCATTTTTTGTTATTTTCATTTTTTCCTTTTTCAAAGAGGAAATATTTCTCTATCATCTTTTCTTTTCTTTTTTTTTTCAAATTCCTACAAAGGTACAAGTGAAAAAGAAATTTTTTAAAACAACCCAAAGATACTACTTTCCGGTATTATTACAAATGATACATGGAAAAAAGAAAAAAGCAGTAAATGAATGGGATAATCAATGCAAAGTAAGAAAATTAATGAATGTGTGCCCAATAATATCAACTTGTTTAGGCATCATGGTGCCTTTTGAGGCTGAGTATTAACCTTATTATGGGCGATGTACGTTCATCTTTGCCCGGTTTATGAAACTTATTTGGAATATAGAATTAGGGGATAAAAGGGTTAGAAATGTCCCTCCAAATTTTCCTAACTTCGGTACCTCTAACTGAATTTTGGCATGGCTTCACCTAGGTTCACTATATGAGATTAGGTTCTATCGGCTCCAAATTGTTCCTCATTGTCGCTAGTGAAGGCTAGTAAGGCACCCATATAAAAGCGGGTTCAATTTGTTAGAATATATTTTCCTAGCCCATGAGGATTGTTAATCACGAAGGCGTAGGTTTTTTAGTACTCCATAAGTGTTTCACTAGCCCATGCGGATTATTTATCATGGTTTAGTTACTTTGCTTCCACCTAAAATCACATAACCCGGGTATAGGGCTCATGTTATGCAAATGCACGTATAGTGTGTGAGGAAGAACAACAAACCTTTCACCACCTATTCTACACCCCTTATTCTAAATACCCCAACAATTTATTAAGGACAAGATTAAACAACATAAAGCATTAATTAAGTAGAGAAAAATAATATACAACAAAATAACCAGAGAACAATAATAATATGCATGTGTATGAGTATGAGTATGAACATATTCAAAAACATTTTTTTTTTTATTTTCAAGATTCTTCTTATTATAAAAAAATGTGGGAATTAAAATTAAATACTAATTAAAAACTGACAAATCGAGACTTTTGATAACACTCGACTAATTCTAGGCCTGACTCTCTAAATATCCCCAGTGGAGTCGCCAAGCTGTCGCAACCTAAAAAATAACAAGTCCTATCGCGAGACATTACTCGTTAAGTGTGACATTGGGAAAATAGAAGAAAAGATGACTTAATTCCTCTTGAAATAAAAGAAGGGTGTCGAAACCTAAATAAAAATAACAATAACAACAAGTCTCATCGCAAGACTTTATTATTCGTTAGGCGTGACATTAAAAAAAACGAGGAAAAGTCGACTTAATTCCTCTAGAAAAATGAAAGTGTCGATACGTGATCCCGGATCGCTGGGAACCATTCGAGTGAGGGGGAAACGGAATCAGAGGAAAAGATGACTTAATTCCTCTAGATTGAAATAAAAGGTCGAGGGTATGAAAATAGCCTCGTAAAAGGACATAGAGTCGCCACCAATCTTTTTTAGCTAGGTGTGATCGGCCACCTATTAAAACCGATTTTATAAAATATTTTAAAATTAATTAAAACATTTTTAAAACCAATTTCAAGTTTGCGTTATAAACCAGAGAAATCAAAGAAGCGGGTTCGGGAGTCGGTTACGTGTGGGGAAGGATTAGCACCCCCACAATCCCCATATAAATCGGTACCTTATTAATTGTGTGTTATCTCAAGTCTCGGTAAAAAGTTGGTTTTTAATTTAGTATTTCAAGTTAATTCCCAATTTTAAGAAAAATAATTCCATTTTTTATTGAAAATGATCCAGAATTTATTAATTCAAAATTTTTCTATACTCCCCAACAAAATCGGCAAAATATAGAAATTTTTATTTATTTGGAAAACTTTCTGAATCATTCTCGTTTTTTGAAAGAAAGATATTCCTTTATTAATGATAATTGATGATCTTCCCTCTAGCAAACCCGGTAGAGAACTCATGAATTATTTTAACTCGGGAATATCTTTATTTTTATTGAAAATCATTATCTTTTTCCAAACACTTAAAAAATATGAACATGAACTTGTATGACATAAATAAAATGACATGGCAAAGTCTAGATAATATAATGCAACCTATATAATATGACATAATTTAAATGACATAGTATATTCTAGGAAAAATGAAAAAATCCTAAGTATCATGGTATATTCTAAATGAGATAAAATGATTTAAATGACATGGCAATTTTAAATGATATGGCATATTTTAAATGACATGGCATGTTATAAATAAAATAACTTAAATGACATGGAATATGATCTAAATGACAAGAAATGATATGAAATTAAAATAAAGCTAACATATAATATGTATGAAAATGAAAATAATAATAATAATGCATGAACATGGTATATGCTAAATAATATGACAAAAATAACTAAATAAAAAGCATAAGATATCATGAAACATTCAAAATCATATGGCAAACAAATATAAGATCATAAAATGTGAATTAAAATAATAATAATATCATGGAAAATATCATAGCAAAAATCACACATTTAAATAAATGCATGAACATGGAAAATGCAATGCATGAAAATGTATTTTTTCCTTAAAATAAAGAAATCCGTATATTTAAAAAGATATCCGGCTACCTTAGGAAAATATGTCAAATTAGATTTTCTAAAAAAAAAAACAAAACTTTGTGATTGTTTGAAAACAATTTTGAGGAAAACTTGAATAAAATTTAAAACCCTTACCAAACCCTTTTAAAATGGCTCTAATTTCCTAAGTTTAAAATCCCGGACTTAAGTACCCTTAACCCGAGATTTATAAAATCATTTTTAAAGTTTAAAAGGGCTTAGAAACTACCCTAAGATAGTAGCTAAATCTCCTAACCAACCCCCTCTAAATGCCTTAGCCAAATTCAACCATTATTGCCCTTTTGATTTCAAATCTGCCTCTACTATCCGGTTTTGCCACACGATTTTTTAGCCTATTTTTAAAAATTCAAAAAAATATAAAAAAATAATGGAGACTTAGAACATGTAAATATACATGAAAAAAAATTGTCTTAATTTTCTGATTGAATATGATTGCCCAGAAAAATTGGAGATGTTAGAGTATTGGGTGAAAGAAACTGTTTTGTCAAAACACATTTTTTGCCTTTGATAAATTCATTCAAAAATCAAAGTAGAAATTGTTGGAAATCATGCTAAAAACCTAAGGACAGTAGCTAAACATTTAAAAACCTTGGATAAAAATTGGCTAAGTAAAAAAAATCACAAAGGTAGAATAATCAATTTGACAATTCCTTAATTTTCCACAAGTATGCTCAAAAAAGCATGACTTTGAGCCATTAATTGGCCTAAGTCACAAATCAAGTGGAAATGACATGGAATGCATGAACATACAGAAAATGAAATGTATGAAATGCGTGCTCTAAAGGTCTAAATGGTAAAGGAAATGCATGACAATTCAAGAGAACCTAAATGCCTAGCATGAATTTGCATGGCAATAAATGCTATTCTAACTCAATATGCATGCAATGCTTGATAATGCAAATATGACTTGGACCTAATATGTTATGAATATGCATGAAAATGCTAATGTGACCTAAGACCTAAATAGCATAGTAATACATGACAATACCAATGTGATTTAAGACTCAATATGCATGGTGATACCAATATGGCCTAGACCTAAAATGTAATGAACATGCACAGCAATACTATGAACATACAATGACACATGAAACTAATGTCAATGCTGGAACAAACAGCAACTAATACACAATTTCAAGATATGATAATGCAAAGCATGTTACCTAAACAAAATGCAAATGCATGACAAGGTAAGGCAAGGAATGCATGAAGAGGCCAAATGATCACATGAGACTCTAATGCAATCCTATTTAGTAAATGACATAAGTACATGACAAATCATATTAAGATGCATAATGTCATGACATTTTCAATAGCATATAACATACCAAAATCAAAATGCACAAGCTCATGGCATGGAAATGCAAACAAGTTAAGAAACAAAAGGAAAATGCACATGCAAGGCAAACAAAAATGGGATTGCCGAATGGTCATTGAACAATATGATGACATTTTTATCATAGCATTTTCATAAGCACATGGCATACTAAAGTCATAATATACAAGTTCATGGCATGGAGATGCAAACAAGTTAAGAAACAAAAGGAAAATGCACATGCAAGGCAAACAAAATGGAGTGGCCGAATGGTCATGAAACAAAACCATGAAAATGCAAACATGTAAGACATGATACATAAAAAAAAAATGCACAACATGAGCATATGAACAACAATGGCCGAATATGGGATCTCATATCATGATATAAATAAGCAGTTCTTATTTATTGTATCGGCCCAAAACCTCGCTAATTGATCTTTACGGCGCTTCCTCTATCAATTAGATCCTTTATCCATAGAATAAAGTATCTAGGCATATATTTCATCATAATTCGACTTCTATGAAGTTTCTTTTTATCAAGCATGAAAATGAAATATATAAGTAAATATAGCTTAGAAAATAATGTAAAGAACATATATACAAAAGATTTAACATAGACATGCAAAACAAATAACAAGCAAAACTAGTAAGCAGAACAAGGAAAGTTAAGCTCCATGGTTGGTATCAAATAGGCATAGCCTCTCACCAAACCATAATTACTTGGTCTTGGCAAGATCATGAAACCTTTCCATCTCAATAAAACATAAAATAAACCATGTAAAACAGAAAATAAGGTGAGTTTCATCGTAGGTAAAAATGGGCATAGCCTATCTCCTAACCATGGTCACTTGGTCTAGCCAAGATCATGTAGCCATTTCAATTTTTTTTGCTTCATATTTTGTAAAAAATCAAAACCTTAGAATACTCTAAAAACCTTGTAAAAATCATTTTTCACAACCACATACAAGGAAGAAAAAGAAAAGAAAAGCAAGACAAATAAAATAGATACATTTGGCCATAGCATGAAACCATTAGAAAAAAATTGTTTTCCACCATTTTAAAGAAGAAGAAGCGATGAAAACATAAGTAAACATTAAAAAATTTATTTCTATGAAAAATATAGTAGGAAAACATGATAGAAAAATCAAGAAAACACCATGGAAATGAAGAAGAAAGCTAGGCTAGAGCTTGGTAGAGATGACTACCTTCAAGCTCTCTATTGAAAACCTTTTTATTTTCTTTCAAAACATTTTTTTTGCCAAATTAGCTACTGTTTCCAGCCAAAAAAATTCTGAAAAAATGAAATCCTCCTTCTCCCTTTAGCCTTGGCCGAATGGCCCTCTAACCCTTGGATGGGAATTGCACTTTTTCTCCTCCAATCTTG
This sequence comes from Fremontodendron californicum, assembly GCA_030761205.1. Lineage (NCBI taxonomy): Eukaryota > Viridiplantae > Streptophyta > Magnoliopsida > Malvales > Malvaceae > Fremontodendron > Fremontodendron californicum. Next base: position 4,244,253 of record JAULJL010000026.1, read on the forward strand.
GCCTTTAGATTTAGATATTTTGATGACAACATAAAAATGTCATATTGCCAATTGATAGCAGCCCTTAAGATGTGTACTCAGCCCTTGTAGTAACCTTAGTCCTTAGATGAAAAAGAGGACCAATCCCATGCACTCCCTTGCTTGCCCCTCTTGAGTGCCTACCCTTGGATGAGTTATGCTCTTCCATTCTTGGTCATTGGATGAGGACAACATAAAAATGACATCTTGTAGATTAAATCCAGCCCTCAACATGTATACTCAGCCCTTGTAGGTGGCCTAAGCCATTGGATGAAAAGAGATGATCCCATACACTCCCTTGCTCAACCAAATGGATGCTCACCCTTGGATAAATTGTGCTCATCTTTTTTCTTCCATTCTTGGCCATTAGATGAGGGTTCTTTTATGACAAATAAAAATGTCATTTTGGCATTTTAAATTTGTCCATTGAATGGTGCATTCAACTTTTCTACAAGGCACCTAAGCCATTGGATGTAGGGGGGACCATTTGCAAGGTGTTAGTGATAGCATGTGGCTTGCTAGTGACTAGGGAATTAAATTGTTCAAGCTTACTTATTCTCCTCTATGTTGGCTGACGAAGGGAAGAAAAAAATCCTAGCAATTCCTTCTTCTTTCATATTTTCATCAATTACAAATTTGCCCTTTTTGGTTTCTTTGGTGAAATGACCTTTTTGCCCTCCGAATCTAAATAAATAGCAAACGGACTCCAAATTCAAATTTTCTTTTTTAAATACTTTTAAAATAATAAAAAATTGAATTCTGGAAGTTTTCAAAATTTTTCGAGTCCATTTGCTATTTATTTCGGATTTATTTCCGTAATTACCCCTTTTATGCACCCGAACTTTACCATTTTTTAAACGAGCTCAAAATCCAGATTTTTCTTCACCAACTTTTTTACAAATAATTTAAAAATGTGATATGGAAGTTTTCATAATTTTTGGAGCTCATTTGCTATTTTTTTCGGGATTTATCTGCTTGAATTACTACATAGGGGACCTGGGATTTGGCCATTTTGTAAACGAACTCCGAATCATGATTTTATTTTTCCAATATCTTTCAAATAATTTAAAAATGATATTTACCAATTTTCAGAATTTTTGGAGTTCATTTGCTATTTTTTCGGGATTTATCTTGTTGAATTACTACATAGGAGAACCGGTATTTAGCCATTTTGCAAACGAACTCTGAATCAAGATTTTCTTTCACCAATCTCTTAGAAATAGTTTAAGAATGAGATTTGCAAATTTTCAGAATTTTTGGAGTTTATTTGCTATTTTTCCCAAAATTTCCAATTTTGCCCTTTTGCCTCCGAAACTCGATTTTGCTCAAAACAAGTCCGATTTTCAGATTTTCTTCAAACTGAGCCTTGAGCTATCCTTGTTTAATCATTTCTCATCAATTAAGGGCTTTATATCTTCTGAATTGGGCAATTTCTATAATTATTCCAAATTTTACCGAAATCCACCGAAAAACCCTAATCCTCGATTTTCTTTCGAATTGACTTTTCTATTAGTTTTTCTTCCAAATGGCTTCTCTATTACCCGTAGTCAGTGCTTATCTTTCATTTGAGACCTTGAATTTTGACTAATTTGATCGTTTAAGCACTTTTCCCCAAATTTCCCGAATTAGGGTTTCCTTTCTACTGAATCCCGTAATCCAACTTTCGAACTCCATATCTTTCAATATAGACCTCGGATTATCAAAATTCTTTCACTGTTTTTCAATTGAACCTCAAATCTTGATTTTGAAAGTGGGTTGACGTTTTTAGTAGTTGACATTTTCAGGGTTGACTTTTTTTTTGAGTTTGACTTTTTCTGTCTACTTTCTTAGACTAAGCCTCGGAGTACCACTTGCAGGATGATAAAAGCCTTTTAGCATTCTGAAACATCAATTTAGGAAGAAAATGTACCTGATTTAGGAGTCCGGACAGAATTAGGTGTCTACAAAGGGTTTGAAAACAACCTCGAAAAAGAAATGGAGTCGCCACCAATCTTTTTTGGCTAGGTGTGATCGGCCACCTATTAAAACCGATTTTGTAAAATATTTTAAAATTAATTAAAACATTTTTAAAACCAATTTCGAAGTCTGCGCTTTTAAACCAGAGAAATCAAAGAAGCGGGTTCGGGAGTTGGTTACGTGAGGGGAAGGATTAGCGCCCCCACAACGCCCATATAAAACAATACCTTATTAATCATGTGTTATCTTGAGTCTCAGTAAAAGTCGGTTTTGAAATTAGCATTTTAAAATAATTCCCATTTTAAAGAAAAATAATCCCATTTTTAATTTGAAAATGATCCAGAATTAATTAGCACAAAATTTTTCTATATTCCCCGGCAGACCCAGTAAAACATAGAAATTTTTATCTACTTGGAAAATCTCCGAATCACTCTCTTTTTGAAAGAAATAAGTTTCGTTGTTAATGATAATTGATGATATCCTCCTCGGCAAACCCAGTAGAGAACTCATGAATTATTTTAACTCGGGAATAACCTTATTTTATTGAAAATCATTAAAAATCATTTTAAAAAGATGGTTATGATATGCAAATCATTACTAATGACATGGCAAAATCTAGATGACATGGTATAATCTAAATGACATGGCAAAAGAAATGATGACAAGGCAAAAAGCACCAAATGATATTAACATAGAATATCCACAATTACATCATAACCAAGATAGCAACATGAAATTTAAATCAAAGCAATGACATCACTATGAAATATTCATACATATAGAATTTACATGACTAAGATAGCAAAAATATATATCATGGAATATGCATGAACATGGAAAATGAAATGCATGGAAATGTATTTTTTCTATGAAGCAAGGACATCGGTAAACCTAAAAAGGTATCCGACTACCTTTGGAAGAGACCTAAGTTGGATTTTCAAAATCAAAAGACTTTAGGATCGGATTAAAAACAATTTGGAATTTTTTGGATGAAAATGGCCTCATGGCCTAACCCCCCTTTAAAAAGGCTCTATTTTCCTAGTTTTGAAATCCGAGTTGACCACCCTTGACCTGACTTTTATAAAATCAAATTTTATGATTGAAATGACTTGGAAATTAACCTAAAACAGTAGCTAATGTCCGGAATCAGCCCCCTCTGAATATCCTAACCAAAATAGAAAATTATTATTTCTCAAAAACAAATCTAACCCTCACTAGCAGTTTTAAAATCTAATTTGTTTACCCTTCTAAAACATTTCAAACAATTCTAAAAAAATTAGGGCAGATCTAGGACATGTTGACCTCCATGGGAAAAAAGCAGCTTAATTTTTGGAGCATGGATGCTATGACCGAATTTTATCAAAATCAAGATAGTGAGTTAAAAACTGATATGTCAAAATCCATTTTGTTAACCATGATAAAAAAATCTAAAAATCATGATAAAAATACCATGGAATCCCCTAAATGACTAATACATGTGGTAAAAAAATCAATTTATTTTGACCATGGATGAATAGTAAAAAAAAATCCTAAAGTCAAAAAATCGAACTAGTGCAACCTTTAATTTTCCACAAGCATGCTAAAAAAAGCTTGGCTTTGAGCCACTGATTGACTTAAGTCAAAAATCAAGTGGGGAATGTTGAAATGCATGAACAACCAGCAAGATAAATGCATGAAATAAGTGGCATGGCATATGCATGACCTAGGTTCTAAGTGACATAGCAAAATAACCTAGAATGCTAAATGACTTGGAAAAATGACATGGCACATGAAAATAACCTAATGTCTAAATGTCATGGAAAATGACATGTCATATGAAAAATGACCTAATAACTAAATGACATGGAAAATGTCATGGCACATGAAAATAACCTAATGTTTAAATGTCATGGAAAATGACATGTCATATGAAAAATGACCTAATATCCAAATGACATAGAAAATGTCATGGCATAATGAAAATAACCTAATATCTAAATGTCATGGAAAATGACATGCCATATGAAAAATGACCTAATATCTAAATGACATAGAAAATGTCATGGCACATGAAAATAACCTAAAGTTTAAATGTCATTGTAGACACCTAATTTTGTCCGAACCACTAAAATAGGTATGTTTTCTTTCTAAATTGATGTTTCAGAATGTAAAAAGACTTTTTTCATCCTACAGGTGGTACTCCGGGACTTAGCCTAAGAAGTCGAGCGTAAAAGTCAAATTTGAAAAAGTCAACCCTAAAAAGTGAACCTCAAAAAGTCAACTACTAAAAAAGTCAACCCACTTTCAAAATCAAGATTTGAAGTTCAATTGAAAAATGGCCAAAGAATTTTGATAATCCGAGGTCTACATTGAAAGATATGGAGTTCAAAAGTTGGGTTATGGAGATTCTGTAGAAAGGAAACCCTAGTTCGGGAAATTTGGGGAAAAGTGCTTAAACGATCAAATTGGTTGAAATTGAAGGTTCCAAATGAAAGATAAGCACTGACTACGGGTAATGGAAAAGCTACTTGGAAGAAAAAACTGAAATAAAAGTCAATCCGGAAGAAAACCGAGGATTAGGGTTTTTGGTGGACTTCGGTGAAATTTGGAAGAATTATAGAAATGACCCGATTCGGTAAGACTAAAGCCCCTAATGGATGAGGACTGATTATAAAAGGATAGCTCAAGGCTCAGTTTGAAGAAAATATGAAAATCAGACTTGTTTGAGCAAAATCGAGTTCGGAGGCAAAAGGGCAAAATTGGAAAATTTGGGAAAAATAGCAAATGAACTCCAAAAATTCTGAAAAATTGCAGATCTCATTCTTAAATCATTTCAAAGAGATTGGTGAAAGAAAATCTTGATTTGGTGTTCGTTTGCAAAATGGCCAAATCCCGGGTCCCCTATGCAGAAATTCAAGAAGATAAATCCCAAAAAAATAGCAAATGAACTCCAAAAATTCTAAAAATTTTAAAATATCATTTTTAAATTATTTGGAAGATATTGGCGAAAGAAAATCCTGATTCGGAGTTCGTTTGCAAAATGGCCAAATCCCGGGCCTCCTATGTAGTATTCAAGCAGATAAATCCCGAAAAAATACCAAATGAGTTCCAAAAATTATGAAAACTTCCAGATCACACTTTTAAATTATTTGGAAGAGATTGATGAAGAAAAATCTGGATTTGGAGCTCGTTTAAAAATGGTAAAGTTTGGGAGCACAAAAGGGCAATTTTGGAAGAAAAAATCCAAATAAATAGCAAATGGGCTCGAAAAATTTTGAAAACCTCCAAAATTCAATTTTTTTATTATTATTTTGGAAGTATTGAAAGAAGAAAAATTGAATTTGGAGTCCGTTTTCTATTTATTTATGTTCGGGGGCAAAAAGATTATTTTACCCAAGAAACCGAAAAGGGCTTTTCTTGCCTTTTGAAAAAAATGGAGATTGGGCTAGAAGAAAAGGGGTCAGCCGGCCAAGGCCCAAGGATGGATATATATTTTCTTATTTTTAATCAAAAGGCCAACAATGAAAAGGAAGGTAGTTAATTTTTTGATCAAACCTTTGCAATTAAGCCAGATGGTCCAATGCATGAAGAGGGAGAGTGGCAACATAATGGCTTAAGATTCTTGAACAGCTGTAATTGTGGATAGATGATTGCCTAAACTAAGGGTGATAATGCCATATTTTAAACATCTTGGATCAATAGCCTTTGGATCAAAATTGGTTGAAGAAAAAATGACAACATCCTAGGGGATAAGGGCCATTCGGCCACTACTAGAGGAGGGGACTCTCTTTTCATTTTCAACTATTCACTCTCTATTCTCTCTTGTTTTTTGGCTGATTTTTCTCTCTATTGTTGAAAGGCAAAAAGAAAAGTTTAGAAAAGAAAGAAAGTTAGAAGAGAAAAAGCTTGCAACATAGCTTCTAGAGGTTGCTTTAAGCACCATACTCTTGCACTTTCTTTGATTTTCCATTCTTGATTTGCTATTTGCATTTGCTTTTTGGTGAGTTTCTTTTGATTTTTCTTTTTAAATAACTGTTTTTAATATTCTTCTTTAAGTTCATTCTTGATTATTTCTTGTAAAAAGCTTTTGAATTTTTTTTTCCTTTCCTTTTTGAGGTGGTCGAATGGCCTAGTTTTTTGGTAGTTGCTGTTTGCATTTTTTATTTCATGTTATTCTTGATATTTAACAAGTTTTGATGCTTTAAATCTTCTTCTAATACATAAACATGAAGCTTGTTTTAATTCGGTTGCTTGCTTGTTTCCATTTTTGAGTCTATTATCTTGTTATCATGTTTATTTTACTTGTCTTGCATTTTTTAATTTCTGTTTTCAAAATGTTTAAGTTTGTTTATGTTTTATATTTTGTAATCCATGTGTTTGTGAAAATGCCTATTGGTTTTCATGCCTTTACTTTATATTTGTATGATTTGAGTGTCATTTAGCTAAGCATGTTAGTATATCATGTGTTTGTGAAAATGCCATGCTCATTTTAAGCATGAGACCATTCTGTCACCCTCATGTTGTATGCTTTGTGTGTGCATTTTTGTTATGTTAGTTAATAGGTTTGAATTTTCATGATATTTGGTTGTGTATTTTGTTTAAGCATGCCATACGTTTGTGTTATTGCCATGCATTGTTTAGGTTTAGGATTGGTTTGCTTTGCCATGCATATTCATGCATTTTAGACCTAGGTTACATTAAATGCCATGCAAGTTCATTTAGGTCTAGGTCATTTTATTGATGCCATGCATTTTTCATGTCATTTAGATTTTAAATCATGCATTTCATGCATCATATTTGCTGTATTTTTCATACATTTCATGTCCCTGCCACATGATTTATGACTTAGACCAATCAATGGTTCAAAGTCATGCTCATTTTGAGCATACTTGTGGAAAATTAAAGAGTTGTCAAATTGATTATTCTACCTATGTGATTTTTTTCTACTTAGCCAATTTTTGCCTAACTTTTCAAAAGTGTTAGCTACTATTTTTGAGTCCTTAGGAGAGTCTCTAATATTTTTACTTTGATTTTTAAATGATTTTATCAAAGGCAAAAAAATGTGTTTTGGCAAAATAGTTTTTTCACCCAGTACTCATACTTTCCCGATTTTTCTGGGCAGTCATCTTTAGTCAGAAAATTAAGACGATTTTTTTATGTGTAGTTTTACATGTCCTGAGTCTCCAGTATTTGTTTTATATTTTTTTGAGTTTTTAAAAATAGGGTAAAAAATCATGCTTTAAAACTAGACAGTGGAGTCAGAATTGAATTTGAAGGAAAATCATTTTTCTGTTTTGCTTAAGTTACTTAGAGGGGGCTGATTAGGAAGTTTAGCTACTGTTTTAGGGTAGTTTCTAAGACTTTTTAAACTCTAAAAATAATTTTTTAAATCTTGGGTTAAGGGTGGTCAAGTCCGGGATTTTAAACTTAGGAAATTAGAGCCTTTTAAAAAGGGTTTAGCTAAATTTTTATTTTTACTCTAAGCTTTTTAAAATTGTTTTCAAACAATCACAAAGTATTTTGGTTTTAGAATATTTAATTTGATATATTTTCCTAAGGTAGCCGGATATTTTTTTAGATATACAGATTTTCTTAATTAAAGGAAAGAATACATTCTCATGCATTGCATTTTCCATATTCATGCATACTATATAATATGTGATTTTTGCTATGTTAATTTTCATGATGGTGTTATTGTCTTTGATTTAAAATTTTGATATTATATTAATTGTTATATGGTTTTGAATATTACATGCTATCCTATGCTTTTTATTTAGTTATTTATTTTTGTCACATTATTTAGTATATATTATGTTCATGCATTATTATTTTATTTTTATTCTCATGCATATTATATGATAGCATTATTTTATGTTTCATGTCATTTCATATCATTTAGATTATATGCCATATCATTTATATTTGCCATGTCATTTAAATAATTTTATTTCATTTAGAATATATCATGTGACTTAGGATATTTCATTTCATATAGAATATATTATGTTACCTAGGTCATTTCATTTCATTTAGAATATATTATGTCACTTAGGATATTTCATTTCATTTAGAATATATCATGTGACTTAAGATATTTTATTTCATATAGAATATATTATGTTACCTAGGTCATTTCATTTCATTTAGAATATATCATATGACTTAGGATATTTCATTTTATTTAGAATATATCATATGACTTAGGATATTTCATTTTATTTACAATATGCTATGACATTTAAATTATATCATACCATTTAGGTTGCATTATATTATCTAGACTTTGCTATGTCATTTATTTATGTCATACATATTCATATTTTTTAAATGTTTTGAAAAAGGTAATGATTTTCAATAAAATAAAGATATTCCCGAGTTAAAATAATTCATGAGTTCTCTGTCGGGTTTGCTGGGAGGATATCATCAATTATTATTAATAATGGAATATCTTCTTTAAAACGAGAATGATTTGGAAAGTTTTCCAAACTAATAAAAATTTCTATATTTTGCCACGTTTGTTGGGGAATATAGGAAAATTTGAATTTATAAATTCCGGATCATTTTCATTTAAAAATGGAATTATTTTTCTTTAAATTGGGAATTAACTTGAAATACTAAATTAAAAATCAACTTTTTTAGTGAGACTGGAGATAACACATGATTAATAAGGTACCGTTTTATACGGGCGTTGTGGGGGTGCTAATCCTTCCCCACACGTAATCGAGTCCCGAACCCGCTTCTTTGATTTCTCTGGTTTAAAACGCAGACTTGAAATTGGTTTTAAAAATGTTTTAATTAAGTTTAAAATGTTTTATAAAACCGGTTTTAATAAGTGGCCGATCACACCTAGCTAAAAAAGATTAGTGGCGACTCCATGTCTTTTTCAAGGTTATTTTCAAAACCTTCATTTTTCTAGAGGAATTAAGTCGACTTTTCCTCGGTTTTTTTAATGTCACGCTTAACGAATATAAAGTCTTGCGATGAGATTTGTTATTTTTCTAGGTTGCGACAGTCATGGAAAATGACATGTCATATGAAAAATGACCTAATATCTAAATGACATGGAAAATGTCATGGCATAATGAAAATAACCTAATGTCTAAATGTCATGAAAAATGACATGGATGTTAAATGACATAGCCACAAGATGCAAAACATAGTATAGCAAGGATGCTAAATGACATAGCACAAGATGCAAAGGCATGGATGATTTAGTATGAATAAAATAGTATATCAAGAATACACATGAAAAAAAATAATTAAAAAAAAAAGCAAACTAAAACAAGCAAATAAAGAAAATATAGGTGAGCTCCATGGTTGGTACAATGGACATAGCCCCCCTAACCATAATCTCTTGATTTTCATCAAGGTCATGAAGCCTTTCCACCTATTTATTTTTGTTTATTTTTGAAGGCTAAACTAGCAAAATAAACTATCCTACCACAACCACGCAAACCAAAAATCAAACACAAGGTAGGCACAAAAACACATGACATTCGGCCAAACCAAAGAAATGGTAAAAATGTTTTTTTGATGAAAAGAAGAGATGAAAACCTTCAAAGAAAACTTTCAAAACCTTTTACATAAGAAAAGGATTGCAAAACACATGGAAAAGAAACATGGAAAGGAAAGAAAAGAAAAATGCAAGAGAGTGATACCAATGGCGGCTACCTTCAAACGTTTTTTTCAAGCTAGCTTTCTCTTCAAAAATTGTCTTCTCTTTTTCTCCCAAGTTTAGCTACTGCCTCTTTTCTCTCAAAATGACCAACCTAATGAAAAATGAAGACCCCTCTCCCCTTAAGATAGGGCTCACCGAATCCCCCTTTAAGGTGTAGATGTGCTCATCTTTTTTCTAAGACGTGTGGCATGATCACAAGGGATACTAGCCAAAGAAATAAAAATGACATCCTGCAACTTCATCTTGGCCCTTGATCAGACCTCCTCTCCAAGTTTAAGAGCTGGCCAGCCAAAGAGATAAGGATGTGCTCATCTTTCCCTTCAAAATATCTGTAAGACCCTCGTAAGTATGAGATCAATTCGAGACAATTATAACATACGGATGGCTCGAGGTTAAACTTTGAAATGCCTATAGAAAGGATGGGCTACCATGTGGTACACATGTTGTATGATAAATTATAGAGTTAGGTGTTTAATCGAGTGATTAAGTGATTTAATCCCAAATTGACTAAAAGACGAGATAAGGGAAAGTCTGTAAAATGTGATAATTTAACTTCACGTAGTGTTGATATGTGATATAACATTACTTGGGAATGCTAGAACAAGAATCGGCAGAAAAATCGGTAAAATATGAACCAGAGGTATTTTGGTCATTTTCTCAAAACTTTGTTTTTAGTCCGTAAATGGTACCAATGGACTAAGTGATCATATATGATCATAATATGATGTTTAGATCAAAAATTGGATATTAAAATCAAATTAGATAGCTAAAATTGTCTAATTTGTCATTTAGTGACGCTGGCGTAAATTACCGTAAAAACATGGTTTGGGATTTTTTGGAACTGATCTGAACACATGGGCATATGTTATAACATATGAAGATTATGTATATGACAAGAAAATCAAAAACAGAGTTGAAACTGGATACATCCTTAAGTAACCTAAAGGAATGAAAACCGAGGACTAACCGCGAGAAGGTCCAAAAAAGGTTTTAAATGGATCAATGGATTAATATAGACATAAAATGATGTTAGAAAGCTACTGGCGAAATCAGAACAAAAATCGAAGCTAAAATTGAAAAAGTCAAAATGTTGACCCATTGGCGTTCCGAGGCTAGGATTTGGGTTTTAGGATATCAAAAAATTACCCGAACATGCAGATCAGTATATTATCATATTTGGAACATATCCGTGTCAAGAAAAGTAGAAAAAGGCTTTCGAACGTTAAATTACACGTTGGCCCGCTAAGGTACTAAAAGACAAAATAGGGGCAAAATGGTTATTTGACCATGCCTCACTTATTAAGTCTGAAAATCAGACTTCTTCCTCCCCCATTTTCACGTGAAAACCAAAAAAGAGAGAAAGAAAGAGGGGAAGCCATGGAAGCTTGCTTTCAAGCTTTCTATCTCCTCCGTTTACTAGGCAAATCACCAAAATTTTAAAAGATTTCACAAACCCAAAGGTAACTTCATGTTCTAAGCTTGATTTTGATGTTATATTTTGAAGATTTTGCCTTTAACTATGACAAACCATGGGGGCTAAAAATTGGTGGTGGTGAACCACCACGTTGGCACCATTTTTTTCCGCCATAGGAGGTGTTCCTCCGCCTCCTTAAACCATAAATTAGCATCGGATAGCTTTGAATCAAAATTTAGAGGCTAAAACAAGTTTGGCCGAAACACTAGCTTGCCCATGAGGTGGTGCCGCCACCTTCCTTGGTTGTTCGAGGACACCGTTAGCATTGCTGTCATCGTGTGAGCAACTTTCTAGTTGATTGTTGCTTCGAATTTTAATCCGAGCTAAGTGTCAAAATTTATTTGTAAAAAATTCTTAACCTGAAAATTTTTGGATAGCAGCTAACTATTATAAATAATGGGAATTTAAGTGTCCTGTAGTTTTAAAATATTTACAGAATATCCTGACGATGTCGTAGGTACCCATATCGTGGAGTTCGCTCAGGATCACGACAAAGTCACGAAAGTGCCGCTTTAATACTCGAAATAACACAGTGAGTATTTAGGTTAATCTAGGAGGTAGTTGTTGTTTTATATGCATTTTTTATTGATATGGATATTGAAAAATGAAACATTGCTTGGATTACAAAAATGGTAAGTTTCAAACCTTACGCGGATCAAAGGCGTACGTGTGGCGTTAATATGGTTACATGAGGTAAGTGTTGTGAAGTTGAATAATAATGAATGTGAGCTATTTGAAATGCTCGGATATGCTTAATTGAGATGTTGGGAAAGGTACGGATTATGGTTGTACTTGTCGGATTAAAGAAACAATAGTATGGAATTGTGTTTGAGGCATTATGATTACTAATTTGTGAAATTGGTTGATAAATGATATTGTATAGGATGGTTGAGTATTTAAGGATAGTTAGTCATTGTAAATTAAATGTTATGCACACAAGTTCTTTGATAAAATGTCTAAGTGAAATTGTAATGCTTGTAAACACAAGTAGAAATATGCTAGTGTAGAAGCTGTTACCTAGCATATTATATAAATCATTTAATAAGATAAACAAATTTAATACATCATGCTATTATTGTACGGACAGGGTAATATCCGGGATGCTATTATTGTACGAATAGGGTGATGTCCGGGATGCTATTGTTGTACAGACAGGGTGATGTCCGGGATGCTATTGTTGTACGAACAAGGTGATGTCCAGGATGCTATTATTGTATGGATAATGTGATGTCCAGGATGCTATTATTGTACGAACAAGGTGATGTCTAGATGCTATTGTTTTACGGACAGGATGATGTCCGGAATGCTATTGTGGTACGTACAGGATGAGTCCGGGATGGTATGGACAGGATGAGTAAGGGATGATACGGACGGGATGAGTCCGGGATGATATGAACAAGATAGTCTGGGATGACAAATATTACAGACTAGTATAAATCCGGGATGTTTGATGTTATAGTCATGAAAATTCCTAAATGATAATTATAGAGGTATACATGTAAAATCTGGTGTTAGATATTTTTGGCTATCGATTCTAGCCGGCCAATGGCCCATTTATATTCTGAGCTCAGCATAAAAGATTTCATATGGGACAAATAATTTTTATATATCCCGGAACAATTTTTAAATATTACTTTTTGGTTAATTAAACATACTTGATATGTCTTGTTTATGCTTTAATGGTTAAGAAAGGAAGCATGAATCTTCCAAGTACTCTTCCTAGTTACCTTATGCTCACTGAGTCTTTCGGCTCACTCCGTTCATTTTCATTCTTTTTCAGATCCTGATAGACCCAGCTCTTCCCAGATTTCGGATAGCTAGCTGCTCGTATACTTGTGGTAAGCAGATTGACCCAGGACGTGGTAAGCAGTGGCGATGGTGGGATATATTTTGCAGTCACTAGGGTATCATGGGTCCTATGCATTTTGTGTATGATGTATATGTACTTTATATTTTGTAAACTGATGTATCTAAGTGATGTATGATGTATAACGGCCACGGAGGCCTAGTATGATATGGTGATGCTTATGCCGTTATAATATAATATAAATGTATGTTTGTATATAAGATGTCATAAAGGTTGAGTCTGCTGTGGGGCATGTTGGTTACTCCCTATCGGAGGTGTCCAAACCGAGATGTCACATGTTGATGATTATTACGTTGCAAATGTTGATGATGGAGTGGCAAACCCCCACATAGGGCGAGATTATGCAAAAGTTTTGTTTGATTTGGTTTCTTGGGTATATTCATGCTTCAGAGGCAGGGGCATACCTTGTCTCTGGCCGGTCACATGCCCTGAATTTGGGGTGTGACAAAGGTGGTATCAGAGCATGGTCTAGAGGTTAGTGATTGCAAAAGGGGTAGGGTAGTAGTACATTGCTTACAGGTAATCCTGGGGTATCGGTAAGTAGTGTACTGCCTCTACAGATGTCCATCGTCACATGCGGTTACGTCGGGTAATCTATAAGCCAGCTAGTACATATAGAATTGTGTCAAGAATATTGTGGAATTACTGACAGTATATTTAATTTCTAAATACAATGTTGTCACGATCACGATCTCATAGATATAGAGACGTATCGGGGGACCGAGAGCCCGAGGTCCTGGATAATTTTTTTATTGGCCCTAAGGTTAGCGGCCAGAGTGAGGGTACTAGCAAGTTTGCTACTAGAGAAATAGATAGGATTGCTGGAGTAGTATTAGATGATGACACATATGAATAGTTGTTGGATATGGTAAACAGAACATATTAATATATTCAAGCCCTGGTAGGGCTAGTGATAGAACAATGACAACCACGACTGTTCGACCAAATTCCTTCAGTCAGGTGTTGTTAGTAATGAGTGGTTGTTGGGACAACATACACCCTATCAGCATATGACTTACCTACTTTAGAGGAACGTTACCACCTAGTTTTGCAGGGGTGAAATCTGATTTTGATCCTAGAAGGTTTTTAGAAGAGTACGACTAACGGTGTGTTGGCTTAGGGTGCTCGTCGGCTAGAGCCATACAATTAGTGAGATTTCAGTTGTATGGTAGGGCACATGCATGGTATATCTCTTTAGTAGCCAGAAGGCGGATTGATGACCCTCCCCTCGAGTGATCAGAATTTAGTGTTTAGTTTCTTCAAGAATTTTTTACCAGACAGTGAAAGGGATTTAGGAATTCATGAATACGAGAGGTTAAGACGATTCGAGGATAGGTCACGAGAGAGAGTGAGATATGAAAGACAAACATCTAGGCAAACAAGGCCATATGGACTAAGGGTTAGAACAACCCTAGAATCATGGATGTAGAGGGATAGAGAAGTCAGTAGTCAGAGGAGGAGGAGATTGACTGGTGCATGTTATAGATGTGGCAGGCATAGGCATTTCAGGAGAGATTGCCTATTAGGTCCAAGTTCATCCCCATCAGTGCGAGCTCCACATCCAGCTATAGCATATCCAGGGCAATCAGCAGGGTTAGTAGCACTACAGACGGGTTAGGGTTCCTAGGGTAGGGAACAACAGTCTGTGGGCAGAGAACACACTATAGGCAATAGAGGACAAGCCTGTGATTTTGCATTTACTACCATGGTGACAGGTATAACCTTAGTCTGGTTTTGGCAAACTGATTTCATTTAATTTGAGCACTATATATTGAGTTGTATTTCAAGGAACTTTGAAGTATTTCGACCTAGTTCCGAGATTTGTTATTGATGTTGAGGATGTTGTGAAATGGTGGTGGTTCGATATTGAAATGAACTTGTAGGCTGGGTAATGTTTGAGTGCTAAAGGATATACTTTAAGTTGGATTATAAATCACACACAAGGTGCTTGTAAAAATGCCTAGGAGGAAGGCGATTATTATGCCTACAAGGTGTTTGATTTAATGCTTGAATGAAAATATATAGCCTTGGAAGATCCTAAGTAACCAAGATAAGAATATGATTTGGCAGGGATGCCAATGCCGTAAGATTCATGTATACTTATTGTGGCTAGCCTAGTAGCGTACCTAGGCAGATAAACTGATGGTATAGTCATGATAGCCTAGTATAGTTTCTAAGCGGGTTATATTGATTATATGGTTGTTGTTGCCTACTCGTAATCTAGACGGATAAATATACAGATGTGGATGTTTATGTTTCCCCTGTGCACTAGGGAGTTTTGAGATTTCATTCTCGCACTAGTTTTTGAGTTTAAGATGATGGGCCTTAACAGGCGGTGATCATCAAATATCTTATAGATGACTTGAGGGGCTATGTCTGGCAGATCATCACCACACGGACTTTGTCCAAGTTATGTGCTAGCACGTGGAACTAGATGCGAGGGATTTGATCATGAATTATTACATTAATCTCGTGACTATGTGAAATATGGAGTTTTCTGGTTATTGTACTTGATTGAGACATATTGCCCTAGTACCAGTTATTTAATATTTGGATTGTACTTGGGTATAATTTTATGATAGTGTTGGTCTGAAGTTACATCTATTGATATGGTATAAATGAATGGTTTAGTGAACAAATGTAGTGAACATACTAGACACAATGTTATTTATTAAGCATGTATAGTTGAAAGAATGAGTCAGAGCTGTGCAGCAAAAGTGTAGTGTGATCAGAGGAAAAATTGATTGAAACAGGATTGATGTTGGGAGTATTAAAAGACTATGAGTGTATTATTTTTCTATCATTAGATAAAGCCAATATTGTGGCAATGTTTTAAAATATTACTGATAGTTAATAGTAAGGGAAACCCCCCATTTATATAATCGATTAGTAGTCCTCGAGATAGAAGGTGTTCGAGGTAAAATCCTGGAAGTGGCACCCAATTTTTCTTATGTGTTGTACCTCGATACAGTTATGATTTATCGTGAGTTCAAATAGTTCTAATAGTGACAGAGTATGGAACACATTGTTATGGAGTGGTGATTAAATGTTTACTGTGCTAGCAGTTTTAGCTGAGCATCAGAAGCTAGCAGTAATGCTACAAAGTTTAATATACAATAATGAGATTCAAATAGGTTATAAAGTTGAATACATAATAATGGGATTGAATAAAGTCATTATCGGTCCGAGATATAGACTTGCCTAAGGTAGGCAAGGAATGTGATTTTATTTGAGTGATCATCGATAGATTGACTAAATTAGCACACTTGATTTCGGGTAAAATTACGTATAACATAAGTCAGTTGGGTCTTTGTGAAGTTTTCGTTTTTATTATGCTTGATTGAGACATCAAGTTTATAGTTAAATTCTAGAGATCATTCCAGGTAGCTTCTGAAATACAGTTGCCATTTAGTACCGTATTTCATTTACGGACAGATGATCAGTCCTTGAGGACATGTTATGTGTTAATATACTAGATTCCAAGCACAATCAGGATTGATACCTATCATTGATTGAGTTTGTATATATTAACAGTTTTTAGTACAGTATGTAGATGATACCTTTTTGGTATTTCAGTCTAGTTTCGAACTTATCTTATTGACTATTTCGGATTGCGATCCGAGTTTGCTTATTGTTGATCATTGCAAAACTAGGACCGAGACATTGATTGGCCGGATGTGCCAATATCCTGTCAGTTGATTTGAGATAGGAGGATATCAGTTGTTCAGTTCAGATATGGTACGGTACACCTAGAAAAGGTGTAGTTAATCAAAGATATATTAGTAACTGCTAGAGTAGGCAGAAGTCGTATGTTGATAGCATGTGACTAAGTATTCTTGAAAGTTTCACCTTTCAAGAATGTTATGAGCTTTGGCGGATGGGCCCAGCGAAGTCTGAGGTATATCGGACCATTTCAAATATTGAGTTAGACCTACCACCTGAGATGAGTGGTGTACACTCTTTGTTTCATGTACTTATGAAGTGGAGATTCATGTCAGACGATTTTCATGTGAGACAGCCACAGATAGTACTTGTACTTTTATATAAGTTGACTTTATCCAAAACTCGAGGACGAATTTTATTAAGGGGGAGAATTGTAAGACCCTCGTAAGTACGAGATCAATTCGAGACAATTATAACATGCGGATGGCTCAAGGTTAAACTTTGAAATGCCTATAGAAAGGATGGGCTACCATGTGGTACACATGTTGTATGATAAATTGTAGAGTTGGAGGTTTAATTGAGTGATTAACTAATTTAACCCCAAATTGACTAAAAGTCAAGATAGGGGAAAGTCCTTAAAATGTGATAATTTTAACTTCACATAGTGTTGATATGTGATATAACATTATTTGGGAGTGTTAGAACAAGAATCGGCAGAAAAATCAATAAAATGTGAACCAGGGGTATTTTGGTCATTTTACCCAAAATTTTGTTTTTAGTTCGTAAATGGTACAAATGGACTAAGTGATCATATAGGATCATAATATGATGTTTAGATAAAAAATTGGACATTAAAATCAAATCCGATAGCTAAAATTGTCTAATTCATCATTTAGTGACACTGGCATAAATTACCGTAAAAAAATGGTTTGGGATTTTTCGGAACTGATCCGAACACATGGACATATGTTATAACATATGTGGATTATGTATCTGACAAGAAAAATCAAAAACAGAGTTGAAACCGGATATGTCCTTAAGTAACCTAAAGGAATGAAAACAGAGAACGGACCGCGGGAAGGTCCGAAAATGGTTTTAAATGGATCAATGGATTAATATAGACATAAAATGATGTTAGCAAGCTACTAGTGAAATCAGAACAAAAATCGGAGCTAAAATCAAAAAAGTCAAAATGTTGACCCGTTGGCGCTCCGAGGCTCGGATTTGGGTTTCAGGATATCGAAATACCTAAACATGCAGATCAGTATATTATCATATTTGGAACATATCCGTGTAAAGAAAAGTGAAAAATGGGCTTTCGAACGTTAAAATTACACGTTGGCCCGCTAAGGTACTAAAAGACAAAACAGGGGCAAAATGGTCATTTGACCATGGCTCACTTATTAAGTCTGAAAATCAGACTTCTTCCTCCCCTATTTTCACGTGAAAACCAGAAAAGAGAGAAAGAAAGAGGGGAAGCCATGGAAGCTTGCTTCCAAGCTTTCTCTCTCCGGTAAATCACCAAATTTTTCAAAGATTTCACAAACCCAAAGGTAACTTTATGTTCTAAGCTTGATTTTGATGTTATATTTTGAAGATTTTGCCTTTAACTATGACAAACCATGTGGGCTAAAAATTGGTGGTGGTGAACCACCACGTTGCCACCATTTTTTTCCGCCACGGGAGGTGTTCCTCCGCCTCCTTAAACCATAAATTAGTATCGGATAGCTTTGAATCAAAATTTAGAGGCTAAAACAAGTTTTGAAGAAATCCTAGCTTGCCCATGAGGTGGTGCCGCCACCTTCCTTGGTTGTTCGAGGCCACCGTAGCTTTGCTTTCATCGTGTGAGCAACTTTCTAGTTGATTGTTGCTCCTAATATTAATCCGAGCTAAGTGTAAAAATTTATTTGTAAAAAAATCTTAAGCTGAAAATTTTTGGATAGCAACTAATTGTTTTAAATAATGGAAATTTAAGTGTCCCATAGTTGTAAAATATTTACAGAATATCCCGACGATGTCGTAGGTACCCATATCGTGTTCTTCGCCCGGGATCGCGACGAAGTCACGAAAGTGCTACTTTAATACTCGAAATAAAACAGTAAGCATTTAGGTTAATCTAGGAGGTAGTTGTTGTTTTATATGCATTGTTAATTGATATGGATATTGAAACATGAAAGATTGCTCGGATTACGAAAATGGTAAGTTTCGGACCTTACGCGGATCAAAGGCGTAAGTGTGGTGTTAATATGGTTACATGAGGTAAGTGTTGTGAAGTTGAATAATAATGAATGTGAGCTATTGGAAATGCTCTGATATGCTTAATTGAGATGTTGGGCAAGGTGCGAATTATGGTTGTACTTGTTGGATTAAAGAAACAATAGTATGGAATTGTGTTTGAGGCATTATGGTTACTAATTTGTGAAATTGGTTGATGAATGATATTGTATAGGATGGTTGAGTATTTAAGGATAGTTAGACATTGTAGATTAAATGTTATGCACACAAGTTGTTTCATAAAATGTCTAAGTGAAATTGTAATGCTTGTAAACATATGTAGAAATGTGCTAGTACGAAGCTGTTACCTAGCATATTATATAATTCATTTAATAAGATAAACAAATTTAATACATCATGCTATTGTTGTGCGCACAGGGTGATGTCCGGGATGCTAGTATTGTACGGACAGGGTGATGTCTGAGATGCTATTGTTGTACGGACAGGGTGATGTCCGGGATGCTATTGTTGTAAGAACAGGGTGATGTCTGGGATGCTATTATTGTACGGACAATGTGATGTCCGAGATGCTATTATTGTACGGACAAGGTGATGTCCGGATGCTATTGTTTTACGAACAAATGATGTCTGGAATGCTATTGTGGTACGGACAGGATGAGTCCGAGGTGGTATAGACAAGATGAGTCCAAGATGATACAGACGGGATGAGTCCGGGATGATATAGACAAGATAGTCCGGGATGACAAATATTATGGAATAGTATAAGTCGAGGATGTTTTGATGTTATAGTCATGAAAAATTCTTAAATGATAATTATAGAGGTATACACGTAAAATCGAGTGTTAGATATTTTTGGCTATCGATTCTAGCCGGCCAATGGACCATTTATATTCAGCGCTCAGCATTGAAGATTTCATATGGAACAAATAATTTTTATATATCCCGGAACAATTTTTAAATATTACTTTTTGGTTAATTAAACGTACTTGATATGTCTTGTTTATGCTTTAATGGTTAAGAAAGGAAGCATCAATCTTCCAAGTACTCTTCCTAGTTACCTTATGCTCACTGAGTCTTTCAGCTCACTCCGTTTATTTTCATTATTTTTCAGATCCTGATAGACCCAGCTCTTCCCAGATTTCATATAGCTAGCTGCTCGTATACTTGTGGTAAGTGGATTGACCCAGGACGTGGTAAGTAGTGGCGATGGTGGGATACATTTTGCAGTCACTAGGGTATCATGGGTCCTATGCATTTTGTGTATGATGTATATGTACTTTATATTTTGTAAACTGATGTATCTAAGTGATGTATGATGTATAACGGCCACGGAGGCCTAGTATGATCTGGTGATGCTTATGCCGTTATGATATAATATAAATGTATGTTTGTATATAAGATGTCATAAAGGTTGAGTCTGCTGCAGGGCATCTTGGTTACTCCCTATCGGAGGTGTCCAAACCGAGATGTCATGTGTTGATGATTATTACATTGCAAATGTTGATGATTGAGAGACAAACCCCCATATTAGGCGAGATTATGCAGAAATTTTGTTTGATTTGGTTTCGTGGGCATATTCAGGCTTCGGGGGCAGGGGCATACCTTGTCTCTGGCCGGTCACATGCCCTGAATTTGGGCGTGACAATATCTGGCACTTGGCATGACCACAAAGGAACTAACCAAAGATTTAAAATGTCTTCTTGCAACTCAATCTTGGCCATTGAATAAAATTGATAAAATCTCAGCCTTCATTCCATCATGTGCTGGCCAAATGGCCTGGAATGTTCCAGCAACTTCCTCATTTTTTTAATTTGCAAAATGGCCCTTTTCAATTTCTTCGATTAAATTGCATTTTAGCCCCCAAACTTAATTTAATTATAAACGGACCCCAATTGTGGATTTTCTTTCTCCAATCCCTCCAAATAAATGTAAAATTAGTTTTAGAGATTTTCATAATTTTTGGAGCTCGTTTTCCAATTTTCCCGAATTTTTCATTAAAATTGCGGATTAGGCCTCCCCGAACTTTGCCTTTTTTCAAATCAACTCCAATTTGAGATTTTTATTTTCCAATACCTCCAAATCAATGTAAAACTCAGTTCTGGAAGTTTTCATAATTTTTCGAGCTCGTTTTCTACTTTTCATTAAAAGTTTCGATTTAGTACGTCCTAAATTTAGCCTTTTTCATTTGAGCTCTAATTCCATATTTTTCTTCACCATTACCTTCCATAAAATGTAAAATAGAGATCTGAAAGTTTTCATAATTTTCCGAGTTCGTTTCCTATTTTTCCCAAATTTTTTTTTTGGAATTTCGGATTAGTTTACCCGAACTTTGTCATGTTTCGTTTGAGCTCCGATTCTGGATTTTTCTTCTCAAATTTCTTCCATACTATATAAAATTCAGATCTGGAAGTTTTCGTAATTTTTCGAGCTCAGATTCTATTTTTCCCAGATTTTCCAATATTGCCCTTTAACCAGCGAAACCTCGGTTTTACTCAAAACGGGTCCAATTTTTGGATTTTATTTTCCACTTCCTTTGTTATATATTGAATTGGAGTTGGTCCGAAAACGCCAAATTTTTACGATCAAATTCCCCTCTGATTTAGTTTTCTCCTTTTCTATGCTGGGAATTTTCTCATTTTTTCGTTTTTCTTCTTACTGGCTCTTCCTTGGGATCCACTTCAAACTGAGCCTTGGGCTATTTTTGTTTATTCACTCTTCATAAACTGGGGGCTTCAATTTTACCGAATAGGCCATTTCTGCAGTTTTTCCCAAATTTGCCGAATTAGGTATTCCTCTACACTGAATTTCTGTAACCCATCTTCCAAACTCTATATCTTTCGTTGTAGACCTCCGATTATCAAAATTATTTCACCATTATTCAATTCAACTTTGAATCTTGATTTTGACTGAGAGTTGACTTTTTTAGTGGTTGACTTGTTCAAAGTTGACTTTTTTCGGGTTGACTTTTCGTGTTGATCTCTGAATCACAAGTCTTGGAGAACAATCTGTGGGATGAAAGGAGTTTCTTTGCATTCTAATAAGTACAAGAAGGAACTTACCTGGTTTAGGAGGTCCGGACAAAATTAGGTGTCTACATACTTAATTCAGCATAAAAACGTATTTTTCATTTTCCTAAACATTTGGTGAGAATTAGTTCCCAATCTTTGTCGGGTTTGCCGGGGAGGTTAGTAAATTATTCAACGCACGTGTTTATGAAATCGAAACATATGATTTTCGTTTTACTCAGAACCATGTAAATGTCATATGAAAGAATTATTTTACAAGCATTGCCAGGTTTGCCGGGGATCACGGTAATATTTTCCGACATTTGCTATTTATATGATTCCTCACATGAATAATTCATTTCAAATAATGATGTGTGCATGTGATCATGATGTGATTATGAATATTGTATGATGATTCCACTTTGTCGATTTTGCCGTGTCATTCATATGCCGTGTCATTCATATGCCGTATCATTCACATGCCATGTCATTCATTATGCCATTTCATTCATATGCCATGTCATTCATTCATATGCCATGCCATTCATTATGCCATGTCATTCACATGCCATGTCAATCATTATGCCGTGACATTCATATTCCATGTCATTCATTATGCCATGTCATCAAAAATTTGTCATGTCATTAACATGCCATGGCATTCATTATGCCATGACATTCATGTGCCATGTCATCCATTCACATGCCATATCACCTGGATTATGCCATGTCATTCATCCATCAGCCATGTCATTTATTCACATATCATGTCCTTTCATGTGCCATATCATTTAAATTATGCCATGTAATTTATTTCCTTATGCTATGTCATTTAAACTTTTGCCATGTCTAGCATGCCATTATTTCTTTTACCATGCCATAATAAAATGCTTACCATGCCATGATAAATACGCATGCTCATTTAATTTTTATCTTAGCGACATTTTTGCATACTCATGGTTATTCTCAATAATTTTTCAAATACATGGAAAATAAATAATATTTTTTATAAATCAAGATTATTCCCGAGTTAGAATAATTCATGAATTCTCTGTTGGGTCTGCCGGGGAGGATATTATCAATTATCATTAACAACGAAATATCTTTTTTAAAACGAGGATGATTCAGAGAATTTCAAAATCAAGGAAAAATTCCATGTTTTGCCGAGTTTGTCGGAAAATATGGAAAATTTTATGTTAATAAATTTCGGATCATTTTCAAAATAGAATGTGAAATTTTTTTAAGGGAATTATTTCAATACACCAAATTTTAAAACCGACTTTTCACCAAGACTCAAGATAATACACGACTAATAAGGTACCATTTTATATAGGCGTTGTGGGGGTGCTAATCCTTCCCCACACGTAACCGACTCCCGAACCCGCACTTGTTCTCTCTGGTTCAAAGCTCAGACTTCAAAATTGATTTTAGAATTGTTTTAATTAAATTTAAAATGTTTTATAAAAATCGATTTTAATAGGTGGCTGATCACACCTAGCCAAAAAAGATTGGTGGCGACTCCATTTCTTTTTCGAGGTCGTTTTCATACCCTCAACCTTTTATTTCAAGAGGAATTAAGTCGTCTTTTCCTCTATTCTTTTTTCAATGTCACACTCCTTTAACGAAGGCCGAATTATCCCTGCAATGGAGGCAAATTAATTTCAGATTCTTTTTTTTGAGGTTGCGACAGCTTGGAGACTCCACTGGGACATTTAGAGAGTCAGGCCTAGAATTAGTCGCGTGTTATCACAAGTCTCGATTTTGTCAGTTTTCGTTGGTGTTTACTTTTAATCCCACTTTCTAATAAAGAAATTTTTTGAAAATAACCAAATGTTTTTAATATGTTTATTCTCATTTGTATGCATATTATTACTGTTCTCTGGTTATTTTATCTTGTACATTATTATTGTCTATTGAATATTTAACTTGTATATTATTACTGCTCTCTGGTTGGTTAATGCATTATATTATTTTTGATCTTTGTTTTAATAAATTGCTAGGGCATTTAGAATAAGGATTGTAGAATAGGTGGTGAAAGGTTTGTTTGTTCCTCCTCACACACTAAACTTGCATTTGCATAACATGAGCCCTCTACTCGGGTTCCGTCCTTTAGGTGGAAGTAAAGTAACTACGCTCTCGTGAGGTGATAACCTCCGCATGGGCTAGCGAAACACTTCCGGAGTAGTAGACTGCCTACACTTTTTTGGGGTGATAACCTCCGTATAGGCCTGGGAAATACACTCTAACAAATGGAACCCGCTTCTATCGGCGTGCCTTACTAGCCTTCATCGACGACAGTGAGGAGCAATTTGGAGCCTTTTTATAACCTAATGCAACCTGATATAGTTAACCTAGGCGAAGCTATGCCGAATTTCTATTAAAGGTATCGAAGCTAGGAACACATGGAGGAATGCTTCTAATCTTTTGCCATTTATTTCTGTATTCTGAATAAACATTATGGATTGAGCAACGATGAACATACATTGCCCGTAATAAATTTGGTATTCCACCGCAAAGGCATCGAGATGCTTAAATAAGTTGATATTGTAAGGGCACATGTTCATTAACTTTTTCATTTTGCATTGATGATTGTACCCTTGTACTTGCTTTGCTTTTTCTTTTTCACACATCATTTGTAATAAGACCAAAACCTAGTATTTTTGGGTTATTTCGAAAATTTTTCTTTTTTAGGTACTCCTAGAAAAAAAAATTATTCTATGAAAAAAAATTTCTTTGAAAAAAGAAAATAAAGAGTGATATTAGGATCTTCTTTTGCTCGATATTTTCATTTGCATTTTTTTGCATAACATGCACATTATTTAAGCAGTTGTAAATGTGAAAATTCATCTCCTCAAACATCTTCACATTTTGTACATTTCATGCATTAATCATCATTACATTCATGCATATAAGAATAGAGCAGGTGCATTCATAATTGTACTCTTGATCTCATGATAATAATGTCAATTTCATTTGCATGAAAGGGATTTAAGATATGAGGAATGAATTGGAGGAACGAGTGTATGCTTTGGAGCACAATCAAGAGGAATTTGGACATGAAATCTAGGAGGTGAAAGGACAACTCGCCAAATTGATAAAAATGTTTGAGGATCTTAGTAAGAGTAAGGGTAAACTTTCTCAAGGCTATTCATCGCCTTCGGATCAACCAAGACCATCAGGTCCAGATCGTAAAAATCCCTACTGGATCTTGCACTTGTCAGTGCCATAAAGGATTGAACCTCGACGAAATGGTGGAAGTGGTCAAATTGGGAAGCCAGATGCCAAAGACAGAAACCTTAAATCCTGCACCACCCCTGCAAACTATCCCAGACTTGAATTAGTATCCTCGCTTTACTATTACCCCTTTGTCCGCTAGGATGACCAACACAAGGTCTTCGGGTTTCACTCCATCGCCACAAATTAACTGTAATTTGTACTTTCTCCCTCATCAACCGTCTCATCAAGCATCTAGGATAAGAACTTTGAACTGTGTGCAACCTATAAGGGTCCCATGTCCAAATCCATACCCTTACCATGCTGTTCCACCACCTCTCCGTGTAAACACTCTGGTTCAAGTCTTTGTGCCACCATAAAATGCCCCGACTCCTAGGCCGTGTGCGACTAAGAAGCAACCAAGAATAAGACTCAAAGGCATTTTGTTCCTATTCCAATCAGCTACCAAGAGCTTCTCCCTTTATTGATCTAAGATCACCTGGTTGCCTGTGTGCCATTGAAACCCCTGCTACCACTGTACCCCAAGTGGTATAACCCAAATGCAAGATGTGATTATCATTGCGGAATTGCTGGGCATAGCATTGAAGACTATGAAGCCTTCAACAGGAAAGTGCAGTCTCTTATAGATGTCAAGTGGTCTTATCCAACGACACTGATTGATAGAATGTTGGGAAAGGCTAATTAGGGTTGGGAGATTGATCTTTAATGATGTAGTAGATTTTGTCTTTTTAGTAGTAGGCTCTAATAGCCTTAGGATGCTAGGAAAAACAAAGTGCTTGTAAAGACAGTTCTAACCACTGCTCAGATTTTGTAAACATGGTTTATATCTTGTGAACATTGACATGGGAATGAATTGGTTTTGCTTCAGATTTATGAGATGTTGATTAAGTTCCTTTGATTCTAATTTCCTCCGTGGTATCTTCCCCTGCATTGGCATTCGATCAATTATCGGCCATGCCATGCATTTCATACATCCATGCATTTGCATTAAGTTCATTTGTGCACAACAATAGCTCTATCAACGCCAATGATAGAGAAGTCAATTTTATCATCTCTAAGGCAAATAAAAAGGGGTTTTTCTCAAACCCCTAAAATAAAGAACCATGATATAGTTCATGTCTAAAGATAGCCTTGGATTTCTTTTTCTAGAAAAGAAAGTGGGAAAAGATTCTGTTACCCAATTGGATCAGATAGAACAAAAACATAATGAGATTTTCTTTGAATAATCAAGATGGATCCCACCAAATTAATTTAATCATTGATATACCTGTGTGTTAATTCTCATTCTTTACATGCATCATGTTGGCATCAGGTTGCATTCATGACATATATAGTCAGCATGATTTTTCCCTGAATATCTATGCATTAATTCTTTACATACATCATATTGGCCTTATGTTGCATTCATGACTTACGTAGTCAGCATGATTTCTCTGTATGTGCTTATGCATTAATTTATTTATTCTTTACATGCATCATGTTCTCATCAGGTTGCATTCATGACATACATAGTCAACATGATTTCTCTGTATATCCATGAATTAATTTGTTTATTCTTTACATGCATCACATGGCATCGTGCTGCATTTATAACATACATGTTCAGCATGTTTCCACTGTATATGTCTATGCATCACTTTGTTTCACGTGCATCAAATTGCATTAATGACCTTCATAGTTCATTCATCATGGAACACATTTGGGGGAATAAAACAGAAATTGGCTTGGTTTTAAGAGTTGTTGAAGAAATTTCCATTTCAAATCATAGGTATAAAAAGTATTGAGCACCTTTATAACACAGCCAGAACTATGGAGAATGAACAAGTTGCCCGAATGGAAAGAATGGAAAAGGCACAGGAAGAATTGCGAGAACAGTTGGCAAAATTTCAAGTAGAATCTAGAGATCAGATGACTAAACTGATGGAGTCGGTGTCCCCCTCGATCAAAAGAAAGGGATACACTGAAAACTTGGCCACCAGAGAAGGGCCGGAAGCACAAAAGGGTCATAATGTTAGATGTCCAGTCTTTTCAGAACACAGTTGATCCCATCAACGTTCTGAACTTAGATGATCCAGCTGAATAGGCAAAATTGAAAATGGTTGCATTGAATGGGGTTGAGTCGGTAGATTCTCAAAGAAAGTATCAGCTGTTAGAGGAAAGGCTCCGGGCAGTAGAAAGTACATATGTATTTGGGAGTGTAGATGCGAAAGAACGTTATTTAGTCTCTGATTTGGTTGTTCCTCCTAAATTCAAGGTTCCCAATTTTGAGAAATAAGATGGGACAACTGATCCGTCAGCTCACACCACTATGTTCTGCCGAAAGATGACGGGCCATATAGATAATGATAAG
This sequence comes from Fremontodendron californicum, assembly GCA_030761205.1. Lineage (NCBI taxonomy): Eukaryota > Viridiplantae > Streptophyta > Magnoliopsida > Malvales > Malvaceae > Fremontodendron > Fremontodendron californicum. The sequence continues at coordinate 4,271,712 of JAULJL010000026.1, forward strand.
CTTTTGATCCATTATTTTCAAGATAGCCTCAGTGGGTCCGCAATTAGGTGGTATAATCAGTTAAGCAAGGATCAGATTCGCTCTTGGATTGATTTGGCTAATGCATTTTTAAGCCAATACAAGCATGTGACTGATATGGCGCCTGACCGTCTCACTTTGCAAAATATGGAAACAAAGACTACCGAGAGCTTCAAAGAATATGCTCGGAAGTGGAGAGATATGGCTACCGAAGTACGACCGCCTTTGACCCAAAAGGAAACCACTGTCCTTTTTGTGAATACACTGCGGGCCCCATACTACGATAGACTCATTGGCAATACCATGAAGATATATGGTAATCTTAGGAGAGATGATTGAGAACGCTATCAAGAACTAAAAATTGGAAGGAGATAAGACATCCAATGCCAAGAGAAATGGAGCATCCAAAAAGAAAGAGGAAAATGTCCAAGCTATGGGAGATTTCGCCTCATATTCCCAATTCCCCTCATATCAACCATGTTACCCTACCAAGGTCACTCCAAGCCTTTATCCCTACCTACCAATTATCCATCCCCAAACACCTAATCCTATATCAGTCACTACATCAAGGCCTGCTTTCCAGAAACAACCGCGGGACAACCAATAGAAAATTCCAATCCCAATCTCTGACCTGCTACCGTTACTAATAAAGAATCAATATCTTACCCCTTTGCCTTTGAAAACAGCTCCAAACCCATCAGCAAGTAGTTATGACCCTAATAGCAAGTGTGAGTATCAGATGGGGGTAATTGGGCATTCAACTGGAAAATACAGACAACTGAAGGAAAAGATTGAATGTCTTGTCTACGATGGCATTTTGACTCTAGAGCTTATCGAACAGTGGAAGTCTGCTTTGCCATAAATCAGTTTCTTTCAGGCTTTAGGAGGAGAATTACTATCTTTGAAGGCATGTCAATAGGAGCATTTTGATACATGCAGTTTCATACCTCATGATGAAAACACTTGTCTCATGTCGGCATCTATATGAACTAAATAAATTTTGAATGCTTTGTGTTTGTTGTGCTTTAACAATAATTTGGATGTGCAAAAACAAGCATTAAGAAAGATCTAATAATGGACAATCTTGAGAATATTGATGATCATTGTTGGAAATAAATCGATACCTTCACTTTTCTCTTTTGGGCTTTCATATGCCTAAATCCCTTGAACCGAGATCACTTGAAAGACCTAATGCTTCAAGGAATATGAATGACTGAACTTCATAAACCATTGTCACTACAAAATAAGCAAAGATATAGATCCTAGTTTAGGCTCTGAGCAAAGGAACGGAATTTTTGAAAATTTTTCGAGCTCCTTGGAAACTCGAACAAATGAGACATTCTTTCAAGAATCTAGATCATGGTAATTTGGTGTGTGTCAAGGATGTGCCAAAGCCATTCACAGCTTTTCTAATAACCACAAAACACCAATTGCCCAAACATCACTTCATGATTGACACCTCAGGGCACAATGAATAAACCAGATTACCCCATGTCCCAGAGAAAACCTATTTTTGGGCCATATTTTCCTTGTCACTTCAAAACAAACCCAAGACTGAAACTCAGCCTTTTCAATATAGACCTAGACTTGCGATGTTCCTCGTAATGATACAAATTCTCATGTTTAATCAAATTAGGGCATCATATGTAGAAATGATAGATACATGTTGGATAGGGGAAATTAACGCATGAATCATTGGGGCATGCGAGAAAAAAATCGAAAAGAAAAGAGAAAAAATTGTGATATCATGCATATGAGAATTCAGGTGATTCCGAAGTGCAAAATGAAATTCTAATTATCTATTCCCCTTGGGGATCTCTTTTCAAAGAGAATATTTGTGCTTGATATGAGAAATGGCCATATTTCATATCCCTTTCACAAAAAGAAATTATCCATAGTCACCCCTTTTGAGCAGAAAGAATTCTTTCTTCTTTGAACCCTGATCAAGGATCACCTTCTACACTAGGGGGCAAATGCGAGGAAAGATCTTCTCAAAGATCACAGAGAAATGAGTCCTAACTCAAAGGCATATACAAAGCAAATTGAGCTCTCAAATAAATACGGGCTCGCTCTGTTGAAATGAAGATGTAGAAAAGATGGCGAAATGAAAGCCAAGAACAAGACAAAAAGAAGAAAAAGGAAAAGATGGAGAAATGAAAGCCAAGAACAAAACAAAAAACACACACAAAAAAATGTGTGAAAAAGTATGGCAAATGAAAGCCAAAACAAAGAAGAAAAGAAGCACAAGTCAAAAGAAGAAAGAAAAGTCCAAAAGGGACAAATGCTTCAAAGGGAATCCTCATCAAGAAATGATCCTTGATCTAATTACCCTCAAACACATATTTTGGGCCTATTTTATCCTTTCTTTCTTTCTGAACCCCGAACTATGACCTACATTACGTGCTTTAAAAGTCCATTTTGATCAAGCATGAATATTTAACTTGAAAGATTTTTCCTCAGATTTTATCCCATCCCATCCCATCCCATCTCATCAAATTATCGTTTCACTATGGAAGAATTTAGAATTCTCAAGTGCCTGGTAGAACAAAAAAAGAGAGGAAGAAACTAAGAAAAAAATGGAAAGAATGGGACACTAGGGCGAAAACCCAAAAATGGGCGGTCTAAAGTAAAATGGGAATTTTCGATGCCATCTATGTTAGTGCCGATGCCACAAAAGATAAGGTCATCTTGAAGAAATCGATGAACATCTAGGAATTCTTGAACCTCCCAAATTGCCAGCTCTCATTTGGAGGATTGACTTCAAAAACTAAAACCTTTTTCCATCCAAAATTGACTTTCCAATTTGAACATCTCGGCCAATCTTGACGCTTGTCAAGACGCCATGATTTGGAAACTAAAAGAATGTTGAATTTGTTTGACTCTCAAGGAAATCGTGTTTTATAAAACCTGATCCATTTGTGAGCCTAAAAGGGACATACATTTTTGTTGTGAAGTTTTCTTGGATCAGTCAAAATCTTGTTGTACCAAGCCTTTCAATTCAAGTTGAAAAACCCAAATTGACATTCAGAAAATTTCTAACGATGATCATCAGTCTTCAAGAGATTTGTATATCACACATTATGGGGTTAATATTTTTGACTTAGAAGTTTTCATTAAATGAGCAAATTTTTTCAAAATGGGAAAACAATTTTTTTTTTTGTTGAAATAACCATTTTTTATGTTGACATGAGACAAAGGTTTTTCTTACCCAAAGGTACGGAACTACTAGGATTGACCTTGACTTCTAGACATAGAACTCAGCAAACAGGTTTCTATTGATAAGAGTTTGAAAACTGTTGGGGCAAGAAGATAGTCGAAGATCGAGAAGGGAATGATCTCTTATGGGGCACAAGTGTTCAAAATATACTCTGATTTGAAGAGGAAAAATGAATTGGAAGGGCTAAGCCAAAGTCTTGAAAAATAATCTAGGACATTGGCATCATTCATAAGCACTTATCTCTTTATTAAGCCTTGCACCTGCACCATGTCAGGATGCATTTGCATCATTTATAGGTACTGGCAGTTGCACCATTCCATGAGCATCTACATTTTACTATTAAATTTACATCCTTCATGGATATTTGCATTTGCGTCATCTCAAGCAATTGCATCATTTCTAGGATGATTGAGTCTTCATTATTGTGTGGTAACTGCAATTATACCATTCATGGACCAATCACGAACACGATTCATAGGGGCATCTGCATCTTCTCATGAAACATTTGCATCACTATTGATCTTTGCATTTGCATCATTTAGAAGCATTTTGCACACTGCTAATCTTTGCTTTTGCATCATTTAGAAGCATTTTGCACACTGCTAATCTTTGCATTTGTATAATTTAGAAGCATTTTGCATATTGCTAATCTTCCCATTTGCATCATTCAAAAGCATTTACGTAATGTCAATCTTTGCATCTGCATCATTCCATGAAGTAGTTGTGTCAATGTCGATCTCTGCATTTGCATCACCAAGAGGCATTTTTATTAATCCAAGACATTTGCATTTGCAGCATGAAACATTTGCATCTTATTAAATATCTGCATTTGCATCATTAAGAAGCATTTGCATCAATCCAAGACATTTGCATTTGCATCTTATTCAATATCTGCATTTGCATCATCAAGAAGCATTTGCATCAGTCCAAGACATTTGCATTTGCACCATGAAGCGTTTGCATCTTATTCAATATTTGCATCTGCACCAAGAAGCATTTGCATCAATCCAAGACATTTGCATTTGCACCATGAAGCATTTGCATCTTATTCAATATCTGCATCTGCACCCAGAAGCATTTGCATCAATCCAAGCCATTTGCATTTGCATCAAGAAGCATGTGCATCTTATTAAAGATATTTGCATTTGCATCATGAAGCATTTGCATCCTCTCTCAAAGATTTTGGGTACAATTTTCAACACGTTTTCAAGAACCAATATCCATATTTTTAAAAATGAACTAGTCTTTGGTGGTGATAGCCGAAGCTTCTGGAAGAGATATCCAGAATTTTACAATTTTAAAAATGAACAAGTCTTTGGTGGTGAGAGCCGAAGCTTTTGAAAAAACATCTAAATTTTACTATTTTAAAAATGAACAAGTCTTTGGTGGTGATAACCGAAGCTTTTGAAAAAACATCTAAAATTTTACTATTTTAAAAATGAACAAGTCTTTGGTGGTGATAGCCGAAGCTTTTGAAAAAACATCTAAAATTTTACTTTGGTGGTGATAGCCGAAGCTTCTGAAAAGACTTATAAAATTTTACTTTGGTGGTGATAGCCAAAACTTTTGAAAAAACATCTAAAAATTTTACTTTGGTGGTGATAGCCGAAGATTCTGGAGGAGATATCCAGAATTTTACAGTTTTAAAAAATGAACAAGTCTTTTATGGTGATAGCCGAAGCTTCTAGAGGAGATATCCAGAATTTTACAGTTTTAAAAAAAAAAGAACAAGTCTTTGGTGGTGATAGCCGAAACTTCTGGAGGAGATATCCAGAATTTCACAATTTTAAAAGTGAACAAGTCTTTGGCGGTGATAGCCAAAGCTTCTGGAGAAGACATCCAAATACAATTTCATCCCAAATTATATACATGTCATGTAAAAAGATTTTATTTAGCTCTGTTGGGTTTGCCGGGGAGTTCGATATCCTGACACATGCCATTTATATAATTTCACCAAGATAAGATAAGGCCCAGGGATTTTCGCCGAGGTATTTCTTCTCTTGCAAATTGAACTCATTTTCTTAAGACGGTTCAAGCCTTGATTAGTCAGGAAACTTAATTTAAGGACAAATTCTTCTATCTTTTTTCGAAAAATATGATTTTATCCCAAAATTATAGACATGTCATGTGAAAAGATATTTTTCTAAAAATACTCTGCTGGGTTTGCCAAGGAGTTCAGTGAAATATCCTGACACATGTCATTCATATAATTTCGCACCAAGATAAGATAAGGCCTCGAGACTCTTGCTTAGGTATTGTCTTCTCTTGCAAATCGAACTCGTTTCCTTAAGATAGGTCGAGCCTTGATTAGTCAAGGAACTCAATTTAAGGACAAATCTTACTGTTTTTAAACAAAATCACACCAAGATAAGATAAGGCCCCGGGACTTCCGCCGAGGTATTTTCTTCTCTTGCAAATCGAACTCATTTCCTTAAGATGGGTCGAGCCTTGATTAGTCAGAGAACTCAAGTTAAGGACAAAATTTTTATTTATTTACAGTTTGCAAAAATGAAAAAAAAAAGATGATGAATAAAAGTGGAAATTCAATTTTTCTATCCTTCACATGTGGTTTCACTAACCGGACAAAATTATTGTCTATTTTATCTTTTCCTGATTCCTGATTCTCAGCAATAGTCAAAGAGGGGTAGCTGTAGACACCTAATTTTTTCCGAGCCCCCTAAACGAGGACAAATTCTCCTTTCAACTTTTCGGAATGCAAAGAGACTTCCACCATTCCACAGATGGGTCTCCAAGACTTTATTTTGGAGGTCAACACAAAAAGTCAACCCTAAAAAAGTCAACCCTAAAAAGTCAAACATGAAAAAAGTCAACTCTCAGTCAAAATCAAGATTCGAAGTTGAATTGAACAATGGTGAAGGAATTTTGATAGTCCGAGGTCTACAACAAAAGATAGAGAGTTTGAAAGACAGGTTGCAGAAATTCAATGTAAGGGAATACCTAATTTCGCAAATTTGAAGAAAAGTGCGTAAACGATCAAATTGGATGAAATTGGAGGTCCTAAATGGAATAAGATCAATAACTACGGATATTGGAAGGTCCGATGTTGACGCGGAGTTTAAAGAAGAATTGGTTTGAAGAGAAAAAAGAAAATAAGGATTTAATGAATAAATAAAAAATTCACAAATTTTGGGGAAAGCTGCAGAGATGGCCCGATTCGGTGAAATTGAAGCCCTAGTTGATAAAGGATAAATAAACAAGAATATCCCAAGTCCCAGTTTGAAATGGATCCCAAGAAAAAGCCGATTGGAGGAAAAATGGAAAAACAAGAAAATTCCCAATGATGAAAAGGGGAAAACTAAATCGGAGAGGAATTCGATCGTTAAAATTGGGCATTTTTGGACCAACTCCAATTCAATATATGACAAAGGCAATGGAAAGAGAAAATTTAAAAATCGAACCCATTTTGAGTAAAACCGAGGTTTCGAGGGTTAGAGGGCGATCTTTGAAAATCTGAGAAAAATAGAATCCGAGCTCGAAAAATTACGAAAACCTCAAGATATAAGTTTTATGTTAGATGGAAGGGATTGGAGAAGCAAAATCCAAAATCGGAGCTCAAATGAAAAAAGACAAAGTTTGGGTGTACTAACCCAAAATCCAAAAGAAATTCTGGCAAAAATAGAAAACGAGCTTCAAAAATTAAGAAAACTTCCAGATCTGAATTTTATATTTTATGGAAGGGGTTGGAAAAGAAAATCCGAATTTGGAGATCAAATGAAAAAAGGAAAAGTTCGGGTGCACTAATCTGAAATTCCAAGAGAAAATTTCGGGAAAAATAGGAAACGAGCTCGAAAAAATACAAAACCTTCTAGATCTGAGTTTTATATTTTTTGGAAGGGATTGGAGAAGAAAAATCTGGATTCGGAGCTCATTTGGAAAAAGACAAAGTTTAGGAGGCACTAAACTGAAACTTTAGAGAAAATTTGGGAAAAATAGAATCTGAGCTCGAAAAATATGAAAACCTCCAGAACTGAGTTTTATGTATGATGGGATGAATTGGAAAAGAAAATTTTAAAATTGGGGTCGATTTGCAATTATTAAGTTTGGGAGCCAAAATGCAATTTTATCGAAGAAACAGAAAAGGTCCAAGTCGCAACCTAAAAGATAACAGGTCTCATCTCAAGACTTTATTATTCGTTAAGCGTGACATTAAAAAAATGAGGAAAATTCGACTTAATTCCTCTAGAAAAATGAAGGTTTTGAAAATAACCTTGAAAAAACATGGAGTCGCCACCAATCTTTTTTGGCTAGGTGTGATCGGCCATCTATTAAAACCGGTTTTATAAAATATTTTTTTTTAAAACCAATTTCAAGTCTGCGTTTTAAACCAGAGAAATCAAAGAAGCAGGTTCGGACTCGGTTACGTGTGGGGAAGGATTAGCACCCCCACAATGCCCGTAGAAAACGGTACCTTATTAATCGTGTGTTATCTCAAGTCTCGGTAAAAAGTCAATTTTTAATTTGATATTTCAAGTTAATTCGCAATTTAAAGAAAAATAATTCCATTTTTAATTGAAAATGATCCGGAATTTATTTATTCAAAATTTTCCTATATTCTCCAACAAATGTGGCAAAATATAGAAATTTTGTTAGTTTGGAAAACTTTCCAAATCATTCTTATTTTAAAGAAGATATTCCATTATTAATGATAATTGATGATATCCTCCCCACTAAACCCGGCAGAGAACTCATGAATTATTTTAACTCGGGAATATCTTTATTTTATTGAAAATCATTACCTTTTTCAAAACATTTAAAAAAAATATGAATATGTGTGACATAAATAAAATGACATAACAAAGTCTAGATAATATAATGCAACCTAAATGGTATGATATAATTTAAATGTCTTAGCATATTCTAAATGAAATGAAATATCCTAAGTCATATGATATATTCTAAATGAAATGAAATGACCTAGGTAACATGATATATTCTATATGAAATGTAATATCCTAAGTCATATGATATATTCTAAATGAAATAAAATATCCTAAATGACATAATATATTCTAAATGAAATGACCTAGGTAACATAATATATTCTATATGAAATGAAATATCCTAAGTCACATAATATATTCTAAATGGAATAAAATGATTTAAATGACATCGCAAATATAAATGATATGCCATATAATCTAAATGATATGAAACATAAAATAATGCTATCATATAATATGCATGAAAATAAAAATGAAAATAATAATGCATGAACATAGTATATGCTAAATAATGTGACAAAAATAAATAACTAAATAAAAAGCATAGGATATCATGAAATATTCAAAACCATATAATAAACAACATAACATCAAAATATAAATAATAAATAATAACAACACCATGAAAATTATCATAGCAAAAATCACATATTATATAGTATGCATGAATATGGAAAATGCAATGCATGAGAATGTATTTTTTCCTTTAATTAAGAAAATTCGTATATCTAAAAAGATATCCGGCTATCTTAGGAAAATATATCAAATTAAATATTCTAAAACCAAAATACTTTGTGATTGTTTGAAAACAATTTTGAAAAGCTTAGATTAAAAATAAAAACTTAGCTAAACCCTTTTTAAATGGCTCTAATTTCCTAAATTTAAAATCCCGGACTTGTCCACCCTTAACCCGAGATTTAAAAAATCATTTTTAGAGTTTAAAAAGGCTTAAAAACTACCCTAAGTTAGTAGCTAAACTTCCTAATCAGCCCCCTCTAGGTAACTTAACCAAAACAGAAAAATGATTTTCCTTCAAATTCAATTCTGCCTCTACTGTCCAGTTTTAAAGCACGATTGTTTACCCTATTTTCAAAAATTCAAAAAATTATAAAACAATTACTGGAGACTCAGGACATGTAAAACTACACTGAAAAAAATTGGCTTAATTTTTTGATTAAAGATGACTGCCCAGAAAAATCAGAAATGTACGAGTACTGGGTGAAAAAATTGTTTTGCCAAAACACATTTTTTTGCCTTTGATAAAATCATTTAAAAATCAAAGTAAAAATGTTAGAGACTCTCCTAAGGACTCACAAACAGTAGCTAACCCTTTTGAAAAGTTAGGCAAAAATTGGCTAAGTAAAAAAAATCACAAAAATAATCAATTTGACAACTCTTTAATTTTCCTCAAGTATGCTCAAAATAAGCATGACTTTGAACCATTGATTGGTCTAAGTCATAAATCATGTGGCAATGACATGAAATGCATGAAAATACAGCAAATATGATGCATGAAATGCATGATTTAAAACATAAATGACATGAAAAATGCATGACATCAATAAAATGACCTAGACCTAAATGAACTTGCATGGCATTTAATGCAACCTAGGTCTAAAATGCATGAATATGCATGGCAAAGCAAACCAATCGTAAACCTAAAGAATGCATGGCAATAACACAAACATATAGCATCCTTAAATAAAATACACAACCAAATATCATGAAAATGCAAACCTATCAACTAGCATGATGAAAATGCACATGCAAAGCATACGATATAAGGGGTGGCCGAATGGTCCCATAAAATGAGCATGGCATTTTCACAATCACATGACATACTAAAATGCAAAGCTAAAAAAGAAACATGTTAAACCATGTAAACATGAAGTAAAGGCATGCACAAGACTAGACATTTTCACAAACACTTAGCATAGTAAAATGCAAATCATGAACAACACAAAAATATTGAAAACAGAAAATTAAAAATGTAAAAACAAGGAAAATAAACATGAATACTAGATGAAAGAATCAATAATAGAGGTAAATAAGCAACAACATTAAAACAAGCTACATATATTTTTTATTTGAAGAAGATATGAAATATCAAAAACATGTTAGACACTAGTAACAACATGAAACAAAAGCAAAATAGCAACCATAAAATAAAAAAAAAAGGCCATTCGGCCACTTAGAGAATTTTTTTTTGATTTTCCATAGTTTTTCAAGAAAGCATGAAGGAAGAACTTGAAAATAAAGCTTAAAAACACTTATTTTAAAATAAAAATCAAAAGAAACTCACCAAATATCAAATGAAAACAGCAAATCAAGAATGGAAAATCTAAGAAAGTGCAAGAGTATGGTGCTTAAAGCAACCTCTAGAAGCTATATTGCAAGCTTTTTCTCTTCTAACTTTCTTTTCTTTTCTAAAATTTTCTTTTTGCCTTTCAAAAATTGAGAGAAATCAGCCAAACAAGAGTGAATCGAGAGTGAAAATGAAAGAGAGAGAGCCCCCCTCCCTTGTAGTGGCCGAATGGCCTCATTGATAGCTAGGGTGTTGTCAATTTTTTTTCCAACCAATTTTGATCCAAAGGCTATTAATCCAAGATGTTTAAAATGTGAAATTATCACCGTTAGATTAGGCAATCAACTATCCACAATTACAGCTGTTCAAGAATCTTAAGCCATTATGTTGACATTCTCCCTCTTCATGCATTGGTCCATGTGGCTTAATTGCAAAGGCTTGATCAAAAAAATAACTACCTTCCTCTTCATTGTTGGCCTTTTGATTAAAAATCAGAAACTATTTGCACATCCTTGGGCCTTGGTCAGCTGACCCCTCATCTTCGAGCCCAATCTCTATTTTTTCAATAGGCAAGAAAAGCCCTTTTCGATTTCTTGGGTAAAATGACCTTTTTGCCCCCCGAACATAATAAATAGCAAACGGACTCCAAATTAAAATTTTCTTTTTTCAATACTTCCAAAATAATAAAAAAAATGAATTCTGGAGGTTTTCAAAATTTTTCGAGCCCATTTACTATTTATTTGGATATTTTCTTCCAAAATTATCCTTTTGTGCTCCCAAACTTTACCATTTTTTAAACGAGCTCCAAATCTAGATTTTTCTTCACCAATCTCTTCCAAATAAATTAAAAGTATGATTTGGATGTTTTCATAACTTTTGAAACTCATTTGGTTTTTTTTTACGGGATTTATCTGCTTCAATTACTACATAGTGGGCTCGGGATTTGGCCATTTTGCAAACGAACTCCGAATCTGGATTTTATTTTCCCAATCTCTTCCAAATAATTTAAGAATCATATCTGCAAACTTTCAAAAATTTTGGAGTTCATTTGCTATTTTTTTTCGGGATTTATCTTCTTGAAATTCTACATAGGGGACCCGGGATTTGGCTATTTTGCAAACGAACTCCGAATCCTGATTTTCTTTCGCCAATCTCTTCAAAATAATTTAAGAATGAGATCTAAAATTTTTTCAGAATTTTTGGAGTTCATTTGCTATTTTTTCCAAATTTTCCAATTTTGCCCTTTTGCCTCCGAAACCCGATTTTGCTCAAAACAAGTCTGATTTTCATATTTTCTTCAAACTGAGCCTTGGTCTATCCTTGTTTAATCACTCCTCATCCATTAGGAGCTTTTGTCTTACCGAATCGGGCCATTCTATAATTCCTCCAAATTTCATCGAAATCTATTAAAAACCCTAATTCTTGGTTTTCTTCCGGATTGACTTTTCATTCTGTTTTTCTCCCAAGTAGCTTCTCCATTACCCGTAGTCAGTGTTTATATTTCATTTGGAACCTTCTATTTCGATCAATTTGATTATTTAAGCACTTTTCCCCAAATTTCCCAGACTAGGGTTTCCTTTCTACTGAATCTCCGTAACCCAACTTCCGAACACCATATCTTTCAATGTAAACCTCGGATTATCAAAATTCTTTTGCCATTTTCAATTGAACTTCAAATCTTGATTTTGAAAGTGCGTTGACTTTTTCAATAGTTGACTTTTTAGGGTTGATTTTTTGAGGTTGGCTTTTTCAAGTTTAACTTTTTATGCTCGCCTTCTTAGACTAAGTCTCGGAGTACCACCTGCAGGATAAAAAAAGTCTTTTTACATTCTGAAACATCAATTTAAGAAGAAAACATACGTATTTTAGTGGTCCAGACAAAATTAGGTGTCTACAGCTGCCCCTCTTTGGCTATTGCTGAGAATCAGGAATTAGGCAAAGATAAACAAATACTAATTTTGTCTGGTTAGTGAAATCACATGTGAATGGAAGGGAAATGGGTTTCATTTTTTTTTTCATTTTTTTTTGAAAAAAAAAACTGTAAATAAAAGATATTGTCCTTAATTTGAGTTCCTTGACTAATCAAGGCTCAACCCGTCTTAAGGAAATAAGTTCAATTTGCAAAGTGATGATTTGGGCAGAACCAAAAAACGAAAAGTTATCTAGGCGAAACTGTAGATAATATTCAAGGTGATGACTTGGACGAAACCAGAAGTCGAAAAGTTATCTAGGCGAAATCGTAGATAATTTTTAAGGTGATGACTTGGGCGAAACCAAAAGTCTAAAAGTTATTTAGGCGAAACCATAGATAATTTTCAAGGTGATGACTTCGAAAAAACCAGAAGTCGAAAAGTTATCTGGGCGAAACCATAGATAATTTTCAAGGTGATGACTTGGGTGAAACCGGAAGTGGAAAAGTTATCTAGGCGAAACCATAGATAATTTTCAAGGTAATGACTTGGGCGAAACCAGAAGTCAAAAAGTTATCTAGGCGAAACCAGAAGTCGAAAAAGACCTGGGTGAAACGAGAGGTACTTTCTGAATATGGCGCCCAGAGGTCTTATCAATGATTCTGATTAATTGATGCCAGGAGGTCTTTAAGAATGGTGCCCGGAGGTCTTAAAAATGGTGCCCGAAAGCCTTACCCATGATTTTAAAATACCTTGACAACGGTCTCAAGGCTCGACTCATTTGATAAATAGAATGAATTCGATTTAAAACAAAAGAAAATACCTCGATGATGATCTCAAGGCTCGACTCATTTAATAAAACAGAACGAATTCGATTTAAAACAAAAGGAAATACCTCGACGGTGATCTCAAGGCTCGACTCATTTGATAAAACAGAATGAATTCAATTTAAAACAAAAATAAATATCTCTACGGTGGTCTCAAGGCTTGACTCATTTGATAAAACATAATGAATTCGATTTAAAATAAAAGGAAATACCTCTACGATGGTCTCGGGGCTCGACTCATTTGATAAAGCAGAATGAATTCGATTTAAAACAAAAGGTAATACCTCGACGATGGTCTCGGGGCTCGACTCATTTGATAAAACAGAATGAATTCGATTTAAAATAAAAGGTAATAGCTCAATGATGGTCTCGGGGCTCGAATCGTTAGACAAGCAGAACGAGTTCGATTTAAAATTAAAGGAAATACCTCGACGATGGTCTGGGGGATCGATTCATTTGATAAAACAGAATGAATTCGATTTAAAACAAAAGGTAATACCTCAATGATGGTCTCGGGGCTCGACTCATTTGATAAAACATAATGAATTCGATTTAAAACAAAAGGTATGGTCTCGGGGCTCGACTCGTTGGAGAAGCAGAACGAGTTCACTTTGGGGAAGTCCAAGTTTTCCTGATTTCTGCAATGTTAGCTAAATGCAATGATGAAAATGACATGCTTTGCAAATGCTTGTATGTTTCCTAAGAATGAATGCAATCAAATGATTGTGTCATGATTTCTAATCCATGGTTTCTTAAGGTTCACAGATTATCCGACTTCATGACGGAGTCTTCAATTGTTCATTGATTCCCCACTTAAGGAATCCTTCACTCAAGATAGCTTGTCAAACAGTCTCAGTTTTTGACTTAGCTGAAATTTACAAATTTCTAACTTTATGACGGAGTCTCCAACACGTTCACTGTTTTCTTTTCTTGGTGAACTTTTCAAACCTTTCCCAAGATTTAAATCTATTCCTTAGTAATACTCTAAAATCCTTTTATTAAAGATTTTTTTATTACTAATCGTCATTCAATTTAATAACAATCATGATGCATCTCAAAAATGTATGAAAGAAAATATGAAACAAGTAAATGTTATAAAAGGGATAACAAAAATTTATTGCAACAAATGTTTTTTTTTTTTTTTAAATGGTAAAAGTGAATAGCAAGGATATAAAAAAAATGTAAAGTTTTATAGGTTGTAGATACCCCGGATGCGGAATATCTTGGTCAAATCATCTAAAATTTCTCTTGAATGAGCAATTTACTTGGGTAATCCCTCGGCTTTTGTAGTTACGCCAGACTGAGTTGTTCCCCTTTTCTCTGATTTTTAGATACCTTATTCCCTTTTACACGGAGCATTGATTCGAACTTTAATCAGTACCTGAGTAGCCCTTTGCGAGTTTTCAACTCAAGTGTCCTCCATTCGGTATTAAGTCGCCCTTTGCGGGTTTTCGGCTTAAACCTCTCCTTTTACATTCTTTTTTCATTTTAATTTTTTTTTTGTATTCTACCATGCATCTGAGAATTCTAAATGCTTCCAAGGTAAAATATCGATTCAAAAGATGGGATGAATTCTGAGAATAACCTTTCAAATTAAATATCCATGCTTGATCAAAATGGACTTTCTAAAGCACGTAATGTAGGCCAAGGTTCGGGTTTAGAAAGAAAGGATAAAGTAGGCCCAAAATGTGTTTAAGGGTGATTGAATCAAGGATCATTTCCTGAGGAGAAATCATTCTTGAAACATTTGTTCCTTTTTTTGGACTTTTTTTTCTTCTTTTTTTTCTTTTTTGCTTTGTTGGCTTTCATTTGCCACATTTTTCGATAGCTTTCTTTTTGCCATGATTTTTTATTATTTTTCCTCGCATTTGCCCTGTAGTGTAGAGGGTGATCCTTGATCAAGGTTTAAAGAAAGAAATAATTCCTAAGGCTCAAAGGGGTGACTAAGGATAATTTCTTCTTAGTGAAAGGAATATGAAAGATGGCCATTCATCATATTAAGCATGAATATTCTCATTCAAAAGAAATCCACAGGGGAGATAGATATATAGAATTTCCATTTTTACACTTGGAATCATTCGAATTTCCATGTGCACAGCATTACACTTTTTTTTCAGGCATAATACTTCTCAGTTCATCAACACTCACGGGATTTCTGAAATCCTCCCTGTCCATCCGAGTTAAAATCAATGCTCCTCCAGAAAAAGCTCTTTTTACCACATAGGGTCTTTCCCAATTCGGAGCCCATTTTCCTCGTGGGTCTTTCACTATAGGGAGAATTTTCCTCAGTACCAACTCCCTCTCTCGGAAATGTCTGGGACGAACTTTCTTGTTGTGGGCTCGAATCATCCCTTTCTGATACAACTGCCTGTGACAAATTACTTTCAATCTTTTCTCCTCGATGAGATTCAACTGTTCATAATGAGCTCTAACCCATTGCTTCTTCTAGGCCAACTTCCATAAAAATCCGTAATGAAGGGATTTCAACTTCAATAGGTAGCACTGCTTCCATCCTGTATACCAAAGAATATGGCGTTGCCCCTGTAGATGTGCGAACTGAGGTACGATATGCATGTAGAGCAAAAAGAAAGATCTCTTGCCAATCCTTGTACACGTCAGTCATCTTTTCAACAATATTCTTGAGGTTCTTGTTAGCTGCTTCTACTGCCCCATTCATCTTCGGACGGTAAAGTGCCGAATTATGATGTGTGATCTTGGACTGAGTACACACTTCTCTCATCATCTTATTGTTCAAATTGAGAGCATTATCTGAAATAATTCTTGCTGGCAATCCATAACGGCATATGATTTCTTTCTTAAAAATCTGCATACCATCGACTTTGTTACATTTGCATAAGAAGCAGCTTCTACCGACTTTGTGAAATAATCTATGGCCACCAAGATGAAACAATGTCCATTTGAAGCTTTCGGGGTAATAGGCCCGATCATATTCATTCCCCACATTGAAAAGAGCCATGGTGCAGTCATGACATGCAATGGCGATGGTGGCACATGAATCTTATCTGCATATATCTGGCATTTATGGCACTTCCAGGAATAACTGATACAATCTCCTTCCACTGTCAACCAATAATACCCTGCCCTCATAATCTGCTTAGCAAGCATATGACCATTAGCATGAGTGCCACATAACCATTCATGGACCTCTTCTATAATTCTCCGAGCTTCGGCAGATCCGACATATCTCAACAGGACTTGGTCTTTTCCTTTCTTGTAGAGAATCTCACTGTCTAGAAGAAAACCATTGCTAGCCTTCTCAGAGTCCTTTTGTCATTTTTTGTTGCTTGTTCTGGATACTGTTGACTTTTGATATACTGCAAGATGTCGTTATACCAAGGGAGGCCATCTGCTTCTTCTTCAATACTCAGACAATGGGCATGAGACTCATATATACTCATCTTTATTGGCACAACTTCAGCCCCTTCATTCACTTTAAACATTGATGACAAAGTAGCCAGAGCATCTGCCATTCGATTTTCTTCTCGAGGGAAGTAATTGAAATTCACTTGTTCAAATTCCTCCAATAAACTCAGTATGAGTACTCGGTATCGGATTAGCTTTGAATCTTGGGTTTCCCATTCTCCTCGTAGCTGGTATATCACTAGGGCTGAGTCTTCGAAAACTTCTAATACTTTGATTTTTTTTGTCCACTGCAGCGCCAAGACCGAGAGTACATGCTTCATACTCGGTAGTATTGTTTGTACAATTAAAATCCAATCTAGCAGTAAAGGGATAATAACCTTCTTCTGGGGATATGTGGACTACACCGATTCCATGCCCCATGGCATTAGATGCGCCATCAAAGTACATTTTCCATACTTTCTTCTTTAGGGGAATCTCATCTGCTTGCGAAACATACATCAAATCTTCATCCGGGAAGTCAAAGTTCAACAGCTCATAATCTTCCACTGCCCGACTTGCTAAGAATTCAGCCACTGCACTGCCCTTGATAGCTTTTTGACTTACATATACAATGTCGTACTCTGACAATAAAACCTGCCATCTTGCCGTCCTCCCTAACAAAGAAGATGCTTCCAACATGTACTTGATTGGATCTAGCTTGGCAATCAACCACATTGTGTGGTACAACATGTACTGTCTGAGTCTTTGAGCAGTCCAAGGTAAGGCACAACACAACTTTTCTACCGACGAATATTTCAACTCATAATCTGTGAACTTCTTGCTAAGGTAGTAAACTGCCTGTTCTTTCTTTCCAGTCTCATCAAGCTGCCCCAAAACACAACCCATGGATCTATCAAATACTAATAAATACAGTATCATTGGTTTATCCAGAATAGGTGGCATTAACACTGGTGGGTTGGATAGATAATGTTTAACCTTTTCAAATGCAATCTGACAACCTTCATCCCATTCTCCTGGATCACGTTTTTGAAGTAACTTAAATATTGGATCACATTTTCGGTTAACTGACAAATAAACCGAGCAATGTAATTCAATCTCCCCAGAAAGCCTCTTACTTCTTTTTGAGTACGAGGTGGTGGCAAATACTGAATGGCCTTCACTTTATCTGGGTCAATCTCAATTCCCTTTTTGCTGACGAAAAAACCCAGCAATTTTCCCGAGATGACTCCAAAAGTGCATTTTGTCGGATTTAGCTTGAGTCAAAACTTTCTTAGTCGTTCGAAGAGCTTCTTAAGATTCGCAATATGCTCATCTTCTCCTTGTGATTTTGCAATCATATCATCAACATAGACCTCAATTCCCTTATGCATCATATCATGAAACAAGGTCACCATGGCTCTATGATATATTGCCCCAGCATTCTTCAACCCAAATGGCATTACCTTGTAGCAGAAGGTTCCCCATATTGTAACAAATGTGGTTTTCTCCATATCTTCCGGTGCCATCTTAATCTGATTGTATCTTGAGAATCTATCTATGAAAGAAAATAAAGAACTCTTTGCCGTATTATCCACCATAGTATCGATATGGGGCAAAAAGAAATTATCTTTAGGGCTGGCCTTGTTCAAATCTCTGTAATCAACGCACATCCGCAGCTTGCCATCCTTCTTTGGTACTGGAACAATGTTTTCCACCCATTCTGGATATTTTGCCACCTCTAAGAACCCAACATCAAATTGCTTTTTCACCTCATCTTTTATCTTTAACAGTATGTCCGGCCTCATTCTTCTTAATTTTTGTTAAATTGGCTTGCATTCTGGCCTTAAAAATAGCTTATGAACCACAATATCTGGATCCAACCCTGGCCTGTCTTGGTAAGACCATGCAAATACATCCACATATTCTTGGAGCAAGGCTATCAATTCACCCTTTATTGATGATGACAATGAAGTCCCAATTTTGACCTCTTTTATCTCTTCATCATTTCCCGGATTTATCATTTCCAATAGTTTCTTGTGAGGAAGTACTTGTTTCTCCTCTTGTTCTATTTTCCTTAATAGATCCGGAGATAGACCACAATCCTTAGTATCTTCGTTAGCCTCAAAATCACCTGTGCAAATGGGTCTTTGAAAATCAATTTCATAATTACTGACAAGAAGGTCCTCATATTCCGCATCCGTACACCTGTAAATAGGGGGAAAAGAAACAATATAGGAAAATATATATAATGAAAACAAAATAAATAGCAAAAATGAAAGAATATGGACACATCAATATGAATAAAATGCATTGTGCTTGTTATTTATTGAATAAAAATGTTTAAACAAAATCCCATTACAGAAAGAAAAAAAAAAAACTCTTAATATCTCTGGGTAAAGATAATTAAGATTGTTTTTTAAAGTATTACTTTGGAATAGACTTAAAAACTATGGGCAACTCAGTCGCACTCCAATTGGTCAGTCTATATCCTGGTGGACAAGATCGCACCATCCAGTTCTCATTGTCACTTTCAACCCTTCTTTTCCAGTCATGCAAATTACCATATCCTGAATCTGCCCCCTTTTATTCACATGGAATTTTTCAAAAGCTTGCTCGATCATTATGAGTACATCCTCTGAATTCTTTTCACCGAATAAAAAACCAGCAGAGCGAAAGTTGTGAAGGATTGGTGGGAAAGTCATGGGTTCCCATTCAATATCCATACCCGCGAAACGGGCCATCCTCCTTTGTCGATTCCTTTCAACTTGTTTCCTCCTCTCATGGGCCTTCGAAAGATACCCTAGGCCAAATCGGTCTTTCTTTCCCACTGCTTCTATTGCTCGAGCCATCTCTTGAAGATATTTTCCGAGACCTTTTCCAGCCCTGCAGCCCTTTCCCACTATAGTTCTTACTCCCAGCCTTGTGTTCTTGGACAACCTTGGTTTTGTAATTTTTTGTCCTTCAGCGACGAAAACCGCATTTACGAATTCCAAAGATCGAAAAGAATATTCTACGGCATCTTCATTGGGTTCAACATAAGGAGATTCAGTAGATGCAGAGGCTGTTATGTCTTCTTCTCCTGATACAGTGACCAAACGGCCCTCCATCATAAATTTCAGCTTTTGGTGGAGAGACGAGGATACAGCCCCTACTGAATGTATCCACAGCCTTCCCAACAAGCAATTATAGGATAGATTAATATCCATGACCTGAAAGTTTACCGTATAGGTGCATGGGCCTATCTCCAGAGGAACATCAATAGTTCCCATTACCTCTCTCCTGGTTCAAAAGCCCTGACTACTATGCAACTCAGTAACAGATAAGACATATCAACTGGCAACTTAGACAGGGTTGCCAAGGGCATTACATTTAATGAAGAACCATTATCCAGAAGCACCCTTGGTAGTATATGCCCCATGCAGGTGGTTGTTATGTGATATATATGTTCGTCTGCCGTAATGTTTCCCACCAGCCTGTCTAACTTTTCTATGGATATGTTGTTTGCCACATATGCCTGATTCAACACTCTCAACAGGGCATTTCTGTGTGGCTCCGAGTTTAATAGCAAAGATAAGATGGAGATTCTTGTTGGCTGACGCTGCAATTGCTCAACCACACTATACTCACTATGTTTTATGAACTTTAAAAACTCACAGGCCTCATTCTCGTTCATCGGCTCTTTTATCTAGTTTACCGGGGCTGATCCCCTCTCTACTTCTTTTGACAAATCAATCTCAATATGGATTGGTTCAACTACTTTCTTCCCTTTGTCCAGTCCTCCATCCTTTCTTGTTGATTCCTGTTCAACAACCTCAGGGGCATAACAACTTCCACTTCGTGTTAAGTGCCCTACACCTGTAATATCTTGCTGACTTGATGACCCGAGCATAACCATGCTGCAGTCACATTTCCATGGTGTAGTTTTGTTTTCCTTGTATGAAAAGGAAGAAGGCAAATCTATGATTAGCTTGGGCGTAATTTCCTCAACAACCGGAGTAGTCTTCTCTGGTTCATCATAATAGATGATCAAAGGTCTTCTTATTCCATAGCCAGCTGCATTATCAATAACCTCTACTTTTTCCTCTGTCTCCTCGTAATACTGGGCCTCTCCATCATCCACCATCTTTTGGACTTTAGCCAGAAAGTCCCCGTAGTCATGTATGATATGACCTCTACATTTATGGAACGGGCACCAATTCTGCACTCTCTTTGCAACCATTTTTAAACTGTCTGCATCCCCTGCCATTCCTGCTTTAACCATCTTGACCCATATTGTTAACATTGAAGTCTTGACTTCCCTGGCATCCCTTTTTACCTTTCCGACTTCCCCTGTCCATACTGCATTTACCCGATTCTCAGCATGATCGGGCAATGGGTTTCCAGCTACATTCGGCCCATTCTTTAACCCAAACTTCACAACTCCAGTATTGATTAAACTTTGGACTTTCTTTTTTAAGGCAATGCAATCCTCAGTTGAATGCCCCTGAATTCCTGCATGATATGCGTAGTTGGTATTTGCATTATACCACCTTGGGTATGGTGGGGTCAAAGGTTTAAGATATACGGGCGCGACAAGTTGGCCTTGCAGTATTTGGGATATAGCTCACCATAAGTGGTAGGAATAGGATCAAATTGGGGTTTTTGATTGTTCCTTGGTGAACGATAGTCATTGCACGCGGGACAGTGTTTCGGGGAAGGGTTATCTGTGGGGATATACTAGTTGGAAACGGCTGTTGTGGTATATTGGTATAAGGGAATGGACTTTGGGTAAGGTGGTTCACATTGGGGTAGGAAGGATTATACCCCAGGTAAGGTATGTAAGGTGTAGGAGGTGCATAAGATGTAATAGGATTATAGGGCCTGGGAGGTGTGGATGGTGTAGGAGGAGCATAGGGGTATTGATTGAAACTAACTGCATATGTCTCCTCCTTCTTTTTTGCAGGGAAAACCCTTTTCGGGGTAGCAGACTCACCCCCTCCCATTTTCCCGTTCTTAATGGCAGACTCTATCCTCTCCCCGAATATCACCATATCTGCAAAGTCCTTGGTGGTTTTCCCCACCAATTTATCATAATAATGTGCTTTCAGGGTATTGATGAAAAGCACTGTCGTTTCCTTATTGGTTAAAAGAGGTTATGCTTGTGTAGCCAGGACTCTCCATCTCTGAGAATATTCTTTAAAGCTTTTAGTAGCTTTCTTTTCCATGTTTTGCAGAGTTAGACGGTCAGGCACCATGTCCGTCACATGCTTGTATTGTTCCATGAAAGCTTTGGCTAGATCCATCCAGGAACGAATCTTAGTACGGGTAAGCTGGTTATACCACCGAGTTGCGGACCCATCAAGCTATCTTGAAAACAGTGGATAAATAATTTTTCATCTTCATCATGTCCGGTCATCTTCCGACAATACATGGTCAGATGTGTTGAAGGGTTAGTAGTTCTGTTATATTTTTCAAAGTATGGTACTTTGAACTTTGGAGGAATCACCAGACCATGCACTAAACTCATCTCTTTGGCATCCAAACTGCTAAATAGCTCCGCTCCTTCAACTACCCTCAATCTTTCCTCCAGTAACTGATTTTTTTTCTGGGATTCTGCCGTTTCAACCCTTTTCAGTTCAGTCATCTTTGCCCTTTCCTTTTCAGCCAATTCCTCAAAGTCTGGAATGTCCACATCAATTGGATCAACCCCAATATTACCCATTTTAGGACCAAAATCCTGTGCTTCAGCCTCTGGTTGGATGTAAATATAGGATCCTGCCCCAGTCGGAAGTTCATTTCCCAAATGCTGGGATGTTTGGCCATTCTTCTGTACTACCTCTGGTTGGTCTTCCTAGTTTACTATCCCCATTCCTGTAACTGAATTTTCCCTGGCCATTTCTGCCTCATCATGGTATTCATCATCTCCATGAGTTTGGTCATTTGTTCCCGTGACTCTTCTAGAGATTTAGCCAACTGTTCCTGCAGTTCCCTTTGAATTCTTTCCATCCTTTCAATTCTAGCAAGTTGATTGTTCTCCATAGCTCTTGCTTGAGATCGAGTATTGTAGGGGTGTCGAAAGTCTGATTCTTTCTGAGTGCGACCAATTGTACCTTTAGTTTTAAAAACCATGGATTAGTAATTATTGACACATTTTTTATTTTATTTTATAAAAATGAATGAATGAATAAATGACTAAATGTTAATGAATGAACAAATAAGTAAATGACTAAGCGTATGAACAGGAATGACTAATTATAAAGAATAATGAATGGACAAATAAATAAATGACTAAGTGTATGAACAATTTATAAAGAAAAAATGAATGAATGAATGAATGAGTATAAATATAAATGAATAAATGAACAAACAAAATATATAAATGAAAGAACAAATGAATGATGAATGCATTTAAGAGTATTGGCCCTGGGATAATTCCAACCAAACGGTCTTTCATTGATTTCCTGAAACTAAATACATCAAAGAAAAAAGATCACTGCTTAAGACAATCAGTTAATCTATCTATCCTAATTTAAAAATGCTATTACAAAACACCGGTCCTATAGTAACTCCCTCGGGTCTTGGACCTTTTTTACTGTCCTCTTTTGATTGCCTTGCTCTTCAATCTGACCCCTACTAGTTCACGGCCCTTTGACATGTCAGTAGAAGCATCACCATGTAAGCTTTCCTTAGCTTATTTTTCCAATTGATTGGCTCGGGCTTCCTCGTGCTTTGCTCTCTCTTTCCAATAGTTCTTCTATTTCTTGAGGTTTTTGACCTCTTGCTCCCATTCCCCGGAAGTCTTGAGAGTCCCCTCAAATATGAGCTCGAAGAGGTACCACTTGTTCTCCAAGTGTAATTCTTGAAGATCGCTCTTAGCATTGTCCCTTTCTCTCTAGATCTTTTTCTTTTCTCTTTCTCGAGCTGATTCCCTATTTTTCATATCCTCAAGCTTTTTTTGCAATCGGGTAATTTCCTTGCTCATTTGGGCCTTTTCTTTTTCGAATTATGCCCTTGCAATTTCTAACTCTGATGGCGCTTCCTTAAGTGGTGGAGTCATGAAATGGACCTCTTTTCCATATGATGTCAACAACCTATCATTAACCCTCAATTTATTCCATACCAGGTAACCAGGTGTAACGATTTTGGCATATCTAGCTACCTCCATCCGATGAGTTTCCTTCCATGCTACTACAATCTCACGTACCTTTCCCGAGTATCCGTCTTCTGCATAAGCAAATTCCAAATCACTAAGGTCATGGGTCGTAGGAGTAAACTGACAGGATTTTGATTGTCTTAGTACCAGTAGTGGTGCATAGCTCACTCCTCCCCATACTCCCAATAATGGAACAGAAGCTTTATCTCCACACTTGTACAATGTCGGCATAGGATCTATCCATGGAGCTCTCCAAATTATCATCTCAGCCCTGATATTTCGGAATATGTTGATCCATTGTTCCTCAGTCCTATTTTCAAGCCAATCCCTCTTAAGAAATACACTAACTGATGCAAAAGACTTCCAATACGAGCGAAGAGGGAAATTCTCCTGTTTACAAAAATGGCTCTGAACCCATATGTAAAGAAGCTGTATACAACCTATAAAATGCCTTTTTTCTTCCCGTCTACAGAAATGCAGCGATCGGATTATTTCTGCTATAATTGCAGGGGCTGGGTTTATCCTATGCTCAAGCCTCTCAAAAACATCAAATACCGCCACATCCACATACCCTAATGTATTTGGGAAGATAACTAAACCATAGATAGCCAAAGCAAAAATATTCCTAACTGTCTCCTTACTTGAATGGCTATGGATTAAGGTCCGTAAAATATCCCATGATATATAGTAGCTTACCCTTTTTCATACAACATGGCTTTCGACCCAATTTCTTTCCACTCCCAGAATCTTAGACACCTTTTTCTTGAAACCCGGCGTCTTTGTACCCTTCAAATAAATACGGTCGGGAATAACGTTCTCAATATGTAGTAAGGTCGAATATTCCTCTATGGTTGGGGTCATATCCTCTCGGTTGAAGGTAAAACACCGATAAGCGAGATTCCAAAATTGCACCATAGCCCGGCTCACCTCACCACTGACCTTAACCTGAACTAACAGTGCTATGTCCCCATAAGTCTGAGTGAAGGCTTCTTTTTCTGATATGTTCCATTTGTAGACACCTAATTTTCTCTGGACCACTAAAACAGGTATGTTTTCTTCCAAATTGATGTATTAGAATGTAAAAAGACTTTTTTCATCCTGCAAGTGGTATTTCGGGACTTAGTCTAAGAAGGCGAGCATAAAAAGTCAAACTTGAAAAAGTCAACCCCAAAAAGTCAACTACTAAAAAAGTCAACCCACTTTCAAAATCAAGATTTGAAGTTCAATTGAAAAATGGCAAAATAATTTTGATAATCCAAGGTCTACATCGAAAGATATGAAGTTCGGAAGTTGGGTTATAGAGATTCAGTAGAAAGAAAACCCTAATTCGGGAAATTTGGGGAAAAGTGCTTAAACGATCGAATTGGTCGAAATTGAAGGTTCCAAATTAAAGATAAGCACTGACTACGGGTAATGGAGAAGCCACTTGAAAGAAAAACTGAAAGAAAAGTCAATATGAAAGAAAATCGAGAATTAGGGTTTTTGGTAGATTTCGGTGAAATTGGGAAGAATTACAGAAATATCTCGAATCGGCAGGAAAAAAGCCCCTAATGGATGAGGAGTGATTAAAAAAGGATAGCCCAAAGCTCTGTTTGAAGAAAATATGAAAATCGGACTTGTTTTGAGTAAAATCGGGTTTCGGAGGTAAAAAGGCAAAATTGGAAAATTTGGGAAAATAGCAAATGAACTCCAAAATTTTTGAAAAATTGCAAAGCTCATTCTTAAATCGTTTTGAAGAGATTGGCAAAATAAAATCTTGATTCAGAGTTCGTTTGCAAAATGGCCAAATCCCGGGTCTCGTATGTAGAAATTCAAGAAGATAAATCCCGGAAAAATAGCAAATGAACTCCAAAAATTATGAAAATTTGCAAATCTCATTCTTAAATTATTTGGAAGAGTTTGGCAAAAGAAAATCTGGATTCGAAGTTCGTTTGCAAAACGGCCAAATCTTGGGCCCCCATTTAGTAATTCAAGCAGATAAATCCTAAAAAATACCAAATGAGTTCCAAAAATTATGAAAACTTACAGATCACACTTTTAAATTATTTGGAAGAGATTGGTGAAGAAAAATCTGGATTTGGAACTTGTTTAAAAAATGGTAAAGTTTGGGGGCATAAAAGGACAATTTTGGAAGAAAAAAATCCTAATAAATAGCAAATGGACTCGAAAAATTTTGAAAACTTCCAGAATTCAATTTTTATTATTTTGAAAGTATTGAAAAAATAAAATTTGAATTTGGAGTCCGTTTTCCATTTATTTATGTTCGGGGGGAATAAAGGTCATTTTACCCAAGAAACCAAAAAGGGCTTTTCTTGCCTTCTAAAAGAATGAAACATGGGCTAGAAGAAGGGGGTTGGCCGGCCAAGACCCAAGGATAGGTAGTTAGTTTCTGATTTTTTAATCAAAAGACCAACAATGAAGAGGAAGTTAGTTATTTTTTGATCAAGCCTTTGCAAATAAGCCACATGGACCAATGCATGAAGAGGGAGAGTGTCAACATAATGGCTTAAGATTCTTGAATAGCTTTAATTGTGGATAGCTAATGGCCTAATCTAAGGGTGATAATTTCATGTTTTAAACATCTTGGATCAATAGCCTTTGGATGAAAATTGGTTGAATGGAAAATGACAACATCCTAGCCTAGGCGGCCATTCGGCCACACTACAAGGGAGGCATTCTCTCTTTCATTTTCAGCTATTCACTCTCTATTCTCTCTTGGTTTTGGCTGATTTTTCTCTCCATTGTTCAAAAGCAAAAAGAAAAGTTTAGAAAAGAAAAGAAAGTTAGAAGAGAAAAAGCTTGAAAGATAGCTTCTAGAGGTTGCTTTAAGCATTATACTCTTACACTTTCTTTGATTTTCCATTCTTGATTTGCTATTTTGATCACTTTTTTGGTGAATTTTTTTTTTTTTTTCTTTTAAAATAAGTGTTTTTAATGTTCTTCTTTAAGTTCCTTCTTCATTCTTTCTTGTAAAAAGCTCTTAATTTTTTTTCCTTTTGTTTTTGAGATAGTTGAATGGCCTAGTTTTTGAGGTTTGCTATTTGCATTTTTATTTTCATGTTATTCTTGATATTTAACAAGTTTTGATGCTTTAATCTTCTTCTAATACATAAATATGAAGCTTGTTTTAATTTGGTTGCTTGCTTGTTTCTATTTTTGAGTCTATTATCTTGTTATCATGTTTATTTTACTTGTCTTGCATTTTTGATTTTCTGTTTTCAAAATGTTTAAGTTAGTTTACGTTTTATAATTTGTAATCCATGTGTTTGTGAAAATGCCTATTGGTTTTCATGCCTTTACTTTATATTTGCATGATTTGAGCATTATTCTTTAGCTATGCATGTTAGTATATCATGTGTTTGTGAAAATGCCATGCTCATTTTAAGCATCCACCATATTCGGCCACCTCATATTGTTTGCTTTGTGTCTGCATTTTTGTTATGTTAGTTGATAGGTTTGCATTTTCATGATATTTGGTTGAGTATTTTGTTTAAGCATGCCATTTGTTTGTGTTATTGCCATGCATATTTTAGGTTTAGGATTGGTTTGTTTTGCCATGCATATTCATGCATTTTAGACATAGGTTGCATTAAATGTCATGCAAGTTCATTTAGGTCTAGGTCATTTCATGGATGCCATGCATTTTTCATGTCATTTAGGTTTTAAATCATGCATTTCATGCATCACATTTGCTGTATTTTTCATGCATTTCATGTCCTTGCCACTTGACTTATGACTTAGGCCAATCAATGGTTCAAAGTCATGTTCTCTTGAGCATACTTGTCGAAAATTAAAGAGTTGTCAAATTGATTATTGTACCTTTGTGATTTTTTTTACTTAGCTAATTTTTTGCCTATCTTTTCAAAAGTGTTAGATACTGTTTGTGAGTCATTTAGAGAGTCTCTAATATTTTTACTTTGATTTTTAAATGATTTTATCAAGGGCAAAAGAATGTGTTTTCGAAAAACAGTTTTTTCACCCAGTACTTGTACTTTCTCGATTTTTCTGGGTAGTCATCTTTAATAAAAAAATTAAGCCGATTTTTTCCCGTGTCGTTTCACGTGTCCCGAGTCTCCAATGTTATTTTTAATTTTTTTTCAATTTTTAAAAATAGGGTAAAAAATCATGCTTTAGAACTGGACAATGGAGTCAGAATTGAACTTGAAGGAAAATCATTTTTCTGTTTTGGTTAGGTTACTTAGAGGGGGCTGATTAGGAAGTTTAGCTACTGACTCAGGGTAGTTTTAAACTCTAAAAATGATTTTTTAATTCTCGGGTTAAGGGTGGTCAAGTCCGGGATTTTAAACTTAGGAAGTTAGAGCCATTTAAAAAGAGTTTAGCTAAGTTTTTATTTTTAATATAAGCTTTTCAAAATTGTTTTCAAACAATCACAAAGTATTTTAATTTTAGAATATTTAATTTGATATATTTTCCTAAGGTAGCCGAATATCTTTTTAGATATACGGATTTCCTTAATTAAAGGAAAAAAATACATTCTCATTCATTGCATTTTCCATATTTATGCATATTATATAATATGTAATTTTTGCTATGTTTAATTTTCATGATGGTGTTATTATCTTTGATTTAAATTTTTGATATTATATTATTTGTTATATGGTTTTGAATATTTCATGATATCCTATGCTTTTTATTTAGTTGTTTTTGTCATATTATTTAGCATATGCTATGTTTATGCATTATTATTTTTATTTTCATGCATATTATAAGATAGCATTATTTCATATTTCATGTCATTTAGATTATATGCCATATCATTTATATTTGCCATGTCATTTAAATTATTTCATTTCATATAGAATATATCATGTTACCTAGATCATTTCTTTCCATTTAGAATATATCATATAACTTAGGATATTTCATTTCATTTAGAATATGCTAAGACATTTAAATTACATCATATCATTTAGGTTTCATTATATTATTTAGACTTTGCTATGTCATTTTATTTATGTCATACATATTCATATTTTTTTAAATGTTTTAAAAAAGGTAATGATTTTCAATAAAATAAAGATGTTCCCAAATTAAAAGAATTCATGAGTTCTCTGTCGGGTTTGCTGGGGAGGATATCATCAATTATCATTAATAACGGAATATCTTCTTTAAAATGAGAATGATTTGGAAAATTTTCAAACTAATAAAAATTTATATATTTTGCCACGTTTGTTGGGGAATATAGGAAAATTTTGAATTAATAAATTCCGGATGATTTTCAATTAAGAATGGAATTATTTTTTCTTTAAATTGGGAATTAACTTGAAATACCAAATTAAAAATTGACATTTTTACCGAGACTATAGATAACACATGATTAATAAGGTACCATTTTATACGGGCGTTGTGGGGGTGCTAATCCTTCCCCACATGTAACCGAGTCCGGAACCCGCTTCTTTGATTTCTCTGGTTTAAAACGCAGACTTGAAATTGGTTTTAAAAAATGTTTTAATTAATTTTAAAATGTTTTATAAAATCGGTTTTAATAGGTGGCCGATCACACCTAGCTAAAAAAGATTGGTGGCGACTCTATGTCTTTTTCAAGGTTATTTTCAAAACCTTCATTCTTCAAGAGGAATTAAGTCGACTTTTCCTCGATTTTTTTTAATGTCACGCTTAACAAATATAAAGTCTTACAATGAGACTAGTTATTTTTTAGGTTGCGATAGCTTGGCGACTCCGTTGGGGACTATTAGAGAGTCAGGCCTAGAATTAGTCGTGTGTTATCAAAGTCTCGATTTTGTTGGTTTAATTGGTATTTAATTTTAATTCCCATATTTTTTAATAAGGAGAATTTTGAAAATAATAAAATGTTTTTAAATATGTCCATTCTCACGTGCATGCATTTTATTATTGTTCTCTAGTTATTTAAGGTTGTATATTATAATTGCTTGTTGGTTAATGTGTTACACTATTCTTGAATATTCTTTGTTTTAATTGCTATGGCATTTAGAATAAAGTTTGTAGAATAGGTGGTGAAAGGTTTGTTGTTCCTCCACACATACCACACATGCATTTGCATATCATGAGTCCTATACCCGGGTTTCGTCCTTTTAGATGGGAGCAAAGTAACTAAGCCTTCGTGATTAACAATCCGCATGGGCTAGTGAAACACTTCCGGATTACTAAATTACCTAAGCCTTCGTGATTAACAATCCTCATGGGCTAGGGAAATAGGCTCTAACAAATTGAACCCGCTTTTATCGGGGTGCCTTACTAGCCTTCACCGGTAACAGTGAGGAGCAATTAGAGGCCTTTAAAACCGATTCACCCTCATATAGTGAACCTAGGCGAAGCTATGCCGGATTTTCGTTAGATGCACCGAAGTTAGGAACACTTGGAGGAATGCTTCTGATCTTTTACCATGTATCTCTACATTCTGAATAAGCATGGCAGATCGAGCAACTATGTATGTACATCGCCCGAAATAAGTTTAATACCCCGTCCCAAAGGCATCGTGATGCCTAAGTGAGTCGATACTGTTGGGACAAGTGTTTTGAACTTTTTAAGATTGAAAGTATCAAAACATTCTTTTTCAAACATTTTTGCATTTTGCACATTTCTTGCATATGTGAATAGAGCATGTATATTCATGGTTGTATTTTTTATCTCATTCTTTGTAATAAACAATTGGTATTTTATTTGATGATTTCATAAACATTCATTGGTTGAATAAGAATTGTAGACCGGTAGTGTTGAATGAACATTTGCATATTATACCATAGTAGGATCCACTACCCTGAAATTTTTTTGAAAATAATATGTTTGGTTTTTCATAGAAAATATGTTTCAAAAAATCATAAATTTGGAGGCAAATCTTGCATAATGAGATTTTTGAATAATCAAGATTTAGGTCCCACGAATTTCGTGTAATCATTGGTTAATTTATTTGTATCATTTTGACATCATGTTACAGTCCTAACATGCATGGTTATTCATTATAGAATACATTTGTGATATACATGGTCATTCTTTTGTATCTACCTTTGTGTTAATTCATTTATTCTTTTCATATATCATTCTAACATCATGTTACAGTCATAGCATGCATGGTCATTCATTGTAGAATATGTTTATGACATGCAAGGTCATTATTTGTATATACCTATGCATCAATTTATTCATTCTTTAAATGCATCATGTTTGGCATTAGATTGCATCCATGGCATACATAGTCATCATAAATTTTTTTTATATGCTCATGTATTAATCATCAGTATATTCATGCATATAGAAATAGAGCATGTACATTCATTCTCGAGCTCATGGTAATAATGTCAATTTCATTTGCATGAAAGGGGATCTAGATATGAGGAATGAATCGGAGGAACGATTGGTTGCTTTGGAATGCAATCAAGAGGAGTTTGGACATGAACTCCGGGAGTTGAAGGAACAGCTTGTCAAATTTATGAAAATGTTTGAGGATATGGGTAAGAGTAAATGGGAACTTTCCCAGGGCTCTGCATCGCCTTCGGATCAACCAAAACCATTAGATCTAGAACATACAATCCTTGCTGGATCCTGCGCTTGTCAATGCCATAAAGGTTGCAATCCAGATGAAATTATGGACAAAATCGTGAAAATGATTAAACCCGAGAGCCTGATACCAAAGATAGAAACCTTGGATTCTGTACCATACCTGCAAACTGTTTTTTAGATCCAAACCAGTATCCTCACCCTACTATGGTCCAATCATCCATTGGGATGACCACTACGGGATTCCTGAATCTCACTTCATTACCACCAAATGACAGTTCGTATTGCGTCCCTCATCAATGACCTTATCCATCATCTGGGATAAGAACCTCGAGCTATATACAACCTCCGAAGGCCCCGCGTCCAAATCCATACCCTTGCCTTGTTATTCCACCATCTCCCCATGTAAACACTCCGGTTCGAACCTTAGTGCCACCACCAAGTGCCCCAATTCCTAGGCTCTGTGTGACTAAGAAACAATCCCAGGATAAGACCCAAAGGCATTTTGATCCCCTTCCAATCAGCTATCAAGAGCTTTTCCCAATGTTGGTCCTAAATCATCTGGTTGCCTATGTGCCGTTGAAACCCCTGTCACCACCATACCCAAAGTGGTATAATTCGAATGCAAGATGTGATTATCACTGTGGAGCTATTGAGCATAGCATTGAGCATTGCAATGCACTCAAGAACAAAGTACAATCCCTTATAGACGCCAAGTGGTTAGATCCAACGACGCTGATTGATAGAAGACTAGAAAAGGGTAATTAGGATTGGGAGATCTACAGCAATGATGTAGAAGGACTTCGATCTGATATGATGTAGTAAGATTTCACTTTTTCAATAGTTGGTTCTTATAGCCTTAGGATGCTAGGAAGAATAAAGTGCTTGTAAAAGACAATTTTAACTACTGCTCAGATTTTGTAAACATGGTTTATACCATTGTGAATGTTGATATGGGAATGAATTGACTATGCTTCAAATTTATGAGATGTTGATGATTAAGTTCCTACGATTCTTATTTCCTCCGTCATATCTTCCCCTTTGTATTTTGCAACCGATCAATTATTTGTCATACCATACATTCATACATGTATCATGTTAGCATCAGGTTGCCTTCATGCATTCATAGTTAGCATGATTTTTCTGTAAATGTTCATGCATTAATTTGCTTATTACATATATCATGTTAGCATTAGGTTGCATTCATAACACACATGGTCAGCATGAGTTTCTTTGTATAAACTCTATGTCAATCATTCATTGTTTACAGGCATCATAATTGATATCGTGTTGCATTCATAGTGTATATGATCATTCATTGGAAAATAATCTGGAAAATACATAGTCATTCATGGCATATATCCATGCGTTGATTTGTTTATTCTTTGCTTGCATTATGTTGGCATGATTGCATTTATTACATACATGGTCAGCATGTTTCCACTGTACATGTACATACATCATATTGTTTAGGCTTTCACGTGCATCAAATTGCATTCATGGCTTCTTCATCATGACACGCACTTTATGGGAATTAAACAGAAGTTGGCTTGGCTTTAAGAGTCTTTGAAAGAATTTCCATTTCAAATTAGAGGTATAAGAAGTACTGAGTACCCTTTTAATACAGGCTAGTGCTATAGAGAATGAACAAGTTACCCGAATGGAAAGAACGGAAAGGGTACAGGAAGAATTGCGAGAACAGCTGGCAAAGTCTCAAGCAGAATCTAAAGATCAGATGACTAAATTGATGGAGCTAATGTCCACTGTAATCAATGGATACACTGAAAACTTGGCTGCCAGAGAAGGGTTAGAGGCACGAAAGGGTCAGAATGAGGTCGAAATGATCGATGCCCAGAACACAGTTAACCCCGTCAATGTCTTAAATTCAGATGATCCAGCTGAACAGGCAAAGTTGAAAATGGTTAATGAGGTAGAGTTGGCAGAATCCCAAAGGAAATATCAGTTGCTAGATGAAAGGCTCCGCGCAGTAGAAAATACAGACGTATTCGGGACTGTGGAGGCGAAAGAACGATGTTTGGTCCTCGATTTAGTCATTCCTCCCAAATTCAAGGTCCCTGACTTTGTGAAATATGACGGGACGACTGATCCATCAGCCCACATCACTATGTTCTGCCGAAAGATGACAAATCA
Source organism: Fremontodendron californicum (assembly GCA_030761205.1). Lineage (NCBI taxonomy): Eukaryota > Viridiplantae > Streptophyta > Magnoliopsida > Malvales > Malvaceae > Fremontodendron > Fremontodendron californicum. Next base: position 4,304,874 of record JAULJL010000026.1, read on the forward strand.
TATAGATAATGATAAGCTTCTGATTCACTACTTTCAGGATAGCCTCAGCGGGTTCGCAATTAGGTGGTATAGTCAGTTGAGCAAGGATCAGATTCGCTCTTGGAATGATTTGGCTAGGGCTTTTCTAAACCAGTACAAGCATATGATCGACAAGACACCCGATCATCTCACTTTGCAAAATATGGAGAAAAGAGCTACTGAGTGCTTCAAAGAGTATGTTCAGAGATGGAGGAACATGTCTACCCAAGTACAACCACCTTTGATAGAAAAGGAAATCACCGTCCTTTTTGTGAATACACTGCAAGCCCCGTACTATGATAGACTCGTCAGCAATGCCTCGAAGAATTTTGCAGATATAGTAATCTTAGGGGAGATAATTGAGAATGCTATCAAGAATGGGAAACTTTAAGGAGAAGGAACATCCAATGCCGAGAGAAATAAGACACCTAGAAATAAAGAGGAAAATGTCCAAGCTATGGGAGATTCGTCCCATATTCCCAATTTCCCTCATACCAATCATGTTACCCTACTGAGGTATCTCCAAGCCTTTATCCTACCTACCAACCTAAGCACCTAATCCTATACCAGCCCTTGCAACAAGGCCTACTTCCAAAAAATAACCGCGGGACAACCAAGAAAGAATTCCAATCCCCATCCCTCACTTGCTGCCATTACTAATAAAGAATTAGTACCTTACCCCGATACCTTTGAAATTAGCTTCGAATCCATCAGCGAGGAGTTATGACCCTGACAGCAAGTGTGATTATCACCTGGGGGTAGTTGGGCATTCAACTGAAAAATGCAGACAACTGAGGGAAAGGATTGAAAGTCTTATCTGCAATGGTATTTTGAAACTGGAGCTTATCAATCACTGGAAGGCCGCTTTACCGTAAATCAGTTTCTTTTAGGGTTTTAGAGGGAGAATTACTACCTTTGAAGGATGTCAATATGAGCATTTTGATGCATGTAGTTTCAGACCTTATGATGAAAACACTTGTCTCATGTCGACATTCATATGAATTAAATGAATTTTGAATTTTAAATGCTTTTTTTTTGTTCTGTTTTAACAATAATTTGAATTTGCAGAAACAAGCATTAAGGAAGTTTTAATAATGAATAATTTCGAGAATATTGATGATCATTGTTACAAATGACCCAATACCTTTTCCTCTCTCTTTTAGGCTTTCCTAGGCCTAAACCTCTTGAATCGAGAACACTTGAAAGACCCTATGCTTCAAGGAATATGAATGATTAAACTTCATAAAACCATTATCATCATAGAATAAGCAAAGATGTAGATCCTAGTCTAGGCTATGAACAAAGGAACGAACTTTTTGAAACTTTTTTGAACTCTTTGAAATTCAAACAAATGAGACTTTCTTTCAAGAATTTAGATCATGGTAATTTGTTGTGTGTCAAGGTTGTGCCAAAACCATTCATGTCATTTTCAACAACCACAAAACACTAATTGTCCAAACATCACTTCATGATTGACACCCTGGGGCACAATGATTAAACTAGATTATCCCATGACTTAGAGAAAAAGCAGTTTTTGGGTCATATTTTCTTTATCTCTTCAAAAAACTCAGATTTGAAACTCAGCCTTTTCAAAATAGACCTAGACTTGCTATGTTCCTCGTTGATACAAATTCTCATGGTTAATCAAATTGGGGCATCATATGTGGAAATGATGGATACATGGTGAATAAAGATGGACTAACGCATGAATCATTGGGGCATGTGATAAAAAAAACAGAAAAAAGAAGAAAAATTGTGATATCATGCATATGAGAATTCGGATGATTCCAAAGTGCAAAATGAAATTTTGATTATCTATTTTCCCTGGGATTGTTTTTCAATGACAATATTTGTGCTTGATATGATGAATGGCCATCTTTCATATCCCTTTCGCAAAAAAAAAAAAAATTATCCATAGTCACCCATTTTGAGCCAAAAGAATTCTTCCTTCTTTGAACCCTTATCAAGGATCACCCTCTACACTATGGGGCAAATGCGAGGAAAATATCTTTTTAAAGATCATGGAGGAATGAGTCCTGGCTAAAAGATAGATATAAAGCACATGAAGCCCCGAATGAATATGGGTTCACTATGTCAAAAGGAAAAGATGGCGAAATGGAAGCCAAAAAAAAAGAAAACAAAATGTGTGAAAAAGTATGGCAAATGAAAGCCAAAAGCAAAGAAGAAAAAGAGTAAAAGGAAAAAGGAAAAAAATGTCCAAGAAGGGATAAAAGCTTCAAAGAGAATTCTCCTCAAGAAATGATCCTTTGTTCTGATTACCCTCAAACATATATTTTGGGCTTATTTATCCTTTCTTTTTGAACCCCGAACCATGGCCTATATTACGTGCTTTAAAAGTCCATTTTGATCAAGCATGAATATTTAATTTGAAGGGTTTTTCCTCGGATTTTATCTCATCTCATCGAATTATCATTTCACTAAGGAAGAATTTAGAATTCTCAAGTGCATGGTAAAACAATGAAAAAAACAAAAAAGGAGAAAGAAAAAAATGGAAAGAATGAGACTCTAGGGCGAAAACCCAAAAATGGGCGGTTTAGAGTAAAATGGAATTTTTTATGCCATCTATGTTAGTACCGCTACCACAAAAGAAAAGGTCATCGTGAAGAAGTGGTCACCAAGGAACATCTAGGAATTCATGAACCTCCTAAATTGTTAGCTCTATTCGGAGGATTGACTTCAAAAATTGAGATTTTTTCCCTCCAAAATTAAATTTTCCACATACCAGCCAATCCTGACGCTTGTCAAAATGCCTTGATATGAAAACTAAAAGAATGTTGAATTTGTTTGATTTTCAATGAATTCATGATTTATAAAACCTGTTTCATGTGTGAGCCTAGAAGGGATATACATTTTTGTTATGAAATTTCCTTTGATCAACCAAAATCTTGTTATACCAAGCATTGCAATTCAAATTGAAAAACCCAGATTGACACTTAGAGAAGTTTTTAACAATGATTATCAGTCTTCAAAAGATTTGTACATCACACACTTTAGGGTTAATATTTTTTGTCCAGAAGTTTTCAAAATGAGAAAACAAATAAAGATATTTTTTGAAAATACCCATTTTTGATGTTGACATGAGATAAGGGTTTTTCTAACCTAAAGGTGTGGAACTACTAGGGTTTATCTTGATTTCCAAATATGAGAAGAAAAAATAGAACTCGGCAAACAGACTTCTGTCAATAAGAGTTCAAAAATTGTTGGGGCAAAGAGAATAGCCAAAGATTGAAAAATGAATTGAAGATATACTCTGATTTAAAAAGGAGAAATGAATTGGAAAGGCTAAGCCAAAGTCTAGAAAAATGACCAGGGGCATTTGCATCTTTTCATGAGCATTTGCATCATTATCGATCTTTGCATTTGCATCATGTAGAAGCATTCTGCACATTGTCAAATCCTTGCATTTGCATCATTTAGAAGCAGTTGCATAATGTCAATCTTTGCGTCTGTATCATTCCATGAAGTAGTTCTTAACACCAATTTTTCATTTGCATCATTTAGAAGCATTTGCATAATGTCAATCTTTGCGTCTGCATCATTCCATGAAGTAGTTACCTTAACACCAAATTTTCATTTGCATCATATAGAAGCATTTGCACATTGTTGACCTTTGCATTTGCATCCTTCTAAGAAGTAATTGCGTTATTTGAAGATCATTTGTATGTACACCATGCAACATCTTCATCTTATCCAACAACTACATCATCATCAAGAAACATTTGCATCAATTCAAAACATTTACATTTGCAAAATGAGGTATGTGCATCTTGTTAATCATTTGCACCAGCATCAAAAAGCATTCGTATCTTCTCAAAATCTTCAGATTAATTTTCAACAATTCTACAAAAATCACGGGTTAGGCCTCCGGGCACCATTCTTAAGACCTCCGGGCATCATTGTTAAAGTCGCATATAACGTATTTTTTTTAAAACACGGGTAAGGCCTCCGGGCACCATTCTTAAGACCTCCGAGCATCATTTTTAAAGTCGCATACAGTGAATTCTCCCAAATCACGGTTAAGGCCTTCGGGCACCATTTTTAAGACCTATGGGCATCATTTTTAAAACCTCTGGGCATCATTTTTAAAGTCGCATACAGTGCATTTTTTTTAATCGCGGTAAAGGCCTTAGGGCACCATTTTTAAGACCTCCAGGCATCATTTTTAAAGTCGCATACAGCGCATTTTTTTAATCACGGTTAAGGCCTCCGGGCACCATTTTTAAGACCTTCGGGCATCATTTTTAAAGTCGCATACAACGCATTTTTTCCAAATCATGGTTAAGGCCTCCGGGCACTATTTTTAAGACCTCCGGGCATCATTTTTAAAGTCGCATACAGTTTATTTTCCTAAATCATGGTTAAAGCCTCCGGGTACCATTTTTAAGACCTCCAGGCATCATTTTTAAAGTCGCATACAGCGCATTTTTTTAAATCACGGTTAAGGCCTCCGGCCACCATTTTTAAGACCTCCGGGCATCATTACAGCGCATTATTTCCAAATCACGGTTAAGGCCTTCAGACACCATTTTTAGAACCTCCGAGCATCATTTTTAAAGTCGCATACAGCGCATTTCTTTTGAAATCACGGGTAAGGCCTCCAGGCATCATTCTTAAAACCTTCAAGCAACATTGTTAAAGTCGCATACAACGAATTTTTTTTGAGTCACGGGTAAGGCCTCCGGGAACCATTCTTAAGACCTCCGGGCATCATTTTTAAAATCACATACAGCGTATTTTTTTCAAATAACGGATAAGGCCTCCGGGCACCATTTTTAAGACCTCCGTACATAATTTTTCTTTAAATTATAGATAAGACCTCCGAGCACTATTTTTAAGACCTCCGGGCACAATTTTCATTTTGCAAACCGAACTCGTTTCCTAAAGACAAGTCGAGCCTTGATTAGTCAGGGAACTCAAATTAAGGACAATATCTTCTATTTACAGCTTTTTTTTAAATAATAAAATAAAAAATAAAAAAATGAAAATGAAAAAAGAAACCCCCTTTCCCTTCCCTTCACATGTGATTTCACTAATCGGACAAAATTAGTATTTGTTTATCTTTGCCTGATTCTTGATTCTCAGCAATAGCCAAAGAGGGGCAGCTGTAGACACTTAATTTTGTCCAGGCCACTAAAACAGGTATGCTTTCTTCCTAAATTGATGTTTCAGAATGTAAAAAGACTTTTTTCATCCTGTAGATGGTACTCCGGGACTTAGTCTAAGAAGGCGAACATAAAAAGTCAAACTTGAAAAAGTCAACCCCAAAAAGTCAACCTTAAAAAGTCAACTAATGAAAAAGTCAACCCACTTTCAAAATCAAGATTTGAAGTTCAATTGAAAAATGGTGAAATAATTTTGATAATCCGAGGTCTACATCGAAAGATATGGAGTTCGGAAGTTGGGTTATGGAGATTCAGTAGAAAGGAAACCCTAATCCGAAAAATTTAGGGAAAAGTGCTTAAATGATCGAATTGGTCAAAATTGAAGGTTCCAAATGAAAGGTAAGCACTGAATACGGGAAATGGAGAAGCCACTTGAAAGAAAAACTGAAAGAAAAGTTAATCTGGAAGGAAACCGAGAATTAGGGTTTTTGGTAGATTTTGGTGAAATTGGGAAGAATTACAGAAATGGCCCGACTCGGCAGGACTAAAGCCCTTAATGGATGAGGAGTGATTAAAAAAGGATAGCCCAAGGCTCAGTTTGAAGAAAATCTAAAAATTGGACTTGTTTTGAGCAAAACCGGGTTTTTGAGGTAAAAGGGCAAAATTGGAAAATTTGGGAAAAATAGCAAATGAACTCCAAAAATTATAAAAAATTGAAAATCTCATTCTTAAATCACTTTAAGAGATTGGCGAAATAAAATCTTGATTCGGAGTTCGTTTGCAAAATGGCCAAATCTCGGGTCTTCTATGCAGAAATTCAAGAAGATAAATCCCGAAAAAATAGCAAATGAACTCCATAAATTCTGAAAATTTGCAAATCTCATTCTTAAATTATTTGGAAGAGATTGCCAAAAGAAAATCTGGATTCGGAGTTCGTTTGCAAAATGGCCAAATCCCGGGCCCCTTATGTAGTAATTCAAGCAGATAAATCCCGAAAAAATACCAAATGAGTTCCAAAAATTATGAAAACTTCCATATCACACTTTTAAATTATTTAGAAGAGGTGAATAAAAATCTAGATTTGGAGGTCGTTTAAAAAAGGTAAAGTTTGGGGGCATAAAAAGGCAATTTTGGAAGAAAAAATCCAAATAAATAGCAAATGGACTCGAAAAATTTTGAAAACTTCCAGAATTCAATTTTTATTATTTTGAAAGTATTGAAAAAATAAAATTTGAATTTGGAGTCCATTTGCCATTTATTTATGTTCGGGGGAGGGGGGAAGGTCATTTTACCCAAGAAACCAAAAAGGGCTTTTCTTGCCTTTTAAAAAAATGAAACATGGGCTGGAAAAAGGGGGTTGGCTGGCCAAGGCCCAAGGATAGGTAGGTAGTTTCTGATTTTTTAATCAAAAGACCAACAATGAAGAGGAAGTTATTTATTTTTTGATCAAGCCTTTACAAATAAGCCACATGGATTAATGCATGAAGAGGATGAGTGTCAATATAATGGCTTAAGATTCTTGAACAGCTGTAATTGTGGATAGCTGATGGCCTAATCTAAGGGTGATAATTTCATGTTTTAAACATCTTGGATCAATAGCCTTTGGATGAAAATTGGTTGAATGGAAAATGACAAGATCCTATCCTAGGGTTGCCATTCGGCCACACTACAAGGGAGGCATTCTCTCTTTCATTTTCAGCTATTCACTCTCTATGCTCTCTTGGTTTTGGCTGAGTTTTCTCTCCATTGTTAAGCAAAAAGAAAAGTTTAGAAAAGAAAAGAAAGGTAGAAAAGAAAAAGCTTGAAAGATAGCTTCTAGAGGTTGCTTTAAGCACCATACTCTTGCACTTTCTTTGATTTTCCATTCTTGATTTGCTGTTTTGATCACAATTTTTGTGACTTTCTTTTATTTTCTTTTAAAGTAAGTGTTTTTAATGTTCTTCTTTAAGTTCCTTTTTCATTCTTTCTTGTAAAAAGCTCTTAAATTTTTTTTCCCTTTGTTTTTGAGATGGCCGAATGGCCTAGTTTTTGTGGGTTGCTGTTTGCATTTTTATTTTCATGTTATTCTTGATATTTAACAAGTTTTGATGCTTTAATCTTCTTCTAATACATAAATATAAAGCTTGTTTGAATTTGGTTGCTTGCTTGTTTCTATTTTTGAGTCTATTATCTTGTTATCATGTTTATTTTACTTGTCTTGCATTTTTGATTTTCTGTTTTCAAAATGTTTAAGTTAGTTTATGTTTTATATTTTGTAATACATGTGTTTGTGAAAATGCCTATTGGTTTTCATGCCTTTACTTTATATTTGCATGATTTGAGCATTATTCTTTAGCTATACATGTTAGTATATCATGTGTTTGTGAAAATGCCATGCTTATTTTAAGCATCCACCATATTCGGTCACCTCATATTGTTTGCTTTGTGTGTGCATTTTTGTTATGTTAGTTGATAGGTTTGCATTTTCATGATATTTGGTTGAGTATTTTGTTTAAGCATGCCATTTGTTTGTGTTATTGCCATGCATATTTTAGGTTTAGGATTGGTTTGTTTTGCCATGCATATTCATGCATTTTAGACATAGGTTGCATTAAATGCCATGCAAGTTCATTTAGGTCTAGGTCATTTCATTGATGCCATGCATTTTTCATGTCATTTAGGTTTTAAATCATGCATTTCATGCATCATATTTGCTGTATTTTTCATGCATTTCATGTCCTTGCCACTTGACTTATGACTTAGGCCAATTAATGGGTTCAAAGTCATGCTCTCTTGAGCATACTTGTGGAAAATTAAAGAGTTGTGAAATTGATTATTCTACCTTTGTGATTTTTTTTACTTAGCCAATTTTTTCCCTAACTTTTCAAAAGTGTTAGCTACTATTTGTGAGTCATTTAGAGAGTCTCTAATATTTTTACTTTGATTTTTAAATGATTTTACCAAAGGCAAACGAATGTGTTTTGGCAAAACAGTTTTTCACCCAGTACTCGTAATTTCCCGATTTTTCTGGGCAGTCATCTTTAATCAAAAAATTAAGCCGATTTTATCGTGTAGTTTTATGTGTCCCGAGTCTCCGATACCTTTATTTAGATTTGTCTGAATTTTTAAAAATAAGGTCAAAAATCGTGCTTTAAAACTGGACAGTGGAGTCAGAATTGAATTTGAAGGAAAATCATTTTTCTGTTTTGGTTAAGTTACTTAGAGGGGGCTGATTAGGAAGTTAATCTACTGACTTAGGGTAGTTTCTAAGCCTTTTTAAACTCTAAAAATGATTTTTTAAGTCTCAGGTTAAGGGTGGTCAAGTCCGGGATTTTAAACTTAGGAGGTTAGAGCCATTTAAAAAGGGTTTAGCTAAGTTTTTAGTTTTAATCTAAGCTTTTCAAACAATCACAAAGTATTTTGATTTTAGAATATTTAATTTGATATATTTTCCTAAGGTAGCCGGATATCTTTTTAGATATACGAATTTTCTTAATTAAAGGAAAAAATACATTCTCATGCATTGCATTTTCCATATTCATGCATATTATATAATATGTAATTTTGCTATGTTTAATTTTCATGATGGTGTTATTATCTTTGATTTAAATTTTTGATATTATATTATTTGTTATATGGTTTTGAATATTTCAAGATATCCTATGCTTTATATTTAGTTGTTTTTTTCATATTATTTAGCATATGCTATGTTCATGCATTTTTATTTTTATTTTCATGCATATTATATGATAGCATTATTTCATATTTCATGTCATTTAGATTATATGCCATATCATTTATATTTGCCATGTCATTTAAATTATTTCATTTCATATAGAATATATCATGTTACATAGATCATTTCATTCCATTTAGAATATATCATATAACTTAGGATATTTCATTTCATTTAGAATATGCTAAGACATTTAAATTATATCATATCATTTAGGTTGCATTATATTATTTAGACTTTGCTATGTCATTTTATTTATGTCATACATATTCATATTCATATTTTTTAAAATGTTTTCAAAAAGGTAATGATTTTCAATAAAATAAAGATATTCCCAAGTTAATATAATTTATGAGTTCTCTGCCGGGTTTGCTGGGGAGGATATCATCAATTATCATTAATAACGGAATATCTTCTTTAAAATGAGAATGATTCGGAAAATTTTCAAACTAATAAAATTTTTTATATTTTGGCACGTTTGTTGGGGAATATAGGAAAATTTTGAATTAATAAATTTCGGATCATTTTCAATTAAAAATGAAATTATTTTTTCTTTAAATTGGGAATTAACTTGAAATACGAAATTAAAAATCGACTTTTTTACTGAGACTTGAGAGAACAAATGATTAATAAGGTACCGTTTTATACGGGCGTTGTGGGGGTGCTAATCCTTCCCCATATGTAACCGAGTCCCGAACCCGCTTCTTTGATTTCTCTGGTTTAAAACTCAGACTTGAAATTGGTTTTAAAAAATGTTTTAATTAATTTTAAAATGTTTTATAAAACAGGTTTTAATAGGTGGCTGATCACACCTAGCTAAAAAAGATTGGTGGCGACTCCATGTCTTTTTCAAGGTCATTTTCAAAACCTTCATTTTTCAAGAGGAATTAAGTCGACTTTTCCTCGATTTTTTTTAATGTCACGCTTAACGAATATAAATTCTTGCAATGAGACTTGTTATTTTTTAGGTTGCGACACCATTAATTCCATATATCCATCAATTCCCGGAGATCATTTTGCCTGATAGTAAGATCAACCTCGGCTGGCAATACTGACACATATCCCATTTTCAAACAATCCCCATTATCCTGTTGACCTTTCTCAGACTGTTTTCTAACCTCTAAATACTTCTCGACCACTGGCACATTCTGACCCTCCATGGAAGCCTTTTTGGTTGAATATTATCCCGAGACCAATAACCTTCCATGTGCAAAAAATGATGACTAGAATGCAAAAAAAAAAAACAACAATAGAAAGAAAATGAATTAGTAACAGGAATAAATTCGAATAATACAAAAAACATATAATTCAGAACAATAATTATCCCTAAGGATGCCAAAAAAAAATTGGCATTATAACACCCTTGGGACGACACACCAACACTTATTACGGGCATTGTGATGTACGTTCATCATTGTCCGATTTTCAAAAGTAAACTTATTTGAAAAGTAGAATAGAAGGTAAAAGGATTGGAAATATTCCTCCATGTGTTCTTAACTTTGGGATATCTAATTGGAAATCCGGCATGGCTTCGCCTAGGTTTACTATATGAAGGTGAATTAGTTCTAAAATCCCAAAATTGTTCCTCACTGTCGCCGGTGAAGGCTAGTAAGGCACCCCGATAAAAGCGGGTTCAATTCATTAGAGTCTATTTTCCTAGCCCATGCGGATTGTTAATCACGAAGGCTTAGGTAATTTAGTACTCCGGAAGTGTTTCACTAGCCCATGCGGATTGTTAATCACGATGGCTTAGTTACTTTGCTCCCACCTAAAAAGATGGAACCCGGGTATAGGACTTATGATATGCAAATGCACGTGTAGTGTGTGAGGAGAAATAACAAACCTTTCACCACCTATTCTACATCCCTTATTCTAAATGCCCCAACAAGATTAAACAACATAAGTCATCAATTAATCAATAAATTATTATATGCACCAAAATAACGAGAGAACAATTATAATATGTATGCACATGAATATGAACATATTTAAAAACATTTTATTATTTTTGAAATTATCTTTATTTTTTTTTTAAACAATGTGGGAATTAAAATTAAATACCAATTAAACCAACAAAACCGAGACTTTGATAACACACGACTAATTCAAGGCCTGACTCTCTAATAGTCCCCCAGTGAGTCACCAAGCTGTTGTAACCTAAAAAATAACAGGTCTCATCACAAGACTTTATTATTTGTTAAGCGTGACATAAAAAACCGAGAAACAATCGACCTAATTCCTCTAAAAAAATGAAGGTTTTGAAAATAACCTTGAAAAAGACATGTAGTCCTCACCAATCTTTTTTGGCTAGGTGTGATCGGCCACCTATTAAAATCGATTTTATAAAATATTTTAAAATTAATTAAAACATTTTTTTAAAACCAATTTCAAGTCTGCTTTTTAAACCAGAGAAATCAATGAAGCGGGTTTGGGACTCGGTTACGTGTGGGGAAGGATTAACACCCCCACAACGCCCGTATAAAACGATACCTTATTAATCATGTGTTATCTCAAGTCTCGATAAAAAGTCGATTTTTAATTTGATATTTCAAGTTAATTCCCAATTTAAAGAAAAGTTTTTCCATTTTTAATTGAAAAAGATCCGGAATTTATTAATTCAAAATTTTTCTATATTCCCCAACAAACGTGGCAAAATATATAAATTTTATTAGTTTGGAAAACTTTCCAATCATTCTTATTTTAAAGAAGATATTCCGTTATTAATGATAATTGATGATATCCTCCCCAACAAACCCGGTAGAGAACTCATGGATTATTTTAACTTGGGAATATCTTTATTTTATTGAAAATCATTACCTTTTTCAAAAGATTTAAAAAATATATATGAATATGTGTGACATAAATATAATGACATAGCAAAGTCTAGATAATATAATGCAACCTAAATGGTATGATATAATTTAAATGTCTTAGCATATTCTAAATGAAATGAAATATCCTAAGTCATATGATATATTCTAAATGAAATGAAATGACCTAGGTAACATGATATATTCTATATGAAATGTAATATCCTAAGTCATATGATATATTCTAAATGAAATAAAATATCCTAAATGACATAATATATTCTAAATGAAATGAAATGACCTAGGTAACATAATATATTCTATATGAAATGAAATATCCTAAGTCACATGATATATTCTAAATGGAATAAAATGATTTAAATGACATGGCAAATATAAATGATATGGCATATAATCTAAATGACATGAAACATAAAATAATGCTATCATATAATATGCATGAAAATAATAATGCATGAACATAGTATAAGATAAATAATGTGACAAAAATAAATAACTAAATAAAAAGCATAGGATATCATGAAATATTTAAAACCATATAATAAACAACATAACATCAAAATATAAATAATAAATAATAACAACACCATGAAAATTATCATAGCAAAAATCACATATTATATAGTATGCATGAATATGAAAAATGCAATGCATGAGAATCTATTTTTTTTCCTTTAATTAAGAAACTTCGTATATCTAAAAAGATATCCGGATGTCTTAGGAAAATATATCAATTAAATATTCTAAAACCAAAATACTTTGTGATTGTCTGAAAACAATTTTGAAAAGCTTAGATTAAAAATAAAAACTTAGCTAAACCCTTTTTAAATGGCTCTAATTTCCTAAGTTTAAAATCCCGGACTTGACCACCATTAACCCGAGATTTAAAAAATCATTTTTAGAGTTTAAAAAGGATTAGAAACTACCCTAAGTTAGTAGCTAAACTTTCTAATCAGCCCCCTCTAAGTAACTTAACCAAAACAGAAAAATGATTTTCTTTCAAATTCAATTCTGCATTTACTGTCCAGTTTTAAAGCAAGATTTTTTACCCTATTTTTAAAAATTCAAAAAAATCTAAAAAAAATACTGGAGACTCAAGACATGTAAAAAAAAAAAACTATAAGGGAAAGACTCATCTTAATTTTCTGATTAAAGATGACTGCCCAGAAAAATAAAAAAAAGTACGAGTATTGGGTGAAAAAACTGTTTTGCCAAAACAAATTTTTTTGCCTTTGATAAAATCATTTAAAAATCAAAGTAAAAATGTTAGAGACTCTCCTAAGGACTCACAAACAGTAGCTAACCCTTTTGAAAAGTTAGGCAAAAATTGGTAAAAAAAATCACAAAGGTAGAATAATCAATTTAACAACTCTTTAATTTTCCGCAAGTATGCTCAAAATGAGCATGACTTTGAACCATTGATTGGTCTAAGTCATAAATCATGTGGCAATGACATGAAATGCATGAAAATATAGCAAATATGATGCATGAAATGCATGATTTAAAACCTAAATGACATGAAAAATGCATGGCATCCATAAAATGACCTAGACCTAAATGAACTTGCATGGCATTTAATGCAACCTAGGTCTAAAATGCATGAATATGCATGGCAAAGCAAACCAATCCTAAACCTAAAGAATGCATGGCAATAACACAAACATGTAGCATGCTTAAATAAAATACACAACCAAATACCATGAAAATGCAAACCTATCAACTAGCATGATGAAAATGCACATGCAAAGCATACAATATGAGGGGTGGCAGAATGGTCCCATAAAAATGAGCATGCCATTTTCACAAACGCATGACATACTAAAATGCAAAGCTAAAAAAGAAACATGTTAAACCATGTAAAGATGAAGTAAAGGCATGCACAAGACTAGACATTTTCACAAACACTTAGCATAGTAAAATGCAAATCATGAACAACACAAAAATGTTGAAAACAGAAAATTAAAAATGTAAAAACAAGGAAAATAAACATGAATACTAGATGAAAGAATCAATAATAGAGCTAAATAAGCAACAACATTAAAACAAGCTACATATTTTGTTATTTGAAGAAGATATGAAATATCAAAAACATGTTAGACACTACTAACAACATGAAACAAAAGCAAAACAGCAACCATAAAAAAAAAGGCCATTCGGCCACTTAGAGAAAAAAAAATTGATTTTCCATAGTTGTTCAAGAAAGCATGAAGGAAGAACTTGAAACGAAAGCTTAAAAACACTTATTTTAAAATCAAAATCAAAAGAAACTCACCAAATATCAAATGAAAACAGCAAATCAAGAATGGAAAATCAAAGAAAGTGCAAGAGTATGGTGCTTAAAGCAACCTCTAGAAGCTATATTGCAACCTTTTTCTCTTCTAACGTTATTTTCTTTTCTAAACTTTTCTTTTTGCCTTTCAACAATGGAGAGAAATCAGCCAAACAAGAGTGAATAGAGAGTGAAAATGAAAGAGAGATCCCCCCTTCCTTTAGTGGCCGGATGGCCTCATTGATAGCTAGGGTGTTGTCATTTTTTTTCCAACCAATTTTGATCCAAAGGCTATTAATCCAAGATGCTTAAAATATGAAATTATCACCCTTAGATTAGGCAATAAGCTATCCACAATTTTAGTTATTCAAGAATCTTAAGACATTATGTTGACATTCTCCCTCTTCATGCATTGGGCCATGTAGCTTAATTACAAAGGCTTGATCAAAAAAAATAACTACCTTCCTCTTCATTGTTGGCCTTTTGATTAAAAGTCAGAAAATATTTGCCCATCCTTGGGCCTTGGCCAGCTGATGCCTCATCTTCCAACCCAATCTCCATTTTTTCAATAGGCAAGAAAAGCCCTTTTCGGTTTCTTGGGTAAAATGACCTTTTTGCCCCCCGAACATAAATAAATAGCAAACGAACTCCAAATTCAAATTTTATTTTTTAAATACTTCCAAAATAATAAAAAAAATGAATTTTGGAGGTTTTCAAAATTTTTCGAGCCCATTTACTATTTATTTGGATTTTTCTTCCAAAATTGCCCATTTGTGCTCTTAAACTTTACCATTTTTTAAACGAGCTCCATGTCCAGATTTTTCTTCACCATTCTCTTCCAAATAATTTAAAAGTATGATCTAGAAGTTTTCATAATTTTTGGAACTCATTTGGTATTTTTTTAGGATTTATCTGCTTGAATTACTGCATAGTGGGCTCGGGATTTGGCCATTTTGCAAACGAACTCTGAATCCAGATTTTATTTCTCCAATCTCTTCCAAATGATTTAAGAATGAGATCTGAAAATTTTCAGAATTTTTAGAGTTCATTTGCTATTTTTTGGGGATTTATCTTCTTGAATTTCTGCATAGGGGACCTGGGATTTGGCCATTTTGCAAACGAACTCCGAATCCTGATTTTCTTTTGCCAATATCTTTGAAATGATTTAAGAATGAGATCTTCATTTTTTCAGAATTTTTGGAGTTCATTTGCTATTTTTCCCAAATTTTCCAATTTTGCCCTTTTGCCTTCGAAACCCGGTTTTGCTCAAAACAACTCTGATTTTTAGATTTTCTTCAAACTGAGCCTTGGGCTATCCTTGTTTAATAAATCCTCATCCATTAGGGTCTTTAGTCTTACCGAATCGGGCCATTTCTGTAATTCTTCCAAATTTCACTGAAATCCACTAAAAACCCTAATTCTCGATTTTCTTCTGGATTGACTTTTCTTTCAGTTTTTCTTCCAAGTAGCTTCTCCATTACCCGTATTCAATGCCTATCTTTCATTTGGAACTTTCAATTTCGACCAATTTGATCGTTTAAGCACTTTTCTCCAAATTTCACGGACTAGGGTTTCCTTTCTATTGAATCTCCGTAACCCAACTTCCGAACTCCATATCTTTCAATGTAGACCTCGGATTATCAAAATTCTTTCGCCAATTTTCAATTGAACTTCAAATCTTGATTTTGAAAATGGGTTGACTTTTTTAGTAGTTGACTTTTCGGAGTTGAGTTTTTTAAGTTTGACTTTTTATGCTCACCTTCTTAGACTAAGTCTCGGAGTACCACCTGCAGGATAAAAAAAGTCTTTTTACATTCTGAAATATCAATTTAGGAAGAAAACATACCTGTTTTAGTGGTCTAGACAAAATTAGATGTCTACAGTCCATTTTGTAAATAAAAAAATAAGAATGGCCTGGAAATTTCCAGGCCATTTTCGGCTAGCAGCTGATCAAAGGGAGGTGGTGTGATCATCATGGATCAAATAGCCAAGGTTGAATAGCAAGATGACATTTTTAAAAGGACAAGCTTCTCCACTACTTTGCCTACATGGTATTTTAGGCCAATGGGAGGTCTCCAAATTGCAAAGCCATGTGAAAGCCATGTGAAGGCTATAAGATGATGACAAGTATGATTAAAAATGCCACCTAGGAAGATATTTTAATTGGAGGCCATATGATCTTGACAAGTGGCCTAGATATGATCTTCACACTTGAGAGAAAAGAAAGGAGAAAAGAAAAGAGAAGAGAAGAGAAGAGAAGAGAAGAATTTGTAATCTTGATTTGGAAAGCAATAGCTAGGTAGCTATTACCTCCCTTCTTCTTTAATGTTTTTTTTTTTATGTTGTTATTCTTTTCCTTCTCTTTTTGTTCATGTGATTTGTTAACTTTTTTTATGAATAAAAATGTTTTCAAAAATAAATTTTAAAGGTTTTCTATCATTTATTCCTCATTCTTTATCAAATAACCAAGTTGACAACATTTTTGGCATGTTTTGTTGCATTAGCCGAATCCTTCTAGGTGTTTTTGTGCTTGTTTTTGCTTGATATTTCTTGCTTGTTGGTTGTGTTCATATTTTTCACTCATGATTTATCTATTGTCATATTTTTGTGGGCTGTAAAACCATGCATTTCATGACATTTCAACTAGGATTTTGGCCAAGATCAACCAATGATCTCAAGCCAAAAATCCCTTGCCTCTACTAGTTGAGAGAGTGATAGTTTAATTGGGTATTATGACTTTGGGATTTTTTTTCACTACACATCCATGGTCAAAATAGAATGATTTTACTACTGTATGCAGTAGTCACTTAGAGGATGCCATAATATTTTTTTTCATGATTTTTATATTTTTTTATCATGGTTGAAAAAATGGTTTTTAACAAAGCAATTTTAACTCACTGTCTTGACTTTGGTAAAAATCCGATCATGATACCCTTGCTCCAAAAATTAAGCTGATTTTTTTCCATGGAGATCAACATGTTCTAGGTCTACCCTAATTTTTACAGTTTTTTTTTTCTGAAATTTTTTAGATGGGCAAGAAAATAGGTTTTCAAATTACCTCCGAGAGCTAGATTTGTTTTTTAAAGAACTAATAATTTTATGTTTTTGATAGGATACAAAGAGGGGGCTGATTGGGACATTTGTTACTGTCTTAGGTTAATTTTCATGTCATTTCAATCATAAAATTTGATTTTATAAAAGTCGGGTCTGTAGACACCTAATTTTGTCCGGACCACTAAACAGGTATGTTTCCTTCCTATATTGATGTTTTCGAGTGTAAAAAGACTGTTTTCATCCTGCAGGTGGTACTCCGAGACTTAGTTTAAGAGGGCGAGCACAAAAAGTCAAACTTGAAAAAAAAGTCAAACTCAAAAAAGTCAACCCCGAAAAGTCAACCCCAGAAAGTCAACTATTGAAAAAGTCAACCCACTTTCAAAATCAAGATTTTAAGTTCAATTGAAAAATGGCGAAAGAATTTTGATAATCTGAGGTCTACATTGAAAGATATGGAGTTCGAAAGTTGGGATTTGGAGATTCAGTAGAAAGAAAACCCTAATCAGAGAAATTTGGGGAAAAAGTGCTTAAACGATCAAATTGGTCAAAATTGAAGGTTCCAAATGAAAGATAAGCACTGACTACGGGTAATGGAGAAGTCACTTGCAAGAAAAACCGAAAGAAAAGTCAATCCGGGAGAAAACCGAGAATTAGGGTTTTTAGTGGATTTCGGTGAAATCGGGAAGAATCACAGAAATGGCCCGACTTGGTAAGACCAAAGCCCCAATGGATGAAGAATGATTAAAAAGGATAGCCCAAGGCTCAGATTGAAGAAAATCTGAAAATCGGACTTGTTTTGAGCAAAACCGGGTTTCGGAGGCAAAAAGGCAAAATTGGAAAATTTGGGAAAAATAGCAAATGGACTCCGAAAATTTTGAAAATTTGTCAATCTCATTTTTAAATCATTTAAAAGAGATTGGTAAAATAAAATCTTGATTCGGAGTTCATTTGCAAAATTGCCAAATCCCGGGCCTCCTATGCAGTAATTCAAAAAGGAAAATCCCGGAAAAATAGTAAATGAGCTCCAAATCTTTTGAAATTTTGCAAATATCATTTTTAATTTATTTGGAAGATATTGGCGAAAGAAAATCTTGATTCGGAGTTCGTTTGCAAAGTGGCCAAATCCCGGGCCTCCTACGCAATAATTCAAAAAGATAAATCCCGGAAAAATAGCAAACGGACTCCAAAAATTCTGAAATTTTTCTAATATCATTTTTAAATTATTTGGAAGAGATTGGCGAAAGAAAATCTTGATTCGGAGTTCGTTTGCAAAATGGCCAAATCCGGGGCCTTTTATGTAGTAATTCAAGCCGATAAATCCCGAAAAAATACCAAATGAGCTCCAAAAATTATGAAAACTTCCAGATAACATTTTTTAATTATTTGGAAGAGATTGGTGAACAAAAATCTTGATTTGGAGCTCGTTTAAAAAATGGTAAAATGTAGTGGCAAAAAAGGGCATTTTTGGAAGAAAAAATCCAAATAAATAGCAAACGGACTCGGATAATTTTGAAAACTTCCAGAACTCAATATTTTATTATTTTGGAAGTATCTAAAAAAGAAAAATTGAATTTATAGTCCGTTTGATATTTATTTGCATCCGGGGGGCAAAACGGTCATTTCACCCAAGCAACCGAAAAGGGGTTCTTTCGGCCTTGCAAAAAATCAGAGTTGGGCTGGAAAAGAGAAGTGTTGGCCTGCCCAATCCCAAAGGAAGGAGGAAGCTTCTGATTTTTCAATCAAATTGCTAAAAATCAAGAGTTAGTTAGAGATTCTCTTTGATCAAGCCATGGTGATTAAGCCACATAGGCCAAGAAAGATGTCAACATTATTCTTGAACAGCTATAATTTGAGAGAGCTGAGATGCTAATCTAAAGGTGGTAATTTCATGATTTTTCCCCTTGAATTATTAGCCATTTGATGGGAAATTGGTTACAAAAAAATGACAACACCTTGAGCCATTATTAGGAGGTTTCGGCCAGCAGGTATTGGGGGGTCAGAATTTCATTTTTTTCATCTTCATTTTGCTGAGTTCTTAGAGTTTTTACTTAGTTTTTCTCTTCTTGGTTGAGAGCAAAAAATAAACGTTTTTGAAGAGATAAAGCTTGAAAGATAGCTTCTTGAGGTTGCTCTTGAGCACCAACTCTTGCACTTTCTTGATTTTCTATTCTTGTTTTTGCTATTTTGATTTCTATTTGGTGAGTTTCCATTTTAAATAAATGTTTTTTATTGTTCTTTTCAAGTTCTTCCTTCATCTCCTTCTTAAGTATATTTTTTAAATTTTATTTTTACAATAAACTCACCATGGCCAAATGGCCTACATTATTTAGTTAAGTTGCTATTTTGATTTATTTTACCATATTGTTTATGTTATTATCTTTGATTTTGATGTTTTAAATGTTATGTTACTTCATATTCTTGAGTTATATTTTAATTTGGTTGCTTTGTTTGTTGCCATTTATGTTTTAAATATCATGTTTTTGCATTTTTAATTTTCTGTTTTCATGTTCTTTAAATTTGAGCATGTTTTAGATTTAGTATATCAAGTGTTTGTGAAAATGCTTGTGTGGTCTTTGCATGATTTGAGTTTTATATCTTAGTTGAGCATGTTTTAGATTTAGTATATTAAGTGTTTGTGAAAATGCTTGTGTGGTTTTTGCATGATTTAAGTGTTATATTTTAGTTGAGCATGTTGGTATACCAAGTGTTTGTGAAAATGCCATGCTTGTTGGAGCTTGAGGCCATTTGGCTACTCCATGTGTTTTGCATTGTGTGTTGCATTTTTTGCCATGTTAGTTGGTAGGTTTTTGCATTTACATGTCATTTGATTTAGCTTTGCATGCTAGTATACCAAGTGTTTATGAAAATGCCATGTTTGCTAGTTACATTATGCTATTCGGCCCTCTTGGAATTTTTGCATTTTTTGTGCATTCTTGCCATGTTAGTTGATAGGTTAGCATTTGCATGATATTTGATTGTGTTTTTGGATTAAGCATGCTTTGTGTTTGTGAAAATGCCATGCATATTTTAGTTATTAAGCTAGGTTTATTTGCCATGCATGTTCATACATTTTAGGTCTAGGTTGCATTAAATGCCATGCAAGTTCATTTAGGTCTAGGTCACTTTATGAATCCCATGCATTTTTTCATGACATTTAGGTTTAAATCCATGCATTTCATGCATTATGTTTTCTGTATTGTTTCATGCATTTCATGTTCTTACCACTTGAATAATGACTTGAGCCATTTAATGGTTCAAAGTCATGCTCTCTTGAGCACACTTGTGGAAAATTAAGTTTGTCAAATTGATTAATCTACCTTTGTGATTTTTTTTACTTAGCCAATTTTTATCTAACTTTCAAAAAGTCATAGCTACTGTTTGTAAACCATTTTATGAGTTTCAAATATTTTTACTTTGATTTTTAAATGATTTTATCAAAGGCAAAAATGTGTTTTGGCAAAGCAGTTTTTTTTTTTCACACAAAACTCATACATCTCTGATTTTTCTGGGAATTCATCTTTGATCAGAAAATTAAGCCGATTTGTTCTTGTGTATTTTAACATGTCCTGAATCTCCAATATTCTTTTCAGAATTTTTAAAATTTTTAAAAATAGGGTAAAATTTCGTGGATTAAACTGGACAGTGGAGTCAGAATTGAATTTAAAGAAAAATCATTTTTCTGTTTTGGTTAAGTTACTTAGAGTGGGCTGATTATGAGGGTTAGCTACTGACTTAGGGTAGTTTCTAAGCCTTTTTAAACTCTAAAAATGGTTTTTCAAGTCTCGGGTTAAGGGTAGTCAAGTCCGGATTTTTAAACTTAGGAAGTTAGAGCCATTTAAAAAAGATTTAGCCCAGTTTTTATTTTTAATTCAAGCTTTTCAAAATTGTTTTCAAACAATCACAAAGTATTTTGGTTTTAGAATATTTAATTTGACATATTTTCCTAAGGTAGCCGGATATCTTTTTAGATATACGGATTTCCTTAATTAAAGGAAAAAATACATTTCATCCATTGCATTTTCCATATTCATGCATTTTATATAATATGTGATTCTTGCTATGATAATTTCTATGATATTGTTATGATTTTGAATTATGTTATAGTGTTTATTATATGATTTGGAATATTTCATGATATCCTATGCTTTTTATTTAATTATTTTTTTGTCATATTATTTAGTATATACTATGTTCATGCATTATTATTTTCATTTTTATTTTCATGCATATTATATGATAGCATTATTTTATATTCCATGTCATTTAAATTATATGCCATATCATTCATATTTGTCATGTCATTTAAATCATTTCATTTCATTTAGTATATATTATGTCATCTAGAATATTTTATTTCATTTAGATTATATCATATGACTTAGGATAATATATTATATTACCTAGGTCCTCTCATTTCATTTAGGATATATTGTGTCATCTAGAATATTTTATTTCATTTAGAATATATCATATGACTTAGGATATTGCATCTCATATAGAATATACTATGTTTCCTAGGTCATTTCATTTTATTTATAATATGTCATATAATTTAGGATATTTCATGTCATTTAAAATATGCTAAGGCATTTACATTATATCATATCATTTAGGAAGCATTATATTATTTAGATTTTGCTATGTCATTTTATTTATGTCATGCATATACATATTCATATCTTTTAAAATGTTTTCAAAAGGATAATGATTTTTTTTCAATAAAATAAAGATATTCCCGAGTTAAAATAATTCATGAGTTCTCTACCGGGTTTGCTAGAGGGAATATCATCAATTATCATTAATAAAGGAATATCTTTCTTTCAAAAAACGAGAATGATTCGAAAAGTTTTTCCAAATTAATAAAAATTTCTATATTTTGCCACGTTTGTTGGGGAATATAGGAAAATTTTGAATTTATAAATTCAGGATTATTTTCAATTAAAAATGGAATTATTTTTCTTTAAATTGGGAATTAACTTGAAATACTAAATTTAAAACCAATTTTTACCGAGACTTGAGATAACACACGATTAATAAGGTACCGATTTATACGGGCGTTGTGGGGGTGCTAATCCTTCCCTACATGTAACCGACTCCCGAACCCGCTTCTTTGATTTCTCTGGTTTAAAACGCAGACTTGAAATTGGTTTTTAAAATGTTTTAATTAATTTTATATTTTATAAAACCGGTTTTAATAGGTGGCCGATCACACCTAGCTAAAAAAGATTGGTGGCGACTCCATGTCTTTTTTTTAAGGTCATTTTCAAAACCTTCATTTTTCTAGAGGAATTAAGTCGACTTTTCCTCGGTTTTTTTAATGTCACGCTTAACGAATAATAAAGTCTTGCGATGAGACTCGTTATTTTTTAGGTTGCGACAGCTTGGCGACTCCATTGGGGACTATTAAAGAGTCAGGCCTAGAATTGATCGTGTGTTATCAAAGTCTCGGTTTTTGTTGGTTTAATTGGTATTTAATTTTAATTCCCGCATATTTTTTAAATAAGGAGAATTTTGAAAATAATAAAATGTTTTTAAATATGTTCATACTCATGTGCATGCATTTTATCATTTTTCTCAAGTTATTTAAGGTTGTATATTATAATTGTTTGTTGGTTAATGCGTTACACTATTCTTGAATGTTTTAATTGCTAAGGCCTTTAGAATAAGGTTTGTAGAATAGGTAGTGAAAGGTTTGTTATTCCTCCATACACGCTACACGTGCATTTGCATATCATGAATCCTATACCCGGGTTCCGTCCTTTTAAGTGGGAGTAAAGTAACTACGCCTTCGTGATGATCCTCCGTATGGGTTAGTGAAATACTTTCAGAGTATAAAGTACCTAAAGCCTTCGTGATGATCCTCCGTACGGGCTTAGGAAAATATACTCTAACCTTCACCGGGGACAGTGAGGAGCAATTCGGAGCCTTAGAACCAATTCACCTTCATATAGTGAACCTAGGCGAAGCCATTCCAGATTTCCGTTAGAAATACCGAAAATAGGAACACATGGAGGGACATTTCTAAACCTTTTGTTACCTATTTTACACTCTGAATAATTTTTGTAGATCGGGCAACGATGTACGTACATCGCCCGTAATAAATTTGATACTCCGCCTCGAAGGCATGGTGATGCCTAAATAAACAGATATTGTTGGGGCAGATGTTTATTAGCTGTTTTTTTAAAAAAAAATCTTTTTTCAAGCATTTTTGCATATTGCACATTTCATGCATGTGTGAATAGAGCATGTACATTTTTGGTTGTATTATTGATCTCATTCTTTGCAATAAACAGTTGGTAATTTTATTTGATGGTTTCTATAAACCGGTAGTGTTGCATGAACATTTGGATATTGTACCATAGTAGGATCCACTACCCCGAATTTCTTTTGAAAATAATATGATTGGTTTTTCATAGAGAAAAAAACATGTTTCAAAAAAAAAAAAATCATAAATTTGGAGGTAAATCTTGCATAATGAGATTGTTGAATAATCAAGATTTAGGTCCCACAAATTTCGTGTAATCATTGATTTCTTTGTATATACCTTGGTGTTAATTCATTTATTCTTTATTTGTATCATTTTGACAGCATGTCACAGTCCTAACATGCATGGTTATTCATTGTAGAATACATTTGTGATATACTTGGTCATCCTTTGTGCCTACCTTTGTATTAATTCATTTATTCTTAGCATGTATCATTTTGACATCATAGCATGCATGGTCATTCATTGTAGAATACGTTTATGACATGCATAGTCATTATTTGTATATACTTATGCATCAATTTATTCATTTTTTTAATCCATCATATTGGCATTAGATTGCATCCATAGCATACATAGTCACCATAATTTCTCTGTATATGTTCATGCATTAATCATCAGTATATTCATGCACATAGGAATAGAGTATGTACATTCATAATTGTATTCTTAATCTCATGACATTTTCATTTGCATGAAAGGGGTTCGAGATATGAGGAATGAATCGGAGGAACGATTGGGTGCTTTGGAACGTAACCAAGAGGAATGTGGACATGAAATCCGGGAAGTGAAAGAACAACTTGCCAAACTGCTGAAATGGTTGAGGATATGGGTAAAAGTAAAAAGGAACTTTCTTAAGGCTCTGCATCACCTTCGGATCAACCAAAACCATTAGGTCCAGAACATACAATCCTTGCTGGATCCTGCACTTGTCAATGCCACAAAGGTTGCAATCCTGATGAAATTGTGGACAAAATCATGAAATTTATTAAACCTGAGAGCCCGATACCAAAGATAGAAACCTCGGATCCAGTACCATAACTGCAAACTGTTCGAGGTCCAAGCCAGTATCCCCACCCTACCATGGTCCAATCGTCTATTAGGATGACCACTACGGGATTCCTGAATCCCACTCCATCACCAACAACTGCCAGTTCATACTATTTCCCTCATCAATCACCTTATCCAGTACTTGGGATAGGAACCTCGAGCTATGTACAACCTCCAAAGGCCTCGTGTCCAAATCCATACCCTTACCATGTTGTTTCGCCACATCTCCATGTAAACACACTGGTTCGAACCTTAGTGCCACCACCAAGTGCCCCAACTCCTAGGCCATGTGTGACTAAGAAACGACCCCAGGATAAGACCCAAATGCCTTTTGATCCCATTCCAATCAGCTACCGAGAGCTTCTCCCTATACTGATCCAAAATCACATGGTTGCCTGTGTCCCATTGAAATCCCTGTTACCACCATATCCAAAGGGGTATAATCCAAATGCAAGATGTGATTATCACTGTGGAATTGTTGGCCATAGCATTGAAGACTGTATGGCCTTCAAAAAGAAATTGCAAACTCTCATAGATGCCAAGTGGTTGGATCCAACGACACTGATTGATAAAGGACTGGGAAAATGCCATTAGGATTGGGAGATTTACAACATTGAGGTGGAAAGACTTCGGTCTTATATGATGTAATAGGATTTCACTTTTTCAGTAGTCGGCTCTTATAGCCTTAGGATGCTAGGAAGAATAAAGTTATTGTAAAAGACAGTTTTAACTACTGCTCAAATTTTGTAAAACATGGTTTATACCATTGTGAACATTGATATGGGAATGAATTGGCTATGCTTCAAATTTATGAGATGTTGATGATTAAGTTCCTCTGATTCTTATTTCCTCCGTGATATCTTCCTCTTTTGCATTTTGCATCCGATCAATTATTTGTCAGGCTGCATTCATGCATTCATAATCAGCATGATTTTTCTGTATATATCCATGCATTAATTTGCTTATTCTTTACATGCATCATGTTGACTTTGGGTTGCATTCATAACAAACATAGTCAGCATGATTTCTTTGTATATGTTCATGCATTAATTTGCTTATTACATACATCATGTTAGCATCAGGTCGCATTCATGACACACATGGTTAGCATGATTTTCTTTGTATATACTCTGTATCAATCATTCATTGTTTGCATGTATCATAATTGACACCGTGTTGTATTCATAGGATATATGATCATTCATTGGGAAATATGCTAAAATGCACATGATCAGTCATTGCATATATCCATGTGTTGATTTGCTTATTCTTTGCTTGCAACATGTTGGCATTATGATTGCATTTATTACATATATGGTCAGCATGTTTCCATTGTACATGTCCATACATCATATTGTTTATGCTTCACATGCATCAAATTGCATTCATGGCTCATTCACCATGACATACATTTGGGGGAATAAAATAGAAGTTAGCTTGGCTTTAAAAGTCTTTGAAAGAATTTCTATTTCAAATTAGAGGTATAAGAAGTACTGAGTACCTTTTTAATACAGGCTAGTGCTATGGAGGATGAACAAGTTGCCCGAATGGAAAAAATGGAAAGGGAACAGAAAGAATTGCGAGAACAACTAGCAAAGTCTGAAGCAGAATCTAAGGATCAGATGACTAAATTGATGGAGCTGATGTCCGCCGTAATCAAGGGAAAAGGATACACTGAAAACTTTGTCGCCAAGAAAAGGTTAGAGGCACAAAAGGGTCAGAATGAGGTCGTAATGATTGATGCCCAAAACACAGTCAATGTCCTAAACTCAGATGATCCAGCTGAACAGGCAAAGTTGAAAAGGGTTGCAGTAAATGAGGTTGAGTTGGCAGATTCCCAAGGGAAATATCAGTTCCTAGATGAAAGGCTTCGAGTAGTAGAAAATACAGATGTATTTGGGAGTTTAGATGCGAAAGAACGATGTTTGGTCTTCGATTTAGTCATTCCTCCCAAGTTCAAGATCCCAGACTTTGTGAAATATGACGGGACGACTAATCCATCAGCCCATATCACTATGTTCTACCGGAAGATGACAAGTCATATAGATAATGATAAGCTTTTGATTCACTGCTTTCAGGATAGCCTCAGCGGATCCACAATTAGGTGGTATAGTCAGTTGTGCAAGGATCAGATTCGCTCTTGGAATGACCTGGCTAGGGTTTTTCTAAACCAGTACAAGTATATGACCGACATGGCGCCTGACCGTGTCACCTTGCAAAATATGAAGAAAAGAGCTACTGAGAGCTTCAAAGAATATGCGCAACGGTGGATGAGCCTGGCCGTCCAAGTACAACCGCCTTTAACTCAGAAGGAAACCACTGTCCTTTTTGTGAATACACTACAGGCCCCATACTACGATAGACATGTTGGCAACACCACGAAGAATTTTTCGGACACGGTAATTTCAGGGGAGATGATTTAGAATGCTATCAAGGATGGGAAAATTGAAGGAGAAAGAACATCCAATACCAAGGAAAAAGGGGCATCTGAAAAGAAAATGAAAGATACCCAAGTCGTGGAAGACTTTGCCCCACCTCCCCAATTCTCCTCGTATCAGCCATTTTACTCTACTCTGAACAATGTCTCCCAAGGTTTTTATCCCTACCAACCAATGACTGCAACTACACCAGAATTTACATCTGTCTATCAATCGAATACCCTTGGGAATAATCGAAGGGGGCATAAAAAGCGAAAAAGAAATCAGGTTGACCCGATTCCTGTGACATACAGTGAGCTATTACCTCAACTCATCCAGAATCACCTTGTAACACCCATGCAATTAGAGCCTTTGAAGCCCCCTTATCCGAGCTGGTACGATGCTAATGAGTGTTGTGATTATCATTCTGGCAATCAAGGTCACTCAACAGAGAACTGCCTCGCTTTGAAGTACAAGGTCAGAGATCTCATCAAGGCTGGTTCGATAAGTTTTGAAGAGGGGGAAGCCAAGTGTCATAAGAAACATTGTGCATGATCATATTAGGGTTTTGATGCATGTAGTTCTATACACTGTGATGATGAAAGTATTTGTCTCATGTTAACATCTACATGAATTAAATGAATTTTGAATTTTAAATGCTTTGTGTTTGTTGTGTTTTAACAATAACGTGAATTTGCAAAAACAAGCATTAAGGAAGTTTTAATAATGGATAGTCTCGAGAATATTATTGATCATTGTTAGAAATGACCCAACACCCTCCCCCTCTTTTTTGGGCTTCTCTATACCTAAACCTTGAATCAAGAACACTTGAAAGACCTAAATGCTTCAAGGAATATGAATGATTGAACTTCAAAAAAAAAAAAAAAAAAAAAGAGAGAAGCTTTGTCATTGCAGAATAAGCAAGGATGTAAATCCTAGTCTAGGCTATGAACAAAGGAACGAACTTTTTGAAATTTTTCGAATTCCTTGAAATTCAAACAAATGAGACATTCTTTCAAGAATCTAGATTTTGGTAATTTGATTTGTGTCAAGGTTGTGCCAAAACCGTTCATGTCATTTTCAACAAACCACAAAACACTAATTGCCCAAACATCACTTCATGATTGACACCCTTGGGCACAATGACTAAACCAGATTACCCCATATCCCAGAGAAAACCCATTTTAGGTCATATTTTCCTTGTCTCTTCAAAGAACTCAGATTTGAAGCTCAGCCTTTTCAAAATAGACCTAGACTTGCTATGTTCCTCGTTGATACAAATTCTAATGGTTAATCAAATTGGGGCATCATATGTGAAAATGATGGTTATATGGTGAAAAAAGGATAAGACTAACGCATGAACCAGTGGGGCATGCGATGAAAAATGAGAAAATGAAAAAATTTGTAATATCATACATATGAGAATTCAGATGATTCCAAAGCGCAAAATGAAATTCTGAATATCTATTTCCCCTGGGGATTGCTTTTCAATATGAATATTTGTTCTTGACATGAGAATTGGCCATCTTTCATATCCCTTTCGCATAAAAAAGAAATTATCCATAGTCACCCTTTTTGACCCAAAAGAATTCTTTCTTCTTTGAACCCTGATCAAGAATTACCCTCTACACTGGGGGGCAAATGCGAGGAAAGATCTTTTCAAATATCATTGAGAAATGAGTGACAGCTCAAGGACAGACACAAAGCAAATGGAGCCCCGAATAAATACGGGCTCACTCTGTCAAAGAAAAAGAAGAGGAAAAGATGGCGACATGAAAGCCAAAAAAAAAAAGTGTGTGTGAAAGACATGGCAAATTGAAAGCCAAAAGCAAAGAAAAAAAAAGCAAAGTCAAAAGGAAAGAAATGTCCAAGAAGGGACAAATGCTTCAAAGAGAATCCTCCTCAAGAAAGGATCCTTGATCTGATTACCCTCAAACACATATTTTGGGCCTATTTATCCTTTCTTTCTAAACCTTGAGCCATGGCCTACATTACGTGCTTTAAAAGTCCATTTTGATCAAGCATGAATATTTAATTTGAAAGGTTTTTTCTCCTCAGATTTTCTCCTATCTCATCGAATTATCATTTCACTAAGGAAGAATTTAGAATTCTCAAGTGTATGGTAGAACGAGAAAAATGAGAAAGAAAATTGGAGAGAAAAGGGACTCTAGGGCGAAAATCCAAAAACGGGCGATCTAGAGTAGAATGGGAATTTTCGATGCCATCAATGATAGTGCCGATACCACAAAAGAAAAGATCTTATTAAAGGAGTGGTCATCGAGGAATATCTAGGATTTCTTGAACCCCAAATTGTCAACTCTCATTCAAAGGATTGTCTTCAAAAAACTGAAACTTTTTCTCCAAGATTAAACTTTTCGATTTAAACATCCCGGCCAATCTTGACACTTGTCAAAATGCCTTGATATGGAAACTAAAAGAATGTTGAATTTGCTTGGTTCTCAATGAATTCATGATTTATAAAACCTGTTCCATTTGTGAGCCTAGTAGGGATATACATTTTTGTCATGAAGTTTTCCTGGAAAAGACAGAATCTTGTTATACCAAGCCTTGCCAATCCCAGTTAAAAAAACCAGATGGACACTTAGAGAAATTTCTAACAATGATCATCAGTCTTCAAAAGATTTGTACATCACACATTGTGGGGTTAATATTTTTTTGTTCAGAAGTTTTCAAAATAAGAAAACAAATAAAGAGATTTTTTGAAATACCCATTTTGATGTTGACATGAGACAAGGATGTTTTCTAACCCAAAGGTATAGAACTGCCAGGGTAGGTCCTGACTTCCAGATATGAGAAGAAGATATCGAACCCAGTGCAGATCTCTGTTGATGAAAGTTTGAAAATTGTTGGGGCAAAGAGAATAGCCAAAATGAATTGAAGATATACTCTGATTTGAAGAGGAAAAATGAATTTGAAAGGCTAAGCCAAAGTCTAGAAAAACAACCGGGGGAATTTGCATCACTCATGAGCACTCATCTCTTTATCGAGCTTTTGCATCTGCACAGTGTCGACAAGCATTTGCATCATTCATGGGTATTTGCATTGGCATTATTCCATAAGCATCTACATTTTACCTTTACATTTACATTCTTCATGGAATTCGCATTTGTGTCATCTCAAGCAATTGCATCATTTCTAGAATCATTGCATTTTCATTAATGTGTGGTAATTGTAGTTACACCATTCATAAACCAGTTACATGAACACAATTAGTAGGGGCATCTGCAGCATGAAACATAGGCATCAATCCAGGCCGTTTGCATTTGCACTAAGAAATATTTTACATTTGCACCATGAAGCATGAGCACCTTGTTAAAAGACATGTGCATATGCATCATTTCTCAAAGCTTCTGGTGGGGATATCCAGAATTTTACAGTTTTTAAAAGTGAACAAGTCTTCGATGGTGATAGCTGAAGCCTCTAGTGGAGATATCCAGGGTTTTATAATTTTGAAAAATGAGAAATCTTCTTCTGGAGGAGTTATCCATAATTTTACAATGAGCAAGTCTTTGGTGGTGATAGCCAAAGCTTCTGGTGGGGATATCCAGAATTTTACAGTTTTAAAAGTGAACAAGTCTTTGGTGGTGATAGCTGAAGCCTCTGGTAGAGATATCGAGGGTTTTATAATTTTGACACATGAGAAATCTTCTTCTGAAGGAGTTACCCAGAATTTTACAATGAGCAAGTCTTTGGTGGTGATAGCCAAAGCTTCTGGTGGGGATATCCAGAATTTTACAGTTTTAAAAGTGAACAAGTCTTTGGTGGTGAATAGTTGAAGCCTCTGGTAGAGATATCCAGGGTTTTATAATTTTGAAACATGAGAAATCTTCTTCTGAAGGAGTTACCCAGAATTTTACAATGAGCAAGTCTTTGGTGGTGATAGCCAAAGCTTCTGGTGGGGATATCCAGAATTTTACAGTTTTAAAAGTGAACAAGTCTTCGGTGGTGATAGCTGAAGCCTCTGGTGGAGATATCCAGGGTTTTATAATTTTGAAAAATGAGAAATCTTCTTTTGGAGGAGTTATCCAGAATTTTATTCAACATATGCATCTACATCAAGAAGCATTTGCATCAATCTAAGTTAGTTGAATCTGCATCAAGAAAGTTTGCATCAAATCAAGTCATTTATATTTGCATCAAAGACATTTGCACCAATCTAAGTCATTTGCATCTACATCAAGAAGCGTTTGCATCAACTAAAGACATTTGCATTTGCATCATGAAGCATTTGCATCATCTCTTAAAGCTGTCAGGTATAATCGAACTCGTTTTGCTTCTCAAACGAGTCGAGCCCCGAGATCATCGTCGAGGTACTTTTTTTTATTATTATGAACAAGTCTTCGGTGGTGATAGCTGAAGCCTCTGGTGGAGATATCCAGAGTTTTAAAATCCTTTGAAAAGGTAGAAAGTCTTCGGTGGTGATAGCTGAAGCTTCTGGAGGTGATACCCAGAATTTTT
Source organism: Fremontodendron californicum (assembly GCA_030761205.1). Classification (NCBI taxonomy): domain Eukaryota; kingdom Viridiplantae; phylum Streptophyta; class Magnoliopsida; order Malvales; family Malvaceae; genus Fremontodendron; species Fremontodendron californicum. The sequence goes on from JAULJL010000026.1 coordinate 4,336,095, forward strand.
TACAGTTTTAAAAATGAGCAAGACTTTGGTGGTGATAGCCGAAGCTTCTTGAGGAGATACCCAGAATTTTAAACACAGCTGAGAACAAGACAGGTTAAGGCCCCGAGACCATCGTCGAGGTCATTTCCTTTTTTGCAAATCGAATTTGTTTTCTTAAGACGAGTCGAGCCCCGAGATCATCGTCGAGGTACTTTTTCTTATTATTATGAACAAGTCTTCAGTGGTGATAGCTGAAGCCTCTGGTGGAGATATCCAGAGTTTTAAAATCCTTTGAAAAGGTAAAAATTCTTCGATGGTGATAGCTGAAGCTTCTGGAGGTGATACCCAGAATTTTTACATTTTAAAAAATGAGCAAGACTTTGGTGGTGATAGCCGAAGCTTCTGGAGGAGATATCCAGAATTTTAAACACAGCTGAGAACAAGACAAGTTAAGGCCCCGAGACCATCATCTAGGTCGTTTCCTTTCTTGCAAATCGAATTCGTTTCCTTAAGACGGGTCGAGCCTTGTTTAGTCAGGGAATTCAATTTAAGGACAAAATCTTCAATTTACTGTATGGTAAAAAAAAAATTGAAAAAAAGAAAAAAGGAAAAATGAAAAAAAAGAAAAAATAGAAAATGAAAAAAAGAAAAAAAAGAAAAATGATAGAAGAATGAAAAAGAAACCCCTTTCCCTTTCCTTCACATGTGATGTCACTGACCGTACAAAATTAGTGTCGGTTTATCTTTGCCTGATTCCTGATTCTCAGCAATAGCCAAAGAGGGGCAGCTGTAGACATCTAATTTTGTCCGGACCACTAAACAGGTATGTTTCCTTCCTATATTGATGTTTCTGAGTGTAAAACGACTGTTTTCATCCTGCATGTGGTACTCCTAGACTTAGTTTAAGAGGGCGAGCACAAAAAGTCAAACTTGAAAAAAAAGTCAACCCCAAAAAAGTCAACCCCAAAAAGTCAACTACTGAAAAAGTCAACCCACTTTCAAAATCAAGATTTTAAGTTCAATTGAAAAATGGCGAAAGAATTTTGATAATCCAAGGTCTACATTGAAAGATATGGAGTTCGGAAGTTAGGATTTGGAGATTGAGTAGAAAGAAAACCCTAATCCGAGAAATTTGGGGAAAAGTGCTTAAACGATCAAATTGGTCAAAATTGAAGGTTCCAAATGAAAGATAAGCACTGACTACGGGTAATGAAGAAGTCACTTGCAAGAAAAACCGAAAGAAAAATCAATCCGGGAGAAAACCGAGAATTAGGGTTTTTAGTGGATTTCAGTGAAATCGGGAAGAATCACAGAAATGGCCCGACTTGGTAAGACCAAAGCCCCAATGGATGAAGAATGATTAAAAAGGATAGCCCAAGGCTCAGATTGAAGAAAATCTGAAAATCGGACTTGTTTTGAGCAAAACCAGGTTTCGGAGGCAAAAGGGCAAAATTGGAAAATTTGGGAAAAATAGCAAATTGACTCCGAAAATTCTGAAAATTTGTCAATCTCATTTTTAAATCATTTAAAAGAGATTGGTAAAATAAAATCTTGATTCGGAGTTCGTTTGCAAAATTGCCAAATCCTTGGCCTCCTATGTAGTAATTCAAAAAGGAAAATCCCGGAAAAATAGCAAATGAGCTCCAAATCTTTTGAAATTTTGCAAATATCATTTCTAAATTATTTGGAAGAAATTGGAGAAATAAAATCTTGATTCGGAGTTCGTTTGCAAAATGGCCAAATCCGGGGCCTCCTATGCAATAATTCAAAAAGATAAATCCCGGAAAAATAGCAAATGGACTGCAAAAATTCTGAAATTTTGCAAATCTCATTTTTAAATTATTTGGAAGATATTGGCGAAAGAAAATCTTGATTCGGAGTTCGTTTGCAAAATGGCCAAATCTGGGGCCTCCTATGTAGTAATTCAAGCCGATAAATCCTGAAAAAATACCAAATGAGCTCCAAAAATTATGAAAACTTCCAGATCACATTTTTAAATTATTTGGAAGAGATTGGTAAAGAAAAATCTTGATTTGGAGCTCGTTTAAAAAATGGTAGAATGTAGGGGCATAAAAGGGCATTTTTGGAAGAAAAAATCCAAATAAATAGCTAACGAACTCGGATAATTTTGAAAACTTCCAGAACTCAATATTTTATTATTTTGGAAGTATTAAAAAAAGAAAAATTGAATTTGGAGTCCGTTTGATATTTATTTGCATTCGGGGGGCAAAACGGTTATTTCACCCAAGCAACCGAAAAGGGCTTCTTTGGGCCTTTCAAAAAATCAGAGTTGGGCTGGAAAAGAGAAGTGTTGGCCTGCCCAAGCCCAAAGGAAGGAGGAAGCTTCTGATTTTTCAATCAAATGGCTAAAAATCAAGAGTTAGTTAGAGATTCTCTTTGATCAAGCCATGGTGATTAAGCCACATAGGCCAAGAAAGATGTCAACATTATTCTTGAGCAGCTGTAATTTGAGAGAGCTGAGATGCTAATCTAAAGGTGGTAATTTCATGATTTTTCACCTTGAATTATTAACCATTTAATGGGAAATTGGTTACAAAAAAATGACAACACCTTGAGCCATTATTAGGGGGTTTCGGCCAACAGGTATTGGGGGGTCAGAATATCATTTTTTCATCTTCATTTTGCTGAGTTCTTAGAGTTTTTACTTAGTTTTTCTCTTCTTGGTTGAGAGCAAAAAATAAAAGTTTAGAAAAAAAAAAGGAAAGTTTGAAGAGATAAAGCTTGAAAAATAGCTTCTTGAGGTTGCTCTTGAGCACCAACTCTTGCACTTTCTTGATTTTCTATTCTTGTTTTTGCTATTTTGATTTCTATTTGGTGAGTTTCCATTTTAAATAAATTTTCTTTATTGTTCTTTTCAAGTTCTTCCTTCATCTCCTTCTTAAGTATATTTTTTTACATTTTATTTTTACAATAAACTCACCATGGCCAAATGGCCTACATAATTTAGTTAAGTTGCTGTTTTGATTTATTTTACCATATTGTTTATGTTATTTTCTTTGATTTTGATGTTTTAAATGTTATGTTACTTCATATTCTTGAGTTATATTTTAATTTGGTTGCTTTGTTTGTTGCCATTTATGTTTTAAATATCATGTTTTTGCATTTTTAATTTTCTGTTTTCATGTTGTTTAAATTTGAGCATGTTTTAGATTTAGTATATCAAGTGTTTGTGAAAATGCTTGTGTGGTCTTTGCATGATTTGAGTTTTATATCTTAGTTGAGCATGTTTTAGATTTAGTATATTAAGTGTTTGTGAAAATGCTTGTGTGGTTTTTGCAAGATTTAAGTGTTATATTTTAGTTGAGCATGTTGGTATACCAAGTGTTTGTGAAAATGCCATGCTTGTTGGAGCTTGAGGCCATTTGGCTACTCCATGTGTTTTGCATTGTGTGTTGCATTTTTTGCCATGTTAGTTGGTAGGTTTTTTCATTTACATGTCATTTGATTTAGTTTTGCATGCTAGTATACCAAGTGTTTGTGAAAATGCCATGTTTGCTAGTTACATTATGCTATTCGGCCCTCTTGGAATTTTTGCATTTTTTGTGCATTCTTGCCATGTTAGTTGATAGGTTAGCATTTGCATGATATTTGATTGAGTTTTTGGATTAAGCATGCTTTGTGTTTGTGAAAATGCCATGCATATTTTAGTTATTAAGCTAGGTTTTATTTGCTATGCATGTTCATACATTTTAGGTCTAGGTTGCATTAAATGCCATGCAAGTTCATTTAGGTCTAGGTCACTTTATGAATGCCATGCATTTTTTCATGACATTTAGGTTTAAATCCATGCATTTCATGCATTATTTTTGTTGTATTGTTTCATGCATTTCATGTTCTTACCACTTGAATAATGACTTGAGCCATTTAATGGTTCAAAGTCATGCTCTCTTGAGCACACTTGTGGAGAATTAAGTTTGTCAAATTGATTATTCTACCTTTGTGATTTTTTTTACTTAGCCAATTTTTATCTAACTTTCAAAAAGTCCTAGCTACTGTTTGTAATCCATTTTATGAGTTGCAAATATTTTTACTTTGATTTTTAAATGATTTTATCAAAGGCAAAAATGTGTTTTGGCAAAGCAATTTTTTTTCACCCAAAACTCGTACATCTCTGATTTTTCTGGGAATTCATCTTTGATCAGAAAATTAAGCCGATTTTTTCACGTGTATTTTTACATGTCCTGAATCTCCAGTATTCTTTTCAGAATTTTTTGAATTTTTAAAAATAGGGTAAAAATTCGTGGATTAAACTGGACAGTGGAGTCAGAATTGAATTTAAAGAAAAATCATTTTTCTGTTTTGGTTAAGTTACATAGAGTGGGCTGATTATGAGGGTTAGCTACTGACTTAGAGTAGTTTCTAAGCCTTTTTAAACTCTAAAAATGGTTTTTCAAGTCTCGGCTTAAGGGTAGTTAAGTCCGGATTTTTAAACTTAGGAAGTTAGAGCCATTTAAAAAAGATTTAGCCCAGTTTTTATTTTTAATGCAAGCTTTTCAAAATTGTTTTCAAACAATCACAAAGTATTTTGGTTTTAGAATATTTAATTTGACATATTTTCCTAAGGTAGCCGGATATCTTTTTAGATATACGGATTTCCTTAATTAAAGGAAAAAATACATTTCATGCATTGCATTTTCCATATTCATGCATTTTATATAATATGTGATTCTTGCTATGATAATTTCTATGATATTGTTATGATTTTGAATTATGTTATATTGTTTATTATATGATTTGGAATATTTCATGATATCCTATGCTTTTTATTTAATTATTTTTTTGTCATATTATTTAGTATATACTATGTTCATGCATTATTATTTTCATTTTTATTTTCATGCATATTATATGATAGCATTATTTCATATTCCATGTCATTTAAATTATATGCCATATCATTCATATTTGTCATGTCATTTAAATCATTTCATTTCATTTAGTATATATTATGTCATCTAGAATATTTTATTTCATTTAGATTATATCATATGACTTAGGATATTGCATTTCATGTAGAATATATTATATTACCTAGGTCATCTCATTTCATTTAGGATATATTGTGTCATCTAGAATATTTTATTTCATTTAGAATATATCATATGACTTAGGATATTACATCTCATATAGAATATACTATGTTACCTAGTTCATTTCATTTTATTTATAATATGTCATTTAATTTAGGATATTTCATTTCATTTAAAATATGCTAAGGCATTTACATTATATCATATCATTTTGAAAGCATTATATTATTTAGATTTTGCTATGTCATTTTATTTATGTCATGCATATACATATTCATATCTTTTAAAATGTTTTCAAAAGGATAATGATTTTTTTTCAATAAAATAAAGATATTCCCGAGTTAAAATAATTCATGAGTTCTCTATCGGGTTTGCTGGAGGGAATATCATCAATTATCATTAATAAAGGAATATCTTTCTTTCAAAAAACGAGAATGATTCGAAAAGTTTTTCTAAATTATTAAAAATTTCTATATTTTGCCATGTTTGTTGGGGAATATAGGAAAATTTTGAATTTATAAATTCTGGATCATTTTCAATTAAAAATGGAATTATTTTTCTTTAAATTGGGAATTAACTTGAAATACTAAATTTAAAACCAATTTTTACCGAGACTTGAGATAACACACGATTAATAAGGTACCGATTTATACGGGCGTTGTGGGGGTGCTAATCCTTCCCCACACGTAACCGACTCCCGAACCCGCTTCTTTGATTTCTTTGGTTTAAAACGCAGACTTGAAATTGGTTTTTAAAATGTTTTAATTAATTTTTAAAATATTTTATAAAATCGGTTTTAATAGGTGGCCGATCACACCTAGCTAAAAAAGATTGATGGCGACTCCATGTCTTTTTTTTAAGGTCATTTTCAAAACCTTCATTTTTCTAGAGGAATTAAGTCAACTTTTCCTCGGCTTTTTTAATGTCACGCTTAACGAATAATAAAGTCTTGCGATGAGACTCATTATTTTTTAGGTTGCGACAGGGTCAGCAGTGGTCAACCCGGGTTTCAAAACTAGGAAAATAGAGCCATTTTAAAGAGGGGTTCGGTCATATGATCTTGACAAGTGGCCTAGATATTTTGTAGAGACAATGAGACAAGAATAATCTAGGTGGCATTGTTGGCCTACGAGAGACTAGGAAACCCTATTTTTAAGGAAAGCATCATGCAAATAGGGGACAAGCACCATATTTTTAAGGAAAACACTATGCTAGGGGGAACATCTTTTAGCCATGTGGCAAAGGATGTTGGAGGAGCATGAGAAGCATGACAAGGGTAAAACAAAATAAACACACACACACTCTCTAATATTAAAGAGGCAGCTGGCCAAGGTAGAGGGGAGGAAGGGGATTCATTTTTTTCTCTTAAGGCATTTCACACTTGAGAGAAAAGGAAGGAGAAAAGAAAAGAGATGAGAAGAGAAGAATTTTGTAATCTTGATTTGGAAAGCAATAGCTAGGTAGCTATCGCCTCCTTTCTTCATTAATGTTTTTCTTTGATGTTGTTATTCCTTTCCTTCTCTTTTTGTTCATGTGATTTGTTAACTTTTTTATGAATAAAAACGTTTTCAAAAATAAATTTTAAAGGTTTTCTATCATTTATTCCTCATTTTTTATCAAATAACCAAGTTGACAACATTTTTGGCATGTTTTGTTGCATTAGCTGAATCCTCTAGGTGTTTTCATAATTGTTCTTGCTTGATATTTCTTGCTTGTTGGTTGTGTTCATTTTTTTCACTCATGACTTATCTATTGTCATATGATTATGGCCTGTAAAACCATGCATTTCATGACATTTCAACTAGGATTTTGGCAAAGATCAACCAATGATCTCAAGCCAAAAATCCCTTGCCTCTACTAGTTGAGAGAGTGATAGTTTAGATTGGGTATTATGACTTTGGGATTTTTTTCCACTACTCATCCATGGTCAAAATAGAATGATTTTTTTACTGTATGCAGTAGTCACTTAGAGGATGCCATGATATCTTTTTCATGATTTTTAGTTTTTTTTTTGTTATCATGGTTGAAAAAATGGTTTTTAACAAAGCAGTTTTAACTCACTGTCTTGACTTTGGTAAAAATTCGGTCATGGTACCCTTGCTCTAAAAATTAAGCTGATTTTTTTCCATGGAGATCAACATGTTCTAGGTCTACCCTAATTTTTACAGATTTTTTCTGAAATTTTTTAGATGGGCAAAAAAATAGTTTTTCAAAATTGCCTCCGAGAGCTAGATTTGTTTTTTAAAGAACTAATAATTTTATGTTTTTGATAGGATACAAAGAGGGGGCTCCATTTGGGACATTGGTTACTATCTTAGGTTTTTCATGTCATTTCAATCATAAAATTTGATTTTATAAAAGTCGGGTCAATAGCGGTCAAACCGGGTTTCAAAATTAGGAAAATGGATCCGTTTTAAAGAGGGGGTTCGACCATGAGGCCTTTTTCATCCCAGAAATTCTGATTTTTTTAAATTCGAGCCCAAAGTCTTTTAATTTTGAAAATCCGATTTAAGTCTCTTCCAAAGGTAGTGGGATACCTTTTTAGGTATACGGATGTCCTTACTTCAAGGAAGAAATACATCTTCATGCATTGTATATTTAAAAATGTTTTTACTTAATTCGGCATAAAAATGTATTTGTCGGTTTCCTAAACATTTAGTGAGAATTAGTTCCCAATATTTGCCGAGTTTGCGGGGAGGTTAGGAAATTATTCAACGCACGTGTTTATGGAATCAAAACGTATGGTTTTCGTTTTACTTAGAACCATGTAAATGTCATATGAAAGAATTATTTGCCAAGCTTTGCCGGGTTTGCCGAGGAGCACGGTAATATTTCCCGACATATGCTATTTATATGATTCCTCACATTAATAATTCATTTCAAATAATGATGTGTGCATGTGATCATGATGTGATTATGAATATTGTATGATGATGCCATTTTGTCGATTTTGCCATGTCATTCATATGTTGTGTCATTCATGTGCCATGTCATTCATTATGCCATTCCATTCATGCGCCATGTCATTTATTCACATGCCATGTCATTCATTCATATGCCAAGTCATTCATTCACATGCCATGTCATTCATTATGCCATGACATTCATATGCCATGTCATTCATTCACATGCCATGTCATTCATTATGCCATGTCATTCACATGCCATGTCATTCATTATGCCATGACATTCATGTGCCATGTCATCCTTTCACATGCCATGTCACCTAGATTATGCCATGTCATTCATCCATCGGCCATGTCATTCATTCACATATCATGTCATTTCATGTGCCATATCATTTAAATTATGCCATGTCATTCATTTCCTTATGCTATGTCATTTAAACATGATTTATAGAACCATTGCATTTTACATCCTTCATGGAATTCGCATTTGCGTCATCTCAAGCAATTGCATTTGCGTCATATCATTTAAATTATGCTATGTCATTCACATGCCACATTTACATCCTTCATGGAATTCGCATTTGCGTCATCTCAAACAATTGCATCATTTATAGAACCATTGCATTTTCATTATTGTGTGGTAACTATAGTTACACTATTCATAGACCACTTACGGGAACATGATTAGTCGAGGCATCTGCATCATTCCATGAAGTAGTTGCATCAATCTAAGAGCATTTGCAACTGCATCAAGAAGCATTTGCATCAATCAAAGATATCTGCATCATGAAGCATTTGCATCAATCCAAGCCATTTACATTTTGAAGCATGAGCACCTTGTTAAAGACATGTGCATCTGCATCTCTTCTCAAAGATTTTGGGTATAATTTTCAACATGATTTTTTAAAATGAGCAAGTCTTCAGTGGTGATAGTCGAAACCTCTGTGGAGATATCCAGAGTTTTAAAATTGTTTGAAAAGGGAAAGTCTTTGGTAGTGATAGCCGAAGCCTCTGTGGAGATATCCAGAGTTTTAAAAAATTTTGAAAAGGGAACAAGTCTTTGGTAGTGATAGCCGAAGCCTCTGTGGAGATATCAGAGTTCTAAATTTTCTTAAAAGTGAACAAGTCTTCGGTGGTAATAGCTAAAGCCTCTGGTGAAAATATCCAAGGTTTTATAATTTTGAAAAATGAGAAATCTTCTTCTGGAGGAGTTACCCAGAGTTTTATAATGAGCAAGTCTTTGGTGGTGATAGCCGAAGCTTCTGGAGGAGATACCCAGAACTTTATTCAAACATCTGCATCAAGAAGCATTTGCATCTGTCTAAGTCGTTTGAATCTGCATCGAGAAGCATTTGCATCAGTTCAAGTCATTTACATTTGCATCAAAGACATTTGCATCAACCTAAGTCATTTGCATCAACTAAAGACATTTGCATTTGCATCATGAAGCATTTGCATCCTCTCTCAAAGCTTTCAGGTATAATTGAACTCGTTCTGCTTCTCAAATGAGTCAAGTCTCGAGACCACTGACAAGATATTTTGTTTTAAATTCGAACTCATTATGCTTCTCAAATGAGTCGAGCCCCGAGACCACTGTCGAGGTACTTTCTTTTATTTTGAACTTGCTGAACCCAAAATTTTACATTTTTAAAATGAACATGTCTTTGGTAGTGATAGCTGACGCTTCTGGAGGAAATACCCAGAATTTTAACACATTTTTAAAAATGAACAAGTATTCGGTAGTGATAGCTTAAGCTTCTGGAGGTGATACCCAGAATTTTTACAAATTTTAAAAAATGAACAAGTCTTCGGTAGTGATAGCTGAAGCTTCTGGAGGTGATATCCAGAATTTTACAAATTTTAAACAGTGAGCAAGTCTTCGGTGGTGATAGCTGAAGTTTCTGGAGGAGATACCCAGAATTTTACAAATTTTAAACAGTGAGAAAGTCTTCGGTGGTGATAGCTGAAGCTTCTAGAGGAGATACCCAGAATTTTACAAATTTTAAACAGTGAGAAAGTCTTCGGTGGTGATAGCCAAAGTTTCTGGAGGAGATATCCAGAATTTTACAAATTTTAAACAGTGAGAAAGTCGGTGGTGATAGCCGAAGCTTCTGGAGGAGATACCCAGAATTTTGAACACAGCTGAGAACAAGATAGGTTAAGACCCCGAGACCATCGTCGAGGTCATTTCTTCTCTTGCAAATCGAACCCGTTTCCTTAAGACGACCCGAGCCTTGATCAGTCAGGGAACTCAATTTAAGGACAAAATCTTCAATTTACAACTTTTTCAAAAAAAAATATATATAAAATATAAAATGAAAAAAATGAAAACCCCCTTTCCCTTCTCTTCACATGTGATTTCACTAACCGGACAAAATCAGTGTTTGTTTATCTTTGCCTGATTCCTGATTCTCAGTAATAGTCAAAGAGGGGCAACTATAGACAATTAATTTTGTCCGGACCACTAAAATAGGTACGTTTTCTTCCTAAATTGATGTTTCAAAATGTAAAAAGATTTTTTTCATCCTACAGGTGGTACTCCGAGACTTAGTCTAAGAAGGCAAGCATAAAAAGTCAAACTTGAAAAAGTCAACCCCAAAAATTCAATTACTGAAAAAGTCAACCCACTTTCAAAATCAATATTTGAAGTTCAATTGAAAAATGGCGAAAGAATTTTGATAATCCGAGGTCTACATCGAAAGATATGGAGTTCGAAAGTTGGGTTACGGAGATTCAGTAGAAAAGAAACCCTAGTTCGGGAAATTTAGGGAAAAGTGCTTAAACGATCAAATTGGTCAAAATTGAAGGTTCCAAATGAAATATAAGCACTGACTACGGGTAATGGAGAAGCTACTTGAAAAAAAATTGAAAGAAAAGTCAATTCGAAAGAAAATCGAGAATTAGGGTTTTTGGTGGATTTCGATGAAATTTGGAAGAATTACATAAATGGCCCGATTCGGTAAGACTAAAGCCCCTAATTGATGAGGAGTGATTAAACAATGATAGCCAAGGCTCAGTTTGAAAAAAAATCTAAAAATCGAACTTGTTTTGAGCAAAACCAGGTTTAGGAGGCAAAAGGGCAAAATTGGAAAATTTGGGAAAAATAGCAAATGAACTTCAAAAATTCTGAAATTTTGCAGATCTCATTCTTAAATCATTTCGAAGAGATTGGCGAAAGAAAATACGGATTCGGAGCTCGTTTGCAAAATGGCCAAATCCCAGGTCCCCTATGTAGAAATTCAAAAGGAAAAATCTCAGAAAAATACCAAATGAGCTCCAAAAATTCTGAAAATTTGCAGATGTCTTTCTTAAATTATTTCCAAGATATTGGCGAAGAAAAATCTTGATTCGGAGTTCGTTTGCAAAATGGCCAAATCTCGGGCCCACTATGTAGTAATTCAAGCAGATAAATCCCCAAATAATAGCAAATGAGCTCCAAAAATTATGAAAACTTCTAGATCACACTTTTAAATTATTTGGAAGATATTGGTGAAGAAAAATCTGGATTCGGGGCTCGTTTAAAAAATGGTAAAAGTTCGGGTGCATAAAGGGGCAATTTTGGAAGAAAAATCTGAAAAAATAGCAAATGGACTCCAAAAATTATGAAAACTTCCAGAATTCAATTTTTTATTATTTAGGAAGTATAAAAAAAATTTGAATTTGGAGTCCGTTTGCTATTTAATTTGGTTTGGGGGTCAAAAATGTCATTTCATCGAAGAAACCGAAGAAAACCTTTAAAAAATTGGAGATTGGGCTGGATTTTAAAAGGGCAATCAGCCAAACCCATAATGGAGAGTGATTTTGCTGATATTTTAGATCAAAGGGCCAAGAGTGAAGAGGAAGGTAATTATTTTTCTTGATCAAGCCTTTGAAATTGTAACACATGGACCAATAAATGGAGAAGGATGATGTCATATTTATGGCATCCTATTTATGACATCTTCATGACATCATATTTAGGAGCTGATTATTCCAATCTAATGGTGGGATTATACATAGAAAGCATCTTGAATTAAAGGCCATTGGATCAAAATTGGTTAGGAAAAAACTACAACATTCTAGAGAATTTTATACACCATTTGGCCAAGGCATTTGGGAAGGGGGAATTCAGATTTTTGCTGGAGCTTAGAAGGCTAAAAAGAGGCAGTAGCTAAGGAAAAAAAGAGAGAGAAAAGAATGGAAAAAGAGAGGAGAAAAAAGAGAAGGAAAAGGAAAGGTTTTAGCTTGCTACTTCTTGATTTGGAAAGCTAGAGCAAGGTAGCTATGTTCTTTCATGGTTTTCTCATACTTTGTTGACATGATTTTGATATTTTGATTGTCATTTTATTCTTTTTTATGAAATAAACTTGTTTTTTAAAATAAGTTCTAAGGAGCTTCTACTTTGTTTTTTAAAAGAAAACAAGAAAACAAGTTTTTCTCTATTTTTCATCATGGTTGAATGAATCACTTTTGTTAAATGATTTTGTTTTTGATCTTATTTATGTGATTTGTTGTGGTAGGTTAGCTTACTTGTGGTAGATTAGCTTGATTGTGGTAGGTTAGCTTGATTGTGGTAGTTTAGCTATAGACCATGCCATGTGTTTGTAAAAATGTCTAGCTATATTCATGCATTTGCATTATGATTGCTTAGTTTAGCATGTTTCCTTTTTAGTCTTGTATTTAGTATGCCATGTGTTTTTGTTATTGCCATGCATTTTTTAGGTCTAGGTCTCATTTGCATTGCCATGCATTTCATGCATTTTAGACCTAAGTTGCATTAAGTGCCATGCAAGTTCATTTTAGGTCTAGGCCATATTCTCTATGCCATGCATTTTTCATGTCATTTAGGTTTTAAATCATGCATTCAATTTGCTGTATGATCATGCATTTCATGTCATGCCACATGATTTATGACTTAGGCCAATCAATGGTTCAAAGTCATGCTCACTTGAGCATACTTGTGGAAAATTAAAGAGTTGTCAAATTGATTATTCTATCTTTGTGATTTTTTTTTTACTTAGCCAATTTTTGTCTAACTTTTTAAAAATGCTAGCTACTGTTTGTGGGTCTTTAGGAGAGTCTCCAACATTTTTACTTTAAATTTTAACTGATTTTATCAAAGGCAAAAAAATGTGTTTTGGCAAAACAGATTTTAACCTAGTACTTGGACTTTCTCAATTTTTCTGAGAAGTCATCTTTAATAAAAAAAAATTAAGCCAATTTTTTCTAGTGTATTTTAACATGTTCTGAGTCTCCATTTTTTCTTTTAGATTTTTTTGAATTTTGAAAAATAGGTTAAAAAATTGTATTTTAAAATCGGACAGTAGAGGCAGATTTGAATTCAAAAAAAAAATAATTGTTAAATTTGGCTAAGGCATTTAGAGGGGATTGGTTAGAAACTTTAGCTACTATCTTAGGGTAATTTCTAAGCCTTTTTAAACTTTAAAAATGATTTTATAAACCTCGGATTAAGGGTGGTCAAGTCCGAGATTTTAAACTTAGGAAATTAGAGCCATTTTTAAAGGGTTTGGCTAGGGGTTTAATCTTCATTCAAGTTTCTTTCAAAATTGTTTTCAAACAATTCACAAAGTCTTTTGATTTTAGAAAATTTAATTTGATATATTTTCCTAAGGTAGCCGGATATCTTTTTAGATATACGGATTTCCTTAATTAAAGGAAAAAATACACTTTCATGCATTACATTTTCCATATTCATGCATTTTATATAATATGTGATTTATGATAATTTCTATGATGTTGTTATTACTTTTTATTTATATTTTTGATGTTATGTTGTTCATTATATGGTTTTGAATATTTCATGATATCCTATGTTTTTATTTAGTTATTTATTTTTGTCACATTATTTAGCAGATACTATGTTCATGCATTATTATTTTTATTTTCATGTATATTATATGATAGCATTATTTTATGTTTCATGTCATTTCATGTCATTTAGATTATATGCCATATCATTTATATTTGCCATGTCATTTATATCATTTTATTCCATTTAGAATATATCATGTTACCTAGGTCATTTCATTTCATATAGAACATATGATATCACTTAGGATATTTCATTTCATATAGAATATATCAGGTTACCTAGGTTATTTCATTTCATTTAGAATATATAATGTGACTTAAGATATTTCATTTCATTTAGAATATGCTATGACATTTAAATTATATCATACCATTTAGGTTGTATTATATTATCTAGACTTTGCTATGTCATTTTATTTATGTCACACATATTCATATTCATATTTTTTATAAATGTTTTGAAAAGGCTAATGATTTTCAATAAAATAAAGATATTTCCGGGTTAAAATAATTCATGAGTTCTCTGCCAGGTTTGCTGGGGAGGATATCATCAATTATCATTAATAACGGAATATTTTCTTTAAAACGAGAATGGTTCGAAATTTTTTCCAAAATAATAAAAATTTCTATATTTTGCCACGCTTGTTGGGAATATAGAAAATTTTTGAATTAATAAATTCCTGATCATTTTCAATAAAAAAAAATAGAATTATTTTTCTTTAAATTGGGAACTAACTTGAAATACTAAATTAAAAATCGAATTTTTACCGAGACTTGAGATAACACACGATTAATAAGGTACCGTTTTATACGGGCGTTGTGGGGGTGCTAATCCTTCCCCACACGTAACCGAGTCCCGAACCCGCTTCTTTGATTTCTTTGGTTTAAAACGCAGACTTGAAATTGGTTTTAAAAAAATATTTTAATTAATTTTAAAATGTTTTATAAAATCGATTTTAATAGATAATTGATCACACATAGCTAAGAAAGATTGGTAGCGACTCCATGTCTTTTTCAATGTTATTTTCAAAACCTTCGCTTTTCTAGAGGAATTAAATCGACTTTTCCTCGGTTTTTTTTAATGTCACGCTTAACGAATAATAAAGTCTTGCGATAAGACTTGTTATTTTTTAGGTTATGACAACCTTATTACCGATGAAAATTTTCGTTGGTAATGCCACAAATTCCCTTAGCAAAAGTATCATCTACGAAAATTACTGACGACAATTTCTATCGGCATAATCAATGTCGGTAATACTATTCTGTTGGTAGTATATAAATTCGTCGGTAATTCTTGAGATATTACGACGTAATTTTTCGTAAGCAATAACTAATGTTTCGTCAATAATATTATTTTCTGAATTAATAAATTTTAAAAATTTTGTTTGTCAGTAACTTCTGCCAATAATTCATCAGAGATATTGTGTTGGTAAAAATTATTGTTTAGTCGATAATATTATTTTTTAAATTAATAAATTTTAAAAATTTGTTTGTTGGTAACTGCCGTCAATAATTCATCAATGATTCATCGATAATTGTCTGTTAAAATTCTGTCAGTATCTTGCCTGTAATTTATATAATATTGTCGAAGGATTTTTTTCGATATTCTGTTGATAATTTTTGGGTTTGTCTTGATGTTTTTATTTTCGTTGATAAAGTCATAAATTTTGTAGGTAATGTGTTGACTCCATCGGCAATAACATATATTTTGTTTTCAAAAAATATATATTCCATCAATAATACCTTTTCTAGTCGGTAATTATAAAATATAGTTTATTTTAAATTACACCTTGGCTATTTTTGTTTATCAAATTTATTGATGATTTCTAAATATATATATATATATTTTATAAAGAAAGATACCGATTCAAATCTAACAATAAATGTATGCAATTAATCTACAAACCTACATAATTAAAATGTATACTACGCGAAAGGAAATATCTTTAATGAAAGAAAAATCTAAGCATTCAAATTTACAATCCTAAAGAATATACATCATCAAGGTTAGCAATTCACTTAAAACACAAAGTACAAAGTAATAGCATTCGCTTAAACAAGGTCATATCCAAATCCATGATTATGAAATCAAAGTGCCAAAATAAAGTAATTCAATGCAATAACATTACCGAAAGTCATTTTATGGAGATCTCACCCAACCTGCGAGGTATTATCTGCTTTGACTCGAAAGTTTAACGGTTTTGTTCTACAAAAAATGCCTCACAAGTATAATTTAAATCTCTAAATATATATTATAACAGATTCTCAAAGTTTTTCGATGTGAGATTACGGTGTTACACTTGTCTTAGTCTTACATCATCTCTTGGTCTAGACTCTACATTGCCATCACCAGGTCTAGAAGTTCCCTTTGATTGTGGTGCAGAATTTGATCTAAATCCCAACATCTAAAACATCTGATTCATGAAACTCCTAAGCTCGGACCTCAAATCGTTCATTTGTTGCATGAGGCTGAGGATTTACAAATGAAGAACCACAAGCTAAGTGAGACGTTGCAGCAGTGCATGATGCATCAAGTACTCTGAAGCACCCAAAAGAGTGTATCTTATTTAACCTTGCACTTAAAAAAATCAATTATAGAGTATAGTGATTAGCAAGGGTCGAGTCCTCAGGGATTGGGTTTTAGTTTATAAGTTAATAGTTTATTACTTAAAAACAAGTAAACAAAAATAAAGGGGATTTTGAAATCAGATTTAAACTAAAGTTAACAATAAGAATGAGAAAATAAGTAATTAAGAAGAATCAAATATGAGAAATATGGTTAAGGTTTCATTCTCCACCACTAGACATCATTAAGAATCAATTTCATATCTATCAACATTAATTAGCTATCAAAGTTAACAACCGTAGATAACAACAAGCTCTGTTACCCCAATCTTTCCTTAGTTCGTCGTTAAATAGAACAAGCTCTCTATTTAATCTCTAACTATCAAACAACCTAGAATAAGCTCTCTAAGTTCAATTTAATAGCAGCTTTATGATGAGAAAGATAGGTTGATCTAAGCAACAAACACATAAGCTCGGATTGTTCAACTTAGGTTATGTTCCACTTTGCAATTATTGAAAACTTGACCATAATCATTAATCACAAATTGCCACTTATGAATAGGAAATCAAGATAATTACACGGATCAAGACTCCTAAACTAGCAATAGATAATTATCAAGATCTATCTAGTTGTACACCTAAATAAATCAAGACAATTAATGATAGATAGAATCTGAAAATCAATTACAAAACATGTCTAGGGCTTTGAAATCACCCTTAACCAAATAAAAGTTTAGCCTAGCATAGGCTTTGTAAACATAAACATAAAATTAAAGAGAATCTAAGAAGAAAATAAAAGAAAGAAAGAAGAAGAAGAAGAAGAATATTAATTATCCAGCCTCTTGTTCTCTCAAAAACTCTAAAACAAAGAAGAAATCAGAACTTTAATGCTTGGAGAAGTGTCAATTTCGTTTGCCCCCTTGATCTCTATTTATAGGCAACTGCTAGGGCATCAAACAAGTGAATTTCAGCTCTCTCCCTTCAATAAATGCTGACTTGTGGCTAAAGTTAAGGAAAAGTGGCTGACTTTTATGTTTTAAGGAAAGATATAAGCCTTGGCAGCCAAGTTTGAATAAAGTAGGAAAGTTTTAGTCAAAGCACTCTTTAATGAAGAGAGATTACAAACTTGCAGCCAAAGTAAGTGTAAGGAAGGAAAGTCTTGGCTGATTTGATTCTCCTACTTGGACTAGGATTAGCTTTAAGGAAAGATACTTGCAATTAATGCAAGTTGACAGCCACTAATCCTTCTTTGACAAGATGTGATTTGCGGCTAGGGTTTTTCTGCCACTAGGGTTTTTAAAGAGATATTCCAATGCCGATTTGGATGACCATTTATTATCCGATTTAGGCCCATGACCAATCGTTGCAAAGGTAATCAAGTGATCTTCAAAATTCAAGAAGGAAGTTTCTTCGAATAAAGAGTCTAACATCATGTTTTCTTAGCAACAAGCTCTGGAGGTCAAATCTGACTTCTTGCTTTACACCAAGATTTTGATCTTTTTGACTCCCAACTCTTTTTTCATCTTGTGATTGTCATTTTGTAAGCTCTTTAACATCCTAATTGACATCTTTTGACTTCATCTCCTCCAAAATACCTACAAAGCATAAAAACCTAGTAAAATGTCAAGGAAGTAAGAATCAAAGCACAAAGTATAAGGAAATTAAATAGGAAAATGTATGAAATTAAGCACTTATCAAATTCCCCCACACTTAATCCTTTGCTAGTCCTCGAGCAAAATCAAATAGACACAAGGTAAGAAAACCGAATCTAGTTCACTTTCAATACAACTTATAGATAATCATTGAACATGTCTTACAAACTAACCAATAGCTTAAAGAGTTTCACAGAGAATCATGCTTGATAGTAAAGGGTTTGAGTTAAGTTAACATAAAATATCTCAATCAAAATAGTGCATGTTCAAACTTAATCTCAACTTCTCACATGGGATACTCTCATGATTTTCACTTTTTAAAGTAGTGGTAAAGTGTTTACACTCAATCAATCTCATGAAAATAGTTCTACCATATGCTTGCATGTCCACCTATTATCCACTATTTAGATCATGCAACTTCATAAATAAAGAGGTCTTTATTAAAGGTTGTAATGGGGCCAAGGGGTAATAAATGTGGTTAAAGAATAAAAGGAAAAGGATATTACAAAGGTTCCAAAGATTTCATAGAGTTTAGAGACATAATAAGATTCATACAAAGAAAACTTCTCAAAACTCTTTACAAAGCACATAATACATAGCCGAATATTCATGTTGGGCCTTTTCTTCATTCTAAACAACTTTGTAACATCTTTTTCTTTTTCCACAAGTTCAAGAGATGATTCATATATATATATATATATTTTTCATTTTTTTTTCACATAGGAATATATTTGCCAATATTCCCTTTCTTTTTCTCTTGACTTTTCTTTTCCCCCACACTTATTTCTTGTTTCTAACCCAAATTTCCAATAGATCTTTCTTGTCTTTGCAACATGTCTCAAAACATGCTAATTCATCTTTGGAACAAGGGTAAAGATATAAATAAGTATATTTTGGTTAGGGACAAGTTATGGTTACCCAAAAATAGCTTATTCAATGTAGGCTCAACTTAGTTCACTAAGGGGGATGTTCTCTTGGAACATCAATAAGGGATGGATGTTTGGCCCTGGTTAAAAATCCTAATGCCTCTATCATATTCATGTTGTCACATGCATCAATATAGTCTCAAAAAGGTTTAAAGCAATTTCTAGAGAATCATGTAATCATAAGAGCACTCAAGAAAGAAATTAGATTGATATGTATAATGCATCAATCATACGGGCTCAAAAACTCACAAGGATGATTATACAAATCAGATTTAAGTCTAAACATGTTTTTTTTTTCTCAATCAACATATCATATTAACATTGGCTCAAAAAAAATGACATCAAGCTCAATTCTCATGAAAATCTTCTCACTAATAAATCAGTTTTAGACTTATGCAATTCATATCTCATCATAGTATTGAAAGTAACTAAAACACACTAAAAACAACATAAAAAGAATCAAAAACAAAACACACTAAAGAAAATCCTAAATTCTTTCCCCCACACATTATTTTTACATTGTCCTCAATGTAATGCTATTATCGCCCAATGCAAGAATTATATGTAAGAGAAAAGAACTACTAAACAAAACAAAAGAAAAACAATAAAAGATAGAATGATGGAGAGTAAGGAATATGCAAATCTGATATAATAGATGCTCTCCATCCTTTTGGGTTGCCTCCCAAGAAGTGCTTGGTTTATTGTCCTAAGCCTGACTTAGACCCATGCCATTATTATTCAACATAATTTGGCTCAAAGAGTGGTAACTCCTCCACATCTTGTATTGGAAAGTTCTCATAGTAAGGCTTCAATCGATGACCATTCACTTTGAATGCCTTATCTGTTTTTGGGCTTTGGATTTCAACTGCACCATGAGTAAATACATTAGTAATAACAAAAGGTCCAACCCAACGAGAACGTAACTTACCTGGAAATAACTTAAGGCGTGAATGGAAGAGAATAACTTTTTGTCCAACAACAAAGTCCTTTCTTGATATCATCTTGTCATGGAATGCCTTAGCCTTGTCCTTGTAAATCCTAGAATTCTCATAGGCGTCATTTCTTATCTCCTCTAATTCTTGTAGGTCTAGTTTTCTTTGCTTACCTGCCTCATCCATCTCCATGTTGAATTGTTTGATAGCCCAATATGCCTTATGTTCTAATTCAACTGGAAGCTGACAAGGCTTACCATAAACAAGTCGACAAGGAGACATACCAATGAGTGTCTTATATGCTGTCCTATAAGCCCAAAGTGCATCATCAAGTCGTGAACTCCAATCCTTCCTATTTGGATTAACTGTCTTTTCAATGATGGACTTAACTTCTCGGTTTGACACTTCAGCTTGCCCACTAGTTTGAGGATGATATGAGGTGGAGACCTTGTGTGTGATGTTATACTTCCTCAAAAGTGCTTCCATAGTCCTATTGCAAAAGTGAGTACCTCTATCGCTGATTATGGCTTTTGGTGTTCCAAACCTAGCAAAGATGTTAGTCTTGACAAAATCTGAAACAAATTTAGAGTCATTAGTCCTAGTGGATTTTGCTTCCACCCACTTTGAAACATAATCAACGGCAAGTAAAATATAAAGATTACCAAAAGAAAAAGGAAAAGGTCCCATGAAATCCATGCCCCAGACATCAAAAATTTCAACAATAAGTATTGGAGTTTGAGGCATTTGATCTCTAGTACCTAAGTTACCTGTTCTTTGGCAACGATCGCATGACTTGCAAAAGAGGTATGCATCTTTGAACATAGTAGGCCAATAAAATCCAGAATCAAGAACTTTTATGGCTGTCCTTTTGGATCCAAAGTGTCCTCCACATGCATAAGAGTGACAAAAGGTGAGAATAGATTGAAATTCAGATTCGAGTACACACCTTCTTATAATCTAATCGGAGCAATGCTTCCAAAGGTAAGGATCATCCCATATGTAGTATTTGGCATCACTCTTGATCTTATTTCTTTGAGCTTGTGTCAACTCTTGTGGCAACTTCTTGGTAACTAAGTAATTAACAATATCGGCATACCAAGGAGTTGCTGTACTTATAAAAAAAAGTTGCTCATCCGGAAAGTTCTCATTCAAGGGTAATGCATTCTCTTCATGAACTAAACGGCTAAGATGGTCCGCAACCAAGTTGTCACTACCTCTCTTATCTTTTATCTCCAAATCAAACTCTTGTAAGAGAAGTATCCATCTAATCAACCTTGGTTTGGCCTCCTTCTTAGTGAGTAAGTACCTAAGGGCTGCATAGTTAGAAAATACAATTACTTTAGTACCAATTAAATAAGATCGAAATTTTTCTAAAGCAAATACAACAGCCAAAAGTTCTTTTTCAGTAGTGGAATAGTTTAATTGAGCATCATTAAGAGTTCGGGAGGCATAATAAATGGCATGTGAGGCTTTGCCAACCCGTTGGTCCAAAACAGCTCCAATGGCATAGTCACTAGCATCACATATGATTTCAAAAGGTACATTCCAATCTGGTGGTTGCATGATAGGAGCTGATGTCAAGAGTCCCTTCAATGTTTCAAACGCCTCTTTGCATTTATCATCAAAGTGGAAAATCACATCTTTTTGTAGTAGCTTGCAAAGAGGTAATGTGATCTTTGAGAAGTCTTTGATAAATCCCCTATAGAAACCTGCATGTCCAAGAAAAGAACGAACCTCTCTCACATTTGTAGGAGATGGTAAACAATGCATAATATCTATTTTATGTTTATCAACCTCTATCCCTCTAGAAGAAATAACATGGCCCAAAACTATTCCTTGTTCTACCATAAAGTGGCATTTTTCCCAATTCAAAACAAGGTTAGTTTCCATGCATCTTTCAAGTACAAGTGTAAGGTTCTCTAGACATCTATCAAAAGAATCACCATAGACACTAAAATCATCCATAAACACTTCTATGATATTCTCTACATAATCTGAAAATATGCTAACCATACACCTTTGGAATGTAGCTGGTGCATTACAAAGACCAATTTGCATACGCCGGTATGCAAAAGTACCAAATGGACATGTGAATGTTGTTTTCTCTTGGTCCTCCAAAGCAATGGCAATCTGATTATAACCTGAAAAACCATCAAGAAAACAATAATGAGAATGGCCAGCTAACCTTTCAAGCATTTGATCAATAAAAGGTAAAGGAAAGTGGTCTTTGCGAGTTGTGGAATTAAGTTTACGATAATCAATACAAACTCGCCACCCTGTTTGAATCCTAGTAGGAACAAGTTCATTCTCTTTATTTGTTACCACCGTTACACCTGATTTCTTTGGAACCACTTGGACCGGGCTCACCCATTTGCTATCCGAGATAGGATAGATCACTCCAAAATCTAGGAGCTTCAGTATCTTCTTTTTCACAACCTCCATCATAGGAGGGTTCAATCTTCTTTGTGCTTCTCTTGTTGGTTTGGACGCCTCCTCTAACAAAATCCGGTGCATGCACATGGATGGGCTTATTCCCTTGATATCGGCAATTGTCCAACCAATTGCTGTTTTATGCTCTCTAAGCACCCGGATAAGTCGCTCTTCTTGCAAAGGTGTGAGCTCTTTGGCAATGATGACTGGTAGTGTGTCCTTTTCACCTAAGAACACATATTTCAAGTGGTTCGATAGTGGTTTCAACTCTAAAGTTGGTGCCTGCAAAATGGAAGGTAGAAGTTTCTCATTAGATAATGGCAAATCAATAAATGAAACATCAAACCTTGTATCTTTAGGTGACAGCGAGTGTAAAGATTCTAGTGCCCCTTCCACATGGTCACTCAAGGCTAGTTCCCCTATAGCATTCCCCATTCCGAGATGTTTGCTAAGGACTATCTCCTCACTATCTTCACCATTTAGCTCATAAGCTTGCTGCACTAGTGAGTCAATTATATCAATATTAAAAATAGAATGCACATCACTAGGATATCTGATGCACCCAAAAGAGTGTATCTTATTTAACCTTGCACTAAAAAGATCAATTGTAAGTATAATGATTAGCAAGGGTCGAGTCCTCAGGGATTGGGTTTTAATCTATGAGTTATTAGTTTATAACTTACGTTCAAAGAGAACAATAAAAGAAAAGGGGTTTTTGAAGCCAGATTTAAACTAAAGTAAATAATAAGAATAAGATGCAAGGCGGTATAACCAGCCAATAAAAATATATATACTAAATTAGGCGGTATAACCAGCCAATAAAAATATAACAAAGTTAATATACAAATTAGGCGGTATAACCAGCCAATAAAAATAAATATACTTTTAAAAATAAGCAAACTAGAAAAGTAAGAAAACAAGTAAGTAAGAAGAATCAAATATGAAAAATATGGTTAAGGTTTCATTCTCCACCACTAGACATCATTAAGAATCAATTTCAGATCTATCAATATCAACCAACTATCAAAGTTAACAACCGTAGATAACAACAAGCTCTGTTATCCCAATCTTTCCTTAGTTTGTCGTTAAATAGAACAAGCTCTCTATTTAATCTCTAACCATTAAACAACCTAGAATAAGCTCTCTAAATTCAATTTAATGGCAGCTTTATGATGAGAAAGATAGGTTGATCTAAGCAACAAACACATAAGCTCGGATTGTTCAACTTAGGTTATGTTCCACTTTGCAATTATTGAAAACTTGACCATAATCATTAATCACAAATTGCCACTTATGAATAGGAAATCAAGACAATTACACGGATCAAGACTCCTAGACTAGCAATAGATAATTATCAAGATCTATCTAGTTGTACACCTAAATAAATCAAGACAACATCATGAAAAATTCTTGTAGAAGAACATAAGCAACTTTGATAGAAAATTAATGATAGATAGAATCTGAAAATCAATCACAAAACATGTCTAGGGCTTTGAAATCACCCTTAACAAAATAGAAGTTTAGCCTAGCATAGGCATTGTAAACATAAACATAAAATTAAAGAGAATCTAAGAAGGAAATAAAAGAAAGAAAGAAGAATAAGAAAATAAAGAAAAAGAAAACTAGAGAAAAGAAAGAAGAAGAAAACTTAGAGAATTTTATTACAATGGCTAATATCCTACCAATGTACAATATCTTACAATCATCCAAGGCCCTCTATTTATACACATTTTGGAAGGCTAAATGACAAGAGACAAGCTTTACAAATTTCAAAGGTAGGTATAATAGGTGGGTGCATTTTTCTAACAATTTTCGTCATATTTTATGACAATTTTGATCAGCCAACTTGATGGTCGATTTTGTCAATTTTGGAGGCCTGATCTGATCACATGGTCTTCTAGAAAAATGTTCCCCTATCAGTTACTGATCCATAGCCGTTGGAATCAGCTCATTTGCTGATGTGGATAAGAAGATATGGGCAAAATACGAAAACAGGTCAGCACAGACGTCATTGCACATCAGCCAACTTGATGGTCGATGTCGCTAGGGAAAACGACTCCGTTTCAAGAAGTGTAAAACATAAAAAAGATAGATATGCCTCTTAACTTTGCACGGTTAATATTTCAGCCTTATTGCTTCAGTGAAACTCGAGATATAGCTGATATGGAAAAAGGTGTCGGAACTGGAACTGAACTGGATTTGCCCTTAATTCTAGTAATCTGAAATCACTCAAAGAAACTTGTGAAAAACACCAAATTACATAAAAATATAAAAGATCATAAACACAATTAGACTAAACCATAATAACTCATATTTGACACAAAACAATAATAAAACATAACTAAAAACTATATAATTATACGAGTTATCACACCCCCACACTTAGATTGTTGCTAGTCCCTAGCAACGACTCAATAAAATAAGAAACTCTAATCTAATCCATTTTCGTAGGAAATCACGGTGGCACTTAGCATGTGACACAAGCCTTTAAACCCCTAGGTGTCCCTAGTGGACGAGTTTAGTCTCGTGTGGGTTTACTAGAACGATACCCACAAACATTGAAGACATAAGAAAAACTAAAAATAATAATTATAACTAATCCTTCCAATATAAATTAGAGATAATCATTGGACAAGTCTTAAAAACTAATCAATAGCTTAAAGAAATTCACAAAAATTCTTGCTTGAATGTAAATAGTTTGAGTTAAGCCAATATTAACATAACATATTTCAATCAAAATAGTGCATATTCAAACTTAATCTCAACCTCTCACATGGGATACTCTCATGATTTTCACTCTTTAAAGTAGTGGTAAAGTGTTTACACTCAATCAATCTCATGAAAATAGTTCTACCATATGCTTGCTTGTCCACCTATTCTCCACTAAAAGATCATGCAACTTCATAAATCAAGAGGTCTTTAATCAAGGTTGTAATGGGGCCAAGGGGTTTGTAATGTGGTTGAAGAACAAAAGGATAAAGATATCACAAAGGTTCCAAAGAGTTCATAAAGTTTAGAGACATAAAAAGATCATACAAAGAAACTTCTCAAAACTCTTTACAAGTACATAGTCACCTAGGCCGGATATTCATGTTGGGCCTTTTCTTCATTCTAAACAACTTTGTAACATCTTTTTCTTTTTCCACCAATTCAAGAGATGATTCATTTTTTTTTTTACATAGGAATATATTTGCCAGTATTCCATTTCTTTTTCTCTTGACTTTTCTTTTCTTTTCCCCCCACACTTATTTCTTGTTTCTAACCCAAATTTTTAACTAAAAATATCCCTTGTTTTTTTGCAATATGTCTCAAAATATATAATCCATCTTTAGAACAAGGGTAAGGATATAAGTATATTTAGGCTAGGTGTAAGTTGTGGTTACCAATAAAACAGCATATTTAATGTAGGCTCAAATTGGCTCGCTAGTAGGGATGTTCTCTTAGAACATTAATAATGGATGGCTGTTTGGCTCTGGTTATAATCCTAATGCCTCTATCATATTCATGTTGTCACATGTATCAATATAGTCTCAAACGGTTTAAAGCAAGTTCTAGAGAATCATGTAATCATAAGAGCACTCAAGAAAGAAATTAGATTGATTTGTATAATGCATCAATCATTATAGGCTCAAAAACTCACAAGGATGATTATACAAGTCAGATTAAGTCTAAACATGCTTCTTTCTCAATAAACATATCATATTAACATTGGCTCATAAAACGATTGATATCAAGTTCAATTCTCATGAAAATCTTCTCACTAATAAATCTGTTTTAGACTTATGCAATTCATATCTCGTCATAGTATTGAAAAGGAACTAAAACACACTAAAAATAATAATAAAGACTCATAAAAAAATAGTAGACAAAAATAAAAGAAATCCTAAATCATTCCCCCCACACTTAATTCTTACATTGTCCTCAATGTAAGTCTATTAACCCAAATGAAAGAATCATGTGTAAGAGAAAAGAACTAATAACATAAGAATAGGAACAACTAAGACTCAAAACAAAACAAACTCATGCAACCTAAATAATCCTAAAATACTAAACAAAAATTAACAAGTAAACATAAAAAGATTAAAATCAAACTGACAAGGTATGTCTCAAGTCTCCCTTACTCAGACCTTGTTCAGAATGAATACTTCTAAATTGCTTAAAACACAACAAACTTTTTTTTTATTAGCAAAATATGTCCCTTACCCCCTACTAAAATATGACATTGTCCCCAATGTCAAATTTTAAAGGTAGAATTTAGGAGATATTACCTGCAGAGGTTGCTAACCACTTATTATAACTGAGACACAACAAGCAAAATGTTAGATAATGTCACAAAGACAAAGTGCAATCCACTCATTGCTCGTCCATATCTCTTTTTCTTTTTTCGAGCGTTTGCGAAACAACCGTAGCAGATAAACACTCATAAGCTTGGAGCTTTTTGAGTAAATCTTCAATGGTTGTAGCAGAAATTATGGTTCTCCTTGCCTCTGAAAACATGAATCCATTTTCCACAGCATTATCTAAATATGAAAGCAAATTACTAAAATAACCATTAATATTAAGCAAACCAATGGGTTTCTTATTTGTGACCAAAGATGACCAAGAAGCCACGCAAGCTATTTCTTCCAATGTACCCAGACCTCCTGGTAAAGCAATGAATGCATCGGCAGAATGGTACATGATTGTTATCCGTTCAGGGATACTCCAGACTTGTATTTCCTTACCCAAGGTAGGTCCACAAAAATTTGTGAATAGTTTTGGCACGACTCCTAGAACTGGACTTCCTCCGGCGTGTGCTGCTGTAGCGACTGCTCCCATTAAATCCGTACTACCGCCTCCATAAATCAACTGGATCTTTTGTTGGGCAAGTATTACTCCAACTCTTATGGCTTCATCAGCGAATATGTTATTTTTCCCTGGATAAGCACCTCCAAAGACACAAATTTTTTTAATGCGTTGGGACGAAGTACTTTCCATTTTTTTTTCTTTTTTTTTTTTTCGAGTGCCTGAAAAAGAATGAGTACATGGTGTAATATATAGAGGACTGAGTAGTGAATCAGACAAGAGTAATAATGTCGCCGAAAGTGTATTTGACCTGTCAGAAGAAAATGTTAACCTAGCAAAAGATTTTTGCGTGATTTCAGGAAGAAAATCAAAAAGAGAAGAAAAATCAACCGTAAAAGTCAAGAGTAATAGTGTCGCCGAAAGTGTATTTGGCATCTTCCTCTGGTTTTACATCCAGAAACGGCTTAAACGCCTTCTATGAGTCGAGGATATGCTTCCCATCCAATTTTCTTACAAGCTGGCAAACAGGGTCTTTTAACATCAGATTCCCAAGATGTTGCCATTCCCTTTGGAATTGCGGCCATAAATCAAGAATTTCTCTTTGTACGTCTCCACTAGGATGCGTCTCAAGAGAAAGTTGGATATTATCCAAATTCTCCTTACTCAGTCCATCCTTAATGAATTCAATTTTATCATCTCGATTAGAGGACGGAATCCCAATAGAACGACATTTACCGTTACACGTCCATCGTGCACATTTGTGGCAGTTTGAACTCATGCGCTTTGCTCGTCGCTTCTTTGCAAAAGTGCTTCTACCTGTACCTGGTAAATGCAAAACAGGCAGATATTCATCTTCACGTACCTTGGCTTCAATTATCCAACGTATGTCTTCAGGAATCCCTTTGTGCATAAGCATTCTTAATCTTTCAAATCGAACTTGGTAAAGCTTCAGTAAAATATTTCGAGGAAAAGGAGGAAATCGTTTCTGCAATCTTGTGAGAATATCATCCATCCTGAAAAAAAAATGAAAAAAATTGAAAGAGAAATTTATATACAATATCAGTTTTGTGGGTAGCTGATGGAACCGATTTAAATAATCACGGAGTACCGTTATCCGCCATTTAACCGGGGTTAAAAAAATTAAAAATTATATTTACATCTAGTTATTTTCAAAACAAGGATCAGAAAGAAAAACAACATAAAAAGACACAAAAACAAAACACTCTAAATAAAATCCTAAATTCTTCCCCCCACACATAATTTTTACATTGTCATTAATGTAATGCTATTAACCCAAATGAAAGAATCATGTGTAAGTGAAAAGAACTATTAAACAAAATAAACTTATGCAGCCTAAATGAACTTAAAAACACTAAACACAATTAACAAAGAAACATAAGAAAAAGATAAAGAAAAAGAGAGCAAATCTGAGGATGGCAGTTTGGCAATGCTTTCACTAATTAGGCTGCCTCCCCCAATTAGCACTTGATTGATTGTTTCCAGTCTAGCCAATTCCCCTTCTTGGCTTTTTAGGATCTTTTGGCTTAGACATGAAACTTCTCGGATTTTTGCGTTTTGGAGGAAGTTTTCTTTGCAAAACAGCCAATGCATTCTCCCCCACACGTATTATTTCATCATTCTTGGTGGGGTATAGCTCTTTGAGGAATTGTGCATATCTTGGTACTTGTCTAATGGCATCCACAAGCAAGCTGTTTAAGGTTTCCAAAAATTGTTGTTCATGTTCCTCCTTCTTGGACTTTGCAAATCTGCTAGGAAAAAGTGGAGAAGGAACATTAGTAGAAATAAGAACCTTAAAAGCTACCTGAGGTGTCAAAGTACTCTCAATTTGAATGGTGGCTTCATTATCCTCAAGAAGTGAATCCATCTTTGGTTTTGTCTCATCCTCATCTTGTTCCTCATTTCTCAAGGTCACAATAGTAGCATTCTCCTTTGGGTTAATCACCGTTTGGGAAGGGAGTGCTAGAGATCTTTCTGCTACCCATCCCACCATACTACTAGCCAATTGGCTCATTTGCTTTTCCAAACTCTGGATGCTTGCCCTTGTTTCCTGTTGAAATTGCAAAGAATCAGTAACAAGAGAATAGACAAGATCTTCTAAAGAAGTACCTGAGTTTTTAGTCATATGTGTTGGTTGAAAAAGATCTGGTTCTTGAGACCATGATTGATTGAAGCTAGATGGATGAGTGTAATTGGCATAAGGATCTACTTCTTGGTAATTTTTCGAGTAGCCATAATTAGTATGATCCCACCATCCCTCATGGTAAGTGTTTGAGTAATGATCATACTGTTGGTCTTGGAACACTTGATGGCCTTGACATCCTCCCATGGCCAATTGTTGAACTGGGGAGGTGAGATTGGCTTGTTGATTCTCCATGTTCATGTATGCCACCAACTCTTCAAGTGTTAGATTGCTCAATTCCATTGTTTTTTTTTTTTTTAAAATTTGAAAAGAAAAACTTGTATGTACAAGAAAATAAAACTAATTAGAACTGAAAATAAGAATAAACCAAGTAGCAAATAAACTAAAGAAAGCAATCCCCGGCAACGGCGCCAAAAATTTGATGCACCCAAAAGAGTGTATCTTATTTAACCTTGCACTAAAAAGATCAATTGTAAGTATAATGATTAGCAAGGGTCGAGTCCTCAGGGATTGGGTTTTAATCTATGAGTTATTAGTTTATAACTTACGTTCAAAGAGAACAATAAAAGAAAAGGGGTTTTTGAAGCCAGATTTAAACTAAAGTAAATAATAAGAATAAGATGCAAGGCGGTATAACCAGCCAATAAAAATATATATACTAAATTAGGCGGTATAACCAGCCAATAAAAATATAACAAAGTTAATATACAAATTAGGCGGTATAACCAGCCAATAAAAATAAATATACTTTTAAAAATAAGCAAACTAGAAAAGTAAGAAAACAAGTAAGTAAGAAGAATCAAATATGAAAAATATGGTTAAGGTTTCATTCTCCACCACTAGACATCATTAAGAATCAATTTCAGATCTATCAATATCAACCAACTATCAAAGTTAACAACCGTAGATAACAACAAGCTCTGTTATCCCAATCTTTCCTTAGTTTGTCGTTAAATAGAACAAGCTCTCTATTTAATCTCTAACCATTAAACAACCTAGAATAAGCTCTCTAAATTCAATTTAATGGCAGCTTTATGATGAGAAAGATAGGTTGATCTAAGCAACAAACACATAAGCTTGGATTGTTCAACTTAGGTTATGTTCCACTTTGCAATTATTGAAAACTTGACCATAATCATTAATCACAAATTGCCACTTATGAATAGGAAATCAAGACAATTACACGGATCAAGACTCCTAGACTAGCAATAGATAATTATCAAGATCTATCTAGTTGTACACCTAAATAAATCAAGACAACATCATGAACAATTCTTGTAGAAGAACATAAGCAACTTTGATAGAAAATTAATGATAGATAGAATCTGAAAGTCAATCACAAAACATGTCTAGGGCTTTGAAATCACCCTTAACCAAATAGAAGTTTAGCCTAGCATAGGCATTGTAAACATAAACATAAAATTAAAGAGAATCTAAGAAGGAAATAAAAGAAAGAAAGAAGAATAAGAAAATAAAGAAAAAGAAAACTAGAGAAAAGAAAGAAGAAGAAAACTTAGAGAATTTTATTACAATGGCTAATATCCTACCAATGTACAATATCTTACAATCATCCAAGGCCCTCTATTTATACACATTTTGGAAGGCTAAATGACAAGAGACAAGCTTTACAAATTTCAAAGGTAGGTATAATAGGTGGGTGCATTTTTCTAACAATTTTCGTCATATTGTATGACAATTTTGATCAGCCAACTTGATGGTCGATTTTGTCAATTTTGGAGGCCTGATCGGATCACATGGTCTTCTAGAAAAATGTTCCCCTATCAGTTACGGATCCATAGCCATTGGAATCAGCTCATTTTCTGATGTGGATAAGAAGATATGGGCAAAATACGAAAACAGGTCAGCACAGACGTCATTGCACATCAGCCAACTTGATGGTCGATTTCGCTAGGGAAAACGACTCCGTTTCAAGAAGTGTAAAATATGATAAAGATAGATATGCATCTTAACTTTGCACGGTTAAAATTTCAGCCTTATTGCTTCAGTTAAACTCGAGATGTAGCTGATATGGCAAAAGGTGTCGGAACTGGAACTGAACTGGATTTGCCCTTAATTCTAGTAATCTGAAATCACTCAAAGAAACTTGTGAAAAACACCAAATTACATAAAAATATAAAAGATCATAAACACAATTAGACTAAACCATAATAACTCATATTTGACACAAAACAATAATAAAACATAACTAAAAACTATATAATTATACTAGTTATCAATATCTCATAGCCTCAAAAATGTTAATGCGAATTATTTCACTATCAAATTCCATAGTTAAAGAGCCATCATGTACATCTATTTTAGTTCTTGCTGTTTTCAAAAATGGTCTCCCTAATAGAATAGGTGTGGGATTAGAAGACATCTCATCTTCCATATCAATAACATAAAAGTCAGCGGGAAAAACCAATTCATTAACCTGTACAAGAACATCTTCTACAACTCCTTTTGGATAAGTGTTAGAACGGTTAGCAAGTTGTATTATAACACCGGTTTCCTCTAATGGTCCTAGATTCAATGAAGCATAAATTGAATATGGCATGACATTAATAGATGCCGCTAGATCTAGCATAGCACGCTCAAACCTGGTGTTGCCTATCTTACAAGGAATGGTAAACATACCTGGATCCTTGCATTTAGGTGGGAGTTTCTTTTGAAGAACAGCTGATACATTCTCCCCACACTTACCTTTTCATTCCATTTCAACTTCTGTTTAGATGTGCACAACTCTTTTAGGAACTTGGCATATCTTGGCACTTGCTTGATAGCATCTAGTAAAGGAATGTTCACCTCTACTTTCCGGAAGGTTTCCAAAATTTCCTTCTCTTGCTCCTTCTTTTTAGACTTTGCTAACCTGCTAGGAAAAGGTGGAGGAGTTATATAAGAAGGAAAGGATGGTTTAGGAGCTACCTTTTGTAATGGCTCATTGGGATGTGAAGATGATGCCATGGTGTTGTCCTCCCCTTGAGCAATATCCTTTTGTGGTGTCTCAAGCTGTTTCCCACTTCTTAGAGTTATAGCATTGGCATTCTCTCTTGGATTCACTATGGTTTGGGAAGGTAATTTCCCGGAATCCCTTGCTTGCATTTGACTCATGGTTGTTGCCAATTGCCCAATTTGAGTCTCCAAATTTTGGATACTTGTCTTTGTTTTCTGTTGAAATTGAATTGTATTAGTAGAAAGAGTTTTAACAAGATCTTCAAGAGAAGTACCTGAATTTTGGGTGGGTGGCACTTGTTGTCGGGTTTGGTATGGTTGTTGCACTCTTTGCTGAAAACCCGGTGGCCTGTTGTCAAATGGTGGAGGAATAGTTTGTGATTGGTTCCCTCAATAATTGAAGTTTGGATGATCCCTCCATCCTGGATTGTAAGTGTTTGAGTAGGGATCATATTTCCTTGATTGGTTCTGAAATCCACCCATGGCATTCACATGTTCATTGGTGTCCTCTTGAAGTGTTGGACACATATCAGTTTGGTGCCCCATGTTTGAACATATGCCACAAGCCTTTATTTGTTGTATATTACCTACAGCCAATTGTTGAACAAGAGAAGTCAGTTTATCAAATTTTTGTTCAAGGGATGATATACTTACTTCATTGACTTTCTTGGGTTGTGGTGGTGGATCATGTCTCATTGAGAATTGTTGAGAATTGGTTGCCATGTTGGAGATTAATGTTCTAGCAGCCCCGGGAGTCTTATCAACTAGAGCTCCCCCACTAGCGGCATCTATCATACTTCTCTCCATGGGCATGAGACCTTCATAGAAGTATTGGATGAGAAGTTGTTTACTTATCTGATGGTGTGGACATGATGCACAAAGTTTCTTGAACCTCTCCCAATATTCATATAAGGACTCTCCGTTGTATTGTCAAATCCCACATATCTCTTTTCTAATGTTGGCAGCCTTAGATGCTGGGAAATACCTTTCCAAGAATGCTTTCTTCATATCATTCCATGTAGTGATGGTCCCCGATGGTACATAGTAGAGCCATTCCTTTGCTGAATCAGCTAGAGAGAATGGGAAGGCTCTCAACTTAACTTGCTCTTCCGTGACCCCTGTTGGTCTCATGCTTGAGCAAACTACATGGAATCCCTTGAGGTGCTTATTTGGATCCTCTCCTGCAAAACCATGAAAAGTTGGGAGAAGATGAATCAAACCAGATTTTAATTCAAAAGCTACCTCAAGATTAGCATATTCAATGCATAATGGTTGTTGACCCAAGTCTGGAGCGGCTAGCTCCTTGAGAGTTCGGTTGTCAGCTACTGCCATCTCTCCTTGCTCCTCTTGGATGTTTTGGATCAACTCCTCGATTGGTTGTTGGTGAGAAGTTATAAATTCTCGAATTCTCCTAAGTCTTAAGTCTTTTTCGGGAGCTTGGAACATTCACTAATGAAAAAAAAAAAAACAAACAAAGTAAATAATTAGAACAGAAAATAAGAATAAACCAATAAACTAATAAACTAAAGAAAGCAATCCCCGGCAACACACTTATCATACTCCCTTAGCAAGATCCATAGATCCAAACCCATAAACACGATAGTGTGTAAATTTGGCATGATGATGTAAGATTAGAGGTGTTCATAAATCGGATTGCGACCCAAATTTTTTTGAGATCTTTTATCCAAGCCTGGCTCAAGTTGGCTCAGAAATCCGTTTCACTATTTTAAGAAAATATTAAAATATTATTTTTATATTAATATTTATATATTTTTATTATTAAAAAATATTTTTTATTAATAAAAAATAATTCGAGCCGGATCGAACCGACCTGAATTAAAAAAAATTTATGTCCAAACCTGACCCTTGAACAGGTTTATGTAAGACGCATTCAAGTAAAAAAAATCTTTGATTTAATCAAATTTTTTTATCACTTTGAAATTGATTGAGCTGCATTATATTTCATTATCATATAATTCCATCTAAATTGAACCCCACAAATCCAATAAAAATAAAGAATTTTAATTTAGAAAAGTGCATATATAATATAATATAGTAAAAAATTATTTTCTCCATCATTAGAGTTTTTAAATTTCATCAACAAGATTAAATGATTAATATATATCTTTATAAAATATATCTAAAAAAAATTTTAAAAATAAAATAATAAAAGATAATACATGATAAATTTTTTTACTCTCTTTCGAAATTTAAAAATTTTATTGACCGTATATGAAATAATAATTTATATAATTAATAAAAAAAAAATTAATACTACTGTTTGATTATCTTTATTTAACTTTTTTTTTTTTTAATAATTAAACCTTGAGATTAACTTTGACTTTTGCCTTTTCCAAGCATTTGAGCACATGATTAACAAGATATATGGACCCACTATACTATTTTTAATCATAGTTTATGAGTGACCACATTCTTTCCGTTTGATTCTTATCCAGTTTCTTTTTTTTCATTTTAGAGCCATAAGGAAACTAGGAGATGGAGATATGGAGGTCACATGAATGGATTGAGTAAACAAGATTTGGACCATTGAATTTAATATATTTTAAGGAATAGTTCAAAAAAATTGATTAAAAATAGTTAAATACTTAAAATGTGACACAAATTATAAGCAACTAGTTTATATACAAGTAAAACCATGCATATTGTTGCTGACAACTATTTTAAACATGGGTATACATCTGATTTAGAATAAATAATATAATCTTTTATCATTATAATGTTATTTAAAATTAATATAATCTTTTATCATTATATATGTTATTTAAAATTAATGCATTGGTTTTAATTATAAATGTATAACTTTTATCATGTGATTTAGTATAATATATATAATAGATTATTGATTATATCTTATCATAATAATTTGTACATTATGTTATAATATGTATAACATTTTGTAAGAACATATATACTAAAGTTAGAATATATATACATGTTAGATTGTTAGTAATGTTGGATCTAGATTAATTTGATCAATGATCATAATATTGAAAATTACTTACTACTAAGTATAGGTGTCCTTTTGCCAGACCGGACCGGATTTGGGTCTGGCTTAAGTATGATATTAACATTATATATGCTTGTTCAAGCCCGACTCGATTCGAAATATGGACCTCAAATTCTATCCAAACCCATATTTATAAGTGAATAATCTAGGTCCGCCCATATTATATATATTTTTAAATTTCTTTTTAAAAAATATGTTTTTTTAAATTAAATATTAGTAATTTAATCTTTTCTTTTATCGAGTTTTAAAATATAAATGATTAATGTTTACTCTATAATATTATATATATATTATTTATATGATATAAATTACATAATATATATAAATATAAAAATAATATATATTATATATTATATAATTGAAAAACGGATCGGGTTGGGCTCAAGCCTTGAATGTTAGAACCAATACCTGACCAATTTTTTAAATGGGCTCCATTTTTTTGCCCAAGCAAATTTTTCGAGTATAATATTTTTGTTCAAACTCTTCCAAATATTGGACGAGCTTTCGGGTTTGAAAGGATAGCCCGATCTTTGGACAAGTCTACTACTAAATATATATTGTCCTTCTCAATTCTCTCTTTTTTTAAGTCAAATAAAAAAAAAATTATTTTAGTATAAAGAGCTACAAAGAGAATAATATATATATATATATATTAAGATTTATATCTTATAATAAAATATCATGTATGTCAATTTATTAAGAATTGTATTTTTATTTAGTATGAAATTTTTATAAATTATACTTAAATTTAAAAATCTTAAGCACAATTACTTAATTTAATTATCAAACTTTATTACATTTTACAATTTTACTTTTAAGTAAATCGTTAGATGTAAAATAATTTCTGTAAAAAAAAACTATTTCAAGTTTGATTCATTTGGTAAAAGATTTACTATTAAGCATTATTTGTTTAAGGTTCGAATCTCTCTACATTCTGTTACCTTGTACTATATATATAGAACTTAGGGTAAAAGATACTTACCTCTTTTAAGTTCGATAAAAAATTTACTTGCCCTCATTTAGTTTGAAAAACACTCATTTATTTTTCTAAGGTTTGGCACAAAATACATTAATCTCTAAGATATTATTTTTAGGCCAATTTTAAATGAAAAGATAAATATGTCATTTGTTAATTATTAATAATTTATTTGTAAATTTGTTAATGGCGATTTCCCAGCGTTAAAATTTGAAAATTTGTAAAAAATACCAAGGGAAATCGCCATGGGGGGTGGCGATTTCCCTTGGTGTTTTTTGCAAATTTTGCAAAAAAATACCAAGGGAAATCGCCACCCCCCATGGCGATTTCCCTTGGTATTTTTAGCCAATTTTGCTAAAAACATGAAGGGAAATCGCCATGGGGGTGGCGATTTCCCTTCATGTATATTTTTTTTTTTCAATTCTTAAGAAAATTTAAAAAACATGACTCAATAGTGAATTTATTGTGAAAGGGTATAATGAATAAAAGTTATTTGAAAAAGAGAAATGAATAATTAGAAATTATTATAAAGGATTAGACCTGCTCACGGGTCGGGCAGCCCGGCAGGCTCGGACCGTATTGGGCCGGGCCCGGGCAAGATAATTTATGTTCCGGGCCGGCCCGGCCCGGAACAGTGATTTTTATTATAATAATATTATTTTA
The DNA here is from genome assembly GCA_030761205.1 of Fremontodendron californicum. Classification (NCBI taxonomy): domain Eukaryota; kingdom Viridiplantae; phylum Streptophyta; class Magnoliopsida; order Malvales; family Malvaceae; genus Fremontodendron; species Fremontodendron californicum. The sequence goes on from JAULJL010000026.1 coordinate 4,372,915, forward strand.
TTTAATTTTAATTAAAAAAATAAAAAAAATATTTTTTTATTCCAATGAACAGTGATTCGGGCTTAAACGGGCGGGCCTGGGCAGAAAAGAAAAAAAATACGGGCCGCGGCCCGGCCCGTCCCATGAGCACCTCTATAAAGGATATTGTAAAGACAAAATTATCCTTGATAAAAAAACCTTCTCTTCTCTTCCCTTTTTCTTTTATTTTTTAATTTAATTTTTAATTAAAAAATAAATATTCTGAAAATAAAAAATTTTAATTTTAAAAAAAAATTAAATTTTTTATTTACTTTTTTTATTTAAATATTTTATTTTTTAAATTTATTTTCAATTAAAATTTTTAAAAAATAATATTTCCTTAATGAAAGAAAAAAAATAAGTTTTTTCATTAAGAGTAATTTTGTCTTTATAATATTTTTTATAATAATTTCTAATTATTCATTTTTTTTTTCAAATAACTTTTATTCATTATATCATTTCACAATAAATTTACTATTGAGTCATGTTTTTTAATTTTTCCTAAGAATTGAAAAAAAAAATATACGTGCCCCATGGCGATTTCCCTTGGTATTTTTAGCAAATTGCAAAAAACACCAAGGGAAATCGCCATCTCCCATGGCGATTTCCCTTGGTGTTTTTTACAAATTTGCAAAAAAACACGCTGGGAAATCGCCATGGGGGATGGCGATTTCCCAGCTGAAAAAAAAAAGATCCGTATTTTGGGAAATAATCAAAAAACAACGGTAATTTGGTAAATTTTTTTTTTTGGCTATATTGTAATAAAAAAGCCTAGTAATCCTTTTATCCGAATAAAAAATACTCGATTATAGAGTACTCAAATTTGACATAATTGAATTAGATAATGCGGGTACTTGATTAAAAGCTAACCATTGCCGCGTAGATTTAGCAATCTGTATATTCATATTATATTCGTATATTTTTATGTGTTATAGTCTTATTTAGGGTATTATATATTTATATAAATTTTAACACATTAATAATTCATGTTATATATATTTTGACACATTAATAATTCGTATTATATAAATTTTGATATATTATATATTCATCTCGTGTTCATATTTTTTATATCTTATTTTAATTATTTTTAGTCCTATATAATAATATGATGTCTAAAGTTGTCAGGTGTATTGCCACATCTCATTCTCTAATTTAAAAAATAATCGGTCTAATGTAAATATTAATTGGATGCTCTTCAGACAAATATTAACTATTGAAAAGGAAATGTCAGCTTAAAAAATTAATGAAAAGAAAATTGCTTTTACATTTTTACCCTAAGCATTAACGTGTTAAAATAAATGAGAAAAACTCATTAGATAAAACATCATCACCATCAGAGACATTTGACAAAGCTTTGTTCTTTTTTCATTTCTTCTTCTTTTGTCTGAGTAGTATTAAGAAAAATTAAATTTTAATTTTTTTTATAATCCATAATTGATCTTAGTTTATTCCTTTTTCTCTTTGCCCATCAATCTTTCTCTCCGCTTCTCCTAAAATCAAAAGAAGACGAAAAGAAAGGACTTCAAGCTCAAGTGGATTTTGGGCATTAAAGAAATGTCAAGAATAAAAAATTTAACAATCTGAAAAGGGGAAATGAAGAATTAGGGTGGAAAAGACAAAAACATCATATCAGTTTACAAAAATAATTTTTCTTCGTTAATATTCAAGATTACCTTACATCATTCAACCTATGAGCAACATAATGGGTTGTTTTCAATTTCATTGCCGAGAGAGAGGGTATGCGTACAGGTGACAAATGGGCGGGTTCGGATTAAATTTTTTTGGGTTTGAATTTTTTTGGATTCGGATTCATTCAAGTTCGGATTTATTCGGGTTTGGATTCAATCGAGTTCGGACTCATTCGAGTTCGAATCCGATCGGGTTCATGTCCGTCTAAGTTCGGGTCCATTCGGGATCTGGCTCAGTCGGGTACGGGTTCGATTCGGGTTCGGGTTTGTTTTACATCATTTTTATTTTATGTTAGATGTAATCATATTTACATAATTTAAATATTTACTTTTAAAAATTATTTTATTATTATTTTTAAAAATAAGCTTTTATTATAATATGATATTTTTAATTATATTTATTTATTAAAATCAATATTTGTTAGCACCAAAAGAATATAAAATAAAATTTTTATGTAAAATAAAATTTTAAAATAATTTATTATAAAAAATATGATATATTATAAATTAATCATATTAATATTTAAAATAATTGATTTGATGAACTCGAATTTCAACATGTAAATACATTATAATTTATATTCACTACAAAATAAGAGATTTTTAGGGACGAACCCTGGCATTCAACTTTGAGGCCTAAACGGGTTTGGACTTATCATTTACAAATATGGGCGGGTTTGGGCAGAATTTGAGGCCTATATTTCGGATCGATTCGCGCTTGGGTAAGTGAATATGATGTTGATGACTTAATATAATAATATGCCTAAGAAAATTATATATATGTTATAAAGAGCAACACATTTTTTTTAAAAGTAATTTTTATCTATTTTTTAATATAAGAAATACTATTATATTAGAGATAAATTAAAATGAATGAATTGCTATTAATTAATTTTAATATATAGAAAATACTATTATGTTATTATAAGGGTCCTCTTAAAATAACATAAATAAAGGACAAGTAATATTTTATGTCAAAAAAATTTACATTTCTAAAATTTTCATGAGTTTAGAATTTTTAGATAGTGAATTCATCAAGATATGGGACATTAAAGTTATAAGTACAAAATATAATTTTATTTTTGATAAAATTATTATTTTATCATATATATATAATATAATATAAATTAAATTAAATTTTAATTAAATTATTAAAAAAGATATTAGAATAAAATTGATAAATAAAGCTCTTGCTTTATAAAAAATTTATTTAATTATAATTTGATAATTTTAATTTTTAGTATTAAATTCGGGTTCGAGTTCGGGTCGGGCTCGGGTATTTTCGGGTTCGGGTTTTTCGGGTTTGGGTTTTTCGGGTTCGGGTAATTTCAGGTTCGGGCTCTTTCAGGCTCAAGTCATTTCCGGTTCGGGTTTTTTCAGGTTCAGATTTTTGAATTTTTGATCAAATCGAGTTTGAACGAGTTCGAATTCGAATTTTTTTTGAGCAAGTTTTCAGATTTGGGTTCATTTTGTCACCTCTAAATATGGGAATATAAGAGGCAAAAAAGAGGGAAGTCTGTTATGGGAAATTAAGGTTTTTAGTTAAAAATAATTTTGTCATTATAAATTTTTTTTTTTAATAATTTTTTAATTTTTTTATTACCTTTTTACTAGAGGTGGCAATTGGGCGGGTTCGGGCGGGTTCGGGTCGGGTTCATTCGGGTTCGGGCTCATTCGGGTTCGGGTCCATCCGGGTTCGGGCTCATTCGGGTTCGGGTCCATTCTGGTTCGGGCTCATTCGGGTTCGGGCTCATTCGGGTTCGGGCCCATTCGGGTTCGGGCCCATTCGGGTTCGGGCTCATTCGGGTTCGGGCCCATTCGGGTTCGGGTTCGGGTTCGGTCTGGGTTCGGGTTCGATCTGGGTACGGGTATGTTTTACATTATTTTATTTTATATTAGATGTAATCATTTTTACGTAATTTAAATATTTATATCTAAAAACAAATTATTAATTTATTATTATTATTATTATTATTATTATTATTTTTATACTTTTGCTATTATATGATATTTTTAATTATATTTATTTTTTAAAATTAATATTTGTTAGCACCAAAAGAATAAGAAATTAATTTGTTATATAAAATCAAATTTTGAAATAATTTATTATAAAAAATATGATATATTATAAATTAATATATTGATATTTAAAATAATTGATTTGATGAGCTCGAATTTCAAAATATAAATACATTATAATTTATATTCACTATAAAATAAAAAACTTTTAAAAATAAATCATGACCTTCATCTATTCGTTTATATACTTATAAAATGCAAAAAATTTATGCTTATAGTCAAGATATATATATATATATCGAGTACTTATATTTTTTTCATCAGTATAAAGTATAAATTATAAAGTAGTACTAAAAAATATAATTTATATTTAAATTATACGTAATAAATATATAATTAATATGATTATTTATTAATATATAATAAATATACCCAAAACCAAAAGGCCATAAAACCCAAAACCCCATTAAATCCACCCGCTAAAATAAAATCACATGAAAGCCATAATCCAATTAAACCCACCCTAACCTAACCGCATAAGTATAACTAGAGCTGCTTATGGGCCGGGCCGCGGCCCAGTTTTTTTTTTATTTTCTCTGCCCAGGCCTGGCCCTGGGTCGGCCCGGCCCGCCCGTTTAGGCCCGAAACACTGTTCATTGGAATAAAAAAAATAATTTTTTTATTTTTTTTATTTTTTTATTTTTTTATAATTAAAATTAAATAAAATAATATTATAATAAAAATTACTGTTCCGGGCCGGGCCGGCCCGGAACACAAAATATCCTGCCCAGGCCCGGCCCATGAGCAGGTCTAAGTATAACCCAAAAGGCCAAAATAATTGAATTATTGTCAATTTTTTTACTCTTATAGATTAATTGAATTATTGTCAAATTTTTGTTCGCATCTTTAAAATTTTCAAGAATTTAAAATATTTAGATTGTAAATTCATCATGATATGAGACGTTAAAGTTATAACTTATAAGTACAAAATATAATTTACTTTTTGATAAAATTATTATTTCATCATATATATATATAATATATTAAATTTTAAATTTTAATTAAATTATTAAAAAAAATTAGAATAAAATTAATAATTAAAGTTATTGCTTTGTAAAAAAAAAATAATTGCAATTTGTTTATTTTTATTTTTAGTATTAAATTCGGGTTCGGGTTCGGGTCCATTCGGGTTCGGGCTCATTCGGGTTCGGGCCCATTCGGGTTCGGGTCCATTCGGGTTCGGGTCCATTCGGGTTCGGGCCCATTCGGGTTCGGGTCCATTCGGGTTCGGGCCCATTCGGGTTCGGGCTTTTTCGGGTTCGGGTTTTTGACTTTTTGGTCAAATCGAGTTTGGACGGATTCGGGTTCGGGTTTTCCTGGGCGGGTTTTCGGGTTCGGGTTCATTTTGCCACCTCTACTTTTTACAAATTATTTTAACTTATAAGATTATTCAACAATTATTCATTTCTAGATTCTCCCTTCTCAGTTCTCATTTCTCACATCCATTTTAATTTTGATAGGGTAGTGCCGTAGCTTATACGCGTCTCGTCTTAGAATCGTCCTCTCTCCTCTCTCCTATCTCCTATCTCTGGGTCGGCTCTGCAATTTCTTCAGTACGGCACTGCGTTTCCCTCCATGGAATTGGAAGCTGTTTTTTGTATGCTCTCTCTGTCTCTCCTCATCTTCATTTCTATTTTAATTCTAAAGCTTCCCATTTTTTTAATCTTCGTTTGGATTTTGTCATCCCAAAAGACAAATCTCTATCATTTTTCCCTGTCATACTTTTAATTACTGCCTTTTGATAACAAGAGAACGAAAGTTTCTTTCTTTTCAGAACTTAGAACAATTGAATGTAAATCGTCTCTTTTGCTTCTGTTTTCCCCTTTTTAAACCTGGATTCAGCACCAGGAAATTTAGAGCAGTGAATTTTTTTTTTTAATTGTTTAAGAATTCGAACATCTTCTTGGCGTCTGGGGCTGTTGGTTAATGAATTATTACTTTGTTTGCAGGTTCCTATGGAGCAATGGCGACGATAACGAAATTGCATAACCGTCCAAGGAATGCTAATTTTTCCATTTCCAAGCTTCCCAATTCAAGTGATACGGCTGTGGACCTTGGAGCATGCTCTCAAGTTTTTTTTGGCTCCTTTGGACGGAAACTCCATTCTCAGCCCTGTTTCATTCATGTAGCTCAACCGTTTTTCATCAATAATTTCAGGTATGTAACTGTGACCAGTAGGTCTAGAAAATATCCCATTAACTTTAGGTCAAATGGGTGGCATAATCTTATTTCTTATAAACGAGAAGATGTTTTTTTTTATTGAAGCAAAAGTAGTTTTTTTTTTGGTTACAAAGGAGGCCATAGCCTGGGAATAAGAGAAGATGTTGCAAATCCTGGGATTCAAATACCAGACATGTTGGATGCCACCTCTTAAGAGTAATTGCATGAGCTAACTGAGCTAAGCTCCGGTTCAAAGCAAAAGTAGTTTTTCAATTCAGAATATATAGTGAAAGCACTGAAAGCAGTGTTATTGAAGGTTGAATCCATGCTATAATTGAACTTCTGGGGTTTTCTGCAGGAGAATGGCATGGTCTATTAGAAGCAGTGTGGATGCCAGTGAATTTGATCCTTCTTCAAACAGTGGTGGCAGACCCAGATTAATTAGGGCCATCCAAGCTATTCAAAGTAAACTAGGTGTGAGAATTCAGGAGCTAAGGAAAAATCTTCCGATGAAGATACTCTTTTTCTTGGTAGGATTTTATTGTGCAACTGCATTTGCAACTGTTATTGGGCAGACAGGTGATTGGGATATTTTATCTGCCGGCTTAGCTGTGGCAGTTGTGGAGGGGATAGGAGCCCTGATGTATAGGGCCTCTCTTCCTGTACTCAACAATGTTAGGAGTCTGATCACCATGTTTAACTATTGGAAGGCTGGGCTTTCTCTCGGTCTCTTCTTGGATTCATTTAAGTATGAATTGGATAAGATTACTAGCTTTAGCAATCCCTTGAGTTTTGAAGTAGATGTGTTCTCTGTATTCTTGTAGCATTCTGCTGTTCTTGTATGCTTCCATGATGAGAAAGGTATTGCCACAAGTCAGTCAGGATTTAAATATGCATGAGTGGATCCAAAAGCTCTGGTTTCCAATGATGACCTTTGATGGACTATAATGGTGGCTAGTTGTAAATATGCATGAGTAGCTCCAAAAGCTTTGGTTTCCAATGATGACCTTTGATGGACTATAATGGTGGCTAGTTGTAAAGTTCTTCAGAGAAAAAAGTTGTTTAGTTCATATGGAGAAATTTCTTTGCCTTGTCACCTTCGGTGGTTTTTGGTTCAATCCTTTTGGATAGCACGTTGGATCAACTTGTTTAAGATTTAAGATAGCAGCAAACTCAACTGCTTCCACTTGAGCCATTCTCCTTTGAACAATAGCTGAAACCATTCGTTCAGAGTCGAGAAGAGTTCAGATTTGATCTTTCAGAGACAGCAGAGTATAAGAGAACTGGATTCGTTTAGAAAACAGTCAGGCCATAAAAGAATTCAATAGCAGCGCTTATGCCTTCAACAAAAGCAGAGCTAAGCCCGGAAATCACGGAACTCTCTTCTCTTTCAATTGAAGCAGCTAGTTCAAGTCCAATGTCAGCCGGATCGCTAAACACTAGTCTTTCCTTCCCAGCGGCTATGCTATACCTTATCTCTTTCCCTCGACCTTCCTTCCTACCTTTCTTTCTAAGAGGAAGCCTTAGCAATTTAGCCACAAGCGTTCATTCTTAGCTTGGAATTATAGGTAGAATATCCTGGCCATAGTTTTTCCAATACTGCAGGGGCATCATGATCATTTGGAGAAGAGGTAGGAGAGAAGTTTTTTGATGCTTCAGATTTGCCCAAATGTTTTATCTCACTGATCTCCTAGAACAACAGTGACTTTCTTCAAATACAAAGAAGTATATCTGCAATGTGGCCAGGTGTAAGTTCTTATGTTGTTTCGACTCTTCATTTTTCTTGAAGTATTTATGTCCAACACTCGTGTCCGACGCATATCCAGACATGGGTATGGGGATATGATACCCCAAGGACACTCTAAATACATGGAAAAACTTAGAATAAATCGAACATACCAGTGTCGAACATATACTCGTGTTCGATATTGACATCCGAGTCCAAGTAATATAGGTAAGTTCCAAGGCTGAAGCAGCCATCGCTAGCAATGTCCTGTGTGTAAGTTCAGCATTTTAGTTATAGTTAAAAAAACTATGCTTTTAAGGTTTGCAGTCTGCAACAAAACAGCCTTCTGCAGGAAATAAGGTCATTCTTCAGAACATAGAATTCTCAAGCATTTTTCCCAAAACTTTTTCCCACCTCTAGAATTCATATTTAACTATTAGTAGTTACATTTTTTAACTTCATGCATTGATGGACTAGGGAGTAGGGGATATTGTTTAATGAACCTGTTTCCAGTACCCAAATCAAGCAGTTCCCTAACAATTTGTTTTGCCAGTGAATATAAAACCAGAAAGAACAAAATAATATGAAAAATGGCACACACTTGATGTCAAGAAACGTGTTTGGCATGCTTTTGACAGTCACCAGTGGCAAGTTCATATAAAGGTAGATCATCTGGGCATCCCTCTGGTTTCTCCCACTTAAACTCAGACCTGGTAGCCGTCTTAAGCTCCTTTAAATGATCCTCATGTTGTATATTATTCTTAAATGATTGTATAAAATAAAATGGATTAATGCAACTAAGGAAAATGAAGAAATGGTTTGGCAAGTCACTTCCTGTAAGTTATCTTAAGAATAATAGTTTTCTCACTTAGGTGCAAATGGACTATTGAAAATGTTATTATCAGGATATAATGCTAATATGAAGAAAATCGGATTGCACTTCAAGTTTTTTATTTTTAACACATTTGAGTTTAGGGGTGAAAATTCGGTCGGTTCGGTTTCAAAATTTCAAAAATCGAATAAACAAACTAAATTTATAAAACCGACTGAATCGACCAACAAAGAATTTTAAAACAGAAAAAATCAAAATCGACTTAAATCAATTGGTTCGGTCGGTTTAATTGGTTTTAATTATTTAAAAAATAATTTATTTATTGTATATTATATATTATTATATAATATAAATGATATATTATATTATATATTTTTTTAAATTATTATATAAATATGTTTTATTTATAATATATAAAATTAAAATTAAAAGGGTTGGTTAGTTCGGTCTATTCGGTTATCAATTTTAAAAATCGATAACCGATCGAACTAACCAAATAAATCGATTTTTATAACCGATTAATTTTAAAATCGAATTAACCAAATGTAGTCAGTTCGATTGTTAAATCGGTTCAAACCGATTAATGCTCACCTCTATTTGAATTAGAGGTGGCAAAATGAACTCAAACTCTAAATCGGTCCGAAAAACCCTGAACCAATCCAAAATCGATTTGATAAAAAAGTCAAAAACTCAAACCTCAAAAAAACTCGAGCCCAAAATGGCCTGAACTAGAAAAAATCGAAACTCGAAAATCTTGAGATCGACTCGATCATTAACTCGAATTTAATACTAAAAATAAGAATGATCAAATAGTAATTAAATAATTTTTTATAATATAAAAACTTTAATTATCAATTTTAATTTAATCTTTTTTTATTGATTTATTTAAAAATAAATAATAATATATATAATTAAAAGAATAATTTTATCAAAATATTGTATTTTGTTCTTTAATTTTATCAAAATATTGTATTTTTTTTCTTTAATTTAAACCTCCCATGTATTGATAATTGGTTAATCCACTATAATATAAAAACTTTAATTATAAATTTTAATTTAATCTTTTTTATTAATTTATTTAAAAATAAAAAATAATATATATAATTAAAATAATAATTTTATCAAAATATTGTATTTTGTTCTTTAATTTAAACCTCACATGTATTGATAATTGGTGAATCCACTATATAAATAAATATGTTTATTATCTAATTGTCCATAATTAATTTGAAAATTAAATATGTCTTAAGATGACATATAAGAAAAATTAATTTGTAGATAATTGAGCAGTAAACAAAAGATAAATGTTTTTTCTTAGAACTCTACAGAATAAAATTGTGATTATTTTTGAATAATCATATAAAAGAGATTCTTTTAGGATAAAGTTAAAAGTATCATTATTTTTTTATATATTTTATTATTCTTAAATTTTAATGTGATGTTTTATTTATTTATATATTTTTTTTCATATATTTACATATGTGATATGTCTAAAAGTTGTTTAAAATAATACATTAAAAGTTATACTATTAATGAGTTACAAGCTTAAAAGCAATTATACTAATAATTTTATAAAAATAAAAATTAAGAAATAAAAATTCAATTAAATGATATCCAAGTTATAGTCAAAGGGATGGTCCCTCTTGATAACATAATATTGTCTTCCTTTTCAGAACTTGCTGCAGTTCTAGAGAACAAAAACACTTCCAGTATGCCGTCCCCATTTGGTAAAATTAATAAGAACAAATATATTTTATCCTGCTGGTGCAATATTTTTCATGTTTCTCAAGTTAATGTCAGTGCTGTATAATTTTCTTAAAATTAAGGTATAATGACAAATTTTATCTTCGAATTATATCATATAGGTTATTTTAGCTCTTTATCTTTCATTTGAGCTAATTTAATCCTCGTCATTTTATTTTGAACCAATTTAATCCGAATTGAACATGATCCGTTAAAATCCTATTAAATGTGACCGAAATTTACATATATACGTCATCTGCTTATATGTCATTATCAAACAATTTAATATATATATATATATATATATATATATATATATATATATATATATATATGTTTCAGCTCCACCGCATTTGATTATGGAAAAAGCCCAGATTTATTTTAGCTCCACCATCCTGCACCATCAATACCACTCTCTGGTCTTTCACTCTTTGCTATCTCATTACCCATCAATTTATCATTGTCACCCATTTCTTCCATGGATAATCAAATTCATTTGTAAACACCTAATTTTATCCGGCCCCCTTAAATAAGATAAATTCTTTCTTGCACTTCTCTAGAATGTAGAAAATCTCTTCTCATCTTGCAGATGGTCCTCAAAGACTTATGATTCAGAGTTCAGCATGAAAAGTCAATTCTAAAAAAGTCAACTTCGAAAAGTCAACCCCGAAAAGTCAACCACTAAAAAAGTCAACTCTCAGTCAAAATCAAGATTCAAAGTGGTGAACAATGGCGAAAGAATTTTGACAATCCGATATCTACAACGAAAGATATGAAGTTCGGAAGATGGGTTGTGGAAATTCAGTGCAGAGGAAAGACCTAATCCGGCAAATTTGGAGAAAACTAAATCGGGGGTGAATTTGATCTCAAAAATTGGGCGTTTTCGGACCAACTCAAATTCAATATATGACGGAGGGGGTAGAAAAAGAAAATCCGAAAATCGGACCCATTTTGAGCAAAACTGAGGTTTCGGAGGTTAAAGGGCAATATGCAAAAAATCCCAAAAAAATTCTGGAAAAAATAGCAAACGAGCTCAGAAAATTATGAAAACTTCCAGATCTGAGTTTCATAATTTTTGGAAGAGATTGGTGAAGAAAAATCCGAACTCAGAGCTCATTTGAAAAATGGAAAAGTTCGGGTGCACTAACCGGAAATTCCCAAAGATAATTCCGGAAAAAATAGTAAACGAGCTCGGAAAATTATGAAAACTTTCAAATCTGAGTTTCATAATTTTTGGAAGAGATTGGTGATGAAAAATCCGGAATTGAAGCTCAAATGAAAAAGGTGAATTTCGAGTGCACTAAACCAAAAATTCCAAAAGGAAATTCCTGAAAAAATAGCAAACGAGCTTGAAAAATTATGAAAACTTCCAAATCTGAGTTTCATAATTTTTTGAAGAGATTGGTGAAGAAAAATCCAGAATCGGAGTTCAAATGAAAAAGGTGAATTTCGAGTGCACTAAACCGAAATTCCAAAAGAAAATTCCGGGAGAAATAGAAAACGAGCTCGAAAAATTTTGACAACCTCCAGAATCAAGTTTTACATTGAATGGGTTAAGTTGAAAAAAACAAATATGAAATTGGGGTCCATTTGCAATTAAATTAAGTTCGGGGACAAAAAGGTAATTTTACCAAAAGAACCGAAAAGGGGCATTTTGCAATTAAGAAAAATGTGAAAGATGGAGAAATTTTTTGAACATGCCTTGGCCGGCCAGATAGGAGGAAGGAGGAAAGCTTGATCAATTTAATTCACTAGTAACTATCAAGCTAAAAATGCCATCTTTAACACATTGCAAATGGTCCTCCCTTCATCCAATGGCCTAGATGCATTGTAGAAAAGATGAGTACACCTTTCAAGGGAAAAGATCAAATTGCAAGATGACATTTTTATTGTCATGAAAATATCTTCATCCAAGGGCCAAAATTGTTGAAAAAAGATGAGCACAATTCATCCAAGGGAGGAGCATGCACTTGGCCAAGGGGGGAGCATGAAGGGGTGCATTGTTTCGTCCAATGGCCTAGGCTCTTTGTAAAGGATGAGTACACATTTCAAGGGCCAAGATCAATTTGCAAGATGATATTTTTATGTTGTCATGAAAAGATCCTAATCTAATGGCTAGAATTGATGAAAAAAATGAGGACAATTAATCCTATGGTTGGGAGGCCAACCGGCCAAGCTTGGGAAAAGGAGAGGGGAATGCTTTATTTCCTTAAGAGGCTGGTCATTTTAGGCTGGTCATTTTAGAGGAAGAAGTCAGTAGCCACTTCTACCTAGCTCTAGCATGATTTTCTTCTTCATTTCTCATATAGTTTTCTTTGTTTCCTATGTGATTTCCATCTTTTTTTTTTATGAAAATAAAAGTTATGAAATATTTTTTTAGCATTCATCTATTTCTTTTCCATCAAGAATGGAAGAAAACAATTTTTTTTACCAACTTGTCAACATGGCCGAAACTTGCATTGGTGCTTGCCTTAATTTTTGTCTTGCCTTTTGGTTGTAAGAAACATGATTGTGGAAGGTTTAGTCATTCTTTATTCTGATTTTTTTTTTTTCAAAATAAATGAAGTAAAAGAGATTTAAATGGCTACATGATCTTGATAAACATCAAGTGACCATGGTTAGGGGAGGGCTATGTCCATTTGTACCAACCCTGGAGCTCACCTCTATTTTGTTGTTAACTTGGTTTATTTTTTGATTTGTGGGTTGGAAAGGATTCATGATCTTGTCAATATCAAGTGATCATGGTTAGGGGAGGGCTATGCCCATTTGTACCAACCATGGAGCTTAACTTTCCTTGTTTTGTTTACTAATTTTTATTGTTATTTCATTGCATGTCCATGTTTATTTTGATCATGTTCTTTGCATTATCTTTATGCTATATTGGCTTTTACATCATTTTCATGTAGTATTGGTTCCCTTGTACCATTCGGCCATACTTGTTTTTTTGGTGATCTCTTGCATTTTGCTATATCTTGCATGTTTAAGCATGTTTGCATCTTGCATTCCCATATAGCCATTCGGCCATCCATGTATTTTTGGTTATGTCTTGCATTTTGCTATATCTTGCATGATTAAGCATGTTTGCATCTTGCATTTTTCCATATAGTCATTCGATCATCCTTGTACATTTGGGTTGTGACTTGTATTTTTCCATGTCTTGCATATTAAGTATGTTTGTATCTTGCATTTTTTCCATGTATCATATCTTGCATGATTAAGCATGTTTGCATTTTGTTATATGAGGCTCGGCCTTCCTTGTGTTTTAGGTCTAGGTCATGCCTTGCATAGGATTTGGTTATGACATGCATATTAGGTCATATAATTATGTCATGCAATCTTAGGTCATTTTCCATGTCATTATCATTTACTATGTCATTCATAGTCTAGGTGCATTTCCATATCATACCATGCCTTTATATCTTGCTATGCTATTCATAATATTTTAATAAATAAGGCAATATTTTCGAGTTTCAATAATTCATGATTTTCTCTGTTGGGTCTGCCAGAGAGATTATCATCAATTATTGACGAAGGAATATCCTTTTATAAAATAAAATGACTCGAAAAATTTCAAAATAAATAAAACTCTTTATGTTTTGCCAGGTCTACCGGGGAACATGAAAAGATTTTGTATTAATAAATTCTGAGTCATTCTCAAATTCGTTCATTTTATACCATTCACATGCCATTGTCATTTTATGCCATGTCGATTTCATTCACATGCCATGTCATTTTATGCCATGTCATCTTATGCCATTTCATATGTCATGTCATCTTGCTTGTCATGTCGATTTCATTCACATGCCATGTCATTATATGCCATGTCACATGCCATTGTCATTTTATGTCATGTCATCTTATGCCATTTCATATGCCATGTCATCTTGTTTGTCATGTCGATTTCATTTACATGCCATGTCATTTTATGCCATGTCACATGCCATTGTCATTTTATGTCATGTCATCTTATGCCATTTCATATGCCATGTCATCTTGCTTGTCATGTCGATTTCATTCACATGCCATGTCATTTTATGCCATGTCACATGCCATGTCATCTTATGCCATTTCATATGTCATGTCATCTTGCTTGTAATGTCGATTGCATTCATATGCCATGTCACATGCCATTGTCATTTTATGCCATGTCGATTTCATTCACATGCTATGTCATTTTATGCCATGTCGTCTTGCTTGTCATGTCAATTTCATTCACATGCCATGTCATTTTATGCCATGTCACATGCCATGTTATTTTATGCCATGTCACATGCCAAGTCATCTTATGCCATTTCATTTGTCATGTCATCTTGCTTGTCATGTCGATTTCATTCATGTGCCATGTCATTTTATGCCATGTCGATTTCATTCACATGCCATGTCATCTTATGCCATTTCATATGTCATGTCATCTTGCTTGTCATGTCAGTTTCATTCACATTCCATGTCATTTATGCCATGTCACATGCCATTGTCATTTTATGCCATGTCGATTTCATTCACATGCTATGTCATTTTATGCCATGTCACATGCCATGTCATCTTATGCCATTTCATTTACCATGTCGTCTTGCTTGTCATGTCGATTTCATTCACATGCCATGTCATTTTATGCCATGTCACATGCCATTGTCATTTTATGTCATGTGATATTATGCCATTTCATATTCCATGTCATCTTGCTTGTCATGTTAATTTCATTCACATGCCATTTCATTTTATGCCATGTCATCTTATGCCATTTCATATGTCATGTCATCTTGCTTGTCATGTCGATTTCATTCATATTCCATGTCACATGCCATTGTCATTTTATGCCATGTCGATATCATTCACATGCTATGTCATTTTTATACCGTGTCACATGACATCCATTTTTATGCCATGTCATCCATATATCGTGTCGATTTTGTTCACATGTCATTTTTTGTGCTATGTCAATTATGTGTCATGTTTTTATTTCTA
The DNA here is from genome assembly GCA_030761205.1 of Fremontodendron californicum. Classification (NCBI taxonomy): domain Eukaryota; kingdom Viridiplantae; phylum Streptophyta; class Magnoliopsida; order Malvales; family Malvaceae; genus Fremontodendron; species Fremontodendron californicum. The sequence goes on from JAULJL010000026.1 coordinate 4,388,129, forward strand.
TTATTAGATCATAATAAAATGTTTATCATGACTTGATAAATATGCATGATTATTTAATTGTTATCTGGGTAACATTTTTGCATAATCATAATCATTTTCTATGTTTTTTACAAAGGATGTTTTAGTAAATTAAGATTATTCCCGAGTTAAAATAATTCGTGAATTCTCTGTTGGGTCTGCCGGAGAGCTTATCATCAATTATCATTAATAACGGAATATTCTTTTTAAAATGAAAATGATTCGGAGAATTTTAAAATCAAGGAAAAATCCCATATTTTGCTAAGTCTGTCGAAAAATATGAGAAATTTTATGCTAGTAAGTTCCAGATTTTTTCAAATAAAAAAATGAATTTTTTAAGGGAATTATTTATAAACACCAATTTTAAATCAACTTTTTATCGAGACTCGAGATAACACATGACTAATAAGGTACCGTTTTATACGGGCGTTGTGGGGGTGCTAATCCTTCCCCGCACGTAACCGGCTCCCGAATCCGCACTTGTTTTTCTTTGGTTTAAAGCGCAGACTACAAAATTGATTTTAAAAAAAATATTTTAATTAATTTTAAAATATTTTTATAAAAACCGGTTATAATAGGTGGCCGATCACACTAGCCAAAAACAGATTGGTGGCGACTCCATTTCTTTTTTGAAGTCTGTTTCAAAACCTTCCCAATTTTAATTTAAGAGGAATTAAGTCGTCTTTTCCTCTACCCATTTTGTTTTTCCCCTTTGATGTACCAAAAAGAGTGTATCTTATTTAACCTTGCACTTAAAAAGAATCAATTGTAAACTATAGTGATTAGCAAGGGTCGAGTCCTCAGGGATCGGGTTTTAGTTTATAAGTTAATAGTTTATCACTTAAAAACAAGTAAACAAAAGTAAAGGGGGTTTTGAAATCAGATTTAAACTAAAGTTAACAATAAGAATGAGAAAACAAGTAATTAAGAAGAATCAAATATGAGAAATATGGTTAAGGTTTCATTCTCCACCACTAGACATCATTAAGAATCAATTTCTTATCTATCAACATTAATTAGCTATCAAAGTTAACAACCGTAGATAACAACAAGCTCTGTTACCCCAATCTTTTCTTAGTTCGTCGTTAAATAGAACAAGCTCTCTATTTAATCTCTAACTATCAAACAACCTAGAATAAGCTCTCTAAGTTCAATTTAATTGCAGCTTTATGATGAGAAAGATAGGTTGATCTAAGCAACAAACACATAAGCTCGGATTGTTCAACTTAGGTTATGTTCCACTTTGCAATTATTGAAAACTTGACCATAATCATTAATCACAAATTGCCACTTATGAATAGGAAATCAAGACAATTACACGGATCAAGACTCCTAAACTAGCATTAGACAATTATCAAGATTTATCTAGTTGGCCACCTAAACAAATCAAAACATCATCATGAACAATTTTAATAGAAGAACATAAGCAACTTTGATAGAAAACAATGATGGATAGATTCTGAAAATTAATTACATAACATGTCTAGGGCTTTGAAATCACCCTTAACCAAATAAAAGTTTAGCCTAGCATAGGCATTGTAAACATAAACATAAAATTAAAGAAAATCTAAGAAGAAAATAAAAGAAAGAAAGAAGAAGAAGAAGAAGAATATTAATTATCCAGCCTCTTGCTCTCTCAAAAACAAAGAAATAAAGAAGAAATCAGAACTTTGATGCTTGGAGAAGTCTCTATTTCGTATGCCCCCTTGATCTCTATTTATAGGCAATAGTTAGGGCATCAAACAAGTGAATTTCAGCTCTTTCCCTTCAATAAATGCTGACTTGTGGCTAAAGTTAAGGAAAAGTGGCTGACTTTTATGTTTTAAGGAAAGATATAAGCCTTGGCAGCTAAGTTTGAATAAAGTAGGAAAGTTTTAGTCAAAGCACTCTTTAATGTGGAGAGATTACAAACTTGCAACCAAAGTAAGTGTAAGGAAGGAAAGTCTTGGCTGATTTAATTCTCCTACTTTGACTAGGATTAGGTTTAAGGAAAGATACTTGCAATTAATGCAATTTGACAGCCACTAATCATTCTTTAACAAGGATAAACATAAATGTCAGCTAGGGTATTAAGAAAAGGATGTGATTTGCGGCTAGGGTTTTTTCTGCCACTAGGGTTTTTAGGGAGATATTCCAATGCCGATTTGGATGACCATTTCTTATCCGATTTAAGCCCATGACCAAACATTGGAAAGGTAATCAAGTGATCTTCAAAAGTCAAGAAGGAAGTTTCTTCGAATAAAGAGTCTAACATCATGTTTTCTTAGCAACAAGCTCCAGAGGTCAAATCTGTCTTCTTGCTTTGCACCAAGAATTTGATCTTTTTGACTCCCGGTTCTTTTTCATCTTGTGATTGTGATTTTGTAAGCTCTTTAACATCCTAATTGACATGTTTTGATTTCATCTCCTCCAAAATACCTACAAAGCATAAAAACCTAGTAAAATGTCAAGGAAGTAAGAATCAAAGCACAAAGTATAAGAAAATTAAATAGGAAAATGTATGAAATTAAGCACTTTTCAAATTCCCCCACACTTAATCTTCTGCTAGTCCTCGAGCAAAATCAAATAGACACAAGGTAAGAAAACCGAATCTAGTTCACTTTCAATACAACTTATAGATAATCATTGAACATGTCTTACAAACTAATCAATAGCTTAAAGAGTTTCACAAAGAATCATGCTTGATAGTAAAGGGTTTGAGTTAAGTTAACATAACATATCTCAATCAAAATAGTGCATGTTCAAACTTAATCTCAACTTCTCACATGGGATACTCTCATGATTTTCACGTTTTAAAGTAGTGGTAAAGTGTTTACACTCAATCAATCTCATGAAAACAGTTCTACCATATGCTTGCTTGTCCACCTATTATCCACTATTTAGATCATGCAACTTCATAAATCCAGAGGTCTTTATTCAAGGTTATAATGGGGCCAAGGGGTAATAAATGTGGTTAAAGAATAAAAGGAAAATGATATTACAAAGGTTCCAAAGATTTCATAGAGTTTAGAGACATAATAAGATTCATACAAAGAAAACTTCTCAAAACTCTTTACAAAGCACATAATACATAGGCCGAATATTATATGTTAGGCCTTTTCTTCATTCTAAACAACTTTGTAACATCTTTTTCTTTTTCCACAAGTTCAAGAGATGATTCATATATATATATATATATATATATATATTTTCATAGGAATGTATTTGCCAATATTCCCTTTCTTTTTCTCTTGACTTTTCTTTTCTTTTCCCCCACACTTATTTCTTGTTTCTAACCCAAATTTTCAATAGATCTTCCTTGTCTTTGCAACATGCCTCAAAACATGCTAATTCATCTTTGGAACAAGGGTAAAGATATAAATAAGTATATTTAGGTTAGGGACAAGTTATGGTTACCAAAGAAATAGCTTATTCAATGTAGGCTCAAATTGGTTCACTAAGGGGGATGTTCTCTTGGAACATCAATAAGGGATGGCTGTTTGGCCCTAGTTAAAAATCCTAATGCCTCTATCATATTCATGTTGTCACATGCATCAATATAGTCTCAACAAGGTTTAAAGCAAGTTCTAGAGAATCATGTAATCATAAGAGCACTCAAGAAAGAAATTAGATTGATATGTATAATGCATCAATCATATAGGCTTAAAAACTCACAAGGATGATTATACAAGTCAGATTTAAGTCTAAACATGTTTCTTTCTCAATCAACATATCATATTAACATTGGCTAAAAAAAATGACATCAAGCTCAATTCTCATGAAAATCTTCTCACTAATAAATCAGTTTTAGAATTATGCAATTCATATCTCATCATAATATTGAAAGTAACTAAAACACACTAAAAACAACATAAAAAGAAGCAAAAACAAAACACACTAAAGAAAATCCTAAATTCTTCCCCCCACACTTAATTCTTACATTGTCCTCAATGTAATGCTATTATCCCCAATGCAAGAATTATATGTAAGAGAAAAGAACTACTAAACAAAACAAACTAAAGAAAAACAATAAAAGATAGAATGATGGAGAGTAAGGAATATGCAAATCTGATATAATAGATGCTCTCCATCCTTTTGAGTTGCCTCCCAAGAAGCGCTTGGTTTATTTTCCTCAGCCTGACTTAGACCCATGCCATTATTATTCAACATAATTTGGCTCAAAGAGTGGTAACTCCTCCACATCTTGTATTGGAAAGTTCTCATAGTAAGGCTTCAATCGATGACCATTCACTTTGAATGCCTTATTTTTTTTTGGGCTTTGGATTTCAACTGAACCATGAGTAAATACATTAGTAATAGCAAAAGGTCCAACCCAACGAGAACGTAACTTACCTGGAAATAACTTAAGGCGTGAATGGAAGAGAAGAACTTTTTTTTCAACAACAAAGTCCTTTCTTGATATCATCTTGTCATGGAATGCCTTAGTCTTTTCCTTGTAAATCCTAGAATTCTCATAGGCGTCATTTCTTATCTCCTCTAATTCTTGTAGGTCTAGTTTTCTTTGCTTACCTGCCTCATCCATCTCCATGTTGCATTGTTTGATAGCCCAATATGCCTTATGTTCTAAATCAACCGGAAGATGACAAGACCATAAACAAGTCGATAAGGAGACATACCAATAGGTGTATTATATGCTGTCCTATAAGCCCAAAGTGCATCATCAAGTCGTTAACTCCAATCCTTCCTGTTTGGATTAACTGTCTTTTCAAGGATAGACTTAACTTCTCGGTTTGACACTTCAGCTTGCCCATTAGTTTGAGGATGATATAAGGTGGAGACCTTGTGTGTGATGTTATACTTCCTCAAAAGTGCTTCCATAGTCTTATTGCAAAAGTGAGTACCTCTATTGCTGATTATGGCCTTTGGTGTTCCAAACCTAGCCAAGATGTTAGTCTTGACAAAATCTGAAACAACTTTAGAGTCATTAGTCCTAGTGGCTTTTGCTTCCACCCACTTTGAAACATAATCAACGGCAAGTAAAATATAAAGATTACCAAAAGAAGAAGGAAAAGGTCCCATGAAATCCATGCCCCATACATCAAAAATTTCAACAATAAGTATTGGAGTTTGAGGCATTTGATTTCTAGCACCTAAGTTACCTGTTCTTTGGCAACGATCACATGACTTGCAAAAAAGGTATGCATCTTTGAATATAGTAGGCCAATAAAATCCAGAATCAAGAACTTTCATGGCTGTTGTTTTGGATCCAAAGTGTCCTCCACATGCATAAGAGTGACAAAAGGTCAGAATAGATTAAAATTCAGATTCGAGTACACACCTTCTTATAATCTGATCGGAGCAATGCTTCCAAAGGTAAGGATCATCCCATATGTAGTATTTGGCATCACTCTTGATCTTATTTCTTTGAGCTTGTGTCAACTCTTGTGGCAACTTCTTGGTAACTAAGTAATTAACAATATCGGCATACCAAGGAGTTGTTGTACTTATAAAAAGAAGTTGCTCATCCGGAAAGTTCTCATTCAAGGGTAGTGCATCCTCTTCATGAACTAAACGGCTAAGATGGTCCGCAACCAGGTTGTCACTACCTCTCTTATCTTTTATCTCCAAATCAAACTCTTGTAAGAGAAGTATCCATCTAATCAACCTTGGTTTGGCCTCCTTCTTAGTGAGTAAGTACCTAAGGGCTGCATGGTCAGAAAATACAATTACTTTAGTACCAATTAAATAAGATCGAAATTTTTCTAAAGCAAATACAACAGCCAAAAGTTCTTTTTCAGTAGTGGAATAGTTTAATTGAGCATCATTAAGAGTTCGGGAGGCATAATAAATGGCATGTGAGGCTTTCCCAACCCGTTGGCCCAAAACAGCTCCAATGGCATAGTCACTAGCATCACACATGATTTCAAAAGGTACATTCCAATCTGGTGGTTGCATGATAGGAGCTAATGTCAAGAGTCCCTTCAATGTTTCAAACACCTCTTTGCATTTATCATCAAAATGAAAAACCACATCTTTTTGTAGTAGCTTGCAAAGAGGTAATGTGATCCTTGAGAAGTCTTTGATAAATCTCCTATAGAAACCTGCATGTCCAAGAAAAGAACAAACCTCTCTCATATTTGTGGGAGGTAGTAAAGAATGCATAATATCTATTTTAGATTTATCAACCTCTACCCCTCTAGAAGAAATAACATGGCCCAAAACTATTCCTTGTTCTACCATAAAGTGATATTTTTCCCAATTCAAAACAAGGTTAGTTTCCATGCATCTTTCAAGTACAAGTGTAAGGTTCTCTAGGCATCTATCAAAAGAATCACCATAGACACTAAAATCATCCATAAACACTTCTATGATGTTCTCTAAATAATCTAAAAATATGCTAACCATACACCTTTGGAATGAAGAAGGTTTATTACAAAGACCAAATGGCATACGCCGGTATGCAAAAGTACCAAATGGACATGTGAATGTTGTTTTCTCTTGGTCCTCCGGAGCAATGGCAATCTGATTATAACCTGAAAAACCATCAAGAAAATAATAATGAGAATGGCCAGCTAACCTTTCAAGCATTTGATCAATAAAAGGTAAAGGAAAGTGGTCTTTGCGAGTTGTGGAATTAAGTTTACGATAATCAATACAAACTCGCCACCCTGTTTGAATTCTAGTAGGAACAAGTTCATTCTCATTATTTGTTACCACCGTTACACCTGATTTCTTTGGAACCACTTGGACCGGGCTCAACCATTTGCTATCCGAGATAGGATAGATCACCCCAACATCTAGGAGCTTCAGTATCTCCTTTTTCACAACCTCCATCATAGGAGGGTTCAATCTTCTTTGTGCTTCTCTTGTTGGTTTGGACGCCTCCTCTAACAAAATTCGATGCATGCACATGGATGGGCATATTCCCTTGATATCGGCAATTGTCCAACCAATTGCTGTTTTATGCTCTCTAAGCACCTGGATAAGTCGCTCTTCTTGCAAAGGTGTGAGCTCTTTGGCAATGATGACCGGTAGTGTGTCCTTTTCACCTAAGAACACATATTTCAAGTGGTTCGGTAGTGGTTTCAACTCTAAAGTTGGTGCCTGCAAAATGGAAGGAAGAAGTTTCTCATTAGATAAAGGCAAATCAATAAATGAAACATCAAACCTTGCATCTTTAGGTGGTAGCGAGTGTAAAGATTCTAGTGCCCCTTCCACATGGTCACTAAAGGCTAGTTCCTCTTTAGCATTCCACATTCCGAGATATTTGCTAAGGACTATCTCAACACTATCTTTACCATTTAGCTCATAAGCTTGCTGCACTAGTGAGTCAATTATATCAATATTAAAAACAGAATGCACATCACTAGGATATCTCATGGCCTCAAAAATGTTAAAGCGAATTATTTCACCATCAAATTCCATAGTTAAAGTGCCATCATGTACATCTATTTTAGTTCTTGCTGTTTTCAAGAATGGTCTCCCCTAATAGAATAGGTGTGGGATTAGAAGACGTCTCATCTTCCATCTCAATAACATAAAAGTCAGCGGGAAAAACTAATTCATTAACCTGTACAAGAACGTCTTCTACAACTCCTCTTGGATAAGTGTTAGAACGGTCAACAAGTTGTATTATAACACCGGTTTCCTCTAATGGTCATAGATTCAATGAAGCATAAATTGAATATGGCATGACATTAATAGATTCCCCTAGATCTAGCATAGCACGCTCAAACCTGGTATTGCCTATCTTACAAGGAATGGTAAACATACCTGGATCCTTGCATTTATGTGGGAGTTTCTTTTGAAGAACAACTGACACATTCTCCCCCACACTTACCTTTCCATTCCATTTCAACTTCCGTTTAGATGTGCACAGCTCTTTTAGGAACTTGGCATATCTTGGCACTTGCTTGATAGCATCTAGTAAAGGAATGTTCACCTCTACTTTCCGGAAGGTTTCCAAAATTTCCTTCTCTTGCTCCTCCTTCTTGGACTTTGCTAACCTGCTAGGAAAAGGTGGAGGGGTTATATAAGAAGGAAATGATGGTTTAGGAGCTACCTTTTGTAATGGCTCATTGGGATGTGAAGATGATGCCATGGTGTTGTCCTCCCCTTGAGCACTATCCTTTGGTGGTGTCTCAAGCTGTTTCCCACTTCTTAGAGTTATAGCATTGGCATTCTCTCTTGGATTCACTATGGTTTGGGAAGGTAATTTCCCAGAATCCCTTGCTTGTATTTGACTCATGGTTGTTGCCAATTGCCCAATTTGAGTCTCCAAATTTCGGATACTTGTCTTTGTTTCCTGTTGAAATTGAATTGTATTAGTAGAAAGAGCTTTAACAAGATCTTCAAGAGAAGTACCTGAATTTTGGGAGGGTGGCACTTGTTGTCGGGTTTGGTATGGTTGTTGCACTCTTTGCTGAAAACCCGGCGGCCTGTTGTCAAATGGTGGAGGAATAGTTTGTGATTGGTTCCCTCCATAATTGAAGTTTGGATGATCCCTCCATCCTGGATTGTAAGTGTTTGAGTAGGGATCATATTTCTTTGATTGGTTCTGAAATCCACCCATGGCATTCACATGTTCATTGGTGTCCTCTTGAAGTGTTGGACACATATCGGTTTGGTGCCCCATGTTTGAACATATGCCACAAGCCTTTATTTGCTGTATATTACCTACAGCCAATTGTTGAACAAGAGAAGTCAGTTTATCAAATTTTTGTTCAAGGGATGATATACATACCTCATTGACTTTCTTGGGTTGTGGTGGTGGATCATGTCTCATTGAGAATTGTTGAGAATTGGCTGCCATGTTGGAGATTAATGTTCTAGCAGCCTTGGGATTCTTATCAACTAGAGCTCCCCCACTAGTGGCATCTATCATACTTCTCTCCATGGGCATGAGACCTTCATAGAAGTATTGGATGAGAAGTTGTTCACTTATCTGATGGTGTGGACATGATGCACAAAGTTTCTTGAACCTCTCCCAATATTCATATAAGGACTCTCCGTTGTATTGCCAAATCCCACATATCTCTTTTCTAATGTTGGCAGCCTTAGATGCTGGGAAATACCTTTCCAAGAATGCTTTCTTCATATCATTCCATGTAGTGATGGTCCCAGATGGTAGATGGTAGAGCCATTCCTTTGCTGAATCAGCTAGAGAGAATGGGAAGGCTCTCAACTTAACTTGCTCTTCCGTGACCCCTGTTGGTCTCATGCTTGAGCAAACTACATGGAATTCCTTGAGGTGCTTATTTTGATCCTCTCCTGCAAAACCATGAAAAGTTGGGAGAAGATGAATCAAGCCAGATTTTAATTCAAAAGCTACCTCAAGATTAGCATATTCAATGCATAATGGTTGTTGACCCAAGTTCGGAGCGGCTAGCTCCTTGAGAGTTCGGTTGTCAGCTGCTGCCATCTCTCCTTTCTCCTCTTGGATGTTTTGGGTCAACTCCTCGATTGGTTATTGGTAAGAAGTTATAAATTCGCGAATTCTCCTAAGTCTTAAGTCTTCTTCGGGAGCTTGGAACATTCACTAATAAGAAAAAAAATAAGAAAGTAAATAATTAGAACAAAAAATAAGAATAAACCAATAAACTAATAAACTAAAGAAAGCAATCCCTAGCAACGGTTCCAAAAACTTGATGTACCCAAAAGAGTGTATCTTATTTAACCTTGCACTTAAAAAGAATCAATTGTAAACTATAGTGATTAGCAAGGGTCGAGTCCTCAGGGATTGGGTTTTTGTTTATAAGTTAATAGTTTATCACTTAAAAACAAGTAAACAAAAGTAAAGGGGGTTTTGAAATCAGATTTAAACTAAAGTTAACAATAAGAATGAGAAAACAAGTAATTAAGAAGAATCAAATATGAGAAATATGGTTAAGGTTTCATTCTCCACCACTAGACATCATTAAGAATCAATTTCTTATCTATCAACATTAATTAGCTATCAAAGTTAACAACCGTAGATAACAACAAGCTCTGTTACCCCAATCTTTCCTTAGTTCGTCGTTAAATAGAACAAGCTCTCTATTTAATCTCTAACTATCAAACAACCTAGAATAAGCTCTCTAAGTTCAATTTAATAGCAGCTTTATGATGAGAAAGATAGGTTGATCTAAGCAACAAACACATAAGCTCGGATTGTTCAACTTAGGTTATGTTCCACTTTGCAATTATTGAAAACTTGACCATAATCATTAATCACAAATTGCCACTTATTAATAGGAAATCAAGACAATTACACGGATCAAGACTCCTAAACTAGCATTTGACAATTATCAAGATTTATCTAGTTGGCCACCTAAACAAATCAAAACATCATCATGAACAATTTTAATAGAAGAACATAAGCAACTTTGATAGAAAACAATGATAGATAGATTCTGAAAATTAATTACATAACATGTTTAGGGCTTTGAAATCACCCTTAACCAAATAAAAGTTTAGCCTAGCATAGGCATTGTAAACATAAACATAAAATTAAAGAAAACCTAAGAAGAAAATAAAAGAAAGAAAGAAGAAGAAGAAGAATATTAATTATCCAGCCTCTTGCTCTCTCAAAAACAAAGAAATAAAGAAGAAATCAGAACTTTGATGCTTGGAGAAGTCTCTATTTCGTATGCCCCCTTGATCTCTATTTATAGGCAATAGTTAGAGCATCAAACAAGTGAATTTCAGCTCTCTCCCTTCAATAAATGCTGACTTGTGGCTAAAGTTAAGGAAAAGTGGCTGACTTTTATGTTTTAAAGAAAGATATAAGCCTTGGCAACCAAGTTTGAATAAAGTAGGAAAGTTTTTGTCAAAGCACTCTTTAATGTGGAGAGATTACAAACTTGCAACCAAAGTAAGTGTAAGGAAGGAAAGTCTTGGCTGATTTAATTCTCCTACTTTGACTAGGATTAGCTTTAAGGAAAGATACTTGCAATTAATGCAATTAATGCAATTTGATAGCCACTAATCCTTCTTTAACAAGGATAAACATAAATGTCAGCTAGGGTATTAAGAAAAGGATGTGATTTGCGGCTAGGGTTTTTTCTGCCACTAGGGTTTTTAGGGAGATATTCCAATGCCGATTTGGATGACCATTTCTTATCAGATTTAAGCCCATGACCAACCTTTGGAAAGGTAATCAAGTGATCTTCAAAAGTCAAGAAGGAAGTTTCTTCGAATAAAGATTCTAACATCATGTTTTCTTAGAAACAAGCTCCGGAGGTCAAATCTGTCTTATTGCTTTGCACCAAGAATTTGATCTTTTTGACTCCCGGTTCTTTTTCCATCTTGTGATTGTGATTTTGTAAGCTTTTTAACATCCTAATTGACATGTTTTGACTTCATCTCCTCCAAAATACCTACAAAGCATAAAAACCTAGTAAAATGTCAAGGAAGTAAGAATCAAAGCACAAAGTATAAGGAAATTAAATAGGAAAATGTATGAAATTAAGCACTTTTCACCCTTACTCGAGCTGGTCCACCCAGGATCACGTATCGACAGCTTTGCGACTCCGCTGGGGACTTTAGAGAGTTAGGCCTAGAATTAGTCGCATGTTATCGAAAGTCTCAGTTTTGTCGATTTTGGTCGATGTTTACTTTTAATTCCCATTTTTTAATAAAAGAAAATTTTGAAAATAACCAAGTATTTTAAGTGTGTTCATTTCTCATGTGCATGCATATTTTACTATTCTCTGGTTATTTAATTTAACATGTCATTATTATTCTTTTTTTAATTAATGCTTTACATTGCTTAATTTTGTCTTTGTTAAATTGCTCGGGTTTTAGGATAGAGGTATAGAATAGGTGGTGAAAGGTTTGTTTGTTCCTCCTCACACACAATACTTGCATTTGCATAACATGAACCCTCTACCCGGGTTCCATCCTTTAGGTGGAAGTAAAGTAATTACGCTCTCGTGAGGTGTTAACCTCCGCATGGGCTAGCGAAACACTTTTGGAGTAGTAGACTACCTAAGCCTTCGTGGGGTGATAACCTCTGTATAGGCTTGTGAAATACACTCTAACAAATTGAACCCGCTTTTATCGGGGTGCCTTACTAGCCTTCACTAGCAACAGTAAGGAGCAATTTGGAGCCTTTTTAGAACCTAATGCAACTTCATATAGTGAGCTTAGGCGAAACCATTTCTGTTAGAAGCACCGAAGCTAGGAACACTCGGAGAAACCTTTCTCACCTTTAGCTATTTATTTCAATATCGCATTGATTTGATTATTATATACCAGTACTGACTCGTTTCCCTTTGTTTTGTTTTGCTTTGTTTTCATTGCATGCATCATGGTCACTCAAGAGTGTTTGCCTTAAGCCGGATTCCAATCATAGGGGTTTTCGTTACGGTCATGGAACACCAAGATCTTGCTCCAATGTCAGTTATTTCTAAGACATACTGAGAGGTCCGAACAGAGTCAGAGAAACATCAGGTTGACAAGGGAGACTGCTTGACTAAAAGCTTCATGTCTATCCTTCCCAAGTTGGTTCATTTAGATCTGGGTTAGAATGATTTCACAGAGATAGAGAAGATTTGGGGACGATGGGGAATTGCAAGGAAAAGCGAGTTTACCAAGAAGTATGGCGACATAGCATTACTTCTCCTGATTCAGATAGATGAGCAGTTGATTAGGGCAGTGGTACAGTTTTGGGATTCCTCTCCCTGATGCTTCACATTCAACCGGGAGGACATGACACCCACCATCGAGGAGTACTCAATCTTGCTCCGTATCGAGTCATCCACCCCTGATAAGATATATTGCAAGCATTAAAAGATCGTTAGCTTTCGTAGGAAGCTATCTGACATATTTGGTATGGAGATTCCGATCGACTCTCTGAATATTAAGAAGAAAGGTTCGAGTGTTTTGTTGTTGTAAGCCCTACAAGCCAATCTAGTTAGGCTTGTAAAACAATATTATTATATTCATGTATTGCACATTATAGTTTATTAATTATAATTGAGGTATTTCTTTATCCATAAGTATTGTTATAAATTGTTACAAATGACTTGTGAAGATAAAGCCCATGAAACACAATGGCATTGCAAAGGAATTGTAAGGTGTTACAATTATGAGGATCCTTATGCATCAATGTCGTGTTCCTAAACTATTCCTGGTTATTGTATTGTCAAGATAGGGCATTGGCAATGCTCAAAGACTGGCATATGTTAAGCCTTCATGCACTTAACGCATGCAACTGATCTCATAGGTTGAAAGTATAGAGATACTTGGGGATAACATATGGGTGCTTGTTAGTTCAACAAGTTCATTGAACATGACCCTCTATGAGAGTTCCATTTGGTATTTCACTCAAGTGTCTATGGTAAATACTCTCATGTGTCAATAGTGTAAATAATCCTTTGACTTGAGACACCAGGTTATCTTGTATGTGAACTGTCATACTTAGATTTCATCACGAACGGGTCCCAATCATGAGGATGCTTAAAGTAGGGTGTTATTAGGTATGACATGAAGCATACGAAGATGAATGAGTGGTCCAGAGAGGATTCATCACCCCAAGTGATTAAGGGGACATATCTCACATGTATCTGGCTTATATTAACTTATGGAAGTCCTTGGCCAAGGCAATACTTAAGGAGTTAATAATAAAGTTGTAGATCTAATATGGAATGGTTTAAGAGTAGACACTGAACCATGCTCTTTCCTATCCCAGGATATTTGATGAAGGGATCGAATTACAAAAACATATTGTACACGAAAGGCTAGTCGAAGCTTGATGACTCTCTTGGCATTTGGGTGGTCATGATGCATTGCTAAATGTCGCTCATGATCTATAAATATAAAGAGGAAATTCTTAATTGAATTTATTATATTTATTTCCAACATGTTAAGGGCCTAATGGTTCACACACAAAAGGTGATTAATGAAATTAAAATGAGATTGGGTTAGATAAAATATTCATTAAGTGTCGTGGGCTTAATGTGAATATTTAATAATATATGTATAAAGGCTTTAGTGCAATAAGTCCAAGAGTTGGCATACACTAAACCTAGTAATATATATACACCTCTTATGTTGTTGCCGCCTCCCTATGTAAGTGCTTACCTGAAATCGACGCTTCACCTCCCCTAAGAGATAGAATTGGCAGAACACCTTGAGATTAAGGAGAATTTGATTCTTCTTGTTTCTTTAGGATAATTAAGGTAGAGGAGGAAGGTTTCTCACAACCTAGACTACTAGCATCGTCTTGGCAAAACATAATCTCAATCTTGTGAAGGCTTTCAGATCACCTGTGTGGATTACTGTTAGAGGTCAGACAATTGGACGACTTTGGTTTTCGACAAGCGAGCTTTGTACAAGAACAAGAACATCAAGAATCTGTGATGTGGTTTCGTCAATCTCCAGCACAGAGGTATGTGATTTTGTTTGTTATCTGTTCTTGACAGCCTGATCGTTTTTGAATTCATAGGCAGATCCTTGGAGGGATTCGGTATTCTCTATGTTTTATTTTATTCCGCTGCGTTGTATGTTTAACTGTTGATTAAATTATACATTATCTCTGTTTGAGCATGAGTCAAATCCCAACAGTGGTATCAGAGCCTCGCTTATGTTATTCCTATACGATCTATGCTTTGATTGTTACCTTTAATAAAATTGTTTTGTTCTTTGAGTTATTTTGATCCGATTGTCACTAACCGAATTTGTGAGAATTTGCACTTGTAGTGTTTCGATGAAGGTAGCAGTTAATCGTGGTGAATTTTTGTTGATTAATTGGTTTAAAATTGTTTTAAATTGATTAATGCAACTGGCGAAAGTTTGGCAACGATTGAAAACTATTAAGCCTGCTTTGCGCAAATTTGGTGTTTTTAGTGAGAAAAACTAGTAGATTTTTCTTAGCTAATTTTTAATGCATGTTTTAATGAATTTTAGGATTTAAAATTGCTTAGAATTGTTCTTGGCTAGCCTGAAAAATCATTAAACTGATTTAGCATTGAAAAGTTGGAAGTTGTGAAAAGCGAATAGACAGCCTTAGGGAGGTAAGGGTCGGCGGCTACTCACATTATCCATGGGCTGTGCCTCCCTTGCTAGGGTTTTTTGGTTCTATCAGATTCTCACAGCTTATGAATTTTAGCAATATTAAGTTACTAATGTTGTAGTATCCTAGTTGAGATACAACACTAAAAATTAGTAATTATGGTAATATTGTTAAATTAATTAAATCACCAAAATAAGAATTTACATGAATATTTAATTAAATTATTTAATTAGATAATAATTTAATTAAAGGAAATAATCCTAATTGGATTAGGATTTATTCTAATGAGATTAGAATAAATGTTTATTATTTTCTTTGAATTAAATTATGGATCAATATAATCAATGATGGTAATTAGAGATTAAAGCATGATTTATATGTTCATAAATTGTTTGTGAATGTATGGGATGATTATGGACTTAGACCCAATATGATTGTGGATGGTTGAATTTAATTTTATGGTTTTTATTAAATAAAATAGGGACTGCGTGCCCTGCCTTATCTCTCATTTTCTGGAGTTGTAAAAATTATTTCCTCACCTAACTCCCCTCAAATGTAACTTGAGGTTTCTTTATTACAAATGTAATTAGTTACATCAAAATGTAAAATTAGTATTAGTTAGGAATAATTTTTGTAACTTGAAGATGAAGAAAGACGCCATGAAGATAAGGAGATTACAAGCAAGCTTTGAAGACTATGTATGTAATCACCTAGGAATTTGACCAACTAATTTCCTTTGATGGCTCAAGGAAATTAGATTAGAAAAGTCCATAATCATCCAAGTAGAAAGCATGTTATAGATTTATTTTATACGATATTATAAATGCTATGAATGTTTATTATGATGAGACTTAAAGAAAAGGAAATCCCTCTTGACAATATTGAGTCACTTGTTTCGCATGATAAAGTTGTCTTCCATCATCATAACTAGATAACCAGAGTTCTTCTAGTAGGAGGCTTTTTGAGTCACTCAAGGTCAAACTACTGTACGAATATGTTTGAGTTATGAGTCTTACTCAACTAATGCTATGTTGTCCGGATGCTTTCAAACTTGACCGCATAGTGTTAGAGGCAAAGTTAGGCAAAGTACATATGATGTGCTTAGACAAAGAGTTGTCACCTAACTGATCTGGGAGTTGCATAGAGATGCAATTGGTAAGCTATGTTATCTACCCAACTAGGCTTGCTGTAATTTGTTGAGTCACTCAAGGTTGCAACATGTTGAAAGGGATCCCAGCCCACTAGAAATACCTTGATGAGATTTTCGAATAATAGTGAGGGCTATTATCTCGAACAATTAGTAGGAGAACCAATAAGAGATTTAATACCTCATCTTGAATTGATATAAATGCATGAATATAACTGATATATACTTTTTCCATATTAGGTTGTTGAAAATGGTTAATACTTTAACTGAATTGCGCGGTATTATGAATGCCATTAGTCCAAAATGTTTGGATTAGTACAAAAGATTGAGAAGCGTTCTCAATGAAAGGAAGGTTTATTACTTGACAAGTCAAGAAAAACTTATAGAAGTTTCTGGGTTGACTGTGTTTGTGATTGAACTGAATCTTTCTACTGTTAAATCCAATTCCTGGATAATTGATTCAGGATGCGGTTCATATCTATGTAATGACATAGCGATGTTGAAAGAAAGTAGAAAGTTGAGAAAAGATGAAGTAGTTCTTAGAGTAGGCAATGGTGCAAAAGTTGCAGCATTGGCCGTTGGAACATGTACTTTATCTTTGCCGTCAGGCATGAAGTTGGAACTGAAATATTGTTACTTTGTTCCAGTATTGTCTAGAAACAACATTTCGATTTCATACCTCACTGTTAATGATGGTTTTGAGATAAAAATGAAGGGCAATAGTTGCTCCATCATTCTTAAAGATATTCACTATGGATCGACAACATTACATAATGGATTATATGTTTTGGATCCAGAGATGCCTGTGTTCAATATAGATGTCAAGAAAGCAAGAAAGGATGATCCAAGTAAGACTTACATCTGGCACTGTAGACTTGGTCACATCAATGAGACAAGGATTTCCAAATTGCATAAACATGATTATTTGGAACCCTTTGATTACGAATCATATGGGACTTGTGAATGTTGTCTCCTTGGTAAGATGACCAATACTCTCTTTACTGGAAAGGGTGAAAGAGCTAGTGTTTTATTGGGCTTAATACATTTAGATGTATGTGGGCCACTAAACACAGTTGCTAGAGGTAATTTCTCATACTTCATAACCTTTATCGATGATCATTCTAGATATGGTTATGTGTATCTGATGAGATACAAGTCTGAAGCTTTTGAAAAGTTCAAAGAGTTCAGAGCTGAAGTAGAGAAACAGATTAGGAAAAATATTCTAGCTCTTAGATCGGATCGAGGAGGAGAGTATTTAACTCATAATTTCTTGGATCATTTGACAAATAATGGAATTCTGTCGCAATGGACTCCACCTGGAACTCCTCAGCATAATGGAGTGTCCGAGAGGAGAAATCGAACCTTTTTGGACATGGTTCGGTCCATGATGTCTAAGGTTGACCTTCCGATATCCTTTTGGGGATATGCCTTAGAAACTGCAGCTTACCTTCTAAATACGTTCCAAGCAAGTCGATAGATAAGGTACCATATGAGATATGGAATGGCAAGAAGCCATGTTTATCTTTTCTAAAGATTTGGGGATGTACTGCTTTTGTTAAGCAAGTACCTTCTGATAAGCTGGGAGCTAGATCAGAAAAATGTAAGTTTCTGGGATATCCTAAAGAGACTGTTGGATATTACTTTTACAGTCCTACTGATCAAAAGGTGTTTGTGTCAAAACAGGCTGCTTTTCTAGAGAAATAGTTTCTACTAGAAGCATTCAGTGGAAGTAAAATAGATCTTGAAGAAGTTCAAGAATCACAACCTAACATTCCCTCGGAACTTGAGCCATTGGTCGAGGCATTGGATGCTCGGACTAATGCTCAAGAAACACAAGTACTCCGAAGGTCTAGTAGGGAGAGGCAAACTTCAATAAGATATGGATTTCTTTTAGAAAGAGATGGTTTTTCCATTGATAATGAACCTGCTACCTATAAGGAAGCGATGTCGGACATCAATTCCAAGAAATGGCTAGAAGCCATGAAATCCGAAATAAAGCCATGGAAGTTAACCAAGTTTGGTATTTAGTTGATCCACCTCAAGGGATAAAACCCATAGGGTGTAAATGGATCTACAAGATAAAGACAGACATTGATGGTAACATACAAACGTATAAGGCCAGATTAATTGCAAAAGGTTATAATCAAGTTGAAGGCATTGATTTTGAAGAAACCTTTTCACCAGTTGCCATGGTAAAGTCCATTAGGATTATGCTTGCTATTGCTGCATACCATGATTATGAGGTATGACAGATGGATGTAAAAATTGCATTCCTTAACGGGAATTTGCAAGAGGAAGTGTATATAACACAACCTGAAGGTTTTTCATCCAAGGCCACTTTAATAAGGTATGCAAGCTGCAAAAGTCCATTTATGGACTAAAGCAAGCATCTCGGAGTTGGAACATTAGGTTTGATGAAACAATCAAAGAATTTGGTTTCATTAAGAATCCTAATGAACCATGTGTTTACAAGAAGGTAAACGGACATGCAATTGTTTTCTTGGTGCTAATGTCGATGACATATTGCTTATAGGAAACGGTGTACCTATGCTTCAGACCATCAAGGTCTGGCTATCCAAACAGTTCTCCATGAAGGATTTGGGAGAAGCATCATATATTCTGGGAATTAAGATCTATAGAGATAGATCGAAAAGACTGCTTGGATTATCCCAATCTGTTTACATAGATATGGTGCTAAAAGGTTTAGCAGGGATATTTTCTTAGTCTATGGAAGGGCTGAACTCCAAGTAAGGGGTTATACAGATGCTGACTTCTAATCCGATTAGGATGACAGTAAATGGCAGTGTAATTATATATTTACCTTGAATCTTGAAATAGTCAGTTGGAAAGGTTCCAAACTAGAGATGACTATTGATTCAACAACCAAAGCCGAGTATATCTTCTCGTTTGGGGCAACGAAGGAGGTAGTTTGGATCTAGAAGTTCATTAAAGAACTTGGTTGGTTCCGAGCATTGTTGATCCAGTACCACTTTACTGTGACAATAATGGAGCCATAGCGCAAGCGAAAGGAACTAAGGTCTTATCGTAGATCCATACATATATTAGTGTAATCATTGAAAAAGGTGACAATAATATGAAAAAGGGTTATCCACTAAGAATTTCTGTCCCAGCAGAAACACAATCGTCACATGGAAGGACATGGGCTTAAGTACATGGGCGATTGGCTTTAATGCTGATGCGAGATTGTTGTTGTAAGCCCTACAAGACAATCTATTTAGGCTTGTAAAACAATATTAATATATTCATGTATTGCACATTATAGTTTATTAATTATAATTGAGGTATTTCTTTATCCATAAGTATTGTTATAAGTTGTTATAAATGACTTGTGAAGATAAAGCCCATGAAACATAATGGCATTGCAAAGGAATTGTAAGGTGTTACAATTATGAGGATCCTTATGTATCAATGCTGTGTTTCTAAACTGTTCCTGGTCATTGTATTGTCAAGACAGGGCATTGACAATGCTCAAATACTAGCACATGTTAAGCCTTCATGCACTTCATGTATGCAACTGATCTCATAGGATGAAAGTATAGAGATACTTGGGGATAACATATGGGTGCTTGTTAGTTGAACAAGTTCATTGAACATGACCCGCTATGAGAGTTCATTTGGTATTTCACTCAAGTGTCTATGGCAAATACTCTCATGTATCAATAGTGTAAATAATCCTTTGACTTGAGACACCAGGTCATCTTGTATGTTAACTGTCATACTTAGATTTCATCACGAACAGGTCGCAATCACGAGGATGCTTAAAGTAAGGTGTTATTGGGTATGACATGAAGCATACGAAGATGAATGAGTGGTCCAAAGAGGATTCATCAACCCCAAGTGATTAAGGGGACATATCTCACATGTATCTGACTTATATTAACTTATGGAAGTCCTTGGCCAAGGAAATACTTAAGGAGTTAATAATAAAGCTGTAGATCTAATATGGAATGGATTAAGAGTAGACACTGAACCACGTTATTTCCTATCCCAGGATATTTGATGAAGGGATTGAATTACACATACATATTGTACACGAAAGGCTAGTCGAAGCTTGACGACTCTCTTGGCATTTGGGTGGTCATGATGCATTGCTAGATGCCGCTCATGATCTATAAATATAAAGAGGAAATTCTTATTTGAATTTATTATATTTATTGCCAACATGTTAAGGGCCTAATGGGTCACACACAAAAGGTGATTAATGAAATTAAAATGAGATTGGGTTAGATTAAATATTCATTAAGTGTTGTGGGCTTAATGTGAATATTTAATAATATATGTATAAGGGTTTTAGTGCAATAAGTCCAAGAGTTGGCATACACTAAAACCTAGTAATATATATACACCTCTTATGTTGTTGCCGTCTCCCTATGTAAGTGCTTACCTGAAATCGGCGCTTCATCTCCCCTAAGAGATAGAATCGGCCGAACACCTTGAGATTAAGGAGAATTCGATTCTTCTTGTTTCTTTAGGATAATTAAGGTAGAGGAAGAAAGTTTCTCACAACCTAGACTACTAGCATCGTCTTGGCAAAACATAATCTCAACCTTGTGAAGGCTTTCAGATCACCTGTGTGGATTACTGTTAGAGGTCGGACAATTGGACGACTTTGGTTTTCGACAAGCGAGCTTTGTGTACAAGAACAAGAACATCAAGAATCTATGATGTGGTTTTGGCAATCTTCGTTACAGAGGTATGTGATTTTGATTGTTATCTGTTCTTGACAGCCTGATCATTTTTGAATTCTTAGGCAGATCCTTGGAGGGATTCGGTATTCTTTATGTTTTATTTTATTCTGCTGTGTTGTATGTTTAATTGTTGATTAAATTATACATTATCTTTGTTTGAGCATGATCCGAATCCCAAAATGTTTGTATCCCATGGGTATTCTTACGAGATTATATCATGAACAACCCGGGGAACGGTCGCGTTGTGGATTTCTTTGCCTTGGCAATCTATGGTTTGGTGATATTTCCAAAGATTTTGGGGCACATTGAGATGGCCGTAGTGGATTTCTTTGAGTGTCTAGGCAAACAAATGGATCCTGCTCCTGCTATTCTTGTCGAGACATTTAGGTCACTCAATTTCTATCGGAGAAAGGGCGAGGGATGTTTCGAGGGTATGCACAACTCTTTTTTGTTTGGATCCAAAGTCATTTATGGGGGGATAATAAGGAGAACTTCATCCCTACATAAGTACTTTTATTCCTCTTAAGGAATTATCCAAGAAAGAATGGACAAGAAAAGGAGATAAGAAACAATGGATAATGACTCCTCACTGCTTAGCTCGAGTGGACGTCACTTGGAGAGCTCCGTGGATGCCAATGGGATCCATTATGCATAGCTGTGGAGACAAACCATGGGTTCCAATAATGGAAATTTGGGGAGCTATTAGTTATACACCCCTCCTAGTATGAAGGCAATATGGGTCTGAGCAGTTCATCCCGATGACTCAAGGGCTCGCTTTGGTGGATTTCGCATATGATGGGCCTGGGTACATGAAGGAAATACGCGAGCTCATCAAGGTATGGAGAAAGTTGCATCGATCAAAATTGGGTAGATATACCGACAACGCTACTCTCGGATTCTTAGTTTGGAGAGCCAAAAGGATCCAAGACGTAGTGCTCCCTGCTGAAGATGCCTCTGTTTATCCGGTAATCCTTCAGCCAGAGCTGGTAGTACTCTCAGAGATCGAGCTTGTCCGGCAAGAATTAGAAAAGGACAAAGGGAAGCTAAAGCGTGAGTATGATAAGCTTTAGGAGGAAGTCAAAGATTTGAAGACTGACCTTAAGATCTAAGAGGCCAAGACACGGAGGTTGGTTAAAGAGCGAGACACCACACAATCTGATATATGGGACTTACATCAAGAGAACAAGAGGCTAAGAACCAAGGAACAGTTCACTGGAACTAGTAGGTCTCTGAGCACCCATAAGAAAGAGATAGAAAAGCTGCATAAAGAATTGGACTTCTAGAAGGGTAAGGTTAAGGACAACAAGGAAAAAGAGTCCCGATTTTCTCATGAGCGACAAAAATGGGAAGATGCACGGTCACTAATATCGACCAAGTTGGAAAGATGCCTAAAAGAGAATGAGCTATTGAAACAAAAGTTGGGAAATGAGAGGGAAAGGACATCCATGCTACGCCAGGAGAATGAGACACTCCATGCGACCATTCAGACCTTAGAGCATCAGTTGCAAGATCGAAAGAATGACATCGATGCCATCATCCGAGAATACAGAGAGAGGAAGGCCGAATGGAGCCAGGCAAATGACTTAGCTTTAGATGCTAGCTCTAGGTGGAAGACTGAGACTTTGGGAAGGCAGTAGTATATAGACCACCTGACTAGGCAAATTCGCAAGGTTGTGGTCAAAGCCAAAGAGATGTTGGAAAAGGTAAAGACTCTGAGGTGTGATGTCAACCCGACTGGGGAGCATGGACAACATTTGTTGAATATCCTAGAGAAGGCTCAAGACCAGTATGAGCGGATACGCTCTTTTTATGTAACCCGAGAGTGAGAGAGGATATGTAACAAGTTCCCATGAATTAATGAAAAAACCTTTGTGTTGGAATTTGATCTTAAGGCAAATACTGTTAGTTGCATCATCTCATTTCATACAATTAAAGAAGCATACATACATTCATTCATCTATTTGTTTGATCAGTCATACATTGATTTATTCATTCATCACACATTTAATTAATAAAAAGAATAACATGCCATGAAATTTTAATCCATGGCATTTACACCAAGGTTCAAAAATTGGGCGCTCATCGAAACTCCCAGAGAAAAGCGCTCCCCATCAGTATAATACTTGATCACAAGTCAGGATCGTGGAGAATGAACAAATAGCCCGAATGGAGAGAATGGAAAGGGCCTAGGATGAGTTGAGGGAATAATTGGCTAAGTCTCAGGTGTCGACACGTGATCCCGTCCCGGGGACCCATTCGAGTGAAGGGGAAACAGAAGCAGAGGAAAAGACGACTTAATTCTTCTTGATTGAAACCTCGGAAAAAGTCATGGAGTCATCACCAATCTTTTTTTAGCTAGGTGTGATCGGCCACCTATTAAAACCGGTTTTGTAAAACATTTTAAAATTAATTAAAATTTTTTAAAACCAATTTTAAGTCTGCATTTTAAAATAGAGAAATCAAAGAAACGGGTTCGGGAGTCGGTTACGTGCGAGGAAGGATTAGCACCCCTACAACGCCCGTATAAAACGGTACCTTATTAATCATGTGTTATTTCAAGTCTCGATAAAAAGTTGGTTTTTAATTTAGTATTTAAAGTTAATTCCCAATTTTAAAAAAAAAATAATAATTCCATTTTTTAATTGAAAGTCTGGAATTTATTAATTCAAAATTTTTCTATATTCCCCAACAAACGTGGCAAAATATAGAAATTTTTATTAACTTGGAAAATTTTCCGAATCATTCTCATTTTAAAGAAGATATTCCGTTATTAATGATAATTGATGATATCCTCCCCAGCAAACCCGGCAGAGAACTCATGAATTATTTTAACTCGGGAATATCTTTTTTTTTTATTGAAAATCATTATCTTTTTCAAAACATTTAAAAAAAATGAATATGAACATGTGTGGCATAAATAAAATGACATAGCAAAGTCTGGATAATATAATGCAACCTAAATGTTATGATCTAATTTAAATGGCATAGTATATTCTAGATGAAATGAAAAATCCTGAGTATCATGATATATTCTAAGTGAAATGAAATATCCTAAATGATATAATATATTCTATATGAAATGAAATGACCTTGGTAACATGATATATTCTAAATGAAATAAAATGATTTAAATGACATGGCAAATTTAAATAACATGACATATTTTAAATAATATAATCTATATGACATGGAATATAATCTAAGTGACATGAAATGATATGAAACATAATATAATGCTATCATGGAATATGCATGAAAATAAAATAATAAATGCATGAACATAGTATATGTAAATAATGTGACAACAATAAATAACTAAAATAAAAAGCATAGGATAGCATGAAATATTCAAAACCATATGGCAAACAATATAACATCATAAAATGTAAATCAAAATAATAATAATACCATGGAAAATATCATAGCAGAAATCACATATTAAATAAAATGCATGAACATGGAGAATACAATGCATGAAAATGTATTTTTTCCTTTAAATAAGGAAATCCGTATATCTAAAAAGATATATAGCTACCTTAGGAAAATATATCAAATTAAATTTTCTAAAAAAAAAAAAAAATTTGTGATTGTTTGAAATTTTTTTTGAAGAAAAACTTGAATGAAAATTAAAACCCCTACAAACCCTTTTAAAATGGCTCTAATTTCCCAAGTTTAAAATCCCAGACTTGACCAACCTTAACTCGAGGTTTATAAAATCATTTTTAAAGTTTTAAAAGGCTTAGAAACTATCCTAAGACAGTAGCTAAAGCTTCTAACCAACCCCCTCTAAATGCCTTAGCCAAATTCAATAATTGTTTTTCTTTTAAATTCAAATCTGCCTCTATTATCCCATTTTGATACACGATTTTTTAACCTATTTTAAAAATTCAAAAAAATCTAAAAAACATACTGGAGACTCAGAACATGTAAAAATACACGATAAAAAATTGGCTTAATTTTATGATTAAAGATGACTGCCCAGAAAAATCGGGAAGGTACGAGTACTAGATGAAAAACTGTTTTGCCAAAAAATATTTTTTTTGTCTTTGATAAAATCATTTAAAAATCAAAGTAAAAATTTTAGAGACTCTCCTAAAGACATACAAACAGTAGCTAACACTTTTAAAAAGTTAGACAAAAATTGACTAAGTAAAAAAAAATCACAAAGGTAGAATAATCAATTTGACAACTCTTTAATTTTCCACAAGTATGCTCAAGTGAGCATGACTTTGAGCCATTGATTGGCCTAAGTCATAAATCATGTGGCATGACATGAAATGCATGAAAATACAGCAAAGTGAATGCATGAAATGCATGGTTTAAAGCCTAAGTGATATGGAAAATGCATGGCATACATAACTTAAATGCCTAGCATGAGTTTGCATGGCAATAAATGCTATCCTAACTTAACATGCATGAACTAGTGTCTAAATGACATGGAAAATGACATGAAATAATGAAAATGGCCTAGTGTCTAAATGACATGGGAAATGACATGGCATATGAAAATGGCCTGATGTCTAAATGTCATGGAAAAACAACATAACATATGAAAATAGCCTAATGCTTAAATGAAATGTAAAATGACATGGAATAATAAAAATGGCTTAAAGCTAAATGGCATGTGAAATGATATGGCATATGAAAATGGCCTAATGTCTAAATGTCATGGAAAAATATCCTGGCATATGAAAAATGACCTAAAGCTTAGAGAAAATGCACATGGCCGAATAGCCTAGGAACCAAAATGTTGTGAGAAATGTCATGTACAATGACCTAACTAAATGCTATGGAAGATGATATGAAAAATGGACATGGCCTAAACTATATGACAATAGCCCTAAGATGCAAAAATATGACATAAGTTAAAAGAACAAGATGGTTAACAAGAATATAAATATACATAAAGATAAATAATAATAGAAATAAGCAAGTTAAAGTAAAGAAATGAATAACAAATAGATGAGCTCTATGGTTGGTACATTGGACAAAGCCCCCTAACCATTATCTCTTGATTTTCATCAAGATCATGAAGCCTTTTCAATCTCAAAATCATAAAAAATAACTAAGGTAAACAAATATGGAGATGAGCTCCATGGTTGGTATATTGGACAAAGCCCACCCTAACCATTATCACTTGATTTTCATCAAGATCATAAAGCCTAACCATTATTTTATTTATTTATTTATTTTGAAATGCAAGAAAAACAAGAAATATGTAAAAAAAATGGTAGAAAATCACATGGAAAACAAGAAATAAAGCATGAGGAAGAAGAAGATAAAATGTAGTAGCAATGGTAGAATGGCTACCTTAACAAAAGCTTTCTTTCTTTTTTTCAAAAACCTACTTTTCCCCATTAGTTACTGACTTCCAGCCTTCAAAACTTATCAAAACTGATTAGCCCCCTCCCCTAATGATTTGGCTTAATGGCATGCCCACCATTGGATGATTTTTTGCACTTTTCTCCTCCAATTTTGGCCCTTAGATTAAGATATTTTTATGACAACATAAAAATTTCATCTTTCCAATTGATAGCAGCCCTTAAGATGTGTACTCAGCCCTTAGATGAAAAAGAGGACCAATCCCATGCGCTCCCTTGCTTGGCCCTTTGAGTGCCTACCCTTATATGAGTTGTGCTCTTTTATTCTTGGCCATTGGATGAGGATTCTTTCATGACAACATAAAAATGTCATCTTGGCATTTAATCCCAGCCCTTAACATGTGTACTCAGCCCTGTACATGGCCTAAGCCATTGGATGAAAAGGAACAATCCCATGCACTTCCTTGCTTGGCCGAATGGATGTCCACCTTTGGATGAGTTGTGCTCTTCCATTCTTAGCCGTTAGATGAGGGTTCTTTCATGACAAATAAAAATGTTATCTTGGCATTTAATCTTGGCCATTGAATGGTGTATTCAACTTTTCTACAAGGCACCTAAACCATTGGATGAAGGGGGGACCATTTGCAAAGTACTAGTGGTAGCATGTGAGCTTTGATAGTGACTAAGGAATTAAATTGATTAAGCTTCCTTCTTCTCCTCCATGCTGGCTGATCAAAGGAGGTAAAATCCCAGCAATTCCTTCTTCTTTCATATTTTTCTTAATTACAAAATTGGCCTCTTTAGATTTCTTCGGTAAAATAACCTTTTTGACCAATAGCAAACAGACTCCAAATCCAAATTTTCTTTTTTAAATACAAAAAAATTGAATTCTAGAAGTTTTCAAAAATTTTCGAGTCCATTTACTATTTATTTCGGATTTATTCTTCCAAAAATGCCTTTTTGTGGACCTGGATTTTCACCATTTTTAAACGAGCTCCGAATCCAGATTTTTCTTCACCAATCTCTTCCAAATAATTTAAAAGTGTGATCTGGAAGTTTTGGTAATTTTGGAGCTCATTTGCTATTTTTTTGGGATTTATCTGCTTGAATTACTGCATAAGGGACTCGGGATTTGGCCATTTTGAAAACGAACTCCGAATCAAGATTTTCTTTCGCCAATCTCTTCCAAATAATTTAAGAATGAGATCTGTAAATTTTTAGAATTTTTGGAGCACATTTACTATTTTTTCGGGATTTATCCTTTTGAATTTCTACATAGTGGACCCGAGATTTTTCCATTTTGCAAACGAACTTCGAATCAATATTTTCTTTCGTCAATCTCTTTGAAATGATTTAAGAATGAGATCCAAAAAATTTCAGAATTTTTGGAGTTCATTTGCTATTTTTCCCAAAATTTCTAATTTTGCCCTTTTACCTTCGAAGCCCGGTTTTGCTCAAAACAAGTTTAATTTTTAGATTTTCTTCAAACTGAGCCTTGGGCTATCCTTGCTTAATCACTCCTCATCAATTAGGGGCTTTAGTCTTATCGAATCGGGCCATTTTTGTAATCCTTCCAGATTTCACTAAAATCCACCAAAAACCCTAATTCTCGATTTTCTTCCGAATTGACTTTTCTTTCAGTTTTTATTTCAAGTAGCTTCTCCATTACCCATAGTCAGTGCTTATGTTTCATTTGGGACCTTCAATTTTGACCAATTTTATCGTTGAAGCACTTTTCCCCAAATTTCCCGAACTAGATTTTTCTTTCTACTGAATCTTCGTAACCCAACTTTCGAACTCCATATCTTTCAATGTAGACCTTGGATTATCAAAATTCTTTCGCCATCTTTCAATTGAACTTCAAATCTTGATTTTGAAAGTGGGTTGACTTTTTTAGTAGTTGACTTTTTTGAGGTTGACTTTTTTCAGGGTTGACATTTTTAAGTTTAACTTTTTCTATCTGCTTTTTTAGACTAAGTCTTGGAGTACCACCTACAGGATGAGAAAATGCCTTTTTGCATTCTGAATCATCAATTTAAGAAGAAAACATACTTGATTTAGTGGTCCGAACAAAATTAGGTGTCTATATCAAGCTGAATCAAGGGATCAGATGATTAAGCTGATGGAACTGGTGTCCGTCGCAGTCAAAGGAAAGGGACACATGGAGAATTTAGTATTGGGTTGAGAATCAAGACATCAAGGAGGAAAAGAGGGACAATAAGAAGCCATACCGACAAATGACCAACCTGCGCAGAACATGGATACTCCTCCTCCAACAGCTGAAACACCTTTCGTGTATATTCTGCCCAACACAGGGGCACAGAAATAGATGCTAGTTGGGGTAAACCTAAGGACCCTCCCGACATATCCTATTGACATGCTAGACCTGGATGAGCTTGCCGAACAAGAAAACAGGAAGGTAGCGGAACTGAAAAGGGTTGAAACAGCTGAATCACAAAAGAAGTATCAACTTTTGGAAGAAAAGCTGAGAGTCGTGGAAGTGGCAAAATTGTTCGAAAGCCTCGATTCCAAAGAGATGAGTTTGGTCTCCGGTTTAGTGATCCCGCCAAAGTTCAAGACGCCATATTTTGAGAAGTATAACGGGACCACCAATCATTCAGCATATGTGACGATTTATTGCCGGAAGATGACCAGACATGATAGTGATGAAAAGTTACTCATCCACTATTTCCAGGATAGCCTCATCGGGTCCGTCACTCGATGGTATAATCAACTCACCCGCAGTAAGAGCCGATCATGGACGGATCTGGCTAGGGCTTTCTTGGAACATTACAAGCACGTCTCTGACATGGTGCCGGACAGACTATCCCTGCAGAACATGGAGAAGAAAGATACAGAGAGTTTCAAACAGTATGCCCAAAAATGGAGAGACATGGCTACTCAGGTGCAGCCACCCCTGATTGATAAAAAAACTATAGTTCTCTTCATCAACATCCTAAAGTCGCCATACTACAAGAAGTTGGTGGGTAATGCCACTAACAATTTCGAAGATATGGTCATATCTGAGGAGATGATTGAGACTGCGATCAAAAGTGAAAAGATGGAAAATGGGGAACAAGTCACCTCCAAGAAAACAACTCCTACCAAGAAAAAAGAGGGGGAGGCTCATGCGATCAGTTTCAATAACCGACCTTTTTCACCTCCAGCACCCTATACACCTTACCCGACTTACAACCCTTACTATCCAGCTATAAACAGCCTAACTCAAAACCCTTTTCCTTACACAACTATCCCTCAACAACCATATCCGATTGGCATATCTCCTCAGATAGCCATTCCACCAAACACTACCCCAAACATGCAAAACAGTCCCCGAAATGATCAAAGGCCTGTGAGGAATAACCAAAAACCCCAATATGACCCTATCCCCACTACTTACAACGAGTTATACCCGAAACTTCTACAGGGTCAACTCATTGCGTCGCGTACCTCCAACCTTTAAAGCTTTCTTATCCCAGGTGGTACGAGACATGTACTCTAATGCTCACTGCGCGTACCACGTCGGCATCCAAGGACACTCGACCGAGACATGTACTCTTTCAAATGCAAGGTTTAGAGCCTTATTGATACAGGAATCTTGAAATTGGGCCGAGAAGTAGACCTAATATCGCGAAAAATTCGTTGCCTAATCATACTTAGCCCAAGGTCAATGCCATCATGTTGGGGGAGAATTAACGAGTAAAAAGGGATGCCAGGGAAGTGAAAACGCCTATGATCAGAGTATGATTTGAGATAGTCAAAGCGGGTTTGCTTAAGCCAAAATCAGATGTAGGGAGATAGTCAGCTAGATAGAGGACTTCTGCCAATATCATGAGTATAAAGGGCACACCATTCAGTGTTGTAGAGAATTCTTAGCAAAAGTTCAAAAGATGATGGATATGGACGAGGCCCGTTTTTTGAGAAGATGGAGGATCTAGAAATCAGTATGGATGATACTGATTATGAGGTGGATAGACCCCTAATCATATACTATGATGAACTTGAGGAAAAAGTTAGCCCAGCAATCGAGGGACCTACTCCAAAGATGATCATAGAATTACCGTCACCTTTTCTTTACAAAAAAAAACGGGACGATTCCATGGAAGTAGGAATGCGGCATGGCGATACCAGGATCTTCAAACCATCAGGCAGCAATCGTGAATGTAACCAGAGTGGGGCACCTTACTCGGAGTGGTAGATTTTATGCCCCTGCGGCAGCTGAAATTGGAAAGACAGGGGGGCCTGACAAAGGGAAAAGGGCTGTAGGACCAGACCTTATGAAGGTAGAACAATCAGTTGAAGTTGAAAAAGATCCAACCCCACTAGTAAGGTAAAGGAACCAGTAAATGAGAAAGAGACCTATGAGTTCTTAAAATTCATCAAGCACAGCGAGTACAGTGTGGTAGAACAGTTGCAACGCCAACCAGTGAGGATTTCAGTGCTTTCATTGTTGTTAAATTCAGAGCCACACCGAAATGCTCTACTGAGAATTCTGAATCAGGTTTATGTAGCAAAGAACATATCTGTGGAGAAATTAGATCGGTTGGTGGAAAACATCACGGCAGATGATTACATCTCATTTAGCTATGATGAGATACCACCAAATAGAATAGGATCCACCAAGGCCCTTTATATGACTACCACCTGCAAATGGCACATTCTACCCCGAGTGCTCATTAACAATGGATCGTCTTTGAATGTGATGCCATTGGCTACTTTGTCAAAATTGTCGATGGATATAACCTACATGCTGGCGAGTCATACCATTGTCAGAGCTTTCGATGGCATTTATTGGGAAGTAATGGGAAACATTGAGATCCCACTTCAGATAGGTCCCTGTACTTATAAGGTGGATTTTCAAGTGATGGACATCACCCCATCTTACAATTGCTTGCTGGGGAGGCCGTGGATCCATTCTGCCGGGGCTGTGCCGTCATCTCTCCACCAAAAGCTAAAATTTGAAATGGAAAGGCGTTTGATCAACGTATTAGGAGAAGAGGATATTATCTCCTCTGCATCTACTGATACCCCTACATAGAGGAAAACGAAAATGCGATAGAATGCTCATTCCGGTCACTGGAATTTGTCAACGTCGTGTTCGTCACTTAGAGGCATAAAATTCTGAAGCCAAGGCTCTCTAGGAATACCAGGTTGGGGGTAAGAACAACGGTTGGGAAAGGCTGCAGGGCAGGAAAGGGACTAGGAATCTATCTGTAAGGGATGGCCATAGCGAAAGAAGTGGCCGAGAAAAAAGATCAATTATGTCTCAGATATCTCCCCAAAGCTCACGAGAAAAGGAAACAGATTGAAAAGACCGTAAAAGGAGGATGGTCCATTTTGCAGGTGTGGATATGGAATGGAAGCCCATGACTTTCCCGCCAATCCTTCACATCTTCCACTCGACCGGATTTATGTTTGGGATAAGAAATTTGAAGATGTGATGGCCCTGCTGGAGCAGGCTTTTGAGAAACTTTATGGAGTTGAAGACAAACAGCCATATGAAATGATGGTTAGCATGGCTAAAATAGAGGATCAGAGAGATGAGGGCACTAGTTGGATGGTGAATCCTTGCCCGTCAGGTTATGAGTTAACCAATTGGAGTGTGATTGAACTTCCTATAGTTTATAGGTCTACTCCAGTGTAATGCTCAAATCAACCTTAATTGCCCTTGCCCGAAGGCATTAAGAGTCTTCTGTATGAGCTTATGTTTAAATATTTTCATTTAATAAATAACAACCATGATACATTTCCTTCATATTGATGTGTCCACATTCTTTTATTCCTTTCATTTTTTTCATATGCCTTCCTATATTGTTTCTTTCTCACCTATTGACAGGTGCCAGGATACAGAATATGAGGACTGCCCTATCAATAACTCTAAAATCGATTTTGAAAAACCCATCTATACGGGTGATTTCTATGTCGACGAAGATGTCAAAGACTGTGGTTTATTTCAAGATTTGTTAAGAATAATAGAATAAGAGGAGAAACAAGTATTGCCTCACCAAGAGCAGTTGAAAGTGATAAATTTGGGGGTGGGGAAGAAGTGAGAGAAGTCAAGATTGGGACTGTCATTTCACCATCAATAAAGCAAGATTTGATAAGTCTGCTCCAGGAATACATGGATGTGTTTGCATGGTCGTACCAAGACATGCCGGGGATGGTCCCTGATATTGTGGTTCACAAACTTCTTTTGAAACCAGATTGCAAGCCGATTCAGCAGAAACTAAGAAGAATGAGGCCCGAAATGTTATTAAAAGTGAAAGAGGAAGTGAAGAAGAAATTCAATGCCGGATTCTTGGAAGTGGCAAAATACCTAGAGTGGGTAGCGAACATTGTCGCGGTTCTAAGGAAAGACGAAAAAGTACGAATGTGTGTCGATTACCGGGATCTGAACAAGGCAAGCCCCAAGGATAATTTCCCGTTCCCTCACATTGATACTTTAATTGATAATACCGCCAAGAATTTCGTGTTTTCCTTCATGGACGGGTTCTCAGGGTATAATCAGATAAAGATGGCATTGGAGGATATGGAGAAAACCACATTCGTGACGATGTGGGGAACCTTTTGTTAAAAGGTGATGCCATTCGGGTTGAAAAACGCTGGGGCAACGTATCAAAGGGCCATGGTAACTTTATTCCATGACATGATGCACAGAGGAATCAAAGTTTATGTCGATGATATGATCGCAAAGTCGCAATGAGAGGACGAACACATTGCAAATCTTAAAAAGCTCTTTGAAAGGTTGAGAAAATTTCAACTTAAACTCAACCCGGCAAAATGTACTTTCAAAGTCACCTCAGGGAAGCTGCTAGGCTTCATTGTTAGCCGAAAAGGGATCGAGATTGATCTAGATAAAGTGAAAGCCATTCAAGCTTGCCTCCACCTCGTACTCAGAGAGAGGTAAGAAGCTTTTTGGGTAGGCTAAATTATATCGCTCGATTCATCTCTTAATTGATCGATAAGTGCGACTCGATCTTCAAGTTACTCTGAAAGCGTGATCCAGGGGAATAGGATAAAGGATGCCAGATAGCCTTCGATAAGGTCAAACATTACCTGTCCAATCCACCAGTACTAATGCCACCAGTCCCAGGGAAACCGCTGATATTATACTTGTCAGTATTTGAAAGGTCCATGGGATGTGTGTTGGGACAACATGATGAAACTGGAAAGAAAGAACATACCATCTACTACCTCGGCAAAAGTTTCACTGAGTACAAGTTGAAATATTCAATGGTAGACAGGCTTTGTTGTGCCTTAGCCTGGACTGCTCGAAGGCTCAGACAGTACATGTTGTATCACATGACATGGCTGATCGCGAAGCTGAATCCCCTCAAATACGTATTCGAGGCGCCTTCGTTGTCAGGAAGAACGGTAAGATGGCAAATGTTTCTTTTTGAATACAATATTGTGTATGTGAGCCAAAAGACTATAAAGGGTAGCGTAGTAGCCGAATTCCTAGCAAGTGGAGCATTGGAGAATTATGAGCCTCTGGATTTTGATTTCCTTGATAAGGACCTAATGTGTGTCTCACAAGAAAATGGGACTTCCTCTAAGAAGAAAACTTGGAAAATGTACTTTGATGGCGCATCTAATGCCATAGGGTACGGAATCGGTGTAGTACTCATATCCCCTGAGGAAGATTATTATCCTTTCACTGCCATATTGGATTTTGATTATACGAACAATACAGCTGAGTATGAAGCATGTACCATGGGTATTTGCGCCGCCATAGAAAGGAATATCAGAACACTAGATGTCTTTGGAGATTCAGCCCTAGTAATATACCAATTGCGCGGAGAATGGGAGACCCAGGATGCAAAGCTAATCCGATATAAAGAGCTTATACTGAGCTTGATTGAGGAGTTTGAAAAAGTGGTTTTCAATTACTTGCCCCGAGAAGAAAACCAAATAACGGATACTCTAGCCACTTTATCATCAATATTTAAAGTGAATGAAAGGGCCAAAGTTATGCCAATCAAGATGAGCATATGCGAGTCTCTTGCCCACTGTTTGAGTATTGAAAAAGAAGCAGATGGTCACCCTTGGTATTACGACATCTTGCAATACATCAAGAGTCAACAGTACCTTGAGCAAGCAACGAAAAATGATAAGAGAACCCTGAGAAGAATGGTAATGAGTTTTGTCTTTGATGGTGAAATCCTTTACAAGAAAGGGAAAGACCAGGTTCTGTTGAGGTGTGTTGTTTCTGCTGAAGCTCAGAGAATCCTCGAAGAAGTCCATGAAGGGATATGTGGCACCCACGCCAATGGCCACCTGCTGGCTAAACAGATCATGAGGGCCGGCTACTATTGGCTAACCATCGAAGGGGATTGTATTAACCATTCCCGAAAGTGCCATAAATTCCAGATAAATGTCAACAAGATTCATGTGCTGCCATCGCCACTGCATGTCATGATGGTTCCGTGGCCATTTTCAATGTGGGGAGTGGATATGATCAGACCCATTACCCCAAAAGCTTCGAATGGACACCGCTTTATCCTGGTAGCCATGTACTACTTTACAAAGTGGATAGAAGCAGTCTCATATGCCAATGTAACAAAGTTGTAGTGTGAGATTTGTCAAAAAAGAGATTATATGTCGATATGGACTCTCGAAGAGAATAATCACAGACAATGCTCTCAATCTAAACAATAAGATGATGAGAGAAATATGTATAAAATTCAAGATCAGCCATCATAATTTGGCACCCTACCGTCCGAAAATGAATGGGGGCAGTAGAAGCGGCCAATAAGAACATCAAGAAAATTGTTGAGAAGATGACTGATGTGTACAAAGATTGGCATGAGATCTTGCCTTTTGCTTTCTACGCATATCGTACTTCGATCCGCACATCTACGGGGGCCACACTGTTTTCTCTAGTATAAGGGATGGAAGCAATGCTGCCTATTGAGGTTGAAATCCCTTCACTTTGTGTTTTGATGAAAGTGGGCCTAGAAGAGGCAGAATGGGTTAGAGCTCGCTATGAACAATTGAATCTCATCGAGGAGAAAAGGCTGAAAGCAATTTGTCCTGGGCAGATGTATCAGAAAAGAATGATTCGATCCCACAACGAAAAGGTTCATCCCAGGCAGTTTCGAGAGGGAGAGTTGGTACTAAGAAAAGTTCTCCCTATCGTGAAAGATCCTCGTAGAAAATGGGCTTCGAATTGGGAAGGACCCTATGTGGTGAAAAGAGCTTTTTCTGGAGGAGCATTGATTCTGACTCAGATGGACGGGGATGACTTGAGAAATCCCGTGAATGCTGACAAATTGAATAAGTACTATGCTTGAAGAAGAAAAAGAATAAAAAAGAAAAGTGTGATACTGTGCAGATGGAAATTCGAATAATTCCAAATGTAAGAATGAAAATTCTATATATCTATTTCCCTTGAGGATTTCTTTTCAATGAGAATATTCATGCTTGATATGATAAATGACCATTTTTCATATTCCTTTCACTAAGAAGAAATTATTCCTAGTCACCCCTTTGAGCCTTAGGAATTCTTTCTTTCTTTGAACCTTGATCAAGGATCACCCTTTACGTTGGAGGGCAAATGCGAGGAAAATCCTCCTTCAAAAATCATGGCGAAAAGAGCCATCGAAAAAAAAAAACACACACACACAAAAAAAAAGGGTGTGATATCAAAAAGTGGCACATGAAAGCCAAGAATGAAAAAGAAACAAATTCAAAAAGGGGAGAAAAGTTCAAAAGGGACAAATGATTCAAAAATGAATCATCCTCATGAAATGATCCTTAATCTGATCACCCTCAAACACATTTTGGGCCTATTTATCCTTTCTTTCTAAACCCGAACCTTGGCCTACATTACATGCTTTTAAAGTCCATTTTGATCAAGCATGGGTATTTAATTTGAAGGGGTTTTCTCAGATTTCATCCCATCTTTTGAATTTTCATTTTTACCTTGGAAGCATTTAGAATTCTCAGATGCTTGGTAGAACACAAAAAAAATGTAAAAGGAGAGGTTTAAGCCGAAAACCCGAAAAGAGCAACTTAAAATCGAACGGGGAACACTTGAGTTGAAAACCCGCAAAGGGCGGCCCAAGTATTGGTCAAAGGTTGAATCAATACTCCGTGTAAAGGGCGAGAAAATATCAAAAAATCAGAGAAAAAAGGTAAAGCTCAGTTTGAAGCAACAGAGAAAGCCGAGAAGTCACCCAAGAAAATGGTAAGCTTAAAAGATATTTCAGAGGAATTACAACAGAAAGGGTCTAGGATATTCCGCGTCTGGGGCATCTATACCTTCTCCTTTGCATCTTCCTTTTAATCCTCGATATTCATATTTGTTATCTAAACTGTTTTTGCAATAAACTCATGTTGGCCCTTTCAGGGCATTTGGTTGTTTCATACCATCTTTCATACATGTTGTGATGCATCTTGAGTGTTATCAAATTGAATGATGATTAGTAAACATAAAAAAATATTTAAACAAAAAGATTTCAGTGTATTACTAAGGAGTAGATTTAAATTTTGGAAGAGGTTTGGAGACCACTAAAATTTGGAAACACAACAGCACATCATGATGGGAAAATTCACCAAGTAGAGGTAAACAACGAATGTTTTGAAGACTCTATCATGAAGTCAGAAAATTGGTGAATTTCAGTGAAGTCATAAACTGGGACTTTTTGAAAATTTATCTTGATCGAAGGCTCCTCAAGTGGGGCATTAGTGAAAAACTGAAAACTCCGTCATGAAGTCAGACAGTCCGTGAACCTCAAAGAAATCATGGATTAGAAATCATGACACAATCATTTGATTGCATTCATCCTTAGAGAACATACATACATCCTACAAGCATTTGTCAAAACATGTCTTTTTCATCATTGCATTCGGCTAACATTATAGGAATCGTGGAAATTTTGCTCTCCCAGGTCGAACTCATTCCGCTTCTCAAATGAGTCGAACCCCGAGACCACTGTCGAGGTATTTTGTTTTTAAAATCGAACTCGTTCTGCTTCTCAAATGAGTCAAACCCCAAGACCCCCGTCGAGGTATTTTATTTTAAAATCGAACTCGTTCTGTTTCTCAACTGAGTCGAACCCTGAGATCACCGTCGAGGTATTTTGTTTTAAAATCGAACTCATTTTGCTTCTCAAATGAGTCAAACCCCGAGACCACCGTCGAGGTATTTTGTTTTAAAATCGAACTCGTTCTGCTTCTCAAATGAGTCAAACCCCGAGACCATCGTCGAGGTATTTTGTTTTAAAATTGAACTCGTTCTGCTTCTCAAATGAGATGAACCCCGAGACCACCGTCGAGGTATTTTTTTTTAAAATCGAACTCATTCTGCTTCTCAAATGAGTCAAACCTCGAGACCACCGTCGAGGTATTTTGTTTTGAAATCGAACTCGTTCTGCTTCTCCAATGAGTCAAACCCCGAGACCACTGTCGAGGTATTTTGTTTTGAAATCGAACTCGTTCTGCTTGTCAAATGAGTCGAACCCCGAGACCACCTTCGAGGTATTTTGTTTTTAAATCAAACCCGTTCTGCTTCTCAAAGAGTCGAGCCCCGAGACCACCGTCGAGGTATTTCCCTTTTCAAATCGAACTTATTTTCTAAATGAGTCGAACCTAGGATTGACATTAAGGAATTCCTTTTGTTTTTAAATTGAAATCGTTCTACTTCTCAAATGAGTCGAGCCTCGGGACCACAGTTGAGGTATTTACCGTTTAAACCCAACATAGCTGACACCAAGACAAGATAAGGCCCTGAGACCACCGTCGAGGTATTCTCTTCTCTGGCAAATCGAACTCGTTTCCTTAAGACGGGTCGAGCCTTGATTAGTCAGGAAACTCAATTTAAGGACAAAATCTTCCACTTATAGCTTTTTTCAAAAAAAAATTATGAAATAAATAGAAATGAGGAATAAAGCAAACTCTCTTGCCTTACATGTAATTTCCCTAACCGGACAAAATTATTGTCTATTTATCTTTGCCTGATTCCTAATTCTCAGAAATAGCAACAGAGGGGCAGCTGGAGACACCTAATTTTGTCTGAGCCCCCCTAAACCAGGTAAATTCTTCTTTGCACTTCTCTTGAATGCAGAAAATCTCTTTTCATCTTGCAGGTGATCCTCCAAGACTTGTGATTCGGAGTTCAGCATGGAAAGTCAATTCAAAAAAAGTCAACCTTGAAAAGTCAACCTCAAAAAGTCAACCACTGAAAAAGTCAACCTCAGTCAAAATCAATATTCAAAATGGAATTGAACAATGGCGAAAGAATTTTGACAATTTGAGATCTACAACGAAAGATATGAAGTTCGAAAGATGGGTTGGGGAAATTTAGTGCAGAGGAAGACCTAATCCGACAAATTTGGAAAAAACTAAATCGGGGGTGAATTTTAATAGCAAAAATTGGGACTTTTTGGACCAACTCAAATTCAATATATGATGGAGGGAGTACAAAAAGAAAATCCAGAAATCAAACCCGTTTTGAGCAAAACCAAGGTTTCAGAGGTTAAAGGGCAATATGCGGAAAATCCCAAAGAAAATTTCGGGAAAAATAGCAAACGAGCTCGGAAAATTATGAAAACTTTTAGATTTGAGCTTCATAATTTTTGGAAGAGATTGGTGAAGAAAAATCCGAACTCATAGCTCATTTGAAAATGGCAAAGTTCGGGTGCACAAACCGAAAATTCCCAAAGATAATTTTGGGAAAAATAGCAAACGAGCTCGAAAAATTATGAAAACTTTCAGATCTAAGTTTCATAATTTTTGGAAGATATTGGTGAAGAAAAATCCAAAATTGGAGCTCAAATGAAAAAGGTGAATTTAGGGTGCACTAAGCTGAAATTCCAAAAAGAAATTTCGGGAAAAATAGCAAACGAGCTCAAAAAATTAGGAAAACTTCCAAATCTGAGTTTCATAATTTTTGGAAGAGATTGGTGAAGAAAGATCTGGAATCAGAGTTCAAATGAAAAAGGTGAATTTCGGGTACACGAAATCGAAATTCCAAAAGAAAATTTTGGTGGAAATAGCAAACGAGCTCGAAAAATTTAGAAAACCTCCAGAGTCAAGTTTTACATTGAATGGGATAAGTTGAAAAAAAAATCCTAAATTAGGGTCCATTTGCAATTAAATTAAGTTCGGGGGGCAGAAAAGTAATTTTACTAAAAGAACCGGAAATGGGCATTTTGCAATTACGAAAAATGTGAAAGATGGAGAAATTTTTTGAACATTCCATGCCTTGGCCGGCCAGCATAGGAGGAAGGAGGAAAGCTTGATGAATTTAATTCACTAGTCACTATCAAGCTAAAAATGCCATCTTTAACACCTTGCAAATGATCTGTCCTTCATCCAATGACCTAGATGCATTGTAGAAAAGATGAGTACACCTTTCAAGGGCCAAGATCAAATTGCAAGATGACATTTTTATTGTCATGAAAATATCTTCATCCAAGGGCCAAAATTGTTGAAAGAAGATGAGTACAATTCATCCATGGGAGGAGCATGCATTCGGCCAAGGTTGGCATGGAGGGGTGCATTGTTTCATCCAATGGCCTAGGCTCTTTGTAAAGGATGAGTACACATTTCAAGGGCCAAGATCAATTTGCAAGATGATATTTTTATGTTGTCATGAAAAGATCCTAATATAAAGGGTAGAATTGATGAAAAACTTGAGGACAATTAATCCTATGGTTGGGAGGCCAACCGGCCAAGCTTGGGAAAGAGAGAGGGGAATGTTTTATTTCCTTAAGAGGCTGGTCATTTTAGAGGAAGAAGTCAGTAGCTAATTTGGAAAGAAAAAGGTTTTCGAAAGAAAAGAAGAAAGGTTTTACCAAAAAGCTTGGAAGGTAGCCATTTCTACCTAGCTTTAGCATGATTTTCTTCTTCATTTCTCATATAGTTTTCTTTGTTTCCTATGTGATTTCCATCTTTTTTTTTATGAAAAAAAAAGTTTTGAAATATTTTTGTTAGCTTTCATCTATTTCTTTTCCATCAAGAATGGAAGAAAACAATTTTTTTACCAACTTTTCAACATGGCCGAAACTTGCATTGGTGCTTGCCTTGATTTTTGTCTTGCCTTTTGGTTGTAAGAAACATGATTATGGAAGGTTTAGTCATTTTTTATTCTGTTTTTTTTTTTCAAAATAAATGAAGTAAAAGAGGTTGAAATGGCTACATGATCTTGATAAACATCAAGTGACCATGGTTAGGGGAGGGCTATGTCCATTTGTACCAACCATGGAGCTCACCTCCATTTTGTTGTTAACTTGGTTTATTTTCTGATTTGTGGGTGGGAAAGGCTTCATGATCTTGTCAATATCAAGTGATTATGGTTAGGGGAGGGCTATGCCTATTTGTACTAACCATGGAGTTTAACTTTCCTTGTTTTGTTTACTAATTTTTATTGTTATTTCATTGCATGTCCATGATTATTTTGATCATGTTCTTTGCATTATCTTTATGCTATATTGGCTTTTACATCATTTTCATGTAGTATTGGTTCCCTTGTACCATTCGGCCATCCTTGTATTTTTGGTGATGTCTTGCAATTTGCTATATCTTGCATGTTAAGCATGTTTGCATCTTGCATTTTTCCCATATAGCCATTCGGCCATCCATGTATTTTTTGTTATGTCTTGCATTTTGCTATATCTTGCATGATTAAGCATGTTTGCATCTTGCATTTTTCCATATAGCCATTCGGTCATCCTTGTACATTTGGGTTGTGACTTGTATTTTTCCATGTCTTGCATATTAAGTATGTTTGTATCTTACATTTTTGCCATGTATCATATCTTGCATGATTAAGCATGTTTGCATTTTGTTATATGAGGCTCGGCCTTCCTTATGTTTTAGGTCTAGGTCATGCCTTGCATAGGATTTGGTTATGACATGCATATTAGGTCATATAATTATGTCATGCAATCTTAGGTCATTTTCCATGTCATTATCATTTACTATGTCATTCATAGTCTAGGTGCATTTCCATATCATACCATGCCTTTAT
This sequence comes from Fremontodendron californicum, assembly GCA_030761205.1. NCBI lineage: Eukaryota > Viridiplantae > Streptophyta > Magnoliopsida > Malvales > Malvaceae > Fremontodendron > Fremontodendron californicum. Next base: position 4,429,233 of record JAULJL010000026.1, read on the forward strand.
TATCATGCTATGCTATTCATAACATTTTAATAAATAAGGCAATATTTTCGAGTTTCAATAATTCATGATTTTCTCTGCTGGGTCTGCCAGAGAGGTTATCATCAATTATTGACGAAGGAATACCCTTTTATAAAATAATATGATTCGAAAGTTTTCAAAATAAATAAAAAACTCTATGTTTTGCCGGGTCTACCGAGGAACATGAAAAGATTTTGTATTAATAAATTTTAAGTCATTCTCAAATTCGTTCATTTTATACCATTCGCATGCCATTGTCATTTTATGCCATGTCGATTTCATTCAGATGCTATGTCATTTTATGCCATGTCACATGCCATTTCATATGCCATGTCTTCTTTCTTGTCATGTCGATTTCATTCATATGCCATGTCATTTTATGCCATGTCATCTTATGCCATTTCATATGTCATGTCATCTTGCTTGTCATGTTGATTTCATTCACATGCTATGTCATTTTATGCCATGTCACATGCCATTGTCATTTAATGTCATGTCATCTTATGCCATTTCATATGCCATGTCATCTTGCTTGTCATGTCGATTTCATTCACATGCCATGTCACATGCCATTGTCATTTTATGTCATGTTATCTTATGCCATTTCATATGCCATGTCATCTTTCTTGTCATGTCGATTTTATTCACATGCCATGTCATTTTATGCCATGTCATGTTATGCCGTTTCATATGTCATGTCATCTTGCTTGTCATGTCGATTTCATTCACATGCCATGTCATTTTATGCCATGTCACATGCCATTGTCATTTTATGCCATGTCAATTCATTCACATGCTATGTCATGTCACATGCCATGTCATCTTATGCCATTTCATATGCCATGTCATCTTGCTTGTCTTGTCGATTTCATTCACATGCCATGTAACATGCCATGTCATCTTATGCCATTTCATATGTCATGTCATCTTGCTTGTCATGTCGATTTCATTCACATGCCATGTCATTTTATGTGATGTCACATGCCATTGTCATTTTATGCCATGTCGATTTCATTCACATGCTATGTCATTTTATGCCATGTCACATGCCATGTCATTTTATACCATTACATATGCCATGTCATCTTGCTTGTCATGTCGATTTCATTCACATGCCACTGTCATTTTATGTCATGTCATCTTATGCCATTTCATATGCCATGTCATATTTCTTGTCATGTCGATTTTATTCACATGCCGTCATTTTATGCCATGTCACATGCCATGTCATCTTATGCCATTTCATATGTCATGTCATCTTGCTTGTCATGTCGATTTCATTCACATGCCATGTCATTTTATACCATGTCACATGCCATTGTCATTTTATGCTATGTTGATTTCATTCACATGCTATGTCATTTTTATACCGTGTCACATGACATCCATTTTTATGCCATGTCATCCATATGTCGTGTCGATTTTGTTCACATGTCATTTTGTGTGCTATGTCGATTATGTGTCATGTTATTATTTCTATTATTAGATCATAATAAAATGTTTATCATGACATGATAAATATGCATGATTATTTAATTGTTATCTTGGTAACATTTTTGCATTATCATAACTATTTTCTATGTTTTTTACAAAGGATGTTTTTGTAAATTTAGATCATTCCCGAGTTAAAATAATTTATGAATTCTCTGCTGGGTCTGTTGGATAGGATATCATCAATTATCACTAATAACGGAATATTCTTTTTAAAATGAAAATGATATGGAGAATTTTAAAATCAAGGAAAAATCCCATATTTTGCTGAGTCTTTCGGAAAATATGAAAAAATTTATTCTAATAAGTTCCGGATTATTTTCAAATAAAAAAATAATTTTTTTAAGGAAATTATTTACAAACACCAATTTTGAAACCAACTTTTTACCGAGACTCGAGATAACACATGATTAATAAGGTACCATTTTCTACGGGCGTTGTAGGGGAGCTAATCCTTCCCCGCAGGTAACTAATTCCCGAATCCGGACTTGTTTTTTTCTGGTTCAAAGCGCAGACTACAAAATTGGTTTAAAAATATATATTTTTTAATTAATTTTAAAATATTTTATAAAAATTGATTTTAATAAGTGATCGATCACACCTAGCCAAAAAAAAAAAAAAATTGATGGCGATCTCATTTCTTTTTTGAGGTCTTTTTCAAAACCTCTTCAATTTTAATTTAAGAAAAATTAAGTCGTTTTTTCCTTTACCCATTTTTTCCCTCACTCGAGCGAGTCCACATCGACACCATTAAAGCAAAAGCAAATAACCAAAAACATCAAATCGAATACAAAAAATTAAACATATTTCAAACATATACAAAAACGTATATTTTTTCCTCTCAAACATCAGATCCATTAAATTCTTCCTCTCTTTCTTCTAGAAAAGGATAAAAAAATACACAATGCATTAACTAGAAAGAAATTCAAAATTTCAAGCATTGAAAGTTTTTGGAGCTCATCCCCAATAGAAACAAAAAAAAAAAAATAGCAAAATTAATGCTTCCATCTAACCTAAAACCACCCACAAAGAAACATTTTTTTCCTACACCCAAAAAACCAAAACCAAATGAACAAAATATCGAACCCATTTCCACTATTTCTTCCGCCAAAAGATCAAACCCGAAACAACCCATTCACCAAAACCCATAAAATCTGAAACTCGATTCTCCCACAAACACTTGGAAAAACAAAAGAAAGAAAAGGAGAAATATTGGTTGACAAACCAATATTATGAGGTGTGTGAATTATTTGACCCAATAAAATTGCAAAAAAAAAAAATCGAGGCTAGAAGACGGAGAGGAAACGAAAACTTGCTTCAATGCCTCGACTCGCAACAATAGTGCTTAAATGAGTGAGAATCCATGAGAATCAAGTTGAGAGAGAAGGATGCTATTGTCATCATGGAAGAGAGAGAGAGACAAAAATTAAGAGTAAAGCTGAAAGAAAATGAAAAAAAAAAAAAAAAGGGAAACGAAAGATAAAGATGACTCATCGTGTTACTTACCTCTCTACTTTAAACAAAAAGGTGATTTAATTTCAATCATCAATGGCTCTGTGCAACTATGCTATGGAATCATTGAAGTTCTCCCAGTGAACATATCATCTAGGTTTTCTCATAAGGGTTTTAATTTTTTCTTCAATTATTATTTTTACTACAGGTATGCCACCTAAGCTTATTGGTTCACGTAAGCCTTAGCAGGCTCATTTTATGTCCATGTAAGCACCGGTTAAATTGAGTTAATGGAGATTAACAGATTTCATCCAAATTTGGCTTAAATGAAATAAAATAGTAGTGCAAGGGATTATTTGCACCAAATAAAAGAGTATGGGTCAAAATGACATATTTTGCATAGTTTGTGGGTTAATTTTATCATAATAGGAATAAATATATTTTATTTGCATTTTAATTGATAGACATAATTTTAGAAATTATCAATAATGCTTATGAAAATATTATTTTTAAATATTTAGTATTAATGTTTGTTAATAATATTTATCATTGAAAAATATTAAAATTAATAAAATTTACATTTTATTTGATAAAGATAATTTTGGAAATTGTCATCACATTTTCAGTAAAGTGTTTAGTAAACCAAACGTGTCAATGTAATTTTCTTAAAATTTTAATCAGCATTTTTTCATATATACAAAACTTTGTAATGTTATCTTCCTAACAATCACATTCCCAACAATCACATTCCATTGAAACCGTGACATAGGAAGGCACTAAATGTTCCCTTAGAAGATTTTGAAATATTTCATTATTTGGTAATATATATACAACACCTCATTCCTTACCAAGAAATACAATCTCTTGGGCAAACCTACCACTCTATGAACAAACAATGCAGCTTGAACCTCGGTATCCCAAGAAAGAGCCAAACGGTAATGTGAATTGCCTTCTATGCTTCTCTCCCTTCGTTGAAGGAAGGCAATGCAACAAAATCTAATAAAATGCTTCTCTTTCCATTACAGTTACTCCATCCATATCAACTGCATGCGCTCCTTCTTTTATATTCCATTACAGCACAATCAAGGTCACGTGGCCCTCTCACGTAGTTGGTGAAACTGCACTTCTTCTTCTTTTTCTTCTTCTTCAGGTGATTGGGATCATTCTCTTGTTTAGGAGCAGTAACACAGACACAAGACATAGAGGTTGAAGCAAGAATGTGGAAATGCGGAGAGCTAAGCGGCAAAGAAAGTCTTGAAGGAAGAAACTGTAATACTACCATTTCTCTCTCTCTCTCTCTCTCTCTCTCTCTCTCTCTCTCTCTATTTATATATATATATATATTATTTTTCGCTTCTAAAGATGGCAAAACCTGATCTGACCGATAAATTTCGCAACGATCCGTTTCGAACAGAGAGTTTTTTTTTTTTTTTTTTTTTGAAAAATGGAGGCGAGATGGAGCGGGACGGTTTTATTATAAATGCTTGGTCCGCTTAGCCCCGCGTCTGTCTTTTGAAATTACTATCTTATCCTTTAAAATATTTTATAGTTTTCCTTATATTTTAATATATATTAGATATATATATACTAAATCATATATATATATTTTTAGTAAATTATATATATTAAAGAATTTTATATACTAAAATTATGTTTATGAATAAATTATAATATAATTTTTTATAATATTAAGTTAATAATAATTAATAAAAATTAAGGTGTAGTGGAGTGAAGTATCGTGGAGCGGTTATGTATGTAACCGACATCCATAGTTGTGGAGGTTTCCAACATTCATGTAAGAGTGGGACAGAGATGGATTAGGCAATCTCCACTCCCGCTCCGCTCCATTGTCATTCCTAACCGCTTGGACTTGTTTTTTTCTTTAAGATGCTTCTCCAAAGTTCAAAATCAAGATGTTTCCATTTTCAATAGGCTTTTCCTTTTTTAATTTTGACTGTTAAAAAAATACAGGAAAAATCCAGATTTTGTTGTTACAAATACCCCTGCTGTTAATTACTCTATTCTATTCTATTATTATAACGTATTAGGCTATATACACGCAATTGGTACACGTAATAATTGCACATACATTTGACCTTCAAATTTCATTTTTTTTTAATTTAGTCTTTGTATCTTTTATATTAACATAATCTTTACATAAATTTTAGTTTGATACCAAAATAACCCAAACAATATAAGCAATAATTAAGAACATAAAATTAAATTATAAATTAAATAATTAATAAAAGCATAATATATAAGTCATACTAAATAACATTAAACAACTTGTAGTACTTACAATTCAAGAAGACAATTATACACTTGAAGCACACATTTATTTGAAAATGAAAGATCACACTGAAAATGAAAGCACACACTCTTTTTTATAGATTTTGGCACACTAGAGTCAAACTAAGCACACTCATACTTAATCTACAAACTCAAATTTTATACAGGAATTCTAAACGTAGGAAAGGAAATGAAAGAAATTTCTGAGAGTGAATTGAAGGGTTAGAGAATGCTATAAGTTATCTCAAGTATGATTTTAGCTCTGCCTTTGATGAAGAAATGAGGTCTCCTTATATAGAGGATGGTGGGGGCTTGATTTTCTATAGGTGAATTCCTTTCTGATAAGGGTTTTCTGGTTGGATTCATTTCTGATAAGATATATTGTTTTTTTCACCATTATTGAGATTTTGGTGGTCCAATATGTCTTGCATTGTTCTACGTTTTTTTTGTAGTCTTCTTGAATTCTTATGTTGACACTTTCTTAGTGGCTTTAGCACTAACTAATGTTACTCAAATATAGTGTCTTTTTCTAGAAAAAGAATGGTGCTTGAAAAAGGGGACCATATTCCATCAAAAATTCATATCTTCCTCCTTGTTCTATAAGTGATCCTATTATATGGTCTCCTCCTTCATATCTCTTTTTGAATTCTTTTTCTGTTGTCTTCTTTATTGAGCTAGTAGATGTTTCTCCATGTGACTCTAACACAATAATTCTTTTTTAGTTGATTCTAATAGTCTTTTTCTCATTTATGATTGTGGCATATTTAATGTGCATGAATCTGAGAGATAAAGTTGTTGTAAAACTTCATCCATATAATTCCTTTCTTCTTATGGCTCCACTTGAGGTAAATCTAGATATGTTGGGACTAATTTTATCAATCTGGGAGAATAATCAGCCATATCAAACTTATCCCACCATTTTACTGAGGTTATCTTTTGTAGTCATGGATTGGTTTCTGGATTTTCGGGATAAGAAAATTGATAATGAGAGATAAATTTTAAAAATCTAATAGCTTCTGGATAATTGTTATTATATTTAAAACCTTTATATTTTTTGTAAGACTTCTGAATAATATTTGAAAAAATTGCATTAACAGGACCTCATTCATAAAACCATTACTGAAACCAATTTGAAAAATAGTCTTGGTGAGCTTTGATTTGAATAAACCAAGAACATTTGTATTCTGAATTATGCCTAAATAAAACTTTATGAAAAGCATTTTTATAATAAAAATAATTTTATGTATGAATTCTTGTTCTAGGATTTCTGGGTGTTTTAATGAAATAAGGATCTCCTCCCCATTTGTCAAGGCCTAATGCTCTCAAAATCTAGTATTTCGAATAACCAATTTCTGGTTTTGTTATGAAATCATGAATAAATACTGCAGATTTTGTTTTTGTGAGAAAATCCTCATAAAATTCTTTATGCTTTCCTAAAACTACGTCATTGTAATCCATGTGACCGGAGAAATGTTTTTCTATGACATATTTTATTCCTTCCCTATAATCTTTTGCTTCTATAACAATTATATTTTCTTCTCAACTCTTATGCCAAGGGGAACCAAGTCTTAGATTTTTAAAGAAATAATTGAAGAAGAGGATATATTATGAGATGAATATGGGGTTGAAGGTCTCATTTGGTGTCTAACTGTTCTGATCCTACTAGGTTCTTCTGATGTTTGTTTAATATTCTGGGTAACTAATGGAGGAGGTGGAAAGAAGGGAGGTAAGCAGGCTAAAGCTAATTTTTCTCTTGGGCTTGTGTTTTGAATTTTGGGAGAATATTTCTGATAGTTTTAAGATTATTCTGGAATTTTTTCCATCTTGACTTTGCAAAAATTATGTTGCAAGAAAATTTGGTAAAAGGTTAGATTCATCTCTAATATATTCAATACCAAAATTAAAAGACGAAAGTATAGCTTGTCATCTAGCAAATATTTGCTTTGAAACTAAATTCTTAACATCTTTAAGTAAAACATCTTTAGCTCTTTGACATTCTACTCTAATAAAAAATATTTTGTTCTATAGATTTTTTTCAAATTTTTTGACACATATTACTATAACTAAAACTTCTTTTTTAATAATAGCATATTTAATTTTGTTTAGCATTATTCAAGGTTCCTGAAGTATATCTAACTAATTTTTCTTTAGATTCTCCTAGCTTTTTTTGCTTTAAAATTCCTCCATACCCTAGATCACTAGCATTTGTTAAAAATTTTAAAAGTTTTTGGATCAGGGATATAGGGTATGTGTGTAAGAAATTTGTTTAACTTTTCTATTTATTTTTCTAACGCTTATGTATGTTTTTCTTTCCATTCAGGTTTTCTTGCCCTTAACCTTTTAAATAGAGGTTCTGCATCTTTGCTAAAATTTTAAATCTGCCAAATAATTTAGACTTTATAAAAATCTTTGTAACTATTTTTTGTCTTTTATTTCATCTGAAATTTTATCTGCAAAATTAGGGATCTATCTATAGGTTTAATCATTCTTTTATTATGTATTATATGTCTTAAAAATCTTATTTATGTTTTACATAATTCTATCTTCTTTACTGGTACTACTAATCTTGCATTTTAAAAATTAAAAAAATATTTAAATGTTTCTAATGTTGATCTAAAGATTTTGAGAATACAAAAACATCATCTATATATACTATTGGGAAACTACTATATGGATTAAATATTTCATTCATAATTGGTCAAATTATGGTATTAGTCCCTGTACTCTAGTTAAAATGCGAATTTAATCCATCTACTTTAATTCGAAGAATTTTGGTACCTTTACTTTTCGAGATTTTGAATTTCAGTCCAATTTTAAACGGTGTCAAATTTTTACCGTTAAGTATGCTGACGTGGCGTTGACCATGCTGACGTGGCGAGCTTAGTCAGCAAAACTTTTTGGCAACTGATGATGTGGATTTTTTTTTTCACGTGGCTTACTAACTTGGATGATCAAATAATGTAATTAGTCCCTCTACTTATATCAAAATACTAATTTAGTCCCTCTACAATGATTTGAAAAAATTTTGATACCTGTATTTTTTAGATTTCAAATTAGTCCAATCTTTAAAATATTAAAAAATAATTAAAAATATTCACATTATTTAAATATTAAAATATATTATTTTTGTTAATATTAATATTTATTATTAAAATATAAAAATATTTATGTGTAGTTTAATAATATTAAAGATAGAAATATTTAATATTAAAATATTTTTTATTTAAACATTTTAAATGTTTTTTTGAATTAAAATTAAATAAAATTGTTTTTATTAATATTATAATTTATTGTGTTGAATCAAACATAAAAAGAGGTAAAAATGAAAAGTATTCTCAAACAATCAAAGAGAATATAGAGAGTGATGAGCTTCAAAGAGAAGCTTGTCATAGGTAGCCTAGTCAAATAACACTATGTTTTTCACCCTCACCCTCTCTTTTTGCTTTCTCTTTCTCTACCTCTGTTATTACAACAAAGAAAAAAAAAAAAAAAACCCCACTTCTTATCTAAATCTAAAAAGTAGAAAATAACTCCCGTTAAAAATATATTCAAGGAAACATATAGTAAAGAAAATGGCCTTCTTTTTTTGCTTGCCACCTCCAGACTTTGCTGGCTTGGAAGAATGAGGAGGGTGTCTTTCTTCGGGGCCTGCAAAAGAAAACAAAAAAGAAAAACAAAACTAAGTTAGATACAATCTAAAACAAAGTTGGTTTGTAAAAAGGGCAGATAAATCTAGGAAGATGAACATACAATGATATTTGCTGAAAGTAAAGTAAAAATGGGAAGGAAAGGAGGCACAATTTTTTGGTGTCACGAGACAGAAAAAATGGGGAGGTGGGGTGAGAGCTTTCTCTAACCCTAAGGTTTGATTGTTTGCTTCCCGAGATTTTCAAAGTCTCTTTACAATTTTTGTGTTAATTTTGTTTTTGAAATTATTATCTCTTTTAGTATTTGAGATTTGATTGATTTTATTTGTTTGTTGATATTGTTTGAGCATAACTTATAAACCAAGTAAATATTACTGTTTTAACTTTTAATAGTATAAATATGTTTAATATTTTACGAATAAATATTATTCTTTTTAATATTTATATTAATAAAATAATATTTTAATAATATTATTATTTGAAATATTATTATTTTTAAAAAAATATTTTTCAGAGGTGATTTTTGCAAAATAAATGAACCTTAAAATTAGACCAAAATTTGAAATGTCAAAAAATTCAGGTTCCAAAATTTTTTCAAATCATTATAGAGAGACTAAGTTCATATTTTGATATAAGTACAGTGACTAATTACATAATTTGATCATCTAAATTAATAAGCCACGTGAAAAAAAATCCACGTCATCAGTTTCCAAAAAAAATTGCTGGCTAAGCTCGCCACGTCAGCATAGTCAACGCCACGGCATACTTAACGGTGAAAATTTGACACCGTTTAAAATTGGACTGAAATTCAAAATCTAGAAAAGTAGAGGTACCAAAATTCTTCGAATTAAAGTAGATGGACTAAATTCGCTTTTTGACTATAGTACAGGGACTAATACCATAATTTGACCTTCATAATTCTTTTAAATTCTGATAAAACATTCTTTAGTCCAAATAGCATAAAATTCCACTCATAGTGTCCAAAAAGAACATTAAAAGTAATTTTATATCTATCCTTTTCTGCTATTTGTATTTGTCAATGTCCTAACTTCATATCAATTCGGAGAATATTACTACACTACGTAATCTTCCTAACAAATCTATTTTTATTTGGTATTGAATGCCTAATTCATCTTAATACTTTATTTGATGATTTATAATTTATAACCAATCTAAGAACTCCTCTTTTTATTTCTAAACTTTTATTTACATAAAAGGCTGAACAACTCCAAAGAGAGAAACGTGGTCTAATTAACTTCTTATCTAGTAAATCTTGTATTTTCCTTTTACAATATTCTCTTAGTCTTTCATTCATTTGAATTGCTCTATTTCTAGTAGGTATATTCTTTTCATAATATCCTGATTCATGGCAAATTTACTATGCTATTTTCTGTCCCAAAAAATATTGGGAACTTTTGCACAAACTTCTTTACTTAGTTTTCTTTTTATATTTTCAATTCTTTATGAAATTCTTTTTCTACTTTCTTATATGTTACTTCTTTTTTTAAATTCATCAAATATTTTCTCTACAACATAATTTTCTTTGAACGGAATTTAATATTATTATTCTAGAACTTTCAATAAATTCAAATTTTAATGTAGGTCAAAATTTAGAAATACTAATTCCTATCTTATCTACCTGAAAAAGATATAAAGGTAGTATGAAAAAGATTTCCTAAAGTGACTTTTTTATTTAAGTTCTTAATGTTACATAATACAAATGTCTTGATTACATACTCCTGCATCAGTGTATTTTATTACCATTTTATCTGAATTTGTTACTGTTAAATAATCATTTATTTTTTAAAAAATATTTCAAGGATATTACTCTTTTTCTTACACAATTCATATAAGCTCCTATAACAATTAAAACTACAATTGTTAATTTGAATTCTTTCTCAACCGATATAATTATTATACTATACCATTTATGGTATGTTACATAATGCATCTCATTTATAAATAACATTTTTTTATAATATATTTACATATTGTGTTGATGATTTTATAAACTCTAATGACCTTTTAGTCGTTTGGCGTTTAACTTAATATGCTATCTGTTAACGATTTACTGCACTAACTATTCTAACTCAATCATTCAACTTAAGGATGGTAAAACCCGATTCGACCGATGGATTTCGCACCGATCTGCTCCGATGGAGAGGTTTTTTTATGGAGCGGGATGGAGCGGAGCGGTTTTGGTAAATGCTTGCTCCACTCTACCCCGCCCCGACTTTTGAAATTACTATTTTATCCTTTAAAATATTTTATATTTTTTCTTATATTTTTAATATATATTAGATATATATACTAAAATGATATATATACTAATATTTTATATCTATACTTTAAGTATATATGTATTATATATATTATATTAAAGATTTTTATATACTAAAATTATGTTTATGAATAAATTATAATATAATTTTTTACAATATTAAGTTAAAAATAATTAATATAAATTGGGGTGTAGCGGAGTGGAGCACCATGGAGCGGTTATGGATGTAACCGACATCCATGGATGTGGATGTTTTCAACATCCATGCAAGAGTGGGGTGGAGGTGGATAAGGCAATATCCGCCCCTGCCCCGCTCCATTGCCATCCCTAATTCAACTGGACTTACTGAAAAATGCGACTTGAATGATAGTTAGATTTTTCTTAAAACTTAAAGTGATTTTTTTTAAAAATTTCAAAGAATTTATCTTTTTCTTATTCTAGGAACTTAAATAAAAATTAATAAAATTTTGAAAAGCTTATGAAGAGAAAATTTTATGTATGTGTGTTTAGTATATGTATTTGACTTTTTTACTATTATAATTACTAGATACTGCACACTCACAATGTGAGTAAAAATGAAATAAAAATTGAGTTGAAAAAATTATATATTAAAATAAATTTATCTAATGATATAAGATATAGATAAATTTTTTAAAAAAATAAAAAAGTTATTTGATGATATCACAGTGTAGTAGTTTTTTTAAAAGTAAAATACTTAATCACCCTTAATTTTATTTTATATTATAAATTTATTTTAATAAATTTATCAATTAATTTGATATCTTATTAACTCATAACATAAATTTAGTCATTATTTTTAATATTAATATAGATAAAAACAAAAGAAAAGGCATAAGTGGTGACCTAAACTCGGGCCAATTAATTCTCAAGGAAAAAGCCCAATTTTGACTATGGAGTATGGGCTGAGGGGACTACATCTTGAACTGCATATATTGGGGTGAAAATGTAATTGCAAGCTAATGGCACTTCACGGCTCACGGGTGCATGCATAGAGATGCGTCAGTGAAGCGCTTGTGTCTGACTGGGCGCCGCACTAAACATTGGAGCGCGTGACGTTGGTATTTTTCACTTTTCACTCCACTGCGGCCTTGGGAATTGTTAGTTGGGTCGTCTGATTTGACTGTCAATCTATCAATTTTAATTTGAATTTGAAAATTTATTATGATCGATTAAATACGATTTAATCATAAAAAATAAATAATCCGAATCCGTTCATCTTGAAATCGAAAATAATTTAAATTTGAAATGATCTGAATTTTAAAAGATCTAAACTCAAAATAACTTGAATTCGAAATGATTCGAAACCGAAATGATTCGAATTCGAAATAATCCAAACTTAAATTAAATCTAATTTTATTTTAAAAAATATTAATTTAATAAAATAAATAAATATGACAAAATTATTCATTTATTTTAGTTTTATAACTTCAATTATCTTTTAAAATCTTTTTTCTTTACTAATACAATTTTATATTTTTTAATATTTTTTAATTATAATTAAAAGATAAAATATTTTTATTATTATAATTGAGTTTTAAATTTTAAATTTATTAGTGTATATTATAAATATATATTTTTTTACTTTGATAAAATAATTAAATAGATCGATAATTATTATTTTAAAATAAAAAGTAATTAACAATAATTCAATAAAACTACATATTATATTACTTATGATAATCTTATAAAATAATTTAATTTTAAATAAATTAATATATATTATATTACTTATGATAATCTAATAATAAAATTTAATATAAATTATATATTTTTATTCTCATGGGTATACATATGATTTATAATAACTTATATAATATTTGTTCCAGCGTGTTAAATCCTAAACTCGACCGTTAGACATCTCCTCAATCTTTAGGCCATATTAGATTTTCGAAATAAATAATAAAATCTCCTAGATCTAAATTTGGAAATAAGATCTGTCACCACATTTTTATTACCAAAACACCGAAATCTTTTCTCTTTTTCCTCAATTTAGAAAACCCACAAAGAAATTACCGCAAAACATCCTTAAATCGAAAATCCAAAAAGAAATCCCAAAGATTCACGCAAAACCGAAAACCTCAAAAATCCAAAAAATAACTTTAGTCCCGAACTCGATTTAGACAATATTTGATCAAGATTAAGATATTTCGAGCGAAATTAATCTAACAATCAAACACGATTTAAATCAGATTATCTCGAATAATGATTTAAAAGACCTAGGAAAAATTGGGCGTTTACAATATTTTATCATTATACATATTATTCAAAATAAATGTATTATTTTTAATTTTAAGTATGTTTCCATGTTGAATTCATGCTTATAAGGTTTTGCTTTTACTAGTCATTGTGTCACATGCGTTGCATGTGATGTTACAAGTTAATTATCTTGTATTTGTTTAAATAATTAATGTTTAATAATAATAATAAAAAATCATGGAAACAATTATCACATTACATATCCTAATTATCCTAATTTTTTAAAGAGATGCAAGCAATTTTAACTTCTTGTAAGCCAAACATCTAATAATTAAATAAACAAATCTTTAGTAAAAGGTAACATGATAAGAAAATATATTTTGTAGCAAGTTATTTGACATGTTTTTTTCACTACAAGAGAAAGATTTCTAGCGATGAAATTATTTTCGATTGAACAATTCAGTCGGAAATACACAACTTTTTTCGACGAAATTTATGTATTTTCGACGAAATTTTCGTTGAAAAAGGTTCAAACTTTTAACAACTGATTTTTTGGGTTCTAGCAATGAAAATTGAGTATTTGCGACGGAATTTTTGCTATGAATTTTTTTCGTCGCTAAAAATTTGGCTGGAAGATTGGTCATTCTCTACGGTTTATTTGTGACGAAATTTTGATGCTTGAGTTCATCTATATTGGATTTAAATGCTTTGTTTCAACATACAATTTATGAAGATATAATACCTATTTAGCGTTTTTCTCAGTCTGTATTGTATGTTGCCATGTTGAATTCATGCTTATAAGGTTTTGCTTTCTTTATTTACTTTTGAAACCAAATTATATGTTGAATTCATACTTATAAGGTTTTGCACACCGAAATTGATTGGTCAATGACTTTAGTAGGTGTCCAACCAAATACAACATGAGAAAGGCATTAGATTGGCTGGTTTCAGATTGTGAACCAGGAGATTCTCTGATGTTATATTATTCTGGTCATAGCTCACAGCAAAAGAACTACACTGCCTACATCCGTATTGAATATGGAATCAAAACCCATATTTGCTAAGAAATTAATTTGATTAAAAAGAGAATTAAATATTAAAATTTATATATGTATATATATATAGATGAATATAATGAAGATGTATATTTGTAACTATATATAAATAATAAATAAAATTAATTTTCGTTGTGAATCCTTTTGGCGACGGAATTTTTTGACGCATATAAGCTTAGTAGCAACGAAAATTTTCTTCGCTAATAACTATCTGCGATGAAAATTAGAATTGGGTGAAATTTTGTTGGAAATAGCAATGAAATTTATAATATATCATATTTTTATAATAAATTATGTAAACAATTAATTTTATATTTTTTTTTGTGTTAACAAATATTGATTTTAATAAATAAATATAATTAAAAATATCACATTGTAACAAAAGCTTACTTTAAAAAATAATAATAAATTTAATAATTTATTTTTAGATGTAAATATTTAAATTACGTAGAAATGATTACATCTATCATAAAATAAAAATGATGTAAAACATACCCAAACCCGAAGTAGCTCGAACCCTTAAAAGGTCCGAACTCGAAAGGGTCTGTACCCGAAAGAGTCTGAACCCGAAAAGGCCTGAACCCGAAAGGACCCGAACCCGAAACGGTCTAGCATGAAATGACCCTATCCGAACCCACCCAATTGCCACATCTATCGTTAATAAGAAAAAAAAAAAAGAAGAAAGAAAGAAAGAAAATGAAAGGAAAGAGAGAAAAAGAAGGAAATGGAGGGAAAAAAAAGAAAGAAAGAAGAGATGAAAAGGAAAGAGAAGAAAGAAAAAAAAGGAAAAGGAAAAGGAAAAGGAAAGGAAAAAAAAAGGAAAGAGAAGAAAGAAAGAAAGGAAAAAGAAAAGGAAAAGAAGAAAGGAAAGAAAAGAAAAGAAAAGAAAAGAAAGAAAGAAAGAAAGAAAGAAAGAAAGGAAAAAGAATAGAAAAGAAAAAGGAAAAGGAAAGATAAATGAATTTTACGGAGGCTGGCTTCTTGAACCTTGACATCTCGATTTTTGGATTCTCGATGTTTTTCGGGTATGACTTTTATTTCTTTTTGTCTAGCATTCAACATATTTTTTAATTTTATTTTAATTTTAAAAATAATAAAAATCATTATCGCAATCTAAAAAATAACAAGTCTCACCGTGAGACTTTATACTCATTAAGTGTGACATTGGGAAAAGTAGAGGAAAAGACGACTTAATTCCTCTTGAAATAAAATGAGGGTTTGAAAGCAACCTCGAAAAAGATATGGAGTCGCCACCAATCTTTTTTGGTTAAGTGTGATCAGCCACCTATTAAAATCGGTTTTGTAAAATATTTTAAAATTAATTAAAACATTTTTAAAACCAATTTCAAATATGTGTTTTAAACCAGAGAAATCAAAGAAGCGGGTTCGGGACTCGGTTACGTGTGGGGAAGGATTAGAACCCCCACAATGCCCGTATAAAACGGTACCTTATTAATTGTGTTTTATCTCAAGTCTCGGTAAAAAAGTCGGTTTTAAATTTGGTATTTCAAATTAATTCCCAATTTAAAGAAAAATAATTCTATTTTTAATTGAAAATGATCCGGGATTTATTAATTCAAAATTTTCCTATATTCCCCGACAAACGCGGCAAACTATAAAAAATTTTATTTACTTAGAAAATTTTCTAATCACTCTTGTTTTAAGAAAGATATTCCGTTATTAATGATAATTAATGATATCCTCCCCGGCAACTCAGGAGAGAACTCATGAATTATTTTAACTCGAAAATAACTTTAATTTATTTAAAACCATTATCTTATTTTAAAACATTTTAAAAAGATGAAAATGAACATGTGTGACATAATAAAAATGACATAGCAAAATCTAAATGATACAATATAACCTAGATGACATGATATAATCTAAGTGACATAGTATATTCTAAATGACATGATATAATCTAAGTAACATAGTATATTCTAAATGACTTAATATATTCTAAATGACATAGAAATATAATTAATAACATGAAATGATATGAGATATAAAATAATATTATCATGAAATATGCATGAAAATAAAAAACAATGCTTGAACATAATAAATCCTAAATGTTGTGACAAAAATAAATGGCTAAGCAAAAAGCATAGGATAACATAGAATATTCACAACCATATAACAAACAATATAACATCATGAATATAAATCAAAACAAAAACATTATCATATAAAAATTCAAAGCACAAATCATATATTATAATATGCATGAACATGGAAAATGCAATGTATGAAACCGTATATCTAAAAAGATATCCGACTACCTTAGGAAAAGACATCAAATTAAATTTTCTAAAATCACAAATACTTTGTGATTGGTTTGAAAATAATTTGAAAACTTTGGATTAAAATGACTCATGACCGAAATTCCCTTTCAAAAAAGCTCTATTTCTTAACTTTGAAAACCCGGACTTGACCACCCTTGACTCGAGCTTTATAAAATCTTTTTTTAGGATTAAAATGGCTTAGAAATCAACCTAAGATAGTAGCTAAGGTTCTAAATCCGCCCTCTCTTAATGCCTTAGCCAATACAAAAAATTATTTTTCCCTTTGAAATCAAATCTGACTTTACTGTATAGTTTTAAAACGTGATTTTTTAACCTAATTTTTAAAATTTCAACAAAATCTGAAAACATTATAGGAGACTCAGAAAATGTCGAACTCTATGGGAAAAATTGGCTTAATTGTTAGACTAAGGATGACCTACCAGAAAAATCATGAAAGTCAAAACATTGGGTGAAAAACTGTTAGCCAAAAAACATTTTTAAGCCTTTGATAAAATCATTCAAAAACACATACTAAAAATATTGGAGACTCCTCTAAGGACCTAAAAACAGTAGCTAAAATTTCTAAAAATTTGGACAAGGATTGCCTAATGAAAAAAAAATCACAAAGGTAGAAATTCCAACTTGGCAACTTCTTAATTTTCCACAAGAATGCTCATGTGAGCTTGGCTTTGAGCCATTGATTGGCTTAAGTTGAAAATGAAGTGGTATGATATGAAATACATGAACAAACAACAAGTTAAATGCATGAACAAATAGTAAGTTAAATGCATGAAATGCATGATCTAAGGCCTAAATGACATAGAAAATGCATGGCATAAAGAATGACCTAATGCCTAACATGAATTTGCATGGCAATAAATGCAACCTAGACCTAAATATGCATGAAATGCATGGCAATGCAAATGTGACCTAGACCTAATGGAAATGCATGGCAATAACACAAACACATGGCATAATAAATCAAATACACAAAATCAAGGCATAGAAATGCAAGCATGTCAACTAACAAGATGAAAATGCACACACAATGCAAGAAATCATGTGGTAGCCTAATGTACATATCAATATGTAAGGAAATTCTAGCATGGCATTAACACAAACACATGGCATAGTAAGAAAATTCTAACATGACATTAACACAAACACATGGCATAGTATATACAAGACTTAAAAGGAAACATGTAGATCAAACAAACATGATGCATAGGCAAGGATGTAGCTAGGCAAATACACAAACACTTGGTATGGCAAAACCACAAAGCATGGACAACTTAACATGGTGAAAACAGAAAATTAAAAATGACAAACAAAGTAAGGAGACATGAAATACAATGATAAAATCAGCAAAAATAAAGATAAGTAAGTAAAGAAGGTTAAAAAACAAGCTCCATATCTTGATTATTTTAAAAAGTTAGAACATCAAAACAAGTTAGAACATCACAACCAACATGGAAAATAGATCAAACACAAACTATGCACAAACATAGGGGGTTCGGCCAACACAAGAAATAAGTAAAAAAATTATTTTTCTTTGATTTTTTCATGAAAACCTAAGATAGGAACCTTTTGGAACTTGTTTTGACAAACAATTTTATTTCATGAAAGAAACTAAAATAACAATGAAAATGAAAATAACAAAATCATATCAACAAAGTATGGAGGAGAGCATGAAAGAAAATAGCTACCTTGCTCTAGCTTTCCAGATCAAAGAGTAGTAAGAAAACCCTTCTTTTTTCTTTTTTTTTTCTTTCTTTCTTTTTTCTTTTCTTTTCTTTTCTTTTTTCCTTTCCTTTTTCCTCTCATTTTAGCTACTGTCCTCTCTATGATCAGCCAAGAACCCCAATGAAAAATGAAACCCTCTCCCTCAACTATGGTAGCCGAATGGTCACCTAATGGGTGTAGGATGTTGTCATTTTTTTCCTAGCCAATTTGATCCAAAGGCCCCTAATCCAAGATGCTTCAAATGTGAAATTACCACGCTTAGATTAAGTAATCAGCCCCTAACTAATACAACTATTCAAAAATATGAAGCCATCATGTTGACATCCTCCCTCTTCATGCATTGGACCATGTGGCACAATTACAAAGGCTTGATCAAAAAAATAACTACCTTACTATCCACTTTTGGCCTTTGGATGCAAGAGCTCAGAAAAAATACTCTCCCCATGGGCTTGGCCGAATGGCCCTTCATATTCCAGCCCACTCTCCATTTTTTTAAGTGCAAGAAAGGCCCTCTTCGGTTTCTTCGGTAAAAATTACCCTTTTAGCCCCCGAACCTAATTAAATAGCAAATAGACTCCAAATCCAAATTTTATTTTTTCAATACTCCCTAAATAATATAAAATTGAGTTCTGGAAGTTTTCATAATTTTTCGAGCCCATTTGCTATTTTTTCGGATTTTTATTCCAAAATTGCCCTTTAGTGCACCCGAACTTTTACCATTTCTCAAAAGAGCTTCGATTATGGATTTTTCTTCGCTAATCTCTTCCAAATAATTTAAAATTGAGATCTGGAACTTTTCATTATTTTTCGAGCTCATTTGCTAATTTTTCGAGATTTATCTTCTGGAATTTCAGCTTAGTGGGCCCGAAATTTGCCATTTTGCAAACGAGCTCCGAATTCGGATTTCTCTTCGCCAAACTCTTCCAAATAACATTGAGATCTAGAAGTTTTGGTAATTTTTCAAGTTCATTTGCTATTTTTCCCAAAATTTCCAAATTTGCCCTTTTACCTCCGAAGCTCGATTTTACTCAAAACAAGTCCGATTTCCAGATTTTCTTTTTCTGTGCCTTTGTCATATATTGAATTGGAGTTGGTCCAAAAACACCCAATTTTTATGATCAACTTCCTCTCCGATTTGATTTTTCCTTTTTTCAATATCGAGAATTTCCTCGTTTTTCCATTATTCCTCCAATCGGCTCTTTTCTCAGAATTACTTCAAACTGAGCCTTGGGCTATCCTTGTTTACTCACTTTTCATCAATTAGGGGCTTTAATTTTACCGAATCGGGCCATTTATGCAATTTTCCCCAATTTCGCTAAAATCCACCAAAGCCCTAATTTTTGGTTTTCTTCCAAATTGACTCTTCCTTCGATTTTGCTTTCAAATGGCCTCTCCATTACCCGTTGTCATTGCTTATCTTCCATTTAGAACTTCCAATTTCGACCAATTTGATCGTTTAAGCACTTTTCCCCAAATTTTCTGAACTAGGATTTCCTTTCCACTAAATCTCCGTAATCCATCTTTCGAACTCCATATCTTTCATTGGAGACCTCGGATTATCAAAATTCTTTCACCGTTGTTCAATTGAACTTTGAACAGTGGGTTGACTTTTTAGTGGTTGACTTTCTAGAGTTGACTTCTTTGGAGTTGACTTTTTCAAGATTGTCCTTTTATGCTTGGCTTCTTAAACTAAGTCTCGGAGTACCACCTGCAGGGTGAGAAAAGCTTTTCTGCATTCTAAAATATCATTTTAGGAAGAAAAATACCTGATGTAGTGGTCTGAACAAAATTAGATGTCTACAGCTGCCCCTCTTTGGCTATTGCTGAGAATCAGGAATCAGGCAAAGATAAACAAACACTAATTTTGTTCGGTTAGTGAAATCACATGTGAAGGAAAGGAAAAAGGGGGTTTTCATTTTTTTTCCAATTTTTTCTTTTTTTCTTTTTCCCTTTTTTATTTTTTTCATTTTTTTATTTTTTTTTATGAAAAAGCTGTAAATATAAGATTTTGTCCTTCAATTGAGTTCCCTGACTAATCAAGGCTTGACCTGTCTTAAGGAAACAAGTTTGACTTAAAACAACAGGAAAATACCTCGACTTATTTGAGAAGCAGAACGAGTTCGATTTAAAACAAAAGGAAAATACCTCGACTCATTTTAGAAGCAGAACGAGTTCGATTTAAAACAAAAAAAAAATACCTCGACTCATTTGAGAAGCAGAACGAGTTCGATTTAAAACAAAAGGACAATACCTCGACTCATTTGAGAAGCAGAACGAGTTCGATTTAAAACAAAAAGAAAATACCTCGACTCATTTGAGAAGCAGAACGAGTTCGATTTAAAACAAAAGGAAAATGCCTCGACTCATTTGAGAAGCAGAACGAGTTCGAATTAAAACAAAAGAAAAATACCTCGACTCATTTGAGAAGCAGAACGAGTTCAATTTAAAACAAAAGGAAAATACCTCGATTCATTTGAGAAGCAGAACGAGTTCAATTCAAAAAGTGATGACTTAGGCGAAACCAATCTAAATTGCCAACTTCACTGGGCTTACTTCCCTTTGTGCCAGCTATATTGGGCTTAATCATATCTAACGTGTCAACTTCACTAGGCTTAAACCATAATTGCCAGCTTACATTGGGCTTAATCACATCTAACGTGCCAACTTCACTTGGCTTAAACCATAGTCGCCAACTTACATTGGGCTTAATCACATCTAACGTGCCAACTTCACTGGGCTTAAATCATAACTGCCAGCTATATTGGGCTTAACCATAACTAACGTGCCAACTTCACTGGGCTTACTTCCTACCCGCCAGCTTAAATTGGGCTTAATCACATCTAACTTGCCAACTTCACTGGGCTTAAATCATAACTGCCAGCTATATTGGACTTAACCATATCTAACGTGCCAACTTTACTGGGCTTAAACCACAATCGCCAGCTTACATTGGGCGTAATCACATCTAACATGCTAACTTCACTGGGTTTAAATCATAACTGCCAGCTATATTGGGCTTAACCATATCTAACATGCCAACTTCACTGGGCTTAAACCATAACCGCCAGCTTACATTGGGCTTAATCACATCTAACGTGCCAACTTCACTGGGCTTACTCCATACCTGACAGCTATATTGGGCTCAACAAAATTTAAAATGCCAACTTTACTAGGCTTAACCATTTTTGTGCAAGCTTCATCGGGCTTAACCAAATTTAAAATGCCAACTTTACTGGGCTTAATCATTTTTGTGCCAGCTTACATTGGGTTTAATCAAATATAAAATGCCAACTTTATTGGGGTTAATCATTTTTATGCCAGCTTCATCGGGCTTAACCAAATTTAAGATGCCAACTTTACTGTGCTTAATCATTCTTGTGCCAGCTTACATTGGGCTTTAAAGAAATCTTTCTTTTGAGAAACTCCTATTTCGAGACTCCTCGACTTTAAAAATATCTCATCCAAAAATCATTTTCATTTTTCAAAAATTTCATCATCTTGGGACTTTTTCAATTCTTTTTTGACTTCATCATCCCAATGTAGATACCTAATTTTGTCTGGACCACTAAAACATGTATGTTTTCTTCCTAAATTCATGTTTTAAAATGTAAAAAGACTTTTTTCATCCTGCAGGTGGTACTCCGAGACTTAGTCTAAGAAGGCGAGCATAAAAAGTCAAACTTGAAAAAGTCAATCTTAAAAAGTCAACCCTAAAAAGTCAACTACTAAAAAAGTCAACCCACTTTCAAAAACAAGATTTGAAGTTCAATTGAAAAATGGCGAAAGAATTTTGATAATCTGAGGTCTACATTGAAAGATATGGAGTTCGAAAGTTGGGTTATGGAGATTCAGTAAAAAGAAAACCCTAATCTGGGAAATTTGGGGAAAAGTGCTTAAACGATCAAATTGGTTGAAATTGAAGGTTCCAAATGAAAGATAAGCACTGACTATGGGTAATGGAGAAGCCACTTGAAAGAAAAGTCAATCTGGAAGAAAATAGAGGATTAGGGTTTTTGGTGGATTTCGGTGAAATTTGGAAGATTACAGAAATGACCGTATTCGGTAAGACTAAAGCCCCTAATAGATGAGGAGTGATTAAAAAAGGATAGCCCAAGGCTCAGTTTGAAGAAAATCTGAAAATCGAACTTTTTTTTAGCAAAATCGGGTTTCGGAGGCAAAAGGGCAAAATTGAAAAAATTTGGAAAAATAGCAAATGAACTCCAAAAATTATAAAAAATTGCAGATCTCATTCTTAAATCATTTCGAAGAGATTAGAGAAAGAAAATCCAGATTCGGAGTTCGTTTGCAAAATGGCCAAATCCCGAGTCTTTTATGCAGAAATTCAAGAAGATAAATCCCGGAAAAATATCAAATGAACTCCAAAAATTCTGAAAATTTGCAAATATCATTTTTAAATTATTTGGAAGAGATTGGAGAAAGAAAATCTGGATTTAGAGTTCGTTTGCAAAATGGCCAAATCCCGGGCCCCCTATGAAGTAATTAAAGCAGATAAATCCCGAAAAAAATACCAAATGAGTTCCAAAAATTATGAAAACTTCCAGTTAACACTTTTAAATTATTTGGAAGATATTGGTGAAGAAAAATCTAGATTTGGAGCTCGTTTAAAAAATGGTAATGTTTGGGAGCACAAAAGGGCAATTTTGGAATAAAAAAATCCAAATAAATAGCAAATGGACTCGAAATTTTTTGAAAACCTCCAGAATTCAATTTTTTATTATTTTGAAAATATTGAAAAAAGAATATTTGAATTTGGAGTCCGTTTGCTATTTATTTATGTTCGGGGGCCAAAAATGTCATTTTACCCAAGAAACCGAAAAGGGCTTTTCTTGCCTTTTAAAAAAATGAAGCATGGGCTGAAAAAAGAGGGGTTGGCCAAACAAGGCCCAAGGATGGGTAGATATTTTCTTATTTTTAATCAAAAGGCCAACAATGAAGAGGAAGTTAGTTATTTTTTGATCAAGCCTTTGCAAATAAGCCACATGGACCAATGCATGAAGAGGGATAGTGTCAACATAATGGCTTAAGATTCTTGAACAACTGTAATTGTGGATAGCTGATGGCCTAATCTAAGGGTGATAATTTTATTTTTTAAACATCTTGGATCAATAGCCTTTGGATGAAAATTGGTTGAATGAAAAATGACAACATCCTAGCATTGGGGGGCATTCGGCCACTACAAGGGGAGCTCTATCTCTTTTCATTTTCAGCTATTCACTCTCTATTATCTCTTGGTTTTTGCTGATTTTTCTCTCTATTTTTGAAAGGCAAAAAGAAAAGTTTAGAAAATAAAAGAAAGTTAGAAGAGAAAAAGCTTGAAAGATAGCTTCTAGAGGTTGCTTTAAGCACCATACTCTTGCACTTTCTTTGATTTTCCATTCTTGATTTGCTATTTTCATTTAATATTTGGTGAGTTTCTTTTGATTTTCCTTTTTAAATAAGTGTTTTTAATATTCTTCTTTAAGTTCTTTCTTGTAAAAAGCTTTTGAATTTTTTATTTTCCTTCTTATTTTTGGGTTGGCCGAATGGCCTAATATTTTTTAGAGTTGCTGTTTTGCTTTGTTATTTCATGTTATTCTTGATATTTAATAAGTTTTGATGCTTTAAATCTTCTTCTAATACATAAATATGAAGCTTGTTTTAATTTGGTTGCTTGCTTCATTTTTGAGTCTATTATCATGTTTATTTTACTTATCTTGCATTTTTGACTTTCTGTATTCAAAATGTTTAAGTTTGTTTATGTTTTACATTTTGTAATCGATGTGTTTGTGAAAATGCCTATTTATTTTCATGCCTTTACTTTATGTTTACATGATTTGAGTGTTATTCTTTAGCTATGCATGTTAGTATATCATGTGTTTGTGGAAATGTCATGTTCATTTTGAAGCAAGAGGCCATTCGGCCACGCCTCTATTTTATGCTTTGCATGTACATTTTCATCATGCTAGTTGATAGGTTTGCATTTTCATGATATTTGGTTGAGTATTTTGTTTAAGCATGCCATATGTTTGTGTTATTGCCATGCATTTTTTAGGTTTAGGATTGGTTTGCTTTGCCATGCATATTCATGCATTTTAGACCTAGGTTGCATTAAATGCCATGCAAGTTCATTTAGGTCTAGGTCATTTTATTGATGCCATGCATTTTTCATGTCATTTAGGTTTTAAACATTACATTTCATGCATCATATTTACTGTATTTTTCATGCATTTCATGTCCTTGCCACTTGATTTATGACTTAGGCCAATCAATGGCTCAAAGTCATGCTCACTTGAGCATACTTGTGAAAAATTAAAGAGTTGTCAAATTGATTATTCTATCTTTAAGATTTTTTTTTTTATACTTTTTAGCCAATTTTTGCCTAACTTTTCAGAAGTGTTAGCTACTGTTTGTGAGTCTTTTAGAGAGTCTCTAATATTTTTACTTTGATTTTTAAATGATTTTATCAAAGGCAAAAGAATGTGTTTTGGCAAAATAGTTTTTCACCCAGTACTCGTACTTTCCCGATTTTTCTGGGTAGTCATCTTTAATTAGAAAATTAAGCCGATTTGTTTTCGTGTATTTTTACATGTTTTGAGTGTCCAGTATTTTTTTTAGATGTTTTTGAATTTTTAAAAATAGGGTAAAAAATCGTGCTTTAAAACTGGACAGTGGAGTCAGAATTAAATTTGAAGGAAGATCATTTTTCTGTTTTGGTTAAGTTACTTAGAGAGGGCTCATTAGGAAGTTTAGCTACTGACTTAGAGTAGTTTCTAAGCCTTTTTAAACACTAAAAATGATTTTTTAAGTCTCGGGTTAAGGGTGGTCAAGTCCGGGATTTTAAACTTAGGAAATTAGAGCCATTTAAAAAAGGGTTTAGTTAAGTTTTTATTTTTAATCTAAGCTTTTCAAAATTGTTTTCAAACAATCACAAAGTATTTTGGTTTTAGAATATTTAATTTGATATGTTTTCCTAAGGTAGCTGGATATCTTTTTAGATATATGGATTTCCTTAATTAAAAAGGAAAAAATACATTCTCATGCATTGCATTTTCCATATTCATGCATTTATATAATATGTAATTTTTGCTATGTTTAATTTTCATGATGGTGTTATTATCTTTGATTTAAATTTTTGATATTATATTATTTGTTATATGGTTTTGAATATTTCATGATATCCTATGCTTTTTATTTAGTTATTTTTGTCATATTATTTAGCATATACTATGTTCATGCATTATTATTTTCATTTTTATTTTCATGCATATTATATGATAGCATTATTTTATGTTTCATGTCATTTAGATTATATGCCATATCATTTATATTTGCCATGTCATTTAAATTATATTTCATATAGAATATATTATGTTACCTAGGTCATTTCATTTAGAATATATTATGTCACTTAGGATATTTTATTTCATTTAGAATATATCATATAACTTAGGATATTTCATTTCATTTAGAATATGCTAAGACATTTAAATAATGTCATACCATTTAGGTTGCATTATATTATTTAGAATTTGCTATGTCATTTTATTTATGTCATACATATTCATATTTTTTAAAATATTTTGAAAAAGGTAATGATTTTCAATAAAATAAAGATATTCCCGAGTTAAAATAATTCATGAGTTCTCTACCGGGTTTGCTGGGGAGGATATCATCAATTATCATTAATAACGGAATATCTTCTTTAAAATAAGAATGATTCGGAAAGTTTTCCAAACTAATAAAAATTCCTATATTTTGCCACCTTTGTTGGGGAATATAGAAAAATTTTGAATTTATAAATTCCGGATCATTTTCAATTAAAAATGAAATTATTTTTCTTTAAATTGAGAATTAACTTGAAATACTAAATTTAAAACCGACTTTTTACCGAGACTTGAGATAACACATGATTAATAAGGAACCATTTTATACGGGCGTTATGGGGGTGCTAATCCCTCCCACACATAACCGAGTCCCAAACCCGTTTCTTTGATTTCTCTGGTTTAAAACGTAAACTTGAAATTGGTTTTAAAAATGTTTTAATTAATTTTAAAATATTTTATAAAACCGGTTTTAATAGGTGGCCGATCACACCTAGCTAAAAAAGATTGGTGGCGGCTCCATGTCTTTTTCAAGGTCATTTTCAAAACCTTCATTTTTCAAGAGGAATTAAGTCGACTTTTCTTCGATTTTTTTTAATGTCACGCTTAACGAATAATAAAGTCTCGCGATAAGACTTGTTATTTTTTAGGTTGCGACACCCAAAATATCTCAATACTCACATCTTTTCTTTTCAGACAAACTTTTGTTTTTCTTCTTTTCTTCAACAGATTCTTTCCTCTAAATCTAAAAAAAGGCCCTTTCCCTTTTAGGAAACCTATCTTCTTTTCCTTTGTGTCTTTTCAATGCTTGACAAATGTACTGATCAAATGTATGGATGCAAAAAACAATGTAACTTGCAAAAATGCAGATGCACATGTTCATTACATGATGCGTGAATGCTTATGACACCATTTCACATTAAGAGAATGTTAAGAAGGTTGATCATCTCTCTTTTTCCTCTTGTCCTGATGAGGTTTCCTGTTGGAGGGAGTGACTCTTGCCCCTTGTCTATATTTTCCAATTCATCTTGTTGGAAGAAATCGCATGGTTTCGTATTCCCAACTTGTCCTTGCCCCAGCAGATTCTTTCTTTTCAGTTATCTGGTCAAAATCAAAACATAGAGTCAAACTTTATTCAAACTCAAAATTTCATGCCCCTGAACAAAATGAACTTTTTGCTAGAGCATATCCACAATTCAATTTTAGTTTGTTCTTCCTAAGTCATGTCAATCTCATTTCTTCCAAAATATGTGAAATTGAAGTCTTTCAGAAATTGGTGATCATCATTGGAGACATTTCTAAATGAGATAGGAAATCAACCTCACTTTGCGAGTGATTTGAACGGCTTAATGTAACAAGGTCAAAGGGCTGATACAATAAGGTCCAGATTAGTTTAGGAAAGCTTTTCATCTTGACTCATGAGTAAGGTGAATGTCCTTTTGTCTCGGCTCATGAGTAAGTTTTCTCAAAACATGAATTCCTTAAAATCAAACTTTTTTTGGAAAAAGTTTTAATTAAGTCTCATCAATCCTCCAATCTCTAAATATGGCATTTTGATAAGTGTTAACCTTAGCCATGACAGGTTCAATGTTGGAAGGAAAAAGGTTTAACTTTCAAAATCAAGTCCAAAGAAAAGGCTGTCCTTTTGGTATGTCTAGGAGTTCCTTGATTCTCCTTGTATTCCTCAAACCAATGGCTTCTCAATACCAATGTGTGGCATTAGAATTTCTTCTTATTCTGCTCTAGACTACCCGTTTTTGGGGTTTCACCCTAGAGCTTCATTGTTTCTCTTTTTTTATTGTTCCATCATGTATCTAAGAATTCTAAATTCTTCCACAATGAAATAATAATTCGATGAGATGGGATAAAATCTGAGGAAAACTCTTTAAGTCAAATATCCACACTTGATCAAAATGGACTTTTAAAGCACGTAACGTAGGCCAAGGTTCAGGATTCAGAAAGAATGGATAAGTAGGCTCAAAATATGTGTTTGAGGGTAATCAGATCAAGGATCATTTCCTGAGGAAGATTCCTTTTGAAACATTTGTCCCTTCTGGACTTCTCTTTCCTTCTTTTGAGTTTTGCTTCTTTTCTTCTTTGTTCTTGGCTTTCAATTTGCCATCTCTTTCACACATTTTTTTTGTGTGTGTTTCGTTCTTGGCATTCAATTCGCCATTTTTCTCTTTTTCTTTTCCTTTCTTTTCCTTGTATCTCCATTTTGACAGTTTCGTTCTTGGCTTTCAATTTGCCATTTTTCTCTTTTTCTTTTCCCTTTTTTTTCTTGTATCTCCATTTTGAAAGAGTGAGCCCGTACTTGTTTGGGAGCTCAATTTGCTTTATTTTTCTCTCCCAATCGGGACTTATTTCACCATGATTTTTGAGAAAATCCTTCCTCGTATTTGCCCCCCAGTGTGGAGAGTGATCCATGATCAGGGTTCAAACAAAAAGAATTCTTTAAGCTCAAAAGGGATGACTATGGATAATTTCTCTTTGTGAAAGGATTATTAAAGATGGCCATTTCTCATATCAAGTATGAATATTCTCCTTGAAAAGCAATCCTTAGGGGAAATAGATAATCAAAATTTCATTTTGCATTTGGAATTATTCGAATTCTCACATTCATGATGTCACAATATTTTTTCTTTTTATTGCAATCCCAAAAAAAATCATGCATGATTCATTTTCAGCCATAAATGATGTCTTATTTTGATTTGCCATTAAAGTGAAGGTCTTTTGGTTTGCGAGAACCTTGCTGTGAAGGAACATCTCAGATTTTATCTTTGAGCTTCTCGCTAAATGAACTTGTTTGGGTTTCAATTTCTTCAAAGTGTTTCCAACACATGGGGAGAGAAAAAAGAAAGGTGTTCTGGTTCATCCTTTGGTTCATGTGCTCATAAATCAGGGTCTGGGAAAAGGCTTAGAGACTTGGCATTTGAAATCTTTCAAAGGGATTTGAAGGTTTTGAATCTTTGAGTTTTTACTATGATTTGTAACATGGCATAACTTTAACACGTATTAAGCTACATAATCTAGATCTTTTGGAAGATTGTCATGTTTGCTTGACTTTCATGAAATCCACGAAAGAGTTTTTCAAATTTTCATTACTCATGGCCTCAATAAAGGTTATTCTTTGTGACTCTTGAGTGGTAGTTATTCAACTGGCCTTTGATCTATGTATGTGTAGAGACAAAGTGTTTCCTAGGATTCCATCCCCCATAATGATCACCCATTCTTTCGAAACTTATTTCACTATTCAAAGAAATATCTTTTTATTTTCAAAATAGAAAATTATCCGTATGGACTTTTATTCTCAACCTTTTTGTTTTTTTATTTCACAAATCATATAAACAAGACTTAAGAAGAATATTCAAAACTTCAAATGAGATATGATATATGATGCTTGGAATTTAAAGTTCATTCATTTCAAATAAATTGAAAGTAAGTACAAAACGTAAAACAAGGTTAAGGATTGCCCCTGATTAGCATGCTACCCTGTGAACAAATGATCCTTAGCCCCGTCGTCCTTGATAAGCATCCATGAGCTCTTTGAACTTTGTCGGGTTTACATCAATTGCAGCCTGAACTTTGTCCTTGAATGTAGTGCAGTTCTCCGTGGAGTGTCCTTTAACCCCGCTATGATACTCGCATGTGGCATTAGGATCATACCATTTCGGGCAAGGAGATTTCCTGGGCTTTGCAAGTACACCAGAGATCATTTGGCTTTGGACAAGCAATGAAAAAAGTTCTGTGTAGGTCATCGGAATTGAATGGTACACCTTTGCCTTCTTTCTCTTACTGCTCTGAGAACAGATTGAACTAAACTCTGGATCATTTGGCATGATGAAATTCTGAGGTGATGTGAAAGGCCTTGAAGCATGATGATGACCGCGCTGAATCCAATGGTCGACATAGGATCGAGGATGTAAATACCCACCAAAATAATCATCTTGCATTGCACTGAACCCTCTTTTATTTCTGCCTTCAACATTTACGACTTGAACATGCCCCTTGGCAGCATCATTTTTCTTTTCGAAAAACATTTCGGCATTAGTACCCACAATTTTCCCCTTGTTTATCCCATCCTTAATCCTACCCACTGCAAACGATATATTTGCAAATTTTGAAAAGACATTGCCGATCAACTTGTCATAATATGGATGTGGGAGGGTATCCACAAATAAAGCATTCATTTCTCTATCAATAAGAGGTGGTTGGACTTGCAAGGCTACATTTTCCCATCTATGAGCATATTCTTTGTAGTTCTCATTGGACTTCTTTTTCATGTTCTGGAGTGCCAATCGATCTGGAGCCATTTACAACATGTGCTTGTATTGTTTCAGGAATGCCCAGGCTAAGTCTCTCCATGTATGCACTTGGTTTTTTTTCAAATGATAATACCAATTGGATGCTCCTATTGTCAGGCTGTATTGAAAAACATGAATAAGCAATTTCTCATCATACGCGTGCCCCACCATCCTATTACAATATGCAGACAAGTGTGTTTTGGGTTTTTTAAGTCCATCATACTTTTCGAATTTCAGAACCTTGAATTTTGGCAGGATGACCAGATCAGGGATCAAAAGAAACTCTCCTACACTTACTTCATCTCCACCTTTAACAGCTCGAATCCTTTCTTCCAACAACTGATACTTCCTTTGGGAATTTGCCAACTGAGCCCCATTTGATTCAACCATTTTCAACTTTTCCTGTTCAGCTGGATCATCTAAGTTCAGGCTGTTGCTGGGATTAACTGTACTCTGGCCATCCAACAACATGACCTCATTTGACCCTTTTTTGCTTTTAACCCTTCTCTAGCGGCCAAGTTTTCAGTGTATCCCTTTCCCTTGACTGCGGCAGATACCAACTCCATCAATTTAGTCCTCTGATCTCTAGATTCTACTTCAAATTTTGCTAACTTTTCTCGCGATTCTTCTTGTGCCATTTCCAATCTTTCCATTCGGGTAGCTTGTTCATTCTTCATAGCTCTAACCTTTATTAAAAAGGTACTCAGTACTTCTTATACCTCTGATTTGAAATGGAAATTCTTTCAAAGACTCTTAAAACCAAGCCAACTTCCGTTTTATCCCTCCATATGCGTATCATGATGAATGAGCTATGAATGCAACTTCATGCCCATGAAGCATAAACAATATGATGTATGGACATATACAGTGGAAACATGTTGACCATGTATGTAATAAATGCAATCACGATGCTAGCATGATGCAAGCAAAGAATAAACAAATCAACGCATGTATATATGCAATGAATGACTATGTGTGTTCCAAATGCATTTTCCAATGAATGACCCTATGAATGCAAGACGATATCAATATGATGCATGTAAAGAATAGACAAATTAATTTATGAACATATATAGAGAAATCATGCTGACTATGTATGTTATGAATGCAACCTGATGCCACCAAGATGTATGTATGATATGACAAATAATTGATTGGATGCCAAAATGCAAAGGGGGAGATATCACGGAGAAAATAAGAATCGGAGGAACTTAATCATCACTATCTCATAAATTTGAAGCATAACCAATTCATTCCGATATCAATGATCACAAGGTATAAACCATGTTTACAAAATCTTAGTAGTGATTAGGACCGTCTTTACAAGCACTTAAATTTTCCTAGCATCCTAAGGCTATAAGAGCTGGCTACTGAAAAATCGAAGTCCTTCTACATCATTGTCGTAAATCTCCCAATCCTAATTACCCTTTCCCAGTCCTCTATCAATCAGTGTCGCTGGATCCAACCACTTGGCATCTAAAAGAAACTGTACTTTTTTCTTGAGTGCAATGCTGTGCTCAATGCTATGCCCAACAATTCTATAGTGATAATCACATCTTGCATTCGGGTTATACCACTTGGGATATGATGATGACAAGGGTTTCATCGGCACATAGGCAACCAAGTGATTTCAAATCAACATAGGGAAAAAGCTCTTGGTAGCTGATTGGAATAGGATCGAAATGCCTTTGGGTCTTGTCCTTGGGTTGTTTCTGGCTGACATACCGACTAGAAGTAGGGGCATTTGGTGTTGATGCGAAGGTTTGAACTGGAAGGCTTGGACGAAAAGGTGGTCAAATGATAACAGGGTGAGGGCATGGATTTGGAACAGTTTGCAAGGGTCGGGTGGAGTTCGGAGATCCTGCCTTGAACTGTGAGTCTTCGAATTCGACCATTTGCATGATATTGTTCACAAGTTCGTCTAGGCGTAACTTCTTATGTAGATGGCGTTGACCAATGCAGGATTCAACGGAGATCCTTCGATCTGGGCTCGATTGTTTCTCAAGGCTAGGTTGCACTGAAGGCGATGAAAACCTTTGAGAGGATTCCCCTTTGGCTTTGTAAAGGTCTTCAACCAATTTCGTCAACTTAGAGAGCTGCTCTTTCACCTCTCGGATATCATGCCCGAATTCTTCCTAATTGCGCTCCAAAACATTAATTCGTTCCTCCAATCCATTCCCCATATCTTCAACCCCTTTCATGCAAATGAAAATGACATTATTATCATGAAATCAAAAATGCAAATAAATGGACATGCTCCATTCACATATGCATGAATATGATGATGATTGATGCATGAAATATACAAGATACGAAAATGTTTGATGAGGTGAATTTTCATATTTACAACTGCTTGCATGTTATGCAAAAATGCAAATGAAAAGATCAAGGAAAAAAAATCCTAACATTATTTTGATTTTTTTTTTGGTTATTTTCTCTTTCTATTTTCCTGAATTTTTTTTACAACTATTTTTTGACATTTTTATTTTCTCATTTTCTCAAAAATCTAAAACCTAAATGAGATTTTTATTATTTTTACCTCACTACTCCACTACAAAAGAATTTTTTCATCATTTTCTCCTTATTTTTTATTTTCATTTTTTCAACTTTTCAAAGAGGAAATATTTTTCTACCATCTTTTCTCTTTTTCCAAATTCCTGTAAAAAGTTTTTTTTCCCTTTAAAAAAAAAAATAACCCAAAGATACTACTTTTCAGCATTATTACATACAAAAAATAGTAAAGCACTAAAAGAATGGAATAATCAATGCAGAGTAAGAAAATTAATGAATGCCCCCAATAATCCCAACTTGTTTAGGCATCACAGTGCCTTTTGGGGCGGGGTATTAAGCTTATTACAGGCGATGTACGTTCATCATTGCCTGACCTATAATGCTTATTCAGAATGTAGAAATAAATAGCAAATGATCGGAAGCATTCCTCCATGTGTTCTTAGCTTCGGTGCATCTAACGAAAATTCGGCATGGCTTCGCCTAGGTTCACTATATGGGGGTGAATCGGTTCTAAAGGCCCCGAATTGTTCCTCACTGTCGCCGGTGAAGGCTAGTAATGCACCTCGATAAAAGCGGGTTCCATTCGTTAGAGTTCATTTCCCCTGTTTATGCGTAGGCTATTGCCACATGAAGCGTAGGTACTTTACTTCCACTTAAAGGCACAGAACTCGGACATAGAGCTCATGTTATGCAAAATGTAAGTGTCGTGTGTGAGGAGGAACAAACAAACCTTTCACCATCTATTCTACAACCTCTATCCTAGATACCCCGACAATTTATTGAACAAAGATCAAGAATAGTGTAACGTATTAACCAACAATAATGCAATTTAAATAACTAGAAAATAATAATAAAATGCATATGAATGAATATGAACATATTTAAAAACATCTTATTACTTTTAAAATTTTCCTTATTTTAAAAATGTGGGAATTAAAATTAAATACCAACTAAAAACCGAAAAAATCAAGACTTTGATAACACACGACTAATTCTAGACCTGACTCTCTAATAGTCCCCAGTGGAGTCGCCAAGCTGTCGCAACCTAAAAAATAACAAGTCTCATCGCTATACTTTATACTCGTTAAGTGTGACATTGGGGAAAGCAGAGAAAAAGATGACTTAATTCTTCTTGAAATAAAATGAAGGTTCGAAAACAACCTCGAAAAAAACATGGAGTCACCACCAATCTTTTTTGGCTAGGTGTGATCGGTCACCTATTAAAACCGATTTTGTAAAACATTTTAAAATTAATAAAAACATTTTTAAAACCAATTTCAAGTTTGCATTTTAAACCAGAAAAATCAAAGAAGCGGGTTAGGGACTCGGTTACGTGTGGGGAAGGATTAGCACCCCCACAACGCCCGTATAAAACGGTACCTTATTAATCGTGTGTTATCTCAAGTCTCGGTACAAAAGTCGATTTTAAATTTGGTATTTCAAATTAATTCCCAATTTAAAGAAAAATAATTCCATTTTTAATTGAAAATGATCCGAGATTTATTAATTCAAAAATTTCCTATATTCCCTGACAAACGGGGCAAAATATAGAAATTTTTATTTACTTAGAATATTTTCCAAATCACTCTCGTTTTAAGAAAGATATTCTGTTATTAATGATAATTGATTATATCCTCCCCGGCAACCCGGAAGAGAACTCATGAATTATTTTAACTCGGGAATAATTTTATTTTATTTAAAACCATTATCTTATTTTAAAACATTTTAAAAAAGATGAATATGAACATGTGTGACATAATAAAGATGACATAGCAAAATCTAAATGATATAATATAACCTAGATGACATGATATAATCTAAGTGACATAGTATATTCTAAATGACATAATATAATCTAAGTAACATAGTATATTCTAAATGACATAGCAATATAATTAATAACATGAAATGATATGAGATATAAAATAATATTATCATGAAATATGCATGAAAATAAAAAACAATGAATGAACATAATAAATCCTAAATATTGTGACAAAAATAAATGGCTAAGCAAAAAGCATAGGATAACATAGAAAATTCACAACCATATAACAAACAATATAACATCATGAATATAAATCAAAACAAAAACATTATCATATAAAAATTCATAGCAAAAATCATATACTATAATTTGCATGAACATGGAAAATGCAATGTATGAAAGTGTATTTTTTCCTTTAAATAAGGATATTCGTATATCTAAAAAGATATCCGACTACCTTAGGAAAAGACATCAAATTAAATTTTCTAAAATGAAAAATACTTTGTGACTGGTTTGAAAATAATTTGAAAACTTTGAATTAAAATGACTCATGACCGAAATTCATTTTCAAAAAGGCTCTATTTCCTAACTTTGAAAACCCGGACTTGACCACCCTTGACCCGAGCTTTATAAAATCCTTTTTTAGGATTAAAATGGCTTAGAAATCAACCTAGGACAGTAGCTAAGGTTCTAAACCAGCCCTCTCTTAATGCCTTAGCCAAAACAGAAAATTATTTTTCCCTTGAAATTAAATCTGACTTTACTGTCCAGTTTTAAAACGTGATTTTTTAACCTATTTTTAAAATTTCAAAAAAATATGAAAAAGTTATAGGAGACTCAGAACATGTTGAACTCTATGGAAAAAAATTGGCTTAAGTTTTAGACTAAGGATGACCTACCAAAAAAATCATGAAAGTCAGAACACTGGGTGAAAAACTGTTTAGCCAAAAAACATTTTTAAGCCTTTGATAAAGTCATTCAAAACTCATAATAAAAATATTGGAGACTCCTCTAAGGACCTACAAACAGTAGCTAGAATTTTTAAAAATTTGGACAATGATTTCCTAATGAAAAAAAATCACAAAGGTAGAAATTCCAACTTGACAACTTCTTAATTTTCCAGAAGCATGCTCATGTGAGCTTGGCTTTGAGCCATTGATTGGCTTAAGTCAAAAATCAAGTGGTATGATATAAAATGCATGAACAAACAACAAGTTAAATGCATGAAATGCATGATCTAAGGCCTAAATGACATAGAAAATGCATGGCATGAAGAATGACCTAATGCCTAACATGAACTTGCATGGCAATAAATCCAACCTAGACCTAAATATGCATGAAATGCATGGCAATGCAAATGTGACCTAGACCTAATGAAAATGCATGGCAATAACACAAACACATGGCATAATAAATCAAATACACAAAATCATGGCATAGAAATGCAAGCATATCAACTAACAAGATGAAAATGCACACACAATGCAAGAAATCATGGGGTAGCTTAATGGACATATCAATATGTAAGGAAATTCTAGCATAGCATTAACACAAACATATGGCATAGTATATAGAAGACTTCAAAGGAAACATGTTAGATCAAACAAACATGATGCATATGCAAGGATGTAGCTAGGCAAATACACAAACACTTAGTATGGCAAAACCACAAAGCATGGACAACTTAACATGGTGAAAATAGAAAATTAAAAATGGCAAACAAAGTAAGGAGACATGAAAATACAATGATAAAATCAGCAAAAATAAAGGTAAGTAAGTAAAGAAGGTTAAAAAACAAGCTTCATATCTTGATTATTTTAAAAATTTAGAACATCAAAACAAGCTAGAACATCACAACCAACATGGAAAATAGATCAAACACAAACTGTCGATACGTGATCTCGGATCGCGGGGGAACCCGTTTGAGTGGGGGGGAAACAAAAGCATAAGAAAAGACAACTTAATTCCTCTCGAAATTGAAATAAAAAAAATGATCGACGGTATGAAAACGGCCTCGTAAAAAGACATGGAGTCGCCACCAATCTTTTTTAGCTAGGTGTGATCGGCCACCTATTAAAACCGATTTTAGAAAACATTTTAAAATTAATTAAAACATTTTTAAAACCAATTTCAAGTTTGCGTTATAAACTAGAGAAATCAAAGAAACGGGTTCGGGAGTCGATTTCGTGCGGGGAAGGATTAGCACCCCCACAACGCCCGTATGAATCGGTACCTTATTCATCGTGTGTTATCTCAAATATCGATAAAAAGTTGGTTTTTAATTTAGTATTTCAAGTTAATTCCCACTTTTAAGAAAAATAATTCTATTTTTAATTAAAAATAATTCGGAATTTATTAATTCAAAATTTTCCTATATTCCCCGACAAAATTGGGAGAATATAGAAATTTTTACTCATTTGAAAAACTTTCCGAATCATTCTCATTTTTTTTTTTTTAAAGAAAGATATTCCTTTATTAATGATAATTGATGATATTCCCTCCAGCAAACCCGGTAGAGAACTCATGAATTATTATAACTCAGGAATATCTTTATTTTTATTGAAAATCATTATCTTTTTCAAAACATTTAAAAATATGAACATGAACATGTATGACATAAACATGTATGACATAAACAAAATGACATGGAAAATCTAGATAATATAATGCAACCTAAATGATATGACATAATTCAAATGACATAGTATATTCTAGGTAAAATGAAAAAAATCCTAAGTATCATGGTATATTCTAAATGAGATAAAATGATTTAAATGACATGGCAATTTTAAATGATATGACATATTTTAAATGACATGTTATAAATAAAATAACCTAAATGACATGGAATATGATCTAAATGAAAAGAAATGACATGAAAAAAAATGCTAACATATAATATGCATGAAAATGAAAATAAAATTAATAATGCATGAACATAATATATACTAAACAATATGACAAAAATAACTAAATAAAAAGCATAGGATATCATGAAACATTCAAAATCATATGGAAAACAAATATAAGATCATAAAATGTGAATTAAAATAGTAATAATATCATGGAGAATGTCATAGCAAAAATCACAAATTTAAATAAAATGCATGAACATGGAAAATGCAATGCATGAAAATGTATTTTTTCCTTTAAATAAAGAAATCCGTATATCTAAAAAGATATCTGGCTACCTTAGGAAAATATGCCAAATTAGATTTTCTAAAAAAAAAATAAAACTTTGTGATTGTTTAAAGAAACAATTTTGAGGAAAACTTGAATAAAAATTAAAACCCTCACCAAACCCTTTTAAAATGGCTCTAATTTCCTAAGTTTAAAATCCCGGACTTAACCACCCATAACCCGAGATTTATAAAATCATTTTTAAAGTTTAAAAAGGCTTAGAAAATACCCTAAGACAGTAGCTAAATCTTCCAACCAACCCCCTCTAAATGCCTTAGCCAAATTCAACCATTATTCCTCTTTTGATTTCAAATCTGCCTCTACTGTACGGTTTTGCCACATGATTTTTTAGCCTATTTTTAAAAATTCAAAAAATCTAAAAAAACATACTGGAGACTCAGAACATGTAAATATACACTAGAAAAAATTGGATTAATTTTCTGATTAAAGATGACTACCCAGAAAAATTGGAAATGTTCGAGTACTGGGTGAAAAAAACTGTTTGTCAAAACACTTTTTTTGCCTTTGATAAATTCATTCAAAACCCAGAGTATAAATTGTTGGAAATCATCCTAAAGACCTAAGGACAGTAGCTAAACATTTAAAAACCTTGGACAAAAATTGGTTAAGTAAAAAAAATCACAAAGGTAGAACAATCAATTTGACAATTCCTTAATTTTCCACAAGTATGCTCAAGGGAGCATGACTTTGAGCCATTAATTGGCCTAAGTCACAAATCAAGTGGCAATGACATGGAATGCATGAATATACAACAAATGAAATGTATGAAATGCATGGTCTAAAGGTCTAAATGGTAAAGGAAATGCATGACAATTCAAGACAACCTATATGCCTAGCATGAATTTGCATGGTAATAAATGCTATCCTAACTCGATATGCATGCAATGCTTGATAATGCAAATATGACTTGGACCTAATATGTTATGAATATGCACCTAAATAGCATAGTAATGCGTGACAATGCCAATGTGATTTAAGACTCAATATGCATGGCAATACCAATATGGCCTAGGCCTAAAATGTAATGAACATGCATAGCAATACTATGAACATACAATGACTCATGAAACTAATGTCAATGCTGGAACATACAGCAACTAATACACAATTTCAAGATATGATAATGCAAAGCATGTTACCTAAACAAAATGCAAATGCATGACAAGGCAAGGCAAGGGATGCATGAAGAGGCCAAATGATCACATGAGACTCTAATGCAATCCCATTTAGTAAATGACACAAGTACATGACAAATCATATTAAGATGTATAATATCATGACATTTCCATACGCATATAACATACTAAAATCAAAATGCACAAGCTCATGGCATGGAATTGCAAACAAGTTACGAAACAAAAAGAAAATGCACATGCAAGGCATACAAAATGTGAAGTGCCGAATGGTCATGAAAAAAAAATGATGGCATTTTATCATAGCATTTTCATAAGCACATGGCATACTAAAATCAAAATGTACAAGTTCATGGCATGGAGATTCAAACAAGTTAAGAAGCAAAAGGAAAATGCACATGCACATGCAAGGCATACAAAAATGAAGTTGCCGAATGGTCATGGAACAAAATAAAGAAAATGCAAACATGTAAGACATGATACATGAAGAAAATGCACAACATGAGCATATGAACAACAATGGCCAAATATGCAAGGATGAACTATCAAGCATAGAAATGAAATATATAAGTAAATATAGCATAGAAAATAATGTAAAGAACATATATATAAAAGATTTAACATAGACATGCAAATCAAATAACAAGCAAAACTAGTAAGTAAAACAAGGAAAGTTAAGCTCCATGGTTGGTATCAAAGTAAAGAAGAAAGAATTATTTCGGCTAAAAAAGGGCGACTATGGATAATTTCTTTTTGTGACAGGGACATGAAAGATGGCCATTTCTCATGTCAAGCACGAATATTCACTTTGAAAAGCAATCCCCAGGGGGAATAGATAATCAAAATTTCATTTTGCACTTTGGAATCATTCGAATTCTCATATGCATGATATCACAAAAAAAAATTTGTCGCATGCCCCAATGATTCATGCGTTAGTCCATCCTTTTTCACCATATAACCATCATTTCCACATATTATGCCCTAGTTTGATTAACCATAAGAATTCGTATCAACGAGGAACATAGCAAGTCTAGGTCTACTTTAAAAAAGGCTGAGTTTCAAATATGAGTTCTTTGAAAGGACAAGGAAAATACGACCCAAAAGCGAGTTTTATCTGGGACATGGGATAATCTAGTTTAATCATTGTGCCCCAGGGTGTCAATTATGAAGTGATGTTTGGGGTAATTAGTGTTTTGTGGTTATTGGTAAAGGTCATGAATGGTTTTAGCACAATCTTGACATACATCAATTTACCAAAATCTAGATTCTTGAAAGAATGTCTCATTTGTCTGAATTTCAAGGAATTCGAAAAAATTTCAAAAAGTTCGTTCCTTTGTTCATGGCCTAGACTAGGATTTACATCTTTGCTTATTCTGAAATGACAATGGTTTATGAAGTTTAATCATTCATATTCCT
Source organism: Fremontodendron californicum (assembly GCA_030761205.1). Lineage (NCBI taxonomy): Eukaryota > Viridiplantae > Streptophyta > Magnoliopsida > Malvales > Malvaceae > Fremontodendron > Fremontodendron californicum. The sequence continues at coordinate 4,469,645 of JAULJL010000026.1, forward strand.
TGAAGCATTAGGTCTTTCAAGTGAACTTAGTTTCAGGGATTTAGACATATGGAATCCCCAAAAGAGGGAAGGTATTGGGTCATTTCTAATAATGATCATCATTATTCTCGAGACTATCCATTATTAGAACCTCCTTAATGCTTGTTTTTGCACTTCAAATTATTGTTAAAACACAACAAACATAAAAACATTCAAAATTCATTTATTTCATAGGGATGTTAACATAAGACAAGTGTTTTCATCATGAGGTATGAAACTAAATGCATAAAAACTTCCCCTTGACATCTTCTCCCTAATTCAATCTGGCTATTCCTCGATACTGTTTTCGACCTTTCCATCTTTTTCCCCTACTATGACATCCACAATGGTCTCATCATTCCCATTCAATAGATTCTCCATGCTGTCTGACCTTTTTTTCTTCCCCACATCTAACTGTCTTTTATTAATGAGTGCTTGAACCTTCCGTTTTAGACATAGGCAATTTTTCGTGGAATGTCCCTAAATCCCATAATGATAATCACAATATGCATTCTCGTCATACCAACTTGGATATGGGGGTTGGATAGGCTTCACTGGAACTTTAGTGAGGAGTTGCTCTTCGACCAGCTGGGGTAATAGTTCAGAGTAAGACATGGGGAGTGGCTCAAACTGATCCCTTTTTCGAATATTCTTCGATTTCCTCTGGCTGACAAAATGTTGAAAATTTACTGGATTCTGAGAGGCCATCGGTATAAGTATGAACCCTGGGATACATAGTTCATAGAAGGACAGGGTGGTTGGTATGAAGTAACAGGAATATACGGGGCAAAGTCTCCCACAGCTTGGACATCTTCCTTTTTTTTGGGGGGGCATCCTGTTTCTCTTTGCATTAAATGTTCTATCTCCTTCGAGTTTCCCAGCCTTGATAGCATTTTCAATCATTTCCCAGGAGATTACCATATCCAAAAAATTCTTTGTGGTGTTTCCAACAAGTCTATCGTAGTATGGGGCTTGTAGTATATTCACAAAAATGACAATGGTTTCCTTCTGAGTTAAGGGTGGTTGTACTTGGGTGGCCATGTTCCTCCACCTCTGAGCATACTCTTTGAAGCTCTCAGTAACCTTTTTCTCTATATTTTGCAAGGTGAGACGGTCAGGTGTCATGTCGGTCACATGCTTGTACTGGTTTAGAAAAGCTCTGGACAAATCATTCCAAGAACGAATCTGATCCTTGCTCAACTGACTATACCACCTAATTGCAGACTCGCTAAAGCTATCCTAGAAGCAGTGAATCAAAAGCTTATCATTATCTATGTGACTTGCCATCTTTCGGCAGAACATGGTGATGTGGGTTGATGGATCGGTCATCTCGTCATATTTCACAAAGTCAAGGACCTTGAATTTATGAGGAATGACTAAATTGAGCACCAATCATCGTTCTTTGTCATCCACACTCCTGAATACATCTATATTTTCTACTGCCCGGAGCCTTTCATCTAACAACCGATATTTCCCTCGGGAATCTGTCAAGTCAGCCATATTTGACTCAACCATTTTCAACTTTTCCCATTCAGCTGGGTCGTCTAAGTTCAGGGTATTGCTGGGGTTAACTGTGTTCTGGCCATCCATCATTACGACCTCATTCTGACCCTTTTGTGCCTCTAAGCCTTCTCTGGCGGCAAAGTTTTCAGTGTATCCTTTTCCCTTGATTACGGCGGACATCAGCTCCATCAATTTAGTCATCTGATCCTTAGATTCTGCTTGAGACTTTGCCAGCTGTTTTCGCAATTCTTAATGTGCCCTTTCCATTATTTCCATTCGGGCAACTTGTTCATTCTCCATAGCTCTAGCTTGTATTGGAAAGGTACTCAGTACTTCTTATACCTCTGATTTGAAATGGAAAATCATTCAAAGACTCTTAAAGCCAAGCCAACTTCTGTTTTATTCCCTCCAAATGTATGTCATGATGAATGAGCCATGATTGTCATTTGATGCATGTGAAGAATAAACAAAATGATGTATGGACATATATAATGGAAACTTGCTGACTATAAATGCAATAAATACAATCACGATGCCAACATGCTGCAAGCAAAGAATAAACAAATCAATGCATGGATGTATGTAATGAATGACCATGTATATTTCAGCATATTTCCCGATGAATGATCGTATACGTTATGAGTGCAATATGATGTCAATTATGATGCATGTAAACATGGAATGATTGACACAGAGTATATACAACGAAACTCATTCTGACCATGTATGTTATGAATGCGACCTAATGCTAACATGATGTATGCAATAAGCAAATTAGTGCATGGACGTATAGAAAAAAAAATCATGCTGACTATGTTTGACATGAATACCACCTGATGCTACCAAGATCCATGTATGAATGTATGGTATGACAAATAATTAATCGGATGTAAAATGCAAAGGGGAAGATATCACGGAGGAAATTAATCATCAACATCTCATAAATTGAAGCACAACCAATTCATTCCCAAATCAACATTCACAATGGTATAGACCATGTTTACAAAATCATGAGCACTGGTTAAAACTGTCTTTACAAGCACTTTATTCTTCCTAACATCCTAAGGCTGTGAGAGCCGACTATTGAAAAAGTGAAATCCTACTACATCCTATAAAACTGAAGTCCTTCCACATCATTACCGTAAATCTCCCAATTCTAATAATGCTTTCCTGGTCCTCTATCAATCAGCATCGTTGGATCCAACCGCTTGGCATCTATAAGAGATTGTACTTTGTTCTTGAGTGCATTGCAGTGCTCAATGCTATGCCCAATAGTTCCACAGTGATAATCACATCTTTCATTCGGGTTATACCATTTGGGGTATGGTGGTGACAGGGGTTTCAATGGCACATAGGCAACTAGGTGATTTCTAACCAACATTGGGAAAAGCTCTTGATAGCTGATTGGAATAGGATCAAAATGCCTTTTGGTTTTATCCCGGGGTTGTTTCTTAGTCGCATAAGGCCTAGGAGTTAGGCACTTGGTGGTGGCGATAAGGCTTGCATCGGAGTGTTTGCATGGGGAAATGGTGGAATAACAAGGCAAGGGTATGGATTTGGACACGGGACCCTTGGAGGTTGTATATAGCTCGAGGTTCCTATCCCGGATGCTTGATAAGGTGATTGATGAGGGAAATAGTACAAAAACTGTCAGTTGGTGGTGATGGAGTGGGATTCAAGGGTCTCGTAATGATCATCCCAATGGACAATTGAGCCATAGCAGGGTAGGGATACTGGTTTGGACTTAGAGCAGTTTGCAGGTATGGTACAGGATCGGTGATTTCTGTCTTTGGTATCAGGCTCTCTGGTTTAATCATTTTCAAGATTTTGTCCATAATTTCATCAGGGTTGTACCCTTTGTAACACTGGCAAGCGCAAAATCTAGAAAGGATTGTATATTTCGGACCTGAAGGTTTTGGTTGATCCAAAAGTGATGAAGAACCCTGAGAAAATTCTCTTTTATTCTTGCCCATATCCTCAAACATTTTCATAAATTTGACAATCTGTTCCTTCAACTCCCGAAGTTCATGTCCAAACTCCTTTTGATTTCGTTCCAAAACACCCACTTGTTCCTCCAATTCTTTCCTCATATCTTGAACCCCTTTCATGCAAATGAAAATATCATGAGATTTAAGAATACAATTATGAATGTTCATGCTCTATTCCTATATGCATGGATATACTAATGATGAATTCATGAGGCGTTCAAAGAAATTATGATGACTATGTATGCCATGTGTGCAACCTGATGCCAACATGATGCATGTAAAGAATAAGCAAAATTATTGCATGGATATATACAGAAAAATTATGCTAATTATGACTGTATTCTACAATGAATGAGCATACATGCTTATGACTGTAACATGATGTCAAAATGATACATGCAAAGAATAAATGAATTAGCACCATGGTATATACAAAGAAATCAATGGCTACACAAAAATGGTGGGACCAAATTTTGATTATTCAAAAATATCATTATGCAAGATTTGCCTCCACATTTAATCTACAATTTTTTGAAACATGTTTTCTCTATGAAAAACCACACATATTATTTTCAAAAGAATTTCGGAATAATGGATCCTACTGTGGTACAATATGCAAATGTTCATGTAACACTACTAGTTTATGAAATCACCAAATGAGATTATTATTACCAACTATTTATTACAAGGAATGAGATCAAAAAATACAACGATAAATGTACATGCTCTATTCACATATGCATGAAATGTGCAAAAATACGAAAATGTTTGAAAAAGAATGTTTGCATTTTGAATTTCAAAAGGTTAGTAAACACTTGCCCCAACAATATCTACTTATATAGGCATCACGGTGCCTTTGGGGTTGAGTATCACACTTACTACGGGCGATGTACGTTCATCTTTGCCCGGTTTACAAAACTTATTTGAGATGTAAAAATAGGTAATAAAAGGTTAGAAATGTCCCTCCATGTGTTCCTAACTTCGGTGTATCTAACGAAAATCCAGCATGGCTTCGCCTAGGTTCACTATATGAGGGTGAATCGATTCTAAAGGCCCCGAATTGCTCCTCACTGTCGCCGGTGAAGGCTAGTAAGGCACCCTGATAACTCGTATAATTATATAGTTTTTAGTTATGTTTTATTATTGTTTTGTGTCAAATACGAGTTATTATTGTTTAGTCTAATTGTGTTTATGATCTTTTATATTTTTATGTAATTTGGTGTTTTTCACAAGTTTCTTTGAGTGATTTCAGATTACTAGAATTAAGGGCAAATCCAGTTCAGTTCCAGTTCCGACACATTTTGCCATATCAGCTATATCTGGAGTTTCACTGAAGCAATAAGGCTGAAATTTGTAGCCGTGCAAAGCTAAGAGGCATATCTATCTTTTTCATGTTTTATACTTCTTGAAACGGAGTCGTTTTCCCTAGCGAAATCGACCATCAAGTTGGCTGATGTGCAATGACGTCTGTGCTGACCTGTTTTCGTATTTTGCCCATATCTGCTTATCCACATCAGAAAATGAGCTGATTCCAATGGCTATGGATCCGTAACGGATACGGGAACCTTTGTCTAGAAGACCATATGATCAGATCAGGCCTCTAATATTGACGAAATCGACCATCAAGTTGGCTGATGTGCAATGACGTCTGTGCTGACATGTTTTCGTATTTTGCCCATATCTGCTTATCCACATCAGCAAATGAGCTGATTCCAATGGCTATGGATCCGTAACTGATAGGGGAACCTTTTTCTAGAAGACCATGTGATCAGATCAGGCCTCCAACATTGACGAAATCGACCATCAAGTTGGCTGATCAAAATTGTCATACAATATGACGAAAATTGTTAGAAAAATTCACCCACCTATTATACCTACCTTTGAAATTTGTAAAGCTTGTCTCTTGTCATTTAGCCTTCCAAAATGTGTATAAATAGAGGGCCTTGGATGATTGTAGAGAATCATATTGTACATAGGTAGGATATTAGCCATTGTAATAAAATTCTCTAAGTTTTCTTCTTCTTTCTTTTCTCTAGTTTTCTTTTTCTTTAGAAAGAGCAAGAGGTTGGATAATTAATATTCTTCTTCTTCTTCTTCTTTCTTTCTTTTATTTTCTTCTTAGATTCTATTTAATTTTATGTTTATAATGCCTATGCTAGGCTAAACTTCTATTTGGTTAAGGGTGATTTCAAAGCCCTAGACATGTTTTATGATTGATTTTCAGATTCTATCTATCATTAATTTTCTATCAAAGTTGCTTATGTTCTTCTACAAGAATTGTTCATGATGTTGTCTTGATTTGTTTAGGTGTACAACTAGATAGATCTTGATAATTATCTATTGCTAGTTTAGGAGTCTTGATCCGTGTAATTGTCTTGATTTCCTATTCATAAGTGGCAATTTGTGATTAATGATTATGGTCAAGTTTTCAATAATTGCAAAGTGGAACATAACCTAAGTTGAACAATCCGAGCTTATGTGTTTGTTGCTTAGATCAACCTATCTTTCTCATCATAAAGCTGCCATTAAATTGAATTTAGAGAGCTTATTCTAGGTTGTTTAATGGTTAGAGATTAAATAGAGAGCTTGTTCTATTTAACGACAAACTAAGGAAAGATTGGGATAACAGAGCTTGTTGTTATCTACGGTTGTTAACTTTGATAGTTGGTTGATATTGATAGATCTGAAATTGATTCTTAATGATGTCTAGTGGTGGAGAATGAAACCTTAACCATATTTTTCATATTTGATTCTTCTTACTTACTTGTTTTCTTACTTTTCTAGTTTACTTATTTTTAAAAGTATATTTATTTTTATTGGCTGGTTATACCGCCTAATTTATATATTAACTTTGTTTTACTTTTATTGGCTGGTTATACCGCCTAATTTAGTATATATATTTTTATTGGCTGGTTATACCGCCTAAATTAGTATATATATTTTTATTGGCTGGTTATACCGCCTTGCATCTTCTTCTTATTATTTACTTTAGTTTAAATCTGGCTTCAAAAACCCCTTTTCTTTTATTGTTTTCTTTGAACGTAAGTTATAAACTAATAACTCATAAATTAAAACCCAATCCCTGAGGACTCGACCCTTGCTAATCATTATACTTACAATTGATCTTTTTAGTGCAAGGTTAAATAAGATACACTCTTTTGGGTGCATCACACCCCGATAAAAGCGGGTTCAATTCGTTAGAGTATATTTTCCTAAGCCCATACGGAGGATCATCACGAAGGCTTTAGGTACTTTATACTCCGAAAGTGTTTCACTAGCCCATACGGAGGATCATCATGAAGGTGTAGTTACTTTACTCCCACTTAAAAGGACGGAACCCGGGTAGAGAGTTCATGTTATGCAAATGCAAGTGTGTGTGTGTGTGGAGGAACAACAAACCTTTCACCACCTATTCTACACCCTTTATCCTAAATACCCCAACAATTTATTAAAACAACGATCAAGAATAGTGTAACGCATTAACCAGCAAGCAATAGTAATATACAACATTAAATAACTAGAAAAAAATAATAAAATGCATGTGAATGAATATGAACATATTTGAAACATTTTATTATTTTCAAAATTCTCTTTGTTTTAAAAAAAATATGGGAATTAAAATTAAATACCAATTAAACCAACAAAATCGAGACTTTGATAACACACGACTAATTTTAGGCCTGACTCTCTAAAATGTCCCCAGCGGAGTCGCCAAGCTGTTGATACGTGATCCCGAATCGCGGGGGGACCCGTTCGAGTGGGGGGAAATAGTAGCAGAGGAAAAGACGGCTTAATTCCTCTCGAAATTGAAATAAAATAAACGATCGAGGTTATGAAAACGGCCTCGTAAAAAGACATGGAGTCGCCACCAATCTTTTTTAGCTAGGTGTGATCGGCCACCTATTAAAACTGGTTTTATAAAATATTTTAAAATTAATTAAAACATTTTTAAAACCAATTTCAAGTCTGTGTTATAAACCAGAGAAATCAAAGAAGCGAGTTCGGGAGTTGGTTATGTGCGGGGAAAGATTAGCACCCTTACAACGTCCGTATAAATCGGTACCTTATTAATCGTGTGTTATCTCAAATCTCGGTAAAAAATTGGTTTTTAATTTAGTATTTCAAGTTAATTCCCAATTTTAAGAAAAATAATTCTATTTTTAATTGAAAATGATCCGGAATTTATTAATTCAAAATTTTCCTATATTCCTCGACAAAATCGGCAAAATATAGAAATTTTTACTCATTTGGAAAACTTTCCGAATCATTCTCATTTTTTTGAAAGAAAGATATTCTTTTATTAATGATAATTGATGATATTCCCTCCAGCAAACCAGGTAGAGAACTCATGAATTATTACAACTCAGGAATATCTTTATTTTTATTGAAAATCATTATCTTTTTCAAAACATTTAAAAATATGAACATGAACATGTATGACATAAATAAAATGACATGACAAATCTAGATAATATAATGCAACCTAAATGATATGACATAATTCAAATGACATAGTATATTCTAGGTAAAATGAAAAAATCCTAAGTATCATGGTATATTCTAAATGAGATAAAATGATTTAAATGACATGGCAATTCTAAATGATATGGCATATTTTAAATGACATGGCATGTTATAAATAAAATAACCTAAATGAAATGGAATATGATCTAAATGACACGAAATGACATGAAATAAAAAAAATGCTAACATATAATATGCATGAAAATAAAAATAAAAATAATAATGCATGAACATAGTATATACTAAACAATATGACAAAAATAACTAAATAAAAAGCATAGGATATCATGAAACATTCAAAATCATATGGCAAACAAATATAAGATCATAAAATGTGAATTAAAATAGTAATAATATCATGGAGAATATCATAGCAAAAAGCACACATTTAAATAAAATGCATGAACATGGAAAATGCAATGCATGAAAATGTATTTTTCCTCTAAATAAAGAAATCCGTATATCTAAAAAGATATCTGGCTACCTTAGGAAAATATGCCAAATTAGATTTTCTAAAAAAAAAAAAAACCTTGTGATTGTTTAAAAAAAAAATTTTGAGGAAAACTTGAATAAAAATTAAAACCCTCACCAAACCCTTTTAAAATGGCTCTAATTTCCTAAGTTTAAAATCCCGGACTTAACTACCTTGAACTCGAGATTTATAAAATCATTTTTAAAATTTAAAAAGGCTTAGAAACTACCCTAAGACAGTAGCTAAATCTTCTAACCAACCCCCTCTAAATGCCTTAGCCAAATTCAACCATTATTCCTCTTTTGATTTCAAATCTGCCTCTACTGTCTGGTTTTTCCACACGATTTTTTAGCCTATTTTTAAAAATTCAAAAAAATCTAAAACAAATACTGGAGACTCAGAACATGTAAATATACATGATAAAAAAATTTCTTAATTTTCTGATTAAAGATGACTGCCCAGAAAAATTGAAGATGTTCGAGTACTGGGCAAAAAAAAAAACTGTCTGTCAAAACACATTTTTTGCCTTTGATAAATTCATTCCAAAACCAAAGTAGAAATTGTTGGAAATCATCCTAAAGACCTAAGGACAGTAGCTAAACACTTAAAAACCTTGGACAAAAATTGGTTAAGTAAAAAAAATCACAAAGGTAGAACAATCAATTTGACAATTCCTTAATTTTCCACAAGTATGCTCAAGGGAGCATGACTTTGAGCCATTAATTGGCCTAAGTCACAAATCAAGTGGCAATGACATGGAATGCATGAACATCAGCAAATGAAATGTATGAAATGCATGGTCTAAAGGTCTAAATGGTAAAGGAAATGCATGACAATTCAAGACAACCTAAATGCCTAGCATGAATTTGCATGGCAATAAATGCTATCCTAACTCAATATGCATGCAATGCTTGTTAATACAAATATGACTTGGAAATAATATGTTATGAATATGCATGAAAATGCTAATATGACCTAAGACCTAAATAGCATAGTAATGCGTGACAATACCAATGTGATTTAAGACTCAATATGCATGGCAATATCAATATGGCCTAGGCCTAAAATGTAATGAACATGCATAGCAAAACTATGAACATACAATGACTCATGAAACTAATGTCAATGCTGGAACAAACAGCAACTAGTACACAATTTCAAGATATGATAATGCAAAGCATGTTACCTAAACAAATGCAAATGCATGAGAAGGCATGGGATGCATGAAGAGGCCAAATGATCACATGAAACTTTAATGCAATCCTATTTAGTAAATGAAACAAATACATGACAAATCATATTAAGATGTATAATATCATGACATTTTCATAAGCATATAACATACTAAAATCAAAATGCAGAAGCTCATGGCATGGAAATGCAAACAAGTTAAGAAACAAAAGGAAAATGCACATGCAAGGCATACAAAAAGTGAAGTGTCGAATGGTCATGAAAAAAAAATTATGGCATTTTATCATAGCATTTTCATAAGCACATGGCATACTAAAATCAAAATGTACAAGTTCATGGCATGGAGATGCAAACAAGTTAAGAAGCAAAAGGAAAATGCACATGCACATGCAAGGCATACAAAAATGAAGTTGCCGAATGGTCATGGAACAAAATAAAGAAAATGCAAACATGTAAGAGATGATACATGAACAAAATGCACAACATGAGCATATGAACAACAATGGCCGAATATGCAAGGATGCAATATCAAGCATGGAAATGAAATATATAAGTAAACACAACATAGAAATAATGTAAAGAACATATATATAAAAGATTTAACATAGACATGCAAAACAAATAACAAGCAAAACTAGTAAGTAAAACAAGGAAAGTTAAGCTCCATGGTTGGTATCAAATGGGCATAGCCTCTCACCTAACCATAATCACTTGGTCTTGCCAAGATCATGAAGCCTTTCCATCTCAATAAAACAGAAAATAAACCATGCAAAACAGCAAAATTAAGGTGAGCTTCATGGTAGGCAAAAATGGGCATAGCCTCTCTCCTAACCATGGTCACTTGGTCTAGCCAAGATCATGTAGCCATTTCAACCTTTTTGCTTCATATTTTGTAAAAAATCAGAACCTTAGAATACTCTAAAAAACCTTCTAAAAATCATTTTTCACAACAACATGCAAGGAAGAAAAAAAGGAAAACCAAGGCAAGTAAATAAGCCATATTCGGCCATAGCATGAAACTATAAGAAAAAAATTGTTTTCCACCATTTTAATGAAGAAGAAGAGGTGAAAACATAAGTAAACATTAAAAAACTTTATTTCTATGAAAAATGTAGTAGTAAAACAAGATAGAAAATCAAGAAAACACCATGGAAATCAAGAAGAAAGCTATGCTAGAGCTTGGTAGAGATGACTACCTTCAAGCTCTCTATTGAAAACCTTTTTTTTTTCTTTCTTTCAAAACCTTTTTCTTTGAAAAATTAGCTACTGTTTCCAGCCAAAAAACCTCTAAAAAAATGAAATCCTCCCCCTCCCTTTAGCCTTGGCTGAATGGCTGTCTAGCCCTTGGATGGGAATTGCACTTTTTCTCCTCCAATCTTGGCCTTTAGATTAAGATACTTTGATGACAACATAAAAATATCATCTTGCCAATTGATAGCAGCCCTTAAGATGTGTACTCATCCCTTGTAGTAACCTTAGCACTTAGATGCAAAAGAGGACCAATCCCATGCACTCCCTTGCTTTCTCCTCTTAAGTGCCTACCCTTGGATGAGTTGTGCTCTTCCATTCTTGGTCATTGGATGAGGCCAACATAAAAATGACATCTTGTAGATTAAATCCATCCCTCAACATGTGTACTCAACCCTTGTAGATGGCCTTAGCCATTGGATGAAAAGAGATAATCCCATGCACTCCCTTACTCAACCAAATGGATGCTCACCCTTGGATGAATTGTGCTTATCTTTTTTCTTCCATTCTTGGCCATTAGATGAGGGTTCTTTTATGGAAAATAAAAATGTCATCTTGGCATTTAAATTTGGCCATTGGATGGTGCTTTCAACTTTCCTACAAGGCACCTAAGCCATTGGATGAAGGGGGGACCATTTGCAAGGTGTTAGTGGTAGCATATGGCTTGATAGAGAAGGGAATTAAATTGTTCAAGCTTCCTTCGTCTCCTCAATGTTGGCTGACCAAGGGAAGAAAAAATCCCAGCAATTCCTTCTTCTTTCATATTTTAATCAATTACAAACCTTTTTGGTTTCTTTGATGAAATAACCTTTCTGTCCCCCCGAACATAAATAAATAGCAAACGGACTCCAAATTCGAACTTTCTTTCTTTAATACTTCCGAAATAATAAAAATTGAATTCTGGAAGTTTTCCAAATTTTTCGAGTCCATTTGCTATTTATTTCGGATTTATTTTCGAAATTATCCCTTTTATGCACCCGAACTTTACCATTTTTTAAACGAGCTCCAAATCCATATTTTTTTCACCAATCTCTTCCAAATAATTTTAAAATTTTATCTGGTAGTTTTCATAATTTTTAGAGCTCATTTTCTATTTTTTCGAGATTTATCTGCTTGAATTACTGCATAGGGGACCCGGATTTGGCCACTTTGCAAACGAACTTCGAATCAAGATTTTATTTCTCCAATCTCTTCAAAATAATTTAAAATTGAGATTTGAAAATTTTCAGAATTTTTGGAGTTCATTTGCAATTTTTTCGAGATTTATCCTGTTGAATTACTACATAGGAGACCTAGTATTTAGCCATTTTGCAAACGAACTCCGAATCAAGATTTTCTTTCGTCAATCTCTTCCAAATAATTTAAAAATAAGATTTGCAAATTTTTCAGAATTTTTGGAGTTCATTTGCTATTTTTTCCATATTTTCCAATTTTGCCATTTTGCCTTCGAAACCCGGTTTTGCTCAAAACAAGTCCGATTTTTAGATTTTCTTCAAACTGAGCCTTGGGCTATCCTCATTTAATCATTTCTCATCAATTAGGGGCTTTAGTCCTACCAAATCGGACCATTTCTGTAATTTTTCCAAATTTCACCGAAATCCACCAAAAAACCCTAATTCTCGGTTTTCTTCCAAATTGACTTTTCTATTAGTTTTTCTTCCAAGTAGCTTCTCCATTACCCGTAGTCATTGCTTATCTTTCATTTGAGACCTTCAATTCCGACCAATTTGATCGTTTAAGCACTTTTCTCCAAATTTCTCGAATTAGGGTTTCCTTTCTACTGAATCTCATAACCCAACTTCCGAACTCCATATCTTTCAATGTAGACCTCGGATTATCAAAATTCTTTCACCGTTTTTCAATTGAACCTAAAATCTTGATTTTGAAAGTGGGTTGACTTTTTCAATAGTTGACTTTTTTGAGGTTGACTTTTTTTGGGGTTGACTTTTTCAAGTTTAGATTTTTTCTGTCCGCTTTCTTTGACTAAGCCTCGGAGTACCACCTGCAGGATGAGAAAAGCCTTTTAGCATTCTGAAACATCAATTTAGGAAGAAAATGTACCTGCTTTAGGGGTCCGGACAAAATTAGGTATCTACACAAACCATGCACAAACATAAGGGGGTTCGGCCAACACAAGAAATAAGTAAAAAAATTTGTTTTTCTTTGATTTTTTTCATGAAAACCTAAGATAGGAACCTTTTAGAACTTGTTTTGAAAAACAATTTTATTTCATGAAAGAAAATAAAATAACAATGAAAATGAAAATGAAAATAACAAAATCATATCAACAAAGTATTGAGGAGAGCATGAAAGAAAATAGTTACCTTGCTCCAGCTTTCCAAATCAAAGAGTAGTAAGAAAGCCCTTCTTTTTTCTTTCTCTTTTCTCTTTTCCTTTCCTTTTTCCTCTCTTTTTAGCTACTACCCTCTCTATGATCAGCCAAGAACCCCAATGAAAAATGAAACCCCCTTTCTCAACTATGGTAGCTGAATGGTCACCTAATGGGTGTAGGATGTTGTCATTTTTTTCTAGCCAATTTGATCCAAAGGCCCTTAATCCAAGATGCTTCAAATGTGAAGTTACCACCCTTAGATTAAGTAATCAACCCCTAACTAATACAGTTGTTCAAAAATATGAAGCCATCATGTTGACATCCACCCTCTTCATGCATTAGACCATGTGGCACAATTACAAAGGCTTGATCAAAAAAATAACTACCTTACTATCCACTTTTGGCCTTTGGATGCAAGAGCTCAGCAAAAATCACTCTCCTCATAGGCTTGGCATAATGGCCCTTCATATTCCAGCCCACTCTCCATTTTTTTTTAGTGCAAGAAACGCTATCTTCGATTTCTTCAGTAAAAATTACCCTTTTAGCCCCCAAACCTAATTAAATAGCAAATGGACTCAAAATCCAAATTTTATTTTTTCAATACTTCCTAAATAATATAAAATTGAGTTCTGGAAGTTTTCATAATTTTTAGAGCCCATTTGCTATTTTTCCCGAATTTTTCTTCCAAAATTGCCCTTTAATGCACCCGAACTTTTACCATTTTTCAAACGAACTCGTTTTGGATTTTTCTTCGTCAATCTCTTCCAAATAATTTAAAATTGAGATCTAGAAGTTTTCATAATTTTCTGAGCTCATTTGCTAATTTTTCGGAATTTATCTTCTGGATTTTCAGCTTAGTGGGCCTGAAATTTGCCATTTTGCAAACGAGCTCCGAATCCGGATTTTTCTTCTCCAATCTCTTCCAAATAACATAAGATTGAGATCTGAAACTTTTGGTAATTTTTCGAGCTCATTTGCTATTTTTCTCGAATTTTCCAAATTTTCCCTTCTACCTCCGAAGCTCGATTTTACTCAAAACAAGTTTGATTTCTCGATTTTCTTTTTCTGTACCTTTGTTATATATTGAATTGGAGTTGGTCTGAAAACACCCAATTTTTACGATCAACTTCCTCTCCGATTTGATTTTCCTTTTTTCCAATATCGAAAATTTTCTCGTTTTTTCATTTTTTTCTCCAATCGGCTTTTTTCTCGGAATTACTTCAAACTGAGCCTTGGGCTACCCTTATTTACTCACTTTCATCAACTAGGGGCTTTAATTTTACCGAATCGATTCATTTCTGTAATTTTCCCCAATTTCGCCAAAATTCACCAAAAACCCTAATTTTCGGTTTTCTTCCGAATTGACTCTTCCTTCGGTTTTGCTTCCAAATGGCCTCTCCATTACCCGTAGTCATTGCTTATCTTCAATTTGAAACTTCCAATTTCGACCAATTTGATCGTTTAAGCACTTTTCCCGAAATTTTTCGAACTAGGGTTTTCTTTTCACTAAATCTCCGTAACCCATCTTCCGAACTCCATATCTTTCATTGTAGACCTCGAATTATCAAAAAAAATTCACCATTATTCAATTGAACTTTGAATCTTGATTTTGAAAGTGGGTTGACTTTTTAGGGTTGACTTTTTCAACATTGTCTTTTTATGCTTGGCTTCTTAAACTAAGTCTCGGAGTACCACCTGCAGTGTGAGAAGAGCTTTTTTGCATTCTAAAATATCATTTTAGGAAGAAAAATACCTGATGTAGTGGTCCGGACAAAATTATGTGTCTACAATCATAAAATAACAATTCTTTTAATTAAAAAAATGTGTCTTTTAAATTATTTTCGGTAAAAGAAATTATCTAAAAGTGGAATTTTTTTTTTGGGGTGGTGGAGTATCAATCGTTCCCCGAAATTGTCCAAGTAAAAATAGTTAACGAAACATTATCGAAAGTATTGGAGTGATTCAGGAATTATTTTTACATGGATAATTTCTTTTATTTCGGAATTAATTATAAAAGACATTTTCATTGTTTTTTATTTATTTATTTTGTTTTTTTTTTACGAATAAAATGTGTCTTTTAAATTATTTTCAGTAAAGAAAATTTCCTAAAAGAGGATTCTTTAATCGTTCCTCGAAATAGTCCGAGTAAAAATAGTTATCGAAACATTATCGAAAGTATCAGAGTGATTCAGGAATTACTTTTACATAGGTAATTTCTTTTATTTAAAAAATAATTATAAAAGATATTTTCATTTGTTTTTTAAGCAAAGATAAAAATTGTTCTATGTAGGGTGATCCTTCGACGATGGTACTCAAAAAGATTTACAAGTAGTGATCCCAGCGAAATCTTGAGGTGAGAAAAATCCGCTAAATGTTACCAAAAGTATTTGGATTTTTAGTACGGTTTTTCGATACATAAGTTTACATTTACTTTTTTCGTGAATAAAAAACAATTCATTTTTTAAGAAAAAATAAAAGTTCAAATTTTTTGTCGGCAAATAAAAGGGATTAAAGGAATTATTTTTAGATACCAAAATTAAAATCATTTTTTCAAGATCAAGGATAACACGTGATTAATTGGTATCATTTTTTAAATGGACGTTGTAAGGGTGTTAATCCTTTCCCACACGTAATCGTATTCCCGAAATTGATTTTTGTTTTTGCAGACAAAAAGTTATCATTTTAGTAGATCTTAATTAATTTTACGATTTTATTAAAACAGTAAGCTTTCTTAGGTGACCAATCACATCTAACTAAAAAAGATTTGTGACGACTCCCACTTGTTTTTAAAATCGTCTGGCGGTCGAAAAAATCGTTATGACAAATTGGATAAATTTTATTAATAAAATATTTAAAATGGAAAATTAGTAATATAATAAATTATAACGGGTATTTTTCTCAGTTCAAAAGATTCTCCACATTCGTGCATTTATATATATTATAAATAAAAAATTTATTAATTTAATTCATACATTATGTTTAAAATTTAAAAATATTTATCATAATTAACTAATTTAATTTCATAATTAATTTATTATTATATTTTTATTTTAGATAAGCATTTATTATTATATTTCATTACACTTGATAATTGAACTTTTACGTAAAATTCTTAAATCTAATTTAATTTTAGTAGCAAATCATTTCAAATTGTAAGATTAGTTCATTTGGTAAAACTTTTAGTATTAAGGGTCACTTATCGATGTTCGAACCTTTCAACAAATATAAAATTTTACATATTTTACAAATATCTAAATAGATTCAGGTAATGATTTCAAATACACCATAATATTCTATTTATTTTTTAACTATTATTTATTATTTATTTTTATCTTTAAATAAAATTTTAATAAAATCTGATTCAATCAAATAATCTGTTTAAATTTAATCTGATTCGATTTTAAAAATTAATAAATTCAATCCAGAATGACTTGAATCTGAATAATCCGAGTGTCGAATCCAACCTGAACCAAAATGATCCAAACTCGAATAATCCGAGTGTCAAACTCGAATGACCTGAACTTGAAATGATCTAAATTCAAAATAATTCGAATTTTTACTTGAATTCAAAATAATTAAAATTTAAAATTAATCTAAATTTTTTAAAATTCGAATTGGTTGAATCCAAATTTAATTCGTTCCGCCGATTGACAGGCCTACTGCCATCCATGATAATGTGATGTGACTCAGCAAATCACGAATTGTCTATCTAATTTCGCCACTTTCCTTTGATCGACTCTTTATAACTCTGTACTCCATTGGTGTAGGGCTGGCAGGCAGTACGGCTCACCATCTTTGCAATTTTCATATTTCCTGGTAGACAGTGGGAGTGTCCATACAAAGCAAGCAAGCAAAGCTGCATGCGGCTTCTTTCCCATGTCCAATTCCCTTCTTTCTTACTCTAAAAGCTAAAGCTAATCGCCAACCGTTTCTTCTTCTTCTTCTTCTTCTTCATTTAACCTCTTCTCTTCCTCTTCAAGTTCAAGATCAAGGTACAAAACACAAATGACACCGCTTTCATTTACTGAACTAACCCATCATCATTAATCTTTCATAAATTATGAATCACTCACTGTTTGATTAAATCATCAATCAGAATCAATGATTTCACAAGTTTTTGCAGACATGTCAGGCTCAGGCTTAGGGATAAGGATAGGGCGAAGAGGAATTCATTATTTGCAAAAACTAAAAGCCGCAAATATACCTTCTGATTTGATAGAAAAGGGCCAAAATCGTGTAATAGATGCTTCTCTTACCCTTATTCGCGAGAGGGCAAAGCTCAAGGTTTATATATATTATATTATATTATATTATATATATATATATATGTTAACTGATTGCTTATTTAATTCCTTTGAGAATCCAAACTCAGACTAACAGGAATATATGTGAAATTTATAATTACTAGGGACAACTTGTGCGTGCTTTAGGAGGTGCTGTAGCATCCACATCTCTGCTTGGAGTTCCCTTAGGACATAATTCATCATTTCTTCAAGGACCCGCATTTGCTCCTCCTCGAATTAGGGAGGCTATCTGGTGTGACAGCACTAACTCAACCACTGAAGAAGGTAGCTATGCTCAACTTCCTTTTAGACTAACACTTCAACATCTCTCTCTCTCTCTCTCTGCTGCCCTTAATAAGTTTTTCTTTTTTTTTTTAACATAATTTTATATCCATGGCATGAGGAATGGTTTTTTTTATTGTTGGTACTGATATCCCATTTCCTATCTCCTTCACTTAGTTGTGCTCCTGACATTATAACCCATAGATCAAAATCGTGTCGCAGACGCAATTGCGTGTAACGTGTCACGGTTGTTCCGGACATGAATTTGATAATGTTTCAAAGAATTTGATAGTGTGACAGATAACGGATAAAATATGGTGCGGAGGTTTCAATTTCCGTTATGTCATGGCCGCATTTTAGAACTATGAATATGACAGTTTTAACTACTCTGTTCATCATTGTAATGGATTTGGCTGACATTTTGAATCTAAATATAAAGAGTTCCAGCACTGACTTGTTGATAATGTTCTCAATCCGTTCCTTGGTCCTGCAGGGAAGCAACTAAATGATCCACGGGTGCTAACTGACGTTGGTGATGTCCCTGTCCAAGAGATCCGTGATTGTGGTGTTGATGATGATAGATTGATGAATGTCATAAGTGAGTCTGTCAAGCTAGTAATGGAGGAAGTGAGTTTCTGTTTAGCTTCTTTCTTCAGAATTACTATGACTAAATATGATGATTGTTTTTGTGTTGGACTGCTTTTACATAAATTTGGTCTTGATTTATACACAATTTGAACTGCTGAATTTGTGATCATCTATGATGTTTAAATAGGTTGAAATTAGTTTACTTTCTTGTTTTCTTCCTTCTTTCCACGAGTTTGTTTGGAAGTCTTTGATTTATTGTTAAATATTTCTCACCAAAGTTTTTTGTGGAGAGGGAGATGCTGGTTGCAATCAACACAGGATTATCTTCCTAGTACCTACCTCCTGGTTCAAATAGAGTGAATCTCAGCTTTTTCAATGTCCATGCTTTTCAGGATCCATTACGCCCTTTAGTTTTAGGTGGTGACCACTCAATATCTTTTCCTGTTGTAAGAGCTGTCTCTGAGAAGCTTGGTGGACCTGTGGATATACTTCATTTAGATGCCCATCCTGATATTTATGATGCCTTCGAAGGAAATAAGTATTCACATGCATCTTCTTTTGCTCGAATTATGGAGGGTGGTTATGCTAGGCGGCTTTTGCAGGTAAATTTTTTCTTCTTTTTCAATATACTGTGTCTAACAAATAGTTCTTCGACCAAACAATCATTCCAACTGCCATTTTAACAAATGTCTGTTAAGTTTTCTGGAAACATTTTAGGCCGCATTCGAATTGTATGTTGTATATCTTGGATTGAGGTAGTGATTTTGCAATTCCCTATATTTTGTCACCTGCATATTTTCTTTACCTTCTTTGTGAAAAGTTGTGTTTATAGTGCCTCAAGTTCTTCAGTGACAGAATTATGAGTTTTTCTTACAGGTTGATTTAGTAGTTTCATCCTTTGTGTTTATAGTTATGTTACTCAGACTCGGATGTGAGTGTCGGACACGGGTATATGTTCGACATGGGTATGTTCAATTTTTTCCAAGATTTCCATGTATTTGGAGGGTCCTTGCAGGATCATATCTCCATACTCATGTTCGGATATGTATTGGACACGGGTATTTGAAGAAAAATGAAGAGTCAGAGCAACATAGGTTTATAGTCCCTCATTCCATATTGTTTTAACCTTGAGAGTGGCAACATAAACACCTCATCACCAAATGCAGAAAAAGGATGATATATCTTGTTTTGCAACTAATTGGCTGAGTGCTGTTATTGTAGGTTGGTATCAGATCAATAACAACTGAAGGGCGCGAACAAGGAAAAAGGTTCGGAGTGGAGCAATATGAAATGCGAACATTTTCAAGGGACAGTCATTTCTTGGAAAACCTGGTCTGTATCTTTCTCCCCACACATGGCTAATATGTTTTCACTCATCAACTTCGTTGCAGAAAATGTCCTGCAAATCTTAAAATGGATTCTTTTAGAATTGAAAACTAGAAAATCTGTTGTTTGGTGTGGAAACTGAAAAGAAAAATTAGAATTAGAGACACTAATAAATAGTAGTACATATACTTTGACAGAAACTGGGGGAAGGAGTAAAGGGGGTGTATATTTCAGTGGATGTGGACTGTCTTGATCCAGCCTTTGCGCCAGGGGTATCTCACATTGAACCAGGAGGCCTTTCCTTTCGAGATGTTCTCAACATCCTACACAACCTTGAAGGAAATCTGGTTGCTGCAGATGTGGTAGAGTTCAACCCACAACGTGACACTGTTGATGGGATGACTGCAATGGTTGCTGCTAAGCTTGTAAGAGAACTGGCGGCTAAGATATCAAAATCTTAATTTCTCTGTCAAGCTCTTTGGATATTATTAGCCCTCAAAGGATCATCTTCTAAGTTCTATCTATGTTCCATTTCTGTTTAGCTAAACTTATGACAATGCTACTGCATCTTATAGCTGAATAAGATGGGCCATTATTATCAAGTTTTTAATCATAATCCATCTCTCTGCTGCATGCCTACTTAGTCTAGTAATTATGTTCCTGCATCTATCTATACTTATATTAAAAGGGTCGACTGAGTTGATGTCACGAGTTAACCGGATCGGATATCAACTCAGTCAGAGAAATATTAATAATGATTTAAAATTAGAGATAATTGTCTTTTTTAATCTAAAAAAATTACCCATTAATCAGGTTTTTTAACTATTTTAAAAGGGTTGACTTGGTTGGTGTCTCGAGTTAATCGAGTACCAACTCAGTTAAAGAAATTATTTAAAAACTTAAAAAATATTAACAATGATATAGAATTAAAAATAATTATGCTTTTTTTATATTTAAAAAATTATATACTAATCAGGTTTTTTTTTAAGCATAATTCTTTTTACTCGTATTTTTTTCATCTATCTACATAGTAGATGTATCATAATTTAGTATTTGTTATTTACAAACGTGTGTTTATTTTTTATTGTTATTTTAACGTGTCCTTCCAAAATTGTTGATTGAATCCTAAATATTGCAAACATATAATTATATTATTATGTTTACAAAATATCACCGGGTCCAATTGTTTCAATTAGTCGATATTAATTAATGTAACTATTGTGTATTCCCGCGCATTGTTGCGGTTTTTTTAATGGTTGATAACTACACCTAATTTTAGACCTGTTATTGATCTCCTATGAAATAGAAAAAGATTATTCATACATAGTCCAAGCGAAGCTACTAAAAATTTTTACTAAACTATGTCCAGTAAAATCTCTATTCTGGCTCTATTGAAGCATAAACCAAAGCTCACTCCTACACAGCTTCCAGTAAAATGGCGGTGATCTAATGGATTTATCAAAGATAATAAAAGGAGTTATCGAGTTTACTGGAAAAGAAAGCAGAATAGATGAGAAGAGGTACCAGTCGAGACTCTTGGATTACGGACCCTGCTTTCGGATCCATACAACAGTCTCTGTTCTTTTTTTCTACTAAGCAAAAACAGTTCCGAAATGGGTATTGAAAACGAAATCCTAAACTCCAACAGAAATTGAAGAAAAGGGCTTTAAGAAATTGAAAAAAGAGTGTGTAAAAGAGAAGAGGGGGCAAAGAGAGTTTTAAAATCGAGTGTTTTTTCTTTTTCTTTTTAAAGAGAGAAGGAAACAGTGAGTAGGATATGGAGAGAGGCAGTTAAAAATATTTTTTAAAAAATCAAGTTCAGAATCAAGAGGGGTTACACTTTAATTAGTTTCTTCATATATATATATATATATATATATATATATATAACACTCAATCATAACAAAAATAAAATCAAAATGTGCTTCTTTTCCACAATAGCAATAGCAATGACTGAAATCGAATGAAACATTAATTAAGGCAAAGAATGATTAGAACAAATAAATAGTATAATGACGAAATGAAGGACGGACAATTTGATGATTC
This sequence comes from Fremontodendron californicum, assembly GCA_030761205.1. Lineage (NCBI taxonomy): Eukaryota > Viridiplantae > Streptophyta > Magnoliopsida > Malvales > Malvaceae > Fremontodendron > Fremontodendron californicum. Next base: position 4,491,446 of record JAULJL010000026.1, read on the forward strand.
CGAAAAGCAAAGAAGAGATTGATTACCTTCAGTTGAAGAAATTACAACGATAGCTAGGGTAGCACGAAAAATCGAGGAAAGAAAGAGAACTGAAGATGGTGATGAGAGGAAGGTGATATGATTGATGGAAATTTGAATTCTAAGGCAAGAATTGGGATTGAAACGGAGATTGTGGCACACATTGGTGCTTGCTTCTCTTTTTTACTGATTTCAGGATTTATGGTAGATTTTACTAATGGAACCATATGCATGCATATGAAAAAAATAGCATTTTTTGAAATAGGACAGCCAATAAATTAAAACTAAAGGTAAATTGCATATCAATAATTCTTCCTATCCTTAGAGAAAAAACTCAAGAAAAAGAAAGAATGTATAAAATGCATCAATAGCGGCATTCATGTTGAATTTAAAAAATACAAAAAAAGAAGTAAAAAGATGAAAAGAAAAGCATTTGAAGCGATAGTGATTCGAACATAGCTCAAAACAATTTGCATGCTATACTGAGTTTCACAAACAGAGAAAGGTTGAAAGTAAAGGTCTGAAAAAAAAAAAGATTATAAAAGAAATGTAAAACAACAACTGTCAACCTAAGTCTCACAAATAAAAGATGAAAAAGTAATGTCAACGTAAATCTTACAAACAGAAGAGGAAAAAAATTAATAAAAAAAATATGAAAAAACAGTTGTCAACATAATGTTAAATAGCTTGAGGTTACTTTAATCTTATGTTTATAGATTATGTTTTCCTTCCAAAAAAAAAACCATCAAATTCAAATTAGTAATATATATCAAATAGTTATAAAAATCTAATTAGCATTTGAAGTAGATGGAACATAAAGTTGAAGAATTATTTATTAATATGTTCGATGTATAAACCAGTGTTGTTAAGGACGCAATGCGCACTCTAGACACTAAGACCTCTACATCGCCTGAAACGCAAGGCGCAAAAAAAAAAAAACGCTCGCCCTAACAAAGTAAGACACATATATATAAATAAATATATATAATATACCAAATAAAATTTACGTATTATATGTAACTAATAAACTAGACTTTAATATAGTTCATTTTATAAATTCGAAACATTGCTTTAAGTCTAATAATTCATATCCTAATCTATTCCAAAGATAAAGCACCATAAGTATGTAATTAAAAGTCATCATCATCATCAGACACTAGCTCTAAGTTTTCTTCACTTCCATATTCTCTTGAATCATAACTATCTACATCTTGCTCTTCTTTATTGTCATCTTCCTCTTCAAAAATAGGTTGAGAAGTTGAAGCATGTGATCTAGATCTCGCTCGCATTCTAGTACAATTCCTTGCTTCTCCAACACTTACAGCACTTGCTACCGCATCCCATGTCAATCCATCATCACCAAATACCAAATCATCTTGTGCATCATTAGAAGAGTATTCACCCATCTTTCCAATCAACCACTCATTACTTTTATTAATGTCTCCTAATGAAATAGGATCAATAACATCACATCTGATATATCGTTCCTTGAGCTTCTGGTTGTACTTAACATAAACTAGATCATTTAATCGTTGTTGTTCTAGTTTATTTCTCTTTTTCGTGTGTATCTACAGCACAATTAATTATTAAATTATGCTATCATATGTTTTAAATCCTAAATGAATCAACTAATGAATGAGAACAAGTTGAACTTACTTGTTGAAATACACTCCAATTACGTTCACAACCAGAAGCACTGCAGGTCAAACTCAAAATTTCGATGGTGTTGTAAGTTTGGACTTGAGCTCCCATACAAGTTCCACTATTCAGCTATGAATCATTAAGAATAACATTAATAAACTAGTTATCATCAAGTATTCAAATAATATATTTCTTATAACTTTCAATTAATAAAGATAAATAACTAAGTGTAATTAGGTTACCTAGAGCTTTGTTTTCCTTGATCTAATAGCTAATGGAATCCCAAAGAGTCCTTCTGGTTTTTTTATATGTGTACAATCCACTCATGATTTTATCTTGCACTTCTTGACTTGGAATAAATTTTGCAATGCAGGCATATAATTCCGATGTTATTTCTTCATCAATTTCTATTCTTGGACTATCATAAAAGAACTCCCAGATTCAAGTAGTGCCCAGCTGCATGTAATGGATGATGTTGTTGACAATCCCATCTTGTATCAATGATTCTAAAGACTTCTTTGTACTTCTCTTCATTCTTACCAAATGCTTCCATGATTGCTTCTTTAGCTTTATCCATAGCCTCATATATATATATATATCCCATGACTGGCTTCTTTTTTTTTTTCATTGTCAACAAGTCGGAGAACTTGAACTAAAGGACCCATAGCCTTGAGAGTGAAGATTACACCATTCCAAAATAAAGGCATTAGAATAATTTCGGAAACTTGTTTAGCCTTTTGATTCTTTGTCCATTTACTTGACACCTAATATTGAGAAGTGAACATGGTTTTTAAATTCATTTTTTGCTTGTGAATGCACTGTAATGTGAGATAGGATGTGCAAAAACGAGTTTTACCAGGTCTAACCAACTCTCTTTATTTTGTAAACTCTCTCATCATGTTTAAGACAATAGTGTGGTTATAGATAAAACCAGTGACAACAATTGCTCTTTCTAAAGTCTTATTGACTTGAGAAATCTTGTCAATATCTTCTAGAATTTGATTAATGCAGTGTGCAACACATGGTGTCCAATAAAGATGTGGTCTTTTTGCTTGCAATAGTTTTCCTAATTCAGAGAAAATCAAAACATGAAATAATATTTGAAAAATATAAAGTACAGAAGAAAACATAAATTAGATTTCAAAAATTAAAGTAAAAAAATTTACTAGCCATGACAAAATTACTTGCATTGTCTGTGATTACTTGGACAACATTGACTTCTCCCACATGCTCCACAAAAGAAACTAGCAATTCAAATATTTTCTCCCTAGTTTTTACATAGGCTGGAGCATCAATGGATTTAACAAACATGGTTTCAGTAGGACAATTAACCAAAAAATTCATCAAACTCCTACCTTTGATATCATTCCATCCATCTGACATAGGAGAACACCCATGCTTCACCCAAGTCTCTCTATGACTCTTGAACATATCATTAGTATAATCCATCTCTTTAAGTAGTGAGACTCGTAACTCATGGTAGCTTGGTGGTTTCAAGTTAGGACTGTACTGTCCAATAGCTTCAATTTCCCACTTAAAGGCATCTAACTTTGCAACATTAAATGGAATCCCAGCTTGGTAGAAAAAATGAGCAATGTATTGACATGCTTCTTGTCACATCCATCTTTGATATTTGCTTGCTTCAGTTTTCCTTGCTTTCTCAACTGAACTACTTTCTCTGGCTTTTGATAAACGAAGGAATCCATTGGACCTTTTTGCTTCTTTTTCTTGGAATTGTCTAACTTGCTGAAACATGGGAATGAACGTTTTCCTTTGTTGTTTCCTTCATCCTCTTCATCTTCAATTTCCACCACATTGTCAAACTCATCAAAGTCCGGTAACTTGTCATAATTTTCATTTTGATTTTTTTTTTCTCATTCATGTAAGACAAAAGCTCATCTTTAACATTTGATGGAGCCTTCAAGCATGGTTTAGCGTTTCTGTGATTACCAGCTTGATGTTGCTTGACTCGATATATTCCACCTTTTATGATCTTCTGACAAAACATACAAGTGACAGAATTTGGATCTTTGGAATCATTTAAAAAGTTGTACTTCCACCCGAGATCTTTTTTTATTATTTTCACTTGAAGTAGAAGTATTACTTGTCATTTGAAATTTCCTGTAACAATTTTATATTAAAAAAACATTATTATAATAAAGAAAAGATAGCTAAAAATTTATAATAATTTGATATTTTGATAATTAACACTGAAATAAAAAATATATATCCTAAATTTAGTGCACATTACAAGTTACAACAGAAAAGGACAGAAAGAGAAGAAAGTACTTCAAAATGGATGCAAAGTAAAACTAGAAATCCATAGGCTATGAAGATTGAAGCATGATGCAAGTGTATCAAGTCTAAAAATCACTTAGCAAAAAAAATAATGGTCTTATCTGTTAAAGAAAAATAGGGCTACGTTTGCTTTATTATCTGTTCAAAAACAAAGCAAACGTTGCTCTATTTTTGTGTTAAAAAGCAAAGTCTATTTAAAAAAATAGAGAAAAAGAAAAGAATAAATAAGAAGAAAATATAAACGAATAAGAAAAAGGAGTAGAGAGTAGAGCCAAAGAAGAAGAAAAAAAGTAAAAATATACAACGTACCTTATTCTATAAGAGTAGTCAATAGTTAAAACCCAAACTTGAACTGAGTTAAAAGTCTTTTTATGGCTTCCAATATTTTGTTTTAACCTAATAAAATCGGTGGTTGGGTTTGTTTTTAAAGAAAATCGAATCTGAATATGGTAAGTTTGACCTTTAGAATTAAAAAAAAATAAAAATTGGAGCCTTTACGGAGGCGTGCTTTTTTAGCGTTCGAGTTTGCAGCAAAAGATGCAATAAAGCCTAGATAATCCACAGAATCAAAATCTACCTTTTAAATGCTCTAAGAGTCTACAAAATCATAAACCTAAGCTCTGATACCAATTGTAATATCTCACTCTCAAATAAGAGTAACCCCAACTAAAACATCATAGCCTAAGAAATTAACTTATCATAGGAGTAGCTAATTTTTAAATTGACATAAGTTTCACCAATCATTCAAAAGTTGATACTCTCAAGGTCTAAATGAATAAATAAATAAATAAATAATCCACAACATAATCCCTTAATAATATACAAACTCACTATAAGAAGTTATAAATAATGAATATATCTAGTATCTAACAAAATGAATCTTCTAATTTTTATATCTCCTAGTCAAGCTACATTGACCATGCTAGGAGTAGACCTGAAATTCGTGTATCCATCTCGTGTATCATGTCCTGCCCAAATGTTTTTATACGCTTTAAATCTCGTGTCGCGTTATCTTATCGTGTCTAAAATTGTCAGATCTAACTATGAGTGAATGTGATCAACCTTATTTTACTCATTTCAGGAAGAATCTAAGACATCATGATATTCTTATAAATCAGAAAATGTTAAAAAAAAGTGAGTTGTGAAGCCTAGTAAGACAAACCACACACACATCTACAAGGAACTCCAACATGGTTAAAACAGATGAGAAATGTTTTAACAATAAAACAATATAGAAGAACTTCAAGGTTTCTTTGAATTCAGTAAATAAGGCAATTTTATTTGGAAATCAAATATATTAATTTAGTTCGAACTTTAGTAAATAGATAAGTCTTAAAACAAAATATTAAACTTAACAACTATTCCCCATAATCATAAAATATCTAAAGTTCAATCAATTTTGCAATCATAATTTGTAGCATTACCCAATACATACACAACTATTATGCAATTTAACAAACGTAGAACATAAGTGATTTACATATGCCTGTGTGAGCTTAATAGAGATCATAACACACCCTTTTGGGCCAAATTACTATCATATACCTATTAGGACCAAACTATTATCACATGCCTATTTAGGGATAAAGAAGTATCACACACCCAATTTAGCCCCAAATTAAATATCACACCCCTCTTAGGGCCAAATAAATATCACACTCATTTAGGGCCAAATAAATACCACTCACCCCTTAGGGTCATATAAATATCACACCTCTTAGGGCTAAATAAATATCACACACTCATTCAAGGTCAAATTAAATATCTCTTGATGCTTTTATAACTACATATTTATAGAAAATTCATTCACATCATTCTATAAACTTAATTGTACTCTAAGGACATATTCTTTATATTATAGCAAAAATTAGATTCATATTATAACACCTTCTCGCCCAACAACATCTTTCTCAAACGATTTTCATCTTAAAAAATGATAAAAATAATATATTAAATTCTCAAGACATAAGTTTTCTCTCTTTTTCAATCTTAGGAAGCGATGAAGGAAAATTTAATAATACAATATAAGAGTATCAAGTAGATATGTGGACTCACCTCGTTAAAAAGATATGCCAAAAGAACAATCAAACAACAAATATTGTTTCACGAGTTAGGAGCACTAGACCCATCCAAATTGGCAACGAATGAATGAATAGGGAAGGAAAAGAAAATTTATTCTTTTCCACCACCTAGCTTGAACGTGGACTCTTTCCCCCTTTCTTTCACATTCTTTTTCTTGTCTTTTCTTCTCCTTAAAAGGTGTTTATGGTGGTTTTGGAAGATGGGTAATGAAATATGCAAGGATTTCTTTTTTGGGCAATGTTGTAGTAGACGGCACAAGGAAGAAAACTACAAGGGAAGGTCTTTCTTTATTAAGGGTTTTTTTTAAAGCTGAGAATATGATGGGCTTGTCTTTTTATTTCATGTTAGGTTATTGGGCCATTTAAAGAATAAATTTAGAAAATAATAGGTCATTTGGTCATCTAAAATAGCTTTGTCTGGATAGCTCTGAAGCATTATTTTCTTCTGGTGCTGCGCCTTGGCACTTGGGCACGCCTAGGCAAGCGCCTTAACATCATTGATATAAACTAGTGGTTTTTATGCATAATGTTCTTTTTAATTTGTATTATTTATATTTATGAATAAAACTATTAAAATTAAGGAGAATAAAATCAATGAGAGTATCATGGAGTATATTATGTTAATTAACATAATATCTTGAACAAAGAATATCTTGAAGAATATTATGTAATTAACATCCCCTCAAACTCAAGATGGCGTGAAGCAACCAACTTGAGTACCAACTTGACTTTGGATACAAAATCAGGAAAACGTCTAGATGTATGTGTTTTAGTAAAGATGTCTGCAGCCTGACCAGCGAAAGAAACAGAGCCAACATGAAAGTGTTACACAAACAAGATGTTGTTGCACAAAATGACAGTCAATCTTAATGTGTTTAGTACGTTCATGAAACACATCATGTGAGCACTTTGAATAGCACTCCGATTATCACAACAAAGAACTGTGAGATACCTAAATCCTATAGTAGCCATCACAACCAAAGTAACTAAGAAGCATTATCAGCAAGTGAATTCAACATCGGTGCTAGATCTAGTAGCGACAGTTTGTTTCTTGCTTCACAGAAAATAAGAGAATTTCTTAAGAATAAGCAATAGCCAATAATAGAATGTCTGTCAGTAGAATCACCTACCCAATCGACATTAGTAAAAGCTTGCAACTCAAGGGATGACTGATCAAAACAGTAAAGAACATGGAACATAGTACCTTTGATATAGCGAAGGATTTGTAAAACAACAACAAAATGAGTAGTACGAAGAGCTGCTATAAATTGACTAACAATATGAACTGCATAAGTAATGTCATACCATGTGATAGAAAGATAGATAAGACTCCTGACTAACTGTCGATAAAGAGAAGGATAATCCAAAGGTTTGTCATCAATTGGAGTAAACTTGACATTGGATTCAACAGAATAGAAGCAATCTTACTATCAATCAAGCTAGCACGAGGTAGAAAATCAATGGCGTATTTAGCTTGAGAAAGATAATATCCAGTACCATCAGAAAAAACTTCTAACCCAAGAAAATAAGATAACTCAAATATTTTATCTCAAACTACTGATTGAGATATTGCTTAAATTCCAAGATACCCTGAAGATCACTCTCAGTAATAATCATATCATCAACATAAAGTAACAGGAAGATAAATCTTTTGCTACTATGACAAAAAAAAAAAAGCAATATCATAAGAGCTAGAAGTAAACTCAAACTGCTTAACCAAGCTCGAGGAGCCTGCTTGAGACCGTATAAGGCTCGTCGAAGACAACATACCTTATTAGCCGATGACCATATCCCAAGGGAGGTTGCATAAATACATAATCAGTAAGATTTCCATTAAGGAATTTTAAACATCCATCTGAAATAGCTTCCATTGTCTAATAGCTACAACTGCTAATAAACTCCAAATAGTGGTAAGACGAGCAATAGTTACAAAGGTTTCCTCATAATCAATCCCATACTCCTGAGTGAAATATTTGGCTACTAAACGGGCCTTGTAACGTTCCATAGAGCCATCAGAACAAGTTTTAATTTTGTAAACCCATTTACAGCCAACGACAAAAAATTTCCTTTCTCTATTTTGTCTTACAAAACTTTTTTAACACCGTTTAGTTGTTAGTGTCATGTCTCCAGGAATCATGAAACTTACAATATCCTTCCACTCCTATGCTGATATCTCTTGTTCGATTGGCTTGTTTGATGGGTTACTTTCACCAAGTTCAAATATATCATTGGCTTGTCTCCTACTGCCTCTGCAATGCAAAACTCAAAGGTCGAATGCTAGTCGTAGTAAATTCCATATGATGAATTCTTTCACTAAGCCTCTTCTTTCAAGAAGCTTTTGTATCTAGTGACCTTGGTAGACAATTCGAAGGAGTCTCTAAATTTTATTCCTTCAAACTTGTTTTGAAGCTCGATGTCTAGACCATTCTTGGCTAATCTGACGAATTCTTGCTCTGGTAAGGCTAGCTATTCTGTATCTATGTCTGGCCTTTCTGAAGCGAGCAATGTAAACTTTGGTTGTCTCTTATGGTCGCTGCATCAACCTAGACAAATCAATCATTAATTATCATTTCAGGCTCTAAGCGATAGAATTTGGTATGAAACAGTTGCTCCATGTCTTGCCACGTCTGGACAGAATTTGTTGGTAGACTGACTAATGTACCAAGTGAAGGCAATGCCAGACAAAGAATTAGGAAACAATCTCAGTTTCAAATAAATCATTAGTAGAGGCCTCACTACATTAGACAGTAAATCTGCCAATATGTTCTATGATTGATTGGTAGTCCTCAGCAGAAAATAAAGTAAAATCTAGAACCTTGAGATATAAATGGACTATGTCAATCCAATAAGCCGGGATAAAGTTTTTGATATATTGGACATCTAATCTTGCAAACAACAGATCCGTATACTTCATGCATGCACAATATCGATGACGATTTCTATCTAATGAACAGGCTCAGCATTCTGCCCAAAGGCAAGCCTATCCATGTTCTATGCAAGTGTCTTCGAGCTTGTGTCTCTCTAAGGCTCTAGACTTTTTTGAGGCTAAAGGCTGGCTGATCATCATCTCTAAGCTTCAAGCTAATTTTTTTTTTTCCGATTGAGACTGTTGTTGCCCCCTAGCTAGACATAAATTCCTGTAAATTCAATCAATGGAATTTCCAAAAATGGTTCTTGTAGCAACCATGTCGTTTATGATTGTAGACACTGGATTTTATCTGAGTGTTAATTAGTTAATTAATTTTGAATTTTGAATTTTGTAATTTATTTTATTTATTTTAAAATTTAAATGGAAAATTAAAAACAAAAAGAGAAAAAAAAAAGGAAAATTCAAAATAATTAAAAAATAAAAAAATGGTAAACATAGTTTTGGTAGTACTTGATCTCTTCTTTGGATTAAACTTGGACTCTATGAGTTTTGGTTGTAACAAAAATCTTTTTTTGATCAGATTGAGACTTCTAAGTAGATTGAAACCCTAACTCTTTTCCTATATAAACAACCCAAGCCTCAATAACAAGGGAGATCAGAGAATCATCAAAATTTCGGAGCAATCAAGCAAAGATTGGTAGAAAGGAAATTTTTTTTCTTTTTTTCAAAAAGACTAGTAGATTCGAAATTTGGGAGTTCTTAGCTTTAGGAGTTGTTTTCGAAGGGTGTTAGTAGAGGGAAAATCTTGGTTTTAATTAGACGGAGCTTAGGTTGGAGTTTGGTGATCGTTCGACGGTCAACGGAAGAGATCAGAGAGGTTGAAATTGCGACTTTCAAATTCAGATCTAGGATTATCGGGTTAAATTCGGGAAAAACTAAGTTGATTTTTGGGTAGAGGAGATCGAAATGAATTTTTGGCGATTTTTTGGAATTTTTTTGAACCGGGTGATCGGCTGCGGCGGCGGAGGTCGACGGCGACGGCGGAAGTGATCGAAATCTGAAATTTTTTTTGGGTTTGTTGCTTGGTGTTCTTGAGGAGAGAGATCATAGAAAAAAAAAAGAGCTTTTCTATATAAAAAAAAAGTTGAGAAAATGGACAAAAAAATTTTTTTTAAGAAAAGGGGGCCAACAGTCGGGTCAGGTCGGACCTGCGCGCGACCCGCGCCTGGGCCCGACCCGGTTGCTTGCTGCTTTGTTTCTTATTTTGGTTATTTCTTTCCTTTTTATTTCCTTTGGTTATTTCTTTCCTTTTTATTTCCTATTATTTATTTCTTTCCTTTTGTTTCATTTTTGTTTTGTTCCTTTTACGTTTTTTTATATGTTTATTTGGGTATTTCCTTTGTATTATTTATTTTAATTAATCATTATTTGTTTTAATTAATTATTTATTGTGACTAATTTTTTTTTTTTTTAGTTTTGATATTTGTAGGTATATTTTTGCGAATCAACTTTAATATGAATTTTTTTTTTTACTATTATTATTTTTAACTATTTTTTAAATTATATTTTATTAACTATTAATTTGATTATTATTAGTAAATTTTTTTTTAAAAGTTTTTTATTAATTGATGATTAATTAATTTAAAAATAATAATTTGAGATTTTTTTCAATGATGAAATTCAAAGAGATCACGATTGGTTGATTTCCGAAAAATTTATAGGTGAGAGGACTTTCTTAAAAATTCTCCAGATTGTGGAAAGATTTTTAAGGGAAGATTTGCGATACAAAAGGTCAAAATTTATTTATTTTAAATTAATTAATGAATTTTTTTTTTAGTCATAATTTCCATAATTGATGCTTAATTAAAAATCAAATGTAAATTAAGATTTCTTCCGAGGATGAAATTCATGAAAATTGCGATTGGTTGATTTCTAAGAAATTTCAAGGTGAGAAAAATCTTTTAAAAAACCTCCAGATCGATGGAAGGATTTTCAAGAGGCAATTTTCGATATTGAGATCGAGGTTTATTTTTTGAATAAACATAAATAAAAATACAAGGTTTTAATGATGAAAATTAAACTTAGATTTAAATTTAAATTTTTCCGACAACGGAGCCTATTCAATAAAAAGATCAATTTCTTTTGGATATTCTCGAGGTGAGGAAACGTCTTTTAGCAATCCATACAGATTAATGGAAAGGGAGATCTAAAGATGGTTTTCGTTATTTTTTAACTTAAAAAAAGATAGGATAGATAAGACCTTCTAATTAAAATTTTTTAAGTATCACAAGACTAATTAGGTACCATCCTTTTGGATAGGCGTTGTAAGGGTGCTAATCCTTACTCACACGTAACGTACTCCCGAACTTAGCTCTGATAAGCAGACCAGAACTTAGTTTTTTTAAGGTGCCTTAATCAAACTTAGGATTACTTTAAATAGGATAGATTCATAAAGGTGACTAATCACACCTAGATTAAATGATTAGTGATGATTCCATGATTTGTCTAGTATGCTGAATTCGTATTTGGCACGTTATGACAATGATGATACCAATGTTTCTATCAAAATATTCTCCCACGTTTCTATCAAAATCATGAGTAATTCCTAGAAAGTCTGGGCGATTTCATCCATCTTCTTAATTAGCGAGTTTTCATTTTCGCGACTACGAGACCTGCTAGTAAAGCCACTAAGCTAGCTAAGTCTTCGCTGGATAGGATTTTCAGAGACCATCTCGAGAGCTTGAGGAGCTTTTTTAGCAACTATCTCCACCCATTTTGGCCCAAGTGACGGTTAGCTGAAAGTTTTTATACAAAATCAGTTAGCGATTTCCTTCCCCCTGATTTTATGCCAAGTTTAAGGTGATAAGCTACCAACCACTTCTTCCTCCAAATCCAATGGTTTCTATCAAATGAGGCTTCTTCATTGATCCAACAAAGCCCTCAATTGGGAGACTTTATTGCAAATTCAATTTCTTCTTCACAAAATGCTACATCAGACACCAAAGTTATCAACAGAATTTCAGTGGCTGATGTGTAACCATTATGCCACTTGTAAGAGGTCAATTGATTCATTCACATGATGTCATTCGCCTACCAACTCATCCTTATTGCCTTGTGTCTTCCTGATTTTATGCCAAGTTTAAGGTTATCAGCTACCAACCACTTCTTCCTCCAAATGAGGCTTCCTTATAGATCTAACAAAGCCTTCTAGGTAACGTTTGGTTTTAATTTTAATATTAACATAATAATTTAATCATCGAAGTGATCTCATTATTAAAGTAATCTTATACTCGTGATTTGTAATCATTTTGTTTGGTTAATAATTGGTCTTACTAAAAATCAAATATTAATTTGTTCAAAAATACCAAAATAATCATGCATATTATAATAATTACACAAGTTAATAATTTTAATGTTATTCAAAAATAATAATTTATAAAATATTAGTAATCTTTTATTTAATTTATAATTAAGTATAATTAATTATAAAATTAACAAATATATTTATTGATAAGTAAACTAATATTTATAATATAAATTATGTAAAAAAAAACATTTGAATTAGAAAATACACTTGTATCTATTAAAATCATAATTAAAGAAAACAAAAAGATTATATATATATATATATAACATTTAAAAAAAAAAAAAGTAAAAAAGATTAGCATTAAATTTATTTTTTGAATTTGGCTTAGTTTGAAAATATAAAATTTATAAAATAAATGTAATTTAAAAATTAAAAAAAAAAATTAATTCACGTATTAAATGAATAATATTAACTATAATTAATTTTACATATCACTTTAGTTTAGTGATAAAAAATTCTCTTTTTGATGAAAATTAGATTAATCCACGTAAAATCATTGAAAAATTACCAAACATAATAATTTATTCACTATGTGTAAATCAACTTGATTTTTAAAGTGATCACCTATACCAAACACCACCCTAATGGCAAACTAGGCTGCAAATTCAATTCCTTGTTCACAAAATGCCGCAACAGACAACTATCAACAGAATGTCAATGGCTGATGTGTAACCATTCTGCCACTTGTAAGCCGTCGATTGATTCATGTCATTTACCTGCCAAGTCATCTTTATCGCCATGTGTCTTCCTCCAATTGGAGGGTATATTTGGGTGTAAACAATACGTAAAAGTAAATCTATCAAGATCATAAACTCAGCAAGGGACTATTCAATCTTAACATTGAACTTTCAATTTTTACCAAAAAATAAAGGAACATTGAACTAGTTAACTCTATTACACAAGTCCGAGCATAAATTGTGTAAAAGGGTTTTGTTTTAATATGATAGTTGAAGGGAAATCACCAAGAACCTTTTAATATAGTCTTCATTTATGCAGCTAGAGATCCAGAATTCGCCTTCCTCTGCCCAAGTAGTTGTGTAAGAGCAGCATCAATTTGTGTGAACACATTTTCCTTGCCGACATTTCCATTAATCTGAATTGAGCCAAAACAATAAGAAGTTGTCAAACCTGCCTAATCATAAGTCTCTGAATATTCCCTTCAAAAAAGTAATCAAAGATGATTAAATTTAAACCACCGGCCGGAAAATGAATTTAGCAGACAATAGCTTCATGGGAATGGTCTCAAACAATAAGGCAACCTGTGTATTTCATGATAATACCTTCATTAATGCCCTTTTTGTTTTCATTTTTAATTCTCACACATAGTTATCAGCAAAATTAATCTTGAACATGAATAACACATCAAACATAACATTTTATCACAAATACAGATACTGATTTAACTTAAAAATATCAATATGATATAAGAAATCAGAAAATCCAGGACTTATGCACACCACTGTAGCAAGAAAGAACGACAAATTAAGACTTTTAAGTTAATGACTTATAACCAAATATTAATGAGATCCAACCTAAAGGCAGCATCACTTATGTGCATCATCTTGCTTAGACAAAGTTTGAATTCTAGTTGCTTTGTCAGTCGAGGGCATTTGCCATCAGAATGAAAAACAGTACCTGCATGAAACTTTTCTGGCAATCTGTTGTTATTTGAAGTCACATTATTCATTGAATTAAGACATCTACTTTCACTACCCATGCCAGTATTATGACCAGCCTACCTCATTCTACTAGTACCTTTAACAAGAAACAAGATATAAAAATTCCTACTTCTTTTTTTTTTTTGTCACAGTATTCCTATAATCACATGACCAGAAAATCTGCATGTGTGATCGACCTGTGAGTTAAATTTGATTAGGGAGAAAAGGAAGGCCAGGGCTGATGCTGGAGCAAGGCCATGGCAGGTTGAGAAAAGGAAAAGAGAGGGGGAACTCAAATGATAGAGATCAGAAACAAAAGGCAAGAAAGGGAGGAAATCAATTTTTAGTATCTTACATAGAAATTTTCAGCAAAGTCTAGTAAAAAATTGAAAAAGAATTCTAAACTTCCAGAATATAACCAACCAAAGTACTTTTCTAAATGCTCCATAGCCTTTTTGTTGCATCTTTGTTGGCAGACACAAATGGCTCAGGATAGCGCAATATAAAATCCAAAGATAAGTTGAAAAGTAACTGACCCAAGTAAGCATATTCAGTTTTTCATTTTTTACGAACTGAAACCTAAGAGAGTAAGGGGAAAAACCAAATAAGACTGAACTGAAAATTTCGCTTCAGTTTCAGTATGGTGTCAAGTTTTGAGCTTTTGAGATGTGCCCAAATTCCTTGGTCGGATTTTTCAGAGAAAAAACAACTGAAAAGAAACATTATAAAATTCTAACAGAAACATAATATAAAACACCCCAAAATACAAACAAATGCTTTTTATTATTCATAAAATTGATCTCAATTTTGCCAATAATTAGATAAAATAGAGAAAACCACAAGGAAAAAAAAAAGACACAAAAAGCTTGTCTTGAATAGTCTAACTTGACCTTATCAGACTTGGTTTCAACAACAACAAAAAAGATCTGGTCAGATTTTCACCAAATATGGTTGAATTTGTTCGGATCTCAGGTTGAATCTGGCAAAATCATAAAGAAATTCTTGCCTCATATAAGCTAAGAAGAGACAAAAACAAAAAGAGAAACTAGACGGGAGAAAAATATGCAAAAAAAGCATAAGTCTAAAGGGAGAGGTATTTCAAGGAAGGAGGAAACAGTCATTAAGCGGTTTAATGAGTATAAGAGGCAGAGAAGTCTACCTTATGCTTTGGACAAAGGAGTTCAGTTGAGACTTGAGAGAAATGAGAGCGCTACATACAATTTAATTTTAGAAATTACTGTCAACAATTATGTTACAACATGAAGCTTTTCCCTCTTTGACTTTTTGTATCAAAACATGCAAATTTTACCTCCAAATTCGAATATTTAAATAGGAACTTGCCTTTTGATGACACCAAGCCAACATTTCCTTTCATTTTGCTTCTTTAACCAAAATATTTCTCTTACATGACATATCATCATGTTAACCGTATTCAATACTATTAAGTTATATTAAAATGTATGTATTCAGCTCTGTTTGGATATTTAACGATTTTTAGAAAACCTGAAACCAAAAAGAGTTTGGGTTTTAAATTAAGAATACTAAAACTTGAACCTCTTTCAATTATAGAATCAAACCAAACTGCATACATTATTAAGTTTTTTGGTTTTCTCATCTGTTTCTACATGAACCTAGGCAAGCCTTGATTTAAATATATTAATGTTAAACAGAGAGGCATGTGAGCAAACCATAGAGAGAGAATTTTACATGCCTTGACTGTAATATCTTTATATATAGAAAGTACAGCTTCCACATTTTGATGATGCGTGCGTAGCCGCAACTTCACCTAGAAAATGCAAATAAGATAATGCAACTTGTCAATTTAATAATACTGACAAAATGCTAGGGAACAACTATAAATCACGAAGAATCCCAAAAAATAAAAGAAAAACACAAGTGTCAAGAATCTAAAGAACACACAAATCCGAACTCGAAGCAACCAAACTAAAAAGAATCAGGCATGCCTTCTCTTCGGTATCATCAAAACGTTGAGCAAGCCTGGAAGCAATTTCTTTGTTCTCCGGGGGTGAATATTTCAAGTGGTATATCTTCCCTGTAAGAGGATCTAACCTTCGTCCAACCACTCTGTCGACAAGAATGTCTTCAGGAACCTGCAAACAAGTTGGGCACGTTTGACAAGAATGGCAGAAAGCCCACTCATTTTGATGCTTATAGTTAAAAATTAAGACTATAAACTAATTTACAAACGGCTGAATAACAGCATGCACTTCAAGTTGTTAACCAATTAAAACAGAAAAATATGTTCTTACTTCCAACAAAATGAAAAGATCTGGACGGATCCCAAAATCCTCAAGAGCAGCTGCTTGTGATGAGCTCCTAGGATATCCATCTAAAAGCCATCCCTTTTCTTGGGAATCTGGTTGCAACAGACGCTCCTTGACCATCTAAGACAAAGGCTATCGGATTCATCAAAAGGAAAAACATTCTGTGATAAACTAAACAATATCTTCCCTACCATAACAACTATTTCATCTGGCACTAACTCGCCTTTCTCCATGTATTCCTTTGCTTGCTTCCCATTTTCACTTGCTGCAGCAACTTCTGCTCTCAGTAAATCTCCAGCAGCAATATGCACCAAACCATACTGAATAAACAAAATTAAAATTGAATCTGCTCAACTTAGTTGCAAATGAGAGAATCATGCAGAAATAAAAGTAACATGACAAAAAGCCATCATGATTGACAGAAAGCAGTGCCTTAAGAAGGTGCAAATGCTATTTGGCCAAGTATTGACAAATAATCATTTTGGTAATGCAAATCAGTATCCTGGTTTAATCCTGTATGACTTTTTTCATGGCTATATCTTTCCTCCAAAGAATTCAAGATGGTAATTGATTTTGGAACCAAGATGATTTAACAAAGCAAACAATTCCTCCATATAGCTAGAGGTTAACACAAAGGCAAATTAAGCACTCATTAACTGACACAAGAAACAAAGATGACAAGAAGAGTTAAGATAAATATCAATATAATCTAAAATAATGTTTTTCTTTTTTGGATAATTGAAAGTTTTTATTTAATCATTCAAAGAAAGCAGAATGAATCTGCTATATAAAGACCGAGCAACATATAAGAACTTAGCAAAACATATGAATGTACAAAAAACTAATAAGTCTCTAGTCCCAGAATTTCAAATAATCTTTTGTTCAAATGCTCAGTTGCACTGGTTGGGGGATACTCTGAAATTGTGGTCTTGATCAAGCAAGAATAGCTGTATCTTTATATACACATCATCAGTCACATGTCATTCTCCTTGTCTCCTTATAAAATTTCTGCAAATTTAACCTCAAATTATAAAGCATGCTTGATCTGCTTGCAGAAGACACTCTAAAAGACCTTTTTCTCTCAGACCCCAAGCAAGTCGACATTAACTAGCCATTGAAGATCAACCTCAAAATCTGAATACAGTTTATGATATTGCACACAACTCCAGGACAGCATCTAACTAACTTTCTTAACCCTTGATTTCTCCACCCAATGGTAACCACATTGCAAACCAACTTATGAAATTTAACAGCTCCTATGGTTTTCTATCTGTTTTACAATAAAATACAAAATAAACTAACCTCACAAGGTTCAGAGCAGCTAACAAAAATACATCAAGACATAGCAACTTTAGTTATAGCATCTTTTCAATGTTTAAGGGCAAAACTATACAAATTTTAATAAATAAGTGAACATGTAAATTTAAGCTAAAAAACGGATAACCCCAAAATCGCTCCTTTATATGATTTACAATCCTAGATATAAGTATAATAATAATTTAAATTACGTAGATGTCAATAGGAAAAACAAAAGATAAAATAACCGTAATAATAGCAAATTTTACCAACCAAAAAAAAAAAAAAAAAGAGCTTGCCTTTTGGGTAATGAGCTCACACTGTGTACCTTTACCAGAAGCAGGAGCCCCTGATATCATTATCTTCAATGGCTCTGCCTTAGCCGATGCCGCAACCTGTCACGTCATTAATATTTTCAAAAATATTACTATAAAAATAAGCAAAAAAACAGATTCAAAAGGAAAAATGAGTCAATCCGTAGAATTGAAAAGGAAAATTACGTGGAAACTGGAGGCGTTTGATAGAGGGAGCTTCTTAGAACGAGGGTGGGATAGGGTTTGATTAGAACGGAGATGGAAGGAAGAAGCGGCAATGGGGGTAAAAGAAGAGTGAGAAAGGCGAAATTGGTTAGGGTTAAGGGGCTTCGAAGGTGAAGGTGAATAAAAGGAGGGAGAAAGAGAAACGCAAGGCTGAGTAATGGCCAAATTTAGGCATGAACTGCTACCCATTTCTATGGCTCTCTGCCTCTACCTCTCACTCCCCCTCTCTCGACTAATATGATACTTGATTAGGGTATTTACACTGTCACATCGCTTCAAAGTTACCGATAATTAGCTCTAAATGAATTGGGTTGATCTAATCTATTTTTGTTCGTGTTTGTTTATTTATTTTTAAATTTATTTATATTTAATTCGTATTTATTAAAAAATTTAAATTATATTTAAGTTCTGTTCGTTTTAAATTAAGTATGTTCGTGTTCGTTCAATTAAATTAAATAAATTTATTCGCGAATATTAAATAAACATATTCATAAACATATAATTAACATATTCGCGAATAATTAAAAATGTGTTCATACAAACAAATCTAAACAATTTTAACAAACAAATAAATAAAAAAATAAGTCAATTTTAAAATATTATTAAATATAAAATAATAAAATAAAAATATAATCAAATTTAAATTATTAAATAATATTAATTATATTATAATTAAATAAAATAAAATAAAATACAAATAATATTATTATTATTAATAATTATATTATATCATAATCAACAATAAACAATCTATTAAACGAATTTTAAACGATCCATAAGCAAGCTTGTTCGTAAACATAAATGAACTGAACAGATCTTGTTCGTGTTCGGTTCGTTTAATAAACGAACCTTGAAATCATGTTCATAATTGTTTATTTAACTTGATAAACGAAGAGAAATCAAACTGTTCATGAATCGTTATCGAACGCTTTGTTAATTTACATTCCTACCCATAATTTATGTATTTGTTTCGTATTATATTTTTTTCGTAATCGTATATTAATATAATTTTAATATATTAATAATTCGTGTTAATAAATTTTGACACGTTCATATATTCGTGTCGTTTTTGTTTGTATTTTTCGTATCGTATCATATTTTGTATCATATTTTAATTTTTTTATATTATATTCGTGTCATATAATTATATTGTTTTCAAAATTATCAAATCTACTCAAACAACTAGTGTATTGTCCTTAAATTTTTATTTTTTTCAATTTTAATTGTTTATTCAAATACGTGGAACACATGTCTTAACCAATGAATAAAAAAATGAACTGGAGGTCAAACCAGTATGATTTTTGAGTCATCGGTTCAACCAGTTCAATCGATTGAATCAGATTATTCAATTAAAAAATATATTAAATATTAATTTGTGATTTTGATATTAAATATAGTAATTAGTTAATAAAAATATATATTTGTTTTAATGGTATGACCTTTAATCTATGATTAAGGTTAAAGGTTCAAATCTCATCACTTACAAAAATAATTTTAATAAAAAAATAACAAAAAATCGGTTTAATCTAATTTTTTATCGGTTGAACCGATTTTCTATCGGTTCATTGAATCTTCGGTTCTTTGATATGTGCCGTATTGAACAGACCACTAGTTTGCGATTGAATTGGTCCGACCAACTGATCGATTTTCTTAACTTATCTATATATTAATTAATTATTTAAAATTTAACATTAATATTATATAAATTAAAAATATATAAAAAGAAAAAGAAAAAATTGATTTATTTTAAACTATAATATCTGTAATAATAATATATATAAAAAAAAAAAAAGCGAATGTGGAGAATCTTTTGAACTAACGAAAATACCCATTGTTATTTAGTATATTACTAATTTTTCATTTTAAATATTTTTATTAATAAATTTTATCTAATTTATATATATATAAAAAAATCTAATTCTATTGACAGACTTTAGTTAAATAAATTTATTTGTTAATAAATAAAAAATTTAAAATTTACATTGAATTAATTTATCTTCAAAGTTATAATTTTTTATTATTAACCTTAAAAAGTAAAAAAAAAAAAAAAAAGTTACATTAATTTATTTTAAATCATAATGCAAATTTTAATTATTTATATAATATGTTTAATATAAATATTTTATATTATATTATATATAGTAATAAGATTTATTTCATTCTTATTTACGATTTTTTTTATTATAAAAAAATTTATCATTGAAAATTTTAATATCATGATAGAATTTAAAAAAAAAAACAATTATTAGAATATTTTAGATAATGTTTTTAACAATTAAATAAAATAATATTGTATTCATTTAAATTTTATGAATTTCTATCATTTTACTATTAATTATTTTAATTTTTTTTATTTTAAATTATTTTATGATTTTATTTTATTTTATCAATCTTATAAATTTTTAAATTAGTGCCAATTAATGAATGATGTATTATTTTGAAAGTCTTTATTATCTATTATTATCGGCTTATAACCGTACTATAATTTTAATCTACTTCTACAAAAAAAATTCATTAATTTTTTTGGAAAACTGAAATTGTCAAACCCTTCAACTTTGGATTTTTCTTTGATACACTGACATTGTACAAAATCTATATACTGTCAGTAAACCAGATGATATCATCTTATTAAAAATAAAGTTATCTGTAATTATTTTTAAAAACTTTTAATGAGATATTGGTGTCATCTAGTTCACTGATAGTATATAGATATATACACTGTTATTGCATCAAATATAAACCCTTTTACTTTTACTTTACAAAAGTGGTGTTAGGTTTAGATTAAAAACTTTATACCTTAGAGATAAATTAAAATTTTCAAAATAGTAGTGTTATCATTTAGGAAAATATTACAGTATGTTTAAATATAAAGTGTTTGTCAATATCTCTATTTATTTTAGTAATTATATTTTATCTTTTTGTTATTGCTTTTAATTACTTTTTTGTATTAAGGGTTTGATTTGCTTTGCATCATTTTTTTGTTGATTGATTAATATTATCAGTACTGATTTTTTTTTTTGAAATATATTTAGTCGTAACATATTATTAGTACTATTTGTCAATGGATCTAAAGTAATGAAACAAATATATGAAATTCAATGTGTATTAGGCTATAGAAGTGAAATTATGTGATATTATAATATCTTGGAGAATCTTTCATATTCATAGAATTTAATCAATTTATAAAAATCATAGTCCATATTAATTACTTTTTTTTTTTGCTGGAAAAATAGACTTTTTAACATCCAAAAAACATATCAAATAACTTGTTACAAAATATTTTTTTTACCATGTTATCTTTTACTAAAGATTTATTTATATAATTGATAGATGTTTCGCTTACATAGAATTCAAATTTCTTGCATCTCTTAAAAAAAAATTGGATTATTAAGATATGCAATGTGATAATTGTTTACATAAACTTTTATTATTAAACATAAAATTATTTAACAAATACAAAATAATTAACGTATAACATTATGTGCAACACATGTGCATTAGTACTTATTATTTATTAAAAAAAGTATTTCATTTTAATATGTCAAAACAATTATATAAGAACCAATCATAAATGATATCCTGAAAGAATCTTGTACCTCCTATTAAAAAATGACATTTTATCATAGAAATAAAAAATCAAATTTAACAATCATAAATGATACTTCAGAAAAATCTATTACGTCTTATTAAAAAAAAGCATTTCACCCTAACATATCAACATAATTATAGAATATCAAAAACCAAATTTAATAAATACACGTAACAATATTGTACATCCTATTAACAAAAAATGCATTTCACCCTAACATATCACTAAACAAACAATAAAACTTAACAATCGTAAATAATATCTCAGAAAAATCTTGTAAGATATTAACATAGATAAATAGTAATCTTGAAAAGAATGAAAGAATGAATTAACAATTTATATACTGTCAGTGCATCAAATATAAACTCTTTTACTTATACCTTACAAAAGTGGTGTTAGGTTTAGATTAAAAACTTTATACCTTATATATAAGTTGAAATTTTCAAAATGATCATGTTATCATTTAGGAAAATATTACAGTATGTTTAAAGATAAAGTGTTTGTCAATATATCTATTTATTTTAGTAATTATATTTTATCTTTCTTTATTACTTTTCATTACTTTTTTGTATAAAGGGTTTAATTTGCTTTGAATCATTTTTTTTGTTGTTGATTGATTGATTAATATTATCATAATAGTAATTTTATTTTGAAATATATTTAGTCATAACATATTATTAGTACTATTTGTCAATGGATCTAAGGTAATGAAACAAATATATGAAATTAAATGTGTATTAGGCTATAGAAGTGAAATTACGTGATCTTATAATATCTTGTAGAATATTTCATTTTTATAAAATTTAATCAATTTATAAAAATTATAATACATATTAATTATTTTTTTTTTAAATAGACTTTTTAACATCCAAAAAGCATGCCAAATAACTTGTTACAAAATATTTTTTTTTACTATGTTATCTTTTACTAAAGATTTATTTATATAATTGATAGATGTTTGGTTTACATGTAGTTCAAATTTCTTGCATCTTTTTAAAAAAATTAGAATTATTAAAATATGCAATGTGATAATTGTTTACATGATCTTTTATTATTAAACATAAAATTATTTAACAAATACAAAATAATTAATGTATAACATCACGTACAACGCATGTGCATTAGTACTTATTATTTATTAAAAAAAATATTTCACCCTAATATATCAAAACAATTATACGAAAATAAATCATAAATGATATCCTCGAAGAATCTTGTACCTCCTATTAAAAAAATAACATTTCATCATAGAAACAAAAAACCAAATTTAACAATCATAAATGATACTCCAGAAGAATCTTGTACATCCTTTTAAAGAAAAGCATTTCACCCTAATATAGCATCTTAATTATAAAATATCAAGAACTAAATTTAACAAATACTCAAAAAAAATCTTGTACATCCTATTAACAAAAAAGGCATTTCACCCTAACATATCACTAAACAAACAACCAAACTTAACCATAGTAAATAATATCTTAGAAGAATATTGTAATATATTAACACAGATAAATAATAATCTTGAAAAGAATGAAAGAATGGATTAACAACTTACTATGTCCATAGTTGGAAAGCTCCACCAAATTCTTGCTAAAAGATTATCCAAAAAAATAAAATTCTTCATATGAAAAATTAAAAATTTCATATATCTTCTTTTTTATAGCCATCCAAAAAGTATGTCAAATAATTTGCTACAAAATCTATTTTCTTACCATGTTATCTTTTACTAAAGATTTGTTTATGTAATTGTTAGATGTTTGGATTACAAGGAGTTAAAATTTCTTACATCTCTTAAAAAGAAATTAGGATAATTAAGATATGTAATGTGATAATTGTTTCTAATATTTTTATTATTAAACATAAATTATTTGACAAATACAAGATATTTTTTCTTTCTTCTTTTCTTAACTTTTTTTTTTCTCTCTCTTTTCTCATCTCACCTCACTAGCCAAAGGCCAAACTCCACGAATAAAGGGTCGCATCTGGTTGGAACAAGTAGTCGCAACGTCAACTAGGCCATGTCCAACCCTTTATTGGTGCCAATTGACCCTTGATCAACGAGGTAAAGTGGAAAAAAAAAAGAATGACGAATTGAAAAATGAGAGAGAAAATTAAAAAAAATCTACATAATCTCATTTTCAGACATGTCTGCCACGTGTTCAACATATGGCAAATATATGTCAAACAAGTGACAAACATGTGTCACCAACTAGTACTTAACATCATAAAAAAACAAAAATATTGATGGAAGGATGTTTCGTTATAACATTAAGGTAGAGTTGGCAAAGCAGGCCCAAACCTGATAATCCGCCTGAGTCGATCCGAAATCGAATCCTACTTGAGATCGAATCCGATCCGATTGACTTAAAAAGTCAAAGGCCCGAATCTGAGAAAATTCAAACTCGAAAAACTCCGAAACCAAAAAAGCCCAAAACCATCAGGATCCGAAACCTATAAAGACCCAAATCCGCTAAAAAATGAATTCAAGATCGTTCCGATCCGAAACCCGTAAAAAACATAATTTATAACCGAAAAATCCGAACTATAATTATATGATTTTATTTAAAAAAAATATTTTTTTCTTAAATAAATATATTTATTTTATGAAAGTGTATTTATAATTATTATACAATTATATTAATAATGTACCATCAGTAAAAGTAATTAACAGTGAATTTTTATATTAGATTATGAAATAAAATTAATTTAAAACACATTAAATATAATATCAAATATTTTTTTTAATACTATCCTTATTATATTTACAACAATTAATCATAAAAAATAACAAATAATATTATTAATTTAATGTTTTATTTTTTTAATAAGATAATCATTTACGATATATTATTGTAATTATTCCATATTTAAAATTTAATTTTAATACAATAATAATTCAAATATACAAAAATGATACTATAATTTCAGCATATTATTGAACTTGATATTTTATGTAACACTGATAACATTATTAACAATATTAACTTTAAATCATATTCTCTTAGTGTTTCAAATATATAAAAAATTAAATTTACTTGAAAATAAAAATATGGTCTTATAAATTTAAATATAAAGATTAAGGCAAAAAAAAAAAATATGCGACAGGCGCTCTCTCCCAGAAACTTTTAGCGCAGCCATACTTCTATGGCTTCAGGGTCGATCAAGCAACTATGGAGCGTTGACAATAATGAGATCGTAACTGTTTTCATCGATAATCTTAGCAAGAAGATTCAGTTCAAACTTTTGTTGAATTATTTCTACAGAGTTGTGAGGGTTTTTGATCTCTTTATTTCAAAAAAGAGAAAACCAAGGCGTGATGATTTGTTTGGGTTCATTCGCGTTATTGGTGCTGATGCCAGGCGACTGTTTATCAAGTGCGATGGAGATGTTATTTTGGGCAGAAGGATCGCCTTATCTAGGGCGAGATATGGTCCTGATAACAGATCAAAGAGGGAAGCGACAACCATGGTTAGGGTTCACAATCCTAACAAAAAACTTGAGAAAAAACCTAGGATCAAGCCTTCTTTACGTGATGACAGGTCTTACGTTCAGGTAGTAGTGAACTTGATTAGTCGGAAGGATATCGCAATTACAGGGAAGGAGAACAAGGTGCTTTCATGCGATAATGGGAGGAGGGAAGTGTGTTTAGGACAATCTTCAAGGGTTGGAAGGACTCTTTCGGAAACAGATCCAGTTTGTGAGAAGGAAACAACTCCGATCGAAAACACGAGCTAGGGATGTTCAGCTGATGGGGGAAAGAGGTAGCGATAGGGAAGTCAGATATGGCAAAAAGGTCTTTTAATGGTGATAAATCAGTTAGTTCAAATGGGCTGGCGATTTATGCGGATCATAGATGAATGTAGGTGGAATGGGAGTGCTCTTCCATTGCTGGAAGGATGTTTTCGAATAGTTTTCGACACTGTACAATGAATAATATGAAGGCAAATTCAGTGAACAGTTATTTTTTGAATAAACATGGTAACCACAAGCTACAAATTGAGCAGCACACAGACCTGAATCCAAGTTGGATGGTTCAAACTGACGAGGTGGTGGATTTCTCCTTTCAAAGGCAAGCAAAGACTACCCAAGAGGTAAGGGTCAGTAAATCTCAGTCTGATGTTCATTGTATCGAATTAGGAGAGATAGTAAAATATGATGAATGACTTAAGCTATCTGTTGTATGTGTATTATGTGTATTACATGACTACACTAACCCGAAACTATTGGAAGATTTTTTTGTGGTCAAGGTTGTATTAGATGTAGGGTTGCCATCATCGATATGAAGAAAGTTCTTATTTCTTTTGAAACTTATGAGGAGGTTGCGAAATTCTTAAAGGATGAGCACAAATGGAGATGCGACTGGCTTGTCGAGACTCGGGCATGGTCACCACTTGATGCTCAGGATTACTTTGTGTGGATCAGAGTTGAAAGGGTTCCACTAGCTTATTGGAATCTAGATTTCTTTAAAAAATTAGCTGAGCAATGGCAGATTTCATTGCAGTGGATGAGAAGACGCTATCGAGGGAAAGGTTTGATGTGGCAAGGATTCTCATCTCCTGTTCGAAGCCGTTCTCTCTCAATGGGTTGTGTTCTTGTGTCATCAACAGGGATACATTCACTCTACATATCTCAGGTGATTTCTCTACACCACTCCATTACCCGAATAATTTCAAACATTTTTGGGAAATCTCTGATAGTAATAATTCTATGAACGAAGTGGCGAAAGAGGTTCACGGGGACTCAAATTCATACAAGAGTTGCGAAAGAATAGAGAGAAGTGGGGAAGATCAAGATGTCATGACAAAGGAAAAAGAACTTAATGATAGTCGAACGGTGGGGTTGGGTTGTAAGAGTGATATGGCTGATTCCGTTGAGGATAGAGGAGATGAAGGGTTAGGCTTTAAGGATGTTCTGGCTGATTTCATTGAGGATAGAGGAGAAGAAACAAGTGTCAGACGAGAAACGACGAGTCAGGAAGAAGTGTTGATTACACCGAAAAAAGAGGACGGCCGAGAAAACTTTTAGGTCTGTTGACTTTGAATGTAGACAACAGACTTTACCCAAGAACTAGATCTAAAGGTCTTTTCAATAATGAAACAAGAGTGCAAAGGGAAGCAACGAATTGTGTTGCTCCAGATGAGGGGCAGTTAACTTGGCAACAAGGGCAGAAAATGGGTCTTCATGGTAACGAAAACAACAATGAGATAGAACGAAGACTTACATAATTGGAAGAAAGCGATACAGAGATGGTTAGAGAGAGATGGACTCTAGCTTGGGAATCGACTGGACAAAAGGGGTGCCTATTTTTTCATGAAGATAATCTCATTTAATGTCAGAGGGTTGGGGAAAAAGGAAAAAGTCCGTATGGTGAGGCCCGTGTCTAGCAAAAACAAATCGTGGATACTTCTTCTGCAAGAGACAAAGCTAGAGAATGTCGTGCAAAATATTTTGAGACGGATATCGTATGATGGGAATGGTTCGATAGAGGTAGTGGCTTCAGAGGGCAATTCAGGTGGACTGATAACACTGTGGGATGATAAGATCTTTAAGGTAGCAGAAGTTATAAAAAGGGTTAGGTTTTTTATTTTAATTGGGGAACTTTCACTGTTGAAGATACGGGTGGCCATAGTGAATATTTATGCACCTAACAACGATGACGAGAAAAAGGGAGCTTTGGGAGGAACTTCGGAGCTCGATGACAAATTTTACAGGCCCATGGCAATTAGGGGGAGATTTCAATGCAATTTTGAATTACGATGAATGTTGTCAGATTTCAATACGCAAGTGCACGTATCGCAAACAAGTAATATAATGAGAAGTAGAGTGTTGAACCCACAAGGAATTGTTATTAAAATTGTTAAGTACTAAAATAAACACAACCTAATCTTATCTAAACAAATAATTAAAGAAGGTAATCAAACTTAAAAGAAACTAAAAATAAAAACAAGTAAATTAAAAAGATTGAATTTAATTAATTATATAAAAGCCTAGGATTACAACTTCCCTCAACACTTCGCTTGAATCTCTCTCTACCTCTTCACTTGATTAATGATCCTGAGTTGTTAACCTAGAGTTCTAATCTATTTATAAGCATCTGTCGATGGTCTTATAAAATATTCATCCTAACCAATTAACTATATGTCTATGATAGTTGAATTAAAGAAGAACTCATTAAGCTTAGGCTCTAACAATGGTTACACATGGCAAGTGTATTTCTACCCTACATGCAGATCAATTCATCCTAATAAATGAATATGAAACATATGTTATTCAATCAATGTCTAACACTAAACTCCCTATGTCTAGTTGTATTTAGGTTAACAAATCAATCTAATTGGTAGCTAAGCAATTAGAAGCATTAAGAACAAGATTGAACAAACAACTGAACAAACCATTAAATAAAGCTAGAGAGAGAAAGTAAATTCAAACTATGTGTTGAGTTCCATCGAAATCCTAGTAAAAGAGATTTAGTTCATGATAATTAATGAAAACAAATAATCAAATAGTTTCACCATCATTAACAACACAAGAAAAATAAAGAAGAGAATAGAAGAAACTAAGAGTTGTCAGTTCTTGAGTCTTCAATCTTCCAATCTTCTAGAGAGAAGTTGATGGTGGCTATCTTCTTGAGAGAGAATTAGGTTTCTAGGTATCCAATCCTCTTTATTTTGACCTAAAAAAGTCCTATTTAAAGTGTCCAAGGCCTCCTAGAGTCCTAAACTTCGTTCCCAAGCAACCAGGTAAAAATCAGACTTTTTTGCATTTTTTCACAATTTACGAGTACTGTTCACGAGTAGGCCCCGCGGCCATAGGCTGCGGCCCCAACTTTCTATCCGCTGCCTGCAGGTTTTGTCGCCTTCTCAAACTTCGGCAACTGTTTTTACTAGGAAAATTTTGTCCGATTTTGACTCACCTTACACCGTTGGAAAGGTATGGAACTCAGCTTCAAAAGTCAAGAAGGGAGTTTTCTCATTTCAAGTTTTTAAGACCGAGTTTTTCTTGAAAGAAGCTCCAGAGGTCGAATCTGCCTGCTCATTAGAATGCACCAATTTTTGTCATTTTGCACCTCGAAGCTCCAGATCACCTTGGACCTATAAAATCACATAAATAACAACTAAATAACTTATTTTAAACATAAAATGGATAATTAAAATAAATATGAAAACATCTAAAACTAATCAAATCCTAATAAAATCTTCAAGAACTTAGCCGATTCAAAAGCATAAAAGGTGACAAAATAACCATATTTCCTAAAGTTATCACACCCCCAAACTTAATATTTTGCTAGTCCTCGAGCAAATAAAAAAAAACACACTAACTAAATAAATTGACTCAAAACATCACTCAAGATAAATGCAATCAAACAATGATTTCTTAATTTTTCTCAAAAGTTACCTCAAAATTCCGATTCAAAGTAGAACATAAACATAATCCAAATCTATGATTCAATTCAATCGTAAACTTCATACTCGAATGGATTTTCAGTGTGTGCGTGTATAATCTCTTTGCAAATCATCACATGCAATCTAAATAAGTTTATATCAATGCAAAATACGAATTAGTACTAGATTCTCATATGTTTGCTTTTCATCTCTCTCTCCACTAATGTAGACTAACACTTCATCAATGATCAAGTAGGTCTTTATTAAGCTTGTAATGTAAGGCTAGGGTCAAGGTATGATAAAGGATAAATTTCAGTTTAAGTCACCCATAGACACTTTACATTTTTTTTCCAGGATTTTTGAGAGCCATAGTCTTTTCCTCAAATTACATTCTCCATTCTTTCTTTGAATACACTTTCTTTTTGCTTCACCAATTTATTCACTTTTTTTTTGTTATCTGTTCTTCGTTTTTGAAGAACCATAACTCTTATTATTTTTTTTATATCACCACTATTTCACCCAAATTCGACATGGCTCATAATTGTTTCCTGTAATATCATCACATGCCTATGTAGTGAGGGTTAATCATGGTTTTTCTTATTTGGCTAGGCTAACAGATGTGGCAATCAAAGAAAATAGATATATCAATAGGCACAAAGAGGTAGACTAAGGATATTAATATATAAAAGTAAGCTTGAAAGGCTCAAACGATCCAAAGATGGCCTAAATCACTTTCTCAACTTAGTGTTGTCTAGGATTTTGCCTTGAGAGAGAATCAAACAAATTCTAGGTTCTAGACATAATTGCAATTCACATTAACATAATCAGACTTTAAATAAGCTATGCAATTCTAAGCAAGAGATCAAGTGCTCAATTTGTGCAAAATCACATCTTAACATGAAACTAACAAAAGAATTTAACACAAATTCTTCTCATGCTTATGTTTTCCCAAAAATCAAGATAAATCAATAACTAAAGTTCTTCATTGGATAAAGACTCCATCATACTAAGTGCAATGTATCTCAAGCAAAAAAAAAAAAAAATTAGACTCCTAAAAATTAGACAATCACATA
Source organism: Fremontodendron californicum (assembly GCA_030761205.1). Lineage (NCBI taxonomy): Eukaryota > Viridiplantae > Streptophyta > Magnoliopsida > Malvales > Malvaceae > Fremontodendron > Fremontodendron californicum. The sequence continues at coordinate 4,521,542 of JAULJL010000026.1, forward strand.
AACTAAAATAAATCTAAAGACACCCCTCCAAACTTAACACAAACATTGTCTTCAATGTTTAGAACTAAAAAAAGTAAGAACAAGAAAACTCCCCTATCGATGAAAGCAACACAGGAGAATCTTTAGTTTTCCTCTTAGACTTCATCATGCTTGTCCAAGTTGGGTGAGTAGTCACTACAAAAGAAAACAAAATAAAAAGAAATAAAATAATAAAAAAAAAACTCTAAAAATTAAAAGAAAAAATAAAAAGTTTAGAACTTGGGTTGCCTCCCAAGAAGCGCTTGATTTACAGTCATCAGCTTGACTATCTCATTGTTCATTAGTCGGTATCCAACCACTTGATGATTTTCGATTCATGCCATTTGGCTGTTCTTTCTTTGAACAACTTTGCTTTCTTGCAGGCTTGAAAGCGGAATTCATCTCTTTCAGTGGTAGAATTTATTAATGCCTTAAGTGGATCAATGGGATAAATCTCTATGAATTCCTCATTGTTACCATTATCTATCCCATCGATTAGCTTTGGCTGTTGGATGCATTGGGGAACAGGCTGTGGTGGGTCACACTGGGTTTTCTCTATTTGAACTTTTTCAACTTCTTTTGCACCCATAATTTCTTATTCAAGAGATTTGGATGGTGGTGGTGGTGGGTCGCACTAAATCCCGTCTTCTTGAGCTTTCACAAATTCTTCTTCAATAGGCTCAGTTGACAATTCTGGGTTCTTGCTATCCTCATTGATCTCTTTTTCAATCCCAAGTGTGTTGACGTTACAATGCTCTTGTTCTTCTCTTCTGGGATTAATTTCAGTATCACTTGGAAGAGTTTCTTGAGATTGGTATTTAATGGCGGTAACAAGCTGGTTCATATGTGTTTCAAGATTTCTAATTGATGCATCGTTTTCCGCCATGTATTGCAACATCATCTCTTCTAATGATGGCTTCTTTTCTGAGACTGGAGCTTGACCTTGCAATGGAAGGGTTTCTTGAGGTTTGTTGTTAATGGCGATAACAAGCTGGCTTATTTGTGTCTCAAGATTTCTAATTGAAGCATCGTTTTCCGCTATAAATTGCAACATCATCTCTTCCAATGATAGCTTCTTTTCTGGAACATGAGCTTGAGATGAAAACCCATGATGATATGCTTGATTTTCGGAATAGGAGGACAACTGATTGTTGCTCCAGGAAAAATTTTGGTGATTTCCCCAACCTGGATTGTAGTGGTTGAAATAAAAATTATTTTTATGCATATTGTAGTTTCCAACATATTGGCTACAATCACTATGATGTCCTTCCCCACAAGATTCACAATTCACAAACGAACTTTGGACGGCATGTACACCCAAATTGTCAAGCTTCTTGTTAAGTGCAGCCACCTGTGCAGATAAAGCATTTATTGCCTCCCATTTATAATCCCACATAGTGCATCCAAATCAACAAAACCTAAAAATAAAGAATAATAAAGTTTAAATTAAGACTATGGTTGCTTGGTATTAATAGTAACAAAAATAATAAACAATTCCCCAGCAACGGCACCAAAAACTTGTTGTCAGATTTCACTACGCAAGTGCACGTATCGCAAACAAGTAATATAATAAGAAGTAGAGTGTCGAACCCACGAGGAATTGTTATTAAAATCGTTAAGTACTAACACAACCCAATCTTATCTAAACAAATAATTAAAGAAGGTAATCAAACTTAAAAGAAACTAAAAATAAAAACAAGTAAATTAAAAAGATTGAATTTAATTAATTATATAAAAGCCTAGGATTACAACTTCCCTCAACACTTCGCTTGAATCTCTCTCTACCTCTTCACTTGATTAATGATCCTGAGTTGTTAACCTAGAGTTCTAATCTATTTATAAGCATCTGTAGATGGTCTTATAAAATATTCATCCTAACCAATTAACTATATGTCTATGATAATTGAATTAAAGAAGAACTCATTAAGCTTAGGCTCTAACAATGGTTACACATGACAAGTAAGTGTATTTCTACCCTACATGCAGATCAATTCATCCTAATAAATGAATATGAAACATATGTTATTTAATCCATGTCTAACACTAAACTCCCTATGTCTAGTTGTATTTAGGTTAACAAATCAATCTAATTGGTAGCTAAGCAATTAGAAGCATTAAGAACAAGATTGAACAAACAACTGAACAAACCATTAAATCAATCTAGAGAGAGAAAGTAAATTCAAACTATGTGTTGAGTTCCATTGAAATCCTAGTAAAAGAGATTTAGTTCATGATAATTAATGAAAACAAATAATCAAATAGTTTCACCATCATTAACAACACAAGAAAAATAAAGAAGAGAAAAGAAGAAACTAAGAGTTGTCAGTTCTTGAGTCTTCAATCTTCCAATCTTATTGAGAGAAGTTGATGATGGCTATCTTCTTGAGAGAGAATTAGGTTTCTAGGTATCCAATCCTCTTTATTTTGACCTAAAAAAGTCTTATTTAAAGTGTCCAAGGCCTCCTAGAGTCCCAAACTTTGTTCCAAGCAACCAGGTAAAAAGTCAAAAATTTTTGCGTTTTTTCACAATTTGTGGGCACTGTTCACGAGTAGGCGCCGCGGCCCCAAATTTCTGTCCGTTGCCTGTAGGTTTTGTCGCCTTCTCGAACTTCAGCAGCTGTTTGTACTAGGAAAATCTTGTCCGATTTTGACACAACTTGCACCGTTGGAAAGGTATGGAAGTCAGCTTCAAAAGTCAAGAAGGTATTTTTCTCATTTGAAGTTTTAAGACAGAGTTTTTCTTGAAAGAAGCTCCGGAGGTCGAATCTGCCTGCTCATTAAAATGCACCGATTTTTGTCATTTTGCACCTCGAAGCTCCAGATCACCTTGGACCTATAAAAACACATAAATAACAACTAAATAAATTATTTTAAACATAAAATGGATAATTAAAATAAATATAAAAAATCTAAAACTAATCAAATCCTAATAAAATCCTCAAGAACTTAGCCGATTCAAAAGCATAAAAGGTGACAAAATAACTATATTTCCTAAAGTTATCAATGAACACTTACGGGTACATCACAATGTGAGAGCTATGTCTAATTTCCAATTTTTTGTTCACAAGCTGGGTTGGTTGAGGTTTCTATGAGGGGTGGTAATTTCACTTGTTGTACTGTTTGAGAAAACACATAATGGAGCAAACTGGGCAGGTTTCTATTTAAACCAGACTAGTTGCACCACTTTTCGGATATTACTGTGGAGAGGCTAAATTACCATTCAGATCATAATGCTATATGTTGGATGTCAGAAAAGACGGATTGGGGCCCATTACCTTTTCGTTGCTTTGACCACTGGTTCTTGGAGGATGGTTTTAACAAGGTAATAACAGATACATGGGAAAAAGAAAAAATAGGTAACGCCTGGGAAAAATTCAGAAACCTGAAGTTGGTTATAAAGGATTGGCAGAGAAGCAAAACAAACACTATTGAAGATCGCATCAAAAAAGTAAAGAAAGATTTAGCGAATATTGACGCGAAATGGGGTCAGGGGATGTGTCCAAGGTTGACAAAGACAGCAAATTTCTACTAACCTCAAAACTATGGAGATTGTTCAGGATGGAGAAGATGCAATGAAAACAGAAATCGAGACTGAATTGGTTCCAATGTGGGGATAAAAGTACCAAGTTTTTACATGCAACTGCTAGAATTAGGAAAAGGTGCAACAATGTGGAGAAGTTGATGCACAATGACAGAGTAGTTTCTGAAAAATAGGACATCCGGCAGGTGGTGTTTGACCATTTCTCTAATCATTTCAGTTCTAGCACTACAGACATGCAAATTACACTGCCAGGTTGTGAGTTCAGAATGCTCTCTGCCGAGAGTATATGGTTTTTAGAGCATGATGTAACAGAGGATGAAGTGTGGTCGGCAATACAAGATAGCGGCAACTCAAAGGCGCAAGGGCCAGATGGCTTCAACATGGGTTTTATCAAACAGAAGTGGGAAATGCTAAAGAAAGACATACTCAATTTTGTGTTCGAGTTTTGGAGAACTGGCGTTATGCCTAGATGTGTTAAGGCATATTTCATCGCATTAATCCCGAAGGTACAATCTCCTACAGTAGTGTCAGATTTTAGACCAATTTGCCTAGTGGTTGTTTATACAAGATAGTGGCAAAAATTCTAGCTAATAGATTGAGATGTGTAATGGCGGAAATCATAGGGGAATCACAGTTCGCATCATAGGGGTTGATAGATTCTTAATAGTGTGCTAATTGCAAATGAAACAGTTGATTGGATAAGAAAGGAGAAACAAAGAACATGTGTGCTATAGTTAGACTTCGCAAAAGCTTGCGACTATGTGCAGTGGGATTTTCTAGATTACATCATGGGTAGAATGGGCTTTGGTGATAAATGGAGGAGATGGATGAAGGGTTGCATTCAATCGGTACCGCTATTTGTTTTGGTCAATGGTTCACCAACGGAACAGTTTGATATGAAGAGAGGATTAAGATAGGGATGTCCATTATCTCCTTTCCTTTTTAATATGGTGGCAGAGAGTTTGAGCGTGCTATTACGCAAAGCTAATGAGCTGAATTTATTCAGAGATCCAGTGATTGGTTCTCAAGGGTTTGAAGTCACTCATTTACAGTTTGCGGACCACACATTTATCTTTTGTGAGGCTGTAGGAACATCATTGAGAGATGTTAAGCGAACACTTAGGTGTTTTGAGATTATGTCGGGACTCTCAATCAATTTCACAAAGAGCTGCATGGCAGGCATCAATGTCGAAACTAATACTCTAAAATGATGGGGTGATATGTTGGCTTATCGAACCGTAGAATGGCCACTCAAGTATCTGGGTCTGCCGCTAGAGATTGATACAAGGAAAACAACAATGTGGGAACTAGTGATCAAAAAAATAGAGACTAGATTAGGACATTAGAAGAAGAGATACTTATCCACTAGCGAAAGATTAACCTTGATAAAGTCGGTAATGTCTAGTATGCCTCTGTATTTTATGTCATTGTTTAAAGCCCCAATAGCTTTTGTTAAGAGGATCGAGAAAATTCAGAGAGACTTTTTCTGGGATGGGAATCATGACAAGCACAAGTTGCAGTTAGTAAGTTGGCCCAAAGTATGTCAGACTGTTAGTAGTGGAGGTCTGGGCATAGTACCGATTGAAGTTCAAAACAGAGCCTTACTTAACAACTGGTTATTTAGATTTGCTGAGGAACATGACAGCAACTGGAAGAGGGTGATATGTGCTAAATATAGTATGGATGTTATCGAACTTATCCCAAGACATCAGAGGCTAAATAAAACGTCTACTATCTGGAAAGGCATCGTCGATCCACTTAGGGAGGGGAGAAATTTAAAAAGTTGTCTCTTAGAAAACATAGGTTTGTTGCATGGGAATTGCAATTCAATTCTGTTTTGGGAGGATAGGTGGTTGAATGGAGAGGTGTTAATAGAAAGGTATTCGAGAATATATGCTTTGTTAGTGATAAAGAATGCAGTGATCAACAAGTTCGGAAGGTGGGACGGTGAATTATGGATATGGCAAATAAAATTGAGATGGGAGGTTTTTGATTGGGAGATTACGCAATGGCAAACATTGCAGCGGACAATCAATAATGTTCAATTGGATGCTAACAGGAAAGACATATTGATTTGGAAACCTACTTTAAATGGCCGTTATCAAACAAAACTGTTTAGACATGCTATTGAAGGAAGTGACAATTCTGAATGGTTCTTTGATATCAGCAAATGGCGAAGACTAATACCTCCCAAGGTTGAGATCTTCTTATGGTCTCTTTTTCAAAGTAGACTACCTGTTTATATGTACTTGTTCAAATACAATATATTAACAAAAGACAATACCAAATGCCTTTTGTGTAAGGATGCTGTGGAAACAGTAGACCATCTTTTTTTATGGTGCAGATGTGTGTGGATGTTATGGTCGCTAGTTTGTGCATGGTGGAGAATGAGTGTGGTCAACCAAAATCAATCTCCGATTGGTTTTCACAGTGGATGGGACTTGAGCCTAGATCAGCAAGCGATGAGATGTGGTTTATGCTATTTGCAGATGTATTGTGGACTATATGGTTATGGCGAAATGAGATGGTGTTTGAAAATAAGGCTCTTGAATACAACTATTTGATTTTCATGATAAAAAGGAGATTAGCTTGGTGGTGTTGGGCAAAATAGCCCACTGCCTTTCAGTCTGTGGAGGAGTTTATCCTTGATCCAAGATCTTTTGTTATTCCTAGGAAAAATAATAAAGTCAAATATCCTCTACAATGGGAGATACCAGCTCCAAATTGGTAGAAGTTCAATGTTGATGCATTGGTCATTGGGAAACCGGTGCTAGCTGGTATTGGAGAGGTGTTGAGGAATGATAGAGGTATTGTTTTGGCCATGTTTTCTAAGCCTGTGGGGGTGATGGATTCTAATGAGGTAGAAATAAGAGCTATAAAGGAAGCATTCGAGATCATACAGTCAAGACAGCTTTCTAATGAGGCAAAAATAACTCTAGAAAATATAGTTATTTTATCACCTTTTATGCATTTAAATCGGCTAAGTCCTTTAGGCTTTTATTAGGATTTGATTAATTTTAGATGTTTTTAGATTTATTTTATTTATCCATTTCATGTTTAGAATAGTTATTTAGTTATTATTTATGTGTTTTTCTAGATCTAAAGTGATCCGAAGTTTCGGGGTGCAAAACGATGAAAAACGGTGCAAAGCAATGTGCAGGCAGATTCGACCTCTAGAGCTTGTTTCAAGAAAAAACATGATCTTAAAGTCTTCAATTGAGAAAACTTCCTCCTGACTTTTGAAACTGACTTCCATATCTTTCCAACGGTAGTTTACTCGTCAAAATCGGACGAGATTTGCCCATCCAAAAAAATTGATGAAGTACGAGAAGACGGAGGATCCAATCGGCACCAACTAGAGGAGTTGGCGTCGCGGTGCCAGGCCGCGGCGCCGGAGACTTAGTAGTAGTGGCGTCGTGGCACTAGACGTGAACAGTAAAAAATGAAAAAAAAATATGCTTACCTGATTTTGCTTGCACGCGAAGTTTTGGACTCCAAGGGGCTTGGACACTTTAAATAGGACTCTTTTAGGTGAAAATAAGGGGGATTGGAGTTCTAAAAACCTAATTCTCTTAAGAGGATAGTAGCCACCAAAAGCTCTCAAGAAGATTGGAAGATTGGTGAAGATTGAAGACTCAAGAATTGACACCCTTAGTTTTCTCTTTTCTCTTCTTTATTTTTCTTGTATTGTTGATGATGGTGTAACTCTTTGGATATTTGTTTTCTTTAATTATCATGAACTAAACTTATTTTACTAGGACTGCAATGGAACTCAACCTGTAGTTTGAATTTAGTTTCTCTCTCTAGCTTGATTTAATGGTTTTTTGAGTTGTTTGTTCAGTCTTGTTCTTAATGCTTCTAGTTGACTGGCCATCAATTAGATTGATTTGTTAACCTAAATACAACTAGACATAGGGAGTTTAGTGTTAGACATGGATTGAATGACATGTTTCATATTCATTTATTAGGATGAGTTGATCTGCAAGTAGGGTAGAAATATACTTACTTGTCATGTGTAACCATTGTTAGAGCCTAAGCTTAATGAGTTCTTCTTTATATCAATTATCATAGTTGTTTAGTTAATTGGTTAAGAAGGATATTTTTATGAGACCATCGAAAGATCCTTATAAATAAGATAGAACTCTGGGTTAACAACTCAAGGTCATTAATCAAGTGAAGAGGTGGAGAGAGATTCAAGCGAAGTGTTGAGGGAAGTTGTAATCTTAGGCTTTTATAATTAATTGAATTCATCATTTTTAATTTACTTGCTTTCAGTATTAGCTTTTTTTTTTTTTAATTTAGTTTTTAATTACCATCTTTAATTAGTTGTTTATATAAGATTGAGTGTGTTAATTTTAGCACTTAGCAAATTTAGTAGCAATTCTTCGTGGGATCGACACTTTGCTTTTCACTATCTTACTTGTTACGATACGTGTTCTTATGTGGTGAAAATCAACAACAAGTTTTTGGCACCGTTGCCGGGGAATTGTTTATTATTTTTTTAATATTAATACCAAACAACCTTAGTCTTAATTTAAACTTTGTTTTTCTTTCTTATTTTTAGGTACTCTTGATCGTGGTATGCGAAGAACTCGAAGTCTAGAACTTGTCCCTTTTGATCTAGAACCAAAAAGAACTTTCCATCGACTTCAAAGGGAGAATTTACAAGTTTCGACTCACAACCATACAATGGCTGAAGCAAATGATGCAAAGACTTTGCGAGAGTATTCGGTTCCTCTCATGCAAGAACTTCAGACCAGTATCCAGAGGCCTATTATCTAGGCAAACAATTTTGAGATCAAGCCAGCCATCATACAGATGATTCAACATTCAGTATAGTTTGGAGGATTGCCTAATGATGATCCAAATACTCATATTGGAAATTTATTGGAAATTTGCGATACTTTCAAACATAATGGAGTTTCGGACGACGCCATCAGACTGAGACTCTTCCCTTTTTCACTTCGAGATAAGGCCAAGAGTTGGTTAAATGCACTCCCAACTGGCTCTATTGCTACATGGGATGACTTGGCTCAAAAGTTTCTAGCCAAATACTTTCCTCTGGCCAAGACTGCAAAGATGCGTAATGATATAACATCATTTACGCAATTTGATTCTGAATGCTATTTGAAGCTTGGGAAAGATTCAAGGATTTACTTTGAAGATGTCCTCACCATGGAATACCCAAATGGTTTCAGGTGCAAACATTCTACAGTAGGTTGTTAGGACCAATTAGAACCTCTATTGATGTTGCTGCAGGTGGAGCTTTAATAGGAAAATTGCCTGATGATACCTATGATTTGCTTGAAGATATGGCATCTAATAATTATCAATGGCCATCAGAAAGACTTGTACCAAGAAAAGCTGCAGGGATTCATGACTTGGATGCAATGGGTACCATAAGTGCTCAGATAGCTGCATTAGCGAAGAATTTTGATACTGTAAGTGTTCATGCTGTCTAGAGCCCATTTGTGACTTGTGAATTATGTGGGAAATGACACACCAATGATAGATGCCCAACTAACTCCGAATCAGTTCAATATGTTGGAAACTATAACAGACAGCAGAACAATCCATATTCCAACGACTATAATCCAGGTTGAAGAAATCATCAAAACTTTTCTTGGAACAAAAATCAAGGGGTCTCCATCTTCTGCTAACCTAGCAGTCCATCCTGGGTTTCAATCACAAGCCCGTGCTCCTGTCCCAAAAAAGAAGACATCATTTAAAGAGATGTTTACAAAGTTCATGGCTAGTCAGGAAGTGACAAATCAGACTCATGCAGCGACACTTTGAAGTCAAGCTGAATTAATTAAAAGTCAAACAACGTCACTTAGAAATCTTGAGACACAAGTGGGCCAGCTTGCTAATGCGATTAACAATCGCCCAAGGGGATCTTTTCCAAGCGGTACTGTGACCAATCCTAAGAGCCATGGGAAATAACAATGCAATGCAATCACATTAAGGAGTGGAAAAGAATTAGAAGTGGGTAGCAAGAAGAATAATGAGAAAATTCAAGAAAAGCAACCTCCAATCTACCCACCACCAGCCTTTCCTTAGCGTCTTCAAAAGAAAGTGCTAGAATTGCCATCCAAGCCTCTTCAAGCGAAAATCATGGGAGAAAAAGAAATTGAAAAGGCTCAAGAAGAGGAAACGAAGCCTCCAGTTTACCCACCACCATATTTTCCTCAGCACCTTCAAAAGCACAAACTTGACAAGCAGTTTCAGAAGTTTCTTGAGGTATTCAAAAAGCTCCATATTAATATACCTTTTGCTGAAACTTTAGAACAAATGCCTAAATTTGTCAAGTTTATGAAAGAAATATTATCCAAGAAGAGCAAATTGGATGAGATTGAGACAGTTGCACTTACTGAAGAATGCAGCGCTATCCTTCAAAACAAACTCCCATCCAAACTCAAAGATCCGGGAAGCTTCGTCATTCCATGCACCATTGGTAATAAATTTTTTGGTAAAGCTTTATGTGATTTAGGGGCGACTATCAATTTAATGTCTCTTTCTATCTATTGCAAACTTGGTTTGGGTGAAATAAAACCCACTACATTGATGTTGCAACTAGCTGATAGATCCATCAAACATCCAAGAGGCATTGTTGAAGATGTGCTAGTCAAGGTTGACAAAATTTTATTGTGCTTGATATGGAGGAGGATAGTGAAATACCCATAGTTCTTGGGAAACCATTCCTAGCCACCGGTAGAACACTCATTGATGTACAAAAAGGAGAACTTACCATGAGGGTTCAAGACCAAGAGGTAACTTTTAAAGTTTTTAAGGCTATGAAGTTTCCTAATGAATATGATGAATGTTTGGCAGTCAAAGTGGTGAACAGTGATTCCAAAGAAGCATTCAACGAAACTTGTTCCACTAAACCAATTGAGGCAGTTTCAAATTCTACTTCTAAGATGTATGGACGCCAAAATTCTGTGAATGCCAGGCCTCATAAAGCAAAGGAAAAGGGGAGGCAATGGTTCAAGTGGAAGGATGTCGGCTAATGGGCATGAGATAGTCAAGCCAATGACTATAAATCAAGCTCTTCTTGGGAGGTAACCCAAGTTCTAAACTTTTTCTTTTCTTTTTCAATTTTAATTTTTAGGATATTTTTATTAATTTCTTTTTACTTTGTTTTCTTTTGTATTGACTGCTCACCCAACTTGGACAAGCATGACGAAGTCTAAGAGGAAAACAAAAGCTTCTCCTGCGTTGCTTTCATCAATAGGGGAGTTTTCTTGTTCTTACTATTTTTATTTCTAAACATTGAGGACAATGTTTGTTTTAAGTTTGGGGGTGTGTCTTTAGATTTATTTAGTTTGTGTGATTGTCTAATTTTATTAGGAGTCTAAAAAAAATGGTTTTACTTGAGATATTTTGCACTTATTATGATGAAATCCTTATCCAATGATGAGAATTAGTTATTGATTTATCTTGATTTTTGGGAAAAACATAAGCATAAGAAGAATTTATGTTAAATTCTTTTGTTAGTTTCATGTTAGGATGTGATTTTCACAAATTGAGCACTTGATCTCTTGCTTAGATTTGCATTGCTTATTTAAAGACTGATTACGTTGATGTGAATTACGATTATGTCTAGACCCTAGAGTTTGTTTGATTCTCTCTCGAGGCGAAATCCTAGATGACACTAAGTTGAGGAAGTGATTTTGGCCATCTTTGGATCGTTTAAGCCTTTCAAGCTTACCTATATATATTAATATCCTTAGTCTACCTCTTCGTGCCTATTGATATATCTATTTTCTTTGATTGCCTAATCTTTTAGCCTAGCCTAATAAGAAAAACCATGATTAACCCTCACTATATAGACATGTGATGATATTATATGAAACATCTATGAGCCATGTCAAATTTGGGTGAAATAGTGATGTGAATGAAAAACAAAACAGTTTATGGTTCTTTGAAAATGAAGAACAGAAAATAAAAAGAAAAAGAAAAGAGAATAAATTGGTGAAGCAAAAAGGAAGTGTATTCAAAGAATGGAGAATGTAATTTGAGGAAAAGACTATGGCTCTCAAAAATCCTGAAAAAAATGTAAAGTGTTTATGGGTGACTTAAACCGAAATATATCTTTATCCTACCTTGACCCTAGCCTTATTTACAAGCTTAATAAATACCTACTTGATCCTTGATGAAGTGTTAGTCTAGATTAGTGGAGAGAGAGATGAAAAGCAAACATATGAGAATCTAGTACTAATTCGTATTTTGTATTGGCATAAACTTATTTAGATTGCATGCAATGATTTGCAAAGAGATTATTCACACACACACTGAAAATCCATTCAAACATAAGGCATACGATTGAATTGAATCCTAAATTTGGATTGTGTTTACGATTGAATTGAATCCTAAATTTGGATTGTATTTTTGTTTACTTTGAGCTAGGATATTGAGATAACTTTTGAGGACAATTAAGGGAATCATTGTTGAGTGCATTTATCTTAAGTTGTGTTTGAGTCACTTTATTTATTTAGTTTGTTTTGTTTTGCTTGAGTACTAGCAAAATCTTAAGTTTGGGGGTGTGATTGTAGACACCTAATTTTGTCCGGCCCCCTAAACCAGGTAAATTCTTCCTTGTACTTTTTTAGAATGCAGAAAATCTCTTCTCATCTTGTAGATGGTCCTCCAAGACTTGTGATTCAGAGTTCAGCATGAAAAGTCAATCCGAAAAAAGTAAACTCTGAAAAAGTAAACTTTGAAAAGTCAACCCCAAAAAGTCAAAACTAAAAAGCAACCCTTAGTCAAAATCAAGGTTTGGAGTTGAATTGAATAATGGTGAAATAATTTTGATAATCCGAGGTCTACAACGAAAGATATGGAGTTCGGAAGAGGGATTGTGAAAATTTCACTATAGGGGAAGCCCTAATTCGGGGGAAAAGTGCTTAAATGATCAAATTGGTAAAAATTGGAGGTTCCAAATGGAATATAATTAATGACTACGGGTATTGGAAGGGCCAATCGGAAGCAGAACCAAAGGAAAAGTCAATTTGGAAGAAAGATCGAAAATTAGGGTTTCGGTTAAAAATGGTGAATTTTGCAAATTTGTGGAAAACGGAAAGATGGTCTGATTTGGTGAAATTGAAGCCCCAGTTGATAAAGAATGAGTAAACAAGGATAGCCCAAGGCCCAGTTTGAAGTGAATCCAAAGGAAGAGCCGATTGGAGCAAACACGGAAAAATGAGAAAATTTTAGAGTTTGAAAAGGGGAAAACTAAATCGGATGGGGATTTGATCGTAAAAATTGGGCGTTTTTGGGCCAACTCAAATTTAATATATGACAAAGGCAGTGGACAAAGAAAATCCGAAATTCGGACCCGTTTCGAGTGAAAATGAGGCTTTGGAGGTTGAAGGACAATATTGGAAAATCCCAAAGATAATTCCAGGGAAAATAACAAATGAGCTCCAAAAAGTCTAAAAACTTCCAGATCTGAGTTTTATAATTTTTGGAAGAGATCGGTGAAGAAAAATCCGGAATCGAAGCTCATTTGAAAAATGGCAAAGTTCGGGTGCACTAAGCCGAAATTCCAGAAGATAATTTTGGGAAAAATAGTAAATGATGGAGACTCAATTAAGAGTTGTAAACCCAAGTGCAGGTTATGTTCAAGTAATAAATTCTCGGGTGTCCGAGGTCGAACCACAGGGAAGCGTACTAGTAAGTATAAGTTTATAAATATATATGAAAAAGAAAATAAACAAGATATTAGGGAATCAATAACAAAGAAAGTAAACAAGATATTAGAGAACAAAATAAACAAAATAACATAAAAGCAATTAAACAAGATATAAAAAACAATAAGAAAGGACGTTGAGGTTAGAGAATCCACTCTTGGTGTTATGCTAAGATTAATCTTGTTTTATTACACAATTGAAATCCACACATAAGGGAGGTTCCAATCGGAAGGTTTAGCAATTCAGTCCAAATTGTCTAACGTCCATAGCATATGATATTATGTTCATTTGGTTTCCTCAAAACTCATAAAAAGAGTCCAAGCATTCCTTATGCCAAGGTATATGTCTACAACAAATCAAGGTTATGAAACCAAGCATTTACTGTGCCATTTTCATTGTCAATAATGAATCAAGATCTCTACTTTGCAAGTATGATTTTAAACCAAAAGAAAATATTATCTATACTAGTGTTTATAAATGATGATTCATTTTAGCTCATGTTTAAGAGACTAACCTTAGCATTTACCAAGAGCTTCACCTCATCACCTCAACAATATGATTAGCAACACATACTAAAAATGAAAAGAAATGTAAGAAGCATAAGTAAATAAAGAAAAAGAAAACTAGAGAAAGGAAAAAAGAAGAAAACTTAGAGAATTTTATTACAATGGCTAATATCCTACCAATATACAATGTCTCCCCAATACTCATCCAAGGCCCTCTATTTATACACATTTTGGAGAGCTAAATGACAAGAGACAAGCTTTATAAATTTCAAAGGTAGGTATAATAGGTGGGTGCATTTTTCTAACAATTTTCGTCATGTTGTATGACAATTCTGATCAGCCAGCTTGATGGTCGATTTTGTCAATGTTGGAGGCTCGATCTGATCAAATGGTCTTATAGAAAAATATGCCCCTATCAGTTACTGATCCATAGCCGTTGGAATCAGATCATGTTCTCATGTGGATCGGAAGATATGGTCAAAATACCAAAACGGTGCAGAACAGACGTCATTGCACATCAGCCAACTTGATGGTTGATTTCGGTAGGGAAAACGACTCCGTTTCAAGAAGTGTAAAACCTGAAAAAGATAGATATGCCTCTTAACTTTGCACTGTCAAAATTTCAGCCTTAATGCTTCGGTGAAACTCTAGATATAGCTGATATGGTAAAAGGTGTCGGAACTGAAATTGAATTGGATTTGCCCTTAATTATTGATTTAACCTAGTAATCTGAAATCACTCAAAGAAACTCATGAAAAACACCAAATTACAAAAAAAATATAAAATATCATAAACACAAGTAGACTAAGCAATAATAATTCGTATTTGACACAAAACAATAATAAAACATAACTAAAAACTATATAATTATACGAGTTATCACACCCCCACACTTAGATTGTTGCTAGTCCCTAGCAACGACTCAATAAAAATAAAATAAGAAAATCTAATCTAATCCATTTTCGTAGGAAATCACGGTGGCACTTAGCATGTGACACAAGCCTTTAAACCCATAGGTGTCCCTAGTGGACGAGTTTAGTCTCGTGAGGGTTTACTAGGACGATACCCACAAACATTGAAGACATAAGAAAAACTAAAAATAATAATTATAACTAATCCTTCCAATATAAATTAGAGATAATCATTGGACAAGTCTTAAAAACTAATCAATAGCTTAAAGAAATTCACAAAAAATCTTGCTTGAATGTAAATAGTTTGAGTTAAGCCAATATTAACATAACATATTTCAATCAAAATAGTGAATATTCAAACTTAATCTCAACTTCTCACATGGGATACTCTCTTGATTTTCACTCTTTAAAGTAGTGGTAAAGTGTTTACACTCAATCAATCTCATGAAAACACTTCTACCATATGCTTGCTTGTCCACCTATTCTCCACTATTTAGATCATACAACTTCATAAATCAAGAGGTCTTTATTCAAGGTTGTAATGGGGCCAAAGGGTTATAATATGGTTAAAGAACAAAAGGATAAAGATATCACAAAGGTTCCAAAGAGTTCATAGAGTTTAGAGACATAATAAGATCATACAAATAAAACTTCTCAAAACTCTTATAAAGCACATAATAACATAGGCTAAATATTCATGTTGAGCCTTTGCTTCATTCTAACCAACTTTATAACATCTTTTTCTTTACTTTAACTAGAAGTTCAAGAGAAGATATTTTTTTTTTTTGAATATGGGAATGTATTTAACAATGATCCCTTTCTTTTTCTCTTGACTTTTTCTTTTATTTTCTTCCCCCACACTTATCTTTTGTTTCTAACCCAAATGTTCAACTAAAAATATCCCTTGTTTTTTTGCAATATGTCTCAAAATATATAATCCATCTTTAGAACAAGGGTAAGGATATAAGTATATTTAGGCTAGGTGTAAGTTGTGGTTACCAATAAAACAGCATATTTAATGTAGGCTCAAATTGGCTCACTAGTGGGGATGTTCTCTTAGAACATTAATAATGGATGGCTGTTTGGCTCTGGTTATAATCCTAATGCCTCTATCATATTCATGTTGTCACATGTATCAATATAGTCTCAAACGGTTTAAAGCAAGTTCTAGAGAATCATGTAATCATAAGAGCACTCAAGAAAGAAATTAGATTGATTTGTATAATACATCAATCATTATAGGCTCAAAAACTCACAAGGATGATTATACAAGTCAGATTAAGTCTAAACATGCTTCTTTCTCAATCAACATATCATATTAACATTGGCTCATAAAAAGGTTGACATCAAGCTTAATTCTCATGAAAATCTTCTCACTAATAAATCTGTTTTAGACTTATGCAATTCATATCTCATCATTGTATTAAAAGGAACTAAAACACACTAAAAAATAATAATAATAATAAAGACTCATAAAAAAAAATAGTAGACAAAAATAAAAGAAATCCTAAATCGTTCCCCCCACACTTAATTCTTACATTGTCCTCAATGTAAGTCTATTAACCCAAATGAAAGAATCATGTGTAAGAGAAAAGAACTAATAACATAAGAATTGGAATAACTAAGACTCAAAACAAAACAAACTCATGCAACCTAAATAATCCTAAAATACTAAACAAAAATTAACAAGTAAACATAAAAAGATTAAAATCAAACTGACAAGGTATGTCTCAAGTCTCCCTTACTCAGACCTTGTTTAGAATGAATACTTCTAAATTGCTTAAAACACAACAAACTTTTTTTTTTTTTTTTAAATTAGCGAAATATGTCCCTTACCCCCTACTAAAGGTAGAATTTAGGAGATATTACCTGCAGAGGTTGCTAACCACTTATTATAACTGAGACACAACAAACAAAATGTTAGATAATGTCACAAAGACAAAGTGCAATCCACTCCTTGCTCGTCCATATCTCTTTTTCTTTTTCCGAGCGTTTGCGAAACAACCGTAGCAGATAAATACTCATAAGCTTGGAGCTTTTTGAGTAAATCTTCAATGGTTGTAGCAGAAATTATGGTTCTCCTTGCCTCTGAAAACATGAATCCATTATCCACAGCATTATCTAAATATGAAAGCAAATTACTAAAATAACCATTAATATTAAGCAAACCAATGGGTTTCTTATTTGTGACCAAAGATGACCAAGAAGCCACGCAAGCTATTTCTTCCAATGTACCCAGACCTCCTGGTAAAGCAATGAATGCATCGGCAGAATGGTACATGATTGTCATCCGTTCAGGGATACTCCAGACTTGTATTTCCTTACCCACGGTAGGTCCACAAAAACCTGTGAATAGTTTTGGCACGATTCCTAGAACTGGACTTCCTCCGGCGTGTGCTGATGTAGCGACTGCTCCCATTAAACCCGTACTACCGCCTCCATAAATCAACTGGATCTTTTGTTGGGCAAGTATTACTCCAACTCTTATGGCTTCATCAGCGAATATGTTATTTTTCCCTAGATAAGCACCTCCAAAGACAAAATTTTTTTTAATGCGCTGGGACGAAGTACTTTCCATTTTTTTTTCAAGTGCCTGAAAGAGAATGAGTACATGGGGTAATATATAGAGGACTGAGTAATGAATCAGACAAGAGTAATAATGTCGCCGAAAGTGTATTTGACCTGTCAGAAGAAAATGTTAACCTAACAAAAGATTTTTGCGTGATTTCAGGAAGAAAATCAAAAAGAGAAGAAAAATCAACCGTAAAAGACCAATGCAAAAAAAAAAAAAAAAAACGAGAATAATTACACAAATCTAACAACACGTAAAATAAACCGAAATAAAGTTATTGCAAATCAAACCAAAAGCTGAGAAGTCATTTATTGTAGTTGTGATTGTGGCTCACATCTTCCTCTGGTTTTACGTCCAGAAACGGCTTAAGCGCCTTCTATGAGTCGAGGATATGCTTCCCATCCAGTTTTCTTACAAGCTGGCAAACAGGGTCTTTTAACATCAGATTCCCAAGATGTTGCCATTCCCTTTAGAATTGCGGCCATAAATCAAGAATTTCTCTTTGTACGTCTCCACTAGGATGCGTCTCAAGAGAAAGTTGGATATTACCCAAATTCTCCTTACTCAGTCCATCCTTAATGAATTCAATTTTATCATCTCGATTAGAGGACGGAATCCCAATAGAACGACATTTACCGTTACACGTCCATCGTGCACATTTGTGGCAATTTGAACTCATGCGCTTTGCTCGTCGCTTCTTTGCAAAAGTGCTTCTACCTGTACCTGGTAAATGCAAAACAGGAAGATATTCATCTTCACATACCTTGGCTTCAATTATCCAACGTATGTCTTCAGGAATCCCTTTGTGCATAAGCATTCTTAATCTTTCAAATCGAACTTGGTAAAGCTTCAGTAAAATATTCCGAGGAAAAGGAGGAAATCGTTTCTGCAATCTTGTGAGAATATCATCCATCTTGAAAAAAAATAAAAAAGAAATTGAAAGAGAAATTTATATACAATATCAGTTTTGTGGGTAGCTGATGGAACCGACTTAAATAATCACGGAGTACCGTTATCCGCCATTTAACCGGGGTTAAAAAAAATGTATTATTATTATTATTATTATTTTTTTTCGAAATTAGTAAAAATTATATTTACATCTAGTTATTTTCAAAACAAGGATCAGAAAGAAAAACAACCTCTTCTTGAGTAACATGATTTTCCAAAAAGAGTTTGAGTCTTTGTCCATTTACCTTGAATACGTTACCATTTTGAGGATTCTCAATGTCAACTGCTCCATAATGATACACATGCTTAACCACAAATGAGCCAGTCCATCTTGATCTCAACTTA
Organism: Fremontodendron californicum; assembly: GCA_030761205.1. NCBI lineage: Eukaryota > Viridiplantae > Streptophyta > Magnoliopsida > Malvales > Malvaceae > Fremontodendron > Fremontodendron californicum. The sequence continues at coordinate 4,540,075 of JAULJL010000026.1, forward strand.
CCAGGAAATATGTGAAGTCTAGAATTATAAAGTAGAACTTTTTGCCCAACATCAAATGTTTTTCTTGAAATTAACTTGTCATGAAAGGCTTTAGTTCTTTCTTTATGAATTTTAGAATTCTCATATGCATCTTTGAATAAAGTTGGCCAGTAAAATCCACACTGTAAAATTTTTGCAGCAGTTTTCTTTGATGAAAAATGACCACCACATGCCTCGGAATGACAAAACTTAATTACACTACTTACCTCATTGTCGGGAATGCATCTTCGAAAAATTTGATCAGGACAATATTTGAACAAGGGTCATCCCAGTAGAACTTCTTTACCTCATTCAGAAACTTCCTTTTATCTTGGGGGCTCCATTGAGAAGGAATTTTTCCCAAAAAGGAATATTTTAGCTCGGATGGCAATGGTTTTAAATCCAGCTTGGGTGGTTCAATAGTTGATGGTACAGTGACATTTGTGAGTGATGGAAGTTCTTCAAACTTTTGTTTCCAACAATGCTTAACCTGAAAAGAATTTAACAAAGAATCAGTGTGTGAAATTTCTGAAGCATTATCAAACTCACATTCAATTAAATAAGCTTCTAAAGGATCATGGAATGTGGTAGTGGTGAGATGTTCATGAACAAGTTCTTCAATGAAATCCACTTCATGTACTTCTGAATCATCACCAGGTTGCTTGCAAGTGTTGAACACATTTAATTCTAAAGTCATATTTCCAAAAGAAATGTTCAACATACCATTCCTGCAATTTATCAGAGCATTAGAAGTTGCAAGAAATGGACGGCCTAATATAACAGGAATTTGAACATTTGGATTTGAAACAGGATGTGTGTCCAAAACAATAAAATCAACAGGGAAGTAAAAATTATCAATTTGAACCAAAACATCTTCAACTATCCCTCGAGGAATTTTTACAGAACGATCAGCCAGTTGAAGTGTAACAGGTGTTTCCTTGAGTTCACCTAAACCTAACTGTTGATAAACAGAAAAAGGCAAAAGATTAACACTAGCACCAAGATCAAGCAATGCACGTTCTATTCTAGTGTTTCCAAAGATGCATGAGATTGTTGGACATCCAGGATCTTTGAATTTTGGTGGAGTAAGGTGCTGAATGATTGAGCTCACACTTTCCCTCAGAAATGCTTTCTTTTGTACATTATGTTTCCTTTTAAATGTGCACATGTCCTTCAAAAATTTAGCATAAGATGGAACTTGTTTGATTGCATCCAATAAAGGAATGTTAATCTTAACTTGTTTGAAAAGTTCATAAATTTCTGCATTTTGATTCAAATTCTTTATTGTTTGCAACCTTTGAGGAAAAGGAGCAGGATGCATACCTTTTTCTTTGTCCATATTTTCAAGAAGTTCAGACTTACCATCATCCTTACCGTTACTTTTCTGAGGGGAAGGAGGATCTTGGTCTTTTGATGGAATGTTTTTGTCAATTACCTTTCCACTTCGAAGAGTTGTGATAGAACTGACATTTTCCTGTTGAGTTTCATTGGAGCAAGAAACAAGACATTGAGTAGAAGGGTTAGGCTGAGGTTGAGCAGGAAACTTACCTTTTTCTTGAGTGCGTAATGAAGCTGTCAATGTGGACAAGGTGTTTTTGATCTCATTGATGTCCTGTGAAGTTTGGTTATTCACATTTGCTTGTGTTTGCATGAATGCTTGCAATGTCTCTTCCAAGGTTTGTACACGTGAAGGTTGATAGGAAAAAATGTTGCCCGGCTTTTGAGATTGTGGTACCTGAACATGATTATTATTCCGCCAACTGAAGTTGGGATGATTTCTCCATTCAGGGTTATACGTTTCAGAGTAAGGAGAAGGAAAAGGCTTTTTAAATGTGTTTATGTAATTTACTTGATCATGCAACGCTTCTTTAAGAATGGGAATGTTTGGACATTCAGAAGTGGGGTGTCCCATGATTTCACAAATTCTACAGCTTTCTTCATTTTTAACCGTTTTGACTTCTTTTACTTCTCTAAGTTCCATGGCTTCAATCTTTCTAGCCAAATTAGCTACTTTAGCTTTTATCTCATCTTCTTGACTAAAATGATATTTACCTCTGTTAGAAACAAGATTAGATCTATTGGAACTTTCAGAGGAATTATCTGTGTGCCAGGCTTGAGAGTTATCTGCCAAATGGTCTAGGTAGTCAAAGGCTTCTTCAGGTTCTTTTTCTAGAAACTCACCGTTACACATTGTTTCAACAAATTGTTTAGTTTCGGGAGTTAAACTTTCATAAAAGAAACTAATAAGACGCCATTTTTCAAAACCATGATGTGGACAAAACTTAACAAATCTTTAAAACGCTCCCAGCACTGAAAAAATACTTCATTTTGATTTTGATTGAAATTTTGAATCTGTCTTTTCAAAGCAGTAGTTTTATGTGCTGGGAAAAATTTCTTTAGAAACTCAGTTTGTAATTCTTGCCATGTGCCAATTGACCTTGGTTTTAAATTATGAAGCCAAATTTTTGCTTTATCTTTTAAAGAAAAAGGAAATAATTTTAGCTTGACAATTTCATTTGTACATTGTTGGTCATTAAAGGTGACACATACATCTTCGAAGTCTTTTAGAAACGACTAAGCACTTTCCGATTCTAACCCATGGAAATTTGGAAGCAAAGCTATCATACCTGGTTTAAAACAAAAGTTGTTTGCATTGAGAGGAAAAATAAAACAAGAGGGTGATGAGCTTCGAGTTTGTTGCAAGTAGTCACGCATGGTGCGTACTTTTCTGTTCTCATCTTCAGCATGAACACTTTCATTGTCAGCCATGGTAGGAGTTGTATTAGAAAGATTACCTTAAAAAGTTTCACAATAAAATCTAACTAAACGACGAGATCTAAAATCACGTCGCCAAACAAGCATAAAACAAAGTTAATATACAGATTAGGCGGTATAACCAGCCAATAAAAATAAATATAGGCGGTATAACCAGCCAATAAAAATAAATATAGACGGTATAACCAGCCAATAAAAATAAATATACTTATAAACTTATATACTTAGTATTGCCTCACCGGCAACGGCGCCAAAAACTTGATGGAGACTCAATTAAGAGTTGTAAACCCAAGTGCAGGTTATGTTCAAGTAATAAATTCTCGGGTGTCCGAGGTCGAACCACAGGGAAGCGTACTAGTAAGTATAAGTTTATAAATATATATGAAAAAGAAAATAAACAAGATATTAGGGAATCAATAACAAAGAAAGTAAACAAGATATTAGAGAACAAAATAAACAAAATAACATAAAAGCAATTAAATAAGATATAAAAAACAATAAGAAAGGATGTTGAGGTTAGAGAATCCACTCTTGGTGTTATGCTAAGATTAATCTTGTTTTATTACACAATTGAAATCCACACATAAGGGAGGTTCCAATCGGAAGGTTTAGCAATTCAGTCCAAATTGTCCAACGTCCATAGCATATGATATTATGTTCATTTGGTGTCCTCAAAACTCATAAAAAGAGTCCAAGCATTCCTTATGCCAAGGTATATGTCTACAACAAATCAAGGTTATGAAACCAAGCATTTACTGTGCCATTTTCATTGTCAATAATGAATCAAGATCTCTACTTTGCAAGTATGATTTTAAACCAAAAGAAAATATTATCTATACTAGTGTTTATAAATGATGATTCATTTTAGCTCATGTTTAAGAGACTAACCTTAGCATTTACCAAGAGCTTCACCTCATCACCTCAACAATATGATTAGCAACACATACTAAAAATGAAAAGAAATGTAAGAAGCATAAGTAAATAAAGAAAAAGAAAACTAGAGAAAGGAAAAAAGAAGAAAACTTAGAGAATTTTATTACAATGGCTAATATCCTACCAATGTACAATGTCTCCCCAATACTCATCCAAGGCCCTCTATTTATACACATTTTGGAGAGCTAAATGACAAGAGACAAGCTTTATAAATTTCAAAGGTAGGTATAATAGGTGGGTGCATTTTTCTAACAATTTTCGTCATGTTGTATGACAATTCTGATCAGCCAGCTTGATGGTCGATTTTGTCAATGTTGGAGGCTCGATCTGATCAAATGGTCTTCTAGAAAAATATGCCCCTATCAGTTACTGATCCATAGCCGTTGGAATCAGATCATGTTCTCATGTGGATCGGAAGATATGGCAAAATACCAAAATGGTGCAGAACAGACGTCATTGCACATCAGCCAACTTGATGGTTGATTTCGGTAGGGAAAACGACTCCGTTTCAAGAAGTGTAAAACATGAAAAAGATAGATATGCCTCTTAACTTTGCACTGTCAAAATTTCAGCCTTAATGCTTCGGTGAAACTCCAGATATAGCTGATATGGCAAAAGGTGTCGGAACTGAAATTGAATTGGATTTGCCCTTAATTATTGATTTAACCTAGTAATCTGAAATCACTCAAAGAAACTCATGAAAAACACCAAATTACAAAAAAAATATAAAATATCATAAACACAAGTAGACTAAGCAATAATAACTCGTATTTGACACAAAACAATAATAAAACATAACTAAAAACTATATAATTATACGAGTTATCAGTAAACGAGCTCCAAAAATTATGAAAACTTCCAGATCTAAGTTTTACAATTTTTTGAAGAGATCGGCGAAGAAAAATCTAGAATCGGAGCTCATTTGAAAAATGTCAAAGTTCGGGTGCACTAAGCCGGAATTCAAGAAGATAATTCCAGGAAAAATAGCAAACAAGCTCAAAAAATTATGAAAACTTCCAGATCTGAGTTTTATATTTTTTTGGAAGATATAGGTGAATAAAAATCTAGAATCGAAGCTCATTTGAAAAATGGGCGAAGCTCATTTGACAAATGGGCAAAGCTCATTTGAAAAATGGGCAAAGTTCGGGTGCACTAAGCCGAAATTTCAGAAGATAATTCCGAGAAAAATAGCAAACAAGCTGCAAAAATTATGAAAACTTTTAGATCTGAGTTTTATATTTTTTGGAAGAGATTGGTGAAGAAAAATCCGGAATCGGAGTTCAAATGAAAAAGGTGAATTTTTGGTGCCACTAACCGAAAAATCCAAGAGAAAATTCTGGGAAAAATAGGAAACGAGCTCAGAAAATTGTAAAAACCTCAAGATCTCAATATTATATTTATTTGGATGGATTGGAAAAAATAAAAACCGGATTTGGAGTTCGTTTGCAATAAAATCAAGTTTGGGGAGCCAAAGTGCAATTTTACCAAAGAAACCGAAATGGGCCAATTTGCAATTAAAAAAATATGAAAGGTGAAGGAATTGCTGGGATATTCCAGGCCTTTGGCTGGCCATGCATGGGGGAAGGGTTTAGGTTTAATTCATTTCATCAAGTGGTCCATATCAAGCTACAAGATGTCATTTTTAATGTTATGCAAATATCTTGCTCATCCAGTGGCCTAAGTACCTTATGAAAAAGATGAGTACATCCTTGAATGGCCAAGATCTAATTGCAAGATGACATTTTTATTGTCATGCAAATGTCCTCATCCAATGGCCAATATTGGTGGAAGAAAGATGAGCACAAGTCACCCAATGGTTGGAAATGCATGTAGCCAAATAAATATCTTTGCTCATCCAATGGCTTAGGCACATTATGAAAAGATGAGTAAATCCTTGAATGGCTAAGATCAATTGGCAAGATGACATTTTTATTGTCATGTGAATATCTTGGATCCAAGGGCTTATATTGTGAAGGAAATTAAATGAAATGATCTAGACCATTGACACCAAACCTAGGGGTGGCCGACCAAGGGGTAAAAGGAGAGGCTTTTTCATTTTTTTCAAATACAATTTGGCTGATTTTGAAACAAGTGCAGTAGCTAAAACCTTTGAAAAAAAGATTTTTGAAAGAAAAGAAAGAAAGTTTTTGCTAAGGTAGCCATTTCTCTTTGGTTCTTACATTTTTTCTTCCTTCTTCTTCATGCTATTCTTTATTTTTTCATGTGATTTCCTACTACTTTCTTTGCTTAATAAAGGTTTTATGAAAGGTTTTTTGTTGTTCTTGTTTTTTTCAAAACAAATAAAACAATGGTTAGGTTTCATGATCTTGATATGAGTCAAGTGGTAATGGTTAGGTTGGGCTTTGTCCAATATACCAACCATGGAGTTCATTTCCATATTTTTCCATTTTATTTTATTTATTTATTTGCTACTTTAACTTGCTTATTTCTATTATTGTTTATCTTTATATGTTTATATTCTTGCTAACCAACTTGTTCTCTTGATTTATGACATATTTTTGCATATTGTGGCTATTTGTCATATAGTTTAGGCCATTTTCATATGCTATGTCATTTTACATTTCATTTAGATATTTAGGCCATTTTCATATGCTATGTCATTTTACATGTCATTTAAGTTTTAGGTCATTTTTATTATCTATGTCATTTTTCATTTCATTTAGACATTTAGGCCATTTTCATATGCTATGTCATTTTACATTTCATTTAGACATTTAGGCCATTTCCATATGCTATGTCATTTTACATTTCATTTAGACATTTAGGCCATTTTTATATGCTGGCCATTTTCATATGCTATGTCATTTTACATTTCATTTAGACATTTAGGCCATTTTCATATGCTAGGTCATTTTACATTTAGGCCATTTTCATATGCTATGTCATTTTACATGTCATTTTAGACACTAGGTCATGCATATTCCATGTCATTTATTTCATGCATTTTGATATTTCCCACTTGATTTTTGACTTAAGCCAATAAATGGCTCAAAGCCAAGCTTTAATGAGCATAGTTGTGGAAAATTAAGATTTGTCAAGTTGGATTTTCTAACTTTATGATTTTTTTCTCATTAGGCAACCCTTGTCCAAATTTTTATAAATTTTTACCACTGGTTGTAAGACCTTAGAGGAGTCTTTAATATTTTTATTCTGATTTTTGGACCTTTTTATCAAAGGTTTAAAAATATTTTTTGGTTAAGCAGTTTTTTTTACCCACTATTCTGTCTTTTATGAATTTTTGGGTAGGTCATCCTTAGTCTAAAAATTAAGCCAATTTTTCCCATATATTTTGACATGTTATAAGTCTCCCATAATTGTTTTAGATTTTTTTGAAATTTTTTAGAAGGGTAAAAAATCGGTTTCCAAAACTGGTCAGTAAAGTCAGATTTGTTGTTATGAACCAATAATTTTTCTGTTTTGTTTAAGGCACTAAGAGGGGGTTGATTTAAAGCATTAGTTGCTGTCTTAGGTTAATTTTCAAGTTATTTTAATCATAAAATTTATTTTTTAGGAGTCGGGTCAAGGTTGGTCAACCTTGGGTTTCAAAACTAGGAAAAACTAGAGCCTTTTAGAGGGTGTTTTCGGCCAAGTTTTATTTTGTCAAAAAATTTCGATTTTTTTATAAAAATCCTAGTCTAAAATTTGAGTTAGAAAATCCAACTTAGGTCTCTTCCAAAGGTAGTCGGATGTCTTTTTAGATTTACGAATATCCTTATTTTGTGGGAGAAATACATTTCCATACATTTGCATTTTTCATATTCATGCATATTTTATGACATTTAATTTTTGCTATTTTGGTTATACAAATGCCATATATATATATATATGTAAATATTCCATAGTGATGTCATTGCTTTGATTTAGATTTTATGTTGTCATTTTGATTATAAGATAATTATGAATATTCTATGATAATGTTTGCCATTTAATTTAGATTTTTGCTATGTCATATAGAATTTTAATATGTCATCTAGGTTTTATCATGTCATTAATTCTTGTTATTTAATTTAGAATTTTGCTATATCATATAGAATTTTAATATGTCATCTAGGTTTTATCATGTCATTAATTCTTGTCAATTTTATTTAGATCTTTGCCATGTCATTTAAATTCTACCATGTCATTTATTCATATGCCATGTTATTAGTAATAATTTTCATATTCATAAATTTTTAAATGTTTTCTAAAAGATCATTCTTTAAAAAGAAATAAGGATATTCCCGAGTTAAAATAATTCATGAGTTCTCTGCCGGGTTTGCTGGGGAGGATATCATCAATTATCATTAATAAAGGAATATCTTTCTTTCAAAAATGAAAATGATTCGGAGATTTTCCAAATAAATAAAAATTTCTATATTTACCTGGTTTGCTGGAGAATATAGGAAAATTTTGAGTTAATAAAATTCCGGATCATTTTTAAATAAAAAATGGAATTATTTTTCTTTAAATTGGGAATTATTTTAAAATGCCAAATCTAAAACCGATTTTTTTACTGAGACTCGAGATAACACACGATAATAAGGTACCATTTTATACGAGTGTTGTGGTTGTGCTAATCTTTCCTCGCATGTAACTGGCTCCCAAACCTGCTTATTTGATTTCTCTAGTTTAAAAGCACAGACTTCGAAATTGGTTTTAAAAAATATTTTAATTAATTTTAAAATGTTTTACAAAACCGGTTTTAATAGGTGGCGATCACACCTAGCCTAAAAAAGATTGGTGGCGACTCCATGTCTTTTTTGAGGTTGTTTTAAAACCCTTATTTTATTTCGAGAGAAATTAAGTTGTCTTTTCCTCTGTTTCCCCAATGTCACACTTAACGAGTAAAATTTCTCGCGATGATACTTGTTATTTTTTAGGTTGCGATAGTGATAACTCTAGGAAATATCGGCTAAGTCCTTGAGGCTTTTTTTAGGATTTGATTAGTTTTATATGTTTTTAGATTTAATTTATTTCTCCATTTCATGTTTAGAATAGTTATTTAGTTATTATTTCTGTGTCTTTATAGGTCCAAAGTGATCCGGAGTTTTGGGGTGCAAAACGATGAAAAATGATGCAAAGCAACGTGTAGACAGATTCGACCTCCGGAGCTTGTTGCAAGAAAAACATGATCTTAAAATCTTCAATTGAGAAAACTTCCTTCATGACTTTTGAAGATGACTTCCATATATTTCCAACGGTAGTTTACTCGTTAATATCGGACAAGATTTGCCCATCCAAAACAGCTAAAGAAGTATGAGAAGATAGAGGATCCAACTGGCACCAACCAGAGGAGTTGGCGCCGTAGTGCTGGAGAGTCATTAGCAGTGGCTCCGCGGTGCTAGACATGAACAGTAAAAAATGGAAAAAAAAATATACTTACCTGATTTTGCTTGCATGCGAAGTTTCAGACTCCAGGTTGCTTGGACACTTTAAATAGGACTCTTTTAGGTTAAAATAAGGGGGATTGGAGTTTTAAAAACCTAATTCTCTTAAGAGGATAGTAGCCACCAAAAGCTCTCAAGAAGATTGGAAGATTGGTGAAGATTGAAGACTCAAGAATTGACACCCTTAGTTTTCTCTTTTCTCTTCTTTAATTTTCTTGTATTGTTGATGATGGTGAAACTCTTTGGATATTTGTTTTCTTTAATTGTCATGAACTAAACTTATTTTACTAGGATTGCAATGGAACTCAACATGTAGTTTGAATTTAATTTCTCTCTCTAGATTGATTTAATGGTTTTTTGAGTTGTTTGTTCAATCTTGTTCTTAATGCTTCTAGTTGACTGGCCACCAGTTAGATTGATTTGTTAACCTAAATACAACTAGACATAGGGAGTTTAGTGTTAGACATGGATTGAATGACACATGTGTCATATTCATTTATTAGGATGAGTTAATCTGCAGGTAGGGTAAAAATATACTTACTTGTCATGTGTAACCATTGTTAGAGTCTAAGCTTAATGAGTTCTTCTTTAAATCAATTTGTCGCAACCTAAAAAATAACAAGTCTCATTGCTAGACTTTATATTCGTTAAGCGTGACATTGGGGGAAACAGAGGAAAAGATGACTTAATTTCTCTTGAAATAAAATGAGGGTTTGAAAACAATCTCGAAAAAAGACATGGAGTCGCCACCAATCTTTTTTGGCTAGGTGTGATCGGCCACCTATTAAAACCGATTTTGTAAAACATTTTAAATTAATTAAAACATTTTAAAAACCAATTTCAAGTCTGCGTTTTTAAACCAGAGAAATCAAAGAAACAGGTTTTGGACTCGGTTACATGCGGGGAAGGAGTAGCACCCCCACAAAGCCCGTATAAAACTGTATCTTATTAATCGTGTACTATCTCAAGTCTCGATAAAAAGTCGGTTTTAGATTTGACATTTCAAAATAATTCCCAATTTAAAGAAAAATAATTCCATTTTTAATTGAAAAAGATTCAAAATTTATTAATTCAAAATTTTCCTATATTCTTCGACAAGCGTGCCAAAATATAAAAAATTTTATTTATTTAGAAAATTTTTCGAATCATTCTTGTTTTTGAAAAAAAAAGATATTCCGTTATTAATGATAATTGATGATATCCTTCCCGGCAACCCGGAAGAGAACATATGAATTATTTTAACTCGGGAATAACTTTATTTTATTTAAACCATTATCTTTTCAAAACATTTTTCAAAAAAATATGAATATGAACATGTATTACATAATATAAGATGACATAGTAAAATCTAGATGACATAGTATAATTCTAAATGACATAATATAATCTAAATGATATAATATAATCTAAATGACATAATATAATCTAAATGACATAGTATATTCTAAATGACATGATATAACCTAAGTGACATGAAATGATATGAAACATAAAAATAATATTATTATGAAATATGCATGTGAATAATTAAAATAATGCATGAACATAATAAATCCTAATTGATGTGACAAAAATAAATGACTAAGCAAACATCATAGGATAACATAGAATATTCACAACCATATAATAAACAATATAACACCATGAATATAAATCAAAATAATAATATAGTTATAGAAATATTCATAGCAAAAATCATATATTATACAATATGCATGAATATGGAAAATGCAATGCATGAAAGTGTATTTTTTCCTTTAAATAAGGAAATCTGTATACCTAAAAAGATATCCGACTACCTTAGGAAAAGACATCAGATTAAATTTTCTAAATCAAATATACTTTGTGATTGGTTTGAAAATAATTTTAAAAATTTTGGATGAAAAATAAAACCATGGCCGAAACCGCCTTGAGAAAAGCTTTATTTTCCTAACTTTGAAAACCCGGACTTGACCACCCTTGACCCGACCTTTATAAAATCATTTTTTAGGATTAAAATGACTTAGAAATCAACCTAGGATAGTAGCTAAGGTTCTCAATCAGTCCTCTCTTAATGCCTTAGCCAAAACAGAAAACTATTTTTCCTTTGAAATGAAATCTGACTTTATTGACCAGTTTTAAAACGTGATTTTTTTTTACCTATTTTTAAGATTAAAAAAATCTGAAAAAATTATGGGAGACTCAGAACACATCGAACTCTATGTGAAAAAAATGGCTTAATTTTTAGACTAAGGATGACCTACCAGAAAAATCACGAAAGTCAGAACATTGGGTGAAAAACAGTTTAGCCAAAAAACATTTTTAAACCTTTGATAAATCACTAAAAAATCAGAATAAAAATATTGGAGACTCCTCTAAGGACCTACAAAAATTTCTAAAAATTTGGACAATGATTGCCTAATGGAAGAAATCACAAAGGTAGAAAATCCAACTTGACAATTTTTTAATTTTCCACAAGCATGCTCATGTGAGCTTCGCTTTGAGCCATTGATTGGCTTAAGTCAAAAAATCAAGTGGTATGATATGAAATGCATGAACAAACAACAAGTTAAATGCATGAAATGCATGATCTAAGGCCTAAATGACATAGAAAATGCATCGCATAAAAATGACCTAATGCCTAACATGAACTTGCATGGCAATAAATGCAACCTAGACCTAAATATGCATGAAATACATGGCAATGCAAATGTGACCTAGACCTAATGAAAATGCATTGAAATAACACAAACACATGTCATAGTAAATGTAATACACAATATCATGGCATACAAATGCAAGCATATCAACTAAACAAGATGAAAATGCACACACAAGGCAAAACAACAAGGGGTAGCCGAATGGTCATGAAAATATGTAAGGAAATTCTAGCATGGCAATAACACAAACACATAGCATAGTAAATGTAATACACAATATCATGGCATAGAAATGCAAGCATGTCAACTAAACAAGATGAAAATGCACACACAAGGCAAAACAAAAAGGGATAGCCGAATGGTCATGAAAATATGTAAGGAAATTCTAGCATGGCAATAACACAAACACAAACACATGGCATAGTACATGCGAGACTTAAAAGGAAACATGTTAGACCAAACAAACATAATGCAAATGCATGAACATATCTAGACAAAAACACAAACACATGGTATGGTATTAACAAAAGCATGAACAACTTAACATGGTGAAAACAGAAAATTAAAAATGGCAAACAAAGTAAGGAGACATGAAAATAAAATGATAAAATCAGCAAAAATAAAGGTAAGTAAGTAAAGAAGGTTAAAAACAAGCTCCATATCTTAGTTATTTTAAAAAGCTAGAACATCAAAACAAGCTAGAATATCATAAGCAACATGGAAAATAAATCAAACACAACACATGCACTCCATTGGTAGGTTCGACCAGCTCAAAAAAAGGTGGAAAATTTGTTTTTTCTTTGATTTTTTTCAAGGAAAGGTAAGATAAGAGCTTTAAGAAGAAGTTTTAAAACATTTATTTCACAACCAATAACAATAAGAAATCACAAAATCTCAATGAAAATCAGCAAGTTAAGCATGGAAAAGGAAAGAAAATGTAGAGTCAGGTGCCTTTAAGCTACCTTCAAAAGCTATTTTTCAAGCCTTTTTTCTCTTCTAAGCTTTCTTTGCTTTTCAAAACTTAGCTATTTGCTCCCAAAATGAATAGTGATCAGCCCAAAAACCTCCAGCAAAATGAAACCCCTTCCCTATATGAAGCAGCCGAATGGTCCCCTTGGTGTAGGATGTTGTCATTTTTTCCCCTAGCCAATTTGATCCAAAGGCCATTAATCCAAGATGCTTGAAATATGAAATTACCACCCTTAGATTAAGTGATCAGCCTCTAACTAATACAACTGTTCAAAAATATGTAGCCAGCATGTTGACATCCTTCCTCTTCATGCATTGGATCATGTGGCACAATTACAAAGGCTTGATAAAAAAATAACTACCTTACTATCCACTTTTGACCTTTGGATGCAAGAACTCAGAAAAAATCATCCTCCCCTTGGGCTTGGCCGGCTGACCCTTCATATTCCAGCCCACTCTCTATTTTTTAAAATGCAAAAATGGCCCTCTTTGGTTTTTTCGATAAAATTACCCTTTTAGCCCCCAAACTTAATCAAATAGCAAACAGACTCCAAATCCAAATTTTCTTATACTTCCTAAATAATATAAAATTGAGTTATGAAAGTTTTCATAATTTTTCAAGCCCATTTGCTATTTTTTCCGGATTTATCTTTCAAAATTGCCCCTTAGTGCACCTGAACTTTTACCACTTTTCAAACGAGCTCCGATTCCAAATTTTTCTTCACCAATATTCCAAATAATTTAAAATTGAGGTCTAGAAGTTTTCATAGTTTTCTGAGCTCATTTGCTATTTTTCTGGGATTTATCTTTTTGAATTTCAGCTTAGTGGGCCCGAAATTTGCCATTTTGTAAACGAGCTCCGATTCTGGATTTTTCTTTGCCAATCTCTTCCAAATGACATAAGATGAAATCTAGAAATTTTTGTAATTTTTCGAGCTCCTTTGCTATTTTTTTCGGATTTTCCAAGTTTGCCCTCTAACCTCCGAAGCCTCGGTTTTACTCAAAACAAGTTTGATTTCCAAATTTTCTTTTTCCAGGCCTTTGGTATATATTGAATTTGAGTTGGTCCAAAAATGCCCAATTTTTACGATCAAATTCCTCTCCGTTTTGATTTTTCCTTTTTCCAATATCGAGAATTTCCTCATTTTTCCTCTAATCAGCTCTTTTCTTGGAATTACTTCAAACTGAGCCTTGGGCTATCTTTATTTACCCACTTTTCAGCAATTAGGGGCTTTAATTTTACCGAATCGGGCCATTTTTGCAACTTTCCCCAATTTCACCAAAATTCATCAAAAACCCTAATTTTTGATTTTCTTCCAAATTGACCCTTCCTTTGGTTTTATTTTCAAATGACCTCTCCAATACCTGTAGTCATTGATTATCTTTCATTCGAAACCTCCTATTTCGACCAATTTTATTGTTTAAGCACTTTTCCCTAAATTTTCATAATTAGGGTTTCTTTTCCATTGAATCTCCGTAACCCATCTTCCGGACTCCATATCTTTCGTTGTAGACCTCGGATTGTCAAAATTCTTTCACCATTATTCAATTAAACTTTGAATCTTGATTTTGAATGAGGGTTGACTTTTTAGTGGTTGAATTTTTGGAGTTGACTTTTTTGGGGTTGACCTTTTATGCTTAACCTCTTAAACAAAGTCTTGGAGTACCACCTGCAAGATGAGAAGAGCTTGTTTGCATTCTAAAACATCATTAGGAAGAAATTTTACCTGATTTAGGGGTCCAGACAAAATTAGGTGTCTACAGCTGCCCCTCTTTGGCTATTACTGAGAATCAGGATTTAGACAAAGATAAATAAACACTAATTTTTTTCTATTAGTGAGATCTCATGTGAAGGAAAGGGAAGGGAGTTTTCATTTTTATTCATCATTTTTCCATTTTTCATCATTCATCATTTTTCCCCATAAAAAGCTGTAAATAGAAGACTTTGTCCTCAAATTGAGTTCCCTGACTAATCAAGGCTCGACTCGTCTTAAGGAAACGAGTTTCATTTGCAAGAGAAGAAAATACCATGACGGTGGTTTCGGGGCCTTATCTTGTCTTGGTGTCAGCATTATTGGGTTTAAACAGAAAATACCTCGACGGTGGTCTTGGGGCTCGACTCATTTGAGAAGCAGAACAAGTTCAATTTAAAACAAAAGGAAAATACCTCGACGATGGTCTTGGGGCTTAACTCATTTGAGAAGCAGAACGAGTTCGATTTAAAACAAAAGGAAATACCTCGACGATGGTCTCGGGGCTCGACTCATTTGAGAAGCAAAATGAGTTCGATTTAAAACAAAAAGAAATACCTCGATGATGGTCTCGGGGCTCGACTCATTTGAGAAGCAGAACGAGTTTGATTTGAAACAAAAGGAAATACCTCGATGATGGTCTCGGGGCTCGACTCATTTGAGAAGCAGAACGAGTTCGATTTGAAACAAAAGGAAATACCTCGATGACGGTCTCGGGGCTCGACTCATTTGAAAGGCAGAATGAGTTCGATTTGAAACAAAAGGAAATACCTCGACGATGGTCTCGGTGCTCGGCTCATTTGAGAAGCAAAACGAGTTCAATTTGGAGAAGCCAAAATTTTCCATGATTCCTGCAATGTTAGCTAAATGCAATGATGGAAATGACATGCTTTGCAAATGCTTGTATGTTTTCTAAGGATAAATGCAATCAAATGATTGTGTCATGATTTCTAATCCATGGTTTCTTTGAGGTTCACAGATTATCTGACTTCATGAAGGAGTCTTCAATTTTTCACTGATGCCCCACTTGAGGAACCTTCAATCAAAATAAATTGTCCAACAGTCCCAGTTTATGACTTCGCTGAAATTCTCAAATTTTCTGACTTCATGGCGGAGTCTCCAACACATTGACTGTTTACCTTTACTTGGTGAATTTTCCATCATGATTAGTGGTTTCCGAACCTCTTCTAAAATTTAAATCTACTCCTTAGTAATACTCTGAAATCCTTTTATTTAAAGATTTTTAAGTTTACTAATCATCATTCAATTTAATAACAAACAAAATGCATCTCAAAATGTATGAAAGAAAGTATGAAACAAACAAATGTCATAAAAGGGATAACAAGAATTTATTGCAATAATGTCATAAAATGACAGAGGTGAAATATCAAGGATATAAGAAACAAATATAGGGTGGTAGGTTGTAGATGTCCCAAATGTGCAATATCTTATACCCCTCTTTCAATTCATCTGAAATTTCTCTTGAATCAGCAATTTACTTGGGTAATCTCTCGGCTTTCGTAGTTGCGTTAGACTGAGTTTTTCCCTTTTTCTCTGGTTTTCAGATACTTTCTCACCCTTTGCACGGAGCATTGATTCAAACCTTAATTAGTACTTGAGCCGCCCTTTGCGGGTTTTCAACTCAAGTGCCCTCCATTCGGTATTAAGTCGCCCTTTGCGTGTTTTCGGCTTAAACCTTTCCTTTTACATTCTTTTTTTGTTTTCTCTTTTTTGTTCTTGGGTTCTACCATACACCTGAGAATTCAAAATCCTTCCAAGGTAAAAATGTCAATTCAAAACATGGAATGAATTCTACGAAAAACCTTCAAATTGAATATCCATGCTTGATCAAAATGGACTTTTAAAAGCACGTAATGTAGGCCAAGGTTCGGGTTTTAGAAAGAAAAGGTTAATAGGCCCAAAATGTGTTTAAGGGTGATTGGATCAAGGATCATTTCCTGAAGAGAATTCATTCTTGAAACATTAGTCCTTTTTTTGGACTTTTCTCTTTTTCTTTTTTTTTGAATCTTTTTTTTTTCTTTTATTCTTGGCTTTCATTTTCCATTCTTTGATTCCACACTTTGTCCGATGGCTTTTTTTTTCCTCGCATCTACCCTCCAGTTTAGAGAGTGATCCTTGATCAAGGTTCAAAGAAAGAAATAATTCCTAAGGCTCAATGGGGTGACTAAGGATAATTTCTTCTTAGTGAAAGGAATATGAAAGATGGCCATTCATCATATCAAGCACGAATATTCTCATTGAAAAGCAATCCCAGGGGAAATAGATATATAGAATTTAAACTTTTACATTTGGAATCATTCGAATTTCCATGTGCACAATATCACACTTTCTTTTTTTCTTATTTTTCTTCAAGCATAATACTTCTTCAATTCGTCAGCATTCACGGGATTTCTTAAGTTATCCCCGTCCATCCGAGTTAGAATCAATGCTCCTTCAGAAAAAGCTTTTTTTACCATATAGGGTTCTTTCCAATTTGGAGCCCATTTTCCTCGCGGATCCTTCACTATAGGGAGAATTTTTCTTAGTACCAACTCCCCTTCTCGGAACTGTCTGGGACGAACCTTCTATTTGTGGGATCGAATCATCTTTTTCTGATGCAACTGCCCATGATAAATTGCCTTCAGTGTTTTTTCCTTGATGAGATTCAGCTGTTCATAGCGAGGTCTAACCCACTCTGCCTCTTCTAAACCAACCTCCACCAAAACATGAAGTGAAAGGATTTCAACATCAATAGGTAACACAACTTCCATTCCATATACCAAAGAAAAAGACGTGGCACCCGTAGATGTGCGAACCGAGGTACGGTATGCATGAAGAGCAAAAGGCAAGATCTCATGCCAATCCTTGTATGCATCAGTCATCTTCTCAACAATCATCTTAATGTTCTGATTAGTTGCTTCTACTGTCCTATTCATCTTCGGACGATAAGGTGCCGAATTATGATGTGTGCTCTTAAACTGAGTACATACTTCTCTCATCATCTTATTATTCAAATTGAGAGCATTGTCTGAAATAATTCTCTCCGGCAATCCATATCAGCATATGATTTCCTTCTTAACGAATTTGCATACTACCGACTTCGTTACATTCTCATAAGAAGCAGCTTCCACCCACTTTTTTGAAGTAATCTATGGCCACTAAGATGAAACGGTGTCCATTTGAAGCTTTCGGGGTAATAGGCCCGATCATATCCATTCCCCATATCGAAAATGGCCATGGTACAGTCATGACATGCAATGGTGATGGAGGCACATGAATCTTATCTGCGTATATCTGGCATTTATGGCACTTCCGAGAATAACTAATGCAATCTCCTTCCATCATCAGCCAATAATATCCTGCCCTCATAATCTGCTTAGCAAGCATGTGACCATTGGCATGAGTGCCCCATATTCCTTCGTGAACTTCTTCAATAATTCTTTGAGCTTTGGCAGACCCGACACACCTCAATAGGACTTGGTCTTTTCCTTTCTTGTAAATAATCTCACCATCTTGGACAAAACCCATTGCCAACCTTCTTATAGTCCTCTTGTCAATTTCTGTTGCTTGTTCAGGATACTGTTGACTCTTGATGTATTTCAAGATGTCGTTATACCAAGGGAGACCATCTACTTCTTCTTCAATACGTAAGCAGTGGGCAGGAGATTCATATATGCTTATCTTTATCGGCACAACTTCAGCCCCTTCATTCACTTTAAACATTGATGACAAAGTGGCTAGAGCATCCGCCATTCAGTTTTCTTCTCGAGGGAAGTAATTGAAACTCACTTCTTCAAATTCCTCTAAGAAACTCAGTAAAAGCTCTCGATAGAGGATTAGCTTTGCATTTCGGGTTTCCCATTCTCCCCGTAGTTGGTATATCACTAGGGCTGAATCTCCGAAAACTTCCAGTGTTCTGATCTTTCTGTCTACGACAGCACGAAGGCCCATAGTACATGCTTCATATTCAGTGGTATTGTTTGTACAATCAAAATCCAATATGGCAGTGAAAGGGTAATAATTTTTTTCTGGGGATATGAGCACTACACCGATCCCGTGCCTCATGGCATTAGATGTACCATCAAAGTATATTTTCCATATTTTCTTCTTCGGGGGAATCTCATCTGCTTGCGAGAAGTACATCAGATCTTCATCGAGGAAATCAAAGTTCAACGACTCATAATCTTCCACAGCCTGACTCGCTAAGAATTCAGCTACTTCGCTGCCCTTTATGGTTTTCTGACTTACATATACAATGTCGTACTTGACAACAAAAATTGCCATCTTGTCATTCTCCCTGACAAAGAGGGTACTTCCAACATATACTTGATAGGATCTAGCTTGGCAATCAACCACGTCGTATGGTACAACATGTATTGTCTGAGCCTTTGAGCAGTCTAGGCTAAAGCACAACAAAGCTTTTCTACCGATGAATACTTCAGCTCATACTCTGTGAGCTTCATGCTGAGGTAATAAATTGCTTGTTCTTTCTTCCCGGTCTCATCATGCTGCCCCAAGACACATCCCATAGATATCTCAAATAATGATAAATACAGTATCATTGGTTTCTCTGGAACATGTGGCATTAATACTGGTGGGTTGGATAGGTAGTGCTTAACCTTTCCAAAGACGATCTGACACCCTTCATCCCATATCCCGAATCCCGTTTTCGAAGTACCTTAAATATTGGATCACACTTGTTGGTTAATTGAGAAATAAACCGAGCAATGTAATTCAATCTTCATAGAAATTCTCTTACTTCTTTTTGAGTACGAAGTGGTGGCAAATTTTGGATAGCCTTTATTTTATCTCGATCAATCTCAATTCCCCTTTTACTGATGATAAAACCCAACAACTTCCTCAAAGTGACTCCAAAAGTGCATTTTGTCGGGTTTAGTTTGAGCCAAAATTTTCTTAGTCTTTCAAAGAGCTTCTAAAGATTCGCAATATGCTCATTTTCTCCTTGTGACTTTGCGATCATGTCATCAACATAAACTTCAATCCCTTATGCATCATATCATGAAACAAAGTCACCATGGTTCTCTGATATGTTGCCCTGGCATTTTTCAACCCAAACGGCATTACCTTATAGCAAAATGTTCCCCACATCGTCACGAATGTGGTTTTCTCCATATCTTCTGGCGCCATCTTAATCTGATTGTACCCTGAGAATCCATCCATGAAGGAAAACAAAGAGCTCTTTGCCGTATTATCCACCAAAGTATCAATGTGTGGCAAACGAAAATTATCTTTAGGATTAGCCTTGTTCAGATCTCGATAATCGACGCACATCCGTACTTTGCCATCCTTATTCGGTACTGGGACAATATTTGCTACCCATTCCGGATATTTTGCCACTTCCAAGAACCCAGCGTCGAATTGCTTTTTCATTTCTTCTTTTATCTTTAGCAACATGTCCGGCTTCATTCTCCTCAATTTCTGTTGAATTGGTTTGCACACTAGTCTTAAAGGAAGCTTGTGAACCACAATATCTGGATCCAACCCTGGCATGTCTTGGTATGACCATGCAAAGACATCTACATATTCCAGGAGCAAAGTTATCAGTTCACACTTTATTGATGATGACAATGAGGTCCCAATTTTAACCTCCTTTATTTCTTCACCACTTCCAAAATTTATCATTTCCAACAGCTCCTTATGAGGCAATACTTGCTTGTCCTCTTATTTATTTTCCTCAATAAATCCGAAGGCAGACCATTATCCTTGGCATCTTCGTTGGTGTCATCACCCGTGCAAATGGGTCTTCCAAAATCAATTTCAGAATTATTGACAAGAAGGTCCTCATATTCCGCATCCGTACACCTGTAAATATGTGAGGAAGAAACAATATAGGAAAGTATATAGGCAATGAAAGAAAATGAAAAGAAAAAATGAAAGAATATGGACACATCAATATGAAGAAAATGCATCGTGCTTTTTATTTATTGAATGAAGATTTTTAAACAAAAGCCCGTACAGAAAAATTCTTAATATCCTTGGGCAAAGATAATTTAGATCGTTTCAAAGTATTACTTTGGAGTAGACCTAAAGACTAAATGAAGCTCGATCGCATTCCAATTTATCAATCCGTAACCTGGTGGACAAGGTCGCACCATCCAACTCGCACTTCTATCTTCAACTCATTCCTCCCCAGCCATACAAATTACCATAACTTGTGTCTGCTCTTCCCTATTCATGTGGAACTTCTCAAAAGCTTGTTCGATCATTATCAACACATAGTCGAAATTCTTCTGCCCGATCAAAAAGCCAGCCGAACTAAAACTGTGAAGGATTGGTGGGAAAGTCATGGGTTCCCACTCTATATCCATACCCGAGAGACGGGCCATCCTCCTATTTCGGTTTTTCTCACTTTGCCTCCTCTTTTCATGAGCTTTCGAGAAATATCCAAGACCAAACCGATCTTTCTTCCTAGTCATTTCAATTGCCTGGGCCATACCCTAAAGATACTTTCCCAGTCCTTTTCCTACTCTACAGCCCTTTCCTACTGTCGTTCTCACTCCCAGCCTAGTATTCTTTGACAGCTTTGGTTCTGGAATTTTTCGTCTTTCAGTGACAAACACAGCATTAACAAATTCTAGAGACCTGAAGGAGCATTCCACCGCATCTTCATTCGGTTCTATGTAAAGGGAGTCAGTAGATGCAGAGACTATGATATCCTCCTCTCCCGATACAGTGACCAAGCATCCCTCAATTACAAACTTCAACTTTTGGTGGAGAGATGAGGGTACCGCCCCAACAGAATGTATCCAGGGCCTTCCCAACAAGCAGTTATAGGATGGGGTAATATCCATAACCTGGAAATCCACCTTATAGGTACAAGGATCTATCTCCAGCGGGACCTCAATAGTTCCTATTATTTCCCGTCGAGTGCCGTCAAAAGCCCTGACCATAGTGCGACTAGGTAGCATGTAGGACATATCAACCGACAATTTGGATAAAGTCGCTAAGGGTATTACATTTAGTGAAGAACCGTTATCCAAGAGTACTCGCGGTAGAATATGCCTCTTGCAAGTAGTTGTGATGTGAAGGGCTTTTGTGGATCAAACACCATTGGGAGGTATTTCATCATAACTGAAGAAGATATGATCATTGGCTGTAATATTTCCCACTAACCGGTCTAGCTTCTCTACTGATATATTATGGGCCACATATACCTGATTCAGGATCCTTAGTTTAGCATTTCTATGTGGCTCTGAATTCAATAGCAGTGAAAAGACCAAAATCTTTGCGAGCTGATGGTGCAGTTGTTCTACTACACTGTATTCATTGTGTTTTATGAATTTCAAAAATTCACAAGTCTCTTTTTCATTCACCGACTCTTTTACTTTGTTAACTGGGGCTGACCCCCTCTTCACTCCTTTCGATTGATCCATCTCTATATGGATCGGTTCAACTATTCTTTTTCCTTTATCAACTCCTCCTTCCCTTCCCACTGGACCTTGCTCAACAATCTCGGGGGCATAACATCTACCACTACACGTTAGATGCCCCATACCCTTTATGTTAGTTGCTGCCTGCTGACTGGAAGACCCTGGCATAACCAATGCTACAATCATATTTTCACGGTGTAGCCTTGTTCTCTTTGTATGAGAAAGAAGATGGCAGCTCTATGATCAACTTAGGTATGACTTCTTCAACAACCGGAGTAACCTTCTCTTTCGACTCATCATAATAAATGATCAAAGGTCTACCTACCCCATATCTGGCTATGTTCTCAATAACCTTCACCTCTTCCATTACTTTCTCATAAAATTAGGCCTCGCTCTCATCCATCATCTACTGAACTTTAGCTAAAAAATCTCTACACTCCTGTATAGCATGACTTTTGCATCTATGAAACGGGCACCAATCCTCCATCCTGCTTGCAACCATTTTTAGACTGTCTTCGTCTTGAGCTAACCCTGCTTTAACTATTTCTACCCACACATTGATCATCGGAGTCTTTACCTCACTGATGTGTCTTTTCACCCTACCAACTTTCGCTGTCAACAGCGTATTTACCTTGGCCTCAGCATGATTGGGCAATGGGTTACCCGCTACATTAGGCCCATTTTTTGATCCGAACTTTACAACCCCGGTGTCGATCAAACTTTGAACTTTCCTCTTAAAGGCAATGCAATCCTCAGTTGAATGCCCTTGAATCCTCGCATGATATGAGCAGTTAGTATTTGCATTATACCACGTGGGGTATGGTGGTTTCAAAGGTTGAAGGTATACGGGTGCAACAAGCTATCCGTGCAATAGTTTGGGATACAATTCACCATAAGTTGTAGGAATGGGATCAAATTGGGGTTTTTGATTATTCCTTGGTGATCGTTGGTCATTGCGCATGACACCTTAGGTATTCAGGATAGTGTTTTGGGGAAGAGTTATTTGTGGGGATACGCCAGTTGGGTAAGGCTGTTGTGGTATGGTTGTGTAAGGTAATGGATTTTGAGTAAGGTGGTTCACGATAGGGTAATAAGGATTGTATGTCGGATAAGGTGTGTAGGGTGCAGAAGGTTTATATGGTCTAGGAGATGTATAGGGTGTAGGAGGTGTATATGGATAATGATTATACCTAACTGCGTGAGTTTCTCCCTTTTTATATTTTTTTATATTTTTTATTTTTTTAGCGGGGATTTCTTTCTTTGGAGTTGAAGATTCTCCACCTTCCATCTTGCCACTTTTAATGGCGATTTCTATAATTTTGCTAGATATAACCATATCCATGAAATTCTTAGTGGCACTCCCTACCAATTTGTCATAGTATGGTGCCTTTAAAGTGTTAATAAAAAGCACCGTATTTTTTTTGCTGGTTAGAGGAGGTTGCACTTGAGTGGCCAAGTCTCTCTATCTTTGAGAGTACTCCTTAAAACTCTCAGTAGTTTTCTTTTCCATATTCTGCAGCGAAAACCTGTCAGGTATCATATCAAATACATGCTTATAATGCTCCACGAAGGCCCTGGCCAAATCCATCCAAGAATGGATCTTAGTCCGGGTCAACTGATTATACCATCGAGTTGCAAAACCCGTTAAACTATCCTGGAAGCAGTGGATGAGCAGCTTTTCATCGTCATCATGTCTTGTCATCTTTCGGCGGTACATGGTTAGGTGTGCTGATGGGTTAGTAGTCCCATTACCAGGCCGTGTACCAAACTCATCTCCTTGGCATCCAGACTGCCAAACAATTTTGCCCCTTCTATCGACCTTAGCCTTTCTTCCAACAACTGATTTTTTTTCTTGAGATTCTACAGATTCAACCCTCTTTAGTTCAGCCATCTTTGCCTTTTCCTTCTCAGCAAGCTCCTCAAAGTTCGGAACGTCAACAACATCAGTTGGGTCAGCCCCAATGTTAACCTTTCCGGGAGCATAATTTTGTGCTTCATACAATACATTTCTTAACATCGGGTTACATAGAAATATTTGCTTATACTAGTCTTGAGCTTCAAGAAATGCAACAGCCGCTGACCATTCTTCTCAAAGTCTTCACGCTTTCAACCATCTCACTTGCCCTGATGGCATTCTCGAACGATATTAGCAATGTCGACCTTTTCGGCTGGTGGCTGTTGTTCTATGGTCAGAATAGTCGCATGGAGTGACTCATTCTCCTTGCGCATTAGGGATGTCCTTCCTTTCTCATTTCTCAACCTGAACCTTAACTGTTCATTTTCTTGCTGGCATCTCTTTAGCTGGGTTGACAACAAAGAATGTGTATGCTCCCATTTCTGCCACTCCTGAGAAAACCTGGACTCTTTTTCTTTACCTTCCTTGGCCTTGCTTTGCCAATAGTCCAATTCCATTTGAAGTTTCTTCATTTCTTTCTAATGTGCTTTAAAAGAAATGCTGGCTCCCGTAAATCTTCCCATGGCCCTTATCTTCTTGTTTTCTTGATACAGATCTAATATATCGGCCAATGTTGTATCCCTTTCTGTGAGAATTTTCCTTGTCTTAGTCTCTTGGATTTCAAGCCTAGTCTTCAAATCCTCGACATCTTCCTAAAGCTTATCACATTCTTGCTTCAACTTCCTTTTCTCTTTTTCTAATTCCTGCCTAACTAGCTCAACTTCTGACGGTATTACCGGTTCAGGCTGAAGAACGACTGGATGAATATAGGCATCTTCAGCAGGAAGCACAATGTCGCGAAGCTTCTTGGCCTTACATACTAGATATGCTGGAGTGGCGTTGTCGGTATACCTACCACTTGTGAACGGTATAGTTCCTTCCATGCCATGATGACTTGACGTATTCTCCCCATATATCCGGGCTCACCATAAGAGAAGTCCATCGAGATAAGCTCATGAGTCATCAGGATAAACTGCTCGGATCCATACTGCCTCCGCACTAATAACGACGCATAGCTAACGGCTCCTCAAATTCCCAACAATGTAACCCATAAATTCTCACCATAACGATACAAGATCGACCCAAGTGGCATCCACGGAGCCCTCCAAGTTATATGTCCTTTCCTATGTAATTGAGAGTCTTGATCCATTGTTTCTTATCCCCTTACTTGGACCATTTCTTGCTGTTGAATTCTGTAAGAGGAACAGACGTCTTCATATAGGGCTAAAGCTTCTCGTTATCATCTCCCCAAAAATGACTCTGAATCCAGACGTATAGAAGCTGTACACAACCCTTAAAACGCCTTTTTCCTTTTCTTCGACAGTAACTAAGTGATTTGATCGTCTCAGCAAGATAGGCAGGACGGCTGCTTCGACATGACCTTCTACTTTCAAAAATATGACCAAACCATAAATCGCCAGAGCAAAAACATCCAACACATGATCACCATTTGGGTTGCTCTTGATATAATTTCGCAAAAATACCCGAGGAATGCAGTCACTTGAACCCTTCTTCTTTATCTGTGGGGAATATACCGGGATATCTATACCTATCACTTCATAAAGTTTATTCTGATAGCTCGATGTTTTCTGCTCTTTACAATAGAACTTATCCGGATTTGCTAACTCAATACGGAGCAAGATAGAATATTCCTCAAGGATAGGTACCATATCTTCCTGATTAAAAGTGAAACATCGGTACGAAGGATCCCAGAACTGTACTATGGCCCTAATCAGCTGCTTGTCCACTTCGATCGGGAGAAGTAGAGCTATATCACCATATTTCCTAGTGAATTCATTCTTCATATCAAATCCCACTGTCTCCAAATTTCCTTTAATTCCACTAAATCATTTCGAACAAAATCCAAGTGAACTGACTCAGAAAGTGCAGATGTAAAACCCATGGCCAAACAGTCTCCCTTGTCGCACTGATTCGTCTCGAACTCAGTTCTGACCTCCTGGTATGTCTTGCTAACCACTGATACTGACAGAAGGTCTCGACTTTCCATGACTATAACAAAAAACTCCTCGATTGGCACCCGATTTAAGGCAAATCCCTAAATGATCATGATGCATGAAATGAAAACAAAAACAAAAACATAAGTCTGTAATGGGATAATAAGATAAAAAAAACATAATAAAATAAAAGAAAATAAATAGTGAAAGTTAAGAAGTGCTCCTCCGAGTGTTTCCTAGCTTCGGGATATCTAATTGAAAATCCGGCATGGCTTTGCCTAGGTTCACTATATGATGGTGAATCGATTCTAAAGGCCCCGAATTGTTCTTTACTGTCGCCAGTGAAGGCTAGTAAGGCACCCAATGAAAGTGGGTTCAATTCATTAGAGTTCATTTCCCCAGCTTATGCGGAGGCTATTGGCACACGAAGCGTAGATAATCTGATACTCCGAAAGTGTTTCGCTAGCTTATGCAGAGGCTATTGCCACATGAAACGTAGGTACTTTACTTCCACTTAAAGGGACGAAACTCGGGTAGAGAGCTCATGTTATGCAAATGCAAGTGTCGTGTGTGAGGAGGAACAATTAAACCTTTCACCAACTATCCTAACCTCTATTCTAAATGCCCCAAAAAGATTAACAATGTAAAGCATCAATTAAGCAATAAATAAATGCAACAAAATAACCAAAGAACAATAATAATATGCATGCACATGAGCCTGGATGGACATATTAAAAACATTTTATTATTTTCAAAGTTCTCCTTATTATTGAAAAATATGGGAATTAAAATTAAATACCAATTAAACTAACAAAACCGAGACTTTGATTACACATGACTAATTCTAGGCCTGGCTCTCTAATGTCTCCAGTGGAGTCGCCAAGCTGTCGTAACCTAAAAAATAACAAGTCTCATCGTGAGACTTTATATTCGTTAAGCGTGACGTTGGGGGAAACAGAGAAAAAGATGACTTAATTCCTCTTGAAATAAAATGAGGGTTTGAAAACAACCTCGAAAAAAGACATGGAGTTGCCACCAATCTTTTTTGGCTAGATGTGATCGGCCACCTATTAAAATCGGTTTTGTAAAATATTTTAAAATTAATTAGAACATTGTTAAAACCAATTTCAAGTCTGCGTTTTTAAACCAAAGAAATCAAAGAAATGGGTTCGGGACTCAGTTACGTGCAGGGAAGGATTAGCACCCCCACAACGCCCGTATAAAACGGTACCTTATTAATCGTGTATTATCTCAAGTCTCGGTAAAAAGTAAGTTTTAGATTTGGCATTTCAAAATAATTCCCAATTTAAAGAAAAATAATTTCATTTTTAATTGAAAATGATCTAGAATTTATTAATTCAAAAGTTTCCTATATTCCTCGACAAGCGCAGAAAAATATAGAAATTTTTATTTGTTTAGAAAATTTTCTGAATCATTCTCATTTTGAAAAAAATTGATGATATCCTCCCTGGCAACCTGGAAGAGAACACATGAATTTTTTTAACTCGGGAATAACTTTATTTTATTTAAAACAATTATCTTTTCAAAACATTTTTCAAAAAAATATGAATATGAACATGTATGATATAATATAAGATGACATAGTAAAATCTAGATGACATAGTATAATTCTAAATGACATAATATAATCTAAATGACATAGTATATTCTAAATGACATAATATAATCTAAATGACATAATATATTCTAAATGACATAATATAATCTAAATGACATAGTATATTCTATATGACATGATATAACCTAAGTGACATGAAATGATATGAAACATAAAAATAATAATATTATGAAATATGCATGAGAATAATAAAAATAATGCATGAACATAATAAATCCTAAATGATGTGACAAAAATAAATGACTAAGCAAAAAGCATAGGATAATATAGAATATTCACAACCATATAATAAACAATATAACACCATGAATATAAATCAAAATAATAACATAGTTATAGAAATATTCATAGCAAAAATAATATATTATACAATATGCATGAACATGGAAAATGCAATCCATGAAAGTGTATTTTTTCCTTTAAATAAGGAGATCCATTTACCTAAAAAGATATCCGACTACCTTAGGAAAAGACATCAAATTAAATTTTCTAAATAAAATATACTTTGTGATTGGTTTGAAAATAATTTTAAAAATTTTTGGATGAAAAATAACACCATAGCCGAAACCCCTTGAAAAAGGCTCTATTTTCCTAACTTTGAAAACCCGAACTTGACCACCATTGACCCAACCTTTATAAAATCATTTTGTAGGATTAAAATGACTTAGAAATCAACCTACGACAGTAGCTAAGGTTCTCAATCAGCTCTCTCTTAATGCCTTAGCAAAAACAAAAAATTATTTTTTCTTTGAAATCAAATCTGACTTTACTGACTAGTTTTAAAACGTAATATTTTTAACTATTTTTAAGATTAAAAAAAAAATCAGAAAAAATTATGAGAGACTCAGAACATGTCGAACTCTATGTGAAAAAATTGGCTTAATTTTTAGACTAAGGATGACCTACCAGAAAAATCACGAAAGTCAGAACACTGGCTGAAAAACTGTTAGCCAAAAAACATTTTTAAACCTTTGATAAAATCACTAAAAATCAAAATAAAAATATTGGAGACTCCTCTAACGACCTACAAAAATTTCTAAAAATTTGGACAAGGATTTCCTAATGGAAGAAATCACAAAGGTAGAAAATCCAACTTGACAATTTCTTAATTTTCCACAAGCATGCTCATGTGAGCTTGGCTTTGAGCTATTGATTGGCTTAAGTCAAAAAATCAAGTGGTATGATATGAAATGCATGAATAAACAGCAAGTTAAATGCATGAAATGCATGATCTAAGGCCTAAATGACATATAAAATGCATCGCATAAAAATGACATAATGCCTAACATGAACTTGCATGGCAATAAATGCAACCTAGACCTAAATATGCATGAAATGCATGGCAATGCAAATGTGACCTAGACCTAATGAAAATGCATGGAAATAACACAAACACATGGCATAGTAAATATAATACACAATATCATGGCATAGAAATGCAAGCATATCAACTAAACAAGATGAAAATGCACACACAAGGCAAAACAACAAGGTGTAGCCGAATGGTCATGAAAATATGTAAGGGAAATTCTAGCATGGCAATAACGCAAACACATGGCATATAAATGTAAGACACAATATCATGGCATAGAAATGCAAGCATCAACTAAACAAGATGAAAATGCACACACAAGGCAAAACCACAAGGGATAGCCGAATGGTCATGAAAATATGTAAAGAAATTCTAGCATGGCAATAACACAAACACATGGCATAGTATGTGCAAGACTTAAAAGGAAGCATGTTAGACCAAACAAACATAATGCAAATGCATGAACATAGCTAGACAAAAACACAAACACATGGTATGGTATTAACAAAAGCATGAACAACTTAACATGGTGAAAACAGAAAATTAAAAATGGAAAACAAAGTAAGGAGACATGAAAATAAAATGATAAAATCAGCAAAAATAAAGGTAAGTAAGTAAAGAAGGTTAAAAACAAGCTCCATATCTTAGTTATTTTAAAAAGCTAGAACATCAAAACAAGCTACAATATCACAACCAACATGGAAAATAAATCAAGCACAACACATGCACTCCAATGGTAGGTTCGACCAACTCAAAAAAATGGTGGAAAATTTGTTTTTTCTTTGATTTTTTTCAAGGAAAGGTAAGATAGGAGCTTTAAGAAGAAGTTTTAAAACATTTATTTCACAACCAATAACAACAAGAAATCACAAAATCTCAATGAAAATAAGGCAAGTTAAGCAGGAAAAGGAAAGAAAATGCAAGAGTTAGGTGCCTTTAGGCTACCATCAAAAGCTATTTTTCAAGCCTTTTTTTATCTTCTAAACTTTCTTTGCTTTTCAAAACTTAGCTATTTGCTCCCAAAATGAATAGTGATCAGCCCAAAAACCTCCAGCAAAATGAAACCCCCTCCCCTATATGAAGCAGCCAAATGTTCCCCTTGGTGTAGGCTGTTGTCATTTTTTTCCCTAGCCAATTTGATCCAAAAGCCACTAATCCAAGATGCTTAAAATATGAAATTACCATCCTTAGATTAAGTGATCAGCCTCTAACTAATACAGCTGTTCAAAAATACGTAGTCATCATGTTGACATCCTTCCTCGTCATGCATTGGATCATGTGGCACAATTCCAAAGGCTTGATCAAAAAAATAACTACCTTACTATCCACTTTTGGCCTTTGGATGCAAGAACTTAGCAAAAATATCCTCCCGTTGGGCTTGGCCGGCTGACCCTTCATATTCCAGCCCACTCTCTATTTTTTAAATGCAAAAAAGGCCCTCTTCGATTTTTTTGATAAAATTACCCTTTTAGCCCCCAAACCTAATTAATAGCAAACGGACTCCAAATCCAAATTTTATTTTTTCAATACTTCCTAAATAATATAAAATTGAGTTCTGAAAGTTTTCATAATTTTTCGAGCCCATTTGCTATTTTTTCTGGATTTATCTTCCAAAATTGCCCCTTAGTGCACTCGAACTTTTACCACTTTTCAAACGAGCTCTGATTCAGGATTTTTCTTCACCAATATCTTCCAAATAATTTAAAATTGAGATCTAGAAGTTTTCATGATTTTCCGAGCTCATTTGCTATTTTTTCGGGATTTATCTTCTTGAATTTCAACTTAGTGGGCCCGAAATTTGCCATTTTGCAAACAAGTTCTGATTCCAGATTTTTCTTCGCCAATCTCTTCCAAATGACATAAGATGAAATCTGGAAATTTTAGTAATTTTTTGAGCTCTTTTGCTATTTTTCTCGGATTTTCCAAGTTTGCCCTCTAACCTCCGAAGCCTCGGTTTTACTCAAAACAAGTCCGATTTCCAGATTTTCTTTTTCCAGGCCTTTGTTATATATTGATTTTTTTTTTTTGGATAGTATTATATATTGAATTCGAGTTGGTCTAAAAAGCCCCAATTTTTACGATCAAATTCTCCTCCGTTTTGATTTTTCCTTTTTCCAATATCGGGAATTTCCTCGTTTTTTTGTTTTTCCTCGAATCGGCTCTTTTCTCGGAATTACTTCAAACTAAGTCTTGTTCTATCTTCATTTACCCATTCTTCATCAATTAGGGGCTTTAATTTTACTGAATCGGGCCATTTTTGCAACTTTCCCCAATTTCGCCAAAATTCACCAAAAATCCTAATTTACGGTTTTCTTCCAAATTGACCTTTCCTTTGTTTTTTTTTTTTTTTTTCAAATGGCCTCTCAAATACTTGTAGTCATTGATTATATTTCATTGACCAATTTGATTGTTTAAGCATTTTTCCCCAAATTTTTTGAACTAGGGTTTCCTTTCCACTGAATCTCCGTAACCCATCTTTCGGACTCCACATCTTTCGTTGTAGACCTCGGATTATCAAAATTCTTTCACCATTATTCAATTAAACTTTGAATCTTGATTTTGAATGAGGGTTGAATTTTTAGTGGTTGACTTTTTGGAGTTGACTTTTTTGGGGTTGACTTTTTCCAAATTGACTTTTTATGCTTAACCTCTTAAACAAAGTCTTGGAGTACCACCTGCAGGATGAGACGAGCTTGTTTGCATTCTAAAACATCATTAGGAAGAAATTTTACCTGATTTAGGGATCCAAACAAAATTAGATGTCTATAGCTGCCCCTCTTTGGCTATTGCTGAGAATCAGGAATCAGGCAAAGATAAATAAACACTAATTTTGTTAGGTTAGTGAGACCTCATGTGAAGCAAAAGGAAGGGAGTTTTCATTTTTATTCATCATTTTTCCATTTTTCATCATTCATCATTTTTTTTCCATAAAAAACTGTAAATAGAAGACTTTATCCTTAAATTGAGTTCCCTGACTAATCAAGGCTTGACCCGTCTTAAGGAAACGAGTTTGATTTGCAAGAGAAGAAAATACCTTGACGGTGGTCTTGGGGCTTTATCTTGTCTTGGTGTCAGCAGTGTTGGGTTTAAATAGAAAATACCTCGACGGTGGTCTCGGGGCTCAACTCATTTGAGAAGCAGAAAAAGTTCGTTTTAAAACAAAAGGAAAATACCTCGATTATGGTTTTGGGGATCGACTCATTTGAGAAGTAGAACGAGTTCAATTTAAAACGAAAGGAAATACCTCGACGATGGTCTCGGGGCTCGACTCATTTGTGAAGCAGAACAGTTCAATTTAAAACAAAAGGAAATACTTCGACGATGGTCTCGCGGCTCGACTTATTTGAGTAGCAGAACAAGTTCGATTTTAAAAGGAATGCCTTAAGAATGATCCGGGGTTTGGTTCATTTGTAAAATAAATTTGACTTGAAAACGAAAGGAATATACTCGACGGTGGTCTCGGGGTTCGACTCATTTGAGAAGCAGAACGAGTTCGATTTAAAACAAAAGGAAAAATACCTCGACGATGGTCTCGACGCTCGGCTCATTTGAGAAGTAGGACGAGTTTGATTTAAAATAAAAAGAAATACCTCGACGATGTTCTCGGGGCTCGACTCATTTGAGAAACAGAACGAGTGCGATTTCAAACAAAAGAAAGTACCTCGACGGTGGTCTCGGGGCTCGACTCATTTGAGAAGCAGAACGAGTTTGATTTGAAACAAAAGGAAATACCTTGACGATGGTCTCGGGGCTCGACTCATTTGAGAAGCAGAACGAGTTCGATTTAAAACAAAAGGAAGTACCTCGACGGTGGTCTCGGGGCTCGACTCATTTGAGAAGTAGAACGAGTTCGATTTGAAACAAAAATAAATACCTCGACGATGG
This sequence comes from Fremontodendron californicum, assembly GCA_030761205.1. NCBI lineage: Eukaryota > Viridiplantae > Streptophyta > Magnoliopsida > Malvales > Malvaceae > Fremontodendron > Fremontodendron californicum. Next base: position 4,572,683 of record JAULJL010000026.1, read on the forward strand.
TCTCGGGGCTCGACTCGTTTGAGAAGTAGAACGAGTTTGATTTGGAGAAGCCAAAATTTTCCATGATTCCTACAGTGTTAGCTAAATGCAATGATGAAAATGACATGCTATGCAAATGCTTGTATGTTTCCTAAGGATGAATGCAATCAAATGATTGTATCATGATTTTTAATCCATGGTTTCTTTGAGGTTCACAGATTATCTGACTTCATGATGGAGTCTTCAATTTTTCACTGATGCCCCACTTGAGGAACCGTCAATCAAAATAAATTGTCCAACAGTCCCAATTTATGACTTCGCTAAAATTCTCAAATTTTCAGACTTCATGACGGAGTCTCCAACACATTGACTTTTTACCTTTACTTGGTGAATTTTCCATCATGATTAGTGGTTTTCGAACCTCTTCTAAAATTTAAATCTATTCTTTAGTAATACTCTGAAATCCTTTTATTTAAAGATTATTAAGTTTACTAATCATTATTCAATTTAATAACAAACAAAATGCATATCAAAATGTATGAAAGAAAGTATGAAACAAACAAATGTCATAAAAGGGATAACAAAAATTTATTGCAATAATGTCCTAAAATGAAAGAGGTGAAATATCAAGGATACAAGAAACAAATGTAGGGTTGTAGGTTGTAGATTTCCCAAATGCGAAATATCTTAGACCCCTCATTCTTCAATTCATTTGAAATTTCTGTTGAATGAGCAATTTACTTGGGTAATCTCTCGGCTTTCGTAGTTGCGTTAGACTGAGTTTTTCCCTTTTCCTTTGGTTTTCATATACTTTCTCCCCCTTTGCACGAAGCATTGATTCAAACCTTAATTCGTACTTGAGCCGCCCTTTGTGGGTTTTCAACTCAAGTGCCCCCCATTCGGTATTAAGTCACCCTTTGCGGGTTTTTGGCTTAAACCTCTCCTTTTAAAATCTTTTTTTTTTGTTTTCTATTTTTTGTTCTTGTGTTCTACCATGCACCTGAGAATTCCAAATGCTTCCAAGGTAAAAATGTCAATTCAAAAGATGAAATGAATTCTGAGAAAAACCCTTCAAATTGAATATCCATGCTTGATCAAAATGGACTTTTAAAAGCACGTAATGTAGTCCAAGGTTAGGGTTTTAGAGAGAAAGAGTAAATAGGCCCAAAATGTGTTTAAGGGTGATTGGATCAATGATCATTTCCTGAAGAGAATTCATTCTTGAAACATTCGTCCTTTTTTTGGACTTTCCTCTTTTCTGTTTTTTTTCTTTTATTCTTGGCTTTCATTTGCCATTCTTTGATTTCACACTTTGTCCGATGGCTTTTTTTTTCCCTCGCATCTACCCTCCAGTGTAGATAGTGATCCTTGATCAAGGTTCAAAGAAACAAATAATTCCTAAGGCTCAAAGGGGTGACTAATATCTTCTTAGTGAAAGGAATATGAAAGATGGCTATTCATCATATCAAGCACGAATATTCTCATTGAAAAGCAATCCCTAGGGGAAATAGATATATAGAATTTCCATTTTTACATTTGGAATCATTCGAATTTCCATGTGCACAATATCACACTTTCTTTTTCTTTTTTCTTCTTTTTCTTCAAGCATAATACTTTTTCAATTTGTTAGCATTCACGGGATTTCTTAAGTCATCCCCGTCCATCCGAGTTAGAATCAATGCTCTTTCAGAAAAAGCTCTTTTTACCATTTAGGGTTCTTCCCAATTTGGAGCCCATTTTCCTCGCGGATCCTTCACTATAGGGAGAATTTTTCTTCGTACCAACTCCCCTTCTCGGAACTGTCTGGGACGAACCTTCTTGTTGTGGCCTCGAATCATCCTTTTCTGATACAACTGCCCATGACAAATTGTCTTCAGTCTTTTCTCCTCGATGAGATTCAGCTGTTCATAGAGATCTCTAACCCACTCTGCCTCTTCTAAACCAACCTCCATCAAAACACGTAGTGAAGGGATTTCAACCTCAATAGGTAACATGACTTCCATTCCATATACCAAAGAAAACGGTGTGGCACCCGTAGATGTGCGAACCGAGGTACGGTATGCATGAAGAGCAAAAGGCAAGATTTCATGCCAATCTTTGTATACATCAGTCATCTTCTCAACAATATTCTTAATGTTCTTATTAGCTGCTTCTACTGCCTCATTCATCTTCGAACGATAAGGTGCCGAATTATGTTGTGTGCTCTTAAACTGAGTACATACTTCTCTCATCATTTTATTATTCAAATTGAGAGCATTGTCTAAAATAATTCTCTCTGGTAATCCATATCGGCATATGATTCCCTTTTTAACGAATCTGCATACTACTGACTTTGTTACATTCGCATAAGAAGCAGCTTCCACCCACTTTGTGAAGTAGTCTATGGACACTAAGATGAAACGGTGTCCATTTGAAACTTTTGAGGTAATAGGCCCGATCATATCTATTCCCCACATCGAAAATGGTCATGGTGCAGTCATGACATGCAATGGTGATGGAGGCACATGAATCTTATCTACGTATATCTGCATTTATGGCACTTTCGAGAATAACTAATGCAATCTCCTTCCATCGTCAACCAATAATTTCCTACCCTCATAATCTGCTTAGCAAGCATGTGACCATTGGCATGAGTGCCACATATTCTTTCGCGAACTTCTTCAATAATCCTCCGAGCTTCGACAGACCCGACACACCTTAATAGGACTTGGTATTTCCCTTTCCTGTAAAGAATCTCACCATCTAGGACAAAAGCCATTGCCAACCTTCTCATAGTCCTCTTGTCATTTTCTGTTGCTTGTTCAATATACTGTTGACTCTTGATGTATTGCAAGATGTCGTTATACCAAGGGAGATCATCTGCTTCTTCTTCAATACTTAAGCAATGGGTAGGAGATTCATATATGCTCATCTTTATCCGCACAACTTTAGCCCCTTCATTCACTTTAAACATTGATGACAAAGTGGCTAGAGCATACGCCATTCGGTTTTCTTCTTGGGGGAAGTAATTGAAACTTACTTCTTCAATTCCTCTAACAAACTCAGTATGAGCTCTTGGTAGCGGATTAGCTTTGCATCTCGGGTTTCCCATTCTCCCCGTAGTTGGTATATCACTAGAGTTGAATCTCCGAAAACTTCCAGTGTTCTGATCTTTCTGTCTACGGCAGCACGAAGGCCCATAGTACATGCTTCATATTCAGCGGTATTGTTCGTACAATCAAAATCCAATCTGGCAGTGAAAGGGTAATAATCTTTGTCGCAACCTAAAAAAATAACAAGTCTCATCGTAAGACTTTATTATTCGTTAAGCGTGACATTGGGTGAACAGAGGAAAAGACTACTTAATTCCACTTGAAATAAAATAAACGGTCGAGGGTATGAAAACGGCCTCGTAAAAAGACATGGAGTCGCCACCAATCTTTTTTAGCTAGGTGTGATCAGCCACCTATTAAAACCGATTTTATAAAACATTTTAAAATTAATTAAAACATTTTTAAAACCAATTTCAAGTCTGCGTTATAAACCAGATAAAATCGAAGAATCGGGTTCTGGACTCAGTTACGTGCGGGGAAGGATTAGCACCCCTACAACGCCCGTATAAAACGGTACCTTATTAATCATGTGTTATCTCAAGTCTCTGTAAAAAGTTGGTTTTTAATTTAGTCTTTCAAGTTAATTCCCAATTTTAAGAAAAATAACTTCATTTTTAATTGAAAATGATCCGGAATATATTAATTCAAAAATTTCCTATATTCCCCGACAAAATCGGCAAAATATAGAAATTTTTATTCATTTGGAAAACTTTCCGAATCATTCTCGTCTTTTGAAAGAAAGATATTCCTTTATTAATGATAATTGATGATATTCCCTCCAGCAAACACGGTAGAGAACTCATGAATTATTTTAACTCGGGATTATCTTTATTTTCATTAAAAATTATTATCTTTTTCAAAACATTTAAAAATATGAACATGAACATGAACATGTATGATATAAATAAAATGACATAGCAAAGTCTAGATAATATAATACAACTTAAATGATATGACATAATTTAAATGACATAGTATATTCTAGGTAAAAAAAAAATCCTAAGTGTCATGGTATATTCTAAATGAGATAAAATGATTTAAATGACATGGCAATTTTAAATGATATGGCATATTTTAAATAATTAAACCTAACTGACATGGAATATGGTGAAATGTCATGAAACATAAAATAATGCTATCATAAAATATGCATGAAAATAAAATAAAAATGCATGAACATAGTATATGCTAAATAATGTGACAAAAATAAATGACTAAATAAAAAAATATGGGATATCATGAAACATTCAAAATCATATGGCAAACAATATAAGATCATAAAATGTGAATCAAAATAATAATAATACCATGGAAAATATCATAGCAAAAATTACACATTTAAATAAAATGCATGGACATGGAAAATGCAATGCATGAAAATGTATTTTTTCCTCTAAATAAAGAAATCCATATATCTAAAAAGATATTCGGCTACCTTAGGAAAATATGTCAAATTAGATTTTTCAAAAAAAAAAAAAAACTTTGTGATTGTTTGAAAACAATTTTAAGGAAAAACTTGAATAAAGATTTAAAACCCTACCAAATCCTTTTAAAATGACTCTAATTTCCTAAGTTTAAAATCCCGGACTTGACCACCCTTAACTCGAGATTTATAAAATCATTTTTAGAGTTTAAAAAGGCTTAGAAACTACCCTAAGACAGTAGCTAAAGCTTCTAACCAACCCCCTCTAAATGCCTTAGCCAAATTCAACCATTATTCCTCTTTTGATTTCAAATCTGCCTCTACTGTCCGAATTTGACACACGATTTTTTTCCTATTTTTAAAAATTGAAAAAAATCTAAAAAAATACTGGAGACTCATAACATGTAAAACTATACGAGAAAATTTTGGACTAATTTTCTGGTTAAAGATTACTGCCCAAAACAATCGGAGAAGTTCGAGTACTGGGTGAAAAAAATTGTTTTGTCCAAACACATTTTTTGCCTTTGATAAATTCATTCAAAAATCAAAGTAAAAATTGTTGGAGATCATCCTAAAAACCTAAGGATAGTAGCTAAAACGTTTAAAAACCTTGGACAAAAATTGGCTAAGTAAAAAAATCACAAAGGTAGAATAATCAATTTGACAACTCTTTAATTTTCCACAAGTATGCTCAAGAGAGCATGACTTTGAGCCATTGATTGGCCTAAGTCATAAATCATGTGGCAGTGGCTTGGAATGCATGAACATACAGCAAATGAAATGTGTGAAATGCATGGTCTAAAGCATAAATGGTAAAGGAAATGCATGATAATTCAAAATAACCTAAATGCCTAGCATGAGTTTGCATGACAATAAATGCTATCCTAACTCAATATGCATGCAATGCTTGATAATGCAAATATGACTTGGACCTAATATGTTATGAATATGCATGAAAATGCTAATGTAACCTAAGACCTAAGTAGCATAGCAATGCATGGCAATACCAATATGATTTAAGACCCAATATGCATGACAATACCAATATGGCCTAGACCTAAATGAACATGCATAGCAATACTATGAACATACAATGACCAATGAAACTAATGCCAATGATGGAACAAGTAGCAACTAATACACAATTTCAAGATATGATAATGCAAAGCATGTTACCTAAACAAAATGCAAATGCATGACAAGGCAAGGAATGCATGAAGTGGACGAATGTGGTTACATGATACTCTAATGCAATCCTATCTAGTAAATGACACAAGTACATGACAAATTATATCAAGATGCATAATGTCATGACATTTTCATAAGCATATGACATACTAAAATCAAAATGCACAAGCTCATGGCATGGAGATGCAAACAAGTCAAGAGGCAAGATGGAAATGCACATGCAAGGCATACTAAATGGAATAGCCGAATGGTCATATACCCTAAATGATGGCATTTTATCATAGCATTTTCACAAGCATATGGCATACTAAAAATCAAGATATGCTAATTCATGGCATGGAGATGCAAACAAGCCAAGAAGCAAGATGAAAATGCACATGCAAGGCATACTAACATGGAGTAGCCAAATGGCCATATGACAAAATATGAAAAATGCAAACATGTTTATAATATAAGACATGATACATGGAAAAAAAATGCACAATATGAGCATATGACACAATGGCCTAATCTTCAAGGACATAATATCAAGCATGGAAATGAAATATAGAAACAAATATAGCATAGAAAATAATGTAAAGAACATATAAACAATTAAACATAGACATGCAAAACAAATAACAAGCAAAACTAGTAAATAAAAAAAGGAAAGTTAAGCTCCATGGTTGGTATCAAATGTGCATAGCCTCTCACCTGACCATAATCACTTGGTCTTTCCAAGATCATGAAGCCTTTCAATTTCAAAAAATAGAAAATAAACCATGTTAAATAACAAAATTAAGGTGAGCTTTATGGTAGGTAAAAAATGGGCATAGCCTCTCCCCTAACCATGGTCAATTAGTCTTGCCAAGATCATGTAGCCATTTCAACCTTTTTGCTTTATCTTTTGTAAAAAATAAGAACCTTAGAATACTTAAATAAACCATCTGAAAATTATTTTTCTCACAACAACATGCAAGGAAGAAAAAAAAAAAAAAAAAACCAAGGCAAGCAAACATGCCATATTCGGCCAAGCATAAAACCATGTAAAAAAATTAGTTTTCCACCATTTAATGAAGAAGAAGAGATGAAAACTTAAGTAAACATTAAAAAACTTTATTTCTATTAAAAATGTAGTAGGAAAACAAGATAGAAAATTAAGAAAACACCATGGAAAACAAGAAGAAAGCTATGATAGAGCTTGGTAGAGATGACTACCTTCAAGCTCTCTATCGAAAACCTTTTTTTTTTTATTTCTTTCAAAACCTTTTTCTTTGCTAAATTAGCTACTGACTTCAGCCAAAAAACATATGAAAAAATGAAACCAACCCCCTCTTTAGCCTTGGCTGAATGGCCTCTCACCCTTGGATGGGAATTGCACTTTTTTCTCCTCCAATCTTGGCCTTTAGATTAAGATATTTTGATGACAACATAAAAATGTCATCTTGACAATTGATAGAAGCCCTTAATATGAGTACCCAGCCCTTGTAGTAACCTTAGCCCTTAGATGCAAAAAAGGACCAATCCCATGCACTCCCTTGCTTGCCCCCTTCAGTGCCTATCCTTGGATGAGTTATGCTCTTCCATTCTTGGTCATTGGATGAGGACAACATAAAAATGACATATTGTAGATTAAATCCAGCCCTCAACATGTGTACTCAGCCCTTGTAGATGGCCTAAGCCATTGGATGAAAAGAGATAATCCCATGCACTCCCTTGCTTAACCGAATGGATGCTCACCCTTGGATGAATTGTGCTCATCTTTTTTCTTTCATTCTTGGCCATTAGATGACGGTTCTTTCATGACAAATAAAAATGTCATCTTGGCATTTAAACTTGGCCATTCGATGGTGCATTCAACTTTCCTACAAGGCACCTAAGCCATTGGATGAAGGAGGGACCATTTGCAAGATGTTAGTGGTAGCATGTGGCTTGATAATGACTAAGGAATTAAATGGTTCAAGCTTCCTTCTTCTCCTCTATGCTGGCTGATCAAGGGAAGAAAAATCCCAGCAATTCCTTCTTCTTTCCTATTTTTCTCAATTACAAATTTGCCCTTTTTGGTTTCTTTGGTGAAATGACCTTTTTGCCCATCGAACCTAAATAAATAGCAAACGGTCTCCAAAATTGAATTTTCTTTTTTCAATACTTCCAAAATAATAAAAAATTGAATTCTGAAAGTTTTCAAAATTTTCTGAGTCCATTTGCTATTTATTTCGGATTTATTTTCGAAATTGCCCTTTTATGCACCCGAACTTTACCATTTTTTAAACGAGCTCTGAATCTAGATTTTCCTTCACCAATATTTTCCAAATAATTTCTGTTGGAAAGATATAAAAGTCAGATTCAAAAGTCAAGAAGGGAGTTTTCTCATTTGAAGTTTTGAAGATCACGTTTTTCTTGAAATAAGCTCTGGAGGTAGAATCTCTCTACTCATTGGAATGCACCGATTTTTGTTGCACCTCGAAACTCCAGATCACCTTGGACCTATAAAAATACATAAATAACAACTAAATAACTATTTTTAAACATAAAATGGATAATTAAAATAAATATAAAAATATCTAAAACTAATCAAATCCTAATAAAATCCTCAAAAACTTAGCCGATTTAAAAGCATAAAAGATGGCAAAATAACTATATTTCCTAGAGTTATCACTTATCCCATTACTATAGTGCAATATTGCCTCACCTACTCTTATAAAAAGAAGCCTTTAAATTTGACAACTCCACTAGAGATGAGTGATCATTGCACTAGGTAATGCCACCTAAGGAAAGGAATCCACTTGCAAAATCTTCTCGTTATCAACTTCGCGGTCAAGAAGACATGGATGATTAAGCCAACAACTAATAGGGACTACCTCCCTTTATGCAAGAGATGAAGATGTTCCAAACGGCCCAAGAGAATAATAAAAGATGATGGATACTTTCTCCCAACTCCTTCACGGAGCAACCAAACTCCAAAACCAACCTATTGCAAAATGGGTTGTAAACCCTAGTCTTAATAAAAATATGGATGTAAAACCTCTTGTTGTTGATTTGGAGAAGGAAGGTACGACAAAGACAATGCATTCGCTTCTAGAATCCATATTGGGAACCTATCAACCATTAACATTGATGTTCCCATCCCCAAGCTGACCATAATCCTTCCTACTTTGTTACAAAGGAGGAGCTTTTAAGCCTATTGAAAAAAAAAATGAAAGTTCCACCTTTTCAGAGTTTGACTTCAAACTTCCTCATCCAATTAGTAGAGTTGCCAAACCCTACCTTAAAGATTATACTAGTCCTAAATTTAAACTCTTTGACAGTAAAAGAGGGAGTGTCAACAAACATGTTACGAAGTTTGTGGAAACCTTAAGGTTCTATGGTTTGGATGATGACTTGAAGTTGAAGGAATTTTTCAAGCCCTTCACTAGAAATGCTTACAATTGGTGTGCCAATCTTGCTCTCGGATTTGTGGGATCATGGAGTCAAATGTGCAAGCTGTTCTTAGAAAAAAATTTCTCTACTCAAGAGAAGTCTATATTGGTAGATCTTGGGAGAAAGCATCAAAGACCAAAGAAGAATCTCATGAACTATATTCAAAGTTTAAAGAAAAGGTTTTAGATGTTCAAGAAGCTCATGATGAGAAAGAATAAGATTTGCATCTAAAGAATGCTAGATGAATTTCGACTTTATCTTGAGAACTTGTCACTACTTTCTTTCGCTATCTTATAAAAGCGGCGAGAAAGACCAATAATTCTATAATGGGGAAAAGAGATGGAGCTAACTATTTTCATGGCAAAGGACTATACATTTTTTTTGCATGAAGGAAAGCTCAATAAGAGGCCTAAGTTAAATCATAGTACACAAAAGTCTCCTCCACCATTTCCATGCTCTATCGAAAGGGTGCTTGAACTCCTAAACCAGCGGGTGAATGATGGAAGCATTCATTTACCACATATTGAATGCCATCCTAGTACTGATGAAGATAAAACAAGCCCTATGTACTGATAATTGGATATCCTACCAAAGAATGTAATGCTTTGAAGAAAATATATCATGGGAAAATGAAGAAAGATTAAGTACTCAAGATCTTATGACATTCTTAATATGCATTTGTAAGAAGCCAAAGCTTTCATTATGTTTGTTGAAAGTAATTCCTCAAAAAACATTTATTAAAAAAATTATTGCTTTGATTTATTTACTAATATCTTATTAATAATTTATTTAATAATCTATTTGGTAATGGGTTGAGATATCATTTCTTCATTTCCAAATTGAGAACATCCAATAAAACTTTTAGAATTATTATATTATCATGGGAAGTCGATCATTGTAGGCTCGTGTCGCAGGTGTTACTCTCGCATATTAAATTTTAAAGAAAATCGACCATTGTATTTTATTGTGTCACTTTCGTTACTCTCGTATGCAAATATTATTATGGTAAGTTGACCACTATGCTCTCTTGCGCCACTTTTATAATTCCTGCATACAAATATTATCATGGGAAGATGATCATTGTGGTCTATCATAGGAAGTCAGCAATCCTGCCTCATATAAGGTTCCTCAAGCGAAGTTGATCATTGTGGTCCCTTATGCCACTTTCATCATTCCTACATATAAAATGATCATTGTGATCCCTTCCAATACTTTTGTCACTTTAACAAAATATTCTTGAGAGAAATCAGTTATTAACATCTACTACATCTCTTTCGTAACTCCAATATAAATTTCTCTTGAAGGAAGTTGGCTATCAAAGTCTCTTAGAGTTTCTTTCATCACTTATACGCATAAACTTTCTTATGGAGTTATCATATTACATCTTATTTCAAGGCGATGAGACGAAAAAAAAAAGTAAAGAGACATGTTGAGGGGAAAATGATCTCACGTCGACTAGCCAAGGATTAGATTGTGGCTTTATAAAGTAAGGGTTACCCTTCACCTATCGAGACGCCTTTTCTCAAAGGAAAAAACCGTGAGGACGATCTTTAGACCTAGGTCCAAAGCGGATAATACCTCATAACGGGCACAGTCCAGCAATCCTTGCATCAATAATGGCGCCGCTTGTGGGAATCCGTTCCGGATCTGTACCATCCCTCAACAAAAACACAGTCCACACCCTTGATTAGGGGGCTAGTGTTGAGGGGAAAAACGATCTCATATCGACTAATCAAGGATTGGACTATGGCTTTATAAAGTAAGGGCTACTCTTCCCATGTCGAGACGTATTTTTTCAAAGGACAAAACCGTGAGAACGGTTTTTAGACCCTTCAAAGCGGACAATGCCTCATAACGAGTTCAATCCAACAATTCTTGCATCAACAATACATATTCCTCCCAAAAGGAGAAAAGTTAACTTACTTGAGATTTTTAAGAGAGTTTGACTTAGTAGCTCATAGTGGGCTCGCTAAAAAATATTTATTTCTTAACCTATTTTAGAGAACCGGGTACTTACCATGTGATATCATTGACACATGGTATCTTGAACCTTTGAATTTACTCGTACTATTTTATTGCCAACTATCACTTATCACGAAATTCTTTACCATTATAAATAGCCTTTCGCAATAATTTGACGAAATTTTTGGAAAAATTAACATTCACTTTATTAACAACTTCTCACACTAAACATTCTATCTATTATCCATTTCTATGGACATCCTTCTTTATCCATCTTCCCATCACCAACCACAAGGCTCTTTAGGGTTGTCCATTGTTCCTCTCTGCCTTTCCTTTTTTACTTATACCATTACCATAGTGCAATACTACCTCATCTATCCTTATAAAACGAACCCTTTACACATTTCGAGAAAGAGATGAAATTAATTAAAAGGAAGAAATTTTTAGAGAAACACTCTAATATTCATCAAAAAATGGGTCTTGATGTAATTGAATTACATCAATTACATAAAATCCACTGGTTGAGATTTGCAAATGACCTTAAATACAAGTTTTTTTCTTCTGATCATATTTATTTGGGTAATTAAATTATCTGGTGACTCTTGTTTGTTATGTGGATTTGCACAAATCATACTATGGAGTACTATAACGGTTGCATATCTTTCTCAAGTCCATACTGATAAAAAAAATTGTAAATTAAATCATAAAAATGTATTTACATATATGTTTTTTTTTTCTACAAATGAGGCCGCAGCCTGCAAATAGGAAAAAGATTGTAGATATTTACGTATATTTTTTAAACAAAGATCTTGATTAAAACGATGAAAGAAAATGAGAATGATTAGAAAATGTATGTTGAAAATTTTTAATTAAAAATAATATTGGAATATGAAATTAAATCATAAAAAAGTATTACTTTTATGAAATTGCGATCTTGATCAAAATAATAAAAAAAATAAAAATGATTAGAAAATGTGTGCCAAAAAAATTGAATAAACAATAATGTTGAAAGATAAATTAAATGATAAAAGTTTTTACATAACTTAACCCTTTAAAAAATGAAAATGATTAAAAAATATATGTTAAAAAATAAAGAATTGAATAAAAATAATGTGGTTGTTGTGGGTTTATTAAAACTGGAGTTCATATATAAAATATCTAACTTGTATTTCAAAGTGAGGTCAATCACGAATTAAGAGCATTAGACAATAATAATTGGATTGTAAAACTAAAATTCTGAATTCATTTGAATATATTTTTACATGACTTGTTTATTTATCTCCTACAAGTTTTACTCTTCTAATGATAATGCAGCAATCTTTTGTACGAAGATAAAAGAATTTTGTATAATTTTAAATTAAAATATGTGTGCATTTTTAAATCGAGAGATATATCATTTTCTTCTATTTTTAATCAGGAAAAAATGAAAGAAAAAAGTTGGTAACCATAATGACTTAACCACAAACTTTATTTATTTAAATTTATAAAGGTAACATGGTATCATAATTCCTAAGATTTAGGATTTGACTTTTAAATGCTATTTGAATTTTGGATATCATATATTTATCTATACTATTCCTAAAAAGGATGACTGAGTTGGTATCACGAGTTAACAGGACACCAACTCAATTGGAAAAATGTCAAAAAAATCAAATTAAAATAATTAAAAACAAATAAAATTGCATTATAAAAGTAATTGAATAACTTTTTAACTTTTGTTTTTCAAACAAAACAACATGCACATAATAAAAAAAAAACACCCATATTTCACACAACTTTCACAACTATCCACTCATCTCTTTTTCTCCACAAAAAATTACCTATTTACTTTTAAAAAAACTACATACTTTTCTAAAAAAACTACCTACATACAAAAACTACCAACTTACACAAACTATCCAATTACAAAAATTATCCATTTTTACATTTAATTTTTTTAAAATACAATTTATTTATTTTATTAAAATATTAAAATATATTTTCACTCACATTATAAGTGTCACAAAATTCTAGTACTAATAATAAAACTTATGGCTAAATTAGTGATACGAGTTAAGTGACACCAATTCAATTGAGTAAAGTACCAAAAAAAATTATAATATCAAATAATACAACAAGCGTATTCATGTCTTTCAAATTTTTTATATTTTTTAAAAAAAATTACCAACTTCTTCTTTAAAAAACTACCAATTTCTTTTAAAAAAACTACTCATACATAACTTTTTATCTCTTTTAAATATTTTTTCACATAATATTTTTATTTTCCACCCACATAGTGGGTGTGCATACATCTAGTACTAATTTGTGACTCATGCGATGCATGGGTTAGTTTTATTTATTTAAATATGTGTTCATACACACAAATTAGTATTTTTCTCACAATTACATCTGAATTTTTAAAACTTATAATATATAAAATATATATTCAATATAACATGTCATAAGAAAATTAAACTTTGTTATTATGATCATGATTAAAATTTTGAAAAAAATGTGAAAAAATTAGAAGATATTAGATATGTACCAAAAAACAAAAAACATTCCAACATACATATAATTAGAGGTAGCAATTGGACGGGTTCAGGTTGGATCATTTCGGGTTTAGGCTTTTTCGAGTTTAGACCTTTTCGGGTTCGGGTCTTTTCAGATTCAGGCTTTTTCGGGTTCGGGTCCGGTTTGAGTTCTATAGCAACCTAAAAAATAACAAGTCTCATCGCGAGATTTTAATACTCGTTAAGCGTGACATTAAAAAAAAATCGAGGAAAAGTCGACTTAATTCCTCTTGAAAAATGAAGGTTTTGAAAATAATCTTGAAAAAGACATGAAGTCGCCACCAATCTTTTTTAGCTAGGTGTGATCGGCCACCTATTAAAACCGGTTTTGTAAAACATTTTAAAATTAATTAAACCATTTTTAAAACCAATTTCAAGTCTGCATTTTAAACCAGAGAAATCAAAGAAGCGGGTTCGGGACTCGGTTACGTGTGGGGAAGGATTAGCACCCCCACAACGCCCGTATAAAACGGTACCTTATTAATCATGTGTTATCTCAAGTCTCGGTAAAAAGTTGGTTTTAAATTTAGTATTTCAAATTAATTCTCAATTCTAAGAAACTAATTCCATTTTTAATTGAAAATGATCCGGAATTTTAATTCAAAATTTTTCTACATTCCCCGAAAAGTCGGCAAAATATAGAAATTTTTATTTATTTAGAAAATTTTCCAAATCAATCTCGTTTTAAGAAAGATATTCCGTTATTAATGATTATTGATGATATCCTCCCCGACAACCCGGAAGAGAACACATGAATTATTTTAACTCGGGAATATCTTTATTTTATTGAAAATCATTATCTTTTCAAATATTTAAAAAAAATGAATAAGAATATGTGTAACATAATAAAGATGATATAGCAAAGTCTAGATAATATAATGCAACCTAAATGATATGATATAATTTAAATGGCACAGTATATTCTAAATGAAATGAAATATCCTAAGTATCATGCTATATTCTAAGTGAAATGTGATAACCTAGGTGACATAATATATTCTAAGTGAAATGTGATAACCTAGGTGACATAATATATTCTAAATGAAATGAAATATCCTAAGTGACATAATATATTCTAAATGAAATGAAATATGTTAAGTGACATAATATATAATAAATGAAATGAAATATCCTAAGTGACATAATATATTCTAAATGAAATAAAATATCCTAAGTGACATGATATTTTTTAAATGAAATGAAATGATTTAAATGACATGGCAATTTTAATGACATGGTATATTCTAAATAATATAATCTAGATGACATGGAATATAATCTAAGTGACATGAAATGGCATGAAATATAAAATAATGCTATCATGAAATATGCATAAAAATAAAAATAATAATGCATGAACATAGTATATGCTGAATAATGTGACAAACATAAATGACTAAATAAAAAGCATAAGATAGCATGAAATATTCAAAACCATATAACAAACAATATAACACCATAAAATATAAATCAAAATAATAACAATACCATAGAAATTATCATAGCAAAAAATCATATATTATACAAGATGCATGAACATGAAAAATGCAATGCGTGAAAGTGTATTTTTTCCTTTAAATAAGGAAATCCGTATACCTAAAAAAATATCCGGCTACCTTAGAAAAGACATGAAATTAAATTTTTTAAAAAAAAAAAAAAAAAACACTTTGTGATTATTTGAAAACAATTTTGAAAATTCTTGGATGAAAATAAGCCATAGCCGAATTACCCTTTTAAAATAGCTCTAATTTCCTAAATTTGAAAACCAGGACTTTACCACCCTTGACCCGAACTCTATAAAATCATTTCTTTAAGTTTAAAATGGCCTAGAAACCACCCTAAAACAGTAGCTAAAGTTCCTAATCAGCCCCCTCTAAGTAACTTAGCCAAAACAGAAAAATAATTTTCCCTCAAATTCAAATCTGACTCTACTGTCCAGTTTTAAATCACAATTTTTTAACCTATTTTTAAAATTTCAAAAAAATATAAAGAAATTACTGGAGACTCAAAACATGTAAAACTACACGGAAAAATTTAACTTAATTTTCGGATTAAAGATAACTTCCCAGAAAAATAGGAAAATTCAGAACACTGGATGAAAACTGTTTTGCCAAAACACATTTTTTTGGCATTTGATAAAATCATTTTAAAATCAAAGTAAAAATGTTGGAGACTCTTATAAGGACCTAAAAACAGTAGCTAAATTTTGTACAAAAATGGACAAGATTTTCCTAAGTAAAAAAAAATCACGAAGGTAGTAAAATTAACTTGACAACTCTTTAATTTTCCACAAGTATGCTCAAATGAGCATGACTTTCAGTCATTGATTGGCCTAAGTCAAAAATCATGTGGCATGACATGAGATGCATGAACATACAGAAAATTGAATGCATGAAATGCATGATTTAAAGCCTAAATAACAGAGAAAATGCATGGCATAAAGAATATGGCCTAGACCTAACATGAACTTGCATGGCAATAAATGCAACCTAAATCTACAAGCAAGATGAAAAATGCACATACATGACACAAAAAGTAGAGTAGCCGAATGGTCCTAGTTTCAAAGATGATTATCCTAGCATGACATTTACACAAACACATAGTATACTAAATGCAAGGCTAAAAATGAAACATGCTAAACCATGCAAACATGAAGTAAAGGAATGAACACGACTAGATATTTTCACAAACACATAGTATAGTAAAATACAAATCATGAACAACTCAAACATTTTGAAAACAGAAAATTAAAAAATGTAAACAAGGAAACTAAACATGAATACAAGATGAAAGAATAAAAAATAGAGGTAAGTAAGTAAAAAGATCAACACAAGCTTCATGTTTTTGTTATTTTAGAAAATGTAGAACATCAAAACATGCTAGACCTCACAAAAAACATGAAATAAAAATAAAAAACCAACCATGAAACAAAAACTGCCCATTCGGCTACCTCTAGAAATCAAGTAAAAAAATTGGTTTTCAAATTTTTTAAAGAAAGCGTCAAAGAAGAACTTCAAGATAAAGCTTAAAAACACTTATTTTAAAACTAAAATCAATAGAAACTCACTAAATAAGAAATAAAAACAGCAAATCAAGGATGGAAATGCAAAAAAAGTGCAAGAGTATAATGCTTTTAGCTACCTCTAAAAGTTATATTGCAAGCTTTTCCTCTTCTTACTTTCTTTGCCTTTCTAAAGTTTCTATTTGCTTTTCAAAAATGGAGAGTATTCAGCCAAGAAAGAGTGAAAAAATGAAAAAGACCCCCCTCAAGGTGGTCGAATGGTGTAGGAAGAGTGTAGGAGGTTATAGATTTTTTTAGCCAAATTTGATCCAATGGTCTTCAATCCAAGATGCTTTATGTAGAATTATCACCCTTAGATTGGAATAATCAGCTCCTAAATATGATGTCATGAAGATGATGTCATAAATATGACATCATCCCTCTCCATCCATTGGTCCATGTGTTGCAAATTCAAAGGCTTGATTACAAAAATAACTACCTTCCTCTTCTCTCTTGGCTCTTAGATGAAAAACTAAAAAAATATCCACTCCTCCATGGGCCTTGGCCGGCTGCCCCTTCACTTTCCCAGCCCACGCTTCATTTTTTTAATTGCAAGAAAGGCCTTTTTTGGTTTCTTCGTTGAAATGACCTTTTTGACCCCCAAAACAAATTAAATAGCAAATGAACTCCAAATTCAAATTTTATTTTTTTAATACTTTCGAAATGATAAAAAATTGAATTCTGAAATTTTTCAAAATTTTCTGAGCCCATTTGCTATTTTTTCGGATTTTTCTTCCAAAATTACCCTTTTATGCACCCAAACTTTTACCCTTTTTAGATGAGCTCCGAATCCAGATTTTTCTTCACCAATCTCTTTCAAATAATTTAAAAGTGAGATCTGGAGATTTTCAAAAAATTTCGAGCTCATTTGCCATTTTTTTGGGATTTATCTGCTTGAATTTCTACATAGTGGGCCCGGGATTTGCCATTTTGCAAACGAACTCTGAATCTAGACTTTCTTTAGCAAATCTCTTTCAAATAATTTAAGAATGAGATCTGCAAATTTTCAAAATTTTTGGAACTCATTTGCTATTTTCTAGAAATTTATCTTCTTGAATTTCAGCATAGTGGGCCCGAGATTTTCCATTTTGCAAACAAGCTCCGAATCCGGATTTTTCTTCGCCAATTCCTTCCAAATGATTTAAGAATGAGATCTACAAATTTTCAGAAATTTTGGAGCAAATTTGGTATTTTTCCCGAATTTTCCAACTTTGCCTTTTTGCCTCCAAAGCCTGGTTTTGCTCAAAACAAGTTCGATTTTCAGATTTTCTTTTTTTGGGCCTTTTTCATATATTGAATTGGAGTTTGTCAGAAAATGCCCAATTTTTACAATCAAATTCCCCTCCGATTTGATTTTTCCTTTTTTCACTATCAGGAATTTCCTCGTTTTTCCGTTTTTCCTCCAATTGGCTCTTTTCTCGGAATTACTTCAAACAAAGCCTTGGGCTATTCTTGTTTAATCACTCCTCATCAACTAGGGGCTTTAGTTTTACCGAATCGGTTTATTTTTGCAATTTTCCCCAATTTCACCAAAATCCACTAAAAACCCTAATTCTCGGTTTTCTTCCGAATTAACTTTTCCTTCAGTTTTTCTTCCAAGTAGCTTCTCCATTCACCGTAGTTAGTGCTTATCTTTCATTTGGAACCTCCAATTTTGACCAATTTGATCGTTTAAGCATTTTTTCCCAAATTTTTGGAACTAGGGTTTCCTTTCTACTGAATCTCCGTAACCCAACTTCCAACCTCCATAACTTTCATTGTAGACCTCGAATTATCAAAATTCTTTCACCATTTTTCAATTGAACTTAGAATCTTGATTTTGAAAGTGGGTTGACTTTTCCAGTAGTTGACTTTTTGGGGTTGACTTTTTCGGGGTTGACTTTTTTGGGTTTGACTTTTTATGCCTGCTTTCTTAAACTAAGTCACGAGTATCACCTGTAGGATAGGAAAATCCTTTTTGCATTTTGAAACATCACTTAAGGAAGAAAACATACCTGATTTAGTGGTCCAGACAAAATTAGGTGTCTACAGTTGCCCTTCTTTAGCTATTGCTGAGAATCAGGAATCAGTCAAAGATAAACAAACACTAATTTTGTCCGGTTAGTGAAATCACATGTGAAGAAAAGGGAAAGGGGTTTTCATTCATCATCATCATCATTTCATTTTTTTCATTCATTTTTGTTTTTTTTGAAAAAGCTGTAAATTGAAGATTTTGTCCTTAAATTGAGTTCCCTGACTAATCAAGGCTCGACCCGTCTTAAGGAAACGGGTTCGATTTTGAAACAAAATATTTGACTCATTTGAGAAGTAGAACGAGTTTTAAAACAAAAGGAAATACCTCGATGATGGTCTCGGGGCTCAACTCATTTGAGAAGCAGAACGAGTTCGATTTTAAAACAAAAGGAAATACCTTGACGATAGTCTCAGGGCTCGACTCATTTGAGAAGCAGAACGAGTTTGATTTTAAAAACAAAATGAATGCCTGGATTTGGCTCATTTGTAAAATAAATTTTACTTTGAAAACTAAAGGAATATACCTCGATGATGGTCTCGGGGCTCGACTCATTTGAGAAGCAGAATGAATTCGATTTAAAACAAAAGGAAATACCTCGACGATTGTCTCGAGGCTCGACTCATTTGAGAAGAAGAATGAATTTGATTTAAAAATGAAAGGAAATACCTCGACGATGGTTTCGAGGCTCGACTCATTTGAGAAGCCGAATGAATTCGATTTTAAAAACAGAAGGAAATACCTCGACGATGGTCTCGGGGCCCGACTCATTTGAGAAGAAGAATGAAATCGATTTAAAAACAAAGGGAAAATACTAAGAATGATCTTGGGTTTGATTCATTGGAAAACAAAATTAATCTTGAAAAAACAAAAGGAACATACCTCGACGGTGGTCTCGGGGCTCGACTCATTTGAGAAGCAGAACGGGTTCGATTTGGGGAAGCCAAAGTTTTCCTAATTCCTACAATGTTAGCTAAATGCAATGATGAGAATGACATGATTTGCAAATGCTTGTATGTTTCCTAAAGATGAATGCAATCAAATGATTGTGTCATGATTTCTAATCCATGGTTTCTTTGAGGTTCACAGATTATCTGACTTCATGACGGAGTTTTAAATTGTTCACTGATGCCCCACTTGAGGAACCTTTCACTCAAGAAAAATTGTCAAACCCAGTTTCTGACTTCGCTGAAATTCACAAATTTTCTGATTTCATGACGGAGTCCCTAACACATTCATTGTTTTCCTTTACTTGGTGAATTTTCCAAACCTTTTCTAAGATTTAAATCTACTCCTTAGTAATACTCTGAAATCCTTTTATTTAAATATTTTTATGTTTACTAATCATCATTCAATTTAATAACAATCAAGATGCATCTCAAAAATGTATGAAAGAAAATATGAAACAAGCAAATGTCATAAAAAGGATAACAAGAATTTATTGCAACAAATGTTTTAAAATGATAAAAGTGAATATCAAGGATATAAAAGACAAATGTAAAGTTATAGGTTGTAGATGCCCCGAATGCGGAATATCTTGGACCCTTCCAAATTATCTGAAATTTCTCTTGAACGAGCAATTTACTTGGGTAATCCCTTGGCTTTGGTAGTTACGTCAGACTGAGTTTTTCCCCTTTCCTATGATTTTTAGATATTTTCTCCCCCTTTACACGAAGCATTGATTCAAACCTTAATTAGTACTTGAGTCGCTCTTTGCGGGTTTTCAGCTCAAGTGTCCCCCATTCGGTATTAAGTCGCCCTTTTGCGGGTTTTCGGCTTAAACCTCTCCTTTTACATTCTTTTTCATTTTCTCTTTTTTCTTGTATTCTACCACGCATCTGATAATTCTAAATGCTTCCAAGGTAAAAAAATGTCAACTCAAAAGATGGGATGAGTTCTGAGAAAAACCTTCCAAATTAAATATCCATGCTTGATCAAAATGGACTTTTAAAGCACGTAATGTAGGCCAAGGTTCGGGTTTAAAAAGAAAGGATAAATAGGCCCAAAGTGTGTTTAAGGGTGATTGGATCAAGGATCATTTCTTGAGGATAAATTATTCTTGAAATATTCGTCCTTTTTGGACTTTTTTTTTTCTTTTCTCTTTCATTCTTGGCTTTCAGTTGCCATTATTTTGATTTCACATTTTCCGATGGCTCTTTTTTTTTTGCCATGACTTTTTTTTTTATTATTATTATTTTTCCTCGCGTCTACCCTCCAGTGTAGAGGGTGATCTTTGATCAAGGTTCAAAGAAAGAAATAATTCCTAAGGCTCAAAGAGGTGACTAAGGATAATTTCTTCTTAGTGAAGGGAATATGAAAGATGGTCATTCATCATATCAAGCAAGAATATTCTCATTGAAAAGTAATCCTCAGGGGAGATAGATATATAGAATTTTCATTTTTACACTTGGAATCATTCGAATTTTCATGTGCACAGTATTACACTTTTTTTCTTTTTTCTTCAAGCATAATACTTCTTCAATTCATCAGCGTTCACGGGATTTCTAAAATCATCTCCGTCCATCCGAGTTAGAATCAATGCTCCTCCAGAAAAAGCTCTTTTTACCGCATAGGGTCCTTCCCAATTTGGAGCGCATTTCCCTCGCGGATCCTTCATGATAGGGAGAATTTTCCTCCTTCATGATAGAGAGAATTTTCCTTAGTACCAACTCCCATTTTCGAAACTGTCTGGGATGAACCTTCTTGTTGTGAGCTCGAATCATCCTTTTCTGATACAATTGCCCATGACAAATTGCCTTCAGTCTTTTCTCTTCGATGAGATTCAGCTGTTCATAATGAGCTTTAACCCACTCTGCCTCTTCTAAACCAACCTCCATCAAAACACGAAGGGAAGGGATCTCAACCTCAATAGGCAGCACTACTTCCATCCCATATACCAAATAAAATGGCGTTGCCCCTGTAGATGTGCGAACCAAAGTACGATATGCGTGAAGAGCAAAAGTGTAACAACCGAGGTTACGTACAATCATGTAAAGTTAAATCCCGAAAATTTTAAAGAAAAACTTGGAAATTGGTAAGAAGTTATAAGTGAAGGAAATAAAAGAAGAAAGGATCAAATTGAACAAATTAAAAAGTTTAGGGGCTTAATGGTTATTTATAAAAAGTTGAGGGACCAATGTGCAATTATACCAAAAATTTAAAAATATCTCTTAAGTTTATTTAATCTCTTGAAAACTCTAGAATTTTTCATTCTATTCTTCAAGTGGCAGCCGGCCTTCCTTCTCCTTATTCTCTCTCAAAATTCTCTTCAAACAATTCCACCAAAATCTCAACAACAATCACATCCAATGTTAGTTTCTTGATTAATTCTTCCTTTTCTTTAGATATTCTACATGAATATGCTAAGATTTTAGCTCCATAAACATGTTAAGGTCTGAAATCCATATATTAAGTATGAGTTTTACTCACCTTTGGTAAGAATTAAAAGGATTTGAAAGCATGAACAAGAAAATGGGAAGAAAAAGCAAAACAGGGGAAGTTGAGCATGCTTGCTGTTCGGATTTTCTGGGTTCGTCACAGCTGGGTTTGTATTTTTTTTGATATTTTTTATAGAAACTAGACTTCAATACGAGAATTTTAGTTTCTGAATCACCCAAAACCGATAAGCGGTTAAAAAGATAAAATTCAGTGAAATTGGCTGTTCTGTGTTGACCCCTGTTTCGGCATAGTTTCGGGATTAATCAAATTTGATCAAGTTTTTGTTCTAATTGTCTAAGTTAGTTATTTTCTTCATAAATTATACTTATTGATTGATATAAACCAATTGGAATCACTTCAAAATTCCTTACCAAACTCAAGTTATGATTTTCTAATCTAGCTTGATAGTAAGGAATTTATTGCTTAAGAGAAATATAGTACCAAAGGATGGTTATGGATTATGAAAATCTCTAAGGCATGGAGTACTAGAAAGGAATTTGATAAGGTCATGAATATGGATTTGAATTATGGAGAAAATGATTATGGAAATGATATTAAAAATTAAGGATATGTTGTTTTGAGTATGAGAAATTAGTATTGACTATGGGGTAGATTAATGGGACTTAAGTTGCATTCATAATTGTGTAATGCTTTGAGCATGTATAGATACTAATTATTGTTAATCTCTAGGCCACGTAGATCCGACATCACTTGTGGATCCCAAAGTTTCAGCTCGAGGTGTACTGTGAGATCATCTCAAGGATAGTGAGTAGACGACAACTATAGTTATTTGAAATTTCTTTAATTATAATTATATATATATTTTTAGCATAATATTTATTTTATGTATTAAGGGTATAAACGATATATAATCATAAGAATTTATTTGTTATTAAAATACATTTATTTCCAGAAATGTTATATCGAGTAAGTTGGTTGATTTATGAAATATGATTATACATAAATTTTGACGTACATGGTTTTGGCTCCACCTGACTTAATGTATGAGATTATACCCTTGATCGGAATACGGGAGTTGCGTGCTACGCCTTTATGGCGGGAGCCACCTCCAGAGTCCCAATTTTGTGATATTAGACTGGGGTATGGGAGCTGTATGCTACGCCTTTGTGGTGGGAGCCACCTCCAAAGTCCCTATCTCTTTATATTAGCCTTTTGGGGGCACAGCATAGCGACACATATGCCTTTAGGGCGTCCTATGGTGGTATTGGCCTTTGGGGTCAGCTACTAGTATGCCTACATGGATATTGCCTGGTTATTTCATGGATGTATTCTTATGCATGACAGTAAGTTGGAGCCCAACTCTACGTAACTTGATTTACTTTACAGATTTTATACATTGATTTAATATTATAATATTATTATACATTTGAAAACTTCGCTACATCTTTGAATTACTCATTATGGTTTTAGTATTATTTATTTTGAAAATGTCAATTATGCTTTACAGGTTACCATTATAGTTTTCACACGCTTTAAATGTTGTCTACTCATTGAGATATTTATATATCTCACCTCTTCTTATTTCTCATTTTCAGGACACAATTAGGTGTCGAGATGGCTGCCTTCCTCTACTCTCCGCTTCAAGATTAGTTTGACGTGGTGGGCATCATATCTAAATTTCTAGAAGATTTGATCTCTTGATGTTTTTATCTAGTAAACCTTGTTGAGATAGGTTTACTTCTGGATATATTATATATATTTGAAGATATGAGACAATAGATCAATATGTTTTGACTTGAGCATAAATTGATCATGGATAGTTTTTGAGTATGCATGGATATATGTGATAATAGTATTGAGAAATATTGCTGGTTGAAGATATGAATTGAGCGTTATTTGCAGGAGGGTTATAGTTGACATCGAAAGGAAACTCTGTCGAATTTTAGGTAGATTATCCGGACAGAGTGTTTCAATTTGGTATCAGAGCAAGGTTATAGGTCCTGTAGACTTAGAAACTGTTTGTTGAAGTATTAAAATATTGTCACTTGTGTAGAAAATCAGACACGATGCCACCACGTCGAAGAGGAAGGCCTAGAAACAATCCCCTACCCCAAAATAAGGATAGGAATATAAATGAGAATATTGATGAGAAAATTGGAGAACAAGTTTCAGCTGCTGGTTCATCTTCTGTTGATGCACCCTCAGCAGCACCCTTAGCAGTTGATCTTAATTTAGCTGAGGCAGTTGCGGCCTTGGCAAGAGTAATTCCCGCTTTGACTGTCTCTGCTGAAAAGGGGATAGTTGATTACTGTAAAGATCTGAAGAATATGATTGCAAGATTTTCACGGGATCTTTGGAATCAGATTTAGCTTGGTCATGGCTACAAAAAATTGAGACTACTTCCATTACTCTTCAGATTCCCGAGCCTATGAGGTTACCATGTGCGGTGCAATTTTTGGAGGATCATGCACACACATGGTGGAAAACTACAGTGCAAAGGTATGTTGGACGTCCTGCCATAACTTGGACAGACTTTCGAAGAGAGTTTGAAGAAAAATACTATTCTCGGGCCTTGCAGGAAAAGAAACGGACTGAGTTTATGAATTTAAAACAGGGTAGTATGTCAGTAGCAGAGTATGAGCAAAAATTCAGTGAACTATCAGAATTTGCTCCATCAGTAGTAGCCAACGATGTTGATAGATGCAAGAAATTTCAAGATGGGCTACATGTTAGTATTCGAGATAGGTTGACGACCCTGGATACAGGTCAATGACTTTAATAAATGGGTCAACATGGCAACCAAAGCTGAACAAAATCTAAAAGAAATGAAGGATAGAGAAGAGAAGTTCAGAAAAAGAAAATGGCAGTCCTGGAGTGAGGACGTGAGGCCTAAGAAAAGTTATGTAGAGAGCAGTGTCAGTGGTTACAAACCCTCGAGATTTTAGGAGGGATTAGACAGAAAACCTATTAGTGGTTCTTCTAGCAGATTTATCATCGGACCTCAACAGTAGACTAGATCGCTACCTGGGAGGTCAGGAGGACCTCGTACATTGACTTATCCTCAGTGTCCCCATTGTAGGGGAATCATCCTAGTGAATGTTGGAGACTACAGGGTGTGTGTTTTTACTGCAAAAAATTAGGACACATGAAACGGGATTGTCCCAAGCTGGAGAACAAGGGAGTTACTAGTCAGTTATCAGTGGGTCAAAGGGAAAGGACCCAACCTACTACTGCACCTCAGCCGACAACAGTTAGAGATAGAATTGGGGCACAATCTCAAGTTAGTTCATCTATTGGCGCTCGATAGAGTGGACAGCCTGGTAAACCTCGAACTGCAGCCAGAATTTATGCTATGACCCAACAACAGGCTCAGGCTACTCCTGAAGTGGTTACAGGTACTCTCCCAATTTCTAAGGCAAATGCTAAGATCTTAATAGATCCGGGTGCAACGCATTCTTTTGTTCCTAATTCATATGTCATGCATTTGGGTAGAGAGTCTAGGAGGTTAGACATCCCTATGGTCGTTAGTACCCTAGTGGGAGAAACTTTGAAAATTGATGTGGTTTATCTGGATTGTACCGTTATGGTTTAAGAGCATGAATTACCAGTTAATTTGTTTCCATTAGGAATGTATGATTTTGATGTGATTTTGGGAATGGATTGGTTGTCTAAACATAATGCAGTGATAGATTGTTTTTCAAAAATTGTGACTTTTAAGAAGTCGGGAGACTTGGAGTTTACCTTTCAAGGAGAAACAAAAGTTTTACCTTCTTGCCTTATCTCCAAGATGGCAGCCAATAGATAATTGCAGAAAGGGTATTCTGCTTACCTTGCTTATGTGATTAACAAGGACATACATGAGGCAAAGTTGGAAACTGTACCTATGGTCAAAGAGTTTCTTGAGATCTTCCCTGAAGAATTGGACGGTTTACCTCCTGACAGGGAATTGGAGTTTACTATCGATTTAATCCCTGGCAGTGCTCCTATTTCTCAAGCACCCTATAGAATGGAACCTTCGGAGCTAAAGGAATTGAAAGTGCAGTTGCAAGACCCAGTTGACAGAGGTTTGATTCGGCCTAGTACTTCACCGTGGGGAGCACCGGTTTTATTTGTAAAGAAAAAGGATGGATCTTTACGATTGTGTATCGACTATCGGCAACTGAACAAGGTCACCATTAAGAATAAGTATCCTTTGCCAAGGATTGATGATTTGTTTGATCAGTTGCAAGGTGCAAGTGTATTTTCCAAAATAGATCTAAGGTCGGGTTATCATCAATTGAAGATCAAAGAATCTGATATTCCAAAGACTGCTTTCAGAACTCGATATGGTCATTATGAATTTTTAGTTATGCCTTTTGGGCTAACTAATGCACCTGCAGTCTTTATGGATTTGATGAATAGGGTGTTTCGACCCTACTTAGATAAGTTTGTTATTGTGTTAATCGATGACATCCTAGTTTATTCTAGGAATAAGGATGATCACGTAAATTATTTGAGAACGGTGCTGCAGACTATGCGTGAAAAGCAACTTTATGCTAAATTTTCCAAGTGTGAATTCTGGCTGGACAAAGTAGCATTCCTTGGTCACGTAGTGTCTAAGGAAGGAATTTTTGTGGATCCACAAAAGATAGAAGCTGTAGTTGCTTGGGAAAGACCCACGATGTCACAGAAGTTAGAAGCTTTCTCGGATTGGCAGGGTACTATCGAAGATTCATAGAAGGATTTTCCATGATTGCCTGCTAAGTTTGAGTGGACTGACGAATGTGAGCAAGCTTTCCAAGAGCTTAAGCGTCGATTGACCATAACACCAGTTCTTACATTACCATCAGGGACTGGAAGCTTTGTGATATACAATGATGCCTCGAGGCGAGGTTTGGGTTGCATTTTGATGCAACATGAGAAGGTGATAGCTTATGCTTCTCAGCAACTAAAACAGCATGATCAGAACTATCCCACTCATGATTTAAAGTTGGCGGCAGTGGTGTTTGCACTGAAAATTTGGAGGCATTATTTATTTGGAGAAAAATGTACAATCTATACTGATCATAAGAGTCTGAAATATCTGATGGATCAGAAGGAACTAAATTTGAGGCAAAGGAGATGGTTGGAATTGATAAAAGATTATGACTGTGTAATTGACTACCACCCAGGAAAGGCCAATGTAGTGGCCGATGCTCTTAGTAGAAAGTCTTCTAGTTCTCTTGCTCATATCCGAGCGATTCAGAAACCCTTACAAAATAAGTTGAAGTCTTTACCTTTAGAATTGATGATTGATGAGAATGATCTCCTAATAGCCCACTTGAAGGTTAAACCGATTCATATTGATTAGATACGTGAAGCACAAAATAATGACCCTATGCTGGTAAAGTTAAAGCAAGAAGTAAGGGATGGTGTGAGGATTGACTTTCAAATAAAGGATAATGATGTACTGATAATGAAAAATAGGCTTTGTGTGCCTCAAGATGAAGAACTCCGAAAGGTGATTTTGGAGGAAGCTCATTGTCGCAACCTAAAAAATAACGAGTCTCATCGCAAGACTTTATTATTCGTTAAGCGTGACATTAAAAAAATCGAGGAAAAGTCGACTTAATTCCTATAGAAAAATGAAGGTTTTGAAAATGACCTTAAAAAAGACATGGAGTCGCCACCAATCTTTTTTAGCTAGGTGTGATCGGCCACCTATTAAAACCGGTTTTATAAAATATTTTAAAAATTAATTAAAACATTTTAAAAAACCAATTTCAAGTCTGCGTTTTAAACCAGAGAAATCAAAGAAGCGGGTTCGGGAGTCGGTTACGTGTGGGGAAGGATTAGCACCCCCACAACGCCCGTAAAAATCGGTACCTTATTAATCGTGTGTTATCTCAAGTCTCGGTAAAAATTGGTTTTAAATTTAGTATTTCAAGTTAATTCCCAATTTAAAGAAAAATAATTTCATTTTTAATTGAAAATGATCTAGAATTTATAAATTCAAAATTTTCCTATATTCCCCAACAAACGTGGCAAAATATAGAAATTTTTATTAAATTTGGAACATTTTTCGAATCATTCTCTTTTTAAAAAAGATATTTCGTTATTAATAATAATTGATGATATCCTCCCCAGCAAACCCAGCAGAGAACTCATGAATTATTTTAACTCGAGAATATCTTTATTTTATTGAAAACCATTATTTTTTTTTAAAACATTTAAAAGAAATGAATATGTATATGCATGATATAAATAAAATGACATAGCAAAATCTAAATAATATAATGCAACCTAAATGACATGACATGATTTGAATGCCTTAGCATATTCTAAATGAAATGAAATATCCTAAGTTATATGATATATTCTAAATGAAATTAAATGACCTATGTAACATAATACATTCTATATGAAATGCAATATCCTAAGTCATATGATATGATCTAAATGAAATAAAATATTCTAGATGACATAATATATCCTAAATGAAATGAAATGACCTAGGTAATATAATATATTCTACATGAAATGCAATATCCTAAGTCATATGATATAATCGAAATGAAAAAAAAATATTCTAGATGACATAATATATCCTAAATGAAATGAAATGATTTAAATGACATGACAAATATGAATGATATGGCATATAATTTAAATGACATGGAATAAAATAATGCTATCATATAATATGCATGAAAATAAAAATAATAATGCATGAACATAGTATATGCTAAATAAAAATAACTAAATAAAAGCATAGGATATCATGAAATATTCAAAACCATATAATAAACCATATAACATCAAAAAATATAAATCAAAATAATAACAATACCATAGAAATTATTATAGCAAGAATCACATATTATATAAAATGCATGAATATGAAAAATGCAATGCATGAAATGTATTTTTTCCTTTAATTAAGGAAATCCGTATATCTAAAAAGATATTCGGCTACCTTAGGAAAATATGTCAAATTAAATATTCTAAAACCAAAATACTTTGTGATTGTTTGAAAACAATTTTGAAAAGCTTGAATTAAAAAATAAAAACTGGGCTAAATCTTTTTTTAAATGGCTCTAATTTCCTAAGTTTGAAAATCCGGACTTGACTACCCTCACCCCGAGACTTGAAAAACCATTTTTAGAGTTTAAAAAGGCTTAGAAACCACCCTAAGTCAGTAGCTAACCCTCCTAATCAGCCCACTCTAAGTAACTTAACCAAAACAGAAAAATGATTTTTCTTTAAATTCAATTCTGACTCCACTGTCCAGTTTTAAGCCACGATTTTTTACCCTATTTTTAAAAATTCAAAAAATTCTGAAAAAAATACTAGAGACTCAATACATGTAAAACTACATGGGAAAAAATTGGCTTAATTTTCTGAATAAAGATGAATTCCCAGAAAAATCGGAAATGTACGAATACTGGGTGAAAAAACTATTTTGTCAAAACACATTTTTTGCCTTTGATAAAATCATTTAAAAATCAAAGTAAAAATATTTGAAACTCATAAAATAGCTCACAAACAGTAGCTAGGACTTTTTGAAAGTTAGATAAAAATTGGCTAGGTAAAAAAAATCACAAGGGTAGAATAATCAATTTGACAAACTTTAATTTTGCACAAGTGTGCTCAAAAGAGCATGACTTTAAACCATTAATTGGCTCAAGTCATTATTCAAGTGGCATGAATATGAAATGCATGAAAAAATACAGCAAACATAGTGCATGAAATGCATGAGTTTAAACCTAAATGTCATGAAAAAATACATGGCATCAATATAGTGACTTAGACCTAAAATGCATGAACATACATGGCAAATAAACCAAACTTAGTAACTAAAATATGCATGGCATTTTCACAAACACAAAACATGCTTAAACTAAGAACTCAAACAAATATCATGTAAATGCTAACCTATCAACTAACATGGCAAGAATGCACATATAATGCAAAAATTCAAGGAGTGGCCGAATGGCCTATGTGACTAGCAAACATGACATTTTCACAAACACTTGATATACTAGCATGCAAAACTAAATCAAATGTCATGCAAATGCAAAAACCTACCAACTAACATGGCAAAAATGCAACACACAATGCAAAACACATGGATTAGCCAAATGGCCTCAAGCTCCAACAAGCATGGCATTTTCACAAACACTTGGTATACTAACATGCTCAACTAAAATATAACACTGAAATCATGCAAAAACCACATAAGCATTTTCACAAACACTTAATATACTAAAACATGCTCAACTAAGATATAAAACTCAAATCATGCAAAAACCACACAAGCATTTTCACAAACACTTGATATACTAAATCTAAAACATGCTCAAATTTAAACATCATGAAAACATAAAATTAAAAATGCAAGAACATGGTATTTAAATCATAAATGGTAACAAACAAAGTAACCAAATTAAAATATAACTCAAGTATATGAAGTAACATAACATTTAAAACATCAAGATCAAAGAAAATAACATAAACAATGTCATAAAATAAACCAAAACAGCAACTTAAATAAATAATGTAGGCCATTCGGCCAGGGTGAGTATATTGTAAAAAAAAAATTGTAAAAAATATATTTAAGAAAGAGATGAAGGAAGAACTTAAGAAAAACAATAAAAAAAATATTTAAAATGGAAACTCACCAAATAGTAATCAAAATAGCACAAATAAGAATGGAAAATCAAGAAAGTGCAAGAGTTGGTGCTCAAGAGCAACCTCAAGAAGCTATATTTCAAGCTTTATCTCTTCAAACTTTCCTTTCTTTTCTAAACTTTTCTTTTTTGCTTTCAACCAAGGAGAGAAAAACCAAGTAAAAACCAAGAGAACTCAGCAAAATGAAATGTAAAAATGAAAAATCTGAACCCTTACAAGTGCTGGCCGAATGGCCTTTAAATTCTTCAAGGATGTTGTCATTTTTTGTGTAACCAATTTTCCATCAAATGGCTAATAATTCAAGGTGAAAAATCATGAAATTATCACCCTTAGATTAGCATCTCAGCTGCCCCAAATTACAGCTGTTCAAGAATAATGTTGACATCTCTCTTGGCCTATGTGGCTTAATCACCATGGCTTGATCAAAGAGAATCTCTAACTAACTCTTGATTTTTAGCCATTTGATTGAAAAACCAGAAGCTTCCTCCTTCCTTTGGGCTTGGGCAGGCCAGCACTTTTCTTTTCCAGCCCAAGTCTGATTTTTTGAAAGGCCCAAAGAAGCCCTTTTTGGTTGCTTGGGTGAAATAACCGTTTTGCCCCCCGGATGCAAATAAATATCAAACGGACTCCAAATTCAATTTTTATTTTTTTAATACTTCCAAAATAATAAAATATTTAGTTCTGAAAGTTTTCAAAATTATCCGAGTCCGCTTACTATTTATTTGGATTTTTCTTCCAAAAATGCCCTTTTATGCCCCTACATTTTACCATTTTTTAAACGAGCTCCAAATCAAGATTTTTCTTCACCAATCTCTTCAAAATAATTAAAAAGTGTGATATAGAAGTTTTCATAATTTTTGGAGCTCATTTGGTATTTTTTCGGGATTTATCAGCTTGAATTACTGCATAGGAGCTCGAGATTTGGCCATTTTGAAAACGAACTCCGAATCAAGACTTTCGTTCGCAAATCTCTTCCAAATAATTTAAAAATGATATTTGCAAAATTTTAGAATTTTTGGAGTTCATTTGCTATTTTTTCGGGATTTTTCTTCTTGAATTATTGCATCGGAGGCTCGGGATTTGACCATTTTGCAAACGAACTCCGAATCAAGATTTTCTTTCACCAATCTCTTCAAAATAAATTAAAAATGAGATTTGCAAATTTTCAGAATTTTCAGAGTCCATTTGCTATTTTTCCCAAATTTTCCAATTTTGCCCTTTTGCCTCCGAAGCCCGGTTTTGCTTAAAACAAGTTCTATTTTTAGTTTTTTTTCAAACTGAGCCTTGGGCTATCATTTTTTAAACATTCCTCATCCATTGGGGGCTTTGGTCTTTCCCAGTCGAGCCATTTCTGTGATTCTTTCCGATTACACCGAAATCCATTAAAAACCCTAATTCTCGATTTTCCCTCGAATTGACTTTTCTTTCAGTTTTTCTTGCAAGTGACTTCTCCATTACCTATAGTCAGTGCTTATCTTTCATTTGGAACCTTCAATTTGGACCAATTTGATCGTTTAAGCACTTTTCCCCAAATTTCTCGGATTAGGGTTTCTTTTCTACTAAATCTCCAAATCCCATCTTTCGAACTCCATATCTTTCAATATAAACCTCGGATTATCAAAATTTTTTCGCCAAACTTAAAATCTTGATTTTGAAAGTGGGTTGACTTTTTCAGTAGTTGACTTTCTAGGGTTGACTTTTTTGGGGTTGACTTTTTTCAAGTTTGACTTTTTATGCTTGCCCTCTTAAACTAAGTCTTGGAGTACCATCTATAAAAAGAAAAAAGTCTTTTTACATTCGAAAACATCAATTTAGGAAGAAAACATACCTGTTTTAGTGGTCCGAACAAAATTAGGTGTCTACAATGCACCATACGCGTTACATCCTGGTAGTGTGAAAATGTATCGAACCTTAAGAGAATATTATTGGTGGCAAGGTATGAAATGGGACATAGCTGAGTTTGTTTCTAGATGCTTGGTATGCCAACAAATTAAAGCCGAGCATCAAAAACCTTCAGGGAAATTGAACCCCCTACCTATTCCTCAATGGAAGTAGAAAGATATTGCTATGGATTTCGTTTCGGGATTGCCAAGAACGCAGTCTGGTTATGACAGCATTTGGGTGATTGTTGATCGTTTAACAAAATCAACTCACTTTTTGCCAGTCAAGAAGACTTTTTCCATGGAAAGACTGGCTAAACTTTATGTGAACGAAATTGTTAGGTTACATGGTGCCCCAGTATCGATTGTATTTGATCGAGACCCCCGATTCACATCTCGCTTTTGGCCAAGTTTGCAAAATGCTATGGGCACTAAACTCAAGTTTAGTACTGCTTTTCATCCCCAGACGGATGGACAATCTGAACGGACAATTCAAATTCTGGAAGATATGCTCAGATCTTGTATTATGGAACTCAAAGGAAACTAGGATGAACACTTGCCTCTAGCAAAGTTTGCATATAACAATAGTTATCAGTCCAGCATCGACATGGCTCCGTTTGAAGCTTTGTATGGAAGGAAGTGCAGAACTCCGGTGTGTTGGGATGATACAGATGAAAGGAAATTACTAGGTCCAGAAATTGTTATGATGACTGCAGACAAAGTTAAGGTAATTCGGGAAAAGATAAAAATAGCTCAAGATCAACAAAAGAGCTATGCAGATAATCGGAGAAAAGATTTAGAGTTTGAAGTTGGTGATATGGTGTTTTTCAAAGTGACTCCTTGGAAGGGAGTAATCCGGTTTGGAAGACGAGGAAAGTTGGGTCCTCGATATATAAGGCCGTATGAGATCATTGAACGGATTGGCCCAGTTGCTTATAGATTGGCCTTACCAGAAGAGTTGTCACGAATTCATAATGTGTTCCATGTTTCTATGCTCCGAAAGTACATTTTCGATTCTTCACATATATTGAAGGACTTGCCTATGGAAATTGAGGAAAATTTAACTTATGAAGAGCAGCCGGTTGAGATTTTGGATAGAAAGGACCAAGTTCTAAGGACTAAGACTATTCCATTAGTGAAAGTTCTTTGGAGGAATCATTCATGTGAAGAAGCTACATGGGAAAGGGAGGAAGATATGCGGACTCAATATCCTCACTTGTTTAATCAAGTTGGTAAGTAAATTTCGAGGACGAAATTTTTCTAAGGGGGGTAAGTTGTAACAACCGAGGTTACGTACAATCATGTATAGTTAAATCCCGAAAATTTTAAGGACAAACTTGAAAATTGGTAAGAAGTTATAAGTGAAGGAAATAATAGAAGAAAGGATCAAATTGAACAAATTAAAAAGTTTAGGGGCTTAATGGTTATTTATAAAAAGTTGAGGGACCAATATGCAATTATACCAAAAATTTAAAAATATCTCTTAAGTTTATTTAATCTCTTGAAAACTCTAGAATTTTACATTCTATTCTTCAAGTGGCAGCAGGCCTTCCTTCTCCTTATTCTCTCTCAAAATTCTCTTCAAACAATTCCACCAAAATCTCAACAACAATAACATCCAACGTTAGTTTCTTGATAAATTCTTCCTTTTCTTTAGATATTCTACATGAATATGCTAAGATTTTAGCTCCATAAACATGTTAAGGTCTGAAATCCATAAATTAAGTATGATTTTTACTCACCTTTGGTAAGAATTAAAAGGATTTAAAAGCATGAACAAGAAAATGGGAAGAAAAAGAAAAACACGGGAAGTTGAGCATGCTTGCTGTTCGGATTTCCTGGGTTTGGCACAGCTGTGTTTGTAATTTTTTTTGATATTTTTCCTAGAAACTAGACTTCAATATGAGAATTTTAGTTTTCGAATCACCCAAAACCAATAAGCGGTTAAAAAGATAAAATTCGGTGAAGTTGGTTGTTCTGTGTTGACCCCTGTTTCGGCATAGTTTTGGGATTTATCAAATTTGATCAAGATTTTGTTCTAATTGTATAATTTAGTTATTTTCTTCATTAAGTAGACTTATTTATTGATATAAACCAATTGGAATCACTTCAAAATTCCTTCCCAAACTCAAGTTATGATTTTCTAATCTAGCTTGATAGTAAGGAATTTATTGCTTAAGAGAAATATAGTACTAAAGGATGGTTATGGATTATGAAAGTCTCTAAGGCATGGAGTACTAGAAAGGAATTTGATAAGGTCATGAATATGGAGTTGAATTATGGATAAAATGATTATGGAAATGATATTAAAAATTAAGGATATGTTGTTTTGAGTATGAGAAATTAGTATTGACTATGGGGTAGATTAATGGGACTTAAGTTGCATTCATAATTGTGTAATGCTTTGAGCATGTATAGATACTATTATTGTTAATCTCTAGGCCACGTAGATCCGACGTCACTTGTGGATCCCAAAGTTTCAGATCGAGGTGTAGAGTGAGATCATCTCAAGGATAGTGAATAGACGACAACTATAGTTATTTGAAATTTCTTTAATTATAATTATATATATATTTTAGCATTATATTTATTTTACCTATTAAAGGTATATACGATATATAATCATATTAATTGATTTGTTATTAAAGTACATTTTTTTCAAGAAATATTATATCGAGTAAGTTGGTTGATTTATGAAATATGATTATACATAAAATTTGACGTACATGGTTTTGGCTCCACCTGACTTAATGTATGAGATTATACCCTTGATCGGAATACGGGAGTTGCATGCTACACCTTCGTGGCGGGAGCCACCTCCAGAGTCCCAATTCCGTGATATTAGACTGGGGTATGGGAGCTGCGTGCTACGCCTTTGTGGTGGGAGCCACCTCCAGAGTCCCTATCCCTTTATATTAGCCTTTTAGGGGCACATCATAGCGACACATATGCCTTTGGGGCGTCCTATGGTGGTATTGGCCTTTGGGGTCGGCTACTAGTATGCCTACATGGATATTGCCTGGTTATTTCATAGATGTATTCTTATGCATGACAGTAAGTTGGAGCGCAACCTTATGTAACTTGATTTACTTTACAGATTTTATACATTGATTTAATATTATAATATTATTATACATTTGAAAACTTCGCTGCATCTTTCAATTACTCATTATGGTTTTACTATTATTTATTTTGAAAATGTCAATTATACTTTACAGGTTACTATTATAGTTTTCACACGCTTTAAATGTTGTCTACTCATTGAGATATTTATATATCTCACCTCTTCTTATTTCTCATTTTCAAGACACAGTTAGGTGTCCGGATTGCTGCCTTCCTCTACTCTCCGCTTCAAGAGTATATTCACGTGGTGGGCACCATATCTAAATTTCTAGAAGATTTGATCTCTTGATGTTTTTATCTAGTAAACCTTGCTGAGATAGGTTTACTTATGGATATATTATATATATTTGAAGATATGAGACAATAGATCAATATGTTTTGACTTGAGCATAAATTGATCATGGATAATTTTTGAATATGCATGGATATATGTGATAATAGTATTGAGAAATATTGCTGGTTGAAGATATGAATTGAGCATTATTTGCAGGAGGGTTATAGTTGACATAGAAAGGAAACTCTGTCAGATTTTAGGTAGATTATCCGGACAGGGTGTTTCAAAAAGGCAAGATCTCATGCCAATCCTTGTACACATCAGCCATCTTCTCAACAATCTTCTTGATGTTTTTGTTGGCTGCTTCTACTGCCCATTCATCTTCGACCGATAAGGTGCTGAATTATGGTGTGTGATCTTGAACTGAGTACACATTTCTCTCATCATCTTATTATTCAGATTGAGAGCATTATCTGAAATAATTCTTGCTGGCAACCCATATCAGCATATGATTTCCTTCTTAACAAATCTGCATACCACCGATTTTGTTACATTCGTATCGAAAGCAGCTTCCACCCACTTTGTGAAATAATCTATGGCCACCAGGACGAAATGATGTCCATTCGAAGCTTTCGGGGTAATAGGCCCAATCATATCCATTCCCCATATTGAAAATGGCCATGGTGCGATCATGACATGCAATGGCGATGGCAGCACATGAATCATATCTGCATATATCTGGCATTTATGGCAATTCCAGGAATAAATGATACAATCTCCTTCCATCGTCAGCCAATAATATCCTGCCCCCATAATCTGCTTAGCAAGCATGTGACCATTAGCATGGGTGCCACGTATCCCTTCATGGACTTCCTCTATGATTCTCCGAGCTTCGGCAGATCCGACACATCTCAATAAGACTTGGTTTTTCCCTTTCTTGTATAGAATCTCACCATCTAGAACAAAACCCATTGCTAACCTTCTCATAGTCCTTTTGTCGTTTTCTGTTGCTCGTTCTGGATATTGTTGGCTCTTGATGTACTACAAGATGTCTGTCGCAACCTAAAAAATAACGAGTCTCATCGCAAGACTTTATTATTCAATAAGCGTGACATTAAAAAAACCCGAGGAAAAGTCGACTTAATTCCTCTAGAAAAATGAAGGTTTTGAAAATGACCTTGAAAAAGACATGGAGTCGCCACCAATCTTTTTTAGCTAGGTGTGATCGGCCACCTATTAAAGTCGGTTTTATAAAATATTTTTAAAAATTAATTAAAATATTTTAAAAACCAATTTCAAGTCTGCGTTTTAAACCAGAGAAATCAAAGAAACGGGTTCGGGACTCGATTACGTATGGGGAAGGATTAGCACCTCCAAAACGCCCGTATAAAACAGTACCTTATTAATCGTGTGTTATCTCAAATCTCAGTATAAAGTTGGTTTTAAATTTGGTATTTCAAGTTAATTCCCAATTTAGAGAAAAATAATTTCATTTTAATTAAAAATGATCCGAAATTTATAAATTCAAAATTTTTCTATATTCCCCAACAAACGTGGTAAAATATAGAAATTTTTATTAATTTTGGAAAACTTTTCGAATCATTCTCTTTTTAAAGAAGATATTCCGTTATTAATAATAATTGATGATATCCTCCCCAGCAAACCCGGCAGAGAACTCATGAATTATTTTAACTCGGGAATATCTTTATTTTATTGAAAATCATTATCCTTTTTTGAAAACATTTAAAAGAAATGAATATGTATATGCATGACATAAATAAAATGACATAGCAAAATATAAATAATATAATGCAACCTAAATGATATGACATAATTTGAATGCCTTAGCATTTTCTAAATGAAATGAAATATCTTAAGTTATATGACATATTCTAAATGAAATGAAATGACCTAGGTAACATAATATATGTTATATGAAATGTAATATCCTAAGTCATATGATATATTTTAAATGAAATGTAATATCCTAAGTGACATAATATATCCTAAATGAAATGAAATGACTTAGGTAATATAATATATTCTATATGAAATGAAATGACCTAAGTAACATAATATATTCTATATGAAATGAAATAATTTAAATGACATGGAAAATATGAATGATATGGCATATAATTTAAATGACATGGAATATAAAATAATGCAATCATATAATATGCATGGAAAAAAAATGAAAATAATAAAGCATGAACATGCTAAATAATATAACAAAAAAAAAATAATTAAATAAAAAGCATGGGATATCATGAAATATTTCAAGTCATATAATAAACAATATAACATAACTCATAATCATAACAATATCATAGAAATTATCATAGCAAAAATCACATATTATATAAAATGCATGAATATGGAAAATGCAATGCATGAAAATGTATTTTTTTCTTTAATTAAAAAAATCCGTACATCTAAAAAGATATCCAGCTACCTTAAGAAAATATGTAAAATTAAATATTCTAAAACCAAAATACTTTGTGATTGTTTGAAAATAATTTTGAAAAGCTTAGATTAAAAATAAAAACTGGGCTAAATCTTTTTTAAAATGACTCTAATTTCCTAAGTTTAGAATCCCGGACTTGACCACCTTTAACCCGAGACTTAAAAAATCATTTTTAGAGTTTAAAAAGGCTTAGAAACTACCTAAAGTCAGTAGATAAACTACCTAATCAGCCCCATCTAAGTAACTTAACCAAAATAGAAAAATGATTTTCCTTCAAATTCAATTCTGACTCCAACGTCCAGTTTTAAGCCACGATGTTTTATCCTATTTTTAAAAATTCAAACAAATCTAAAAGAAATACTGGAGACTTAGGACATGTAAAAATAAATGAGGAAAAATTAGATTAATTTTCGGATTAAAGATGAATGCCCAGAAAAATCAGAAAAGTACGAGTACTGGGTGAAAAAATTGTTTTGCCAAAATACATTTTTGCCTTTTATAAAATCATTTAAAAAATCAAAGTAAAAATATTTAAGACTCACAAAATGACTCACAAACAGTAATTAGGACTTTTAAAAAGTTAGACAAAAATTGGCTAAGTAAAAAAAATCACAAAAGTAGAATAATCAATTTGGCAACTCTTTAATTTTCCACAAGTATACTCAAGAGAGCATGACTTTGAACCATTAATTGGCCTAAGTCATAAATCAAGTGGCATGAACATGAAATGCATGAAAATAGCAAGTTAAATGCATGAAATGCATGACCTGATGCCTAAATGACATAGAAAATATGCATGGCATAAAATATGACCTAATGCCTAAATGACATGGCATGTGACATGGCATAAGATGACATGGCATGTGAATGAAATCGACATGGCAAACAAGATAACATGGCATATGAATGCCATAAAATGACATGGCATAAGATGACATGGCATGTGAATGAAATCGACATGACAAGCAAGATGACATGGCATATGGATGACATAAGATGACATGGCATGTGAAATGGCTTAAGATGACATGGTATGTGACATGGCATAAGATAAATTTACTTGAGAATGACTCGGAGTTTATTAATACCAAAATCTTTTTCTGTTCTCTGGCAGACCCGGCAAAACATAGAACGTTTTATTTATTTCGAAATTTTTTGACTCATTTTATTTTAGAAAAGGGTAGTCCTTCGTTAATAATTAATGATAACCTCTCCGACAGACCCAGCAGAGAAAACCATGAATTATTGAACTCAGGAATATTGCCTTATTTATTAAAATGTTATGAATATGCAAAATGACATTAAGGCATGCACCACAATAGACCATGTCCAAGGCAAGCAACATTAGTCGTATAAGAGTAAATTATCAAACACCAAATATACACCGTAATATACTATGTCCAAAGCAAGCACAATAAACATAAAATAAAATAAAAGAATATTACCTTGTGCATGCCCCCTTCGCAAAAACCATTTCCTATTTTTCCCTTCAAAATTCTCTTTTTTTTTTGTTTGGTTTCCCAAGGCTACCAAAATTGCTCGTACCAGTCTTAGCTAAAATTTTCAATTTCTTTTATCTAACAGCTTTACCATTGGCTCCTTTCCCTAAGCAACTTTTCCATGAATATTAGTAAAATGTACCCCAAACAAATGCTTCAGACTCAATCGGCACACTTGTTATAAATTATTCTACTTTGATTTGATTTTTGTCAATATATGCATGAACCCACTTTTCCAAGATAAATGGCAACTACAGTAACATTGTCAGGCCTAAGACTTATCCTTTGCATGTCATGAAAAACGTAAAATGCTTCCTTAACTTGGCCTTGTTGAACTAAACCAAATATCATGGAATTCCAAGAAACTGCATTTTTAACATGCATTTTATCAAATAACTGACGAGCTGAGTCCACATTGCCACACTTTATATACATATCAACCAATGCATTTCCAACAAAAAGAAACAAACAAAAAAAAACATCCGAATCAATATCATGAACATCACACATATTTTCATGAATTTGAGTGCCTAACTCGAGTCTCCTAACCCAGGACAAGCAGAAAGGATGACAACCAACGTTATTTTATCAAACTAAACCTACATGGCTTCCTTGTCAAAACCCATTTTAACAAAAGCTTGAATACGGTTGGTCCAAAATACCAAGTCTCATTCAGGACTTTCATCGAACATTTTTTTTTTACATAATGACTACTGAGATTTATTGGCCTTCTTCTAGGGCATGGAATTGGGCACATGCTTTTAAGACATAAGGATAGTATAAGAGTCAGGATAAATACCTTTGGTTATCATTTCCTTGTATAATGCTATAGCTTCTGAGGAATTTGAGAAGGCTTGGACTGTCTTTCTTAGACGATGGGTCTTCCATGGCTACTCAAATTTGGTTGGAGCTTCTCCCCTTTCTTTCTTTGCATCTTCTTCATGTAGAACTCCAGCTCTTTGCCTTCCAAGATATACCCGTCAGAACGGCCGCACTGACCAGGCCGTGAAAAGATACAAGCCATCAAACGACACTGCTGAATTGCTCCTCAATATGTGTGTCAAACTTGCGACTCTGCTGACACTTCTCCAGCTTCCTTATGACACGGTTGCTCTTGTTCACCTCCTCAGCACCAGTTTCAACTTCCTCTGCCTCTTTCTTGGCTGCTGCAGCTATTTTCTTCTTGCGACCAATGTCAACACCATAGTGCTGGAGATACCACTGCTTGAATGGAGCAGCATCAACCTGAACATAGCACTCTATACCAAAGTTTGAGTACGAACTAGCTCATTGTTAGATGTATTGTACACCACATCCAAAATTCTGGTCTTACGAGTCACAGCCTTACTTCCCCATGAGTAGTTTCCAGTGTCGAGCCTCAGAGCATGCCACTTCACATTTCCACCATGAACCCTAATCCTCTCGACTGTCTTGTTTCTCATAATTTCTCTTCTTTCTCCAAGCCTTCTTTTTACCACCAGTGTCACGCCTCTTGTGCATGAAATCGTGAGAAATAACCATTTTGGCTGAGGGAAATTT
The DNA here is from genome assembly GCA_030761205.1 of Fremontodendron californicum. NCBI lineage: Eukaryota > Viridiplantae > Streptophyta > Magnoliopsida > Malvales > Malvaceae > Fremontodendron > Fremontodendron californicum. Next base: position 4,614,180 of record JAULJL010000026.1, read on the forward strand.
GAAGCCTTTTAGGGGTTTTTTGGTGAAGCATATCACAAAAGAGAACAAAGCTAGGGTTTAAGAGTGCTTGGAAGGGTCGAGTTGGTAGAGAAAAGGCAACACAACCGGGTTGACTCGGCATGGAGCGAGTCATTAGCTTGTTTAAGCAATTTTTTTTTTGCAGAAATAAAACAATCAGAGGCCATTTTTGATAGCCCCTGGATAGCCTCCCCATGAAACTCCATGAATTCCATCTTTTTTTTTTTTTTTGAGCCTTTTTTTTTTTTTTAAAATAGCCACCAACTTCATGAAAAAAAAAACCAAGCTTTTTCTTTTTCTTTAGCTCCCAGCCCCCATAAAAAAAAACAAAGCTTTTTTCTTTTCTTTTTCCCAGCCGCAAGTCCCCTCTTTCTTTGAATCATCGGCCTCCTCCTTTTTTTCTTTAACCGAGCCCCTTTATAAATCAATTCCTAACCTAAAAAATGTGTAATGTCTAAGTTACCCTTCCTTTATTTTTTAAGTCTTTTTTTAAAAAAAAAAAAAAATTTAAAAATCTATTAAAGCTCAAGATTAAACTTTTCACTTTGGATTTAAATTGAATTTTAAAATTGGTAATTTTACGGTCCGATTATATTTGAACAATTAAAGCTAAAAAGGATATATATAACTTAGAACATTTTAAAAATCTAAAATCGCGACCGTGACTTTTACAAAAATATTAAACCCGAGAGGGGGACAAATCAAAATTGGTTTTAAAAGGCCCGGACAAAATTAGGTGTCTATAGCTGACCCTCTTTGGCTATTGCTGAGAATCAGGAATCAGGCAAAAATAAAATAGACAAAAATTTTGTCCGGTCAGTGAAATCACATGTGGAGAGAAAGAAAAGGGTTTTCATTCATCATTTTTTCATTCATTCTTTTTTTATTATTGAAAATGCAGTAAATAGAAGATTTTATCCTTAAATTGAGTTCCCTGACTAATCAAGGCTCGGCCCGTCTTAAGGAAACGAGTTCGATTTGCAAAGTGATTATTTGGGCAGAACCAAAAATCGAAAAGTTATCTAGGTGAAACCGTAGATAATTTTCAAGGTGATGACTTGGACGAAACCAAAAGTCGAAAAGTTATTTAGGCGAAACAATAAATAATTTTCAAGGTAATGACCTGGGCGAAGCCAGAAGTCGAAAAGTTATCTAGGCGAAACCGTAGATAATTTTCAAGGTGATGACTTGGGCGAAACCAGAAGTCGAAAAGTTATCTAGGCGAAACCGTAAATAATTTTCAAGGTGATGACTTGGGCGAAACCAGAAGTCGAAAAGTTATCTAGGTGAAACCGTAGATAATTTTCAAGATGATGACTCGGGCGAAACCAGAAGTCGAAAACTTATCTAGGCGAAACCGTAGATAATTTTCAAGGTGATGACTTGGACGAAACCAAAAGTCGAAAAGTTATCTAGGCGAAACTGTAGGTAATTTTCAAGGTGATGACTTGGGCTAAGCCAGAAGTCGAAATGTTATCTAGGCGAAACCATAGATAATTTTTAAGGTGATGAATTGGGCGAAACTAGAAGTCGAAAAGGGACCTGGGTAAAACCAGAGGTACTTTTTGAATATGGTGCCCGGAGGTCTTATCCATGATTTTGAGTAATTGTGCCCGTAGGTCTTAAAAACGGTGCCCGAAAGTCTGATCTATGATTTGGAAAATTGCACTGTATGCGACTTTAAAAAAGATACCCGAAGGTCTGAAGAATGGTGCCCCGGATTCTTAAAAATGGTGCCCGAAGGTCTTATCCACGATTTTGACAAAAAAACACCTTGACGATGGTCTCAAGGCTCGACTCATTTGATAAAACAGAATGAATTCGATTTAAAACAAAAAGAAATACCTCGACGATGGTCTCAAGGCTCGACTCATTTGATAAAACAGAATGAATTCGATTTAAAACAAAAGGAAATACCTCGACGGTGGTCTCAAGGCTCGACTCATTTGATAAAACAGATTGAATTCGATTTAAAACAAAAGGAAATACCTCGACGGTAGTCTCAAGGCTCGACTCATTTGATAAAACAGAATGAATTCGATTTAAAACAAAAGGAAATACCTCAACGGTAGTCTCAAGGCTCGACTCATTTGATAAAACAGAATGAATTCAATTTAAAACAAAAAAAAAAAAATACCTCGACGGTGGTCTCAAGTCTCGACTCATTTGATAAAACAGAATGAATTCGATTTAAAACAAAAGGAAATACCTCGACGATAGTCTCAAGGCTCGACTCATTTGATAAAACAGAATGAATTCGATTTAAAACAAAAGGAAATACCTCGACGGTGGTCGTAAGGCTCGACTCATTTGATAAAACAGAATGAATTCGATTTAAAACAAAAGGAAATACCTCGACGATAGTCTCAAGGTTCGACTCAATTGATAAAACAGAATGAATTCGATTTAAAACAAAAAGAAATACCTCGACGGTGGTCTCAAGGTTCGACTCATTTGATAAAACAGAATGAGTTCGATTTAAAACAAAAAGAAATACCTCGATGATAGTCTCAAGGCTCGACTCATTTGATAAAACAGAATGAATTCAATATAAAACAAAAAGAAATACCTCAACGGAGGTCTCAAGGCTCGACTCATTTGATGAAACAAAATGAATTCGATTTAAAACAAAAGAAAATACCTCGACGATGGTCTCGGGGTCTTATCTTGTCTTGTGCTAACCTTACTGGCATGGGTAAAACCGAAAACTGAGAAAGATCTGGATGAAGCCAGAGATTGAAATGACATGGGTGAAACCAAAAAATTGTGAAAGATCTGGATGAAACCAGAAATTGAAATGACATGGTTGAAACCAAAAAATTGAGAAAGATCTGGATGAAACCAGAAATTGAAATAACATGGGTGAAACCATAAAATTGAAAAAAAAATCTGGATGAAACCAGAGATTGCGAAGTATTATGGAAATTAACCTGGAGGATTCGAGAGATGACGCAAACGCTTGGATTCATGCAAATGCTTCTTGATGCAGATGCATATATTGAATAAGATGCAAATGATTCATGATGCAAATGTAAATGTCTTCGATTGATGCAAATGCTTCTTAATGCAGATGAAAAATAAGATGCAAATGTTTCAATACAAATGCAAATGTCTTCGATTGATGCAACTACTTCATGGAATGATGCAAAATAAGATGCAAATGCCTTGGATTGATGCACATGCTTCGAATGCTTCATGGTGCAGATGTTGAATAAGATACAGATGCTTCATGGTGCAAATGCAACTGGCTTTTGTTGATGCAAATGCTTTTAATGCTTCATTGTGCAAATGCAAATGACTTAGGTTGATGCAAATGCTTCTAAATGATGCAAATGCAAAGATCCTCAAATAACGCAATTACTTCATGGAATGATGTAGAATAAGATTAATAATGTGCAAATGCTTCTAAATGATGTAAATGCTTCTAAATGATGTAAATGCAAAAATTGGCGCTGATGCAACTACTTCATGGAATGATGCAGATGCCCCTACTAGTCATGTTCATGTAAGTGGTCTATGAATGGTGTAACTGCAGTTGCCACACAATAATAAAATGCAATGATTCTAAAAAGGTGCAATTGCTTAAGATGACGCAAATGCAAATATCGATGAAAGATGTAAATATAAAGGTAAAATGCCAATGTTCATGGAATAGTGCTTAAGATGACGCAAATGCAAATACTCATGAATGATGCAAATGCTTGCTGACACTGTGCAGATGCAAAGCCCAAAAAAGAGATGATTGCTCACGAGTGATGCACATGCCCCCCGGTCATTCTTCTAGACTTTGGCTTAGTCTTTCCAATTCATTTTTCCTCTTCAAATAAGAGTATATCTTCAACTCCTTTTTTCAATCTTTGGCTATTCTCTTTGCCCCACCAGTTTTTAAACTCTCATCAATAGAGATCTACTTGCTGAGTTTTATTTCTTCTTATCCTATTTGGAAGTCAAGGTTATCCCTAGTAATTCTAGACCTTTGGGTTATAAAAACCCTTGTCTCATGTCAACATCAAAAATGGATATTTCAAAAATATTTTTATTTTCTCTTTCTGAAAAAACAATTTTGCTTATTTAAGGAAAACTTTTGAGCCAAAAATATTAACTCTACAGTGTGTAATGTATGAATCTTTTGAAAACTGATGATCACTTGTTAGAAATTTTCCTAACTGTCAATTTGGGTTTTTCAATTTGAATTGACAAGGTTTGGTACAACATGTTTTTGGGTTTTTTCAGGAAAACTTTTCAACAAAAATGTATGTCCCTTCTAGGCTTACAAATGGAACAGATTTTATAAATCATGAATTCATTGAGAACCAAACAAATTCATCATTCTTTTAATTTTCAATATCAGGGTATTTTGACAAGTGTCAAGATTGGCTGGGATGTTTAAACTAGAAAGTTGATTTTGGAGGAAAAAAGTTTCAGTTTTTAAAATCAATCATCCGAATGAGAGTTGACACTTTGGGAGGTTCAGGAATTCCTAGATGTTCCTCGATGACCACTTCTTTAAGATGATATTCTCTATTGTGGTATCGGCACTATCATAGATGGCATCGAAAATTCCGATCTTACTCTAGACCGCCCATTTTGCGTTTTCACCCTAGAGTCCCATTCTTTCCATTTTTTTCTCTTTTTTCATTGTTCTATCATGCACTTGAGAATTCTAAATTCTTCCTTAGTGAAATGATAATTCGATGAGATGGATAAAATCTGAGAAAAACCCTTCAAATTAAATATTCATACTTGATCAAAATGGACTTTTAAAGCACGTAATGTAGGCCATGGTTCGAGGTTTAGAAAGAAAGGATAAATAGGCCCAAAATATGTGTTTGAGGGTAATCAGATCAAGGATCATTTCTTGAAGAAGATTCCTTTTGAAGCAATTGTCCTTTTTGGATTTTTCTTTCCTTCTTTTTTTGATTTTGTTCCTTTTCTTCTTTGCTTTTGGTTTTCATTTGCCCCATTTTTTTACACTTCTCTTTTTTGTGTGTTTTTCTTTTCTATTTCTTTTATTTTGTTCTTGGCTTCCATTTTGCCATCTTTTTCTTTTTCTTTTGACAGAATGAGCCCGTATTCATTTGGGAACTCAATTTGCTTTGTATATGTCTTTGAGTTAGGACTCATTTCTCAATGATCTTTGAGAAGATCTTTCCTCGCATTTGCCCCCCCAGTGTAGAGGGTGATCCTTGATCAAGGTTCAAAGAAGAAAGAATTCTTTTGGCTAAAAAAAGGGTAACTATGGATAATTTCTTTTTGTGAAAGGGATATGAAAGATGACCATTTCTCATATCAAGCACAAATATTCTCATTGAAAAGCAATCCCCAGGGGAAAATAGATAATCAAAATTTCATTTTGCACTTTGGAATTATATGAATTCACATATGCATTATATCACAAATTTTTCTTTTCTTTTCTTTTCTTTTTTTTTTTATTTTTTGCATGCCCCTAATGATTTGGGCATTAGCTTCATCCTTTTTCATCATGTATCCATTATTTCCACATACGATGCCCCAATTTGATCAACCATGAGGAATTATCATTGCGAGGAACATCACAAGTCTAGGTTTACACTGAAAATGCTAAGTTTCAATCTTGGGCTTGTTTGAAGTGCCTAGGAAAATATTTCCCAAAGACAGGTTTTCTCTAGGACATGAGCTAATATTGTTTGGTCATGGCGCCCCAAGGTATCAATCATGAAGTGATGTTTGGGCAATTGGTGTTTTGTGGTTATTGGAAAGGATGTAAATAGTTTTGTAGCAACCTTGACACATACCAAATTACCATGATCTAGATTCTTGAAAGAATGTCTCATTTGTTTGAATTTCAAGGAGTTCGAAAAAATTTCAAAAAGTTTGTTCCTTTGTTCATAGCCTAGACTAGGATCTACATCTTTTCTTATTCTATGACGATAATGGTTTATGCAATTCAATCATTCATATTCCTTGAAGTATTAGGTCTTTCAAGTGGTCTCAGTTCAAAGGATTTAGGCTTAGGAAAGCCTAAAATAGAGGGGAGAAAGTATTGGATCATTTGTAACAATGATCGTCAATATTCTCGAGACTATCCATTATTAAAACTTCCTTAATGCTTGTTTTTGCAAATTCAAATTATTGTTAAAACACAACAAAAACAAAGTATTTAAAATTCAAAATTTATTTAGTTCATATAGATACTGACATGAGACAAGTGTTTTCATCATAAGGTATGAAACTACATGCATCAGAATTTTCCTATTGACATGCCTTCGGAGATAACAATTCTTATTCTCAAAATTCTTCAAGAGAAAATTGATCTATGGTAAAATAGATTTCCTTGTTCGATAAGCTTTGGAAAAATGCCATCGTGGACAAGACTTTCAATTCTTTCTTTTAGTTGTCTACATTTTCAGTCGAATGTCCAATTGCCCCAATGTGATACTTGCACTTGCTGTTGGGGTCATAACTTTTAGCTAACGAAGAAAACTCGTTAAAGCTAAGCCAATTTCTATTTCATCTTATTAATGTGTTTCATGATGAATGAGCTATGAATGTCATGAATGCAATTTGATGCATGTGAAGAATAAACAAAGTGATCTATGGTCATATATAGTGGAAATATATTGATCATGTAAGTTATAAATGCAACATGATGCTAACATGATGCTTTTAAAGAAGAAGAAAAATCAATGCATGAATATATGCAATGAATGACCATGTATATTTTAGTATATTTCCCAATGAATGATCATATACACTATGAATGCAACACAATGTCAAATATGATGCATGTAAACAATAAATGATTGACACAGAGTATATACAAAGAAAATCATGTTGATCATGTGTGTCATGAATGCATCCTGATGTTAATATGACAGATTAATGCATGAGCATATCATGTTGACTATGTATGCCATGAAAGCAACCCGAAGTCAACATGATTTATATAAACAAATCAATGCATGTAAAGAGTAATCAAATTAATGCATGAACATATACAAAGAAATCATGATGACTATGTTTGTCATGAATGCGACCTGATGTTGACATGGTGCATGTAAAGAATAAGCAAATTAATGAATGGATATATTTAGGAAAATCATGCTAACTATGAATGCATGAATGCAACCTGATGCCAACATGATGCATGTAAAGAATACGCAACTTAGTATATGGATATATACAGAAAAATCATGCTGACTATGAATGCATGAATGCAGCTTGATGCCAACATGATGCATGTAAAGAAAGAATAAATTGATATATGGATATATACAGAAAAATCATGCTGACTATGAATGCATGAATGCAACTTGATGCCAACATGATGCATGTAGGGAATTCATAAATTTACACCAGGGAATATACAAAGAATGACCATCTATATCACAAATGTATTTTACAATGAATAACCATGCATGTTAGGACTATAACATGATGTCAAAATGATACATGCAAAAAATAAATGAATTAACATAAAGGTATATACAAAGAAATCAATGATTACACGAAATTGGTGGGACCTAAATCTTGATTATTCAAAAATCTCATTATGCAATATTTTCCTCTAAATTTAATCTATGATTTTTTTGAAACATGTTTTCTCCATGAAAAACCAAACATATTATTTTTCAAAAGAATTTCGGGGTAGTGGATCCTACTATGGTATAAAGTCCAAATATTCATTCGTCACTACCAATCTACAAATTCTACCAATGAATGTTTATGAAAAACATCGAATGAAATTATTATCACCATCCATTTATTGAAAAGAATGAGATCAAACATACAACCATGAATATACATGCTCTATTCACATATGCATGAAATGTGCAAAATGCAAAAATGTTTGAAAAAAAGAATTTTTATTTTTACAACTTCTCAAATAGTATGAATGTTATGCAAAAATGCCAAAGAAAATATCAAGGAAAAAAAGATCCTAATATCACTTTTTATTCTCTTTTTCAAAGAATTTTTTTTATATATAAAAACTTTTTTTTCTTTTTTTTTTTGGAAATACTTAAAAAGGTAAGGTATAAAGAAGGATTTTCAAAACAACCTAAAATCACTAGGTTTTGGTATTATTACAAATGATGTGTGGAAAAAAAGAAACAAAGCAAGTAAAAAGGTAAAATCATTAATGCAAAGTGAAAAAGTTAATAAACATGTGTTCCAACAATATCAACTTATATAGGCATCACAGTGCCTTTGGGGAGGATTATTACATTTATTACGGGCGATGTACGTACATCGTTGCCAGATCTACAACGCTTTTCCAGAGTGTAAAATAGGTAACAAAAGGTTTAGAAATGTCCCTCCATGTGTTCCTGTCTCCGGTATATCTAAAGGAAATCCGGCATAACTTCGCCTAGGTTCACTATATGAGGGTGAATCGGTTCTAACGGCCCCGAATTGCTCCTCACTGTCGCCGGTGAAGGCTAGTAAGGCACCCCGATAAAAGTGGGTTCAATTCGTTAGAGTCTATTTCCCTAGCCCATGCGGATTGTTAATCACGAAGGCTTAGGTAATTTAGTACTCCGGAAGTGTTTCACTAGCCCATGCGGATTGTTAATCACGAAGGCTTAGTTACTTTGCTCCCACCTAAAAGGATGAAACCAGGGTATAGGGCTCATGATATGCAAATGCACGTGTAGTGTGTGTGTGGAGGAACAACAAACCTTTCACCATTTATTCTACAAACCTTTCACCATTTATTCTACAAACCTTATTCTAAATGCCCTAACAATTTATTAAAAGAATAATCAAGAATAGTGTAACGCATTAACCAACAAGCAATTATAATATACAACCTTAAATAACTAGAGAATAATAATAAAATGCATGCACATGAGTATGAACATATTTAAAAACATTTTATTATTTTCAAAATTCTCCTTATTAAAAAAATGCGAGAATTAAATTAAATACCAATTAAACCAACAAAAACCGAGACTTCGATAACACACGATTAATTCTAGGTCTGACTCTCTAATAGTCCCCAGCGGAGTCGCCAAGTTGTCGCAACCTAAAAAATAACGAGTCTCATCACAAAACTTTATTATTCGTTAAGCGTGACATTAAAAAAAACGAGGAAAAGTCGACTTAATTCCTCTAGAAAAATAAAGGTTTTGAAAATGACCTTTAAAAAGACATGGAGTCGCCACCAATCTTTTTTTAGCTAGGTGTGATCGTCCACCTATTAAAGCCGGTTTTATAAAATATTTTTAAAATTAATTAAAACTTTTTAAAAACAAATTTCAAGTATGCGTTCTAAACCAGAGAAATCAAAGAAACGGGTTCGGGACTCGATTACGTATGGGGAAGGATTAGCACCCCCAAAACGCCCATATAAAACGGTACCTTATTAATCATGTGTTATCTCAAATCTCGGTATAAAGTTGGTTTTAAATTTGGTATTTCAAGTTAATTCCCAATTTAGAGAAAAAAATTTCATTTTTAATTAAACATGATCCGGAATTTATAAATTCAAAATTTTTCTATATTCCCCAACAAATGTGGCAAAATATAGAAATTTTTATTAATTTTGGAAAACTTTCCGAATCATTCTCCTTTAAAAGAAGATATTCCGTTATTAATAATAATTGATGATATCCTTCCCAACAAACCCGGTAGAGAACTCATGAATTATTTTAACTCGGGAATATCTTTATTTTATTGAAAATCATTATCCTTTTTTGAAAACATTTAAAAGAAATGAATATGTATATGCATGACATAAATAAAATGACATAGCAAAATCTAAATAATATAATGCAACCTAAATGATATGAAATAATTTGAATGCCTTAGCATATTCTAAATGAAATGAAATATCCTAAGTTATATGACATATTCTAAATGAAATGAAATGACCTAGGTAACATAATATATGCTATATGAAATGTAATATCCTAAGTCATATGATATATTCTAAATGAAATGTAATATCCTAAGTGACATAATATATTTTATATGAAATGAAATAATTTAAATGACATGGCAAATATGAATGATATGAAATATAATTTAAATGACATGGAATATAAAATAATGCTATCATATAATATGCATGGAAAAAAATGAAAATAATAATGCATGAACATGCTAAATAATATAACAAAAAAAATAATTAAATAAAAAGCATAGGATATCATGAAATATTCCAAGTCATATAATAAACAATATAACATAACTCAAAATCATAACAATATCATAGAAATTATCATAGCAAAAATCACATATTATATAAAATGCATAAATATAGAAAATGCAATGCATGAAAATTTATTTTTTTCTTTAATTAAGGAAATCCGTATATCTAAAAAGATATCCGGCTACCTTAGGAAAATATGTCAAATTAAATATTCTAAAACCAAAATACTTTGTGATTGGTTGAAAACAATTTTGAAAAGCTTAGATTAAAAATAAAAACTAGGCTAAATCTTTTTTAAAATGGCTCTAATTTTTTAAGTTTAAAATCCCGGACTTGACCACCCTTAACCCGAGACTTAAAAAATTATTTTTAGAGTTAAAAAACGCTTAGAAACTACCCAAAATCAGTAGCTAAACTTCCTAATCAGCCCCCTCTAAGTAACTTAACTAAAACAGAAAAATGATTTTCCTTCAAATTCAATTCTGACTCCATCGTCTAGTTTTAATCCACTATTTTTTTCCTATTTTTAAAAATTCAAAAAAATCTAAAACAAATACTGGAGACTCAACACATGTAAAACTATACGGGAAAAAATCAGCTTAATTTTTTGATTAAATATGAATGCCCATAAAAATCGGAAATGTACGAGTACTGGGTGAAAAAACTGTTTTGCCAAAATACATTTTTGCCTTTTATAAAATCATTTAAAAAATCAAAGTAAAAATATTTAAGACTCACAAAATGACTCACAACAGTAGCTAGGACTTTTGAAAAGTTAGACGAAAATTGGCTAAGTAAAAAAAATCACAAAGGTAGAATAATCAATTTGACAACTCTTTAATTTTCCACAAGTATACTCAAGAGAGCATGACTTTGAACCATTAATTGGCCTAAGTCATAAATCAAGTGGCATGAACATGAAATGCATGAAAATAGCAAGTTAAATGCATGAAATGCATGACCTGATGCCTAAATGACATAGAAAATATGCATGGCATAAAAGATGACCTAATGCCTAAATGACATGGCATGTGACATGGCATAAGATGACATGGCATGAGAATGAAATCGACATGGCAAACAAGATGACATGGCATATGGATGACATAAAATGACATGGCATGTGACATGGCATAAGATGACATGGCATGTGAATGAAATCGACATGACAAGCAAGATGACATGGCATATAGATGACATAAGATGACATGGCATGTGAAATGGCTTAAGATGACATGGTATGTGACATGGCATAAGATAAATTTACTTGAGAATAACTCGGAGTTTATTAATACCAAAATCTTTTTCTGTTCCACGGGAGACCCGGCAAAACATAGTACGTTTTATTTATTTCGAAATTTTCTGACTCATTGTATTTTAGAAAAGGGTAGTCATTCGTTAACAATTAATGATAACCTCTCCGGCAGACCCAGCAGAGAAAACCATGAATTATTGAACTCAGGAATATTGCCTTATTTATTAAAATGTTATGAATATACAAAATGACATTAAAGCATGCACCACAATAGACCATGTCCAAGGCAAGCAACATTAGTCGTATAAGAGTAAATTATCAAACACCAAATATACACCGTAATATACTATGTCCAAAGCAAGCACAATAAACATAAAATAAAATAAAAGAATATTACCTTGTGCATGCCCCCTTTGCAAAAACCATTTCCTATTTTTCTATTCAAAATTCTCTTTTCTTTTTTTGTTTGGTTTCCCAAGGCTACCAAAATTGCTCGTACCAGTCTTAGCTAAAATTTTCAATTTCTTTTATCTAACAGCTTTACCATTGGCTCCTTTCCCTAAGCAACTTTTCCATGAATATTAGTAAAATGTACCCCAAACAAATGCTTCAGACTCAGCAGACACACTTGTTATAAATTTTTCTGCTTTGATTTGATTTTTGTCAATATATGCATGAACCCACTTTTCCAAGATAAATGGCAACTACAGTAACATTGTCAGGCCTAAGACTTATCCTTTGCATGTCATGAAAAACGTAAAATGCTTCCTTAGCTTGGCCTTGTTGAACTAAACTAAATATATGGAATTCCAAGAAACTGCATTTTTAACAGGCATTTTATCAAATAACTGACGAGCTGAGTCCACATTGCCACACTTTATATACATATCAACCAATGCATTTCCAACAAAAACAAACAAACAAAATCCGAATAAATATCATGAACATCACACATATTTTCATGAATTTGAGTGCCTAACTCGAGTCTCCTAACCCAGGACAAGCAGAAAGGATGACAACCAACGTCATTTTATCAAAGTAAACCTACATGGCTTCCTTGTCAAAACCCATTTTAACAAAAGCTTGAATACGGTTGGTCCAAAATACCAAGTCTCATTCAGGACTTTCATTGATCATTTTTTTTACATAATGAATACTGAGATTTATTGGCCTTCTTCTAGGGCATGGAATTGGGCACATGCTTTTAGGACATAAGGATAGTATAAGAGTCAGGATAAATACCTTTGGTTATCATTTCCTTGTATAATGCTATAGCTTCTGAGGAATTTGAGAGGGCTTGGACTGTCTTCCTTAGACGATGGGTCTTCCATGGCTACTCAAATTTGGTTGGAGCTTCTCCCCTTTCTTTCTTTGCATCTTCTTCATGTAGAACTCCAGCTCTTTGCCCTCCAAGATATACCCGTCAAAACGGCCGCACTGACCAGGCCGTGAAAAGATATAAGCCATCAAACGACCACTGCTGAATTGCTCCTCAATATGTGTGTCAAACTTGCAGCTCTGCTGACGCTTCTCCAGCTTCCTTAAGACACGGTTGCTCTTGTTCACCTCCTCAGCACCAGTTTCAACTTCCTCTGCCTCTTTCTTGGTTGCTGCAGCTATTTTCTTCTTGTGACAAATGTCAACACCATAGTGCTGGAGATACCACTGCTTGAATGGAGCAGCATCAACCTGAACATAACACTCTTTACCAAAGTTTGAGTATGAACCAGCTCATTATTAGATGTATTGTACACCACATCCAAAATTCTGGTCTTACGAGTCACAGCCTCTCTTCCCCATGAGTAGTTTCCAGTGTCGAGCCTTAGAGCACGCCACTTCACATTTCCCCACCATGAACCCTAATCCTCCTGACTGTCTTGTTGCTTGACAGCTTTGTTTTTGCTGGTTGCCTTCCAAGCTCATAATTTCTCTTCTTTCTCCAAACTCATAATTTCTCTTGTGCATGAAATCACGAGAAATAACCATTTTGGCTGAGAGAAAGTTGAAGCCTTTTAGGGGTTTTTTGGTGAAGCATATCACAAAAGAGAACAAAGCTAAGGTTTGAGAGTGCTTGGAAGGGTCGAGTTGGTAGAGAAAAGGCAACACAACCGGGTTGACTCGGCATGGAGCGAGTCATTAGCTTGTTTAAGCAATTTTTTTATTTTTTTATTTTTTTTCGCAAAAATAAAACAATCAGAGGCCATTTTTGATAGCCCCTGGATAGCCTCCCCATGAAACTCCATGAATGCCTTCTTTTTATTTTTATTTTTTTTGTGAGCCTCTTTTTTTCTTTTTTAAAAAAGCCGCCAATTTCATGAAAAAAAAAAAACCAAGCTTTTTCTTTAGCTCCCAGCCCCCATAAAAAAAAAAAAAACAAAGCTTTTTTCTTTTCTTTTTCCCAGCCGCCAGTCCCCTCTTTCTTTGAATCATCGGCCTCCTCTTTTTTTCTTTAACCGGGCCCCTTTATAAACCAATTCCTAACCTAAAAAATGTCTAATGTCTAAGTTACCCTTCCTTTATTTTTTAAGTCTTTTTTTAATTTATTTTAAAAATCTATTAAAGCTCAAGATTAAACTTTTCACTTCGGGTTTAAATTAAATTTTAAAATTGGTAATTTTACGGTCCGATTTTCTTTGAACAATTAAAGCTAAAAAGTGTATATATAATTTAGAAAATTTTAAAAATCTAAAATCGCGACCGTGACTTTTACAAAAATATTAAACCCGAGAGGGGGACAAATCAAAATTTGTTTTAAAAGGCCAGGACAAAATTAGGTGTCTACAATGTCGTTATACTAAGGGAGGCCATCTGCTTCTTCTTTGATACTCAGGCAGTGGGCAGGAGACTCATTTATGCTCATCTTTAACGGTACAACTTCAACACTTTCATTCACTTTAAACATTGATGACAAAGTAGCCAGAGCATCGGCCATTTGGTTTTCTTCTCGGGGGAAGTAATTGAAATTTACTTCTTCAAATTCCTCTAACAAACTCAGTATGAGCTCTCGATATTGGATTAACTTTGCATTTCGGGTTTTCCATTCTCCGCGCAATTGATATATCACTAAAGCTGAGTCTCCAAAAACCTCCAATTTTTTTATCTTTCTGTCTACGATAGCACGAAGGCCCATAGTACATGCCTCATATTTTGCAGTATTATTTTTACAATCAAAATCCAATCTAGCAGTGAAAGGATAATAATCTTCTTCTAGGGATATGAGGACTGCACCAATTCTGTGCCCCATGGCATTGGATGCACCATCAAAATACATTTCCCATACTTTCTTCTCTGGGGAAACCTCATTCGCTTGCGAGACATACATTAGATCCTCATCAGGGAAATCAAAGTTCAACGGCTCATAATCTTCGACCGCCCGACTTGCTAAGAATTCAGCCACTGCACTGCCCTTGATTAAAAGTATAAATCTATATATATATATATTTTTTTATTTCAGGTATGTCACTATGTTTTACTAATATAAAACATATATGCAAATAATATACTAATAAAAGTAACAAACTCATAAAAGCATAAATGTTATCAATTCATAAATAAAAGTATAAGGAAATAAAATACATCAAATAAATAATTTTATCTAAAATTGTGAGCGACGTTTTTTTAAAAAAACAAAAAGTTCAAGAATTGAATCTGAACTAAATATCTCAACAATCTTTTAATGAACTTTTAAAGAATATCATGCCTTTTAAATTAATTTACAAAATCTTTTGATGAACTATGGGTGAACTTTTTTGATTAATTCGTTTTTCATTTTAAAATTAAAAATATATAAATAAATCAATTATTAGATAATATATTTTAATCAAAACAATAAAATAAAATATGCCTTTAAAATAATGAAATTGAAACTTTGAGATTATAAATTATGGTGTTTTCTAATTTTTTATAAGATGATCTCAATTTAACTTTGGTGTTGAAAAAAACTACAGTACAATAAGTAAAGTTGATAAAAAAAATATTTCTGCATAAGAAGTTAAGACAAATCAATATAATATTGTATTATAACAAAAATTAATAAAAAAAAATCTCAACTTTTGGACTGAACAAAAAAGTCTTAACATTACCAGTGCATATAACAACAAAATTATACAAGCATATATTTTTAAAAATAAAATAACAAATCTTAGCAAAAATCTTGTTATTTTATCATAAACCAATTGATTTAAAGAGTTCATGAATAATGATTGGCGGGTAACATAAAAAGATAAATAACAATATAGTTTTAATTTTTTAAAATTATAATATATAAAATTAAGTTGTAGACTAAAATAAAAATAAACAATAATAATTTTATTTTGAAGACAAATTTAATTTAATTTAATATAAATAAATATATATATATATATATTAAAGATTTTTTAATTTTTTTGGGGGGGCCAAGGCCCCCTGGCCCTTATTACGGGCTGCCACTGGCTTTCTGACTTACATAGACAATGTCATATTCTGATAACAAAACTTGCCATCTTGTCGTTCTCCCCGACAAAGAAGGTGCTTCCAATATGTACCTGATTGGATCTAGCTTGGCAATCAACCACGTCGTGTGGTACAAGATGTACTGTCTGAGCCTCCGAGCAGTCCAAGCTAAGGCACAACACAGCTTTTCTAATGTTGAATACTTCAGCTCATAATCTGTGAACTTATTGCTGAGGTAGTAAATTGCTTGTTCTTTCTTTTCGGTCTTATCATGCTGCCCCAAAACACAACCCATGGTTCTCTCAAATACTGATAAATACAATATCATTGATTTATCCGGAACAGGTGGCATTAATACTGGTGGATTGGATAGATAATTCTTAACCTTTTCAAAGGCAATTTGACAACCTTCATCCTATTCTCCTGGATCACGTTTTCGAAGTAGCTTAAATATTGGATCACATTTGTCGGTTAACTGAGAAATAAATCGAGCAATGTAATTCAATCTTCCCAGAAAACCTCTTACTTCTTTTTGAGTACGTGGCGGTGGCAAATTCTAAATGGCCTTCACTTTATCCGGATCAATCTCAATTCCCCATTTGCTGACGACAAAACCCAACAACTGCCCCGAAGTGACTCCGAAAGTGCATTTTGCCAGGTTTAGCTTGAGTCAAAACTTTCTTAGTCTTTCAAAGAGTTTCTTAAGATTCGCAATATGCTCCTCTTCTCCTTGTGACTTTGCAATCATATCATCAACATAGACCTCAATACCCTTACCATGGCTCTCTGATATGTTGCCCCAGCATTCTTCAACCCAAATGACACTACCTTGTAGAAAAATGTTCCCTACATTGTAACAAATGTGGTTTTCTCCATATCTTCCGGTGCCATCTTAATCTGATTGTAACCCAAGAATCCGTCCATGAAAGAAAACAAGGAACTCTTCGTCGTATTATCCACCAAAGTATCGATGTGAGGCAAAGAGAAATTATCTTTAGGACTGGCCTTATTCAGGTCTCGGTAATCGACGTACATCCGCACCTTAACATCCTTCTTTGGTATCGGAACAATATTTTCCACATATTCTGGATATTTTGCCACCTCTAAGAATCCAGCATCAAACTGCTTCTTCACCTCCTCTTTTATCTTTAACAGCATGTTCGGCCTCATTGTTCTCAACTTTTGCTGAATTGGCTTGCACTATGGCCTTAATGGGAGCTTATGAACCATAATATCTGGATCCAACCCTGGCATGTCTTGGTATGACCATGCAAATACATTTACACATTCCTAGAGCAAGGCTATCAATTCACCCTTTATTAATGATGACAATGAGGTCCCAATTTTAACCTCATTTATCTCCTCACCACTTCCTAAATTTATCATTTCCAATAGCTACTTATAAGGAAGTACTTGTTTTTCCTCTTGTTCTGTTTTCCTTAATAAATCCGGAGGTAGACCATAATCCTCAGTATCTTCGTTGGCCTCAAAATCACCCGTGCAAATGGTTCTTTCAAAATCAATTTTAGAATTATTGACAAGAAGGTCCTCATATTCCGCATCTGTACGCCTGTAAATAGGTGGGAAGAAACAATATACGAAAATACATAGGCAATGAAAGAAAAATAAATAGCATTAATAAAAGAATATGGACGCATCAATATGAAGAGAATGCATTGTGCTTGTTATTTATTGAATGAAGATTGCCAATTACAGAAAAAATCTTAATATCCTTGGGCAAAGATAATTAAGATTGTTTTAAAGTTATTATTTTGGAGTAGACCTAAACACTATAGGCAGCTCAATTGCACTCCAATTCGTCAGTCTATAACCTGGTGGACAAGGTCGCACCATTCAGTTTGCATTCATACTCTCAATTCCTTCCTCCCCACCCAAGCAGATCATCATATCCTATGTCTCCGCCCTATCCATATGGAACTTCTCGAAAGCTTGTTCAATCATTATGAGTACATCATCAGAATCCTTTTCCCCGAACAGAAAACCGGCTGAGAGGAAGCTGTGAAAGATTGGTGGGAAAGTCATAGGCTCCCACTCAATATCCATACCCGCGAGACTGGCCATCCTCCTTTGTCGGTTCTTCTCTACTTGTTTCCTCTTATCCTGAGCCTTCAAAAGATATCCTATATCAAACCGGTCCTTCTTTCCAACCACTTCAATTGCTCGGGCCATTCCCTGAAGATACTTACCCAGTCCTTTTCCAGCCCTGCAGCCCTTTCCCACAGTAGTCCTTACTTCCGACCTTGTATTCTTTGACAACTTCGATTTTGGAATTTTTCATCCTTCATTGACGAATACTGCATTTACAAACTCCAAAGACCGAAAGGAGCATTCCACAACATCTTCGTTTGGCTCAATGTAAGGAAAACTAGTAGATGCAGAGGCTATGATGTCCTCTTCTCCTAACACAGTAACCAAATGTTCCTCCATCACAAATTTTAGCTTTTGGTGGAGAGATGACGGTACAGCCCCAGCGGAATGTATCCAAGGCTATCCTAACAAGCAATTGTAGGACGGGGTAATATCTAGGACTTGGATTCACCTTGTAGGTACAAGGACCTATCTCCATTGGGACCTGATAGTTCCCATTACCTCCCGTCTAGTTCTATCAAAAGCTCTAACCACCGTGCAACTTGGCAGCATATAAGAAATATCAACTGGCAGTTTAGACAGGGTTGCCAAGGGCATCATTTTAACGAAGATTCGTTATCCAAAAGCACCTTCGGTAGTATGTGCCCCTTGTAAATGGTTGTTATGTGAAGAGCTTTTGTTGATCCAATATCATTGGGTGGTATTTCATTATAACTGAAATATATGTGATCATCTACTGCAATATTTCCCACCAGCCTATCTAATTTCTCCACCGATATGTTATTGGCCACATATGCTTGATTTAGAACTCTTAACAAGACATTTATATGTGGCTCCAAATTCAGCAGCAATGATAGGATCGAAATTCTTGCTGGTTGATGCTGTAATTGCTTCACCACACTATATTCGCTATGCTATATAAACTTCAAAAACTCACAAGCTTCTTTTTCACTTACCGGCTCTTTCACCAGGATTGAATTCTTCTCCATTCTTTTTTACTGATCCATCTCAATATGGACCGGTTCAACTACCTTCTTCCTTTTATCTACTTCCCCTCCATTTTCTGTAGACCTTGCTCAACAGTCTTAGGGGCATAGCACCTCCCACTGCGAGTTAAGTGCCCTACTCCTGTTATGTCGGTTGCTACCTGTTGACTAGAAGTCCTCGGCATAACCATGTTGCAATCATACTTCCATGGTACAGCCTTATTTTCTTTATATGAAAAAGAGGATGTCAGTTCTATGATCAGTTTAGGCATGACTTTTTCAATAACTGGAGCAATCTTTTCCTCTGGCTCATCATAGTAAATGATCAAAGGTCTACCTATACCGTATCCAATTGTATCCTCCGTAGCACCCACTTCTTCTTCTGCTTTCTCGTAGAATTGAGCCCAGCCCTCATCCATCATCCGTTGGACTTTCACCAAGAAATCTCCACAATCATGTATGGTATGTCCTTTGCATTTATGGAAAGGACACCTGTAGACACCTAATTTTGTCCGGACCACTAAACCAGGTATGTTTTCTTCCTAAATTGTTGTTTCAGAATGTAAAAAGACTTTTTTCATCCTGCAGGTGGTACTCCGAGACTTAGTTTAAGAGGGCGAACATAAAAAGTCAAACTTGAAAAAAGTTAACCCCGAAAAGTCAACCCCAAAAAGTCAACTATTAAAAAAGTCAACCCACTTTAAAAATCAAGATTTGAAGTTCAATTGAAAAATGGCGAAAGAATTTTGATAATCCGAGGTCTACATTGAAAGATATGGAGTTCGAAAGTTGGGTTATGGAGATTCAGTAGAAAGGAAACCCTAATCCAGGAAATTTGGGGAAAAGTGCTTAAACGATCTAATTGGTCAAAATTGAAGGTTCCAAATGAAATATTAGCACTGACTACGGGTAATGGAGAAGCCACTTGAAAAAAAAATGAAAAAAAAGTCAATCCGGGAGAAAATCGAGAATTAGGGTTTTTGGTGGATTTCGGTGAAATTGGGAAGAATTACAAAAATGGCTCGATGTGGTAGGAATAAAGCCCCTAATGGATGAGGAGTGATTAAAAAAGGGTAGCCCAAGGCTCAGTTTGAAGAAAATCTGAAAATCGAACTTGTTTTGAGCAAAACCAGGTTTTGGAGGTAAAAGGGCAAAATTGGAAATTTTGGGAAAAATAGCAAATGAACTCCAAAAATTCTAAAAATTTGCAAGTCTCATTTTAAAATTATTTTTAAGAGACTGACGAAAGAAAATCTTGATTCGGAGTTCGTTTGCAAAATGGCGAAATCTCGGGTCTCATATGCAGAAATTCAAGAAGATAAATCCCGAAAAAATAGCAACTCAACTCCAAAAATTCTAAAAATTTGAAAATATCAATTTAAAATTAGTTGGAAGAGATTGGAAAAATAAAATCTTGATTCGGAGTTCGTTTGCAAAATGGCCAAATCTCGGGCCCCTAAGTAGTAATTCAAGCAGATAAATCTCGAAAAAATACCAAATGATTTCCAAAAATTATGAAAACTTCCAGATCATAATTTTAAATTATTTGAAAGAGATTGGTGAAGAATAATCTTGATTTGGAGCTTGTTTAAAAAATGGTAAAATTTGGGGACATAAAAGGGCAATTTTGGAAGAAAAAATCCAAATAAATAGCAAATGGACTCAAAAAATTTTGAAAAGTTCCAAAATTAAATTTTTTATTATTTTGAAAGTATTGAAAAAATAAAATTTGATTTTGGAGTCCGTTTTCCATTTATTTGCATTCAGGGGGCAAAAACGTCATTTTACCCAAGAAACCGAAAAGGGCTTTTCTTGCCTTTCAAAAAAATCAAACTTGGGCTGGAAGAAGGAGGGCTGGCCAGCCAAGGCCCAAGGATGGGAAGGAGGTTTCTGATTTTTTAATCAAGAGGCCAAAAATGAAGAGTTAGTTAGTGATTTTTTGATCAAGCCTTTGCAAATAAGCCACATGGACCAATGCATGAAGAGGGAGAGTGTCAACATAATGGCTTAAGATTCTTGAACAGCTGTAATTATGGCAGCTGATGGCCTAATCTAAGGGTGATAATTTCATGTTTTAAACATCTTGGATCACTAGCCCTTGGATGAAAATTGGTTGGAGGAAAAATGACAACATGCTAGCCTAGAGAGAGGGGGGTTTCGGCCACTACAAGGAAGGGTTATTCTTTCATTTTCAGCACACTCTCATTTGCTATTTTCTCTTTCTTTTGGCTGATTTTCTCTCCATTGTTGAATAGCAAAATGAAAAGTTTAGAAAATAAAAGAAACTTAGAAGAGAAAAAGCTTGAAAGATAGCTTCTAGAGGTTGTTTTTAGCACCATACTCTTGCACTTTCTTTGATTTTCCATTCTTGATTTGCTATTTTGATTATTATTTTGGTGAGTTTCTTTTGATTTTTCTTTTTAAATAAGTGTTTTTTGATGTTCTTTTTTAAGTTCTCTCTTCATCTTTTCTTAGAAAAAGTTCTTGAAATATTTTTTTCCCTTGATTCCTTGACATGGCCGAATGGCCCAATTTTTGTTGTTGTTTTAGTTGCTATTTGTTTTTTTATTTCATGTTATTTTTTATATTAAATAAATTTTGATGCTCTAAATCTTCTTTTACTACATATACTTGAAGCTTGTTTTAATTTGATTGCTTGCTTATTTCCATCTATGAGTCTATTATCATGTTCTTGCATTTTTGATTTTCTGTTTTCAAAATGTTTAAGTTTGTTTATGTTTTATATTGTGAAATCCATGTGTTTGTGAAAATACTTGTTAGTTTTCTTACCTCTACTTTATATTTGCATGATTTGAGTGTTATGGTTTAGTTAAGTATGTTAGTATATCAAGTATTTGTGAAAATACCATGCTCACTTGGAACATGAGGCCATTCGGCCACCTCATTTTATTTGCTTTGTGTGTGCATTTTTGTTATGTTAGTTGATAGGTTTGCATCTTCATGACATTTGATTTAGTATTTGGTTTAAGCATGCCTTGTGTTTGTGTTATTGCCATGCATATTTTAGATGTTAGGATTTGTTTATTTTGCCATGCATATCCATGCATTTTAGACCTAGGTTGCATTAAATGCCATGCAAGTTCATTTAGGTCTAGGTCATTTTATTGATGCCATGCATTTTTCATGACATTTAGGTGTAAAATCATGCATTTCATGCATCATATTTGCTATATTTTTCATGCATTTCGTGTCCTTGCCACTTGACTTATGACTTAGGCCAATCAATGGTTCAAAGTCATGCTCTTTTGAGCATACTCGTGGAAAATTAAAGAGTTGTCAAATTGATTATTCTACCTTTGTGATTTATTTTTACTTAGCCAATTTTTGCCTAACTTTTCAAAAGTGCTAGCTACAGTTTGCGAGTCATTTAGAGGGTCTTAAATATTTTTACTTTGATTTTTAAATGATTTTATTAGACAAAAATGTGTTTTGGCAAAACAGTTTTTTCACCCAATACTCGTACTTTCTCGATTTTTCTTGGTAGTCATCTTTAATTAGAAAATTAAGATGATTTTTTCCCGTGTAGTTTTACCTATCCTGAGTCTCCAGTATTGTTTTTAAATTATTTGGAATTTTTAAAAATAGGGTAAAAAATCATGGATTAAAACTGGACAGTGGAGTTAGAATTGAATTTGAAGGAAAATCTTTTTTCTGTTTTGGTTAAGTTACTTAGAGGGGGCTGATTAGGAAGTTTAGCTACTGATTTAGGATAGTTTCTAAGCCTTTTTAAACTCTAAAAATGATTTTTTAAGTTTTGGGTTAAGGGTGGTCAAGTGCGGGATTTTAAACTTAGGAAATTAGAGCCATTTTAAATGGGTTTAGCCAATTTTTATTTTTAATCTAAGCTTTTCAAAAAATTGTTTTCAAACAATCACAAAGTTTTTTTTATTTTAGAATATTTAATTTGCTATATTTTCCTAAGGTAGCCGGATATCTTTTTAGATATACGGATTTCCTTAATTAAAGGAAAAAATACATTTTCATGCATTGCATTTTCCATTTTCATGCATTTTATATAATATGTGATTTTTTCTATGATAATCTCTATGATATTGTTATTATCTTGATTTATATTTTTTGATGTTATATTGTTTATTATATGGTTTTAAATATTTCATGATATCCTATGCTTTTTATTTAGTTTTTTTTTTGTCATATTATTTAGCATATACTATGTTCATGCATTATTATTTCCATTTTTATTTTCAGGCATATTATATGATAGCATTATTTTATATTCCATGTCATTTAAATTATATGCCATATCATTTATATTTGCCATGTCATTTAAATTATTTCATTTCATATAGAATATATTATGTTACCTAGGTCATTTCATTTCATGTAGAATATATTATATTACCTAGGTCATTTCATTTCATTTAGGATATATTATGTCATTTAGGATATTTTATTTCATTTAGAATATATCATATGACTTAGGATATTACATTTCATATAGAATATGTTATGTTACCTAGGTCATTCCATTTAATTTAGAATATATCATATAACTTAGGATATTCCATTTCATTTAGAATATGCTAAGACATTTAAATTACATCATATCATTTAGGTTGCATTATATTATTTAGACTTTGCTATGCCATTTTATTTATGTCATACATATTCATATTCATATTTTTTTTTAAAAATGTTTTCAAAAAGGTAATGATTTTCAATAAAATAAAGATATTCCCGAGTTAAAATAATTCATGAGTTCTCTGCCGGGTTTGCTGGGGAGGATATCATCAATTATCATTAATAACGGAATATCTTCTTTAAAATAAGAATGATTCGGAAAGTTTTCAAAATTAATAAAATTTTTTATATTTTGCCACGTTTGTTGGGGAATATAGGAAAATTTTGAATTTATAAATTCCAGATCATTTTTAATTAAAAATGGAATTATTTTTCTTTAAATTGGGAATTAACTTGAAATACTAAATTTAAAACCGATTTTTTTACCGAGACTTGAGATAACACATGATTAATAAGGTACCATTTTATACGGGCGTTGTGGGGGTGCTAATCTTTCCCCACACGTAACCGAGTCCCGAACCCGTTTCTTTGATTTCTTTGGTTTTAAAACGCAGACTTGAAATTGGTTTTAAAAATATTTTAATTAATATTAAAATATTTTATAAAACCGGTTTTAATAGGTGGTCGATCACACCTAGCTAAAAAAGATTGGTGGCGACTCCATGTCTTTTTCAAGGTTATTTTCAAAACCTTCATTTTTCTAAGAGGAATTAAGTCAATTTTTCCTCGGTTTTTAATGTCACGCTTAACGAATAATAAAGTCTTGCGATGAGACTTGTTATTTTTTAGGTTGCGACAGCTTGGCGACTCCATGTCTTTTTCAAGGTCATTTTCAAAACCTTCATTTTTCTAAGAGGAATTAAGTCGACTTTTCCTCGATTTTTTTAATGTCACGCTTAACGAATAATAAATTCTTGCGATGAGACTTGTTATTTTTTAGGTTGCGACAGCTTGGCGACTCCGCTGGGGACTATTAGAGAGTCAGGCCTAAAATTAGTCGTGTGTTATCAAAGTCTCGTTTTGTTGTTTTAATTGGTATTTAATTTTAATTCCCAATTTTTTTTTAAAAAGAAGGATAATTTCAAAAATAATAAAATGTTTTTAAATATGTCCAATATTCATGTGCATACATATTATAATTGTTCTCTGGTTATTTTGGTGCATATATTCATTTATTGATTAATTGATGATTTATGTTGTTTTATCTTGTTGGGGCATTTAGAATAATGGATGTAGAATAGGTGGTGAAAGGTTTGTTATTTTTCCTCACACACTACACGTGCATTTGCATGTCATGAATTCTATACCCGGGTTCCATCCTTTTAGGTGGGAGCAAAGTAACTAAGCCTTCGTGATTAACAATCCACATGGGCTAGTGAAACACTTCCGAAGTACTAAATTACCTAAGCCTTCATGATTAACAATCTGCATGGGCTAGGGAAATGGACTTTAACGAATTGAACCTGCTTTTATCGGGGTGCCTTACTAGCCTTCACCGGCGATAGTGAGGAACAATTCAGGGCTTTTAGAACTAATTCACCTTCATATAGTAAACCTAGGCGAAGCCATGCCAGATTTCGAATTAGATATCCCGAAGTTAAGAACACATGGAGGAATATTTCCAATTCTTTTACCTTCTATTCTACTTTCCAAATAAGTTTATTTTTGAAAATTGGACAATGATGAACGTACATCACAATGCCCGTAATAAGTGTTGGTATTTCATCCCAGGGGTGTTATAATACCGAAATTTTGTTGGCATCCTCAGGGATAATTATTGTTTTGAATGATATGTTTTTTTTTTGTATTATCCGTATTTATTCCGGTTACTAATTCATTTCTTTTTGTTGTTGTTTTTTGTTTTTGTATTCTTGTCACCATTTTTTGCATATGGAAAGTTATTGGTCTCGGGATAATATTCAACCAAAAGGGCTTTCATGGAGGGTCAGAGTGTCTCAGTGGTCGAGAAGCATTTAGAGGTTAGGAAATAGTCCGAGAAAAGTCAGCAGGATAATGGGGATTGTTTGAAGATGGGTGATGGAGACTCAATTAAGAGTTGTAAACCCAAGTGCAGGTTATGTTCAAGTAATAAATTCTCGGGTGTCCGAGGTCGAACCACAGGGAAGCGTATTAGTAAGTATAAGTTTATAAATATATAAGAAAAAGAAAGTAAACAAGATATTAGGGAATCAACAACAAAACAATATAAACAAGATATTAGAGAACAAAATAAACAAAACAACATAAAAGAAATTAAACAAGATATAAACAAAACAATAAGAAAAGATGTTGAGGTTAGATAATCCACTCTTGGTGTTATGCTAAGATTAATCTTGTTTTATTACGCAATTGAAATTCACACATAAGGGAGATTCCAATCGGAAGGTTTAACAATTCAGTCCAAATTGTCCAACGTCCATAGCATATGATATTATGTTCATTTGGTGTCCTCAAAACTCATAAAAAGAGTCCAAGCATTCCTTATGCCAAGGTATATGTCTACAACAAATCAAGGTTATGAAACCAAGCATTTACTGTGCCATTTTCCTTGTCAATAATGAATCAAGATCCCTACTTTGCAAGTATGATTTTAAACCAAAAGAAAATATTATCTATACTAGTGTTTATAAATGATGATTCATTTTAGCTCATGTTTAAGAGACTAACCTTAGCATTTACCAAAAGCTTCACCTCATCACCTCAACAATATGATTAGCAACACATACTAGATATGAATAAAATGAAAAGAAATGTAAGAAACATAAGTAAATAAAGAAAAAGAAAACTAGAGAAAGGAAAGAAGAAGAAAACTTAGAGAATTTTATTACAATGGCTAATATCCTACCAATCTATAATGTATCCTAATACTCATCCAAGGCCCTCTATTTATACACATTTTGGAGAGCTAAATGACAAGAGACAAGCTTTATAAATTTCAAAGGTAGGTATAATAGGTGGGTGCATTTTTCTAACAATTTTCGTCATTTTGTATGACAATTCTGATCAGCCAGCTTGATGGTCGATTTTGTCAATGTTGGAGGCTCGATCGGATCAAATGGTCTTCTAGAAAACTATGCCCCTATCAGTTACTGATCCATATCCGTTGGAATCAGATTATTTTCTCGTGTGGATCGGAAGATATAGTCAAAATACCAAAATGGTGCAGAACAGACGTCATTGCACATCAGCCAACTTGATGGTTGATTTCGGTAGGGAAAACGACTCCGTTTCAAGAAGTGTAAAACATGAAAAAGATAGATATGCCTCTTAACTTTGCACTGTCAAAATTTCAGCCTTAATGCTTCGGTGAAACTCCAGATATAGCTGATATGGCAAAAGGTGTCGGAACTGGAACTGAATTGGATTTGCCCTTAATTCTTGATTTAACCTAGTAATCTGAAATCACTCAAAGAAACTCATGAAAAACACCAAATTACATAAAAATATAAAAGATCATAAACACAAGTAGACTAAGCAATAATAACTCGTATTTGACACAAAACAATAATAAAACATAACTAAAAACTATATAATTATACGAGTTATCACACCCCCACACTTAGATTGTTGCTAGTCCCTAGCAACGACTCAATAAAAATAAAATAAGAAAATCTAATCTAATCCATTTTCGTAGGAAATCACGGTGGCACTTAGCATGTGACACAAGCCTTTAAACCCCTAGGTGTCCCTAGTGGACGAGTTTAGTCTCGTGAGGGTTTGCTAGAATGATACCCACAAACATTGAAAAACTAAAATATAAGTAAACTACATACACTAAAAATATTTACTCCTAATCCTTTCAATATAAATTAGAGACAATCTTTGAACAAGTCTTATAAACTAATCAATAGCTCAAAGAAATTCACAAAAAAATCTTGCTTGAATGTAAATAGTTTGAGTTAAGCCAATATTAACATAACATATTTCAATCAAAATAGTGCATATTCAAAGTTAATCTCAACTTCTCACATGGGATACTCTCTTGATTTTCACTCTTTAAAGTAGTGGTAAAGTGTTTACACTCAATCAATCTCATGAAAACACTTCTACCATATGCTTGCTTGTCTACCTATTCTCCACTATTTAGATCATACAACTTCATAAATCAAGAGGTCTTTATTCAAGGTTGTAATGGGGCCAAAGGGTTATAATGTGGTTAAAGAACAAAAGGATAAAGATATCACAAAGGTTCCAAAGAGTTCATAGAGTTTAGAGACATAAAAAGATCATACAAATAAAACTTCTCAAAACTCTTATAAAGCACATAATAACATAGGCTAAATATTCATGTTGAGCCTTTGCATCATTCTAACCAACTTTGTAACATCTTTTTCTTTACTTTAACTAGAAGTTCAAGAGAAGATTTTTTTTTTTTTTTTTAATATGGGAATGTATTTAACAATGATCCCTTTCTTTTTCTCTTGACTTTTTCTTTTCTTTTCTTCCCCCACAATTATCTTTTGTTTCTAACCCAAATTTTCAACTAAAAATATCCCTTGTTTTTTTGCAATATGTCTCAAAATATATAATCCATCTTTAGAACAAGGGTAAGGATATAAGTATATTTAGGCTAGGTGTAAGTTGTGGTTACCAATAAAACAGCATATTTAATGTAGGCTCAAATTGGCTCACTAGTGGGGATGTTCTCTTAGAACATTAATAATGGATGGCTGTTTGGCTCTGGTTATAATCCTAATGCCTCTATCATATTCATGTTGTCACATGTATCAATATAGTCTCAAACGGTTTAAAGCAAGTTCTAGAGAATCATGTAATCATAAGAGCACTCACGAAAGAAATTAGATTGATTTGTATAATGCATCAATCATTATAGGCTCAAAAACTCACAAGGATAATTATACAAGTCAGATTAAGTCTAAACATGCTTCTTTCTCAATCAACATATTATATTAACATTGGCTCATAAAAAGGTTGACATCAAGCTCAATTCTCATGAAAATCTTCTCACTAATAAATCTGTTTTAGACTTATGCAATTCATATCTCATCATTGTATTAAAAAGGAACTAGAACACATTAAAATATAATAATAATAATAATAATAATAATAAATACTCATAAAAAAAATAGTAGACAAAAATAAAAGAAATACTAAATCGTTCCCCCCACACTTAATTCTTACATTGTCCTCAATGTAAGTCTATTAACCCAAATGAAAGAATCATGTGTAAGAGAAAAGAACTAATAACATAAGAATAGGAACAACTAAGACTCAAAACAAAACAAACTCATGCAACCTAAATAATCCTAAAATACTAAACAAAAATTAACAAGTAAACATAAAAAGATTAAAATCAAACTGACAAGGTATGTCTCAAGTCTCCCTTACTCAGACCTTGTTCAGAATGAATACTTCTAAATGGCTTAAAACACATCAAATTTTTTTTTTTTTTTAAATTAGCAAAATATGTCCCTTACCCCCTACTAAAGGTAGAATTTAGGAGATATTACCTGCAGAGGTTGCTAACCACTTATTATAACTGAGATACAACAAACAAAATGTTAGATAATGTCACAAAGACAGAGTGCAATCCACTCTTTGCTCGTCCATATCTCTTTTTCTTTTTCCGAGCGTTTGCGAAACAACCGTAGCAGATAAATACTCATAAGCTTGGAGCTTTTTGAGTAAATCTTCAATGGTTGTAGCAGAAATTATGGTTCTCCTTGCCTCTGAAAACATGAATCCATTATCCACAGCATTATCTAAATATGAAAGCAAATTACTAAAATAACCATTAATATTAAGCAAACCAATGGGTTTCTTATTTGTGACCAAAGATGACCAAGAAGCCACGCAAGCTATTTCTTCCAATGTACCCAGACCTCCTGGTAAAGCAATGAATGCATCGGCAGAATGGTACATGATTGTCATCCGTTCAGGGATACTCCAGACTTGTATTTCCTTACCCACGGTAGGTCCACAAAAACCTGTGAATAGTTTTGGCACGATTCCTAGAACTGGACTTCCTCCGGCGTGTGCTGATGTAGCGACTGCTCCCATTAAACCCGTACTACCGCCTCCATAAATCAACTGGATCTTTTGTTGGGCAAGTATTACTCCAACTCTTATGGCTTCATCAGCGAATATGTTATTTTTCCCTGGATAAGCACCTCCAAAGACACAAATTTTTTTAATGCGCTGGGACGAAGTACTTTCCATTTTTTTTTCAAGTGCCTGAAAGAGAATGAGTACATGGGGTAATATATAGAGGACTGAGTAATGAATCAGACAAGAGTAATAATGTCGCCGAAAGTGTATTTGACCTGTCAGAAGAAAATGTTAACCTAACAAAAGATTTTTGCGTGATTTCAGGAAGAAAATCAAAAAGAGAAGAAAAATCAACCGTAAAAGACCAATGCAAAAAAAAAAAACGAGAATAATTACACAAATCTAACAACACGTAAATTTAACCGAAATAAAGTTATTGCAAATCAAACCAAAAGCTGAGAAGTCATTTATTGTAGTTGTGATTGTGGCTCACATCTTCCTCTGGTTTTACGTCCATAAACGGCTTAAACGCCTTCTATGAGTCGAGGATATGCTTCCCATCCAGTTTTCTTACAAGCTGGCAAACAGGGTCTTTTAACATCAGATTCCCAAGATATTGCCATTCCCTTTGGAATTGCGGCCATAAATCAAGAATTTTTCTTTGTACGTCTCCACTAGGATGCGTCTCAAGAGAAAGTTGGATATTACCCAAATTCTCCTTACTCAGTCCATCCTTAATGAATTCAATTTTATCATCTCGATTAGAGGACGGAATCCCAATAGAACGACATTTACCGTTACACGTCCATCGTGCACATTCGTGGCAATTTGAACTCATGCGCTTTGCTCGTCGCTTCTTTGCAAAAGTGCTTCTACCTGTACCTGGTAAATGCAAAAAGAGGAAGATATTCATCTTCACGTACCTTGGCTTCAATTATCCAACGTATGTCTTCAGGAATCCCTTTGTGCATAAGCATTCTTAATCTTTCAAATCGAACTTGGTAAAGCTTCAGTAAAATATTTCGAGGAAAATGAGGGAATCGTTTCTGCAATCTTTTGAGAATATCATCCATCCTGAAAAAAATAAAATAAAAAAAATGAAAGAGAAATTGAAAGAGAAATTTATATACAATATCAGTTTTGTGGGTAGCTGATGGAACCGACTTAAATAATCACGGAGTACCGTTATCCGCCATTTAACCGGGGTTAAAAAATGTATTATTATTATTATTATTTTTTTGTTGGAAATTAGTAAAAATTATATTTACATCTAGTTATTTTCAAAACAAGGATCAGAAAGAAAAACAACCTCTTCTTGAGTAACATGATTTTCCAAAAAGAGTTTGAGTCCTTGTCCATTTACCTTGAATACTTACCATTTTGAGGATTCTCAATGTCAACTGCTCCATAATGATACACATGCTTAACCACAAATGGGCCAGTCCATCTTGATCTCAACTTACCAGGAAATATGTGAAGTCTAGAATTATAAAGTAGAACTTTTTGCCCAACATCAAATGTTTTTCTTGAAATTAACTTGTCATGAAAGGCTTTAGTTCTTTCTTTATGAATTTTAGAATTCTCATATGCATCATTTCTGAGTTCCTCAAGTTCATTTATGACTGGAAAAGTTTCATTCTCACCCAAAAAGGAATATTTTAGCTCGGATGGCAATGGTTTTAAATCCAGCTTGGGTGGTTCAATAGTTGATGGTACAGTGACATTTGTGAGTGATGGAAGTTCTTCAAACTTTTGTTTCCAACAATGCTTAACCTGAAAAGAATTTAACAAAGAATCAGTGTGTGAAATTTCTGAAGCATTATCAAACTCACATTCAATTAAATAAGCTTCTAAAGGATCATGGAATGTGGTAGTGGTGAGATGTTCATGAACAAGTTCTTCAATGAAATCCACTTCATGTACTTCTGAATCATCACCATGTTGCTTGCAAGTGTTGAACACATTTAATTCTAAAGTCATATTTCCAAAAGAAATGTTCAACATACCATTCCTGCAATTTATCAGAGCATTAGAAGTTGCAAGAAATGGACGGCCTAATATAACAGGAATTTGAACATTTGGATTTGAAACAGGATGTGTGTCCAAAACAATAAAATCAACAGGGAAGTAAAAATTATCAATTTGAACCAAAACATCTTCAACTATCCCTCGAGGAATTTTTACAGAACGATCAGCCAGTTGAAGTGTAACAGGTGTTTCCTTGAGTTCACCTAAACCTAACTGTTGATAAACAGAAAAAGGCAAAAGATTAACACTAGCACCAAGATCAAGCAATGCACGTTCTATTCTAGTGTTTCCAAAGATGCATGAGATTGTTGGACATCCAGGATTTTTGAATTTTGGTGGAGTAAGGTGCTGAATGATTGAGCTCACACTTTCCCTCAGAAATGCTTTCTTTTGTACATTATGTTTCCTTTTAAATGTGCACATGTCCTTCAAAAATTTAGCATAAGATGGAACTTGTTTGATTGCATCCAATAAAGGAATGTTAATCTTAACTTGTTTGAAAAGTTCATAAATTTCTGCATTTTGATTCAAATTCTTTGTTGTTTGCAACCTTTGAGGAAAAGGAGTAGGATGCATACCTTTTTCTTTGTCCAAATTTTCAAGAAGTTCAGACTTACCATCATCCTTACCAATACTTTTCGGAGGGGAAGGAGGATCTTGGTCTTTTGATGGAATGTTTTTGTCAATTGCCTTTCCACTTCGAAGAGTTGTGATAGAACTGGCATTTTCCTGTTGAGTTTCATTGGAGCAAGAAACAAAACATTGAGAAGGGTTAGGCTGAGGTTGAGCAGGAAACTTACCTTTTTCTTGAGTGCGTAATGAAGCTGTCAATGTGGACAAGGTGTTTTTGATCTCATTGATGTCCTGTGAAGTTTGGTTATTCACATTTGCTTGTGTTTGCATGAATACTTGCAATGTCTCTTCCAAGGTTTGTACACGTGAAGGTTGATAGGAAAAAGTGTTGCCCGGCTTTTGAGATTGTGGTACCTGAACATGATTATTATTCCGCCAACTGAAGTTGGGATGATTTCTCCATTCAGGGTTATACGTTTCAGAGTAAGGAGAAGGAAAAGGCTTTTTAAATGTGTTTATGGAATTTACTTGATCATGCAACGCTTCTTTAAGAATGGGAATGTTTGGACATTCAGAAGTGAGGTGTCCCATGATTTCACAAATTCCACAACTTTCTTCATTTTTAACCGTTTTGACTTCTTTTACTTCTCTAAGTTCCATGGCTTCAATCTTTCTAGCCAAATTAGCTACTTTAGCTTTTATCTCATCTTCTTGACTAAAATGATATTTACCTCTGTTAGGAACAAGATTAGATCTATTGGAACTTTCAGAGGAATTATCTGTGTGCCAGGCTTGAGAG
This sequence comes from Fremontodendron californicum, assembly GCA_030761205.1. Taxonomy (NCBI): domain Eukaryota; kingdom Viridiplantae; phylum Streptophyta; class Magnoliopsida; order Malvales; family Malvaceae; genus Fremontodendron; species Fremontodendron californicum. Next base: position 4,647,083 of record JAULJL010000026.1, read on the forward strand.
TTATCTGCCAAATGGTCTAGGTAGTCAAAGGCTTCTTCAGGTTCTTTTTCTAGAAACTCACCGTTACACATTGTTTCAACAAATTGTTTAGTTTCAGGAGTTAAACTTTCATAAAAGAAACTAATAAGACGCCATTTTTCAAAACCATGATGTGGACAAGAACTTAACAAATCTTTAAAACGCTCCCAGCACTGAAAAAATGCTTCATTTTGATTTTGATTGAAATTTTGAATCTGTCTTTTCAAAGCAGTAGTTTTATGTGCTGGGAAAAATTTCTTTAGAAACTCAATTTGTAATTCTTGCCATGTGCCAATTGACCTTGGTTTTAAATTATGAAGCCAAATTTTTGCTTTATCTTTTAAAGAAAAAGGAAATAATTTTAGCTTGACAATTTCATTTGTACATTGTTGGTCATTAAAGGTGACACATACATCTTCGAAGTCTTTTAGAAACGAGTAAGCACTTTTCGATTCTAACCCATGGAAATTTGGAAGCAAAGCTATCATACCTGGTTTAAAACGAAAGTTGTTTGCATTGAGAGGAAAAATAAAACAAGAGGGTGATGAGCTTCGAGTTGGTTGCAAGTAGTCACGCATGGTGCGTACTTGTCTGTTCTCATCTTCAGCATGAACACTTTCATTATCAGCCATGGTAGGAGTTGTATTAGAAAGATTACCTGAAAAAGTTTCACAATAAAATCTAACTAAACGACGAAATCTAAAATCACGTCGCCAAACAAGCATAAAACAAAGTTAATATACAGATTAGGCGGTATAACCAGCCAATAAAAATAAAACAAAGTTAATATACAAATTAGGCGGTATAACCAGCCAATAAAAATAAATATACTTATAAACTTATATACTTAGTATTGCCTCCCCGGCAACGGCGCCAAAAACTTGATGGAGACTCAATTAAGAGTTCTAAACCCAAGTGCAGGTTATATTCAAGTAATAAATTCTCGGGTGTCCGAGGTCGAACCACAGGGAAGCGTATTAGTAAGTATAAGTTTATAAATATATAAGAAAAAGAAAGTAAACAAGATATTAGGGAATCAACAACAAAACAATATAAACAAGATATTAGAGAACAAAATAAACAAAACAACATAAAAGAAATTAAACAAGATATAAACAAAACAATAAGAAAAGATGTTGAGGTTAGAGAATCCACTCTTGGTGTTATGCTAAGATTAATCTTGTTTTATTACACAATTAAAATTCACACATAAGGGAGATTCCAATCGGAAGGTTTAACAATTCAGTCCAAATTGTCCAACGTCCATAGCATATGATATTATGTTCATTTGGTGTCCTCAAAACTCATAAAAAGAGTCCAAGCATTCCTTATGCCAAGGTATATGTCTACAACAAATCAAGGTTATGAAACCAAGCATTTACTGTGCCATTTTCCTTGTCAATAATGAATCAAGATCCCTACTTTGCAAGTATGATTTTAAACCAAAAGAAAATATTATCTATACTAGTGTTTATAAATGATGATTCATTTTAGCTCATGTTTAAGAGACTAACCTTAGCATTTACCAAAAGCTTCACCTCATCACCTCAACAATATGATTAGCAACACATACTAGATATGAATAAAATGAAAAGAAATGTAAGAAACATAAGTAAATAAAGAAAAAAGAAAACTAGAGAAAGGAAAGAAGAAGAAAACTTAGAGAATTTTATTACAATGGCTAATATCCTACCAATCTATAATGTATCCTAATACTCATCCAAGGCCCTCTATTTATACACATTTTGGAGAGCTAAATGACAAGAGACAAGCTTTATAAATTTCAAAGGTAGGTATAATAGGTGGGTGCATTTTTCTAACAATTTTCGTCATTTTGTATGACAATTCTGATCAGCCAGCTTGATGGTCGATTTTGTCAATGTTGGAGGCTCGATCTGATCAAATGGTCTTCTAGAAAAATATGCCCCTATCCGTTACTGATCCATATCCGTTGGAATCAGATTATTTTCTCATGTGGATCGGAAGATATAGTCAGAATACCAAAATGGTGCAGAACAGACGTCATTGCACATCAGCCAACTTGATGGTTGATTTCGGTAGGGAAAACGACTCCGTTTCAAGAAGTGTAAAACATGAAAAAGATAGATATGCCTCTTAACTTTGCACTGTCAAAATTTCAGCCTTAATGCTTTGTTGAAACTCCAGATATAGCTGATATGGCAAAAGGTGTCGGAACTGGAACTGAATTGGATTTGCCCTTAATTCTTGATTTAACCTAGTAATCTGAAATCACTCAAAGAAACTCATGAAAAACACCAAATTACATAAAAATATAAAAGATCATAAACACAAGTAGACTAAGCAATAATAACTCGTATTTGACACAAAACAATAATAAAACATAACTAAAAACTATATAATTATACGAGTTATCAATGGGATATGTGTCAGCATTGCCAGCCGAGGTCGATCTTACTATCAAGCAAAATGATCTCCGGGAATTGATGGATATATGGAATCAGTGGAACATATCAGGAAAAGAAGCCTTCACTCAGACTTATGGGGACATAGCACTGCTAGTTCAGGTTAAGGTCAGTGGTGAGGTAATCCGGGCTATGGTGCAATTCTGGAATCCCGCTTATCGGTGTTTTACCTTCAACCGAGAGGATATGACTCCAACCATAGAGGAATATTCGACCTTGCTGCATATTGAGAACGTTATTCCCGACCGTATTTATTTGAAGGATACAAAGACGCCGGGTTTCAAGAAAAAGGTGTCTGAAATTCTAGGAGTGGAAAGAAATTGGGTCGAAAGCCATGTTGTTCGAAAAGGGGTAAGCTACTGTATATCATGGGACATTTTACGGACCTTAATCCATAGCCATTCAAGTAAGGAGACAGTTAGGAATATTTTTGCTTTGGCTATCTATGGTTTAGTTATCTTCCCAAAGGCATTAGGGTATGTGGATGTGGCGATATTTGATGTTTTTTAGAGGCTTGAGAAAAGGATAAACCCAGCCCCGACAATTGTAGCAGAAACAATCCGATCCCTGAATTTTTGTAGACGGGAAGGAAAAGGGCATTTTCTAGGTTGTATACAACTCCTTTACATATGGGTTCAGAGCCATTTTTGTAAACAGGAGAATTTTCCTCTTCGCTCATACTCGAAATCTTTTGCACCAATTGGTGAATTTCTTAAGAGGGATTGGCTTGAAAATAGAACTGAGGAACAATGGATCAACATATTCCGGAATATCAGGGCTGAGATGATAATTTGGTGAGCTCCATGGATAGATCCTATGTTGATATTGTACAAGTGTGGAGATAAAGCTTCTGTTCCATTATTGGGAGTATGGGGAGGAGTGAGCTATGCACCACTGCTAGTACTGAGACAATCAGAATCCCGTCAGTTTACTCCTATGACCAATGACCTTAGTAATTTGGAATTTGCTTATGGAGAAGATGGATATTCGGGAAAGGTACGTGAGATTGTAGTAGCATGGAAGGAAACTCATCGAATTGAGGTAGCTAGATATGCCGACATCGTCAGACCTGATTACCTGACATGGAGGGAATTGAGGGTTAATGATAGGTTATTGACGTCAGATGGGGAAGAAGTTTAGCATTTGAGTTCGCCGCCAAAGGAAGTGCCATCGGAGTTAGAAATCGCAAGGGCATAATTCAAAAAATAAAAGGCCTAAATGAGCAAGGAAATTGCCTGATTGCAAGAAGAGCTTGAGGATATGAAGAATAGGGAATCAGCTCTAGAAAGAGAAAAGGAAAAAATCAAGAGAGAACAGGACACTGCTAAAAGCGATCTTCAGGAATTACACTTGGAGAATAAGAGATACCGTTTCGAGCTCAAATTCGAGGGGACTCTCAAGACTTCCGGGGAATGGGAACAAGAAGTCAAAAACCTCAAGGAGGAGAAGAACTATTAGGCAGAAAGAGCAAAGCATGAGGAAGCCCGAGCCAATCAACTGGAGTAACAAGCTAAGGAAAGCTTACACGGTGATGCTTCCGCTGACATGTCAAAGGGTCGTGAACAAGTAGGGGTTAGATGGAAGAGCAAGGTAGTCAAAAGAGAACAGTGAAAAAGGTTCAAGATCCGAGGGAGTTACTATAGGACCAGTATTTTGTAATAGCATTTTTAAATTAGGAGAGACGGATTATCAGATTGTCTTAAGCAGTGAACTTTTCTTTGATGTATTTAGTTCCAGGAAATCAATGAAAGACCGTTTGGTTGAAATTATCCCAAGGCCAATACTTTTAAATGCATTCATCATTCATTTGTTCTTTCTTTTATATAATTTATTTTTTCATTCATTTATAGTCATAATCATTCATTTATTTATTCTTTATAAATTGTTCATACACTTAGTCATTTATTTATTTGTCCATTCATTTATTCTTTATAATTAGTCATTTAGGTTCATACACTTAGTCATTTACTTATTTGTTCATTCATTAACATTTAGTCATTTATTCATTCATTCATTTTTTATAAAATAAAATAAGAAATGTGTCAATAATTTCTAATCCATGGTTTTTAAAACTAAAGATACAATTGGTCGCACTCAGAAAGAATTAGACTTTCGACACCCTTACAATACTCAATCTCAAGCAAGAGCTATGGAGAACGATCAGCTTGCTAGAATTGAAGGGATGGAAAGAATTAAAAAAGAACTGCAGGAACAGTTAGCTAAGTCTCAAGAGGAGTCACAGGAACAAATGACCAAACTCATGGAGATGATGAGTACCATAATGAGACAGAAGTGGCCATGGGGGCAGTGAACCAGGAAGACCGACCAGAGGTGGTACAGAAGAATGGTCAGACATCCCAGCCTGTGGGAAATGAACTTTCAACTGGGGCAATATCCTATATTTACTGAATTGAAGAAGGTTGAAACTGCAGAATCCCAGAAAAAAATCAGCTACTGGAGGAAAGGTTAAGGGCAGTTGAAGGGGCAGAGCTATTTGGCAGTCAAGATGCCAAAGAGATGAGTTTAGTGCACGGTCTGGTGATTCCTCCAAAGTTCAAAGTACCAGACTTTGAAAAATATAACGAAACTACCAACCCATCAGCGCATCTGACCATGTATTGCTGGAAGATGATCGGACATGATGAAGACGACAAATTGCTCATCCACTGTTTCCAAGATAGTTTGATAGGGTCCGCAACTCGGTGGTATAACCAGCTTACCCGTTCTAAGATCCGTTCCTAGATGGATCTCGCCAAAGTTTTCATGGAACAGTATAAGCATGTGACAGACATGGTGCCAAACCGTCTAACTCTCCAGATTATGGAAAAGAAAGCTACTGAAAGCTTTAAAAAATATTCTCAAAGATAGAGAGACCTGGCTACACAAGTGCAACCCCCTTTAACCAACAAGGAAACTACAGTGCTTTTCATCAATACCTTGAAAGCACCTTATTATGATAAATTGGTGGGAAGCGCCACCAAGAAATTTGCAGATATGGTGATATCTGGGGAGATGATAAAATCTGCTATTAAGAACGGGAAGATGGAAGGGGGTAAGTCTGCTACCCCGAAGAGAGTTTTTCCTGCAAAGAAGAAGGAGAAGACACATGCAATCAGTTTCAATAAATACCCCTATACACCTCCTACGCCATACACACCTCATTGGCCTTAAACATCTACTACATCTTATGCACCTCCGAAACCTTACACACCTTACCCGGGGTATAATCCTTACTACCCTAATGTGAACCACCTTACCCAAAATCCATTCCCCTATACCACTATACCATAACAGTCGTTCCCAACTGGTATATCCCCACAAATAACCGTTTCTCAAAATACTATCCCAAACACTCAAGGTCCCGCACGCAATGATTATTGGTCACCAAGGAATGATCAAAAACCCCAGTTTGATCCTATTCCTACCACCTATGGTGAGCTATATCCTAAACTACTACAGGGCCAACTTATCGCGCCTGTATATCTTAAACCTTTGACCCCACCATACCCAAGATGGTACAATGCAAATACCAACTATGCATATCATGCAAGAATTCAGGGGCATTCAACGGAGGATTGCATTGCTTTCAAAAAGAAAGTCCAAAGCTTAATTAATACCGGGGTTGTGAAGTTTGGGTCAAAGAATGGGCCAAATATAGCGGGAAACCCATTGCCTGATCATGCTGAGAATCGGGTAAATGCAGTATTGACAAGGGAAGTCATAAGGTTAAAAAGGGACGTCAGGGAAGTCAAGACTCCAATGTTGACAGTATGGGTCGAGATGGTTAAGGCAGGAATGGTGGAGGATGCAAACAGTTTAAAATTGGTTGCAAAGAGGGTGCAGAATTGGTGCCCATTCCATAAGTGTGGAGGTCATGTCATACAGGACTGCGGAGACTTTCTAGTTAAAGTCCAAAAGATGATGGATAATGGGGAGGACCAGTTTTACGAAGTGATAGAGGAGGAAATAGAAGTTATTGAGAATGCAGATGGCTACGGGATAGGAAGACCCTTGATCATCTATTATGATGAATGATAGGAGAAAGTTATGCCAGTCGTTGAGGAAAGTGCACCTAAGTTAATCATTGATTTGCCTGTTTCCTTTTCATACAAGGAAAACAAAGCTGCACCATGGAAATACGACTGCAGCATGGTTATGCCTGGGTCTTCGAGTCAGCAAGATATCACAGGTGTGTGGCATTTAACACGAAGCGAAAGGTGTTATGCTTCCGAGGCTGCTGAACAGGGGTTAACAGGGAAAGACAGAAGAGCAGACAAAGGGAAAAAAGTAGTTGAGCCAATCCATATTGAAATGGATTTGTTAAAAGAAGCAGAGAGGGGATCAGCTCTAGTAAACAGGATAAAGAAGCCGGTAAACGAGAATGAGGCATGTGAGTTTTTAAAGTTCATAAAACATAGTGAGTATAGTGTGGTTGAGCAATTGCAGCGTCAGCCAGTAATAATCTCCATCCTATCCTTGCTATTAAACTCAGAGCCACACAGAAATGCCCTGTTAAGAGTGTTGAATCAGGCATACGTGGCTAACAACATATCAATAGAAATGTTAGACAGGCTAGTGGGAAACATTGCAGCGGACGACGATATATTTTCCAGTTATGATGAAATACCACCTAATGGTATTGGGTACACAAAGGCTCTTCACATAACAACTACCTGCAAAGGGCATATACTACCAAGGGTGCTTCTGGACAATGGTTCTTCATTAAATGTAATGCCCTTGGCAACCCTGTCTAAATTGCCAATTGATATTTCTTATATGCTGCCAAGTTGCACAATAGTCAGAGTTTTCGATGGTACTAGGAGAGAGGTAATGGGAAGTACTGAGGTTTCTCTGGAGATAGGCCCATGCACTTATACGGTGAATTTCCAGGTCATGGATATTAATCCATCTTATAATTGTTTGTTGGGAAGGCCATGGATACATTCAGTAGGGGCTGTACCTTCGTCTCTCCACCAAAAGCTGAAATTTGTGATAGAGGGCCGTTTGATCACTGTATCAAGAGAAGAAGACATAATGGCCTTCGTATCTACTGAATCTCCTTATGTTGAACCCAATGAAGATGCCGTAGAATGTTCTTTTCGGTCTCTAGAATTCCAAAGCCAAGGTTGTCCAAAAACACAAAGCTGGGATTAAGAACCACAGTGGGAAAAGACTGCAGAGCTGGAAAAGGTTTAGGGAAATATCTTCAAAGGATGGCTCGAGCAATGGAAGCAGTGGGAAAAAAAAAGCCGGTTTGGCTTAGGGTATCTTTCGAAGGCCCAGGAGAAGAGGAAACAGGTTGAAAGGAACAGACAAAGAAGAATGGCCTATCTCACAGGTATGGATATCGAATGAGAACCCATGACTTTCCCACCAATTCTTCACAACTTCTGCTCTGCTGGTTTTCTATTCGGAGAAAAGAATTCAGAAGATGTACTCATAATGATCGAGCAAGCTTTTGAAAAATTCCATGTGAATAAAGGGGGCAGATTCAGGATATGGTGATTTGCATGACCGAGAAAGAAGGGATGGAAAGTGACAGTGCGAATTGGATGGTATGACCTTGTCCACCAGGATATAGACTAACCAATTGGAGTGCAACTGAGTTGGCCATAGTTTTTAAGTCTATTCCAACGTAATACTTTAAAAAACAATCTTAATTATCTTTACCTAGAGATATTAAAAGTTTTTTTTTTCTGTAATGGGCTTTTTGTTTAAACATTTTCATTCAATAAATAACAAGCACAATGCATTTTATCCATATTGATGTGTCCATATTCTTTCGTTTTTGTTATTTATTTTGTTTTCATTATATATTTTCGTATATTGTTTCTTCTCCACTTATTTACAGGTGTACGGATGCGGAATATGAGGACCTTCCTATCAGTAATTCTGAAATTGATTTTGAAAGATCCATTTGCACGGGTGATTTTGAGGCTAACGAAGATACTGAGGATTATGGTCTACCTCTGGATCTATTAAGGAAAATAGAACAAGAGGAGAAACAAGTACTTCTTCATAAGGAATTATTAGAAATGATAAATCTGGGAGATGGTGAAGAGATAAAGAAAGTCAAAATCGGAACTTCATTGTCATCATCAATAAAGAGTAAATTGATAGCCTTACTCCAAGAATATGTGGATGTATTTGCATGGTCTTACCAAGACATGCTAGGGTTGGATCCGGATATTGTGGTTCATAAGCTCCCTTTAAAGCCAGAATGCAAGCCAATTCAGCAAAAGTTGAGAAGAATGAGGCCAGACATGTTGTTAAAGATAAAAGAGGAGGTGAAGAAGCAATTTGATGCTGGGTTCTTAGAGGTGGCAAAATATCCAGAATGGGTGGCAAATATTGTTTTAGTACTAAAGAAGGATGGCAAGGTGCGAATGTGTGTTGATTACCAAGATTTGAACAAGGCCAGTCCTAAAGATATTTTCCCTTTGCCCCATATTGATACTCTGGTGGATAATACGGTGAAAAGTTCTTTATTTTCTTTCATGGACGGGTTCTCAGGATACAATCAGATCAAGATGGCACCGGAAGATATGGAGAAAACCACATTTGTTACAATGTGGGGAACATTCTGCTATAAGGTAATGCCATTTGGGTTGAAGAATGCTGGGGCAACATAACAGAGAGCCATGGTGACCTTGTTTCATGATATGATGCATAGGGGAATTGAGGTCTATGTTGATGATATGATCGTAAAGTCACAAGGAGAAAATGAGCATATTGCAAATCTTAAAAAGCTCTTTGAACGACTAAGGAAGTTTAGACTCAAGCTAAATTCGGCAAAATGCACTTTTGGAGTCACCTCGGAGAAATTGTTGGGTTTTGTCGTCAGCAAAAGAGTAATTGAGATTGACCCGGATAAAGTGAAGGCTATTCAGAATTTGCCACCACCTCGTACTCAAAAGGAAGTAAGAGGCTTTCTGGGGAGATTGAATTACATTACTCGGTTTATTTCTCAATTAAACGACAAGTGTGATCCAATATTTAAGTTACTTCGAAAACGTTATCCAGGAGAATGGGATGAAGGTTGTCAGATTGCATTTGAAAAGGTTAAACATTATCTATCCAACCCACCAGTATTAATGCCACCTGTTTCGGATAAACCAATGATACTGTATTTATCAGTATTTGAGAAATCTTTGAGTTGTGTTTTGGGGCAGCTTGATGAGACTGGAAAGAAAGAACAGCCAGTTTACTACCTCAGCAAGAAGTTCACAGATTATGAGTTGAAATATTCGTCGGTAGAAAAGTTGTGTTGTGCTTTAGCTTGGACTGCTCGAAGAATCAGACAGTACATGTTGTACCACACAACATGGTTGATTGCCAAGCTGGATCCAGTCAAGTACATGTTGGAAGCACCTTCTTTGTCAGGGAGGATGGCAAGATGGCAGGTTTTATTATCAGAGTACGACATTGTATATGTAAGTCAAAAAGCTATCAAAGGCAGTGCAGTAGCTGAATTCTTAGCAAGTCGGGCAGTGGAAGATTATGAGCCGTTGAACTTTGACTTCTCGGATGAAGATTTGATGTATGTTTCACAAGCAGATGAGATTCCTCTGAAGAAGAAAGTATGGAAAATGTACTTTGATGGCGCATCTAATGCCATGGGGCATGGAATCGATATAGTGCTTATATCCCTAGAATAAGATTATTATCCTTTCACTGCTAGATTGGATTTTGATTGTACAAATAATACTGCGAAGTATGAAGCGTGTACAATGGGCCTTCATGCTACAGTGGATAGAAAGATCAAAGTATTGGAAGTTTTCGGAGACTCAACCTTAGTGATATACTAGTTACGAGGAGAATAGGAAACCTGAGATACAAAGCTAATCTGATACCTAGAACTCATACTGAGTTTATTGGAGGAATTTGAAGAAGTGAATTTCAATTACTTTCCTCGAGAAGAAAACAAAATGGCAGATGCTCTGGCTATTTTGTCATCAATATTTAAAGTGAATGAAGGGGCTGAAGTTGTACCGATAAAGATGAGTATATATGAGTCTCCTACCCACTGTCTGAGTATTGAAGAAGAAGCAGATGGCCTTCCTTGGTATAACGATATCTTGCAATACATCAGGAGTCAACAGTATCCAGAACAAGCAACAGAGAATGACAAGAGGACTCTGAGAAGGCTAGCAATGGGTTTTGTTCTAGACAGTGAGATTCTCTACAAGAAAGGAAAAGACCAAGTCTTGTTGAGATGTGTCGGATCTGTTGAAGCTCGGAGAATTATAAAAGAGGTCCATGAAGGGATATGTGGCACTCATGCTAATGGTCACATGCTTGCAAAACAGATTATGAGGGCAGGGTACTATTGGTTGACGATGGAAGGAGATTGCATCAGTTATTCCCGGAAGTGCCATAAATGCCAGATATATGCAGATAAGATTCATGTGCCGCCATCGCCATTACATGTCATGACTGCACCGTGGCCCTTTTCAATATGGGGAATGGATATGATAGGGCCTATTACCCCGAAAGCTTCAAATGGACATCATTTCATCTTGGTGACCATAGATTATTTCACAAAATGGGTAGAAGCTACTTCCTATGCGAATGTAACAAAGTCGGTGGTATGCAGATTCATTAAGAAAGAAATCATATGCCGTTACGGGTTGCCAGCAAGAATTATTTCGGATAATGCTCTCAATTTGAACAATAAGTTGATGAGAGAAGTGTGTACTCAATTCAAGATCACACATCATAATTTGGCACCTTACCGTCCGAAGATGAATGGCACAGTAGAAGCAGCTAACAAGAACATCAAGAAGATTGTCGAGAAGATGACCAATGTGTACAAAGATTGGCATGAGATCTTGCCTTTTGCTCTTCATGCATATCGTATGTCGGTCCGCACATCTACAGGGGCAGTGTCGTTTTCTTTGGTATACGGGATGGAAGCAGTGCTACCTATTGAAGTTGAGATACCTTCACTTCGGGTTTTGATGTAAGTTGGCCTAGAGGAAGCAGAATGGGTTAGAGCTCGTTATGAACAGTTGAATCTCATCGAGGAGAAAACATTGAAAGCAATTTGTCACGGGCAGTTGTATCAAAAAAGGATGATTCGAGCCTATAACAAGAAAGTTCATCCTAGACAGTTCCGAGAGAGGGAGTTGGTACTGAGGAAAATTCTCCCTATAGTGAAGGACCTGAGAGGAAAACGGGATCCGAATTGGGAAGGACCCTATGTGGTAAAAAGAGCTTTTTCTGGAGGAGCATTGATTTTAACTAGAATGGACGGGGAGGATTTTAGAAATCCCGTGAATGCTGATGAACTGAAGAAGTATTATGCTTGAAAAAAAATTGTGTGATACTGTGCACATGGAAATTCGAATGATTCCAAGTGTAAAAATGGAAATTCTATATATATATATATATATATATATATATATATCCCCTGTGAATTGCTTTTCAAAGAAAATTCATGCTTGTTATGATGAATGGCCATTTTTCATATTCCTTTCACTAAGAAGAAATTATCCTTAGTCACCCCTTTGAGCCTTAGGAATTATTTCTTTCTTTAAACCTTGATCAAGGATCATCCTCTACACTGGAGGGCAAATGCGAGGAAAAAAAAATCATGGCAAAAAGGAAGCCATCGAAAAATGTGGCAAATGAAAGCCAACAAAGCAAAAAAAAAAAAAAAAAAAAAGAAAGTCCAAAAAGGGACAAGTGTTTCAAGAATGAGTTCTCCTCACGAAATGATCATTGATCCAATCACCCTTAAACACACTTTGGGCCTATTTTATCCTTTCTTTCTAAACTTAAACCTTGGCCTACATTACGTGCTTTAAAAGCCCATTCTGATCAAGCATGGATATTTAATTTGAAAGGTTATTCTCAGAATTCATCCCATCTTTTGAATTGATATTTTTACCTTGGAGGCATTTAGAATTCTCAGATGCATGGTTGGATACAAAAAAAAAATTGAAAATGAAAAAAGAATGTAAAATGAGAGGTTTAAGCCGAAAACTCGCAAAGGGCGACTTAATACCGAATGGAAGACACTTGAGTTGAAAACCCACAAAGGGCGGCTCAACTAATAATCAAAGTTCGAATCAATGCTCCGTGTAAAGGGGGAGAAAGTATCTGACAGTCAGAGGAAAGGGGAACAACTCAGTTTGATGTAACTACGGAAGCCGAAAGGTTACCCAAGTAAATTTCTCATTCAAGAGAAATTTCAGATGGTTTGAAAAAGGAGAGGTCTAAGATATTCCGCATCCGAGGCATCTACAACCTGTAACCTTACATTTGTTTCTTATGGTTGATATTTATTTTTACTATTTTAAAACATTTCTTGCAATAAATTCTTGTTATCCTTTTCATGACAATTTTTGCTTGATTCATATTTTCTTTCATACATTTTTGAGATGCATTATGATTGTTATTAAATTGAATGATGATTAGTAATAAAAAATCTTTAAATAAATGGATTTCAAAGTATTACTAAGGAATAGATTTAAATCTTAGGAAAGGTTTGGAAAGTTCACCAAGAAAAGAAAACTGTGAACGTGTTGGAAACTCCATCACGAAGTCAGAAAATCTGTGAATTTCAGCGAAAGTCAGAAACTGAGACTGTTTGACAAGTTATCTTGAGTGAAGGATTCCTTAAGTGGGGCATCAATGAACAATTGAAGACTCCTTCATGAAGTCGGATAATCTGTGAACCTCAAAGAAACCATGGATTAGAAATCATGACACAATCATTTGATTGCATTCATTCTTAGGAAACATACAAGCATTTGCAAAGCATGTCATTCTCATCATTGCATTTAGTTAACATTGCAGAAATCAAGAAAACTTGGACTTCCCGAAAGTGAACTCGTTCTATTTTTCAAACGAGTCGAGCCCCGAGATCACCGTCAAGGTACGTTCCTTTCCAAATCGAACTCATTTTGCTTTTCAAACGAGTCGAATCCCGAGATCGCCGTCGAGGTATGTTCTTTCATTTTCAAGTTAAATTTATTCTTTTCCAAATGAACCAAACCGATAATCACTCGTAGTATTTCCTTTTGTTTTAAATCGAATTCATTCTGTTTTATCAAATGAGTCGAGCCTTCAGACCTCTGTCGAGGTATTTCCTTTTGTTTTAAATCGAATTCATTCTGTTTTATCAAATGAGTCGAGCCTTGAGACCACCGTCGAGGTATTTCCTTTTATTTTAAATTGAATTCATTCTGTTTTATCAAATGAGTCGAGCCTTGAGACCTCCGTCGAGGTATTTCCTTTTGTTTTAAATTGAATTCATTATGTTTTATCAAATGAGTCAAGCCTTGAGACCTCCGTCAAGGTATTTCTTTTCGTTTTAAACCGAATTCATTCTGTTTTATCAAATGAGTCGAGCCTTGAGACCACCGTCGAGGTATTTCCTTTTGTTTTTAAATCTAATTCATTCTATTTTATCAAATGAGTCGAGCCTTGAGACCACCGTCGAGGTATTTCCTTTTGTTTTAAATCGAATTCATCCTGTTTCATCAAATGAGTCAAACCTTGAGACCACCATTGAGGTACTTCTTTTTGTTTTAAATCGAATTCATTCTGTTTTATCAAATGAGTCGAGCCTTGAGACCGTCGTCAAGGTATTTTCAAATCACGGGTAAGGCCTTCGGGCACCATTCTTAAGACCTCCGGGCATCGTTTTTTTAAAAGCCGCATACAGCGCATTTTTTTCAAAATCACGGGTAAGGCCTCCGGGCACCATTTTTAAGACCTCCGGGCACCATTCTTAAGACCTCCAGGCATCATTCTTTTAAAGCAGCGTATAGCGCATTTTTTCAAAATCACAGGTAAGGCCTTCGGGTACCATTCTTAAGACCTCAAGGCATCACTTTTTTTAAAGCCGCATACAGCGTATTTTTTTCAAAATCACGGGTAAGGCCTCCGGACATCATTCTTAAGACCTCGGGGCATAATTTTTTCTTGCAAATTGAATTCGTTTCCTTAAGACGGGTCGAGCCTTGATTAGTCAGGGAATTTAATTTAAGGACAATATCTTCTATTTACAGTTTTTCTCAAAACAAAAAAAAAAAATTGAAATGAAAAAGAAAAAGAAAAAGAAAAAACAAACCCCCTTTCCTTCTCTTCACATGTGATTTCACTAACCGAAAAAATTAGTGTTTATTTATCTTTGCATGATTCCTAATTCTTAGCAAGAGCCAAAGAGGGGCAGCTATAGACACCTAATTTTGTCCGGACCACTGAAACAGGTATGTTTTCTTCCTAAATTAATGTTTCAGAATGTAAAAAGATTTTTTTCATCCTGCAGGTGGTACTCCGACACTTAGTTTAAGAGGGCGAGCATAAAAAGTCAAACTTGAAAAAAGTCAACCCCAAAAAGTCAACCCCTAAAAGTTAACTACTAAAAAAGTCAATCCACTTTCGAAATCAAGATTTGAAGTTCAATTGAAAAATGGCGAAAGAATTTTGATAATCCGAGGTCTACATCGAAAGATATGGAGTTTGGAAGTTGGGTTATGGAGATTTAGTAGAAAGGAAACCCTAATCCGTGAAATTTGGGGAAAAGTGCTTAAACGATCGAATTGGTCGAAATTGAAGGTTCCAAATGAAAGATAAGCACTGACTATGGGTAATGGAGAAGCCACTTGAAAGAAAAACTAAAACAAAAGTCAATCCGGGAGAAAACCGAGAATTAGGGTTTTTGTTGGATTTCGGTGAAATTGGGAAGAATTACAGAAATGACCAGAATTAGTAGGATTAAATCCCTAATGGATGAGGAGTGATTAAAAAAGGGTAGCCCAAGGCTCAATTTGAAAAAAATCTGAAAATCGGACTTGTTTTGAGCAAAACTGGGTTTCGAAGGTAAAAGGGCAAAATTGGAAAATTTGGGAAAAATAGCAAATGAACTCCAAAAATTCTGAAAATTTTCAAATCTCATTCTTAAATCATTTGGAAGATATTGGCGAAATAAACTCTTGATTCGGAGTTGGTTTGCAAAATGGCCAAATCTCGGGTTTCCTATGTGGAAATTCAAGAAGATAAATCCTGAATAAATAGCAAATGAACTCCAAAAATTCTGAAAATTTGCAAATCTCATTTTTAAATTATTTGGAAGAGATTGGAAAAATAAAATCTTGATTCGGAGTTCGTTTGCAAAATAGCAAAATCTCGGGTCTCCTATGTAGAAACTCAAGAAGATAAATCCCGAAAAAATAGCAAATGAACTCCAAAAATTTTGAAAATTTGCAAATCTCATTTTTAAATTATTTGGAAGATATTGGCGAAAGAAAATCTTGATTCGTAGTTCATTTACAAAATGGCTAAATCGCGGGCCCCCTATGTAGTAATTCAAGCAGATAAATCCCGAAAAAATACCAAATGAGTTCCAAAAATTATGAAAACTTCCAGATCACACTTTTAAATTATTTGGAAGTGATTGTTGAAGAAAAAAGCTTTATTTGGAGCTTGTTCAAAAAAGGGTAAAATTTGGGGGTATAAAAGGGCAATTTTGGAAGAAAAAATCCAAATAATTAGCAAATGGACTCGGAAAATTTTGAAAACTTCCATAGTTCAATTTTTTATTATTTTGAAAGTATTGAAAAATAAAATTTTGATTTGGAGTTCGTTTGCCATTTATTTGCATTCGGGGGGCAAAAATGTCATTTTACCCAAGAAACCGAAAAGGGCTTTTCTTGCCTTTCAAAAAAATCAAACTTGGGCTGGAAGAAGGAGGGCTGGCCGGCCAAGGCCCAAGGATGGGAAGGAGATTTTTGATTTTTTAATCAAGAGGCCAAAAATGAAGAGTTATTTAGTGATTTTTTTATCAAGCCTTTGCAAATAAGCCACATGGACCAATGCATGAAGAGGGAGAGTGTCAACATAATGGCTTAAGATTCTTGAATAGCTGTAATTATGGACAGCTGATGGCTTAATCTAAGGGTGATAATTTCATGTTTTAAACATCTTGGATCACTAGCCCTTGGATGAAACTTGGTTGGAGGAAAAATGACAACATGCTAGCCTAGAGAGAGGGGGGTTTCGGCCACTACAAGGAAGACTTATTCTTTCATTTTCAGCACATTCTCATTTGCTATTCTCTCTTACTTTTGGTTGATTTTCTCTCCATTGTTGAATAGCAGAAGGAAAAGTTTAGAAAAGAAAACAAAGTTAGAGGAGAAAAAGCTTGAAAGATAGCTTCTAGAGGTTGCTTTTAGCACCATACTCTTGCACTTTCTTTGATTTTCCATTCTTGATTTGCTATTTTGATTATTTTGGTGAGTTTCTTTTGATTTTTCTTTTTAAATAAGTGTTTTTTAATGTTTTTTTTAAGTTTTCTCTTCATCTTTTCTTAGAAAAAGTTCTTGAAATATTTTTTTCCTTGATTCCTTAACATGGACGAATGGCCTGGTTTTTTGTTGTTGTTTTACTTGCTGTTTGTTTTGTTATTTCATGTTATTTTTGATATTAAATAAATTTTGATGCTCTAAATCTTTTTCTACTACATATACTTGAAGCTTGTTTTAATTTGATTGCTTGCTTATTTCCATTTATGAGTCCATTATCATGTTCTTGCATTTTTTATTTTCTGTTTTCAAAATGTTTAAGTTTGTTTATGTTTTATATTGTGAAATCCATGTGTTTGTGAAAATGCTTGTTAGTTTTCTTACCTATAATTTATTTTTGCATGATTTGAGTGTTATGTTTTAGTAGTTAAGTATGTTAGTATATCAAGTGTTTGTGAAAATGCCATGCTCACTTGGAACATGAGGCCATTCGGCCACCTCATTTTATTTTCTTTGTGTGTGCATTCTTGTTATGTTTGTTGATAGGTTTGCATCTTCATGACATTTGGTTGAGTATTTGGTTTAAGCATGCCTTGTGTTTGTGTTATTGCCATGCATATTTTAGATGTTAGGATTGGTTTATTTTTCCATGCATATCCATGCATTTTAGACCTAGGTTTCATTAAATGCCATGCAAGTTCATTTAGGTCTATGTCATTTTATTGATGCCATGCATTTTTCATGACATTTAGGTTTAAAATCATGCATTTCATGCATCATATTTGCTGTATATTTCATGCATTTCATGTCCTTGCCACTTGACTTATGACTTAGGCCAATCAATGGTTCAAAGCCATGCTCTCTTGAGCATACTTGTGGAAAATTAAAGAGTTGTCAAATTGATTATTCTACCTTTGTGATTTATTTTTACTTAGCCAATTTTTTCCTAACTTTTCAAAAGTGCTAGCTACAGTTTGCGAGTGATTTAGAGAGTCTTAAATATTTTTACTTTGATTTTTAAATGATTTTATCAAAGGCAAAAATATGTTTTGGCAAAACAGTTTTTTCACCCTGTACTAGTACTTTCCCGATTTTTCTGGGCAGTCATCTTTAATCAGAAAATTAAGCCGATTTGTTTTCATTTTTTTTACATGTACTGAGTCTCTAGTATTTTTTTATATAGATTTTTTAGAAGTTTTAGAAATAGGGTAAAATATCGTGGTTTAAAATTGGACAGTGGAGTCAAATTGAATTTGAAGGAAAATCATTTTTCTGTTTTGGTTAAGTTACTTAGAGGGGGCTGATTAGGAAGTTTAGCTACTGACTTAGGGTAGTTTCTAAGCCTTTTTATAATCTAAAAATGATTTTTTAAGTCTCGGGTTAAGGGTGGTCAAGTCCGGGATTTTAAACTTAGGAAATTAGAGCCATTTAAAAAGGGTTTAGCCAAGTTTTTATTTTTAATCTAAGCTTTTCAAAAAATTGTTTTCAAACTATCACAAAGTATTTTGATTTTAGAATATTTAATTTGATATATTTTCCTAAGGTAGCCGGATATCTTTTTAGATATACGGATTTCCTTAACTAACGGAAAAAATACATTTTCATGCATTGCATTTTCCATATTCATGCATTTTATATAATATGTGATTTTTGCTATGATAATTTCTATGATATTGTTATTATCTTGATTTATATTTTTTTTTATGTTATATTGTTTATTATATGATTTTGAATATTTCATGATATCCTATGCTTTTTATTTAGTTATTTTTTTTTGTCATATTATTTAGCATATACTATATTCATGCATTATTATTTTCATAGCATTATTTTATATTCCATGTCATCTAAATTATATGCCATATCATTTATATTTTCCATGTCATTTAAATTATTTCATTTCATATAGAATATATTATGTTACCTAGGTCATTTCATTTCATGTAGAATATATATATATTACCTAGGTCATTTCATTTCATTTAGGATATATTATGTCATTTAGGATATTTTATTTCATTTAGAATATATCATATGACTTAGGACATTACATTTCATATAGAATATATTATGTTACCTAGGTCATTTCATTACATTTAGAATATATCATATAACTTAGGATATTCCTTTTCATTTAGAATATGCTAAGACATTTAAATTACATCATATCATTTAGGTTGCATTATATTATTTAGACTTTGCAATGTCATTTTATTTATGTCATATATATTCATATTTTTTTTAAATGTTTTCAAAAGGTAATGGTTTTCAATAAAATAAAGATATTCCCGAGTTAAAATAATTCATGAGTTCTCTGCCGGGTTTGCTGGGGAGGATACCATCAACTATCATTAATAACGGAATATCTTCTTTAAAATAAGAATGATTCAAAAAGTTTTCCAAATTAATAAAAATTTCTATATTTTGCCACGTTTGGTGGGGAATATAGGAAAATTTTGAATTTATAAATTCTGGATCATTTCTAATTAAAAATGGAATTATTTTTGTTTAAATTGGGAATTAACTTGAAATACTAAATTTAAAATCGACTTTTTTACCGAGACTTGAGATAACACATGATTAATAAGGTACCGTTTTATACGAGCGTTGTGGGGGTGCTAATCCTTCCCCACACGTAACCGAGTCCCGAAGCCGTTTCTTTGATTTCTCTGGTTTTAAAACGCAAACTTGAAATTGGTTTTAAAAATGTTTTAATTAATTTTAAAATATTTTATAAAACCGGTTTTATTAGGTAGCCGATCACACCTAGCTAAAAAAGATTGGTGGCGACTCCATGTCTTTTTCAAGGTCATTTTCAAAACCTTCATTTTTCTAAGAGGAATTAAGTTGACTTTTTCTCAGTTTTTTTAATGTCACGCTTAACAAATAATAAAATCTTGCGATGAGACTTGTTATTTTTTAGGTTGCGACAGCTTGGCGACTCCATGTCTTTTTTAAGGTCATTTTCAAAGCCTTCATTTTTATTAGAGGAATTAAGTCGACTTTTCCTCGGTTTTTTTAATGTTACGCTTAACGAATAATAAAGTCTTGCGTTGAGACTTGTTATTTTTTAGGTTGCGACAACACCAATCTTCTATTCTGCTTGCCACCAATTTCAAACTGCCTCATCCTGAACTATACCGGCTTTAACCATTTTGACCCATACTTTTAACATTTGAGTTTTCACTTCACTGATACACTTCTTCACTCGACTGACTTTCCCTGATATCACTTCATTTACCTGGTTCTCAGCATGATTGGGCAATGGATTACCAGCTACATTTGGACCATTCCTTGACCCAAATTTCACAACCCCGAAGTTGATCAGACTTTGGACTTTCCTTTTACAGGCAATGCAATCCTCGGTTGAATGCCCCTAAATCCCCAGTGATATGCACAATTAGCATTTGCGTTGTACCACCTTGGGTATGGCGGTGTCAAAGGTTTAAGGTATACAGGTGTAACAAGTTGACCCTGCAATAATTTGGGATATAGTTCACCGTAAGTGGTAGGAATCGGGTCAAATAGGGGTTTTTGATCATTCTTTGGTGAACGTTGGTCATTGTGCACGGTACCCTGGGTGTTTGGGATAGTGTTTTGGGGAAGGGTTATCTGTGGGGACATGCCAGTTGGAAATGGCTGTTGTGGTATATTGGTATAAGGGAATGGATTTTGAGTAAGGTGATTCACAGTGGGGTAGTAAGGATTATACCCCTGGTAAGGTGTGTAGGGTGTAGGAGGTACATATGATGTAGAAGGAATATAGGGCCTAAAGGGTGTATACGGTGTAGGAGGTGCATAGGGATATTGGTTGATGCTAACTACGTGAGGTTCCTCTTTCTTCTTAACAAGAAATACCTTTTCCGGAGTGGCAGACTAACCCCCTTCCATTTTCCATTTTTGATGGCAGTCTCAATCATTTCACCAGATATAACCATATCCTCGAAATTCTTAGTGGCACTCCCCACCAATTTGTCATAATACGGTGCCTTTAAAGTATTGATAAAAAGCACCGTTGTTTCTTTGCTGGTTAAAGGGGGTTGCACTTGAGTGGCAAAGTCCCTCCACCTTTGAGAGTACTCCTTGAAACTCACAGTAGTCTTCTTTTCCATGTTCTGCAACCAGCCTTTCAAGTACCATATCAGATACATGCTTATAATGCTCCATAAAGGCCCTGGCTAAATCCATCCAAGAACGGATCTTAGTCCGAGTTAGTTGATTATACCACCGGGTTGCAGACCCCGTCAAGCTATCCTGGAAGTAGTGGATAAACACTTTTTCATCATCATCATGTCCTGTCATTTTTCTGCAGTACATGGTCATGTGTACTGATGGGTTGGTAGTCCCATTATATTTCTCAAAATCAAGTACTTTAAACTTGGGAGGAATCACCAAGCTATGTACCAAGCTCATTTCTTTGGCATCCAGACTGCCAAATAACTCTGCCCCCTCTATTGCTCTTAATCTCTCTTCCAACAACTGATACTTCTTCTGAGATTCTACAGTTTCCATCTTTTTCAGCTGAACCATCCTTGCCTTTTCTTTCTCACCCAGTTCCTCAAAGTCCGGAACATCAATAATATCACTTGGGTCAGCCCCAATGTTACCTTTTCCAAGAGTATAATTTTGTGCTTCAGCCGCTGGTTGGATATAAATATAGGAGGCTGCCCCAGTTGGCAACTCATTTCCCACATGCTGGGATGCTTGGCCCTTCAGCTGCACAATTTCAAGTTGATCTTCCTCATTTACCACCCTTTTTCCTGTGACCGAATTCTCCCCCGGCCCTTTCTATCTCATCATGGCGTTCATCATTTCCATGAGTTTAGCCATTTGTTCCCTTGATTCCTCCTGAGACTTAATCAGCTATTCCTGTAATTCCCTTTGAACCCGTTCCATCCTCTTAATACGAGCAAGATGATCATTCTCCATGATCCTAGCTTGAGATCTAGTGTTGTAGTGGTGTTGAAAATCCGATTCTTTTGGAGTGCGCCCGATTGTACCTTTAATTTTTAAAAACCATGGATTAAAAATTATTGATTTATTTATTAAAGTATTTATTGAGTGAATGAATGAAATGTACATGACTAATCAACAAACAAATGAATTATTATTACCAAATGATTAAATGAATGACTATCAATAAACAAATGAATGATTATCAACAAATGATTAAATGAATATCTATCAATAAACAAATGAATGAATGAAATGAATGGGTTGACATATGGAGAATGTTTCCATTAAAATGAAACTAATGGTATTAGCCTTAAAATCGGATCCCAAAGCCAAAGATTTTTCATTAATTCTTGGAAAACTTCATACAATAATATTCCTTAATATCGGATTACATAGAAACATCTGCCTACACTAGTCTTAAACTTCAAGAAATGCAACAACCAATGATCATTCCTCTCAAAGCCTTCTCTCTTTTAAGCAATTACTTGCTCTGCCGGCATTCTCGGACAATATCAGCAATGTCGACTTTCTCGACTGACAGCTGTTGCTCTATAGCCGTATGGAGTGACTCATTCTCTTTTTGCATCAAGGACATTCTTCCTTTCTCGTTTCCCAACCTGAACCTCAATTGTTCATTTTCTTGCTGGCATCTTTCTAACTTGGTTGACAACAAAGAATGTGTATCCTCCCATTTTGTCGCTTTTGAGAAAACCAAGACTCTTTTTCTTTACTTTCTTTGGCCTTATTCTTCCAATACTCCAACTCCAATTGAAATTTCTTAATTTCTTTCTCATGTGCTCTGAAAGAAATACTGGCTCCCGTGAATCTTCTCGTGGCCCTTATCTTCTTGTTTTCTTGATGTAGATCTAATATATCGGCTAATGTTGTATCCCTCTCTGTGACCACTTTCCTTGTCTTGGTCTCTTGGATCTCTAGCTTAGTCCTCAAATCCTTGACATATTCTCGAAGCTTATCGCATTCTCGCTTCAACTTACCTTTGTCTTTTTCTAATTCGTTCCTAACTAGCTCAACTTCTGACGGTATTTTCGGTTCAGATTGAAGAACAACTAGATGGACAGAGGGATCTTCGACGGGAAGCACAATGTCACGAAGCTTCTTGGCCCTCCATACCAGATAAGCTGGAGTAGCATTGTCGGTATACCTACCCACTTGTGAATGATATAATTCCTTCAATGCCACGATGACTTGACGTATTCTCCCCATATATCCGAGCTCACCATAAGAGAAGTTCATCGATATAAGCTCATGAGTCATCGGGATAAACTGTTCAGATCCATACTGCCTCGGCACTAGTAATGGTGCATAGCTAACGGCCCCCCAAATTCCCAACAATGGAACCCATAAGTTCTCACCACAACGGTACAAAATCGACTCAAGTGGCATCCACGAAGCCCTCCAAGTTATATCCTCCTTTCCTAAGTGACGGAGAGTCTTAATCTATTGTTTCTTATCCCCTTTCTTGGACCTTATTACTATTGTTGAATTCAGTAAGAGGAACACATGTCTTCATATAGGGCTGAAGCTTCCCATTATCATTCCCTCAAAAATGACTCTGAATCCAAATGTACAGAAGTTGTACACAACCTTCAAAGCGTCCTTTTCCTTTCTTCCGATATTAACCTAATCGTTCCAGCAAGAATGGCAGTAGAAGGATCAATATATTTGTCTAACCGATCAAAGAAATCCACTACAGCTACCTCGATATGACTTTCCACTTTCGAAAATATAACCAACCCATAAATAGCCAAAGTAACTACATCCAACACGTGATCACCATCCAGGTTGCTCTTGATATAATTTCGCAAGAATAGGAATGCAGTCACTTGAACCCTTTTTCTTTATCTGTGAAGAATCTATCAGAATATCTATACCTATCACTTTAGAAAGTTTCTTCCGATAGCTCGATGTTTTCTACTCCTTCCAATAGAACTTATCCGGATTTGCTGACTTAATACGAAGCAAGGTAGAATATTCCTCAAGGGTGTGTACCATATCCTCCTGATTAAAAGTGAAACACCGGTACGAAGGATCCGAGAACTGTACTATGGCCCTAATCAGCTGTTCATCCACCTCGATCGGGAGAAGTAGAGCTATATCACCATATTTCCTAATGAATTCGTTCTTCCTATCAAATCCCCATTGTTTCCAAATTTCCCTTACTTCCACTAAATCATTTTGAACAAAATCCAGGTGAACTAACTCGGGAAGCGCAGATATAAAACCCACAGCCAAACAGTCTCCCTTGTCGCCCTGATTTGCTTCGGACTCAGTTCTGACGTCCTAGTATGTCTTGCTAACCACTGATACTGATAGAATGTCTCGGCATTTCATGACTATAACAAAAAATCTTCAGTTGGCACTCGGTTTAAGGCAAATATCCCTAAATGATCATGATGCATGAAATGAAAACAAAAACAAAACAAAAAAACGCGAGTCAGTAATAGGATAATAAAATCAAGAATCATAGTAATAATAAAATTAAATGAATAAATAAATAAATAAACAGTGAAAAGTAAGAAGTGCTCCTCCGAGTGTTTCCTAGCTTCGGGATATCTAATCGGAAATTTGGCATGGCTTCGCCTAGATTCATTACATGAGGGGTGAATTGGTTCTAAGGCCCCGAATTATTCCTTACTGTCGCCGGTGAAGGCTAGTAAGGAACCCTGATAAAAGCAGTTTCAATTTATTAGACTTCATTTTCCCGGCTTATGCGGAGGCTATTACCACACGAAGCATAAGGAATCTGATACTCCGAAAGTGTTTCGCTAGCTTATGCGGAGGCTATAGCCACACGAAGCGTAGGTACTTTACTTCCACTTAAAGGGACGAAACTCGGACAGAGAGCTCATGTTATGCAAATGCACGTGTAGTGTGTGAGGAGGAACAATCAAACCTTTCACCAACTATCCTAACCTCTATCATAAATATCCCGACAAAATATTAAAAGCAAGATAATATCAGGCATTAGCAAAGAATAATAACCAGAGAATAATAATAATATGTATGTACATGAACATATTTAAAAATATTTTATTATTTTCAAAATTCTCCTTATTAATAAAAAAAATGTGGGAATTAAAATTAAGTACCGATTAACCCGACAAAGTCGAGACTTTGATAACACACGACTAATTCTAGGCCTGACTCTCTAAATATTCCCCAGTGGAGTCGCCAAGCTGTCACAACCTAAAAAATAACAAGTCTCATCACGAGACTTTATTACTAAAGTGTGACATTAAAAGAAACCGAGGAAAAGTCGACTTAATTCCTCTTGAAAAATAAAGGTTTTGAAAATAACCTTGAAAAAGACATGGAGTTGCCACCAATCTTTTTTAGCTATGTGTGATTGGCCACCTATTAAAACCGGTTTTGTAAAACATTTTAAAATTAATTAAAACATTTTTAAAACCAATTTCAAGTCTGCGTTTTAAACCAGAGAAATCAAAGAAGTGGGTTCGGGACTCGATTACGTATGGGGAAGGATTAGCACCCCCACAATGCCCGCATAAAACGGTACCTTATTAATCATGTGTTATCTCAAGTCTTGCTAAAAAGTCGGTTTTAAATTTAGTATTTCAAATTAATTCCCAATTCTAAGAAAACTAATTCCATTTTTAATTGAAAATGATCCGGAATTTATTAATTCAAAATTTTCCTATATTCCTCGAAAAGTCGGCAAAATATAGAAATTTTTATTTGTTTAGAAAATTTTTCGAATCAATCTCGTTTTAAGAAAGATATTCCGTTATTAATGATTATTGATGATATCCTCCCCGGCAACCCGGAAGAGAACACATGAATTATTTTAACTCGGGAATATCTTTATTTTATTGAAAATCATTATCTTTTCAAAATATTTTTAAAAAAAATGAATATGAATATGTGTAACATAATAAAGATGATATAGCAAAGTCTAGATAATATAATGCAACCTAAATGATATTGTAGAGACCTAATTTTGTTCGGACCACTAAAACAGGTATGTTTTCTTCCTAAATTGGTGTTTCATAATGTAAAAGGACTTTTCTCATCCTGCAAGTGGTACTCCGGGACTTAGTCTAAGAAGTCGATCATAAAAAGTCAAACTTGAAAAAGTCAACCTCAAAAAGTCAATCCCAAAAAGGAATTACTGAAAAAGTCAACCTATTTGCAAAATCAAAATTTGAAGTTCAATTGAAAAATGGTGAAAGAATTTTGATAATCTGAGGTCAACATTGAAAGATATGGGATTCGGAAGTTGGGTTACAGAGATTCAAAAGAAAGGAAACTCTAGTTCGGGAAATTTGGGGAAAAGTGCTTAAACGATCAAATTGGTCGAAATTGAAGGTTCCAAATGAAAGATAAGCACTGACTACGGGCAATGGAGAAGCTACTTGGAAGAAAAACTGAAAGAAAAGTCAATCCGGAAGAAAACCGAGAATTAGGGTTTTTGGTGAAATTGGGAAAAATTACAGAAATGGCCCAATTCGGTAAAAATAAAGCCCCTAATTGATGAGGAGTGATTAAACAAGGATAGCCCAAGGCTCAGTTTGAAGAAAATCTAAAAATCGAACTTGTTTTGAGCAAAATCGGGCTTTGGAGGCAAAATGGAAAAATTGAAAATTTTGAAAAAAATAGCAAAATGAACTCCAAAAATTTTGAAAATTTGTAGATCTCATTCTTAAATCATTTAAAAGAGATTGGCGAAAGAAAATCCGGATTCGGAGTTCGTTTGCAAAATGGCCAAATCCCGGGTCCCCTATGCAAAAATTCAAAAGGATAAATCCCGAAAGTAAATGAGCTCCAAAAATTTTGAAAATTTTCAGATCTCATTCTTAAATTATTTGGAAGAGATTGGAAAAATAAAATCCGGATTCGGAGTTCGTTCGCAAAATAGCCAAATCCTGGGCCTACTATGTAGTAATTTAAGTAGATAAATCCCGAAAAAATACCAGATGAGTTGCAAAAATTATGAAAACTTCCAGATCATACTTTTAAATTATTTGGAAGAGATTGGTAAAGAAAAATCTGGATTTGGAGCTCGTTTAAAAAATGGTAAAGTTTGGGAGCACAAAAGGTTAATTTTGGAAGAAAAATCCAAATAAATAGAAAATGGGCTCGAAAAATTTTGAAAACCTCTAGAATTCAATTTTTATTTATTTCAAAAGTATTAAAAAAATATTTTGAATTTGGAGTCCGTTTGCTATTTATTTATGTTCGGGGGGCAAAAAGGTCCTTTCATATAGAATATATTATGTCACTTAGGATATTTCATTTCATATAGAATATATTATGTTACTTAGGTTATTTCATTTCATATAGAATATATCATGTTACCTAGGTCATTTCATTTCATATAGAATATATTATGTCACTTAGGATATTTCATTTCATACAGAATATATCATGTTACCTAGGTTATTTCATTTCATTTAGAATATATCATATGACTTAGGATATTTCATTTCATTTAGAATATGCTATGACATTTAAATTATATCATACCATTTAGGTTGCATTATATTATCTAGACTTTGCTATGTCATTTATTTATGTGGCACATATTCATATTCATATATTTTTAAATGTTTTGAAAAAGGTAATGATTTTCAATAAAATAAAGATATTCCCGAGTTAAAATAATTCATGAGTTCTCTGTCGGGTTTTCTGGGGAGGATATCATCAATTATCATTAATAACGGAATATCTCTTTTAAAACGAGAATGATTCGAAAAGTTTTCCAAACTAATAAAAATTTCTATATTTTGCCACGTTTGTTGGGGAATATAGGAAAATTTTGAATTTATAAATTCCGGATCATTTTCAATTAAAAATGGAATTATTTTTCTTTAAATTAGGAAATAACTTGAAATACTAAATTAAAAATCGACTTTGTACCGAGACTTGAAATAACACGTGATTAATAAGGTATCATTTTATACGGGCGTTGTGGGGGTGCTAATCCTTCCCCACACGTAACCGAGTCCCGAACCCGCTTCTTTGATTTCTCTGGTTTAAAACGCAGACTTGAAATTGGTTTTAAAAATGTTTTAATTAATTTTAGAATGTTTTATAAACCCGATTTTAATAGGTGGCCGTTCACACCTAGCTAAACAAGATTGGTGGCGACTCCATGTCTTTTTCAAGGTCATTTTCGAAACCTTCATTTTTCAAGAGGAATTAAGTCGACTTTTCCTCGATTTTTTTTAATGTCAGGCTTAACGAATAATAAAGTCTTGCGATGAGACCTTGTTATTTTTTAGGTTGCGACAGCGTGGCGACTCCACTGGGACATTAGAGAGTCAGGCCTAGAATTAGTCGTGTGTTATCAAAGTCTCAATTTTGTTGGTTTAATTGGTATTTAATTTTAATTCCCACATTTTTTTAAAAATAAGGAGAATTTTGAAAATAATAAAATGTTTTTGAATATAGTCATACTCATGTGCATGCATTTTATTAATGTTCTCTAGTTATTTAATGTTGTATATTATGCTTGTTGGTTAATGCGTTACACTATTCTTGAATTTTTTTAATAAACTGCTAGAGCATTTAGAATAAAGGTGTAGAATAAGTGGTGAAAGGTTTGTTATTCCTCCTCTCACACTACACTACACTACACTACACGTGCATTTGCATATCATGACCTTATACCCGAGTTCCGTCTTTTTAGGTGGGAGCAAAGTAACTAAGCTTTCGTGATTAACAATCCACATGGGCTAGTGAAACACTTCTGGAGTACTAAATTACCTAAGCTTTCGTGATTAACAATCCGCACGGGCTAGGGAAATATACTTTAATGAATTGAACCCGCTTTTATCGGGGTGCCTTACTAGCCTTCACCGGCTACAGTAAGGAGCAATTCAGAGCCTTTAGAACCAATTCACCTTCATATAGTGAACCTAGGTGAAGCCGTATCGGATTTTCGTTAGATGCACCGAAGTTAGGAACACTTGGAGGAATGCTTCTGATCTTTTACCATGTATCTCTACATTCTGAATAAGCATGGTAGATCGGGCAACGATGTACGTACATCGCTCCTAATAAGTTTAATACCCCATCCCAAAGGCATCGTGATCCCTAAGTGAGTCGATACTGTTGGGGCAAGTGTTCATAAACTTTTTAAAATTGGAAATATCAAAACATTAATTTTCAAACATTTTTGCATTTTGCACATTTCATGCATGTGTGTATAGACCATGTACATTCATGGTTGTATTTTTTATCTCATTCTTTGCAATAAACATTTGGTAATCTCATTTGATGATTTCATAAACTTTCATTGGTTTAATAAGAATTGTAGACCGGTAGTGTTGAATGAACATTTGGACATTGTACCGTAGTAGGATCCACTACCCCGAAATTCTTTTGAAAATAATATGATTGGTTTTTCATAGAGAAAGCATGTTTCAAAAAATCATAAATTAAATTTAGAGGCAAATCTTGCATAATGAGATTTTTGAATAATCAAAATTTGGTCCCACCAATTTCGTGTAGTCATTAATTTCTTTGTATATACCTTGGTGTTAATTCATTTATCCTTTGCATGTATCATTTTGACATCATGTTACAGTCCTAACATGCTGGTCATTCATTGTAGAATACATTTGTGATATACATGGTCATTTTTTGTTCATACCCTTGTGTAAATTTATGAATTCTTTACATGTATCATATGGATATCATATTACAGTCATAAGCATGCATGCTAATTCATTGTAGAATACATTCATGACCAGCATGATTTTTCTGTATATATCCATGCATTAATTTGCTTACTCTTAACGTGCATCATGATCGGCATCAGGTTACATTCATGCATTCATAGTCAGTATGATTTTTCAGTATATATCCATGCATTAATTTTCTTATTCTTTACATACATCATGATTGGCATCAGGTTGCTTCATGGCATACATAGTCATCATGATATGCTCATGCATTAATTTGTCATATTAACATCAGGATGCATTCATGACACACATGGTTGACATAATTTTCTTTGTACATACTCTGTGTCAATCATTCATTGTTTACATGTATCATAATTGACATCGTGTTGCATTCATAATGAATATGATCATTCATTGGGAAATATTTATGACATGTGTAGCCACCTAATTTTGTCCGGACCACTAAAACAGGTATGTTTTCTTCCTAAATTGATGTTTTCGAGTGTAAAAAGACTTTTTTCATCCTGCAGGTGGTACTCCGAGACTTAGTTTAAGGGGGCGAGCATAAAAAGTCAAACTTGAAAAAAGTCAAACCCGGAAAAAGTCAACCTCGAAAAAGTCAACCCCAAATAGTCAACTACTGAAAAAATCAACCCACTTTCAAAATCAAGATTTTAAGCTCAATTGAAAAATGGCAAAAGAATTTTGATAATCCGAGGTCTACATCGAAAGATATGGAGTTCGAAAGTTGGGATTTGGAGATTCAATAGAAAGGAAACCTTAATCCGAGAAATTTGGGGAAAAGTGCTTAAATGGTCGAATTTGTCAAAATTGAAGGTTGCAAATAAAAGATAAGCACTGACTACGGGTAATGGAGAAGCCACTTGAAAGAAAAACTGAAAGAAAAGTCAATCCGGGAGAAAAACGAGAATTAGGGTTTTTAGTGGATTTCGGTCAAATTGGGAAGAATCACAAAAATGGCCCAACTTGGTAGGACCAAAGCCCCAATGGATGAGAAATGATTAAAAAAGGATATCCCAAGGCTCATTTTGAAGAAAATCTGAAAATCGGACTTGTTTTGAGCAAAACAGGGTTTCGGAGGCAAAAGGGCAAAATTGGAAAATTTGAAAAAAATAGCAAATGGACTCTGAAAATTCTGAAAATTTGCAAATCTCATTTTTTAATCATTTGAAAGAGATTGGAAAAAGAAAATCTTGATTCGGAGTTCGTTTGCAAAATGGCCAAATCCCGGGCTTCTTATGTAGTAATTAAAAAAAGGAAAATCCCGGAAAAATAGCAAATGAGCTCCAAATCTTCTGAAATTTTGCAAATCTCATTTATAAATTATTTGGAAGAGATTGGCAAAATAAAATCTTGATTCGAAGTTCGTTTACAAAATGGCCAAATCCCGGGCCTCCTATGCAATAATTCAAGAAGATAAATCCCGAAAAAATAGCAAATGAACTCCAAAAATTTTGAAATTTTGTAAATCTCATTTTTAAATTATTTGGAAGATATTGGCGAAATAAAATCTTGATTTGGAGTTCGTTTGCAAAATGGCCAAATCCCAGGCCTCTTATGCAGTAATTCAAGCCGATAAATCCCGAAAAAATACCAAATGAGCTCCAAAAATTATGAAAACTTCCAGATCACACTTTTAAATTATTTGGAAGAGATTGGTGAAGAAAAATCTTGATTTGGAGCTCGTTTAAAAAATGGTAAAATGTAGGGGCATAAAAGGGCATTTTTAGAAGAAAAAATCCAAATAAATAGCAAATGGACTCGGATAATTTTGAAAACTTCCAGAACTCAATGTTTTATTATTTTGGAAGTATTAAAAAAGGAAAAATTGAATTTGGAGTCCGTTTGATATTTTATTTGCACCCGAGGGGCAAAACGGTCATTTCACCCAAGCAACCGAAAAGGGCTTCTTTGGGCCTTTCAAAAAATCAGAGTTGGGCTGGAAAAGAGAAGTGCTGGCCTGCCAAGGCCGAAAGGAAGAAGGAAGCCTCTGATTTTTCAATCAAATGGCCAAGAATTAAGAGTTAGTTAGAGATTCTCTTTGATCAAGCCATGGTGATTAAGCCATATAGGCCAAGAGAGATGTCAACATTATTCTTGAACAACTGTAATTCGGAACAGCTGATATGCTAATCTAAGGGTGATAATTTCATGATTTTTTCACCTTGAATTATTAGCCATTTGATTGAAAATTGGTTACAAAAAAATGACAACATCCTTGCATGATATTAAGGGGGGATTCGGCCAGCCTTAGGGGGGTTCAGATTTTATTTTTTCACACTTTATTTTGCTGAGTTCTCTTGGTTTTTAATTGGTTTTTCTCTCTTTGGTTGAAAGCAAAAAGGAAAAGTTTAGAAAAGAAAGGAAAGTTTGAAGAGATAAAGCTTGAAATATAGCTTATTGAGGTTGCTTTTGAGCACTAACTCTTGCACTTTCTTGATTTTCCATTCTTATTTTTGCTATTTTGATTACTATTTGGTGAGTTTCCATTTTAAATAAATGTTTTTTTTATTATTCTTCTTAAGTTCTTTCTTCATCTCTTTCTTAAATATATTTTTTACAATTTTTTTACAATATACTCACCATGGCCGAATGGCCTACATTCTTATTTAAGTTGTTTTTTTGTTTATTTTATCATGTTGTTTATGTTATTTTCTTTGATCTTGAGGTTTTAAATGTTGTTTTACTTCATATACTTGAGTTATATTTTAATTTGGTTGCTTTGTTTGTTGTCATTTATGATTTAAAGATCATGTTCTTGAATTTTTAATTTTCTGTTTTCATGATGTTTAAATTTGAGCATGTTTTAGATTTAGTATACCAAGTGTTTGTGAAAATGCTTGTGTGGAGTTTGCATGATTTGTGTTTTATATTTTTGTTGAGCATGTTTTAGATTTAGTATATCAAGTGTTTGTGAAAATGCTTGTGTGGTTTTTGCATGATTTGAGTGTTATGTTTTAGTTGAGCATGTTAGTATATCAAGTGTTTGTGAAAATGCCATGCTTGTTGGAGCTTGAGGCCATTTGGCTACTCCATGTGTTTTGCATTGTGTGTTGCATTTTTGCCATGTTAGTTGGTATGTTTTTGCATTTGCATGACATTTGATTTAGTTTTGCATGTTAGTATACCAAGTGTTTGTGAAAATGCCATGTTTGCTAGTTACATAGGCCATTCGGCCACTCTTTGGAATCTTTGCATTGTATGTGTATTTTTGCTATGTTAGTTGATAGGTTAGCATTTGCATGATATTTGGTTGAGTTCTTGGTTTAAGCATGCTTTATGTTTGTGAAAATGCCATGCACATTTTAGTTATTAAGTTAGGTTTATTTGCCATGTATGTTCATGCATTTTAGGTCTAGGTTGCATTAAATGCCATGTAAGTTCATGTAGGTCTAGGTCACTATATGAATGCCATGCATTTTTTCATGACATTTAGGTTTAAGCTCATGCATTTCATGCACTATGTTTGCTGTAATTTTTCATGCATTTCATGTTCATGCCACTTGAATAATGACTTGAGCTAATTAATGGTTTAAAGTCATGCTCTCTTGAACATACTTGTGGGAAATTAAGTTTTGTCAAATTGATTATTCTACCTTTGTGATTTTTTTTTTACTTAGCCAATTTTTATCTAACTTTCAAAAAGTCCTAGCTACTGTTTGTGAGTCATTTTATGAGTCTTAAATATTTTTACTGTTATTTTTAAATGATTTTATCAAAGGCAAAAATGTATTTTGGCAAAAACAGTTTTTCACCCAGTACTCGTACTTTCCCGATTTTTCTGGGCATTCATCTTTAATCAGAAAATTAAGCTGATTTTTTCCCGTATATTTTTACATGTCCTGAGTCTCCAGTATTTTTTTTCAGAAGTTTTTGAATTTTTAAAAATAGGATAACAAATCATGGCTTAAACTGGACAGTGGAGTTAGAATTGAATTTAAAGAAAAATCATTTTTCTGTTTTGGTTAAGTTATCTAGAGGGGGCCGATTAGGAAGGTTAGCTACTGACTTATGGTAGTTTCTAAGCCTTTTTAAACTCTAAACATGATTTTTTAACTCTCGGGTTAAGGGTGGTCATGTCCGGGATTTTAAACTTAGGAAATTACAGCCCTTTTAAAAAAGGGTTTAGTCTAGTTTTTATTTTTAATCTAAGCTTTTCAAAATTAATTTCAAACAATCACAAAGTATTTTGGTTTTAGAACATTTAATTTGACATATTTTCCTAAGGTAGTCGGATATCTTGTTAGATATACGGATTTCCTTAATCAAAGGAAA
The DNA here is from genome assembly GCA_030761205.1 of Fremontodendron californicum. Lineage (NCBI taxonomy): Eukaryota > Viridiplantae > Streptophyta > Magnoliopsida > Malvales > Malvaceae > Fremontodendron > Fremontodendron californicum. Next base: position 4,680,722 of record JAULJL010000026.1, read on the forward strand.
AAATACATTCTCATGCATTGCATTTTCTATATTCATGCATTTTATATATAATATGTGATTTTTACTATGATAATTTATATGATATTGTTATGATTTTGAGCTATGTTATATTGTTTATTATATGATTTGGAATATTTCATGATATCCTATGCTTTTTATTTTATTTTATTATTTTTTTGTTTTTTGTCATATTTTTTAGCATATGCTATGTTCATGTATTATTATTTTCATTTTTATGTCCATGCATATTATATGATAGCATCATTTATATTCCATGTCATTTAAATTATATGCCATATCATTCATGTTTGCCATGTCATTTAAATTATTTCATTTTATATAGAATATGTTATGTTACTTAGGTTATTTTATTTCATTTAGAATATATCATGTTACCTAGGTTATTTCATTTCATATAGAATATGTTATGTTATTTAGGTTATTTTATTTCATTTAGAATATATCATGTTACCTAGGTTGTTTCATTTCATATTGAATATATTATGTTACCTAGGTCATTTCATTTCATTTAGAATATATCATATAACTTAGGATATTTCATTTCATTTAGAATATGCTAAGACATTTAAATTATATCATGTCATTTAGGATGCATTATATTATTTAGATTTTGCCATGTCATTTTATTTATGTCATGCATATACATATTCATATCTTTTAAAATGTTTTCAAAAGAATAATGATTTTTCAATAAAAAATAAAGATATTCCCGAATTAAAATAATTCATTAGTTCTCTACCGGGTTTGCTGGAGGGAATATCATCAATTATCATTAATATAAAGGAATATCTTTCTTTCAAAAAATGAGAATGATTTGGAAAGTTTTCCAAATTAATAAATTTTTTTATATTTTACCACGTTTATTGGGGAATATAGGAAAATTTTGAATTTATAAATTCCGGATCATTTTTAATAAAAAATGGAAATATTTTTCTTTAAATTGGGAATTAACTCGAAATACTAAATTTAAAACCGAGACTTGAGATAACACACGATTAATAAGGGACCGTTTTATACGGGCGTTGGGGGTGCTAATCCTTCCCCGCACGTAACCGAGTCCCGAACCCGTTTCTTTGATTTCTCTGGTTTAAACGCAGACTTGAAATTGGTTTTAAAATTGTTTTAATTAATTTTTAAAATATTTTATAAAACCGGTTTTAATAGGTGGCCGATCACACCTAGCAAAAAAAGATTGGTGGCGTCTCCATGTCTTTTTCAAGGTCATTTTCAAAACCTTCATTTTTCTAGAGGAATTAAGTCGACTTTTCCTCGGGTTTTTTTAATGTCACGCTTAACGAATAATGAAGTCTTGCGATGAGACTCGTTATTTTTTAGGTTGCGACAGCTTGGCGACTCAGCTGGGGAGTATTAGAGAGTCAGGCTTAGAATTAGTCGTGTGTTATCAAAGTCTTGGTTTTGTTGGTTTAATTGGTATTTAATTTTAATTCCCACATTTTTAAAATAAAAGAGAATTTTGAAAATAAAAAATGTTTTAATATGTCCATATTCATGTGCATTCATATTATTATTTGTTCTCGGGTTATTTTGTTGCGCATTTATATGTTTGCTTGACTGATGCTTTACATTGTTTGATTTTAGTGGGGTATTTAGAATAAGGGTTGTAGAATAGGTGGTGACAGGTTTGTTTTGTTCCTCCACGCACACTATGTTTGCATTTGCATAACATGAATCCTCTACCCGGGTTCCGTCCTTTTAAGTGGGAGTAAAGTAACTAAGCCTTCATGATTGATCCTCCGTATAGGCTAGTGAAACACTTTCGGAGTATAAAGTACCTAATGCCTTTGTGATAATCCTCCGTACGGGCATAGGAAAATATACTCTAACGCATTGAACCCGCTTTTATCGGGGTGCCTTACTAGCCTTCACCGGCTACAGTGGGGAACAATTCGGGGCCTTAGAACCGATTCACCTTCATATAGTGAACCTAGGCGAAGCCATGCCGGATTTTCGTTAGATATACCGAAGATAGGAACACATGGAGGGACATTTCTAAACCTTTTGTTACCTATCTTACACTTTGAAGAAGTTTTGTAGATCGCGCAACATGTACGTACATCGCCGTAATAAATGTGTTAATCCGTCCCAAAGGCACTGTGACACCTATATAAGTAGATATTTGTCGGGGCAAATATTCATTAACTGTTTGAAATAAAAAAATAAAAATCATTTTTCAAGCATTTTTGCATTTTGCACATTTCATACATGTGTCAATCAAGCATGTACATTTTTTGGCTGTATTATTGATCTCATTTTTTGCAATAAACGGATGGTGATAATAATCTCATTTGATGATTTCATAAAACCGGTAGTGTTGCATGAACATTTGCACATTGTACCATAGTAGGATCCACTACCCCGAAATTCTTTTGAAAATAATATGATTTTTTTTTTCATAGAAAAAAACATGTTTAAAAAAATCATGAATTTGGAGGCAAATATTGCATAATGAGAATTTTGAATAATCAAGATTTAGGTCCCATCAATTTCATGTAATCATTGATTTCTTTGTATATACCTTGGTGTTAATTCATTTATTCTTTATTTGTATCATTTTGACATCATGTCACAGTCCTAACATGCATGGTTATTCATTGTAGAATACATTTGTGATATACATGGTCATTCTTTGTACCTACCTTTGTATTAATTCATTTATTCTCCGCATGTATTCATTTTGACATCATAACGTACATGGTCATTCGTTGTAGAATACATACATGGTCATTATTTGTATGTACTTATGCATCAATTTATTCATTTTTAAAATGCATCATGTTGGCATTAGACAGCATCCATAGCATACATAGTCATCATAATTTCTCTGTATATGTTCATGCATTAATCATCAGTATATTCATGCACATAGGAATAGAGCATGTACATTCATAATTGTATTCTTAATCTCATGACATTTTCATTTGCATGAAAGGGGTTCGAGATATGAGGAAGGAATCGAAGGAACGATTGGGTGCTTTGGAACACAATCAAGAGGAACATAGACATGAAATCCGGGAAGTGAAAGAACAGCTCGCCAAATTGCTGAAAATGTTTGAGGATATGGGTAAGATTAAGGGGGAACTTTCTCAGGGCTCTGCATCGCCTACGGATCAACCAAAACATTAGGTCCAAAACATACAATCCTTGCTGGATCCTGCACTTGTCAATGCCACAAAGGTTGCAATCCTGATGAAATTGTGGACAGAATTGTGAAAATGATTAAACCTGAGAGCCTGATACCAAAGATAGAAACCTCTGATCCTGTACCATACCTGTAAACAGCTCTGGGTCCAAACCAATATCCTCACCCTACTATGGTCCAATCGTCCATTGGGATGAGCACTACGGGATTCCTGAATCCCACTCCATCACCAACAACTGCCAGTTCATACTATTTCCCTCATCAATCACCTTATCCAGTACCTGGGATAGGAATCTCGAGCTATGTACAACCTTCAAAGGTCCCGTGTCCAAATCCATACCCTTACCATGTTGTTCCGCCACATCTCCATGTAAACACTCTGGTTCGGACCTTAGTGCCACCACCAAGTGCCCCAACTCCTAGGCCATGTGTGACTAAGAAACGACCCCAGGATAAGACCCAAATGCCTTTTGATCCCATTCCAATCAGCTACCGAGAGCTTCTCCCTATACTGATCCGAAATCACATGGTTGCCTATCCCATTGAAAATCCCTGTTACCACCATATCCAAGGTGGTATAATCCAAATGCAAGATGTGATTATCACTGTGGAATTGTTGGCCATAACAGTAAAGACTGTATAGCATTCAGAAAGAAAGTGCAAACTCTTATAGATGCCAAGTGGTTGGATCCAACGACACTGATTGATAGAGGACTGGGAAAGCGTCATTAGGATTGGGAGATTTACAGCATTGAGGTGGAAAGACTTCGGTCTTATATGATGTAATAGGATTTCACTTATTCAGTAGCCGGCTCTTATAGCCTTAGGATGCTAGGAAGAATAAAGGGCAAAAGACAGTTTTAACTACTGCTCAGATTTTGTAAAACATGGTTTATACCATTGTGAACACTGATATGGAAATGAATGGACTATGCTTCTAATTTATGAGATAGTGGTGATTAAGTTCCTCCGATTCTTATTTCCTCCGTGATATCTTCCCCTTTTGCATTTTGCATCCGATCAGTTATTGGTCATTCCATATATTCATACATGTATCATGTTAGTATCAGGTTGCATTTATGCATTCATAATCAGCATGATTTTTCTGTATATATCCATGCATTAATTTGCTTATTACATACATCATGTTAGCAATAGGTCGCATTCATGATACACATGGTTAGAATGATTTTCTTTGTATATACTCTATATCAATCGTTCATTGTTTGCATGTATCATAATTGACATCGTGTTGCATTCATAGGGTATATGATCATTCATTGGGAAATACGCTAAAATGTACATGATCATTCATTGCATATATCCATGTGGTGATTTGTTTATTCTTTTCTTGCAACATGTTGGCATCGTGATTGCATTTATTACATACATGGTCAGCATGTTTCCACTATATATGTCCATACATCATTGCTTTTATTCTTCACATGCATCAAATAACAATCATGGCTCATTCAGCATGACATACATTTGGGGGGAAATAAAACAGAAGTTGGCTTGGCTTTAGGAGTCTTTGAAAGAATTTCCATTTCAAATCAGAGGTATAAGAAGTACTGAGTATCATTTTAATACAGGCTAGTGCTATGGAGGATGAACAAGTTGCCCGAATGGAAAAAATAGAAAGGGAACAAAAAGAATTACGAGAACAGCTAGCAAAGTCTCAAGCAGAATCTAAGGATCAAATGACTAAATTGATGGAGCTGATTTTCGTCGTAATCAAGAGAAAATGATACACTGAAAACTTTTTCGATAGGAAAGGGTTAGAGGCACAAAAAGGTCAGAATGAGGTCGTAATGATTGATGGCCAGAACACAGTCAATGTCCTAAACTCAGATGATCCAGCTGAACAGGAAAAGTTGAAAATGGTTGTAGTAAATGAGGTTGAGTTGGCAGATTCCCAAAATATCAGTTGCTAGATGAAAGGCTCCTGGCAGTAGAAAATATAGATGTATTCGGGAGTGTGGAGGTGAAAGAACGATGCTTGGTCCTCGATTTAGTCATTCCTCCTAAGTCCAAGATCCCTGACTTTGTAAAATATGACGGACGACTGATCCGTCAGCCCACATCACTATGTTCTGTCGGAAGATGACAAGTCATATAGATAATTATAAGCTTTTGATTCACTGCTTTCAGGATAGCCTCAACGGATCCGCAATTAGGTGGTATAGTCAGTTGAGCAAGGATCAGATTCGCTCTTGGAATGATTTTGCTAGGGCTTTTCTAAACCAGTACGAGCATATGACCGACAGGACACCTGATCGTCTCACTTTGCAAAATATGGAGAAAAGAGCTACTGAGAGCTTCAAAGAATATGCACAACGGTGGATGAGCCTAGCCGCTCAAGTACAACCGCTCTTGACACAAAAGGAAATCACTATCCTTTTTGTGAATACACTGCAGGCCCCATACTATGATAGACTCGTCGGCAATGCCTCGAAGAATTTTGCGGACATGGTAATTTCAGGGGAGATGATTGAGAATGCTATCAAGAATGGGAAACTTGAAAGAGAAGGAACATCCAATGCCGAGAGAAGTAAGGCACCTAGAAAGAAAGAGGAAGATGTCCAAACTATGGGAGATTTCGTCCCATATTCCCAATTTCCCTCATAGCAATCATGTTACCCTACTGAGGTATCTCCAAGCCTTTATCCTTACCTACCTACCCAAACACCTAATCCTATACTAGCCCTTGCAACAAGGCCTACTTCTAGAAAACGACCGCGGAAAAATCAAGAAAGAATTCAAATCCCCATCCCTGACCTAATGCCATTAGTAATAAAGAATCAGTACCTTACCTCGGTACCTTTGAAAATAGCTCCAAATCCATCAGCGAGGAGTTATGACCCTGACAGCAAGTATGATTATCACTTGGGGGTAGTTGGGCATTCAACTGAAAAATGCAGACAACTGAAGGAAAGGATTGAAAGTCTTATCCGTGATGGTATTTTGACACCGGAGCTTATCAATCAATGGAAGACCGCTTTGCCCTAAATCAATTTCTTTCAGGGTTTTAGGGGGAGAATTACTACCTTTGAAGGATGTCAATAGGAGCATTTTGATGCATGTAGTTTCAGATCTTATGATGAGAGCACTTGTCTCATGTTAACATCTACATGAATTAAATGAATTTTGAGTTTTAAATGCTTTGTGTTTGTTGTGTTTTAACAATAACTTGAATTTGCAAAAACAAGCATTAAGGAATTTTTAATAATGGATAGTCTCAAGAAGATTGATGATCAGTGTTACAAATGACCCAATACCTTCTCCCCTCTCTTTAGGTTTCCTAAGCCTAAATCTCTTAAACCAAGAACACTTGAAAGACCTAATGCTTCAAGGAATATGAATGATTTGACTTCATAAAACCACTGTCATCACAGAATAAGCAAAGACTTAGATCTTAGTCTAGGCTATGAACAAAGGAACGAACTTTTTGAAAATTTTCAAATTCCTTGAAATTCAAACAAATGAGACATTCTTTCAAGAATCTAGATTTTGATAATTTGGTGTGTGTCAAGGTTGTGCTAAAACCATTCATGACCTTTCCCAATGATCATAAAACTTCAAATACCCAAACATCACTTCATGATTAACACCCTGGGCACAATGACTAAACCAGATTATCCCATATCCCAGAGAAAACCCATTTTTAGGTCATATTTTCCTCGTCTCTTTAAAGAACTCAGATTTGAAATTCAGTCTTTTCAATACAGACCTAGACTTGCTCTGTTCCTCGTTGATACAAATTCTTATGGTTAATCAAATAGGGGCATCATATGTGGAAATGATGGATACATGGTGAATAAGGATGGACTAACGCATGAATCATTGGGGCATGCGATGAAAATGAAAAATGAAAAATTTGTGGTATCATGCATATGAGAATTCGGATGATTCCAAAAGTGCAAAATGAAATTCTGAATATCTATTTCCCTGGGGATTTGTTTTCAATGTGGATATTTCTGCTTGACATGAGAATTGGCCATCTTTCATATCCTTTTCGCACAAAAAGAAATTATCCATAGTCACCCCTTTTAAGCCGAAAGAATTCTTTTTTCTTTAAACCCTGATCAAGGATTACCCTTTACACTTGGGGGAAAATGCGAGGAAAGATCTTTTTAAAGATCATTAAGAAATGAGTCCTAGCTCAAAGACAGACACAAAGCAAATGGAGCTCCGAATAAATACAGGCTCACTCTGTCAAAGAGAAAAAGGGAAAAAGATGGTGAAATGAAATCCAAGAAAAACAAAAAAGAAAACAAAATGTGTGAAAGGCATGGCAAATTGAAAGCCAAGAGCAAGGAAGAAAAAGAACAAAGTCAAAAGGAAAGAAATGTCCAAGAAGGGACAAATGCTTCAAAGAGAATCCTCCTCAAGAAATGATCCTTGATCTGATTACCCTCAAACACATATTTTGGGTCTATTTATCCTTTATGAACCCTGAGCCATGGCATACATTACGTGCTTTAAAAGTCCATTTTGATCAAGCATGAATATTTAATTTGAAAGGTTTTTTCCTCAGATTTTATCCCATCTCATCGAATTATCATTTCACTAAGGAAGAGTTTAGAATCCTCAAGTGTATGAAAAATAAAATGAGAAAGAAAAATTGGAAAGAATGGGACTCTAGGGCGAAAACCCAAAAATGGGCGGTCTAGAGTAAAATGGAAATTTTTTATGCCATCTATGAAAGTGTCGATACCACGAAAAGAGAAGGTCATCTTAAAAAAGTGGTCACCGAGGAACATCTAGGAATCCCTGAACCTATCAAATTGATAGCTCTCTTTCGGAGGATTGTCTTCAAAAAAAAAAATTGAAACTTTTTTTTCTCCAAGATTAAACTTTCCCGTTTAAACATCCCGGCCAATCTTGACGCTTGTCAAAATGCCTTGATATGGAAACTAAAAGAATGTTGAATTTGTTTGGTTCTCAATAAATTCATGATTTGTAAAACCTATTCCATTTGTGAGCCTAGAAGGGATATACATTTTTGTCATGAAGTTTTCCTGGAAAAGACAGAATTTTGTTATACGAAGCCTTGCCAATCCCAGTTAAAAAACCCAGATTGACACTTAGAGTAATTTCTAACAATGATCATCAGTCTTCAAAAGATTTGTACATCACTCATTGTGGGGTTAATATTTTTTGTTCAGAAGTTTTCAAAATGAGAAAACAAATAAAGATATATTTTTGAAATACCCATTTTGATGTTGACATGAGACAAGGATTTTTCTAACCCAAAGGTATAGAACTGCCAAGATAGGTCCTGACTTCAAGAAATGAGAAGAAGAAATAGAACCCAGTTCAGATCTCTGTTGATGAAAGTTTGAAAACTGTTGGGGCAAAGAGAATAGCCAAAATGAATTGAAGATATACTCTGATTTGAAGAGGAAAAAATGAATTGGAAAGGCTAAGCCAAGGTCTAGAAAAATGATCAGGGGCATTTGCATCTTTTCATGAAGCGTTTGCATCATTATCGATCTTTGCATTTGCATCATGTAGAAGCATTCTGCACATTGTCAAATCCTTGCATTTGCATCGTTTAGAAGCATTTGCATAATGCCAATCTTTGCATCTGCATCATTCCATAAAGTAGTTGCGTTAACACCAATTTTCACATTTGCATCATAAAGAAGCATTTGCACATTATTTACCTTTGCATCATTCTGAGAAGTAATTACGTTATTCGAGGATCATTTGCATTTGCAAGCATCTGTATCTTATTCAACATCTGCATTTGCATCAAAAAGCATTCGCATCTTCTCAAAATCTTCAGGTTAATTTTCAACAATTCTTCAAAGACCATTTTTAAGGCCTACGGGAACCATTCTTAAGACCTCCGGGCATAATTTTTTTCAAATCACGGGTAAGGCCTTTGGGCACCATTCTTAAGACCTCCGGGCATAATTTTTTTTCAAATCACGGGTAAGGCCTTTGGGCACCATTCTTAAGACCTCCGGGCATAATTTTTTTCAAATCACGGGTAAGGCCTTTGGGCACCATTCTTAAGACCTCCGGGCATAATTTTTTTCAAATCACGGGTAAGGCCTTTGGGCACCATTCTTAAGACTTCCGAGCATAATTTTTTCAAATCACGGGTAAGGACTACGGGCACCATTTTTAAGACCTCCGGGCACCATCCTTAAGACCTCCGGGCATAATGTTTTTCAAATCACGGGTAAGGCCTACGGGCACCATTTTTAAGACCTCCGGACACCATTGTTAAGACCTCCGGCATCAGTTTTAAAGACCTCCGGACACAATTTTAAGACCTCCGGGCACTATTTTAAAGACCTCCGGGCACCATTTTAAAGACCTTCGGGCACCAATTTTAAAGACCTCCGGGCACCATTTTAAAGACCTCCGGGCACCATTTTAAAGACCTCCAGACTTGTTTTGAGCAAAACCGGGTTTCAGAGGCAAAAGGGCAAAATTGGAAAATGTGGGAAAAAGAGAAAATGGACTCCGAAAATTATAAAAATTTGCAAATATCATTTTTAAATCATTTGAAAGAGATTGGCAAAAGAAAATCTTGATTCGGAGTTCGTTTGCAAAATGGCCAAATCTCGGGCCTCTTATGTAGTAATTCAAAAAGGAAAATCCCGAAAAAATAGCAAATGAGCTCCAAATCTTTTGAAATTTTGCAAACATCATTTTTAAATTATTTGGAAGAGATTGCCGAAATAAAATCTTGATTCGGAGTTTGTTTGCAAAATGGCCAAATCCCGGGCCTCCTATGTAGTAATTCAAGCCGATAAATAAAGAAAAAATACCAAATGAGCTCCAAAAATTATGAAAACTTCCAGATCACACTTTTATATTATTTGGAAGATATTGGTGAAGAAAAAACTTGATTTGGAGCTCGTTTAAAAAATGGTAAAATGTGGGGGCATAAAAGGGTATTTTTGGAAGAAAAAATCTAAATAAATAGCAAACGGACTCGGATAATTTTCAAAACTTCCAGAACTCAATGTTTTATTATTTTGGAAGTATTAAAAAAATTAAAATTGAATTTGGAGTCCGTTTGATATTTTATTTGCATCCGGGGGGCAAAACAGGCATTTCACCCAAGCAACCGAAAAGGGCTTCTTTGGGCCTTTCAAAAAATCAGACTTGGGCTGGAAAAGAGAAGTGCTGGCCTGCCAAGGCCCAAAGGAAATAGGAAGTTTCTGATTTTTCAATCAAATGGCCAAGAATTAAAAGTTAGTTAGAGATTCCTTTTGATCAAGCCATTGTGATTAAGCCACATAGGATAAGAGAGAGTGTCAACATTATTCTTGAATAGCTGTAATTTGGGACAGCTGAGATGCTAATCTGAAGGTGGTAATTTCATGATTTTTTCACCTTGAATTATTAGCCATTTGATGGAAAATTGGTTAAAAAAAATGACAACACCCTTGAGCATTTTAAGGGGCCATTCAGCCAGCATGTATAGAAAGGTCAGAATTTTCATTTCACACTTTTGTTGAGTTCTCTTGATTTTTACTTGGTTTTTCTCTCTTTGGTTGAAGGCAAAAAGAAAAAGTTTAGAAAAGAAAGGAAAGTTTGAAGAGATAAAGCTTGAAATATAGCTTCTTGAGGTTGCTCTTAAGCACCAACTCTTGCACTTTCTTGATTTTCCATTCTTATTTTTGCTATTTTGATTACTATTTGGTGAGTTTCCATTTTAAATAAATGTTTTTTTTATTCTTCTTCTTAAGTTCTTTCTTCATCTCTTTCTTAAATATATTTTTTACAATTTTTTTTACAATATACTCACCATGGCCGAATGGCCTACATTCTTATTTAAGTTGTTGTTTTGTTTATTTTATCATGTTGTTTATGTTATTTTATTTGATCTTGAGGTTTTAAATGTTGTTCTACTTCATATACTTGAGTTATATTTTAATTTGGTTGCTTTGTTTGTTGTCATTTATGATTTAAATATCATGTTCTTGCATTTTTAATTTTCTGTTTTCATGATGTTTAAATTTGAGCATGTTTTAGATTTAGTATATCAAGTGTTTGTGAAAATGCTTGTGTGGAGTTTGCATGATTTGAGTTTTATATTTTTGTTAAGCATGTTTTAGATTTAGTATATCAAGTGTTTGTGAAAATGCTTGTGTGGTTTTTGCATGATTTGAGTGTTATATTTTAGTTGAGCATGTTAGTATATCAAGTGTTTGTGAAAATGCCATGCTTGTTGGAGCTTGAGGCCATTTGGCTACTCCATGTGTTTTGTATTGTGTGTTGCATTTTTTGCCATGTTAGTTGGTAGGTTTTTGCATTTGCATGACATTTGATTTAGTTTTGCATGTTAGTATACCAAGTGTTTGTGAAAATGCCATGTTTGCTAGTTACATAGGCCATTCGGCCACTCTTTGGAATCTTTGAATTGTATGTGCATTTTTGCTATGTAAGTTGATAGGTTAGCATTTGCATGATATTTGGTTGAGTTCTTGGTTTAAGCATGCTTTATGTTTGTGAAAATGCCATGCACATTTTAGTTTTTAAGTTAGGTTTATTTGCCATGCATGTTCATGCATTTTAGGTCTAGGTTGCATTAAATGCCATGCAAGTTCATGTAGGTCTAGGTCACTATATGAATGCCATGCATTTTTTCATGACATTTAGGTTTAAGCTCATGCATTTCATGCACTATGTTTGCTGTAATTTTTCATGCATTTCATGTTCATGCCACTTGAATAATGACTTGAGCTAATTAAAGGTTTAAACATACTTGTGGGAAATGAAGTTTTGTCAAATTGATTATTCTACCTTTGTGATTTTTTTTTTTACTTAGCCAATTTTTTTCTAACTTTCAAAAAGTCCTAGATACTGTTTGTGAGCCATTTTATGATTATTTTTACTTTGATTTTTAAATGATTTTATCAAAGGCAAAAATGTATTTTCGCAAAACAATTTTTTCACCCAGTACTTGTACTTTCCCGATTTTTGTAGGCATTCATATTTAATCAAAAAATTAATCTGATTTTTTATCGTATAGTTTTACATGTCTTGAGTCTCCAATATTTTTTTCAGAATTTTTTGAATTTGTAAAAATAGGATAAAAAATCGTGGCTTAAAACTGGACAGTGGAGTCAGAATTGAATTTAAAGAAAAATCTTTTTTCTGTTTTGGTTAAGTTATCTAAAGGGGGCTGATTAGGAAGGTTAGCTACTGACTTAGGGTAATTTCTAAGCCTTTTTAAACTCTAAACATGATTTTTTAACTCTCGGGTTAAGGGTGGTCAAGTCCGGGATTTTAAACTTAGGAAATTAGAGCCATTTTAAAAAAGGGTTTAGTCCAGTTTTTATTTTTAATCTAAGCTTTTCAAAATTATTTTCAAACAATCACAAAGTATTTTGGTTTTAGAACATTTAATTTGACATATTTTCCTAAGGTAGCCGGATATCTTTTTAGATATACGGATTTCCTTAATCAATGGAAAAAATACATTCTCATGCATTGCATTTTCTATATTCATGCATTTTATATATAATATGTGATTTTTACTATGATAATTTCTATGATATTGTTATGATTTTGAGCTATGTTATATTGTTTATTATATGATTTGGAATATTTCATGATATCCTATGCTTTTTATTTAATTTTTTTTTTGTCATATTATTTAGCATATGCTATGTTCATGCATTATTATTTTCATTTTTATTTCCATGCATATTATATGATAGCATCATTTTATATTCCATGTCATTTAAATTATATGCCATATCATTCATATTTGCCATGTCATTTAAATTATTTCATTTCATATAGAATATGTTATGTTACTTAGGTTATTTTATTTCATTTAGAATATATCATGTTACCTAGGTTATTTCATTTCATATAGTATATGTTATGTTATTTAGGTTATTTTATTTCATTTAGAATATATCATGTTACCTAGGTTGTTTCATTTCATATAGAATAAATTATGTTACCTAGGTCATTTCATTTCATTTAGAATATATCATATAACTTAGGATATTTCATTTCATTTAGAATATGCTAAGACATTTAAATTATATCATGTCATTTAGGATGCATTATATTATTTAGATTTTTCCATGTCATTGTATTTATGTCATGCATATACATATTCATATCTTTTAAAATGTTTTCAAAAGGATAATGATTTTTCAATAAAAAAATAAAGATATTCCCGAGTTAAAATAATTCATGAGTTCTCTACAGGGTTTGGTGGAGGGAATATCATCAATTATCATTAATAAAGGAATATCTTTCTTTCAAAAAACGAGAATGATTCGGAAAGTTTTCCAAATTAATAAAAATTTCTATATTTTGCCACGTTTGTTGGGGAATATAGGAAAATTTTGAATTTATAAATTCTGGATCATTTTTAATAAAAAATGGAATTATTTTCTTTAAATTGGGAATTAACTCGAAATACTAAATTTAAAACCAACTTTTTACCGAGACTTGAGATAACACACGATTAATAAGGTACCGTTTTATGTGGGCGTTGTGGGGGTGCTAATTCTTCCCCGCACGTAACCGAGTCCCAAACCCGTTTCTTTGATTTCTCTGGTTTAAACGCAGACTTGAAATTGGTTTTAAAAATGTTTTAATTAATTTTTAAAATATTTTATAAAACCGGTTTTAATAGGTGGCCGATCACACCTAGCTAAAAAAGATTGGTGGCGACTCCATATCTTTTTCAAGGTCATTTTCAAAACCTTCATTTTTCTAGAGGAATTAAGTCGACTTTTCCTCGGTTTTTTTTAATGTGACGCTTAACGAATAATAAAGTCTTGCGATGAGACTCGTTATTTTTTAGGTTGCGACAACATGCATGGTCAATCATTGTATATATCCATACATTGATTTGCATGCATTACATTGGCATCATGTTACATTCATAACATCCATGGCTCATTCATCACGAAATATGTTAATGGGATGAAATATAAATTGGCTTAGCTTTAAGAGCTTTCAAAGAGATCTTTTTCAAATCAGACGTATATGAGTCACTGAGAATCTGTTCAACATTGCTAGGAATCATGGAAGGCGAAAATTTAGACGAAATGGAAAGAATGAGACAGGCTCTACAGGAAACACAAGAAAGGCTGAACAGAAATCAGAAAGACTACCAAGAACAAATGGCTAAAATGATAAAATTGATGTCCGTCACTGTCAAAGGCAAGGGGCATGTTGAGGAATCTGCTGAGGAAGAAAGAGTCATGAAGGTTAAGAACTTGGCTAGAATGGAGAGAATAGAACAGGTTCATCAAGAGATGGAGGAAGAAGTGATTAGAGTTCAGAAAGGGGTCCAAGAGCAAATGATTAAGTTGATGGAGCTAATACCCTTTATTGTCAAAGAAAAGGGGCATGAGGAGGACTCTGCTGAGAAAGAAAGAGCCATGGAGGCTAAGAATTTGGCTAGAATGGAGAGAATAGAGCAGGTTCAGCAAGAGATGGTGGAAGAAGTGATTAGAGTTCGAAAAGGGATCCAAGAGCAAACGATTAAGTTAATAGAGCTAATGGTCAAAAAACAGAGACAGGTTGAGAGTTATACTGCAAAAGGAAAATCAAAAGTCTTGGGAAACAATTCGAGGAATTGCCTCTCTTGCTCGTGTGAGGTAGCAGCAATTAAAGGGCAGAATTCTCAAGGCATACAGCCACAAGATACAATGAAGCTATTAAATGAAAGGCCCTGGGCAGTAGAAAGAATAGATGAATTTGGGAGCGTAGATCCAAAAGAACTTTTCTTGGTCCCTGATTTAGTCATTCCATCGGAATTCGAAGTTCCCAGCTTCGAGATATATGACGGGACAATTGATCCAAGGACCCACCTCAAAATGTTCTGCCAGAGGATGGTAAGCCATGCGGATAATGATAAGTTATTGATCCATTATTTTCTTGATAGCCTCAGAGGATCTGCAAGCGAATGGTATTGTCGGCTGAGTAAGGATCAGATTCGTTCATGGAGCAATTTGGCTAAGGCTTTTTATAACCGATACAAGTATGTGATTGACATGCTGTCAGACCATCTCTTTTTGCAAAATATGAGAAAGACAGCCACTGAAAGCTTCGAAGAATATTCTCGCAGATGGAGAGATACAGCGGCCCAAGTATAGCGGCCCTTAACTGAAAAAGAAGTTGTTTTCCTGTTTACAAAAACACTGCAGGCTCCATTCTATGATAAGCTCGTTGCTAATGCCATGAAAGATTTCACAGGCAGGATAATTCCAAAGGATATAATGAAGGAGACAGACAAGAAAGGAAAGCTCAAAGTAGGGGAGACATCCGGTAGCAAGGGAAATTAGGAACCCCAAAGAAAAGTAATAGATATCCAGTCTATGATCTATGGTGGGCAACATATGGGAAACTTTGTCCCATATCCTCCACAACCCATGTACCATCAGTTCTACCCTTCCATGAACAATGTGTATCGGGATCCTTACTTATACTTGATGTCCTATCAAAGTAATTATTTGACAAATCTCCAACCTCAAGACAATTAGGGAACATCAAAGAATATTCAGAAAAGAGATCAGTTTGAGCCACTATCCATCTCTTACTCTGAGTTGTTACCCCAGCTTGTCGAAATCCGACTCTACACTCGAGTGCTAGTAAAACCTATCCAACCCCCATACCCAGACTGGTATGATGAAAATGCATTTTGTGATTATCATTACGGGATTCGAGGTCATTCTACAGAAAATTGTTTTTCTCTAAAACGGTCAGTAATGGGCTGTTAGGTTTTGAGAAGAAACAGAAGTCAGATAATGGGAAGAAGCCATTGTTTATTTAGGGTAAGACAAGTGGAGATGTCAGGATGGGAAAGAAAGGCTTACATGGGTATATGAAGCAAGAAAAAAAGTACGTTGACCCAATTCCTGTGTCATACAGTGGGCTACTACCTCAACTCATCAAGAATCACCTTGTGATACCTATGCCATTTGAGCTGCTGAAGCCCTCTTATCCAAGCTAGTTTGATGCTAGTAAGTGTTGTGATTATCATTCTAGCAATCAAGGCCACTCAACAGAGAACTGCCCTGCTTTGAAGTACAAAGTCAGGGATCTCATCAAGGCTGGTTCGATAAGTTTTGAAGACGGGAAGCCCAAGTGTCATGAAAGACCCTTTCCCAAAAACAACAATAGGATAACCAAGAGAAGATTCTGATCCCAATCCCTAACCTGCTGTGAATACTAATAAAAAATTAGTACCTTACCCCTATGCCTTTGAAAGCGGATCCAAACTCATCAGCAAGGAGTTATGACCCTAACAGCAAGTGTGAGTATCACATGGGGGCAATTGGGCATTCGACTGAAGAATGCAGACAACTGAAGGAAATGGTGGAAGGTCTTTTTTGCAAAGGCAGTTTAACTTCAGAGCTTATCAAACAGTGGAAGATTGCTTTGCCATAAATCAGTATCTTCGTAGAGTTTTAAAGAGGAGAATTACTATCTTTTGAAGCATGTCAATATAAGCATTCTGATGCATGTAGTTCTATGCACTTTAATGATAGAAGCACTTGTCTCATGTTGACATATACATGAAATAAATAAACTTTGAATTTAAATGTTTTATGTTCATTTTATTTTAACAATAAGTTTGAATTGCAAAAACAAATGGAACTTTGAGAAAATTTGTGGTAAACAATAATAAGGGGGTTTTCACAGGGAGTAATAGACACTCTCGAGAATATTGATGATCATTATTAGAAGTGACCCAATACTTTTCCTTTCTATTTTGGGTTATCCTATACCTAAATCCCTTAAACCAAGACCATTTGAAAGACCTAATGCTTCAAGGGATATAAATGTTAAACTTCAAACCATTGTCATTGCAGAATAAGCAAAGATGTAAAACCTAATCTAGGCTATGAACAAAGGAACGAACTTTTTGAAAAAATTTTGAACTCCTTGAAATTCAAACAAATGAGACATTCTTTCAAGAATCTAGATCGTGGTAATTCGATGTGTGTCAAGATTTTGTTAAAACCATTCACGCCTTTACCAATAACCACAAAACACTAATTGCCCAAACATCACTTTATGATTGACACCCTGGGGCACAATGATTAAACTAGATTATCCTAATGTACCAGAGAAAACTAGTTTATGGGTCATATTTTCCTTGTCTCTTCAAAGAACTCAGATTTGAAACTCAGCCTTTTCAAAATAGACCTAGACTTGCCATGTTCCTCGTTGATACAAATTCTCATGGTTAATCAAATTGGGGCGTCATATGTGGAAATGATGAATACATGGTGAATAAGGATAGACTAACGCATGAATCATTGGGGCATGCAAAAAAAAATTATGATATCTTGCATATGAGAATTCGGATGATTCCAAAGTGTAAAATGAAATTTTGATTATCTATTTCCCATGGGATTGCTTTTCAATGAGAATATTTGTGCTTGATATGATGAATGGCCATCTTTCATATCCCTTTCGCAAAAAAAGAAATTATCCATAGTTACCCATTTTGAGCCAAAAGAATTCTTTCTTCTTTGAACCTTGATCAAGGATCACCCTTTACACTGGGGGCAAATACGAGGAAAGATCTTCTCAAAGATCATTCAAAAATAAGTCTTGACTCAAAGAAAAATACAAAGCAAATTGATCCCCTAATAAATATGGATTCACTCTGTCAAAATAAAGATGCAAAAAAAAAAAGAGAACAAAAAAAAGAGTGTGAAAAAGTATGGCAAATAAAAGCCAAAAGCAAAGAAGGAAAAGAGCAAAAGTCAAAAAGGAATGAAAAGTCCAAAAAGGGATAAATGCTTCAAAAAATCTTCATCAAGAAATGATCCTTGATCTGATTACCCTCAAACACAAATTTTGGGCCTATTTATTCTTTTGTTCTGAACCCCGAGCCGTGGCCTACATTACGTGCTTTAAAAGTCCATTTTGATCAAGCATGAATATTTAATTTGAAAGGTCTTCCTCAAATTTTATCCCATCTCATCGAATTATCATTTCACTAAGGAAGAATTTGGAATTCACAAATGCATGGTAGAACAACAACAACAACAACAACAACAACAAAAAAGAAAGAAAAATGGAAAGAATGGGACTCTAGGGCGAAAACCAAAAAATGGGCGGTCTAGAGTGAAATAGAAGAAGTGGACATCGAGGAACATCTAGGAATTCCCGAATCTCCCAAATTGACAGCTCTCATTCGGAGGATTGTTTTCAAAAAGTAGAACTTTTTTCCCTCCAAAATTAAATTTTCTGGTTTAAACATCCTGGCCAATCTTGACATGGAAACTAAAAAATACCTTGTTATGGAAACTAAAAAATTTTGAATTTGTTTGGTTCTCAATGAATTCATGATCTATAAAATCTGTTCCATTTGTGAGCCTAGAAGGGACATACATTTTTGTTGTGAAGTTTTCATGGAAAAACCAAAATCTAGTTATACCTAGCCTTGTCAATTCAAATTGAAAAATCCAAATTGACACTTAGGGAAATTTCTAACAGTGATCATCAGTCTTCAAAAGATTCGTACATCACACACTATGGAGTTAATATTTTTGGTTCAGAAGTTTTGATTAAAGAAGCAAAATTGTTTTTCAAAAAGGGAAAATAAAAATATTTTTGAAATACCCATTTTTGATGTTGACATGAGATAAGGGTTTTTCTAACACAAAGGTGTGGAACTACTAGGGTTAACCTTGACTTCCAAATATCAGAAGAAGAAATAGAACTCAGCAAGCGGATTTCTGTTGATAAGAGTTTGAAAACTGTTGGGGCAAGAAAATAGCCAAAGATTGAAAAAGGAGTTGAAGATATACTCTAATTTGAAGAGGAAAAATGAATGGGAAAAGCTAAGCCAAAGTCTAGAAAAAAATGATTAAGGGCATTTGCATCATTCATGAACACTCATTTCTTCATTAAGCTTTGCATCCGCACCGTGTCAGCAAGCATTGGCATTATTCATGGGTATTAGTATTTGCACTATATCATGAGCATCTACATTTTACCTTTATAATTACATCCTCCATAGATATTTGCATTCGCATCATCTCAAGCAATTGCATCATTTCTAGGATCATTGCATCTTCATTGTATTTGCAATTACACCATTCTTGAACTACTTACATGAACACGATTCGCAGGGGCATTTGCTTCAATCCAAGATATATGCATCTGCATTTAGAAGCATTTGCATCAATCCAAGATATATGCATCTGCATTTAGAAGCATTTGCATCAATCAAAGACATCTGCATCTGCATTTAGAAGCATTTGCATCAATCCAAGACATCTAAATCTGCATTTAGACGTATTTGCATCAATCCAAGACATCTGCATCTGCATTTAGAAGCATTTGCGTCAATCCAAGACATCTGCATCTGCATCAAGAAGCATTTGTATCAACTCAAGACATTTGCATTTGCACCATGAAGCATTTGCATCTTACTTAATATCTGCATCTACATTAAGAAGTAGTTGCATCAATTGAAGACATTTGCATTTGCACCATGAAGCATTTGCAGTTCATTTTGCATCATTCCAAGAAGTATCTGCATCAAGAAGGAGTGTTTGACAAGTATATCTTGAGTGAAACGTTCCTTATGTGGGGCATCAGTGAACAATTGAAGACTCCGTCATGAAGTCGGATAATCTGTGAACCTCAAAGAAACCATGGATTAGAAATTATAACATAATCATTTGATTGTATTCATCCTTAGGAAACAAACAAGCATTTGCAAAGCATGTCATTCTCATCATTACATTTAGCTAACATTGCAGGAATCAGGAAAACTTTGGCCTTCCAAAATCAAACTCGTTCTGCTTCTCAAATGAGTCGAGCCCCTAGACCACCGTCGAGGTACGTTCCTTTCCAAATCGAACTCGTTCTGCTTCTCAAATGAGTTGAGCCCCAGACCACCGTCGAGGTATGTTCCTTTCCAAATCGAACTCGTTCTGCTTCTCAAATGAGTCGCGCCCCGAGACCGCCGTCGAGGTATGTTTCTTTCATTTTCAAGTTAAATTTATTTTTTTTCCAAATGAATCAAACCCAGGATCATTTTTAGTATTTCCTTCTGTTTTAAATCGAATTCATTCTTTTTTATCAAATGAGTCGAGCCTCAAGACCATCGTCGAGGTATTTCCTTACGTTTTAAATCGAATTCATTCTGTTTTATAAAATGAGTCGAGCCTCGAGACCATCGTCGAGGTATTTCCTTTTGTTTTAAATTGAATTCATTCTGTTTTATCAAATGAGTAGAGCCCCGAGACAATCGTCGAGGTATTTCCTTTTGTTCTAAATCGAATTCAATCTGTTTTATCAAATGAGTTGAGCCTTGAGACCATCGTCGAGGTATTTCCTTTTGTTTTTAAATCAAATTCATTCTGTTTTGTCAAATGAGTCGAGCCTTGAGACCATCGTCGAGGTATTTCCTTTTGTTTTAAATCGAATTCATTATGTTTTATCAAATAAGTCGAGCCTTGACACCATCGTCGAGATATTTCCTTTTGTTTTAAATCGAATTCATTATGTTTTATCAAATGAGTCGAGCCTTGAGACCATCGTCGAGGTATTTCCTTTTGTTTTTAAATCAAATTCATTCTGTTTTGTCAAATGAGTCGAGCCTTGAGACCACCGTCGAGGTATTTCCTTTTGTTTTAAAATCTAATTCATTCTGTTTTGTCAAATGAGTCGAGCCTTGAGACCACCGTCGAGGTATTTCCTTTTGTTTTAAATCGAATTCATTCTGTTTTATCAAATGAGTCGAGCCTTGAGACCACCGTCGAGGTATTTCCTTTTGTTTTAAATCGAATTCATTATGTTTTACCAAATGAGTCGAGCCTTGAGACCATCGTCGAGGTATTTCCTTTTGTTTTAAATCGAATTCATTCTTTTTTGTCAAATGAGTCGAGCCTTGAGACCATCGTCGAGGTATTTCCTTTTGTTTTTAAATCGAATTCATTCTGTGTTGTCAAATGAGTCGAGCCTTGAGACCACCGTCGAGGTATTTCCTTTTGTTTTAAATCGAATTCATTCTGTTTTATCAAATGAGCCGAGCCTTGAGACCACCGTCGAGGTATTTCCTTTTGTTTTAAATCGAATTCATTCTGTTTTATCAAATGAGTCGAGCCTTGAGACCTCCGTCGAGGTATTCCTTTCTGTTTTAAATCGAATTCATTCTGTTTTATCAAATGAGTCAAACCCTGAGACCGTCGTCAAGGTTCTGGCACAATTTTTTCTTTTGAAAATCGAATTCGTTTTCTTAAGACGTATCGAGCCTTGATTAGTAAGGGAATTCAATTTAAGAACAAATCTTCAATTTACAGCTTATTTTCAAAAAAAAAAAAAAATGAAAAAATTATAGAAGAATGAAAAAGAAAACCCTCTTCCCTTTTCTTCACATGTGATTTCATTGACCGTACAAAATTAGTGTTGGTTTATCTTTGCCTGATTCCTGATTCTCAGCAATAGCCAAAGAGGGGCAGCTGTAGACACCTAATTTTGTCCGGACCACTAAACAGGTATGTTTTCTTCCTATATTGATGTTTCCGAGTGTAAGAAGACTGTTTTCATCATGCAGGTGGTACTCCGAAAATTAGTTTAAGAGGGCGAGCACAAAAAGTTAAACTTGAAAAAAGTCAACCCCGAAAGTCAACCCCAGAAAGTCAACTACTGAAAAAGTCAACCCACTTTCAAAATCAATATTTTAAGTTCAATTGAAAAATGGTGAAAGAATTTTGATAATCCGAGGTCTACATTGAAAGATATGGAGTTCGGAAGTTGGGATTTGGAGATTCAGTAGAAAAGAAAACCCTAATCCGAGAAATTTGGCGAAAAGTACTTAAACGATCAAATTGGTCAAAATTGAAGGTTTCAAATGAAAGATAAGCACTGACTATGGGTAATGGAGAAGTCACTTTCAAGGAAAACTGAAAGAAAAGTCAATCCTGGAGAAAACCGAGAATTAGGGTTTTTAGTGGATTTCGGTGAAATCGGGAAGAATCACAGAAATGGCCCGACTTGGTAAGACCAAAGCCCCCAATGGATGAAGAATGATTAAAAAGGATAGCCCAAGGCTCAGATTAAAGAAAATCTGAAAATCGGACTTGTTTTGAGCAAAACCGGGTTTCGGAGGTAAAAGGGCAAAATTGGAAAATTTAGGAAAAATAGCAAATGGACTCTGAAAATTCTGAAAATTTGTCATTCTCATTCTTAAATCATTTGAAAAAGATTGGCGAAAGAAAATCTTGATTCGGAGTTCGTTTGCAAAATGGCCAAATCCCGGGCTTCTTATGCAGTAATTCAAAAAGCAAAATCCCGAAAAAATAGCGAATAAGCTCCAAATAATTTGAAATTTTGCAGATCTCATTTTTAAATTATTTGGAAGAGATTGGCGAAAGAAAATCTTGATTCAGAGTTCGTTTGCAAAATGGCCAAATCCCGGGCCTCTTATGTAGTAATTCAAAAAGAAAAATCCCGAAAAAATAGCAAATGAGCTCCAAATCTTCTAAAATTTTGCAAATCTAATTTTTAAATTATTTGAAAGATATTGGCGAAAGAAAATCTTGATTCGGAGTTCATTTGCAAAATGGCCAAATCCCAGGCCTCTTATGCAATAAATCAAGAAGATAAATCCCGGCAAAATAGCAAATGAGCTCCAAAAATTCTGAAATTTTGCAAATCTAATTTGGAAGATATTGGCGAAAGAAAATCTTGATTCGGAGTTCATTTGCAAAATGGCCAAATTTCGGGCCTCCTATGCAGTAATTCAAGCCGATAAATCCCGAAAAAATACCAAATGAGCTCCAAAAATTATGAAAACTTACAGATCACAATTTTTAATTATTTTGAAGAGATTGGTGAAGAAAATTCTTGATTTGGAGCTCGTTTAAAAAATGGTAAAATGTAGGGGCATAAAAGGGCATTTTGGGAAGAAAAAATCCAAATAAATAGAAAAAGGACTCGGATAATTTTGAAAACTTCCAGAACTCAGTATTTTACTATTTTGGAAGTATTAAAAAAATAAAAATTGAATTTGGAGTCCGTTTGATATTTATTTGCATCCGGGGGGCAAATTGGTCGTTTCACCCAAGCAACCGAAAAGGGCTTCTTTGGGCCTTTCAAAAAATCAGAGTTGGGCTGGAAAAGATAAGTGCTGGCCTGCCCAAGCCCAAAGTAAGGAGGAAGCTTCTGATTTTTCAATCAAATGGCTAAAAATCAAGAGTTAGTTAGAGATTCTCTTTGATCAAGCCATGGTGATTAAGCCACATAGGCCAAGAGAGATGTCAACATTATTCTTAGACAGCTGTAATTTGAGAGAGCTGAGATGCTAATCTAAAGGTGGTAATTTCATGATTTTTCATCTTGAATTATTTGCCATTTGATCGAAAATTGGTTACAAAAAAATGACAACATCATTGAGCCATTATAGAGGGGGTTTCGGCCAGCTTGAAAAGGAAAGTCAGAATTTCATTTTTTCATTCTCATTTTGGCTGAGTTCTTTGAGTTTTTACTAGTTTTTCTCTTCTTGGCTGAGAGCAAAAAAGAAAAGTTTAGAAAAAAAGGAAAGTTAGAAGAGAAAAGCTTGAAATATTAGCTTCTTGAGGTTGCTCTTGAGCACCAACTCTTGCACTTTCTTCATTTTCTATTCTAGTTTTTGCTATTTTGATTTCTACTTGGTGAGTTTCCATTTTAAAATAATGTTTTTTATTGTTCTTTTAAGTTCTTACTTCATCTCTTTCTTAAGTATATTTTTTACATTTTATTTTTACAATAAACTCACCATGGCCAAATGGCCTACATTATTTATTTTAAGTTGCTGTTTTGGGTTCATTTTACCATATTGTTTATGTTATTTTCTTTGATTTTGATGTTTTAAATGTTATGTTACTTCATATTCTTGAGTTATATTTTAATTTGGTTGCTTTGTTTGTTGCCATTTATGTCTTAGATATCATGTTTTTGCATTTTTAATTTTCTGTTTTCATGTTGTTTAAATTTGAGCATGTTTTAGATTTAGTATATCAAGTGTTTGTGAAAATGCTTGTGTGGTATTTGCATATTTTTTGTTTTATATCTTAGTTGAGCATGTTTTAGATTTAGTATATTAAGTGTTTGTGAAAATGCTTGTAAGATTTTTGCATGATTTAAGTGTTATATTTTAGTTGAACATGTTAGTATACCAAGTTTTTGTGAAAATGCCATGCTTGTTGGAGCTTGAGGCCATTTGGCTACTCCATGTGTTTTGCATTGTGTGTTGCATTTTTTGTCATGTTAGTTGGTAGGTTTGTGCATTTGCATGTCATTTGACTTAGTTTTTCATGCTAGTATGCCAAGTGTTTGTGAAAATGCCATGTTTGCTTGTTACACTATCCATTCGGCCACCCTTGGAAGTTTTACATTTTATGTGCATTCTTGCCATGTTAGTTGATAGGTTAGCATTTGCATGATATTTGATTGAGTTTTTGGATTAAGCATGCTTTGTGTTTTTGAAAATGCCATGCATATTTTAGTTATTAAGCTAGGTTTATTTGCCATGCATGTTCATGCATTTTAGGTCTAGGTTGCATTAAATGCCATGCAAGTTCATTTAGGTCTAGGTCACTTTATGAATGCCATGCATTTTTCATGACATTTAGGTTTAAATCCATGCATTTCATGCATTATGTTTGCTGCATTATTTCATGCATTTCACACCATGCCATTTGAATAATGACTTGAGCCAATTAATGGTTCAAAGTCATGCTCTCTTGAGCACACTTGTAGAAAATTAAGTTTGTCAAGTTGATTATTCTACCTTTGTGATTTTTTTTACTTAGCCAATTTTTATCTAACTTTCAAAAAGTCCTAGCTACTGTTTGTAAGTCATTTTAGGAGTTTCAAATATTTTTACTTTTATTTTTAAATGATTTTATCAAAGGCAGAAATGTGTTGGCAAAGTAGTTTTTTCTTCTTCCAAAACTCGTACATCTCTGATTTTTCTGGGAATTCATCTTTGAACAGAAAACTAAGCCGATTTTTTCTGTGTACTTTTACATGTCCTCAGTCTCCAGTATTTTTTTCAGAATTTTTTGAAGTTTTAAAAATAGGTAAAACAATCGTGGATTAAAACTGGACAGTGGAGTCAAAATTGAATTTAAAGAAAAAATCATTTTTCTGTTTTGGTTAAGTTACTTAGAGTGGGCTGATTAGGAGGGTTAGCTACTGACTTAAGGTAGTTTCTAAGCCTTTTTTAAACTCTAAAAATGGTTTTTCAAGTCTCGAGTTAAGGGTAGTCAAGTCCGGATTTTTTTAAACTTAGGAAATTAGAGCCATTTAAAAAAATTTAGCCCAGTTTTTTTATTTTTAATTCAAGCTTCTCAAAATTGTTTTCAAACAATCACAAAGTATTTTGGTTTTAGAATATTTAATTTGACATATTTTCCTAAGGTAGCCGGATTTTTTTTAGATATACGGATTTCCTTAATTAAAGGAAAAAATACATTTCATGCATTGCATTTTTATATTCATGCATTTTATATAATATGTGATTCTTGCTATAATAATTTCTATGATATTGTTGTTATTTTGATTTATATTTTTTGATGTTACATGGTTTATTATACGGTTTTGAATCTTTTATGATATTCTATGCTTTTATTTAGTTATTTTTATTTAGAATATACTATGTTCATACATTATTATTTTTATTTTCATGCATATTATATGATAGCATTATTTTATTCCATATCATTTAAATTATATGCCATACCATTCATATTTGTCATGTCATGTAAATCATTTCATTTCATTTAGGATATATTATGTCATCTAGAATATTTTATTTCATTTAGATTATATCATATGACTTAGAATATTGCATTTCATGTAGAATATATTATATTCCCTAGGTCATTTCATTTCATTTAGGATATATTATGTCATCTAGAATATTTTATTTCATTTAGAAAATATCATGTTACTTAGGTTATTTCATTTCACATAGAATATGTTATGCTACTTAGGTTATTCTATTTCATTTAGATTATATCATATGACTTAGAATATTGCATCTCATATAGAATATACTATGTTACTTAGGTCATTTCATTTTATTTAGAATATATTATATAACTTAGGATATTCCATTTCATTTAGAATATACTAAGGCATTCAAATCATGTCATGTCATTTAGGTTGCATTATATTATTTAGATTTTGCTATGTCATTTTATTTATGTCATGCATATACATATTCATTTATTTTAAATGTTTTCAAAAAAAAGGGATAATGGTTTTCAATAAAATAAAGATATTCCTGAGTTAAAATAATTCATGAGTTCTCTGCCGGGTTTGCTGGGGAGGATATCATCAATTATTATTAATAACGGAATATTTTCTTTAAAAAGAGAATGGTTCGGAAAATTTTCCAAAACTAATAAAAATTTCTATATTTTGCCACGTTTCTTGGGGAATATAGGAAAATTTTGAATTTATAAATTCCGGATCATTTTCAATAAAAAATGGAATTATTTTTCTTTAAATTGGGAATTAACTTGAAATACTAAATTTAAAACCAACTTTTTTATCGAGACTTGAGATAACACACGATTAATAAGGTACCGATTTATACGGGCGTTGTGGGGGTGCTAATCCTTCCCCACACGTAACCGACTCCCGAACCCGCTTCTTTGAATTCTCTGGTTTAAAACGCAGACTTGAAATTGGTTTTAAAAATGTTTTAATTAATTTTTAAAATATTTTATAAAACCAGTTTTAATAGGTGGTCGATCACACCTAGCTAAAAAAGATTGGTGGCGACTCCATGTCTTTTTTAAGGTCATTTTCAAAACCTTCATTTTTCTAGAGGAATTAAGTTGACTTTTCCTCAATTTTTTTTAATGTCACACTTAACGAATAATAAAGTCTTGCGATGAGACTAGTTATTTCTTAGGTTGCGACAATAATGTTTTAGATGACAGAGGTGAATATCAAGGATACAAGAAACAAATGTAGAGTTGTAGGTTGTAGATGCCCCAGATACGGAATATCTTGGACCCTTCCTTTATCAATTCATCTGAAATTTCTCTTGAATGAGCAATTTACTTGGGTAATCTATCGACTTCCATAGTTGAGTCAGACTGCATTTTTCCCCTTTCTTCTAATTTTCTGATACTGTCTCCCCCTTTACACGGAGCATTGGTTCAATCCTTAATCAGTACTTGAGCCACCCTTTGCGAGTTTTCAACCCAAGTGTCCCCTATTGGGTATTAAGTCGCCCTTTGCGGGTTTTTGGCTTAAACCTCTCCTTTACAATTTTTTTGTTGAGTTCTACCATGCATCTGAGAATTCTAAATGCTTCCAAGGTAAAAATGTCAATTCAAGAGATAGGATGAATTCTGAGAAAAAAACCCTTCAAATTAAATATACATGCTTGATCAAAATGGACTTTTAAAAGCACGTAATGTAGGCCAAGGTTTGGGATTAGGAAGAAACGGCAAATAGGACCAAAATGTGTTTAATGGTAATTGGATCAAGGATCATTTCATGAGGAGGATTCATTCTTGAAATATTCATCCTTTTTAGACTTTCATTTTCTTTTTTGGAATATGTTTCTTTCATTCTTGGCTTTCATTTGCCATTCTTTGATTTCTCACGTTTTTTTTTTCTTTTTTTTTTTCCTCTTTTTTTCGATGGCTTTTTTCGCCATGATTTTTGGGAGGTTATTTTTTCTCGCATTTTCCCTCCAGAGTAGAGGATGATCCTTGATCAAGGTTCAAAGAAAGAAAGAATTCCTAAGGCTCAAAAGGGTGACTAGGGATAATTTCTTCTTAGTGAAAGGAGTATGAAAGATGGCCATTCATCATATCAAGCACGAATATTCTCATTGAAAAGCAATCCTCAGGGGAAATAGATATATAGAATTTTCATTTTTACATTTGGAATCATTCGAATTTCCATGTGCACAATATCATATTTTTCTTTTCTTCCTTTTCTTCTTCAAGCATAGTACTTCTTCAATTCGTCAGTATTCACGGGATTTCTCAAGTCATCCCCGTCCATCCGAGTCAAAATCAATGCTCCTCAAAAAAAGCTCTCTTTACAACGTAGGGCCCTTCCCAATTTGGAGCTTATTTCCCTCGCGGATCCTTCACTATGGGGAGAACTTTTCTTAGTACCAACTCCCCTTCTCGGAACTGCCTGGGACAAACCTTCTTGTTGTGGGCTCGAATCATCCTTTTCTGATACATCTGCCTATGGAAAATTGCTTTCATCCTTTTCTCTTCAGTAAGATTCAACTATTCATAGTGAGCTCTAACCCACTCCGCCTCTTCTAAACCAACCTCCATCAAAACACGAAGGGAATGGATTTCAACCTCAATAGGTAACACTGCCTCCATTCCATATACCAAAGAAAATGGCGTGGCACCCGTAGACGTATGGACCGAGGTATGGTATGCGTAAAGAGCAAAAGGCAAGATCTCATGCCAATCTTTGTACACATCGGTCATCTTTTCAACGATCTTCTTGATGTTCTTATTGGCTGCTTCTATTGCCCCATTTATTTTTGGACGATAAGGTGTCAAATTATGATGCGTGATCTTGAACTGAGTACACACTTCCCTCATCATCTTATTGTTCAGATTGAGAGCATTGTCTGAAATGATTCTCTTTGGCAATCCATACCAGCATAAAATTTCTTTCTTGACGAATCTGCATACCACTGACTTCATTACATTAGCATAAGCGGCTTCCACCCAGTTTGTGAAGTAATCTATGGCCACTAGGATAAAACGATGTTCGTTTGAAGCTTTTGGGGTAATAAGCCCTATCATATCCATTCCCCACATCGAAAATGGCCATGGTACAGTCATGACATGCAATGGTGATGGGGGCACATAAATCTTATCTGCATATATCTGACATTTCTGACACTTCCGAGAATAACTAATGCAATCTCCTTCCATCGTTAGCCAATAATATCATACCCTCATAATCTGTTTAGCAAGCATGTGACCATTGGCATGAGTGCTGATGGAAACTCAATTAAGAGTTGTAAACCCAAGTGCAGGTTATGTTCAAGTAATAAATTCTCGGGTGTCCGAGGTCGAACCACAGGGAAGCGTATTAGTAAGTATAAGTTTATAAATATATAAGAAAAAGAAAGTAAACAAGATATTAGGGAATCAACAACAAAACAAAATAAACAAGATATTAGAGAACAAAATAAATAAAATAACATAAAAGAAATTAAACAAAATATAAAAAACAATAAGAAAGGATGTTGAGGTTAGAGAATCCACTCTTGGTGTTATGCTAAGATTAATCTTGTTTTATTACACAATTGAAATCCACACATAAGGGAGGTTCCAATCGGAAGGTTTAGCAATTCAGTCCAAATTGTCCAACGTCCATAGCATATGATATTATGTTCATTTGGTGTCCTCAAAACTCATAAAAAGAGTCCAAGCATTCCTTATGCCAAGGTATATGTCTACAACAAATCAAGGTTATGAAACCAAGCATTTACTGTGCCATTTTCATTGTCAATAATGAATCAAGATCTCTACTTTGCAAGTATGATTTTAAACCAAAAGAAAATATTATCTATGCTAGTGCTTATAAATGATGATTCATTTTAGCTCATGTTTAAGAGACTAACCTTAGCATTTACCAAGAGCTTCACCTCATCACCTAAACAATATGATTAGAAACACATACTAGATATGAATAAAATGAAAAGAAATGTAAGAAGAAAAAGAAAACTAGAGAAAGGAAAGAAAAAGAAAACTTAGAGAATTTTATTACAATGGCTATCCTACCAATGTATCAATGTATCCCAATACTCATCCAAGGCCCTCTATTTATACACATTTTGGAGGGCTAAATGACAAGAGACAAGCTTTACAAATTTCAAAGGTAGGTATAATAGGTGGGTGCATTTTTCTAACAATTTTCGTCATATTGTATGACAATTCTGATCAGCCAGCTTGATGGTCGATTTTGTCAATGTTGGAGGCTCGATCTGATAAAATGGTCTTCTAGAAAAATATACCCCTATCAGTTACGGATCCATAGCCGTTAGAATCAGATCATTTGCGCACGTGGATCGGAAGATATGGTCAAAATACCAAAACGGTGCAGAACAGACGTCATTGCACATCAGCCAACTTGATGGTCGATTTCGCTAGGGAAAACGACTCCGTTTCAAGAAGTGTAAAACATGAAAAAGATAGATATGCCTCTTAGCTTTGCAGGGATACAAAGTTCAGCCTTATTGCTTCAGTGAAACTCGAGATATAGCTGATATGGCAAAAGGTGTCGGAACTGGAACTGAACTGGATTTGCCCTTAATTCTAGTAATCTGAAATCACTCAAAAAAACTTGTGAAAAACACCAAATTACATAAAAATATAAAAGATCATAAACACAATTAGACTAAACAATAATAACTCGTATTTGACACAAAACAATAATAAAACATAACTAAAAACTATATAATTATACGAGTTATCACATCCCCATACTTAGATTGTTGCTAGTCCCTAGCAACGACTCAATAAAAATAAAATAAGAAAATCTAATCTAATCCATTTTCGTAGGAAATCACGGTGGCACTTAGCATGTGACACAAGCCTTTAAACCCCTAGGTGTCCCTAGTGGACGAGTTTAGTCTCGTGAGGGTTTACTAGGACGATACCCACAAACATTGAAGACATAAGAAAAACTAAAAATAATAATTATAACTAATCCTTCCAATATAAATTAGAGATAATCATTGGACAAGTCTTAAAAACTAATCAATAGCTTAAAGAAATTCACAAAAAATCTTGCTTGAATGTAAATAGTTTGAGTTAAGCCAATAATAACATAACATATTTCAATCAAAATAGTGTATATTCAAACTTAATCTCAACTTCTCACATGGGATACTCTCTTGATTTTCACTCTTTAAAGTAGTGGTAAAGTGTTTACACTCAATCAATCTCATGAAAACACTTCTACCATATGCTTGCTTGTCCACCTATTCTCCACTATTTAGATCATACAACTTCATAAATCAAGAGGTCTTTATTCAAGGTTGTAATGGGGCCAAAGGGTTATAATGTGGTTAAAGAACAAAAGGATAAAGATATCACAAAGGTTCCAAAGAGTTCATAGAGTTTAGAGACATAATAAGATCATACAAATAAATTTCTCAAAACTCTTTACAAGTACATAGTCACATAGGCTAAATATTTGAGCCTTTGCTTCATTCTAACCAACTTTGTAACATCTTTTTCTTTACTTTAACTAGAAGTTCAAGAGAAGTTTTTTTTTTTTTTTTTTTTTTTTTTTTGAATATGGGAATGTATTTAACAATGATCCCTTTCTTTTTCTCTTGACTTTTTCTTTTCTTTTCTTCCCCCACACTTATCTTTTGTTTCTAACCCAAATTTTCAACTAAAAATATCCCTTGTTTTTTTGCAATATGTCTCAAAATATAAAATTCATCTTTAGAACAAGGGTAAGGATATAAGCATATTTAGGCTAGGTGTAAGTTGTGGTTACCAATAAAACATCATATTTAATGTAGGCTCAAATTGGCTCACTAGTGGGGATGTTCTCGTAGAACATTAATAATGGATGGCTGTTTGGCTCTGGTTATAATCCTAATGCCTCTATCATATTCATGTTGTCACATGTATCAATATAGTCTCAAACGGTTTAAAGCAAGTTCTAGAGAATCATGTAATCATAAGAGCACTCAAGAAAGAAATTAGATTGATTTGTATAATGCATCAATCATTATAGGCTCAAAAACTCACAAAGATGATTATACAAGTCAGATTAAGTCTAAACATGCTTCTTTCTCAATCAACATATCATATTAACATTGGCTCATAAAAAGGTTGACATCAAGCTCAATTCTCATGAAAATCTTCTCACTAATAAATCTGTTTTAGACTTATGCAATTCATATCTCATCATTGTATTGAAAGTAACTAAAAAAAAAAAAAAAAAACACACTAAGTCTAAACATGCTTTTTTTTTTTTTGTTTTTTTGTTTTTTTTTTTGTTTTTTTTTGTTTTTTTTGTTTTTTTGAAGAAGAAGATTAAATCAAACTGACAAGGTATGTCTCAAGTCTCCCTTACTCAGACCTTGTTCAGAATGAATACTTCTAAATGTCTTAAAACACAACAAATTTTTTTTTTTTTTTTTTTTAGCAAAATATGTCCCTTACCCCCTACTAAAATATGACATTGTCCCCAATGTCAAATTTTAAAGGTAGAATTTAGGAGATATTACCTGCAGAGGTTGCTAACCACTTATTATAACTGAGACACAACAAGCAAAATGTTAGATAATGTCACAAGGACAAAGTGCAATCCACTCCTTGCTCGTCCATATCTCTTTTTCTTTTTCCGAGCGTTTGCGAAACAGCCGTAGCAGATAAACACTCATAAGCTTGTAGCTTTTTGAGTAAATCTTCAATGGTTGTAGCAGAAATTATGGTTCTCCTTGCCTCTGAAAACATGAATCCATTATCCACAGCATTATCTAAATATGAAAGTAAATTACTAAAATAACCATTAATATTAAGCAAACCAATGGGTTTCTTATTTGTGACCAAAGATGACCAAGAAGCCACGCAAGCTATTTCTTCCAATGTACCCAGACCTCCTGGTAAGGCAATGAATGCATCGGCAGAATGGTACATGATTGTTATCCGTTCAGGGATACTCCAGACTTGTATTTCCTTACCCACGGTAGGTCCACAAAAATCTGTGAATAGTTTTGGCACGATTCCTAGAACTGGACTTCCTCCGGCGTGTGCTGCTGTAGCGACTGCTCCCATTAAACCCGTACTACCGCCTCCATAAATCAAGTGGATCTTTTGTTGGGCAAGTATTACTCCAACTCTTATGGCTTCATCAGCGAATATGTTATTTTTCCCTGGATAAGCACCTCCAAAGACACAAATTTTTTTAATGCGCTGGGACGAAGTGCTTTCCATTTTTTTTTCTTTTTCGAGTGCCTGAAAGAGAATGAGTACATGGTGTAATATATAGAGGACTGAGTAGTGAGTCAGACAAGAGTAATAATGTCGCCGAAAGTGTATTTGACCTGTCAGAAGAAAATGTTAACCTAACAAAAGATTTTTGCGTGATTTCAGGAAGAAAATCAAAAAGAGAAGAAAAATCAACCGTAAAAGTCAAAAGTAATAATGTCGCCGAAAGTGTATTTGGCATCTTCCTCTGGTTTTACGTCCAGAAACGGCTTAAACGCCTTCTATGAGTCGAGGATATGCTTCCCATCCAGTTTTCTTACAAGCTGGCAAACAGGGTCTTTTATCATCAGATTCCCAAGATGTTGCCATTCCCTTTGGAATTGCGGCCATAAATCAAGAATTTCTCTTTGTACGTCTCCACTAGGATGCGTCTCAAGAGAAAGTTGGATATTACCCAAATTCTCCTTACTCAGTCCATCCTTAATGAATTCAATTTTATCATCTCGATTAGAGGACGGAATCCCAATAGAACGACATTTACCGTTACACGTCCATCGTGCACACTTGTGGCAATTTGAACTCATGCGCTTTGCTCGTCGCTTCTTTGCATAAGTGCTTCTACCTGTACCTGGTAAATGCAAAACAGGAAGATATTCATCTTCACGTACCTTGGCTTCAATTATCCAACGTATGTCTTCAGGAATCCCTTTGTTCATAAGCATTCTTAATCTTTCTAATCGAACTTGGTAAAGCTTCAGTAAAATATTCCGAGGAAAAGGAGGAAATCATTTCTGCAATCTTTTGAGAATATCATCCATCCTGAAAAAAAAAAATGAAATAAAATAAAAAAAAAAACTTCTCTTGAACTTCTAGTTAAAGTAAAGAAAAAGATGTTACAAAGTTGGTTAGAATGAAGCAAAGGCTCAAATATTTAGCCTATGTGACTATGTACTTGTAAAGAGTTTTGAGAAATTTATTTGTATGATCTTATTATGTCTCTAAACTCTATGAACTCTTTGGAACCTTTGTGATATCTTTATCCTTTTGTTCTTTAACCACATTATAACCCTTTGGCCCCATTACAACCTTGAATAAAGACCTCTTGATTTATGAAGTTGTATGATCTAAATAGTGGAGAATAGGTGGACAAGCAAGCATATGGTAGAAGTGTTTTCATGAGATTGATTGAGTGTAAACACTTTACCACTACTTTAAAGAGTGAAAATCAAGAGAGTATCCCATGTGAGAAGTTGAGATTAAGTTTGAATATACACTATTTTGATTGAAATATGTTATGTTATTATTGGCTTAACTCAAACTATTTACATTCAAGCAAGATTTTTTGTGAATTTCTTTAAGCTATTGATTAGTTTTTAAGACTTGTCCAATGATTATCTCTAATTTATATTGGAAGGATTAGTTATAATTATTATTTTTAGTTTTTCTTATGTCTTCAATGTTTGTGGGTATCGTCCTAGTAAACCCTCACGAGACTAAACTCGTCCACTAGGGACACCTAGGGGTTTAAAGGCTTGTGTCACATGCTAAGTGCCACCGTGATTTCCTACGAAAATGGATTAGATTAGATTTTCTTATTTTATTTTTATTGAGTCGTTGCTAGGGACTAGCAACAATCTAAGTATGGGGGTGTGATAACTCGTATAATTATATAGTTTTTAGTTATGTTTTATTATTGTTTTGTGTCAAATACGAGTTATTATTGTTTAGTCTAATTGTGTTTATGATCTTTTATATTTTTATGTAATTTGGTGTTTTTCACAAGTTTTTTTGAGTGATTTCAGATTACTAGAATTAAGGGCAAATCCAGTTCAGTTCCAGTTCCGACACCTTTTGCCATATCAGCTATATCTCGAGTTTCACTGAAGCAATAAGGCTGAACTTTGTATCCCTGCAAAGCTAAGAGGCATATCTATCTTTTTCATGTTTTACACTTCTTGAAACGGAGTCGTTTTCCCTAGCGAAATCGACCATCAAGTTGGCTGATGTGCAATGACGTCTGTTCTGCACCGTTTTGGTATTTTGACCATATCTTCCGATCCACGTGCGCAAATGATCTGATTCTAACGGCTATGGATCCGTAACTGATAGGGGTATATTTTTCTAGAAGACCATTTTATCAGATCGAGCCTCCAACATTGACAAAATCGACCATCAAGCTGGCTGATCAGAATTGTCATACAATATGACGAAAATTGTTAGAAAAATGCACCCACCTATTATACCTACCTTTGAAATTTGTAAAGCTTGTCTCTTGTCATTTAGCCCTCCAAAATGTGTATAAATAGAGGGCCTTGGATGAGTATTGGGATACATTGATACATTGGTAGGATAGCCATTGTAATAAAATTCTCTAAGTTTTCTTTTTCTTTCCTTTCTCTAGTTTTCTTTTTCTTCTTACATTTCTTTTCATTTTATTCATATCTAGTATGTGTTTCTAATCATATTGTTTAGGTGATGAGGTGAAGCTCTTGGTAAATGCTAAGGTTAGTCTCTTAAACATGAGCTAAAATGAATCATCATTTATAAGCACTAGCATAGATAATATTTTCTTTTGGTTTAAAATCATACTTGCAAAGTAGAGATCTTGATTCATTATTGACAATGAAAATGGCACAGTAAATGCTTGGTTTCATAACCTTGATTTGTTGTAGACATATACCTTGGCATAAGGAATGCTTGGACTCTTTTTATGAGTTTTGAGGACACCAAATGAACATAATATCATATGCTATGGACGTTGGACAATTTGGACTGAATTGCTAAACCTTCCGATTGGAACCTCCCTTATGTGTGGATTTCAATTGTGTAATAAAACAAGATTAATCTTAGCATAACACCAAGAGTGGATTCTCTAACCTCAACATCCTTTCTTATTGTTTTTTATATTTTGTTTAATTTCTTTTATGTTATTTTATTTATTTTGTTCTCTAATATCTTGTTTATTTTGTTTTGTTGTTGATTCCCTAATATCTTGTTTACTTTCTTTTTCTTATATATTTATAAACTTATACTTACTAATACGCTTCCCTGTGGTTCGACCTCGGACACCCGAGAATTTATTACTTGAACATAACCTGCACTTGGGTTTACAACTCTTAATTGAGTTTCCATCAAGTTTTTGTTTCCAACAATGCTTAACCTGAAAAGAATTTAACAAAGAATCAGTGTGTGAAATTTCTGAAGCATTATCAAACTCACATTCAATTAAATAAGCTTCTAAAGGATCATGGAATGTGGTAGTGGTGAGATGTTCATGAACAAGTTCTTCAATGAAATCCACTTCATGTACTTCTGAATCATCACCAGGTTGCTTGCAAGTGTTGAACACATTTAATTCTAAAGTCATATTTCCAAAAGAAATGTTCAACATACCATTCCTGCAATTTATCAGAGCATTAGAAGTTGCAAGAAATGGACGGCCTAATATAACAGGAATTTGAACATTTGGATTTGAAACAGGATGTGTGTCCAAAACAATAAAATCAACAGGGAAGTAAAAATTATCAATTTGAACCAAAACATCTTCAACTATCCCTCGAGGAATTTTTACAGAACGATCAGCTAGTTGAAGTGTAACAGGTGTTTCCTTGAGTTCACCTAAACCTAACTGTTGATAAACAGAAAAAGGCAAAAGATTAACACTAGCACCAAGATCAAGCAATGCACGTTCTATTCTAGTGTTTCCAATGATGCATGAGATTGTTGGACATCCAGGATCTTTGAATTTTGGTGGAGTAAGGTGCTGAATGATTGAGCTCACACTTTCCGTCAAAAATGCTTTCTTTTGTACATTATGTTTCCTTTTAAATGTGCACATGTCCTTCAAAAATTTAGCATAAGATGGAACTTGTTTGATTGCATCCAATAAAGGAATGTTAATCTTAACTTGTTTGAAAAGTTCATAAATTTCTGCATTTTGATTCAAATTCTTTATTGTTTGCAACCTTTGAGGAAAAAGAGCAGGATGCATACCTTTTTCTTTGTCCAAATTTTCAAGAAGTTCAGACTTACCATCATCCTTACCATTACTTTTCGGAGGGGAAAGAGGATCTTGGTCTTTTGATGGAATCTTTTTGTCAATTGCCTTTCCACTTCGAAGAGTTGTGATAGAACTGGCATTTTCCTGTTGAGTTTCATTGGAGCAAGAAACAAGACATTGAGTAGAAGGGTTAGGCTGAGGTTGAGCAGGAAACTTACCTTTTTCTTGAGTGCGTAATGAAGCTGTCAATGTGGACAAGGTGTTTTTGATCTCATTGATGTCCTGTGAAGTCCGGCTATTCACATTTGCTTGTGTTTGCATGAATGCTTGCAATGTTTCTTCCAAGGTTTGTACACGTGAAGGTTGATAGGAAAAAGTGTTGCCCGGCTTTTGAGATTGTGGTACCTGAACATGATTATTATTCCGCCAACTGAAGTTGGGATGATTTCTCCATTCAGGGTTATACGTTTCAGAGTAAGGAGAAGGAAAAGGTTTTTTAAATGTGTTTATGGAATTTACTTGATCATGCAACGCTTCTTTAAGAATGGGAATGTTTGGACATTCAGAAGTGGGGTGTCCCATGATTTCACAAATTCCACAACTTTCTTCATTTTTAACCGTTTTGACTTCTTTTACTTCTCTAAGTTCCATGGCTTCAATCTTTCTAGCCAAATTAGCTACTTTAGCCTTTATCTCATCTTCTTGACTAAAATGATATTTTCCTCTGTTAGAAACAACATTAGATCTATTGGAACTTTCAGAGGAATTATCTGTGTGCCAGGCTTGAGAGTTATCTGCCAAATGGTCTAAGTAGTCAAAGGCTTCTTCAGGTTCTTTTTCTAGAAACTCACCGTTACACATTGTTTCAACAAATTGTTTAGTTTCGGGAGTTAAACTTTCATAAAAGAAACTAATAAGACGCCATTTTTCAAAACCATGATGTGGACAAGAACTTAACAAATCTTTAAAACGTTCCCAGCACTGAAAAAATGCTTCATTTTGATTTTGATTGAAATTTTGAATCTGTCTTTTCAAAGCAGTAGTTTTATGTGCTGGGAAAAATTTCTTTAGAAACTCAGTTTGTAATTCTTGCCATGTGCCAATTGACCTTGGTTTTAAATTATGAAGCCAAATTTTTGCTTTATCTTTTAAAGAAAAAGGAAATAATTTTAGCTTGACAATTTCATTTGTACATTGTTGGTCATTAAAGGTGACACATACATCTTCGAAGTCTTTTAGAAACGAGTAAGCACTTTCTGATTCCAACCCATAGAAATTTGGAAGCAAAGCTATCATACCTGGTTTAAAACGAAAGTTGTTTGCATTGAGAGGAAAAATAAAACAAGAGGGTGATGAGCTTCGAGTTGGTTGCAAGTAGTCACGCATGGTGCGTACTTGTCTGTTCTCATCTTCAGCATGAACACTTTCATTGTCAGCCATGGTAGGAGTTGTATTAGAAAGATTACCTGAAAAAGTTTCACAATAAAATCTAACTAAACGACGAGATCTAAAATCACGTCGCCAAACAAGCATAAAACAAAGTTAATATACAAAATTAGGCGGTATAACCAGCCAATAAAAATAAATATAAACAAATTAGGCGGTATAACCAGCCAATAAAAATAAATATAAACAAATTAGGCGGTATAACCAGCCAATAAAAATAAATATACTTATAAACTTATATACTTAGTATTACTTCCCCGGCAACGACGCCAAAAACTTGATGGAAACTCAATTAAGAGTTGTAAACCCAAGTGCAGGTTATGTTCAAGTAATAAATTCTCGGGTGTCCGAGGTCGAACCACAGGGAAGCGTATTAGTAAGTATAAGTTTATAAATATATAAGAAAAAGAAAGTAAACAAGATATTAGGGAATCAACAACAAAACAAAATAAACAAGATATTAGAGAACAAAATAAATAAAATAACATAAAAGAAATTAAACAAAATATAAAAAACAATAAGAAAGGATGTTGAGGTTAGAGAATCCACTCTTGGTGTTATGCTAAGATTAATCTTGTTTTATTACACAATTGAAATCCACACATAAGGGAGGTTCCAATCGGAAGGTTTAGCAATTCAGTCCAAATTGTCCAACGTCCATAGCATATGATATTATGTTCATTTGGTGTCCTCAAAACTCATAAAAAGAGTCCAAGCATTCCTTATGCCAAGGTATATGTCTACAACAAATCAAGGTTATGAAACCAAGCATTTACTGTGCCATTTTCATTGTCAATAATGAATCAAGATCTCTACTTTGCAAGTATGATTTTAAACCAAAAGAAAATATTATCTATGCTAGTGCTTATAAATGATGATTCATTTTAGCTCATGTTTAAGAGACTAACCTTAGCATTTACCAAGAGCTTCACCTCATCACCTAAACAATATGATTAGAAACACATACTAGATATGAATAAAATGAAAAGAAATGTAAGAAGAAAAAGAAAACTAGAGAAAGGAAAGAAAAAGAAAACTTAGAGAATTTTATTACAATGGCTATCCTACCAATGTATCAATGTATCCCAATACTCATCCAAGGCCCTCTATTTATACACATTTTGGAGGGCTAAATGACAAGAGACAAGCTTTACAAATTTCAAAGGTAGGTATAATAGGTGGGTGCATTTTTCTAACAATTTTCGTCATATTGTATGACAATTCTGATCAGCCAGCTTGATGGTCGATTTTGTCAATGTTGGAGGCTCGATCTGATAAAATGGTCTTCTAGAAAAATATACCCCTATCAGTTACGGATCCATAGCCGTTAGAATCAGATCATTTGCGCACGTGGATCGGAAGATATGGTCAAAATACCAAAACGGTGCAGAACAGACGTCATTGCACATCAGCCAACTTGATGGTCGATTTCGCTAGGGAAAACGACTCCGTTTCAAGAAGTGTAAAACATGAAAAAGATAGATATGCCTCTTAGCTTTGCAGGGATACAAAGTTCAGCCTTATTGCTTCAGTGAAACTCGAGATATAGCTGATATGGCAAAAGGTGTCGGAACTGGAACTGAACTGGATTTGCCCTTAATTCTAGTAATCTGAAATCACTCAAAAAAACTTGTGAAAAACACCAAATTACATAAAAATATAAAAGATCATAAACACAATTAGACTAAACAATAATAACTCGTATTTGACACAAAACAATAATAAAACATAACTAAAAACTATATAATTATACGAGTTATCAAGTGCCACATATCCCTTTGTGGACTTCTTCAATGATTTTCCGAGCTTCGGCAGACCCGACACACCTCAATAGAACCTGGTCTTTCCCTTTCTTATAGAGAATCTCACCATCTAGGACAAAATCCATTGCTAATCTTCTCAAAGTCCTCTTATCATTTTTTGTTGCTTGTTCAAGATACCGTTGACTTTTGATGTATTGCAAGATGTCATAATACCAAGGGAGGCCATCTGCTTGTTCCACAATACTCAAACAGTGGGCAGGAGACTCATATGTGCTCATCTTTATTGGCACAACTTCGGCCCCTTCATTTACTTTAAACATTGACGATAAAGTGGCTAAAGCATCCGCCATTCGGTTCTCTTCTTGGGGGAAGTAGTTGAAACTCACTTCTTTGAACTCTTCTATCAGACTCAGTATGAGCTCTCGATATTGGATTAACTTTGCATCTCGGGTTTCCTATTCTCGGTATCAGATTTTCACTATGTAAGTGTACGTATTGCAAATAAGTAATAAAGTGGAAGTAGAGCGTCGTACCCACGAGGAATTGGTATTAAAATTGCTAAGTACAAAAATTCACACACTCAATCTTATCTAAACAATTAAATAAACATGGTAATTAAAATCTAAAATTAAAAGAAATTAATACTGAAACCAAGTAAATTAAAAAGGGTGAATTCATTTAATTATGAAA
The DNA here is from genome assembly GCA_030761205.1 of Fremontodendron californicum. Classification (NCBI taxonomy): domain Eukaryota; kingdom Viridiplantae; phylum Streptophyta; class Magnoliopsida; order Malvales; family Malvaceae; genus Fremontodendron; species Fremontodendron californicum. Next base: position 4,721,726 of record JAULJL010000026.1, read on the forward strand.
GCCTAAGATTGCAACTTCCCTCAACACTTCGCTTGAATCTCTCTCTACCTATTCACTTGATTAATGATCTTGAGTTGTTAACCTAGAGTTCTAATCTATTTATAAGTATCTGTCGATGGTCTCATAAAAATATCGTTCTTAACCAATTGAATTAAATAAGAACTCATTAAGCTTAGGCTCTAACAATGGCTACACATGACATGTAAGTATATTTCTACCCTACCTGCATATCAAATCATCCTAATAAATGAATATGAAACATGTGTCATTCAATCTATGTCTAACATGAAACTCCCTATGTGTAGTTGTATTTAGGTTAACAAATCAATCTAATTGGTGGCCAATCAATTAGAAGCATTATGAACAAGATTGAACAAACAACTCAAGAAACCATTAAATCAAGCTAGAGAGAGAAAGTAAATTCAAGCTATGTGTTGAGTTCCATTGATATATTAGTAAAAGAGATCTAGTTCATGATAATTAATGAAAACAAATAATCAAATAGTTTCACCATCATCAACAACACAAGAAAAATAAAGAAGAGAAAAGACAAAACTAAGAGTTGTCAGTTCTTGAATCTTCAATCTTCCAATCTTCGTGAGAGAAGTTGATGGAAACTATCTTCTTGAGAGAGAATTAGGTTTCTATGTATCCAATCCTCTTTACTCTGACCTAAAAGAGTCCTATTTAAAGTGTCCAAGGACTCCTGGAGTCCGAAACTTCATTCCCAAGCAAAACAGGTAAGTATAGACTTTATTTTACGAGATTACTGTTCACCATTGGCACCGCGACACCAGCTTTGGGCGCTGCGGTGCCACCTATTCTGCCTCCTTGGCGCTTCTCCTCTGTTTCTCCGAATTGGTTCCTACCATCTTCTCGTACTTCGTTAACTATTTTGGATGGGCAAATCTGGTCTGATTTTGACAAGCCTTACACCGTTGGAAAGGTATGGAAGTCAACTTTAAAAGTCAAGAAGGGAGTTTTCTCAATTGAATCGTTAAGATCAAGTTCTTCTTGAAAGAAGCTCTGGAGCTCGAATCTGCCTGCTCATTGGTTTGTACCGATTTTCATCGTTTTGCACCACGAAGCTCCAAATCACCTTGGACCTATAAAAACACATAAATAACAACTAAATACTATTTTAAACATAAAATGAATAATTAAAATAGATATAAATGTATCTAAAACTAACCAAATCCTAATAAAAATCTCAAAGATTTAGCCGATTCAAAAGCATAAAAGGTGGCAAAATAACTATATTTCATAGAGTTATCACACCCCCAAACTTAATATTTTTCTAGTCCTCGAGCAAAACAAAACTAAACACACTAAATAAATAAATTGACTCAAAATATCACTCAAGATAAATGCACTCAAACAGTGATTTCTTTAATTTTCCTCAAAAGGTACCTGAAAATCCTGATTCAAAGTAGAACATAAACATAATCGAAATCCATGATTCAATTCAATCGTGAACTTCATGCTTGAATGGATTTTCAGTGTGTGTGTGAATAATCTCTTTGCAAATCATCACTTGCAATCTAAATAAATTTATATCAATGCAAAATATAAATTAGTACTAGATTCTCATATGTTTTATTTTCACTCTCTCTCCACTAATGTTGACTAAAACTTCATCAAGGATCAAGTAGGTCTTTATTAAGCTTGTAATGTAAGGCTAGGGTCAAAGTATGATAAAGATAAATTTTGGTTTAAGTTCACCCATAGACACTTTACATTTTTTCCAGGATTTTTGAGAGCCATAGTCTTTTCCTCAAATTACAATCTCTATTCTTCTTTGAATACACTTCCTTTTTTGCTTCACCAATTTATTCACTTTTTTTTTTGTTCTTCATTTTCGAAGAACCATAAACTTTTTTTTTTATTTCATCACTTCACCCAAATTTGACATGGCTCATAATTGTTTCCTGTGATATCATCACATGCCTATGTAGTGAGACTTAATCATGGTTTTTCTTATTTGGCTAGGCTAAAAGATGTGGCAATAAAAGAAAATAGATATATCAATAGGCACAAAGAGGTAGACTAAGGATAATCATATATAAAGGTAAGCTTGAAAGGCTCAAACGATCCAAAGATGGCTGAATCACTTCCTCAACTTAGTGTTGTCTAGGATTTTGCCTTGAGAGAGAATCAAACAAATTCTAGGTTCCAGACATAATTGCATTTCACATCAACATAATCAGTCTTTAAATAAGCAATGTAAATCTAAGAAAGAGATTAAGTGCTCAATTTTTTAAAAATCACATCCTAACATGAAACTAACAAAATAATTTAACACAAATTCTTCTCATGCTTATGTTTTCCCAAGAATCAAGATAAATCAATAACTAAAATTCATCATTGGATAAGGATTTCATCATACTAAGTGCAATGTATCTCAAGAAAAAAAAATTAGACTCCTAAAAAATTAGACAATCACACAAACTAAAATAAATCTAAAGACACACCCCCAAACTTAAAACATTGTCCCCAATGTTTAGAACTAAAAAGAGTAAGAACAAGAAAACTCCCCTATCGATGAAAGCAACGCAGGATTAGCTTTAGTTTTCCTTTTAGACTACATCATGCTTGTCCAAGTTGGGTGGGTAGTCACTACAAAAGAAAACAAAGTAAAAAGAAATTAATAAAAATATCCTAAAAATTAAAATTGAAAAAAAAAAAGTTTAGAACTTGGGTTGCCTCCCAAGAAGCGCTTGAGTTATAGTCATCGGCTTGACTATCTCATGTTTATCATCCAGTATCCAACCACTTGATGATTTTTGATTCATGCCATTTGGCTGTTCTTTCTTTGAATAGTTTAGCAGTCTTGCAAGCTTGAAAGCGAAATTCATCCCTTTCCGTGATGGAATTCAAGAATGCTTTAAGTGGATCAATGGGATAAATCTCTATGAATTCCTCGTTGTTAGCACTATCTATCCCATCGATTAGCTTTGGCTGTTGGATGCATTGGGGAACAGGCTGTGGTGGTGGGTCACATTGGATCCATTCTTCTTGAACTTTTTCAACTTCTTTTTCACCTAATTTTTCTTCTTCAGTAGGATTGTTTGGTGGTGGGTCACATTGAATCCATTCTTCTTGTGCTTTCACAAATTCTTCTTCAATAAGCTCGGTTGGAAATTCAAACTCTTTGCTATCCTCATCTATCTCTTGCTCAATCCTAAGTGTGTTAGCGTTACAATGCTCTTGTTCACCTGATCTGGAATTAGATTCAATGTCACCTGGAAGAGTTTCTTGAGGGAAATTGTTAAAGGCATTGACAAGCTGGCTCATTTGTATTCAAGGCTCCTAAGTTGTGCCGCTTGACTCTGAAGTAATGCTTCTTGACTTTGAAACTGCTTCTTGACTTTGAAGTAATGCTGATTGCTCATGAATGATAGTGTCGGTTCTTGACATGAACTGCATAAACATCTCTTCCAATGAAAGATTCGTTTCTAGAACCGGTACTTGAGCTTGTGATGAGAACTCAAAAGGATATACTTGATTGTCTGAATATGAGGACCATTGATTGTTGTTCCAAGAAGAATTTTGGTGATCTCCCCAACCTGGATTGTAATTGTTGGAATATAAATTATTCTGCTGCATGTTATAGTTTCCAACATATTGTATTGATTCAGCATAGGTTGGGCATCTATCACTTGTGTGTCCTTCCTCACAAAATTCACATGTTACAAATGGGCTTTGGACTGAATGCACAAACATAGTGTCAAATTTCATGGACAAAGCAGCCATCCGTGCAGATAAAGCATTGATTGCATCCTGTTTATAATCTCACATAGTGCATCCAAATCAACAAAACCTGAAAGTAAAAAAAATAAAGTTTAAATTAATACTAAGATTGCTTGGTAGTAATATTAACAAAAATAATAAAACAATTCCCCGACAACGGCGCCAAAAACTTGTTGTCAGATTTTCACTACGCAAGTGTACGTTTCGCAAACAAGTAATTAAGTGGAAGTAGAGTGTCGTACCCACGAGGAATTGGTATTAAAATTGCTAAGTACTAAAATTCGCACACTCAATCTTATCTAAAGAATTAAATAAAGATGGTAATTAAAATCTAAAATTAAAAGAAATTAATACTGAAACCAAGTAAATTAAAAAGGGTGAATTCAATTAATTATGAAAGCCTAGGATTACAACTTCCCTCAACACTGCTTGAATCTCTCTCTACCTCTTCACTTGATTAATGATCCTGAGTAGTTAACCTAGAGTTCTAATCTATTTATAAGTATCTGTAAATGGTCTCATAAAAATATCCTTCTTAACCAATTAACTATATGTCTATGATAATTGAATTAAAGAAGAACTCATTAAGCTTAGGCTCTAACAATGGTTACACATGACAAGTAAGTATATTTCTACCCTACCTGCAGATCAATTCATCCTAACAAATGAATATGAAATATGTTTCATTCAATCTATGTCTAACACTAAACTCCCTATGTCTAGTTGTATTTAGGTTAACAAATCAATCTAATTGGTGGCCAATCAATTAGAAGCATTATGAACAAGATTGAACAAACAACTCAACAAACCATTAAATCAAGCTCGAGAGAGAAAGTAAATTCAAACTATGTGTTGAGTTCCATTGGTATCCTAGTAAAAGAGATTTAATTCATGATAATTAATGAAAACAAATAATCAAATAGTTTCACCATCATTAACAACACAAGAAAAATAAATAAGAGAAAAAAGAAAACTAAGAGTTGTCAGTTATTGAATCTTTAATATTCCAATCTTCTTGAGAGAAGTTGATGGAAACTATCTTCTTGTGAGAGAATTAGGTTTCTATGTATCCAATCCTCTTTATTCTGACCTAAAAGAGTCCTATTTAAAGTGTCCAAAGCCTTCTGGAGTCCGGAACTTCGTACCCAAGCAAAATAGGTAAGTATAGACTCTATTTTGAGAGATTATTGTTCACCATTGGCGCCGTGGTGCCAGCTTTGGGTGCTGCAATGCCACCTGTTCTGCCTCCTTGGCGTTTCTCCTCTGTTTGTCAGAATTGGTTCTTGCCATCTTCTCGTATTTCATTAGCTATTTTGGATGGGAAAATCTCGTTCGAGTTTGACGAACCTTACACCGTTGGAAAGGTATGAAAGTTATCTTCAAATGTCAAGAGGGGAGTTTTCTCAATTGAAGTCGTTAAAATCAAGTTTTTCTTGAAATAAGCTCAAGAGGTCGAATCTGCATGCTCATTGGTTTGCACCGATTTTCATCGTTTTGCACCACGAAGCTCCAGATCACCTTGGACCTATAAAAAAACATAAATAACAACTAAATAACTATTTTAAATGTAAAATGAATAATTAAAATAAATGTAAAAATATCTGAAACTAATCAAATCCTAATAAAAACATCAAAGATTTAGCGGATTCAAAAGCATAAAAGGTGACAAAATAACTATATTTCCTAGAGTTATCAAAAGGCCCATAGTACACGCCTCATATTCAACAGTATTGTGTGTCCAATCAAAATCCAATCTGGCAGTGAAAGGATAATAATCTTCTTCTAGGGATATGAGGATTGCGCCGATCCCGTGCCCCATGGCATTAGATGCGCCATCAAATTACATTTTCCATATTTTCTTCTTAGGGGGAATCCCATCTATCGCAACCTAAAAAATAACAAGTCTCATCGCAAGACCTTATTATTCGTTAAGCGTGACATAAAAAAAAACCGAGGAAAAGTCGACTTAATTCCTTTTGAAAAGTGAAGGTTTTGAAAATGACCTTGAAAAAGACATGGAGTCGCCACCAATCTTTTTTAGCTAGATGTGATCGGCCACCTATTAAAATCGATTTTATAAAATATTTTAAAATTAATTAAAAAAATTTTAAAACCAATTTCAAATCTGCATTTTAAACCAGAAAAATCAAAGAAACGGGTTCGGGATTCGGTTACGTGTGGGGAAGGATTAGCACCTCCACAACGCCTATATAAAACGGTACCTTATTAATCATGTGTTATCTCAAGTCTCGGTAAAAAATCGGTTTTAAATTTAGTATTTCAAGTTAATTCTCAATTTAAAGAAAAATAATTCCATTTTTAATTGAAAATGATCCGGAATTTATAAATTCAAAATTTTCCTATATTCCCTAACAAACGTGGCAAAATATAGAAATTTTTATTAGTTTGAAAATTTTCCGAATCATTCTCATTTTAAAGAAGATATTCCGTTATTAATGATAATTGATGATATCCTCCCCGGCAAACCCGGCAGAGAATTCATGAATTATTTTAACTCGGGAATATCTTTATTTTATTGAAAATCATTACCTTTTTAAAACATTTAAAAAAAATATGAGTATGAATATGTATGACATAAATAAAATGACATAGCAAAGTCTAAATAATATAATGCAACCTAAATGATATGATATAATTTAAATGGCTTAGTATATTCTAAATGAAATGAAATATCCTAAGTTATATGATATTTCTAAATAAAATGAAATGACCTAGGTAACATGATATATTCTATATGAAATGTAATATCCTAAATCATATTGCCGCAACCTAAAAATAACGAGTCTCATCGCAAGACTTTATTATTCATTAAGCGTGACATTAAAAAAAACCGAGGAAAAGTCGACTTAATTCCTCTAGAAAAATGAAGGTTTTGAAAACGACCTTGAAAAAGACATGGAGTCGCCACCAATCTTTTTTAGCTAGGTGTGATCGGCCACCTATTAAAACCGGTTTTATAAAATATGTTGAAAATTAATTAAAACATTTTAAAAACCAATTTCAAGTCTGCGTTTTAAACCAGAGAAATCAAAGAAGCAGGTTCGGGAGTCGGATACGTGCGGGGAAGGATTAGCACCCCCACAACTCCCGTACAAATCGATACCTTATTAATCGTGTGTTATCTATCTCGATAAAAAATCGGTTTTAAATTTAGTATTTCAAGTTAATTCCCAATTTAACGAAAAAAATAATTCCATTTTTAATTGAAAATGATCCGGAATTTATAAATTCAAAATTTTCCTATATTCCCCAACAAACGTGGCAAAATATAGAAATTTTTATTAATTTTGGAAAAATTTTCGAATCATTCTCTTTTTAAAGAAGATATTCCGTTATTAATAATAATTGATGATATCCTCCCCAGCAAACCCGGTAGAGAACTCATGAATTATTTTAACTCGAAAATATCTTTATTTTATTGAAAACCATTATCTTTTTTTGAAAACATTTAAAAGAAATGAATATGTATATGAATGACATAAATAAAATGACATAGCAAAATCTAAATAATATAATGCAACCTAAATGATATGATATAATGTAAATGCCTTAGCATATTCTAAAATGAAATGAAATATCCTTAGCATATTCTAAATGAAATAAAATATCCTAAGTTATATGACATATTATAAATAAAATGAAATGACCTAGATAACATAGTATATTCTATATGAGATGCAATATCCTAAGTCATATGATATATTCTAAATGAAATAAAATAACCTAAGTAACATAACATATTCTATATGAAATGAAATAACCTAAGTAACATGATATTTTTTAAATGAAATAAAATAACCTAAGTAACATAACATATTCTATATGAAATAAAATAATTTAAATGACATGGCAAACATGAATGATATGGCATATAAATTAAATGGGATGGAATATGAAATAATGCTATCATATAATATGCATGAAAATAAAAATGAAAGTAATAATGCATGAACATAGTATATGCTAAATAATATGACAAAAAAATAACTAAATAAAAAGCATAGAATATCATGAAATATTCCAAATCATATAATAAGCAATATAACATAACTCAAAATCATAACAATATTATAGAAATTATCATAGCAAGAATCACATATTATATAAAATGCATGAATATGGAAAATGCAATGCATGAAATGTATTTTTTTCCTTTAATTAAGCAAATCCGTATATCTAAAAAGATATCCGGCTACCTTAGGTAAATATGTCAAATTAAATATTCTAAAACCAAAATACTTTATGATTGTTTGAAAACAATTTTGAAAAGCTTGAATTAAAAATAAAAACTGGGTTAAATCTTTTTTTAAATGGCTCTAATTTCCTGAGTTTAAAAATCCGGACTTGACTACTCTTAACCCGAGACTTGAAAAACCATTTTTAGAGTTTAAAGAGGCTTAGAAACTACCCTAAGTCAGTAGCTAACCCTCCTAATCAGCCCACTCTAAGTAACTTAACCAAAATAGAAAAATGATTTTTCTTTAAATTCAATTCTGACTCTACTGTCCAGATTTAATTCACGATTTTTTACCCTATTTTTAAAAATTCAAACAATTCTGAAAAAAATACTGGAGACTCAGGACATGTAAAACTACACGGGACAAAATCGGCTTAATTTTATAATTAAAGATGAATTCCCAGAAAAATCAGATATGTACGAGTTTTGGGTGAAAAAAAAACTGCTTTGCCAAAACATATTTTTCCATTTGATAAAATCATTTAAAAATCAAAGTAAAAATATTTGAAACTCCTAAAATGACTTACAAACAGTAGCTAGGACTTTTTGAAAGTTAGATAAAAATTGGCTAGGTAAAAAAAATCACAAAGGTAGAATAACCAACTTGACAAACTTAATTTTCCACAAGTGTGCTCAAGAGAGCATGACTTTGAACCATTAATTGGCTCAAGTCATTATTCAAGTGGCATGTACATGAAATGCATGAAACAATACAGCAAACATAGTGCATGAAATGCATGAGCTTAAATCTAAATGTCATGAAAAAATGCATGGCATTCATATAGTGACCTAGACCTAAATGAACTTGCATGGCATTTAATGCAACCTAGACCTAAAATGCATGAACATGCATGGCAAATAAACCTAACTTAATAACTAAAATATGCATGGCATTTTCACAAACACAAAGCATGCTTAAACCAAAAACTCAACCAAATATCATGCAAATGCTAACCTATCAACAAACATGGCAAGAATGCACAAAAAATGCAAAAATTCCAAGGGGGCCGAATAGCATAATGTAACTAGCAAACATGGCATTTTCACAAACACTTGGTATACTAGCATGCAAAACGAAATCAAATGACATGTAAATGCAAAAACCTACCAACTAACATGGCAAAAAATGCAACACACAATGCAAAACACATGGAGTAGCCAAATGGCCTCAAGCTCCAATAAGCATGGCATTTTCACAAACACTTGGTATACTAACATGCTCAACTAAAATATAACACTTAAATCATGCAAAAACCACACAAGCATTTTCACAAACACTTAATATACTAAATCTAAAACATGCTCAACTAAGATATAAAACTCAAATCATGCAAAAACCACACAAGCATTTTCACAAACACTTGATATACTAAATCTAAAACATGCTCAAATTTAAACATCATGAAAACAGAAAATTAAAAATGCAAAAACATGATATTTAAAACATAAATGGCAACAAACAAAGCAACCAAATTAAAATATAACTCAAGAATATGAAGTAACATAACATTTAAAACATCAAAATCGAAGAAAATAACATAAACAATATGGTAAAATAAACCCAAAACAGCAACTTAAATAAATAATGTAGGCCATTTGGCCATGTTGAGTTTATTGTAAAAATAAAATGTAAAAAATATACTTAAGGAAGAGATGAAAGAAGAACTTAAGAAGAACAATAAAAAACATTTATTTAAAATAGAAACTCACCAAATAATAATCAAAATAGCAAAAACAAGAATGGAAAATCAAGAAAGTGCAAGAGTTGGTGCTCAAGAGCAACCTTAAGAAGCTAATATTTCAAGCTTTTCTCTTCAAACTTTCTTTTCTTTTCTTTTCTTTTTTGCTTTCAACCAAGGAGAGAAAAAACAAGTAAAAACTCAAAGAACTCAGCCAAAATGAATATGAAAAATGAATTTTCTCCCTCCCCTAAAGGGCTGGCCGAATCCCCCCTATAATAGCTCAAGGATGTTGTCATTTTTTTTAACCAATTTACCATCAAATGGCTAATAATTCAAGGTGAAAAATCATGAAATTACCACCTTTAGATTAGCATCTCAGCTCTCTCAAATTACAGCTGTTCAAGAATAATGTTGACATCTCTCTTGGCCTATGTGGCTTAATCACCATGGCTTGATCAAAGAGAATCTCTAACTAACTCTTGATTTCTAGCCATTTGATTGAAAAATCAGAAGCTTCCTCCTTCCTTTGGGCTTGTGCAGGCCAGAAATTCTCGTTTCCATCCCAACTCTGATTTTTTGAAAGGCCCAAAGAAGCCTTTTTCGGTTGCTTGGGTGAAATGACCGTTTTGCCCCCCGGATGCAAATAAATATCAAACGGACTCCAAATTCAATTTTTATTTTTTTAATACTTCCAAAATAATAAAATATTGAGTTCTGGAATTTTTCAAAATTATCCGAGTCTGTTTGCTATTTATTTGGATTTTTTCTTCCAAAAATGCCCTTTTTATGCCCCTACATTTTACCATTTTTTAAACGAGCTCCAAATCAAGATTTTTTTTCACCAATCTCTGTAGAATAATTAAAAAGTGTGATCTCGAAGTTTTCATAATTTTTGGAGCTCATTTGGTATTTTTTCAGGATTTATCGGCTTAAATTACTGCATTGGAGGCCCGGGATTTGGCCATTTTGCAAACGAACTCCAAATCAAGATTTTATTTTTCCAATCTCTTCAAAATAATTTAAAAATGAGATTTTATTAATATTATAATTTTTGGAGTCCATTTGCTATTTTTCCGGGATTTATCTTCTTGAATTATTGCATAAGAGGCTCGAGATTTGGCCATTTTGCAAACGAACTCCAAATCAAGATTTTATTTCGCCAATCTCTTCCAAATAATTTAAAAGTGAGATTTGAAAAATTTCAGAAGATTTGGAGCTCATTTGCTATTTTTTCGGGATTTTCCTTTTTGAATTACAGCATAAGAAGCCCGAGATTTAGCCATTTTGCAAACGAACTCTGAATCAAGCTTTTATTTTGCCAATCTCTTCCAAATAATTTAAAAATGAGATTTGAAAAATTTCAGAAGATTTGGAGCTTATTTGCTATTTTTTCGGGATTTTCCTTTTTGAATTATTACATGAGAAGGCCAGGATTTGGCCATTTTCAAACGAACTCCGAATCAAGATTTTCTTTCGCCAATCTCTTCCAAATAATTTAAAAATGATATTTGAAAATTTTCAGAAGATTTGGAGCTCATTTGCTATTTTTCCAGGATTTTCCTTTTTGAATTACAATATAAGAAGCCCGGGATTTGGCCATTTTGCAAACAAACTCCGAATTAAGATTTTCTTTCGCCAATCTCTTTCAAATAATTTAAAAATGAGATTTGCAAAATTTCAAAAGATTTGAGCTCATTTGCTATTTTTTCGGGATTTTCCTTTTTGAATTACTACATAAGAAGCCCGAGATTTGGCTATTTTGCAAACGAACTCTGAATCAAGATTTTATTTTACCAATCTCTTTCAAATGATTTAAGAATGAGATTGAAAAATTTTCAGAATTTTCGGAGTCCATTTGCTATTTTTCCCAAATTTTCCGATTTTGCCCTTTTGCCTCCAAAACCCGGTTTTGCTCAAAACAAGTCCGATTTTTAGATTTTCTTCAATCTGACCCTTGGGCTATCCTTTTTAATCATTCTTCATCCATTGGGGGCTTTGGTCTTACCAAGTCGGGCCATTTCTGTGATTCTTCCCGATTTCACCGAAATCCTCTAAAAACCCTAATTCTCGGTTTTCTCCCGGATTTGACTTTTCTTTTGGTTTTTCTTGCAAGTGACTTCTCCATTACCCGTAGTCAGTGCTTATCATTCATTTGGAACCTTCAATTTCGACCAATTTGATCGTTTAAGCACTTTTCCCCAAATTTCTCGGATTAGGGTTTTCTTTTTACTAAATCTCTAAATCCCAACTTCCGAACTCCATATCTTTCAATGTAGACCTCGAATTATCAAAATTATTTCGCCATTTTTCAATTGTACATAAAATCTTGATTTTGAGAGTGGGTTGACTTTTTCAGTAGTTGACTTTTTGGGGTTGACTTTTTTGGGTTGACTTTTTCGAGGTTGACTTTTTTCAAGTTTGACTTTTTATGCTCGCCCTCTAAGTCTCGGAGTACCACCTGCAGGATGAAAACAGTCTTTTTACACTCGAAAACATCAATTTAGGAAGAAAACATACCTGTTCTAGTGGTCCGGACAAAATTAGGTGTCTAAACATATAATATATTCTAAATGAAATAAAATATCCTAAGTGACATAATATCTTCGAAATGAAATGAAATGACCTAGGTAACATAATATATTCTATATAAAATGAAATGACCTAGGTAACATAATATATTCTATGTCGCAACCTAAAAAATAACGAGTCTCATCGTAAGACTTTATTATTCGTTAAGCGTGACATTAAAAAACCGAGAAAAAGTCGACTTAATTCCTCAAGAAAAAATGAAGGTTTTGAAAAGTTACCTTGAAAAAGACATGGAGTCGCCACCAATCTTTTTTAGCTAGGTGTGATCGGCCACCTATTAAAATCGGATTTATAAAATATTTTAAAAATTAATTAAAACATTTTTAAAACCAATTTCAAGTCTGCGTTTAAACCAGAGAAATCAAAGAAACGGGTTTGGGACTCGGTTACGTGCGGGGAAGGATTAGCACCCCCACAACGCCCTTATAAAACGGTACCTTATTAATCGTGTGTTATCTCAAGTCTCGATAAAAAGTTGGTTTTAAATTTAGTATTTCAAGTTAATTCTCAATCTAAAGAAAAATAATTCCATTTTTAATTGAAAAATGATCCGAAATTTATAAATTCAAAATTTTCCTATATTCCCCAACAAACGTGGCAAAATATAGAAATTTTTATTATTTTTGGAAAACTTTCCGAATCATTCTCATTTTAAAGAAGATATTTCGTTATTAATAATAATTGACGATATCCTCCCCAGCATACCCGGCAGAGAACTCATGAATTATTTTAACTCGGAAATATCTTTATTTTATTGAAAATCATTATCTTTTTTAAAAACATTTTTAAAGATATGAATATGTATATGATAGGATCCAAGATGACCCAATCCCATGGCAATTTTTATATGGGCCAAGATCCAAGAAGATCTAGGAAACATGGCAAGAATGGATGGAATTCACTTGGGCCATGTTGCAAGTTATTCAAGAAAGGCTTCAACATGCAAGATGGGCTTGCATCCAAGTTTGGTCCATGTGGTTCAAGAACACAAGATGGCACATTAAGAGGGCTTATTTGGGCTTATTTTAATTTTTATAATTACTTAGACATTTGGACCTATATTAGGTAACATGGACATCTTTTAATTATTTAGGTTTGGGTTTGAGTATGTTCAGCCCATATTTTACATATTATTACTTAGTAGATTAGGGTTATTGTAGGCAGACTATAAATATATGTCTTAGCAGCCTACTTCAATTATCTTTTGATCAATTAAGTCTGATTTTATTCAGTGAGAGTTTTCTCTTTTTAGTTCTTGAAAGAACTTAGGAACTTATCAAAGAATTTTTTCTTTGTGGCGTTCAACCTATCAAACTTAGGTTCTTGAAACGAGAGTTCTTAGGGTTTAGATTACATGCTTAATCTAGGTTCTTTGAAACAGGCTTTTAAGGGTTTAAGTTTTCTTTGCCTGAATCTTGGCTTTTCTGGGTTAGGTATTTCAATTTGTTAGTGGGTTCAAAGGGTTTAACCCTCTAGGGTTCACATCAGTTGGTATCAGAGCCTAGGGACCAATCAGGTCAAATCTTTTTATCTTCTTTACCATAGGGTATTGGAGTTTTTCTCAACTTTTTTTTGTTTTGGGGTTTCAGACATACTTGTCATAGGGGTTATAGCTTTAGGCTTTCTTTGTCTAATAGTTATAGTTTTTAGGCAGTTTAGTTTGGGGTTTCATTCTGAGAGTTGGTTTAAATCAAGATTTCGTTTCTTGAATTCTTGATTTATTAAAATTTCTTCTTATTGATTCTTGATCCGAATCTTGAAAAAAAAATCCAAAAATTCAGAGGGGCATTCGAATAGTCCCAAGAAAGAAAAAAGAAGTTCATTCGAGATTTCAAGAAAATCAAGAAGTCTCGTTCTTGAAAAAAAGAAAAAAAAAAAAGAAGAAAAGCGTTCGAAGAAGCAGAAAAAGAAAGAAAGATTCGAAAAAGATTGAAAAGAAAAGGAAAGAAAAGAATTGACATTCATTTTTTTTTACTAACCAAAGTTGTTTTGCAGTGACTTTAAGATGTCTCTCATTTTATGCGACGAAGTAAAGCAAGCTCTACAAGAGATGAAAGATCTCACCTCATTGTTTGAGAGGTTTGTGCAACAAGAGGAAGAAATATGGAGAAGGAAAAAAAGAGAAAAAGAGAGAAGAAAAAAAGAAAAAGAAAGTGAAGTGGCTGCAAATAAAGAAAAGCAGGAGGAAACAGAGAGTAAAAAAGAAAGTGAAAAAGAAATAGAGGTGACTGAAATTAAAGAAGTAAGAGATGAGCCACTAGTGAAAAAGGAGACAATTCATGCCGAGGGAAATAAAGAATTTGCGAATTTTTCTGATGAAAAGGAGAGTGAGGTTCTTATTCTTGATGCTCCTAACCAATCTCTACCTATTTTGCCTGTTTCTTTGTTGAAGGATTGTGAGAATTTACTTTCGAAGGAGTTGCAAGATGGGTTGTCACCCATAAGCGGCATTGTGCATCACCATGATTTAGTTCCTAGTGCTGTCATTCTCACACACAAGGCTAAGATTCGAGGGCGAATCTTTTCGAGGAAAGGGGGAATGATAGGATCCAAGATGGCCCAATCCCATGGCAATTTCTATATGGGCCAAGATCCAAGAAGATCTAGGAAACATGGCAAGAATGGGTGGAATTCATTTGGGCCATGTTGCAAGTTATTCAAGAAAGGCTTCAACATGCAAGATGGGCTTGCATCCAAGTTTTAATTCCATATTTTACATATTATTAATTAGTAGATTAGGGTTATCGTAGGGAGGCTATAAATATATGTCTTAGCCGCCTACTTCAATTATCTTTTGATCAATTGAGTTTGAATTTATTCAAAGTGAGTGTTTCACTCTTTTTAGTTCTTGAAAGAACTTAGGAACTTATCAAAGAATTCTTTTTTTGTGGCGTTCAACCTATCAAACTTAGGTTCTTGAAACGAGAGTTCTTAGGGTCTAGTTTACATGCTTAATCTAGGTTCTTTGAAACAAGCTTTTAAGGGTTTAAGTTTTCTTTGCCTGAATCTTGGCTTTTCTGGGTTAGGTATTTCAATTTGTTAGTGGGTTCAAAGGGTTTAACCCTCTAGGGTTCACATCAGTATATGCATGACATAAATAAAATGACATAGCAAAATCTAAATCATATAATGCAACCTAAATGACATGATATAATTTAAATACCTTAGCATATTCTAAATGAAATGAAATGTCCTAAGTTATATGACATATTCTAAATGAAATGAAATGACCTAGGTAACATAATATATTCTATATGAAATGAAACAACCTAGGTAACATAATATATTCTAAATGAAATAAAATATCCTAAATAACATAATATATCCTAAATGAAAGTAACATACATATTCTATATGAAATGAAATGATTTAAATGACATGGCAAATATGAATGATATGGCATATAATTTAAATGACATGGAATATAAAATAATGCTATCATATAATATGCATGAAAATAAAAATGAAAACAATAATGCATGAACATAGTATATGCTAAATAATATAACAAAAAATAATTAAATAAAAAGCATAGGATATCATGAAATATTCCAAATCATATAATAAACAATATAACATAACTCAAAATCATAACAATATCATAGAAGTTATCATAGCAAAAATCACATATTATATAAAATGCATGAATATGGAAAATGCAATGCATGAAAATGTATTTTTTTTCCTTTAATTAAGGAAATCCGTATATCTAAAAAGATATCCGCCTACCTTAGGAAAATATGTCAAATTAAATATTCTAAAACCAAAATAATTTGTGATTGTTTGAAAACAATTTTGAAAAGCTTAAGTTAAAAATAAAAACTGTGCTAAACCTTTTTTTAAATGGCTCTAATTTCCTAAGTTTAAAATCCTGGACTTGACCACCCTTAACCCGAGACTTAAAAAAATATTTTTAGATTTTAAAAAGGCTTAGAAACTACCCTAAGTCAGTAGCTAAACTTCCTAATCATCCCCCTCTAAGTAACATAACCAAAACAGAAAAATGATTTTCCTTTAAATTCAATTCTGACTCCACTATCCAGTTTTAAGCCACAATTTTTTATCCTATTTTTAAAAACTAAAAAAATTCTAAAAAAAATATTGGAGACTCAGGACATGAAAAATACATGGGAACAAATCAGCTTAATTTTTTGATTAAAGATGAATGCCCAGAAAAATCGGGAAAGTATGAGTATTGGGTGAAAAAAACTATTTTGTCAAAATACATTTTTGCCTTTGATAAAATCATTTAAAAATCAAAGTAAAAATATTTAAGACTCACAAAATGACTCACAAACACAAAGGTAGAATAATAAATTTGACAAAACTTAATTTTCCACAAGTGTGCTCAAGAGAGCATGACTTTGAACCATTAATTGGCCTAAGTCATTATTCAAGTGGCATGAACATGAAATGCATGAAAAATTACAGCAAATGTGATGCATGAAATGCATGAGTTTAAACCTAAATGTCATGGAAAAATGCATGGCATCCATATAATTACCTAGACCTAAATGAACTTGCATGGCATTTAATTCAACCTAGTTCTAAAATGCATGAACATGCATGGCAAATAAACCAAACCTAATAACTAAAATATGTATGGCATTTTCACAAACACAAGGCATGCTTAAACTGAAAAAGCAACCAAATATCATGCAAATGCTAACCTATCAACTAACATAGCAAAAATGCAACCATGATGCTAGAATACAAGGAGTAGCCGAATGGCCTATGGTTCTTAGCAAGCATGGCATTTTCACAAACACTTGGTATACTTAAACTAAATACTCAATCAAATGTCATGCAAATACAAAAACCTACCAACTAACATGGAAAAAATGCAACACGCAATGCAAAACACATGGAGTAGCCGAATGGCCTCAAGCTCTAACAAGCATGGCATTTTCACAAACACTTGATACACTAACATGCTCAACTAAAATATAACACTCAAATCATGCAAACACAAAGTAGAAATACTAAAACCAAACAAGCATTTTCACAAACACTTGATATACTAACATGCTCAACTAAAATATAAAACTCAAATCATGCAAACACAACACAAGCATTTTCACAAACACTTGATATACTAAATATAAAACATCAACAAAATTAAACATTATGAAAACAGAAAATTAAAAATGCAAGAACATGATATTTAAATCATAAATGGCAACAAACAAAGCAACCAAATTAAAATATAACTCAAGTATATGAAGTAGAATAACACTTAAAACATCAATATTAAAGAAAATAACATAAATAACATGATAAAATAAACAAACAGCAACATTAATAAAAAATATAGGCCATTCGGCCATGGTGAGAAAAATGTAAAAACAATTGTAAAAAAAATATTTAAGAAAGAGATGAAGAAAGAAATTAAGAAGAACAATAAAAAAACACTTATTTAAAAAGGAAACTCACCAAATAATTACTAAAATAGCAAAAGCAAGAATGGAAAATCAAAAAAGTGCAAGAGTTGGTGCTCAAGAGAAACCTCAAGAAGCTATATTTCAAGCTTTATCTCTTCAAACTTTCCTTTCTTTTCTAAACTTTTTCTTTTTGCTTTCAACCAAGGAGAGAAAAAAAACCAAGAAAAACTAAGAGAAATCAGAAAAATGAAGTGTGAAAAATGAAATTCTGGTTCCTTTCTTATGGCTAGCCAAATGCCCCTCTCTCTCATGCAAGGATGTTGTCATTTTCATCCTAACCAATTTCCATCAATGGCTAGTAATTCAAGGTGAAAAATCATGAAATTATCACCCTTAGATTAGAATATCAGCTGTCCCAAATTAAAGCTGTTCAAGAATAATGTTGACACTCTCTCTTGGCCTATGTGGCTTAATCACCATGGCTTGATCAAATAGAATCTCTAACTAACTCTTAATTCTTGGCCATTTGATTGAAAAATCAGAAGCTTCTTCTTTCCTTTGGGCCTCGACAGGCTAGAACTTCTCTTTTCCAGCCCAAGTCTGATTTTTTGAAAGGCCAAAAGAAGCCCTTTTCGATTGCTTGGGTGAAATGACCGTTTTGCCCCTCGGATGCAAATAAATGGCAAACCGACTCCAAATTCAAATTTTCTTTTTTAATACTTTCAAAATAATAAAATTTTGAATTTTGGAAGTTTTCAAAAATTTTCGAGTCCGTTTGCTATTTATTTGGATTTTTTCTTCCAAAAATGCCCTTTCATGCCCCCACATTTTACCATTTTTTAAACGAGCTCCAAATCAAGATTTTTCTTCACCAATCTCTTCAAAATAATTTAAAAGTGTGATATATAAGTTTTCATAATTTTTAGAACTCATTTGGTATTTTTTCGGGATTTATCTGCTTGAATTACTGCATAGGATCTCGGGAATTGGCCATTTTGCAAACGAACTCCAAATCAAGATTTTCTTTTGCCAATCTCTTCCAAATAATTAAAAAATATGATTTGCAAAATTTCAGAATTTTTGGAGTTCATTTGCTATTTTTTCGGGATTTATCTTCTTGAATTATTACAACGGAGGCCCGGGATTTGGCCATTTTGCAAACGAACTCCGAATCAAGATTTTCTTTTTCCAATCTCTTTAAAATAATTTAAAAATGAGATTTGCAAAATTTCAAAAGATTTGGAGCTCATTTGCTATTTTTTCGGGATTTTCCTTCTTGAATTACTACATAAGAAGCCCGGAATTTGGCCATTTTGCAAACGAACTCCGAATCAAGATTTTATTTTGCCAATCTCTTTAAAATAATCTAAAAATGATATTTGCAAAATTTTAGAAAATTCGGAGGTCATTTGCTATTTTTCCCAAATTTTCCAATTTTGCCTTTTTGCCTCCGAAACTCGATTTTGCTCAAAACAAGTCCGATTTTTAGACTTTCTTCAAGCTGAGCCTTGGGATATCCCTTTTTAATCATTCCTCATACATTGGGGGCTTTGGTCTTACCAATTCGGGCCGTTTATGTATTCTTCCCGATTTACCGAAATCCACCAAAAACCATAATTCTCGGTTTTCTCTTGGATTGACTTTTCTTTCTGTTTTTCTTTCAAGTGGCTTCTCCATTACCCATAATCAGTGCTTATCTTTCCTTTGGAACCTTCAATTTTGACCAATTCGATCGTTTAAGTACTTTTCCCCAAATTTCTCGGATTAGGGTTTTCTTTCTACTGAATCTCTTAATCCCAACTTTCGAACTCCATATCTTTCGATGTAGACCTCGGATTATCAAAATTCTTTCGCCATTTTTCAATTGAACTTAAAATTTTGATTTTGAAAGTGGGTTGAATTTTTCAGTAGTTGACTTTCTGGGGTTGACTTTTTTCGGGGTTGACTTTTTTTAAGTTTGACTTTTTATGCTCGCCCTCTTAAACTAAGTCTCAGAGTACCACTTGCAGGATGAAAAAAGTCTTTTTACATTCTGAAACATCAATTTAGGAAGAAAACCTACTTGTTTTAGTGGTCCGGACAAAATTAGGTGTCTACAGCTGCCCCTCTTTGGCTATTGCTAAGAATCAGGAATCAGGCAAAGATAAACAAACACTAATTTTGTACGGTCAATGAAATCACATGTGAGGGAAAGGGAAAGGAGTTTCTTTTTCATTCTTCTATCATTTTTTCATTTTTCATTTTTTTTTGTTTTTGTTTTGAAAAAGCTGTAAATTGAAGATTTGTCCTTAAATTGAATTCCCTGACTAATCAAGGCTCGACCCGTCTTAAGGAAACGAGTTCAATTTTAAATGAAAAAATTGTGCCCGAATGTCTTAAGAATAGTGCCCGAAGGTCTTAAAAACTGGTGCCCGAAGGTCTTTAAAATGGTGCCCGGAGGTCTTTAAAACTGATGCCCGAAGGTCTTTAAAATTGGTGCCCGAAGGTCTTTAAAACTGGTGCCCGAAGGTCTTTAAAACTGGTGCCCGAAGGTCTTTAAAATTGGTGCCTGAAGGTCTTTAAAATTGGTGCCCGAAGGTCTTTAAAACTGGTGCCCGAAGGTCTTTTAAAACTGGTGCCCAAAGGTCTTTAAAATTGGTGCCCGAGGGTCTTTAAAATTGGTGCCCGAAGGTCTTTAAAACTGGTGCCCGAAGGTCTTTTAAAACTGGTGCCCGAAGGTCTTTAAAATTGGTGCCCGAAGGTCTTTAAAGTTGGAATTTGAAAATACCTTGACGACGGTCTCAAGGCTTGACTCGTCTGATAAACAAAATGAATTTGATTTAAAACAAGGAAATACCTCGATGGCGGTCTCGGAGTCTGAATCTTTTGAGAAGAAAAACGAGTTCTCTTTGGGAAAGTCCAAGTTTTCCTGATTTCTGCACTGTTAGCTAAATGCAATGATGAGAATGTCATGTTTTGCAAATGCTTGTATGTTTCCTAAAAATAAATGCAATCAAATGATTGTCCCATGATTTCTAATCCATGGTTTCTTTGAGGTTCACAAATTATCCGACTTCATGACGGAGTCTTCAATTGTTCATTGATGCCCCACTTAAGGAATTCTTCACTCAAGATATCTTGTCAAACAGTCTCAGTTTTTGTCTTTCGCTGAAGTTCACAGATTTTCTAACTTCGTGATGGAGTTTCCACCACGTTCACTGTTTTCTTTTCTTTGTGGACTTTCCAAACCTTTCCCAAGATTTAAATCTATTCCTTAGTAATACTTTGAAATCCCTTTAGTTAAAGATTTTTATTACTAATCATCATTCTATTTAATAACAACCATAATGCATCTCAAAAGTATATAAAAGAAAATATGAATCAAGCAAAAATTGTCATGAAAAGGATAACAAGAATTTATTGCAAGAAATGTTTTTTTTTTTTTAAATAGTAAAAATAAGTATCAAGGATATAATAAACAAATGTAAGGTTATAGGCTGTAGATGCCCCGGATGCGGAATATCTTGGACCCCTCCCTTTTCAAACCATCTGAAATTTCTCTTGAACGAGCAATTCACTTGGGTAACCTCTTAGCTTCTGTAGTTACATCAGACTGAGTTCTTCCCCCTTTCCTCTGATTGTCAGATGCTTTCTTCCCCTTTACACGGAGCATTGATTCGAACTTTGATTAGTACTTGAGCCGCCTTTTGCAGGTTTTCAACTCAAGTGTCCTCCATTCGGTATAAAGTCGCCCTTTGCGGGTTTTCGGCTTAAACCTCTCCTTTTACATTCGTTTTTCATTTCCATTTTTTATTCTACTATGCATCTGAGAATTCTAAATGCTTCCAAGGTAAAAATATCAATTCAAAAGATGGGATGAATTCTGAGAATAACCTTTCAAATTAAATATCCATGCTTGATCAAAATGGGCTTTTAAAGCATGTAATGTAGGCCAAGGTTTAGGTTTAGAAAGAAAGGATAAATAGGCCCAAAATGTGTTTAAAGGTGATTGGATCAAGGATCATTTCTTGAGGAGAATTCGTTCTTGAAACATTTGTCCTTTTTTGGACTTTCTTTTCTTTTTTTGCTTTGTCGACTTTCATTTGCCACATTCTTCGATGGCTTTCTTTTTGCCATGATTTTTTTTATTATTTTTCCTCGCATTTGCCCTTAAGTGTAAAAGGTGATCCTTGATCAAGGTTTAAAGAAAGAAATAATTCCTAAGGCTCAAATGGTGACTAAGGATAATTTCTTCTTAGTGAAAGGAATATGAAAGATGGCCATTCATCATATCAAGCATGACTATTCTCTTTGAAAAGCAATTCTCAGGAGAGATAGATATATAGAATTTCCATTTTTACACTTGGAATCATTCGAATTTCCATGTGCACAGCATCGTAAATTTTTTTTTTAAGCATAATACTTTTTCAGTTCATCAGCATTCACGGGATTTCTGAAATCTTCCCCGTCCATTCTAGTTAAAATCAATGCTCCTCCAGAAAAAGCTCTTTTTACCACATAGGGTTCTTCCCAATTCGGAGCCCATTTTCCTCTCGGGTCCTTCACTATAGGGAGAATTTTCCTCAATACCAACTCTCCCTCTCTGAACTGTCTAGGACGAACCTTCTTGTTGTAGGCTCGAATCATCCTTTTCTGATACAACTGCCCGTGACAAATTGCTTTCAATCTTTTCTCCTCGATGAGATTCAACTGTTCATAAGGAGCTCTAACCCATTCTGCTTCCTCTAGTCCAACTTCCATCAAAACCCGAAGTGAAGGGATCTCAACTTCAATAGGTAGCACTGCTTCTATCCCGTATACCAAAGAAAATGGTGTTGCCCCTATAGATGTACGAACCGAAGTACGATATGCATGAAGAGCGAAAGGCAAGATCTCATGCCAATCTTTATACACATTGGTCATCTTCTCAACAATCCTCTTGATGTTCTTGTTAGCTGCTTCTACTGCGCCATTCATCTTCGGACGGTAAGTTGCCGAATTATGATGTGTGATCTTGAATTGAGTACACACTTTTCTCATCATCTTATTGCTCAAATTGAGAGCATTATCCGAAATAATTCTTTCTGGCAACCCGTAATGGCATATGATTTCTTTCTTGACGAATCTGCATACAACCGACTTTGTTACATTCGCATTGGAAGCAATTTCTACCCACTTTTTGAAATAATCTATGGCTACCAAGATGAAACGATGTCCATTTGAAGCTTTCGGGGTAATAGGCCCGATCATATCTATTCCCCACATTGAAAAAGGCCAAGGTGTAGTCATGACATGTAATGGCGATGGCGACACATGAATCTTATCTGCATAAATCTGCCATTTATGGCACTTCCGGGAATAACTGATACAATCTCCTTCCATCGTCAGCCAATAGTAACCTGCCCTCATAATTTGTTTAGCAAGCATGTGACCATTAGCATGAGTGCCACATACCCATTCATGAACCTCTTCTATGATTCTTCGAGCTTCGGCAGACCCGATACATCTCAATAGGACTTGATCTTTCCCTTTCTTGTAGAGAATCTCACTGTCTAGAACGAAACCCATTGCTAGCCTTCTCAGAGTCCTCTTGTCATTCTCTGTCGCTTGTTCTAGATATTGTTGACTCTTGATGTACTGCAAGATGTCGTTATACCAAGGGAGACCATTTTCTTCTTCTTCGATACTCAAACAGTGGGCAGGAGACCCATATATGCTCATCTTGATCGGCACAACTTCAGCCCCTTCATTCACTTTAAACATTGATGACAAAGTAGCCAGAGCATATGCCATTCGTTTTTCTTCTCGAGGAAAGTAATTAAAATTCACTTCTTCAAACTCTTCCAATAAACTCAGTATGAGTTCTCGGTATCGGATTAGTTTTGTATCTCGGGTTTCCCGTTCTCCTCGTAGCTGGTAAATCACTAAGGCTGAATCTCCAAAAACTTCCAATACTTTGATCTTTTTGTCCACTGCAGCACGAAGGCCCATAGTACATGCTTCATACTCGGCAGTATTGTTTGTACAATCAAAATCCAATCTAGCAGTGAAAGGAAAATAATCTTCTTCTGGGGATATAAGCACTGCACCGACTCCATGCCCCATGGCATTAGATGCGCCATCAAAGTACATTTTCCATACTTTCTTCTTCAAGGGAATCTCATTTGCTTTCGACACATATATCAAATCTTCATCCGGGAAGTCAAATTTCAACGACTCATAATCTTCCACTGCCCGACTTGCTAAGAATTCAGCCACTACACTGCCCTTGATAGCTTTTTGACTTACATATACAATGTCGTACTCTAACAATAAAACCTGCCATCTTGCCGTCCTTCCTGACAAAGAAGGTGCTTCCAACATGTACTTGACTGGATCCAGCTTAGCAATCAACCACGTTGTGTGATACAATATATACTATCTGAGTCTTCGAGCAGTCCAAGCTAAGGCGCAACACAACTTCTCTACCGACGAATATTTCAACTCATAATCTGTGAACTTCTTGCTGAGGTAATAAACTACCTGTTCTTTCTTTCCAGTTTCATCAAGCTGCCCCAAAACACAACCCATGGATCTTTCAAATACTGATAAATACAGTATCATTGGTTTATCCGAAATAGGTGGCATTAATACCGGTGGGTTGGATAGATAATGTTTGACCTTTTCAAATGCAATTTGACAACCTTCATCCCATTCTCTTGGATCATGGTTTCGAAGTAACTTAAATATTGGATCACATTTTTCGGTTAACTGTGAAATAAACCGAGCAATGTAATTCAATCTCCCCAGAAAGCCTCTTACTTCTTTTTGAGTACGAGGTGGTGGCAGATTTTGAATAGCCTTCACTTTATCCGGGTCAATCTCAATTCCTCTTTTGCTAACGAAAAAACCCAACAATTTCCCCGAGGTGACTCCAAAAGTGCATTTTTTCGGATTTAGCTTGAGTCTAAACTTTCTTAGTCGTTCAAAGAGCTTCTTAAGATTCGCAATATGCTCCTCTTCTCCTTATGACTTAGCGATCATATCATCAACATAGACCTCAATTCCTTTATGCATCATATCATGAAACAAGGTCACCATGGCTCTTTCGTATGTTGCCCCAGCATTCTTCAACCCAAATGGCATTACATTGTAGTAGAAGGTTCCCCACATTGTAACAAATGTGGTTTTCTCCATGTCTTCTGGTGCCATCTTGATCTGATTGTATCCTGAGAATCTGTCCATGAAAGAAAATAAAGAACTCTTTGCCGTATTATCCACTAGAGTATCAATGTGGGGCAAAGGGAAATTATCTTTAGGGCTGGCCTTGTTCAAATCTCGGTAATCAACGCACATTCGCACCTTGCCATCTTTCTTTGGTACTGGAACTATATTTGCCACCCATTCTGGATATTTTGCCACCTCTAAGAATCCAGCATCAAATTGCTTCTTCACCTCCTCTTTTATCTTTAACAGCATGTCTGGCCTCATTCTTCTCAACTTTTACTGAATTGGCTTGCATTCTGGCCTTAAAGGGAGCTTATAAACCACAATATCCGGATCCAACCCTGGCATGTCTTGGTAAGACCATGCAAATACATCCACATACTCCTGGAGCAAAGCTATCAATTCACCTTTTATTGATGATGATAATGAATTTCCAATTTTGACTTCTTTTATCTCTTCACCATTTCCCAGATTTATTATTTCCAATAATTCCTTATGAGGAAGTACTTGCTTCTCCTCTTGTTCTATTTTCCTCAATAGATCTAGAAGTAGACTATAATCCTCAGTATCTTCATTAGCTTCAAAATCACACGTGCAAATGGGTTTTTCAAAATAAATTTCAGAATTATTGACATGAAGGTCTTCATATTTCGCATCCGCACACCTGTAAATAAGTGGAGAAGAAACAATATAGGAAAATATATAATGAAAACAAAATAAATAACAAAAATGGACACATCAATATGGATAAAATGCATTGTGCTTGTTATTTATTGAATGAAAATGTTTAAAAAGCCCATTACATAAAAAAACTCTTAATATCTCTGGGTAAAGATAATTAAGATTGCTTTTTTAAAAGTATTACTTTGGAATAGACTTAAAAACTATGGACAACTCAGTCGCACTCCAGTTGGTTAGTCTATATCCTAGTGGACAAGGTCGCACCATCCAATTAGCATTCTCTCTTTCAATTCTGTCTTCCTCAGTCGTGCAGATCTTCACATCATACATCTGCTCATCCCTATTCACCTGGAATCTCTCGAAGGCTTGCTCTATCATTACGAGCACATCATCAGAATTCTTTTCTCCGAACAGAGAACCGACTGAACGAAAGTTGTGAAGGATATGTGGGAATGTGATAAGCTCCCATTCAATATCCATACCCGCAAGACGAGCCATCCTCCTTTGTCGGTTCTTTTCAACTTATTTCCTTTTCTCATGGGCCTTCGGAAGATACCCTAGGCCAAACCGGTCTTTCTTTCCTTTTACTTCCATTGCTCGAGCCATCCCCTGAAGATATTTCCCGAGACCTTTTCCAGCCCTGCAGCCTTTTCCCACAGTAGTTCTTACCCCAAGCCTTGTATTCTTGGACAGCCTCGGTTTCAAAATTTTCCGTCCTTCAGCGATGAAAATTGCATTTACAAATTCCAAAGACCGAAAAGAGCATTCCACGGAATCTTCATTGGGTTCAACATAAGGAGATTCAATAGATGCGGAGGCTATTATATCTTTTTCTCCTGATACTGAGATTAAACGGCACTCCATCACAAATTTCAGTTTTTCGTAAAGAGACAAGGGTACAGCCCCAGCTGAATGTATCCATGGCCTTTCCAACAAGCAATTATACGATGGATTAATATCCATGACCTGGAAGTTCACCGTATAAATGCACGGGCCTATCTCTAGAGGAACTTCAATGGTTCCCATAACCTCTCTCCTTGTTCCATCAAAAGCCCTAACCACTGTGCAACTTGGTATCATATAAGATATATCCACTGGCAATTTGGATAGGGTTGCTAAAGGCATCACATTTAGTGAAGAACCATTATCCAAAAGGACCCTTGGTAATATATGCCCCTTACAAGTGGTAGCTATATGGAGAGCTTTCGTTGATCCAATACCATTGGGTGGTATCTCCTCATAGCTGAAAAATATGTAGTCATCTGCTACGATGTTTCCCACCAGCCTATCCAGTTTTTCCACTGATATATTATTAGCTACGTATGCCTGATTTAATACTCTTAACAAAGCATTTTTGTGTGGCTCTGAATTCAAAAGCAAGGATAAGATTGAGATTCTAGCTGGTTGACGCTGCAGTTGTACAACCATGCTATACTCACTGTGCTTTATAAATTTTAAGAACTCACAGGCTTCCTTCTCACATACTGGTTCTTTCATTCTGTTAACCGGGGTTGATCCCCTCTCTGTTTCTTTTGGCAAATCCATCTCAATATGGATTGGCTCGATAACCTTCGTCTATTTATCTGCTCCTCTGTCTTTTCCTGCTAACCCCTGTTCAGCAGCCTCCGGAGCATAACACCTTCCACTTCGGGTTAAATGCCCCACACCTGTAATATCCTGCTGGTTTGAAGACCCAGGCATAACCATGCTGCAGTCATATTTCCATGGTGCAGCCTTGTTTTCCTTGTATGAAAAGGAAACAGGTAGATCAATGATTAATTTAGGCGCATTTTCCTCAATGACTGGCATAACTTTCTCCTCCGGTTCATCATAGTAGATGATCAGGGGTCTTCCTATCCCATAGCCACCAGCATTTTCAATGACTTCTATTTCCTCCTCTTTCTCCTCGTAGAATTGGGATTCCCCATTATCCATCATCCTTTGGACTTTAACCCGAAAGTCCCCGCAGTTCTGTATGTCATGGCCTCCACACTTATGGAACAGGCACCAATTATGCCCTCTTTTTGCAACCATTTTTAGACTATCTGTATCTTCCCCCAATCCTTCCTTGACCATTTCAACCCATACTGTCAGCATCGGAGTCTTGACTTCCCTAATATCCCTTTTTAATCTTCTGCCCTCTCCGGTCAGTATTGCATTTTCCTGATTCCCAGCATGATTGGGCAATGGGTTTCCAGCTACGTTCGGCCCATTTTTTGATCCAAACTTCACAACCCCAGCATTGATCAGGCTTTGGACTTTCTTTTTGAAGGCTAAGCAAATTTCAATCGAATGTCCTTAGATTCCCGCGTGGTATGCACAATTAGTGTTTGCATTGTACCATCTTGGATATGGAGGTGTCAAAGGTTTTAGGTACACGGGAGCAACAAGTTGACCCTGCAATATTTTTGGATATAGCTCACCGTAGGTGGTAGGAATCGGATCAAATTGGGCTTTTAGATCGTTCCTTGGTGAATGTTGGTCATTACGCGCAGGACCCTGAGTGTTCGGGACAGTATTTCTAGGAAGGGTTATTTGAGGGGATATGCCAGTTGGGAATGGCTGTTGTAGTATATTATTGTAGGGGAATGGGTTTTGGGTAAGGTGGTTGACATTGGGGTAGTAAGGATTATACCCCGGATAAGGTGTGTAAGGTGTCGGAGGTGCATAAGGTGTGGTAGTAGTATAAGGCCTTGGTGGTGTGTATGGTGTAGGAGGTGTATAAGGGTATTGGCTGAAGCTTACTGCACGGGTTTCCTCCTTCTTCTTTGCAGGAAAAACTCTTTTTGGGGTAGCAGACTCACCCCTTTCCATCTTTCCATTCTTAATAGCTGACTCAATCATTTCCCCAAATATTACCATATCCGCGAAGTACTTGGTAGCGCTTCCCACCAATTTGTCATAATAGGGTGCTTTCAATGTGTTGATGAAAAGCACCGTGGTTTCTTTGCTATTTAAAGGGGGTTGCACTTGTGTGGCCAGATCCCTCCACCTCTGCAAATATTCTTTGAAGGTCTCATTGGACTTCTTTTCCATATTCTGTAATAACAGCCTATCCGGTACCATGTCAGAAACATGCTTATAGTATTCCATGAAAGCCCTAGCCAAATCCATCCATGAACAAA
Source organism: Fremontodendron californicum (assembly GCA_030761205.1). Lineage (NCBI taxonomy): Eukaryota > Viridiplantae > Streptophyta > Magnoliopsida > Malvales > Malvaceae > Fremontodendron > Fremontodendron californicum. The sequence goes on from JAULJL010000026.1 coordinate 4,750,377, forward strand.
TCTTGGTACGACTCAGTTGATTGTACCATCGGGTGGCTGACCCTGTTAAGCTATCTTGGAAGCAATGAATAAGCAGTTTCTCATTATCCTCATGCTCCGTCATCCTTCTGCAGTACATGGTCAGATGAGCTGATGGGTTGGTGGTCCCATTGTACTTCTCAAAGTCTGGTACTTTGAATTTTGGGGGAATTACTAGATCATGTACCAAGCTCATCTCTTTGGCATCTAGACTGCCAAACAACTCTGCCCCTTCAACTGCCCTTAGTATTTCCTCTAGCAGCTGGTATTTCTTCTGAGATTCAGCGGTTTAGACCCTCTTCAATTCAGTCATTTTGGCTATTTACTTTTCCGTCATTTCTTCGAAGTCTGGAACTTCAACCTCAATTAGATCCACTCCAATATTACCCCTTTTTGGACCGAAATTCTGTGCTTCGGCCGCTGGTTGGATGTAAATGTAGGAAGCTGCCCCAGTTGGAGGTTCATTTCCCACAAGTTGGGATGTTTGGCCATTTCTCTGTACCACTTCTGGGCGATCTTCCTGATTCACTGCCCCCATTCCAGTAGCTGAATTTTCTCCTGGTCATTTCTGCTTCATCATAGTGCTCATCATCTCCATGAGTTTTGTCATCTATTCCCGTGTCTCCTCTTGAGACTTAGTTAACTGTTCCTGAAGTTCTTTCTAGATTCTTTCCATTCTCTCTATTCTAGCAAGCTGATCGTTTTCCATGGCTCTTGTTCGAGATCGAGTACTGTAAGGGTGTTGGAAGTCTGGTTCTTTCTAAGTGCGACCAATTGTACCTTTAGTTTTAAAAACCATGGATTAGAAATTATTAACACTTTTCTTATTATATTTTATAAAAAATGAATAAATGAATGAATGAACCAGTGTTAATGAATGAACCACTAAGTAAATGATTAAGTGTATGAACCTAAACGACTAATTATAATAAATAAATGAAGGGACATATAAATAAATGACTAAGTGTATGAACAAATTATAAAGAATAAATGAATGAATGAGTATGAAGATGAATGAAAAAATATATAAAAGAAAGAACAAATGAATGATAAATGCATTTAAAAGTATTGGCCCCGGGATAATTCCAACCAAACGATCTTTCATTGATTTCCTGGAACTAAATACATCAAAAAGAAATCCCTGCTTAAAATAATATGATAATCTGTCTCTCCTAAAAGCTATTACAAAACACTAGTCCTATAACAGCTTCCTCGGATCCTGGACCTTCTTCACTGCCCTCTTTTGATTGCCTTGCTCTTCCATCTGATCCCTACTTGTTCACGACCCTTTGACATGTCAGCAGAAGCATCGTCGTGTAAGCTTTCCCTAGCTTGTTTCTCAAGTTGATTTGCTCGGGCTTCCTCGTGTTTTGCCTTTTTTGCCCAATAGTTTTTCTCATTTTTGAGGTTTCTGACTTCTTGTTCCCACTCCCCGGAAGTCTTGAGAGTCCTTTCAAATTTGAGCTCGAAACGGTACCTCTTATTCTCCAAGTGTAATTCCTGAAGATCACTTTGAACAGTGTCCCGCTCTCTCTTGATCTTTTCCTTTTCTTTTTCTTGGGCTACCTCCTGATCTTTCATGTCCTCAAGCTCTTCTTGCAGTCGGGCAATCTCCTTGTTCATCCGGGCCTTTTCTTTTTCAAATTTCGCCCTTGCGATTTCTAACTCTGATGGCGCTTCCTTAGGAGGCAAACTCAAATGCCAAACTTCTTCCCCATCCGATTTCAACAACCTATCATTAACCCTCGATTCCCTCCATGTCAGGTAATCAGGTGACGATATCGGCATATCTAGCTACCTCCACCCGATGAGTTTCCTTCCATGCCACCACAATCTCACGGACCTTTCCCGAATATCCATCTTCTCCGTAAGCAAATTCCAAATTACTAAGGTCATGGGTTATTGGAGTAAACTGACGAGATTCTGATTGCCTCAGTACTAGCAGTGATGCATAGCTCACTCCTCCCCATACTCCCAATAATGGAATAGAAGCTTTATCTCCGCATTTATACAATGTCGGCATAGGAGCTATCCATGGAGCTCTCCAAACTATCATCTCAGCCCTGATATTTCGGAATATGTTGATCCATTGCTCCTCAGTCCTATTCTCAAGCCAATCCCTCTTAAGAAATTCACCAATTGGTGCAAAAGATTTCCAATATGAGCGAAGAGGGAAATTCTCCTGTTTACAGAAATGGCTCTGAACCCATATGTAGAGGAGCTGTATACAACCTAGAAAACGACCTTTGCCTTCCCGTCTATAGAAATTCAGGGATCGGATTGTTTCTGCTATGATTTCCAGGGCTGGGTTTATCCGTTGCTCAAGCCTCTCGAAAACATCAAATATTGCCACATCCACATACCCTAATGTTTTCGGGAAGATAATTAAACCATAGATAGCCAAAGCAAAAATATTCCTAACTGTCTCCTTGCTTGAATGACTATGGATTAAAGCCCGTAAAATATCCCATGATATACAATAGCTTACCTCTTTTCGGACAACATGGCTTTCTACCCAATTTCTTTCCACTCCCAAAATCTTCGACACCTTTTTCTTGAAACCCGGCGTCTTTGTATCCTTCAAATAAATACGATCGGGAATAACATTCTCAATATGCAGCAAGGTCGAATACTTCTCTATGGTTGGAGTCATATCCTCTTGGTTGAAAGTAAAACACCGATAAGCCGGATTCCAGAATTGTACCACAGCCCGGATCATCTCACCACTGACCTTAACCTGAGCTAACAGTGCTATGTCCCCATATGTCTGAGTGAAGGCTTCTTTTTCCGATATGTTCCACTGATTCCATATATCAATCAATTCCCAGAGATCATTTTGCTTGATAATAAGATCAACCTCGGCTGGCAATGCTGACACATATCCCATCTTCAAACAATCCCCATTATCCTGCTGACCTTTCTCGGACTGCTTCCTAACCTCTAAATGTTTCTCGACCACTGAGACACTCTGACCCTCCATGAAAGCCCTTTTGGTTGAATAATATCCCGAGACCAATAACCTTCAAATGTGCAAAAATGATGGCAAGAATGCAAAAAAGAAACAAAAAAAACAACAAAAAGAAAATGAATTAGTAACGGGAATAAATATGAATAATACAAAAAAACATATAATTCAAAGCAATAATTATCCCTGAGGATGCCAACAAAATTTCAGCATTATAACACCCAAGGGATGAAATATCAACATTTATTACGGGCATTGTGATGTACGTTCATCATTGTCTGAAAAAATAAACTTATTCGGAAAGTAGAATATAAGGTTAAAGGATTGGAAACATTCCTCCATGTGTTCTTAACTTCGGGATATCTAATTGGAAATCCGGCATGGCTTCGCCTAGGTTTACTATATGAAGGTGAATGAGTTCTAAAATCTCAGAATTGTTTCTCACTGTCGCCGGTGAAGGCTAGTAAGGCACCTCGATAAAAGCAAGTTCAATTCGTTAGAGTCTATTTCCCTAGCCCATGCGGTTTGTTAATCACGAAGGCTTAGGTAATTTAGTACTCCGGAAGTGTTTCACTAGCCCATGCAGATTGTTAATAACGAAGGCTTTGTTACTTTGCTCCCACTTAAAAGGACGTAACCCGGGTATAGGATTCATGATATGCAAATGCACGTGTAGTGTGTGAAGAGAAATAACAAACCTTTCACCACTTATTCTATATCCCTTATTCTAAATGCCCCAACAAGATTAAACAACATAAATCATCAATTAATCAATAAATAAATAAATAAATATATGCACCAAAATAACCAGAGAACAATTATAATATGTATGCACATGAAATATGGACATATTTAAAAACATTTCATTATTTTTTTTTTTGAAATTATCTTTATTTTTTTTTAAATGTGGGAATTAAAATTAAATACCAATTAAACCAACGAAACCGTGACTTTGATAACACACGACTAATGTTAGGCCAGACTCTCTAATTGTCCCCAGCAGAGTCGCCAAGCTGTCGCAACCTAAAAAATAACGAGTCTCATCGCAAGACTTTATTATTCGTTAAGCGTGACATTAAAAAACCGAGGAAAAGTCGACTTAATTCCTCTAGAAAAAAATTAAGGTTTTGAAAATGACCTTGAAAAAAACATGGAGTCGCCACCAATCTTTTTTAGCTAGGTGTGATCCGCCACCTATTAAAACTGATTTTATAAAATATTTTAAAAATTAATTAAAACATTTTTAAAACCAATTTCAAGTCTGCGTTTAAACCAGAGAAATCAAAGAAACGGGTTCGGGACTCGGTTACGTGCGGGTAAGGATTAGCACCCCCACAACGCCCGTATAAAAAACGGTACCTTATTAATCGTGTGTTATCTCAAGCCTCGGTAAAAAGTTGGTTTTAAATTTAGTATTTCAAGTTAATTCCAAATTTAAAGAAAAATAATTCCATTTTTAATTGAAAATGATCCGGAATTTATAATTCAAAATTTTCCTATATTCCCCAACAAACGTGGCAAAATATAGAAATTTTTATTATTTTTGGAAAACTTTCCGAATCATTCTCATCTTAAAGAAGATATTTCGTTATTAATAATAATTGATGATATCCTCCCAAGCAAACCCGGCAGAGAACTCATGAATTATTTTAACTCGGGAATATCTTTATTTTATTGAAAATCATTATCTTTTTTAAAAACATTTTTAAAGATATGAATATGTATATGCATGACATAAATAAAATGACATAGCAAAATCTAAATCATATAATGCAACCTAAATGACATGATATAATTTAAATACCTTAGCATATTCTAAATGAAATGAAATGTCCTAAGTTATATGACATATTCTAAATGAAATGACCTAGGTAACATAATATATTCTATATGAAATGAAACAACCTAGGTAACATAATATATTCTAAATGAAATAAAATAAAATATCCTAAATGACATAATATATCCTAAATGAAATGAAATAACCTAAGTAACTTAATATATTATACATGAAATGAAATGACCTAAGTAACATACATATTCTATATGAAATGAAATGATTTAAATGACATGGCAAATATGAATGATATGGCATATATTTTAAATGACATGGAATATAAAATAATGCTATCATATAATATGCATGAAAATAAAAATGAAAATAATAATGCATGAACATAGTATATGCTAAATAATATAACAAAAAAATAATTAAATAAAAAGCATAGGATATCATGAAATATTCCAAATCATATAATAAACAATATAACATAACTCAAAATCATAACAATATCATAGAAGTTATCATAGCAAAAATCACATATTATATAAAATGCATGAATATGGAAAATGCAATGCATGAAAATGTATTTTTTCCTTTAATTAAGGAAATCCGTATATCTAAAAAGATATCCGGCTACCTTAGGAAAATATGTCAAATTAAATATTCTAAAACCAAAATACTTTGTGATTGTTTGAAAACAATTTTGAAAAGCTTAAGTTAAAAATAAAAACTAGGCTAAACCTTTTTTTAAATGTCTCTAATTTCCTAAGTTTAAAATCCCGGACTTGACCACCCTTAACCCGAGACTTAAAGAAACATTTTTAGAGTTTAAAAGGGCTTAGCAACTACCCTAAGTCAGTAGCTAAACTTTCTAATTAGCCCCCTCAAAGAAACATAACCAAAACAGAAAAATGATTTTCCTTTAAATTCAATTCTGACTCCACTGTCCAGTTTTAAGCCACGATTTTTTACCCTATTTTTAAAAAATCAAACAATTCTAAAACAAATACTGGAGACTCAAGACATGTAAAACTACACATGAAAAAATCAGCTTAATTTTCTGATTAAAGCTGAATGCCTAGAAAAATCGGGACAGTACGAGTACTGGGTGAAAAAAACTGTTTTGCCAAAATACATTTTTGCCTTTGATAAAATCATTTAAAAATCAAAGTAAAAATATTTAAGACTCACAAAATGACTCACAAACAGTATCTAAGACTTTTTTAAAAGTTAGATAAAAATTAGCTAAGTAAAAAAAATCACAAAGGTAGAATAATCAATTTAACAAAACTTAATTTTCCACAAGTGTGCTCAAGAGAGCATGACTTTGAACCATTAATTGGCCTAAGTCATTATTCAAGTGGCATGAACATGAAATGCATGAAAAATTGCAGCAAATGTGATGCACGAAATGCATGAGTTTAAACCTAAATGTCATGGAAAAATGCATGGCATCCATATAATGACCTAGACCTAAATGAACTTGCATGGCATTTAATGCAACCTAGTTCTAAAATGCATGAACATGCATGGAAAATAAACCAAACCTAATAACTAAAATATGCATGGCATTTTCACAAACACAAGGCATGCTTAAACTAAAAACTCAACCAAATATCATGCAAATGCTAACCTATCAACTAACATATCAAAAAATGCAACCATGATGCTAGAATACAAGGAGTGGCCGAATGGCCTATGGTTCCTAACAAGCATGGCATTTTCACAAACACTTGGTATACTTAAACTAAATACTCAATCAAATGTCATGCAAATGCAAAAACCTACCAACTAACGTGGCAAAAATGCAACACGCAATGCAAAACACATGGAGTAGCCGAATGGCCTCAAGCTCCAACAAGCATGGCATTTTCACAAACACTTGATATACTAACATGCTCAGCTAAAATATAACACTCAAATCATGCAAACACAAAGTAGAAATACTACAACCAAACAAGCATTTTCACAAACACTTGATATACTAACATGCTCAACTAAAATATAAAACTCAAATGATGCAAACACAATGCAAGCATTTTCACAATCACTTGATATACTAAATATAAAACATCAACAAATTTAAACATTATGAAAACAGAAAATTAAAAATGCAAGAACATGATATTTAAATCATAAATGGCAACAAACAAAGCAACCAAATTAAAATATAACTCAAGTATATGAAGTAGAATAACACTTAAAACATCAAGATTAAAGAAAATAACATAAATAACATGATAAAATAACAAAACAAAAACATTAGTAAAAAAATGTAGGCCATTCGGCCATGGTGAGAAAAATGTAAAACAAAAATTGTAAAAAAAATATTTAAGAAAGAGATGAAGAAAGAACTTAAGAAGAACAATAAAAAAAACACTTATTTAAAAAGGAAACTCACCAAATAATAATTAAAATAGCAAAAGCAAGAATGGAAAATCAAGAAAGTGCAAGAGTTGGTGCTCAAGAGCAACCTCAAGAAGCTATATTTCAAGCTTTATCTCTTCAAACTTTCCTTTCTTTTCTAAACTTTTTCTTTTTGCTTTCAACCAAGGAGAGAAAAAAAACCAAGAAAAACTAAAAGAAATCAGAAAAATCAGAAAAATGAAGTGTGAAAAATGAAATTCTGGTTCCTTTCTTATGGCTGGCCGAATGCCCCTCTCTCTCATGCAAGGATGTTGTCATTTTCATCCTAACCAATTTCCATCAAATGGCTAGTAATTCAAGGTGAAAAATCATGAAATTATCACCCTTAGATTAGCATATCAGCTGTCCCAAATTACAGCTGTTCAAGAATAATGTTGACACTCTCTCTTGGCCTATGTGGCTTAATCACCATGGCTTGATCAAAGAGAATCTCTAACTAACTCTTAATTCTTGGCCATTTGATTGAAAAATCAGAAGCTTCCTCCTTCCTTTGGGCCTTGGCAGGCCAGCACTTCTCTTTTCCAGCCCAAGTCTGATTTTTTGAAAGGCCAAAAGAAGCCGTTTTCGGTTGCATGGATGAAATAACCGTTTTCTCCCCCGGATGCAAATAAATGGAAAACGGACTCCAAATTCAAATTTTCTTTTTGTAATAATTTCAAAATAATAAAATATTGAATTCTGAATGTTTTCAAAAAATTTCGAGTCCGTTTGCTATTTATTTGGATTTTTTCTTCCAAAAATGCCCTTTCATGCCCCATATTTTACCATTTTTTAAACGAGCTCCAAATCAAGATTTTTCTTCACCAATCTCTTCCAAATAATTTAAAAGTGTGATCTGGAAGTTTTCATAAATTTTGGAACTCATTTGGTATTTTTTCGGGATTTATCTACTTGAATTACTACATAGGAGGTCGGGATTTGGCCATTTTGCAAATGAACTCCAAATCAAGATTTTCTTTCGCCAATCTCTTCCAAATAATTTAAAAATGATATTTCTAAAATTTCAGAATTTTTGGAGTCTATTTTCTATTTTTCGGGATTTATCTTCTTGAATTATTGCAAAGGAGGCCCGGGATTTGGCCATTTTGCAAACGAACTCCGAATCAAGATTTTCTTTCTCCAATCTCTTTCAAATAATTTAAAAATGAGATTTGCAAAATTTCAGAAGATTTGGAGCTCATTTCCTATTTTTTCAACATTTTCCTTCTTGAATTACTATAAAAGAAGCCCAGGATTTGGCCATTTTGCAAACGAACTCCGAATCAAGATTTTATTTTTCCAATCTTTTTCAAATAATTTAAAAATGAGATTTGCAAAATTTTAGGAGATTTGGAGCTCATTTACTATTTTTTCGGGATTTTTCTTCTTGAATTACTACATAAGAAGCCCGGGATTTTGCTATTTTGCAAACGAACTCCGAATCAAGATTTTCTTTTGCCAATCTCTTTCAAATATTTTAAAAATGAGATTTGCAAAATTTCAGAATTTTCATAGTCCATTTGCTATTTTTCCCAAATTTTCCAATTTTGTCTTTTTGCCTCCGAAACCTGGTTTTGCTCAAAACAAGTCCGATTTTCAGACTTTCTTCATGCTGAGCCTTGGGCTATCCCTTTTTAATCATTCCTCATCCATTGGGGGCTTTGTTCTTACCAAGTCGGGCCATTTCTGTGATTCTTCCCGATTTCACTGAAATCCACCAAAAACCCTAATTCTCGGTTTTCTCCCGGATTGACTTTTCTTCGGTTTTTCTTTCAAGTGGCTTCTCCATTACCCGTAGTCAGTGCTTATCTTTCCTTTGGAACCTTCAATTTTGACCAATTTGATCGTTTAAAGCACTTTTCCCCAAATTTCTCGGATTAGGGTTTCCTTTCTACTGAATCTCCAAATCCCAACTTCCGAACTCCATATCTTTCGATGTAGACCTCGAATTATCAAAATTCTTTCGCCATTTTTCAATTGAACCTAAAATCTTGATTTTGAAAGTGTGTTGATTTTTTCAGTAGTTGACTTTCTGGGGTTGACTTTTTTCGGGGTTGACTTTTTTCAAGTTTGACTTTTTATGCTCGCCCTCTTAAACTAAGTCTCGGAGTACCACATGCAGGATGAAAAAAGTCTTTTTACATTCTGAAACATCAATTTAGGAAGAAAACAAACTTGTTTTAGCGGTCCGGACAAAATTAGGTGTCTACATTCTATATGAAATGAAATGACCTAGGTAACATAATATATTATATATGAAATAAATAAATTTAAATGACATGGAAAATATAAATGATATGGCATATAATCTAAATGACATGAAATATAAAATAATGCTATCATATAATATGCATGAAAATAAAAATAAAAATAATAATGCATGAACATAGCATATGCTAAATAATATGACAAAAATAACTAAATAAAAAGCATAGGATATCATGAAATATTCAAAACCATATAACAAATAATATAATATCAAAAATTTAAATCAAAGATAATAACACCATCATGAAAATTAAACAAAGCAAATATTACATATTATACAATATGTAGGAATATGAAAAATGCAATGCATGAAGATGCATTTTTTCCTCTAATTAAGGAAATCCATATATCTAAAAAGATATCCGGCTACCTTAGGAAAATATATCAAATTAAATATTCTAAAATCAAAATACTTTGTGATTGTTTGAAAACAATTTTTTTGAAAAGCTTAGATTAAAAATAAAAACTTAGCTAAACCCTTTTTAAATGGCTCTAATTTCCTAAGTTTAAAATCCTGGACTTGACCACCCTTAACCCGAGACTAAAAAAATCATTTTTAGATTTTATAAAAGCTTAGAAACTACCCTAAGTCAGTAGCTAAAACTTCCTAATCAGCCCACCCCATGTAACTTAACCAAAACAGAAAAATGATTTCCCTTCAAATTCAATTTTGACTCCACTGTCCAGTTTTAAAGCACGATTTTTCCCATATTTTTAAAAATTCAAAAAAATCTCAAAAAAAATACTGGAGACTCAAAACATGTAAAACTACACGGGAAAAATTGGCATAATTTTTTTATTAAAGATGACTGCCTAGAAAAATCAGGAAAGTAAGAGTACTGGGTGAAAAAACTATTTTGCCAAAACACATTTTTTTTTGCCTTTGAAAAAATCATTTAAAAATCAAATTAAAAATATTAAAGACTCTCTAAATGACTCACAAACAGTAAGTAACACTTTTGAAAAGTTAGACAAAAATTGGCTAAGTAAAAAAAATCACAAAGCTAGAATAATCAATTTGACAACTCTTTAATTTTCCACAAGTATGCTCAAGAGAGCATGACTTTGAGCCATTGATTGTCCTAAGTCATAAGTCAAGTGGCATAGACATGAAATGCATGAAAAATACAGCAAATATGATGCATGAAATGCATGATTTAAAACCTAAATGACATGAAAAATGCATGGCATCAATAAAATGACCTAGACCTAAATGAACTTGCATGGCATTTAATGCAACCTAGGTCTAAAATGCATGGTAAACAAACCAATCCTAAACCTAAAATATGCATGGCAATAACACAAACACATGGCATGCTTAAACAAAATACTCAACCAAACATCATAAAACAAACCTATCAACTAACATAAAAAAAATGCACGCACAAAGCAAACAAAATGAAATGGCCGAATACCTTTACGTTCAAATGAGCATGGCATTTTCACAAACACTTGATATACTAACATGCTTAACTAAAGAATAACACTCAAATCATGCAAATATAAAGTAGAGGCATGAAAACCAACAAGCATTTTCACAAACACATGGATTACAAAATATAAAACATAAACAAACTTAAACATTTTGAAAACAGAAAATCAAAAATGCAAGAATAGTAAAATAAACATGATAATATACTCAAAAATGGAAATAAGCAAGCAACCACATTAAAACAAGCTTCAAGTTTATGTATTAAAAGAAAATTTAAAGCATCATAACTTATTTAATATCAAGAATAACAAGAAATAACAAAGCAAACAGCAACTCTAAAAAAAAACCTAGGCCATTCGGCCATATCCAAAAACAAAGGGAAAAAAATTCAAGAGCTTTATGTAAGAAATAATGAAGAAGGAACTTAAAGAAGAACATTAAAAACACTTATTTAAAAAGAAAAATCAAAAGAAACTCATCAAAATAATAATCAAAACAGCAAATCAAGAATGGAAAATCAAAGAAAGTGCAAGAGTATGGTGCTTAAAGCAACCTCTAGAAGCTATCTTTCATGCTTTTTCTCTTCTAACTTTCTTTTCTTTTCTAAACTTTTCTTTTTGCTTTTCAACAATGGAGAGAAAATCAGCCACAAGCAAGAGAGAATAGAGAGTGAGTGTAGCTGAAAATGAAAGAGAGAATGCTCCTTGTAGTGTGGCCGAAACCCCCCTCTAGGCTAGGATGTTGTCATTTTTCCATCAACCAATTTTCATCCAAGGGCTATTGATCCAAGATGTTTAAAGCATGAAATTATCACCCTTAGATTAGGCCATCAGCTATCCACAATTATAGCTGTTCAAGAATCTTAAGCCATTATGTGACACTCTCCCTCTTCATGCATTGGTCCATGTGGCTTATTTGCAAAAGCTTGATAAAAAAATAACTAACTAACTCTTCATTGCTGGCCTTTTGATTAAAAAATCAGAAACTTCCTACCCATCTTTGGGCCTTGGCCGGCCAGCCCCCCTTCTTCCAGCCCATGCTTCATTTTTTTAAAAGGCAAGAAGAGCCCTTTTCGATTTCTTGGGTAAAATGACCTTTTTGTCCACCGAGCATAAATAAATGGCAAACGGACTCCAAATTAAAATTTTATTTTTTAAATACTTTCAAAATAATAAAAAATTTAATTCTGGAAGTTTTCAAAAATTTTCGAATCCATTTGCTATTTATTTGGATTTTTTCTTCCAAAATTGCGCTTTTATGCCCCCAAACTTTACCATTTTTTAAACGAGCTCCAAATCCAGATTTTTCTTCACCAATCTTTTCCAAATAATTTAAAAGTGTGATCTGGAAGTTTTCATAATTTTTGGAACTCATTTGGTATTTTTTCTGGATTTATCTGCTTGAATTACTGCATAGGGGGCCCGGGATTTGGCCATTTTGCAAACGAACTCCGAATCAAGATTTTATTTCGCCAATTTCTTCCAAATAATTTAAAAATGATATTTGCAAATTTTCAGAATTTTTGGAGTTTATTTGCTATTTTTTCGGGATTTATCTTTTTGAATTTCTACATAGGAGACCCGGGATTTGGCCATTTTGCAAACGAACTCCGAATCAAGATTTTATTTTGCCAATCTCTTCCAAATGATTTAAGAATGAGATATGAAATTTTTCAGAATTTTTGGAGTTCATTTGCTATTTTTCCTAAATTTTCCAATTTTGCCCTTTTGCCTCTGAAACCCGATTTTGCTCAAAACAAGTCCGATTTTTAGATTTTCTTCAAACTGAGACTTGGGCTATCTCTTTTTAATCACTCCTCATCCATTAGGGTCTTTAGTCCTACCGAATCGGGCCATTTCTTGTAATTCTTCCCAATTTCACCGAAATCCACCAAAAACCCTAATTCTATGTTTTCTTCCGAATTGACTTTTCTTTCAGTTTTTCTTTCGAGTGGCTTCTCGATTACCAGTAGTCAGTGCTTATCTTGCATTTAGAACCTTCAAATTCGACCAATTCAATCGTTTAAGCACTTTTCCCTAAATTTCCTGGATTAGGGTTTCTTTTCTACTGAATCTCCATAACCCAGCTTTCGAACTCCATATCTTTCGATGTAGACCTCGGATTATCAAAATTCTTTCTCCATTTTTCAATTGAACTTCAAATCTTGATTTTGGAAGTGGGTTGACTTTTTTAGTAGTTGACTTTTTGGGCTTGACTTTTTTCAAGTTTGACTTTTTATGCTTGCCTTCTTAGACTAAGTCCCGGAGTACCGCTTGTAGGATGAAAAAAAATCTTTTTACATTCTGAAACATCAATTTAGGAAGAAAACATACTTGTTTTAGTGGTCCGGACAAAATTAGGTGTCTACAGCTGCCCCTCTTTGACTATTGCTGAGAATTAGGAATCAGGCAAAGATAAATAAACACTAATTTTGTCCGGTTAGTGAAATCACATGTGAACAGAAGGGGATTTCTTTTTTCATTTTTCAATTTTTTTTTTGAAAAGATGTAAATAGAAGATATTGTCCTTAAATTAAATTCCCTGACTAATCAAGGCTCGACTCGTCTTAAGGAAACGAGTTCGATTTGCAAGAAAAAATTATGCCCGGAGGTCTTAATAATAATGCCCGGAGGTCTTAAAAATAGTGCCCGGAGGCCTTACCCGTGATTTGAAAAAAAATACGCTATATGCTGCTTTAAAAAATGATGCCCGGAGGTCTTAAGAATGGTGCCCGGAAGCCTCACCTGTGATTTTGAAAAAAAATACGCTGTATGCGGCTTTAAAAATAATGGTCGGAGGTCTTAAGAATGGTGCCCGGAGGTCTTAATAATGGTGCCCGGAGGCCTTACCCGTGATTTTGAAAAAAATGCGCTGTATGCGGCTTTAAAAAAAATGATGCCCAGAGGTCTTAAGAATGGTGCCCGGAGGCATTACCCGTGATTTGAAAATACCTTGACAAAGGTCTCAAGGCTCGACTCATTTGATAAATAGAATGAATTCGATTTAAAACAAAAGGAAATACCTCGACGGTGGTCTCAAGGCTCGACTCATTTGATGAAACAGAATGAATTCGATTTAAAACAAAAGCAAATACCTCGACGATGGTCTCAAGGCTCGACTCATTTGATAAAACAGAATGAATTCGATTTAAAACAAAAGGAAATACCTCGACGGTGGTCTCAAGGCTCAACTCATTTGATAAAACATAATGAATTCGATTTAAAACAAAAGAAAATACCTCAATGGTGGTCTCAAGGCTCGACTCATTTGATAAAACATAATGAATTCGATTTAAAACAAAAGGAAACACCTCGACGGTGGTCTCAAGGCTCGACTCATTTGATAAAACAGAATGAATTTGATTTAAAACAAAAGGAAATATCTCGACGGTGGTCTCAAGGCTCGACTCATTTGAGAAGCAAAAAAATTCAATTTGGAAAGAAAACGTACCTCGACGGTGATCTTGGGGCTCAACTCGTTTGAAAAAATAGAACAAGTTCACTTTGGGGTAGTCCAAGTTTTCCTGATTTCTGCAATGTTAGCTAAATGCAATGATGAGAATGACATGCTTTGCAAATGCTTGTATGTTTCCTAATAATGAATGCAATCAAATGGTTGTGTCATGATTTCTCATCCATGGTTTCTTTGAGGTTTACAGATTATCTGACTTCATGACGGAGTCTTCAATTGTTCACCGATGCCCCACTTAAGGAATCCTTCACTCAAGATAACTTGTCAAACAGTCTCAGTTTCTAACTTTCGCGGAAATTCACAGATTTTTTGACTTCGTGATGGAGTCTCCAACACGTTCATTGTTTTTTTTTCTTGATGAACTTTACAAACCGTTCCGAAGATTTAAATCTATTCCTGAGTATTCTGAAATCCTTTTATTTAAAGTTTTTTATTACTAATCATCATTCAATTTAATAACAATCATAATGCATCTCAAAATGTATGAAAGAAAATATGAATCAAGCAAAAATTGTCATGAAAAGGATAACAATAATTCATTGCAAGAAATGTTTTAACATAGTAAAATAAATATCAATGATATAAAAAAAATGTAAAGTTATAGGTTGTAGATGCCCTGGATGCGGAATATCTTGGACCCCTCCTTTTCAAACCATCTAAAATTTCTCTTGAACAAGCAATTTACTTGGGTAACCTCTCGGCTTCCTTAGTTACATCAGACTGAGTTGTTCCCCTTTCTTTTGATTTTCAGATACTTTCTCCTCCTTTACATGGAGCATTGATTCGAACTTTTAATCAGTACTTGAGCCGCCCTTTGCGAGTTTTCAACTCAAGTGTTCTCCATTCGGTATTAAGTCGCCATTTGCGGGTTTACGGCTTAAACCTCTCCTTTTACATTCTTTTTTCATTTCCATTTTTTTTTTTTGTATTCTACCATGCATTTGAGAATTCTAAATGCTTCCAAGGTAAAAATATCAATCCAAAAGATGGGATGAATTTTGAGAACAACCTTTCAAATTAAATATCCATGCTTGATCAAAATGGACTTTTTATAGCATGTAATGTAGGCCAAGGTTCGAGTTCAGAAAGAAAGGATAAAATAGGCTCAAAGTGTGTTTAAGGGTGATTGGATCAAGGATCATTTCCTGAGGAGAACTTATTCTTGAAACATTTGTCCCTTTTTTGGACTTTCTTTTCTTTTTTCTTTTTTTTTTTTTTTTTTTGTTTTTTGCTTTGTTGGCTTTCATTTGCCATACTTTTCGATGGCTTTCTTTTTGCCATGATTTTTTGATTATTTTTCCTCGCTTTTGCCCTCCAATGTAGAGGGTGATCCTTGATCAAGGTTTAAAGAAAGAAATAATTCCTAAGGCTCAAAGGGATGACTAAGGATAATTTCTTCTTAGTGAAAGGAATATGAAAGATGGCCATTCATCATATCAAGGATGAATATTCTCTTTGAAAAGTAATTCAAAGGGGAGATAGATATATAGAATTTCCATTTTTACACTTGGAATCATTCGAATTTCCATGTGCATAGCATCACTTTTTTTTAAGCATAATACTTCTTCAGTTCATCAGCATTCACGGGATTTCTGAAATCCTCCCCGTCCATTCTAGTTAAAATCAATGCTCCTCCAGAAAAAGCTCTTTTACCACATAGGGTCCTTTCCAATTCGGAGTCCATTTTCCTCTCGGGTCCTTCACTATAGGGAGAATTTTCCTCAGTACCAACTCCCCCTCTCGAAACTGTCTGGGATGAACCGTCTTGTTGTGGGCTCGAATCATCATTTTCTGATACAACTGCCGTGACAAATTGCTTTCAATCTTTTCTCCTCGATGAGATTCAACTGTTCATAACGAGCTCTAACCCATTCTGCTTCCTCTAGGCTAACTTCCATCAAAACCCGAAGTGAAGGGATCTCAACTTCAATAGGTAGCATTGCTTCTATCCCGTATACCAAAGAAAATAGCGTTGCCCCTATAGATGTACGGACCGAAGTACGATATGCATGAAGAGCAAAAGGCAAGATCTCATGCCAATCCTTGTACACATCGGTCATCTTCTCAACAATCTTCTTGATGTTCTTATTGGCTGCTTCTACTGCCCCATTCATCTTCGGACAGTAAGGTGCTGAATTATGATGTGTGATTTTGAACTGAGTACGCACTTCTCTCATCATCTTATTGCTCAAATTGAGATCATTATCCGAAATAATTCTTGCTGGCAATCCATAACGGCATATGATTTCTTTCTTAACAAATCTACATACCACCGACTTTGTTACATTTGCATAGGAAGCAGCTTCTACCCACTTTGTGAAATAATCTATAGCCACCAAGATGAAACGATGTCCATTTGAAGCTTTCGGAGTAATAGGCCCGATCATATCCATTCCACACGTT
Organism: Fremontodendron californicum; assembly: GCA_030761205.1. Classification (NCBI taxonomy): domain Eukaryota; kingdom Viridiplantae; phylum Streptophyta; class Magnoliopsida; order Malvales; family Malvaceae; genus Fremontodendron; species Fremontodendron californicum. The sequence continues at coordinate 4,767,123 of JAULJL010000026.1, forward strand.
GAAAAGGGCCATGGTGCAGTCATAACATGTAATGGCGATGGCGGCACATGAATCTTATTTGCATATATCTGGCATATATGGAACTTTCGGGAATAACTAATACAATCTCCTTCCATTGTCAACCAATAGTACCCTGCCCTCATAATCAGTTTAGTAAGCATGTGACCATTAGCATGAGTGCCACATATCCCTTCATGGACTTCTTCTATAATTCTCCGAGCTTCGGTAGATCTGACACATCTCAATAAGACTTGGTCTTTTCCTTTCTTGTAGAGAAACTCACTATCTAGAACAAAACCCATTGCTAGCCTTCTCAGAGTCTTCTTGTCATTTTCTGTTGCTTGTTCTGGATACTGTTGACTCTTGATGTACTACAAGATGTCGTTATACCAAGGGAGGCCATCTGCTTCTTCTTCAATACTCAGACAGTGGGCAGGAGACTCATATATACTCATCTTTATTGGCACAACTTCAGCCCCTTCATTCACTTTAAACATTGATGACAAAGTAGCCAGAGCATCTGCCATTCGATTTTCTTCTCGAGGAAAGTAATTGAAATTCACTTCTTCAAATTCCACCAATAAACTCAGTATGAGTTCTCCGTATCGGATTAGCTTTGTATCTCGGGTTTCCCATTCTCCTTATAGCTGGTATATCACTAAGGCTGAGTCTCTAAAGACTTTCAATACTTTGATCTTTCTGTCCACTGCAGCACGAAGGCCCATAGTACACGCTTCATACTCGGCATTATTGTTTGTACAATCAAAATCCAATCTAGCAGTGAAAGGATAATAATTTTCTTCTAGGGATATGAGGACTGCATTGATTCCATGCCCCATGGCATTAGATGCACCATCAAAATACATTTTCCACACTTTCTTCTTCAGGGAAATCTCATCTGCTTGTGAAACATACATCAAATCTTCATCCAGGAAGTCAAAGTTCAAAGGCTCATAATCTTTCACTGCCCGACTTGCTAAGAATTCAGCCACTGTACTGCCCTTGATAGCTTTTTGACTTACATATACATTGTCGTACTCTGACAATAAAACCTGCCATCTTGCTGTTCTCCCTGTTAAAGAAGGTGCTTCCAACATGTACTTGATTGGATCTAGCTTGGCAATCAACCATGTTGTGTGGTACAACATGTACTGTCTAAGTCTTCGAGCAATCCAAGCTAAGGCACAACACAACTTTTCTACCGATGAATATTTCAACTCATAATCTGTGAACTTCTGGCTGAGGTAGTAAACTGCCTATTCTTTTTTTCCAGTCTCATCAAGCTACCCCAAAACACAACCCATGGATCTCTTAAATACTGATAAATACAGTATCATTGGTTTATCCGAAACAGGTGGCATTAATACTGGTGGGTTGGATAGATAATGTTTAACTTTTTCAAATGCAATCTGACAACCTTCATCCGATTCTCCTGGATCACGTTTTCGGAGTAACTTAAATATTGGATCACATTTTTTGGTTAACTGAGAAATAAACCGAGCAATGTAATTCAGTCTCCCCAGAAAGCCTCTTACTTTTTTTTTAGTACGAGGTGGTGGCAAATTCTGAATGGCCTTCACTTTATCCGAGTCAATCTCAATTCGTCTTTTGCTAATGCCAAAACCCAACAACTTTCCCGAGGTGACTCCAAAAGTGCATTTTGCCGAATTTAGCTTGAGTCTAAACTTCTTTAGTCGTTCGAAGAGTTTCTTAAGATTCGCAATATGCTCCTCTTCTCCTTGTGACTTTGCGATCATATCATCAACATAGACCTCAATTCCCTTATGCATCATATCATGAAACAAGGTCACCATGGCTCTCTGATATGTTGACCCAGCATTCTTCAACCCAAATGCCATTACCTTGTAGCAGAAGGTTCCCCACATTGTAACAAATGTGGGTTTTCTCCATATCTTCCGGTGCCATCTTGATCTGATTGTATCCTGAGAATCCGTCCATGAAAGAAAATAAAGAACTTTTTGCCGTATTATCGACTAGAGTATCAATATGGGGCAAAGGGAAATTATCTTTTGGGCTGGCCTTGTTCAAATCTCGGTAATCAACGCACATCCGCACCTTGCCATCCTTATTCGGTACTTGAACAATGTTTGTCACCCATTCTGGATATTTTGCCACCTCTAAGAATCCAGCATCAAATTGCTTCTTCACCTCCTCTTTTATCTTTAACAGCATGTCCGGCCTCATTCTTCTCAACTTTTGCTAAACTGTTTTGCATTCTGGCCTTAAAAGGAGCTTATGAACCACAATATCCGGATCCAACCCTGGCATGTCTTGGTAAGACCATGAAAATACATCCATATATTCCTGGAGCAAGGCTATCAATTCACCCTTTATTGATGATGACAATGAAGTTCTGATTTTGACTTCCTTTATCTCTTCACCATCTCCAAGATTTATCATTTCCAATAATTCCTTATGAGGAAGTACTTGTTTCTCCTCTTGTTCTATTTTCCTTAATAGATCCGGAGGTAGACCATAATCCTTAGTATCTTCGTTAGCCTCAAAATCACCTGTGTAAATGGGTCTTTCAAAATCAATTTTAGAATTACTGACAGGAAGGTCCTCATATTTCGTATACGTACACCTGTAAATAGGTGGAGAAGAAAGAATATAGGAAAATATATATATATATATATATAATGAAAACAAAATAAATAACAAAAATAAAAGAATATGGACACATCAATATGGATAAAATGCATTGTGCTTGTTATTTATTGAATGAAAATGTTTAAACAAAAAGCCCATTTAGACAAAAAACTCTTAATATCTCTGGGTAAAGATAATTAAGATTGTTTTTTAAAGCATTATGTTGGAATAGAGTTAAAAACTATGGAAACTCAGTCGCACTCCAATTGGTTAGTCTATATCCTGGTGGACAAGGTCGCACCATCTAGTTCGCACTGTCACTTTCCATCTCTTCTTTCCCGGTCATGCAAATCACCATATCCTGAATCTGCCACTCTTTATTCACATGGAATTTTTCAAAAGCTTGCTCGATCATTATAAGTACATCCTCTGAATTCTTTTCTCCGAATAAAAAACCAGCAGAACGGAAGTTGTGAAGGATTGGTGGAAAAGTCATGGGTTCCAATTCAATATCCATACCCGTGAGACGGGCCATCCCCCTTTGTCTATTCCTTTCAACTTGTTTCCTCCTCTCATGGGCCTTCGGAAGATAACCTAAGCCAAACTGATCTTTCTTTCCCACTGCTTGCATTGCTCAGGCCATCCCTTGAAGATATTTCCCAAGACTTTTTCTATCTCTGCAGCCCTTTCCCACTGTGGTTCTTACTCCCAGCCTTGTGTTCTTGGACAACCTTGGTTTTGGAATTTTTCGTCCTTCAGCGACGAAAACCGCATTTACGAATTTCAAAGACCGAAAAGAACATTCTACATCATCTTCATTGGGTTCAACATAAGGAGATTCAGTAGATGCGGACGCTATTATGTCTTCTTCTCCTGATATAGTGACCAAACGGCCCTCCATCACAAACTTCAGCTTCAGGTGGAGAGACGAGGATACAGCCCTTGCTGAATATATCCACGGCCTTCCCAACAAGCAATTATAGGATGGATTAATATCCATGACCTGGAAGTTCACTGTATAGGTGCATGGGCCTATCTCCAAAGAAACCTCAATAGTTCCCATTACCTTTCTCCTAGTACCATTGAAAGCCCTGACTACTGTGCAACTCGGTAACATATAAGACATATCAACTGGCAACTTAGACAGGGTTGCCAAGGGCATTACATTTAATGAAGAACCATTATCCAGAAGCACCCTTGGTAGTATATGCCCCTTGCAGGTGGTTGTTATGTGAAGAGCCTTTGTGGACCCAATACCATTGGGTGGTATTTCATCATAATTGAAAAATATATGGTCATCTACCGTAATGTTTCCCACCAACCTGTCTAACTTTTCTACTGATATGTTGTTGGCCACGTATGCCTGATTCAATACTCTTAACAGGGCATTTCTGTATGGCTCTGAGTTTAATAGCAAGGATAAGATAGAGATTCTTACTGGCTAACGCTGTAATTGCTCAACCACACTATACTCACTATGTTTTATGAACTTCAAAAACTCGCAAGCCTCTTTCTCGTTTACCGGGGCTGATCCCCTCTCTATTTCTTTTGACAAATCCATCTCAATATGGATTGGTTCAACTACTTTCTTCCCCATGTCCAATCCTCTATCTTTTCTTGCTAATCCCTGTTCAACAACCTCAGGGGCATAACACCTTCCACTTCATGTTAAGTGCCCCACACCTGTAATATCTTGCTGACTTGAAGACATGGGCATAACCATGCTGCAGTCATATTTCCATGGTGTAGTTTTGCTTTCCTTGTATTTAAAGGAAGAAGGCAAATCTATAGTCTTCTCTAGTTCATCATAATAGATTATCAAAGATCTTGCTATTCCATAGCCAGTCGCATTCTCAATAACCTCTACTTCCTCCTATGTCTCCTCATAAAACTGGGCCTCTCCATCATCCATCATTTTTTTGGACTTTAGCCAGAAAGTCCCCGCAGTCCTGTATGATATGACCTGAACATTTATGGAACGGGAACCAATTCTGCACCCTTTTTGCAACCATTTTTAAACTGTCTGCATCCTCCACCATTCCTGCCTTAACCATCTCGACCCATATGTTAACATCGGCGTCTTGACTTCCCTAGCATCCCTTTTTAACCTTTTGACTTCCCCTGTCAATACTGCATTTACCCAATTCTCAGCATGATCGGGCAATGGGTTTCCCGCTACATTCGGCACATTCTTTGACCCAAACTTCACAACTCCGGTATTAATTAAGCTTTGGACTTTCTTTTTGAAAGCAATGTGATAGAGACTCAATTAAGAGTTGTAAACCCAAGTGCAGGTTATGTTCAAGTAATAAATTCTCGGGTGTCCGAGGTCGAACCACAGGGAAGCGTATTAGTAAGTATAAGTTTATAAATATATAAGAAAAAGAAAATAAACAAGATATTAGGGAATCAATAACAAAGAAAGTAAACAAGATATTAGAGAACAAAATAAACAAAATAACATAAAAGCAATTAAACAAGATATAAAAAACAATAAGAAAAGATGTTGAGGTTAGAGAATCCACTCTTGGTGTTATGCTAAGATTAATCTTGTTTTATTACACAATTGAAATCCACACATAAGGGAGGTTCCAATCGGAAGGTTTAGCAATTCAGTCCAAATTGTCCAACGTCCATAGCATATGATATTATGTTCATTTGGTGTCCTCAAAACTCATAAAAAGAGTCCAAGCATTCCTTATGCCAAGGTATATGTCTACAACAAATCAAGGTTATGAAACCAAGCATTTACTGTGCCATTTTCCTTGTCAATAACGAATCAAGATCTCTACTTTGCAAGTATGATTTTAAACCAAAAGAAAATATTATCTATACTAATGTTTATAAATGATGATTCATTTTAGCTCAAGTTTAAGAGACTAACCTTAGCATTTACCAAAAGCTTCACCTCATCACCTCAACAATATGATTAGCAACACATACTAGATATGAATAAAGTGAAAAGGAATGTAAGAAACATAAGTAAAGAACAAGAAAAACTAGAGAAAGGAAAGAAGAAGAAAACTTAGAGAATTTTATTACAATGGCTAATATCCTACCAATGTATCAATGTATCCCAATACTCATCCAAGGCCCTCTATTTATACACATTTTGGAGGGCTAAATGACAAGAGACAAGCTTTACAAATTTCAAAGGTAGGTATAATAGGTGGGTGCATTTTTCTAACAATTTTCGTCATATTGTATGACAATTCTGATCAGCCAGCTTGATGGTCGATTTTGTCAATGTTGGAGGCTCGATCTGATAAAATTGTCTTCTAGAAAAATATACCCCTATCAGTTACGGATCCATAGCCGTTGGAATCAGCTCATTTGCTGATGTGGATAAGAAGATATGGGCAAAATACGAAAACAGGTCAGCACAGACGTCATTGCACATCAGCCAACTTGATGGTCGATTTCACTAGGGAAAACGACTCCGTTTCAAGAAGTGTAAAACATGAAAAAGATAGATATGCCTCTTAGCTTTGCACGGCTACAAATTTCAGCCTTATTGCTTCAGTGAAACTTGAGATATAGCTGATATGGTAAACGGTGTCGGAACTGGAACTGAACTAGATTTGCCCTTAATTCTAGTAATCTGAAATCACTCAAAGAAACTTGTGAAAAACACCAAATTACATAAAAATATAAAAGATCATAAACACAATTAGACTAAACAATAATAACTCGTATTTGACACAAAACAATAATAAAACATAACTAAAAACTATATAATTATACGAGTTATCACACCCCCACACTTAGATTGTTGCTAGTCCCTAGCAACGACTCAATAAAAATAAAATAAGAAAATCTAATCTAATCTCTTTTCGTAGGAAATCACGGTGGCACTTAGCATGTGACACAAGCCTTTAAACCCCTAGGTGTACCTAGTGGAAGAGTTTAGTCTCGTGAGGGTTTACTAGGACGATACCCACAAACATTGAAGACATAAGAAAAACTAAAAATAATAATTATAACTAATCCTTCCAATATAAATTAGAGATAATCATTGGACAAGTCTTAAAAACTAATCAATAGCTTAAAGAAATTCACAAAAAATCTTGCTTGAATGTAAATAAATGAGTTAAGCCAATATTAACATAACATATTTCAATCAAAATAGTGCATATTCAACTTAATCTCAACTTCTCACTATACTCTCATGATTTTCACTCTTTAAAGTAGTGGTAAAGTGTTTACACTCAATCAATCTCATGAAAACACTTCTACCATATGCTTGCTTGTCCACCTATTCTCCACTATTTAGATCATACAACTTCATAAATCAAGAGGTCTTTATTCAAGGTTGTAATGGGGCCAAAGGGTTATAATGTGGTTAAAGAACAAAAGGATAAAGATATCACAAAGGTTCCAAAGAGTTCATAGATTTTAGAGACATAATAAGATCATACAAATAAAACTTCTCAAAACTCTTATAAAGCACATAATAACATAGGCTAAATATTCATGTTGAGCCTTTGCATCATTCTAACCAACTTTGTAACATCTTTTTCTATAAGTTCAAGAGAAGATTCTTTTTTTTTTTTAATATGGGAATGTATTTGACAATGATCCCTTTCTTTTTCTCTTGACTTTTGCCTCTCTCCTCCCCCACACTTATCTTTCGTTCTAACCCAAATTTTCAAAAAGTATCCCTTGTTTTTGCAATATGTCTCAAAATATATAATCCATCTTTAGAACAAGGGTAAGGATATAAGTATATTTAGGCTAGGTGTAAGTTCTGGTTACCAATAAAATATCATATTTAATGTAGGCTCAAATTGGCTCACTAGTGGGGATGTTCTCTTAGAACATTAATAATGGATGGCTGTTTGGCTCTGGTTATAATCCTAATGCCTCTATCATATTCATGTTGTCACATGTATCAATATAGTCTCAAACGGTTTAAAGCAAGTTCTAGAGAATCATGTAATCATAAGAGCACTCAAGAAAGAAATTAGATTGATTTGTATAATGCATCAATCATTATAGGCTCAAAAACTCACAAGGATGATTATACAAGTCAGATTAAGTCTAAACATGCTTCTTTCTCAATCAACATATCATATTAACATTGGCTCATAAAAAGGTTGATATCAAGCTCAATTCTCATGAAAATCTTCTCACTAATAAATCTGTTTTAGACTTATGCAATTCATATCTCATTATAGTATTGAAAGTAACTAAAAAACACACTAAGTCTAAACATGCTTTTTTTTTTTTTTTTTTTTTGAAGAAGATTAAATCAAACTGACAAGGTATGTCTCAAGTCTCCCTTACTCAGACCTTGTTCAGAATGAATACTTCTAAATGTCTTAAAACACAACAATTTTTTTTTTTTTAGCAAAATATGTCCCTTACCCCCTACTAAAATATGACATTGTCCCCAATGTCAAATTTTAAAGGTAGAATTTAGGAGATATTACCTGCAGAGGTTGCTAACCACTTATTATAACTGAGACACAACAAGCAAAATGTTAGATAATGTCACAAAGACAAAGTGCAATCCACTCCTTGCTCGTCCATATCTCTTTTTCTTTTTCTGAGCGTTTGCGAAACAACCGTAGCAGATAAACACTCATAAGCTTGTAGCTTTTTGAGTAAATCTTCAATGGTTGTAGCAGAAATTATAGTTCTCCTTGCCTCTGAAAACATGAATCCATTATCCACAGCATTATCTAAATATGAAAGCAAATTACTAAAATAACCATTAATATTAAGCAAACCAATGGGTTTCTTATTTGTGACCAAAGATGACCAAGAAGCCACGCAAGCTATTTCTTCCAATGTACCCAGACCTCCTGGTAAAGCAATGAATGCATCGGCAGAATGGTACATGATTGTCAGCCATTCAGGGATACTCCAGACTTGTATTTCCTTACCCACGGTAGGTCCATAAAAATCTGTGAATAGTTTTGGCACGATTCCTAGAACTGGACTTCCTCCGGCGTGTGCTGCTGTAGCGACTGCTCCCATTAAACCCGTACTACCGCCTCCATAAATCAACTGGATCTTTTGTTGGGCAAGTATTACTCCAACTCTTATGGCTTCATCAGCGAATATGTTATTTTTCCCTGGATAAGCACCTCCAAAGACACAAATTTTTTTAATGCGCTGGGACGAAGTACTTTCCATTTTTTTTCGAGTGCCTGAAAGAGAATGAGTACATGGTGTAATATATAGAGGACTGAGTAGTGAATTAGACAAGAGTAATAATGTCACCGAAAGTGTATTTGACCTGTCAGAAGAAAATGTTAACCTAACAAAAGATTTTTGCGTGATTTCAGGAAGAAAATCAAAAAGAGAAGAAAAACCAACCGTAAAAGACCAATGCAAAAAAAAAACGAGAATAATTACACAAATCTAACAACACGTAAATTAAACCGAAATAAAGTTATTGCAAATCAAACCAAAAGCTGAGAAGTCATTTATTGTAGTTGTGATTGTGGCTCACATCCTCCTCTGGTTTTACGTCCAGAAACGGCTTAAACGCCTTCTATGAGTCGAGGATATGCTTCCCATCCAGTTTTCTTACAAGCTGGCAAACAGGTTATTTTAACATCAGATTCCCAAGATGTTGCCATTCCCTTTGGAATTGCGGCCATAAATCAAGAATTTCTCTTTGTACGTCTCCACTAGGATGCGTCTCAAGAGAAAGTTGGATATTACCCAAATTCTCCTTACTCAGTCCATCCTTAATGAATTCAATTTTATCATCTCGATTAGAAGACGGAATCCCAATAGAACGACATTTACCGTTACACGTCCATCGTGCACATTTGTGGCAATTTGAACTCATGCGCTTTGCTCGTCGCTTCTTTGCAAAAGTGCTTCTACCTGTACCTGGTAAATGCAAAACAATAAGATATTCATCTTCACGTACCTTGGCTTCAATTATCCAACGTATGTCTTCAGGAATCCCTTTGTGCATAAGCATTCTTAATCTTTCAAATCGAACTTGGTAAAGCTTCAGTAAAATATTTCGAGGAAAAGGAGGGAATCGTTTCTGCAATTTTTTGAGAATATCATCCATCCTGAAAAAAAATGAAAAAGAAATTGAAAGAGAAATTTATATACAATATCAGTTTTGTGGGTAGCTGATGGAACCGACTTAAATAATCACGGAGTACCGTTATCCGCCATTTAACCGGGGTTAAAAAAAATGTATTATTATTTTTTTTTTGGAAATTAGGAAAAATTATATTTACATCTAGTTATTTTCAAAACAAGGATCAGAAAGAAAAACAACCTCTTCTTGAGTAACATGATTTTCCAAAAAGAGTTTGAGTCTTTGTCCATTTACCTTGAATACGTTACCATTTCTAGGATTCTCAATGTCAACTACTCCATAATGATACATATGCTTAACCACAAATGGGCCAGTCTATCTTGATCTCAACTTACCAGGAAATATGTGAAGTCTAGAATTATAAAGTAGAACTTTTTGCCCAACATCAAATGTTTTTCTTGAAATTAACTTGTCATGAAAGGCTTTAGTTCTTTCTTTATGAATTTTAGAATTCTCATATGCATCATTTCTGAGTTCCTCAAGTTCATTTATGACTGGAAAAGTTTCATTCTCACCCAAAAAGGAATATTTTAGCTCGGATGGCAATGGTTTTAAATCCAGCTTGGGTGGTTCAATAGTTGATGGTACAGTGACATTTGTGAGTGATGGAAGTTCCTCAAACTTTTGTTTCCAACAATGCTTAACCTGAAAAGAATTTAACAAAGAATCAGTGTGTGAAATTTCTGAAGCATTATCAAACTCACATTCAATTAAATAAGCTTCTAAAGGATCATGGAATGTGGTAATGGTGAGATGTTCATGAACAAGTTCTTCAATGAAATCCACTTCATGTACTTCTGAATCATCACCAGGTTGCTTGCAAGTGTTGAACACATTCAATTCTAAAGTCATATTTCCAAAAGAAATGTTCAAAATACCATTCCTGCAATTTATCAGAGCATTAGAAGTTGCAAGAAATGGACGGCCTAATATAACAGGAATTTGAACATTTGGATTTGAAACAAGATGTGTGTCCAAAACAATAAAATCAACAGGGAAGTAAAAATTATCAATTTGAACCAAAACATCTTCAACTATCCCTCGAGGAATTTTTACAGAACGATCAGCTAGTTGAAGTGTAACAGGTGTTTCCTTGAGTTCACCTAAACCTAACTGTTGATAAACAGAAAAAGGCAAAAGATTAACACTAGCACCAAGATCAAGCAATGCACGTTCTATTCTAGTGTTTCCAATGATGCATGAGATTGTTGGACATCCAGGATCTTTGAATTTTGGTGGAGTAAGGTGCTGAATGATTGAGCTCACACTTTCCGTCAGAAATGCTTTCTTTTGTACATTATGTTTCCTTTTAAATGTGCACATGTCCTTCAAAAATTTAGCATAAGATGGAACTTGTTTGATTGCATCCAATAAAGGAATGTTAATCTTAACTTGTTTGAAAAGTTCATAAATTTCTGCATTTTGATTCAAATTCTTTATTGTTTGCAACCTTTGAGGAAAAGGAGCAGGATGCATACCTTTTTCTTTGTCCAAATTTTCAAGAAGTTCAGACTTACCATCATCCTTACCAATACTTTTCGGAGGGGAAGGAGGATCTTGGTCTTTTGATGGAATCTTTTTGTCAATTGCCTTTCCACTTCGAAGAGTTGTGATAGAACTGGCATTTTCCTGTTGAGTTTCATTGGAGCAAGAAACAAGACATTGAGTAGAAGGGTTAGGCTGAGGTTGAGCAGGAAACTTACCTTTTTCTTGAGTGCGTAATGAACCTGTCAATGTGGACAAGGTGTTTTTGATGTCATTGATGTCCTGTGAAGTTTGGTTATTCACATTTGCTTGTGTTTGCATGAATGCTTGCAATGTCTCTTCCAAGGTTTGTACACGTGAAGGTTGATAGGAAAAAGTGTTGCCCGGCTTTTGAGATTGTGGTACCTGAACATGATTATTATTCCGCCAACTGAAGTTGGGATGATTTCTCCATTCAGGGTTATACGTTTCAGAGTAAGGAGAAGGAAAAGGCTTTTTAAATGTGTTTATGGAATTTACTTGATCATGCAACACTTCTTTAAGAATGGGAATGTTTGGACATTCAGAAGTGGGGTGTCCCATGATTTCACAAATTCCACAACTGTCTTCATTTTTAACCGTTTTGACTTCTTTTACTTCTCTAAGTTCCATGGCTTCAATCTTTCTAGCCAAATTAGCTACTTTAGCTTTTATCTCATCTTCTTGACTAAAATGATATTTACCTCTGTTAGAAACAGGATTAGATCTATTGGAACTTTCAGAGGAATTATCTGTGTGCCAGGCTTGAGAGTTATCTGCCAAATGGTCTAGGTAGTCAAAGGCTTCTTCAGGTTCTTTTTCTAGAAACTCACCGTTACACATTGTTTCAACAAATTGTTTAGTTTCGGGAGTTAAACTTTCATAAAAGAAACTAATAAGACGCCATTTTTCAAAACCATGATGTGGACAAGAACTTAACAAATCTTTAAAACGCTCCCAGCACTGAAAAAATGCTTCATTTTGATTTTGATTGAAATTTTGAATCTGTCTTTTCAAAGCAGTAGTTTTATGTGCTGGGAAAAATTTCTTCAGAAACTCAGTTTGTAATTCTTGCCATGTGCCAATTGACCTTGGTTTTAAATTATGAAGCCAAATTTTTGCTTTATCTTTTAAAGAAAAAGGAAATAATTTTAGCTTGACAATTTCATTTGTACATTGTTGGTCATTAAAGGTGACACATACATCTTCGAAGTCTTTTAGAAACGAGTAAGCACTTTCCGATTCTAACCCATGGAAATTTGGAAGCAAAGCTATCATACCTGGTTTAAAACGAGAGTTGTTTGCATTGAGAGGAAAAATAAAACAAGAGGGTGATGAGCTTCGAGTTTGTTGCAAGTAGTCACGCATGGTGCGTACTTGTCTGTTCTCACCTTCAGCATGAACACTTTCATTGTCAGCCATGGTAGGAGTTGTATTAGAAAGATTACCTGAAAAAGTTTCACAATAAAATCTAACTAAACGACGAGATCTAAAATCACGTCGACAAACAAGCATAAAACAAAGTTAATAAATAGATAATATATAAATATAAACTTTACAATATAAATATAAATATATAGAAAATTAGGCGGTATAACCAGCCAATAAAAATATATATACTAAATTAGGCGGTATAACCAGCCAATAAAACAAAGTTAATAAAAATAAATTAGGCGGTATAACCAGCCAATAAAAATAAATATACTTATAAACTTATATACTTAGTATTGCCTCCCCGGCAACGGCGCCAAAAACTTGATGGAGACTCAATTAAGAGTTGTAAACCCAAGTGCAGGTTATGTTCAAGTAATAAATTCTCGGGTGTCCGAGGTCGAACCACAGGGAAGCGTATTAGTAAGTATAAGTTTATAAATATATAAGAAAAAGAAAATAAACAAGATATTAGGGAATCAATAACAAAGAAAGTAAACAAGATATTAGAGAACAAAATAAACAAAATAACATAAAAGCAATTAAACAAGATATAAAAAACAATAAGAAAAGATGTTGAGGTTAGAGAATCCACTCTTGGTGTTATGCTAAGATTAATCTTGTTTTATTACACAATTGAAATCCACACATAAGGGAGGTTCCAATCGGAAGGTTTAGCAATTCAGTCCAAATTGTCCAACGTCCATAGCATATGATATTATGTTCATTTGGTGTCCTCAAAACTCATAAAAAGAGTCCAAGCATTCCTTATGCCAAGGTATATGTCTACAACAAATCAAGGTTATGAAACCAAGTATTTACTGTGCCATTTTCCTTGTCAATAACGAATCAAGATCTCTACTTTGCAAGTATGATTTTAAACCAAAAGAAAATATTATCTATACTAATGTTTATAAATGATGATTCATTTTAGCTCAAGTTTAAGAGACTAACCTTAGCATTTACCAAAAGCTTCACCTCATCACCTCAACAATATGATTAGCAACACATACTAGATATGAATAAAGTGAAAAGGAATGTAAGAAACATAAGTAAAGAACAAGAAAAACTAGAGAAAGGAAAGAAGAAGAAAACTTAGAGAATTTTATTACAATGGCTAATATCCTACCAATGTATCAATGTATCCCAATACTCATCCAAGGCCCTCTATTTATACACATTTTGGAGGGCTAAATGACAAGAGACAAGCTTTACAAATTTCAAAGGTAGGTATAAAAGGTGGGTGCATTTTTCTAACAATTTTCGTCATATTGTATGACAATTCTGATCAGCCAGGTTGATGGTCGATTTTGTCAATGTTGGAGGCTCGATCTGATAAAATTGTCTTCTAGAACAATATACCCCTATCAGTTACGGATCCATAGCCGTTGGAATCAGCTCATTTGCTGATGTGGATAAGAAGATATGGGCAAAATACGAAAACAGGTCAGCACAGACGTCATTGCACATCAGCCAACTTGATGGTCGATTTCACTAGGGAAAACGACTCCGTTTCAAGAAGTGTAAAACATGAAAACGATAGATATGCCTCTTAGCTTTGCACGGCTACAAATGTCAGCCTTATTGCTTCAGTGAAACTCGAGATATAGCTGATATGGTAAACGGTGTCGGAACTGGAACTGAACTGGATTTGCCCTTAATTCTAGTAATCTGAAATCACTCAAAGAAACTTGTGAAAAACACCAAATTACATAAAAATATAAAAGATCATAAACACAATTAGACTAAACAATAATAACTCGTATTTGACACAAAACAATAATAAAACATAACTAAAAACTATATAATTATACGAGTTATCACAATGCAATCGTCCGTTGAATGCCCCTGAATTCTTGCATGATATGCATAGTTGGTATTTGCATTGTACCACCTTGGGTATGGTGGGGTCAAAGGTTTAAGATATACGGGCGCGACAAGTTGGCCTTGTAGTAGTTTAGGATATAGCTCACCATAGGTGGTAGGAATGGGATCAAACTGGGGTTTTTGATCGTTCTTTGGTGAACGATAGTCATTGCGCGCAGGACCTTGAGTGTTTGGGATAGTATTTCGAGGAAGGGTTATTTGTGGGGATATACCAGTTGGGAACGGCTGTTGTGGTATATTGGTATAGGGGAATGGATTTTGGGTAAGGTGGTTCACATTGGGGTAGTAAGGATTATACCCCGGGTAAGGTGTGTAAGGTGTCGGAGGTACATAAAATGTAGCAGGTGTATAAGGCCTGGGAGGTATGTATGGTGTAGGAGTTTTATAGGGGTATTGATTAAAATTGACTGCATGTGTCTCGTCCTTCCTCTTTGCAGGAAAAACTCTCTTCGGGGTAGCAAACTCACCCCCTTCCATTTTCTCGTTCTTAATAGCGGACTCTATCATCTCCCCATATATCACCATATCTGCAAAGTCCTTGGTGGCACTTCCCACCAATTTATCATAATAAGGTGTTTTCAGGGTACTGATGAAAAGCACTGTAGTTTCCTTGTTGGTTAAAAGGGGTTGCACTTGTGTAGCTAAGTCTCTCCATCTCTGAGAATATTCTTTAAAGCTTTCAGTAGCTTTCTTTTCCATGTTTTGGAGAGTTAGACGGTCAGGCACCATGTCTATCACATGCTTGTACTGTTCCATGAAAGCTTTGGCTAGATCCATCTAGGAACGGATTTTAGAACGGGTAAGCTGATTATACCACCGAGTTGCGGACCCATCAAGCTATCTTGGAAACAGTGGATGAGCAATTTGTCATCTTCATCATGTCCGGTCATCTTCCGGCAATACATGGTCAGATGCGCTGATGGGTTGGTAGTTCAGTTATATTTTTCAAAGTCTGGTACTTTGAACTTTGGAGGAATCACTAGATCGTGCACTAAACTCATCTCTTTGGCATCTAGACTGCCAAATAGCTACGCCCCTTCAACTGCCCTTAACCTTTCCTCCAGCAGCTGATATTTTTTCTGGGATTCTGCAATTTCAACCCTCTTCAGTTCAATCATCTTTGGCCTTTCCTTTTCAGCCATTTCTTCAAAGTCTGGAACTTCCACATCAATTGGATCAACCCCAATATTACACCTTTTAGGACCAAAATTATATGCTTCTGCCGCTGGTTGGATGTAAATATTGGATGCTGCCCCAGTCGGAAGTTCATTTCCCACAGGCTGGGACGTCTGGCCATTCTTCTATACCACCTCTGGTCGATCTTCCTGGTTTACTGCCCCCACTTCTACCTAATCATCTCCATGAGTTTGGTCATTTGTTCCCGTGACTCCTCTTGAGACTTAGCTAACTGTTCCTGCAGTTCTTTTTTATTTCTTTCCATCCTTTCAATTCTAGCAAGTTGATCGTTCTCCATAGCTCTTGCTTGAGATCGGGTATTGTAAGGGTGTCGAAACTCTGATTCTTTCTGAGTGCGACCAATTGTACCTTTAGTTTTAAAAACCATGGATTAGAAATTATTGACACATTTTTTTATTTTATTTCATAAAAATGAATGAATGAATAAATGACTAAATGTTAATGAATGAACAAATGAGTAAATGACTAAGTGTATGAACCTGAATGACTAATTATAAAGAATAAATGAATGGACAAATAAATGACTAAGTGCATGAACAATTTATAAAGAATAAATGAATGAATGATTATAAATATAAATGAATGAACAAACAAAATATATAAAGTAAAGAACAAATGAATGATGAATGCATTTAAAAGTATTGGCACTAGGATAATTTCAACCATACGGTCTTTCATTGATTTCCTGGAACTAAATACATCAAAGAAAATATCACTGTTTAAGACAATCTGATAATCTGTCTATCCTAACTTAAAAATGCTATTACAAAACACTAGTCCTATAGTAACTCCCTCGGATCTTGGACCTTTTTCACTGTCCTTTTTTGATTGCCTTGCTCTTCAATCTGACCCCTACTTGGTCACGGCCCTTTGACATGTCAGCAGAAGCATCACCATGTAAGCTTTCCTTAGCTTGTTTCTCCAGTTGATTAGCTCGGGCTTCCTCATGCTTTGCTCTTTTTTGGTCCAATAGTTCTTCTCCTTCTTGAGGTTTTTGACTTCTTGCTCCCATTCCCCGAAAGTCTTGAGAGTCCCCTCGAATTTGAGATTGAAACGGTATCTCTTGTTCTCCAAGTGCAATTCCTAAAGATCGCTTTTTGCAGTGTCTCTTTCTCTCTTGATCTTTTCCTTTTCTCTTTCTCGGGCTGATTCCCTATTTTTCATATCCTCAAGCTCTTCTTGCAATCGGGCAATTTCCTTGCTCATTTGGGCCTTTTCTTTTTCGAATTTTGCCCATGTAATTTCTAACTCCGATGGTGCTTCCTTAGGTGGCGAACTCAAAAGCTGAACTTCTTCCCCATCTGATGTCAACAACCAATCATTAATCCTCAATTCCCTCCATGTCAGGTAATCAAGTGTGACAATGTCGGCATATCTAGCTACCTCCACATGATGAGTTTCCTTCCATGCTACTACAATCTCACGTACCTTTCCCGAATATCCATCTTCTCTATAAGAAAATTCCAAATTACTAAGGTCATGGGTCATAGGAGTAAACTGACGGGATTTCGATTGTCTTAGTACCAGCAGTGGTGCATAGCTCACTCCTCCCAATACTTCCAATAATGGAACAGAAGCTTTATCTCCGCACTTGTACAATGACGGCATAGGATCTATACATGGAGCTCTCCAAATTATCATCTCAGCCCTGACATTCCGGAATATGTTGATCCATTATTCCTCAGTCCTATTTTCAAGCCAATGTCTCTTAAAAAATTCCCCAATTGGTGCAAAAGACTTCCATTATGAGCGAAGTGGGAAATTCTCCTATTTACAAAAATGGCTCTGAACCCATATGTAAATGAGCTGTATACAACCTATAAAATGCCATTTTCCTTCCCGTCTACAGAAATTCAGGGATCGGATTGTTTTTGCTATAATTGTCGAGGCTCGGTTTATCCTCTGCTCAAGCCTCTCAAAAACATCAAATATCGCCACATCCACATACCCTAATGTCTTTGGGAAGATAACTAAACCATAGATAGCCAAAGCGAAAATATTCCTAACTGTCTCCTTACTTGAATGGCTATGGATTAAGGTCCGTAAAATATCCCATGATATACAGTAGCTTACCACTTTTCGAACAACATGGCTTTCGACCCAATTTCTTTCCACTCCCAGAATTTTAGACACATTTTTCTTGAAACCCAGCATCTTTGCATCCTTCAAATAAATACGGTCGGGAATAACGTTCTCAATATGCAGCAAGGTTGAATATTCCTCTATGGTTGGAGTCATATCCTCTCGCTTGAAAGTAAAACACCGATAAGCAAGATTCCAGAATTGCACCACAGCCCGGATCACCTCACCATTGACCTTAACCTGAGCTAACAGTGCTATGTCCCCATAAGTCTGAGTGAAGGCTTGTTTTTCCGATATGTTCCATTGATTCCATATATCCATCAATTCTCAAAGATCATTTTGTCTGATAGTAAGATCAACCTCGGCAGGCAATGCTGACACATCCCATCTTCAAACAATCCCCAGTATCCTGCTGACCTTTCTTGGACTGTTTCCTAACCTCTAAATGCTTCTCGACCACTGAGACACTCTGACCCTCCATGAAAGCCCTTTTGGTTGAATATTATCCTGAGACCAATAACCTTCCATGTGCAAAAAATGATGACAAGAATGCAAAACAAAAAAAAAGGAAAAAATAAACAACAACAAAAAGAAAATGAATTAG
The DNA here is from genome assembly GCA_030761205.1 of Fremontodendron californicum. Lineage (NCBI taxonomy): Eukaryota > Viridiplantae > Streptophyta > Magnoliopsida > Malvales > Malvaceae > Fremontodendron > Fremontodendron californicum. The sequence continues at coordinate 4,785,512 of JAULJL010000026.1, forward strand.
TAACGGGAATAAATTCGAATAATACCAAAAAAAAATCAAAACAATAATTATCCCTGAGGATGTCAACAAAATTTTGGCATTATAACACCCTGGGATGACACACGGACATTTATTACGGGCATTGTGATGTATGTTCATCATTGTCCGATTTTCAAAAATAAACTTATTCGTAAAGTAGAATAGAAGATAAAAGGATTGGAAATATTCCTCCATGTGTTCTTAACTTCGGGATATCTAATTGGAAATCAGGCATGGATTCTCCTAGGTTTTCTATATGAAGGTAAATTAGTTCTAAAAGCCCCGAATTGTTCCTCACTGTCGCCGGTGAAGGCTAGTAAGGCACCTCGATAAAAGCGGGTTCAATTCATTAGAGTCTATTTTCCTAGCCAATGCGGATTGTTAATCACGAAGGCTTAGGTAATTTAGTACTCTGGAAGTGTTTCACTAGCTCATGCGGATTGTTAATCATGAAGGCTTAGTTACTTTGCTCCTACCTAAAAGGACGGAACCCGGGTATAGGATTCATGATATGCAAATGCACGTGTAGTATAGTGTGTGAGGAGAAATAAAAAACCTTTCACCACCTATTCTATATCCCATATTCTAAATGCCCCAACAAGATTAAACAACATAAGTCATCAATTAATCAATAAATAAATATATGCACCAAAATAACCATTAAACAATTATAATATGTATGCACATGAATATGGACATATTTAAAAACATTTTATTATTTTTGAAATTATCCTTATTTATTTTTTTTTAAATATGGGAATTAAAATTAAATACCAATTAAACCAACAAAACCGAGACTTTGATAATACATGACTAATTCTAGGCCTAACTCTCTAATACTCCCCAGGGGAGTCGCCAAGCTGTCGCAACCTAAAAAATAACAAGTCTCATCGCAATATTTTATTATTCGTTAAGCGTGACATTAAAAAAAACAGAGGAAAAGTCGACTTAATTCCTTTTGAAAAGTGAAGGTTTTGAAAATGACCTTGAAAAAGACATGGAGTCGTCACCAATCTTTTTTAGCTAGGTGTGATCGGCCACCTATTAAAACCGGTTTATAAAATATTTTAAAATTAATTAAAACATTTTTAAAACCAATTTCAAGTTTGCGTTTTGAACCAGAGAAATCAAAGAAACGGGTTCGGGATTCGGTTACGTGTGGGAAAGGATTAGCACCCCCACAACGCCCGTATAAAATGGTACCTTATTAATCGTGTGTTATCTCAAGTCTCAGTAAAAAGTTTGTTTTAAATTTAGTATTTTAAGTTAATTCTCAATTTAAAGAAAAATAATTCCATTTTTAATTGAAAATGATCCGGAATTTATAAATTCAAAATTTTCCTATATTCCCCAACAAACGTGGCAAAATATAGAAGTTTTTATTAGTTTGAAAATTTTCCGAATCATTCTGATTTTAAAGAAGATATTCCGTTAATAATGATAATTGATGATATCCTCCCCAGCAAACCCAGCAGAGAATTCATGAATTATTTTAACTCGGGAATATCTTTATTTTATTGAAAATCATTACCTTTTTGAAAACATTTAAAAATATATATATATATATGAGTATGAATATGTATGACATAAATAAAATGACATAACAAAGTCTAAATAATATAATGCAACCTAAATGATATGATATAATTTAAATGGCTTAGTATATTCTAAATGAAATGAAATATCCTAAGTTATATGATATATTCTAAATGAAATGAAATGACCTAGGTAACATGATATATTCTATATGAAATGTAATAACCTAAATGAAATAAAATATCCTAAGTGACATAATATATTCTAAATGAAATGAAATTACCTAGGTAACATAATATATTCTATATGAAATGAAATGACCTAGGTAACATAATATATTCTATATGCAATGAAATGACCTAGGTAACATAATATATTCTATATGAAATGAAATAATTTAAATGACATGGCAAATATAAATGATATGGCATATAATCTAAATGACATGAAATATAAAATAATGCTATCATATAATATGCATGAAAATAAAAATAAAAATAATAATGCATGAACATAGCATATGCTAAATAATATGACAAAAATAACTAAATAAAAAGCATAGGATATCATGAAATATTCAAAACCATATAACAAATAATATAATATCAATAATTTAAATCAAAGATAATAACACCATCATGAAAATTAAACATAGGAAAAATTACATATTATATAATATGCATGAATATGGAAAATGCAATGCATGAGAATGTATTTTTTCCTTAATTAAAGAAATCCGTATATCTAAAAAGATATTCGGCTACCTTAGGAAAATATATCAAATTAAATATTCTAAAATCAAAATGCTTTGTGATTGAAAACAATTTTTTGAAAAGCTTAGATTAAAAATAAAAACTTAGCTAAACCCTTTTTAAATGGCTCTAATTTCCTAAGTTTAAAATCCCGGACTTGACCACTCTTAACCCGAGACTAAAAAAATCATTTTTAGAGTTTAAAAAAGCTTAGAAACTACCATAAGTCAGTAGCTAAACTTCCTAATCAGCCCCCCCAAGTAACTTAACCAAAACAGAAAAATGATTTTCCTTCAAATTCAATTCTGACTCCACTGTCCAGTTTTAAAGCACGATTTTTTACCCTATTTTTAAAATTCAAAAAAATCTAAAACAAATACTGGAGACTCAGAACATTTAAAACTACATGGGAAAAAATTGGCTTAATTTTCTAATTAAAGATGACTGCCCAGAAAAATTGGCAAAGTATGAGTAGTGGGTGAAAAAACTGTTTTGCCAAAACACAATTTTTTTTTTTTGCCTTTCATAAAATCATTTAAAAATCAAAGTAAAAATATTAAAGACTCTCTAAATGACTCAAAAACAGTAGCTAACACTTTTGAAAAGTTAGACAAAAATTGGCTAAGTAAAAAAAAAAATCACAAAGGTAGAATAATCAATTTGACAACTCTTTAATTTTCCACAAGTATGCTCAAGAGAGCATGACTTTGAGCTATTGGTTGGCCTAAGTCAAAAGTCAAGTGGCATGGACATGAAATGCATGAAAAATAAATCCAATATGATGCATGAAATGCATGATTTAAAACCTAAATGACATGAAAAATGCATTGCATCAATAAAATGACCTAGACCTAAATGAACTTGCATGGCATTTAATGCAACCTAGGTCTAAAATGCATGGTAAACAAACCAATCCTAAACCTAAAATATGCATGGCAATAACACAAACACATGGCATGCTTAAACAAAATACTCAACCAAACATCATGAAAATGCAAACCTATCAACTAACGTAACAAAAATGCACACACAAAGCAAACAAAATGAAATGGCTGAATACCTTTATGTTCAAAATGAGCATGGCATTTTCACAAACACTTGATATACTAACATGCTTAACTAAAGAATAACACTCAAATCATGCAAATATAAAGTAGAGGCATGAAAACCAACAAGAATTTTCACAAACACATGGATTACAAAATATAAAACATAAAACAAACTTAAACATTTTGAAAACAGAAAATAAAAAATGCAAGAATAGTAAAATAAACATGATAATAGACTCAAAATTGGAAATAAGCAAGCAACCACATTAAAATAAGCTTCAAGTTTATGTATTAAAAGAAAATTTAAAGCATCAAAACTTATTAAATATCAAGAATAACATGAAATAACAAAGCAAACAGCAACTCCAAAAAAAAAGTTGGCCATATCCAAAAACAAAGGGAAAAAAAATTTCAAGAGCTTTTTGTAAGAAAGGATAAAGAAGAAACTTAAAGAAGAACATTAAAAACACTTATTAAAAAGAAAAATCAAAAGAAACTCACCAAAATAATAATCAAAATAGCAAATCAAGAATGGAAAATCAAAGAAAGTGCAAGAGTATGGTGCTTAAAGCAACCTCTAGAAGCTATCTTTCATGCTTTTTATCTTCTAACTTTCTTTTCTTTTCTAAACTTTTCTTTTTGCTTGTCAACAATGGAGAGAAAATCAGCAAAAAGCAAGAGAGAATAGAGAGTGATTGTAGCTGAAAATGAAAGAGAGAATGCTCCTTGTAGTGTGGCCGAAACCCCCTCTAGGCTAGGATGTTGTCATTTTTCCATCAACCAATTTTCATCCAAGGGCTATTGATCCAAGATGTTTAAAGCATGAAATTATCACCCTTAGATTAGGCCATCAGCTATCCACAATTACAGCTATTCAAGAATCTTAAGCCATTATGTTGACACTCTCCCTCTTCATGCATTGGTCCATGTGGCTTATTTGCAAAGGCTTAATCAAAAAATCAGAAACTTCCTACCCATATTTGGGCCTTGGCTGGCCATTCCCCCTTCTTCCAGCCCATGTTTCATTTTTTTAAAAGGCAAAAAGAACCCTTTTCGATTTCTTGGGTAAAATGACCTTTTTGCCCCCCAAGCATAAATAAATGGAAAAACGGACTCCAAATTCATATTTTGTTTTTTCAATACTTTCAAAATAATAAATAATTAAATTCTGGAAGTTTTCAAAAAAATTTGAGTCCATTTGCTATTTATTTGGATTTTTTCTTCTAAAATTGCCCTTTTATGCCCCCAAACTTTACCATTTTTTAAAAGAGCTCCAAATCCATATTTTTCTTCACCAATCTTTTCCAAATAGTTTAAAAGTGTGATCTGAAAGTTTTCATAATTTTTGGAACTCATTTGGTATTTTTTTCGGGATTTATTTGCTTGAATTACTACATAGGGGGTCCGGGATTTGGCCATTTTGCAAACGAACTCCGAATCAAGATTTTATTTAGCCAATCTCTTCCAAATAATTTAAAATTTATATTTTAAATTTTCAAACTTTTTGGAGTTCATTTGCTATTTTTCCAGGATTTATCTTCTTGAATTTTTGCATAGGAGACCCGGGATATGGCCATTTTGCAAACAAACTCTAAATCAAGATTTTCTTTTGCCAATCTCTTCCAATTGACTTAAGAATGATATTTGCAATTTTTCAGAATTTTTGGAGTTCATTTTCTATTTTTCCCAAATTTTCCAATTTTGCCATTTTGCCTCTGAAACCCGGTTTTGCTCAAAACAAGTCCAACTTTTAGATTTTCTTCAAAATGAGCCTTGGGCTATCCTTTTTTCGCTCCTTATCCATTAGGGGCTTTAGTCCTACCGAATTGGACCATTTCTTGTAATTCTTCCCAATTTCACTGAAATCCACCAAAAACCCCAATTCTCGGTTTTCTTCCGGATTGACTTTTCTTTCAGTTTTTCTTTCGAGTGGCTTCTCTATTACCCGTAGTCAGTGCTTATCTTTCATTTGGAACCTTCAATTTTGACCAATTCGATCGTTTAAGCACTTTTCCCCAAATTTCCCAGATTAGGGTTTCTTTTTTACTGAATCTGCATAACCCAACTTTCGAACTCCATATCTTTCAATGTAGACCACGGATTATCAGAATTTTTTTGCCATTTTTCAATTGAACTTCAAATCTTGATTTTGAAATTGGGTTGACTTTTTCAGTAGTTGACTTTTTAGGGTTGACTTTTCGGGGTTGACTTTTTCAAGTTTGACTTTTTATGCTCGCCTTCTTAGACTAAGTCCTGGAGTACCACCTGCAGGATGAAAAAAATCTTTTATATTCTGAAACATCAATTTAGGAAGAAAACATACATGTTTTAGTGGTCCGGACAAAATTAGGTGTCTACACCATCTTCTTGCGAGAAACACATCAAGTCTTCATCAGGGAAAGCAAAGTTCAAAGGTTCATAATTTTCAACCGCCTGACTTGCTAAGAACTCGGCTACTGCACTTCCCTTTATAGCTTTCTGACTCACATACACAATGTCGTACTCTAACAACAAAACTTGCCATCTTATCGTTCTGCCTGACAAGGAGGGTGCTTCCAACATATACTTGATGGGATCTAGCTTGGCAATCAACCACGTCGTGTGGTACAACATGTATTGTCTGAGCCTTTGAGCAGTCCAAGCTAAGGCACAACAAAGCTTTTCTACCGATGAATACTTCAGCTTATACTCTGTGAACTTCTTGCTGAGGTAATAAATTGCTTGTTCTTTCTTCCCGGTCTCATTATCCTGCCCCAACACATAGCCCATAGATCTCTCAAATGCTAATAAATACAGTATCATTGGTTTCTCCGAAACAGGCGGCATTAGCACTGGTGGGTTGGATAGATATGCTTAACTTTATCAAAGGCGATCTGACATCCTTCATCCCATTCTCCCGAATCATGCTTCCAAAGTAGCTTAAATATTGGATCACTTTTGTCGGTTAGCTGAGAAATAAACCGAGCAATGTAATTCAACCTTCCTAGAAAGCTTTTCACTTTCTTTTGAGTATGAGGTGGTGGCAAGTTCTGGATGGCCTTTACTTTATCTGGATCAATCTCGATTCCCCTCTTACTGACAACAAAACCTAACAACTTCCCCGAAGTGACTCCGAAAGTGCATTTTGCTGGGTTTAGTTTGAGTCAAAACTTTCTTAATCTTTCGAAGAGCTTCTTAAGATTCGCAACATGCTCATCTTCTCCTTGTGACTCTGCAATAATGTCATCAACATAGACTTCGATCCCCTTATGCATCATATCATGAAACAAAGTTGCCATGGCTCTCTAGTATATTGCCTGGACATTTTTCAATCCAAACTGCATCACCTTATAGCAAAACATTCCCCACATCGTTATAAACGTGGTTTTCTCCATATCCTCCGATGCTATCTTAATCTGATTGTACCTTGAGAATCTGTCCATGAAGGAAAACATAGAGCTCTTTATCGTATTATCCACCAATGTATCAATATGAGGCAAAGGGAAATTATCTTTAGGACTGGCCCTATTCAAATCCCAATAATCAACACACATTTGTACTTTTCCATCAATGTGGTTTTCTCCATATCCTCCGATGCTACCTTAATCTGATTGTACCCTGAGAATCTGTCCATGAAGGAAAACATAGAGCTCTTTGTCGTATTATCCACCAATATATCAATATGAGGCAAAGGGAAATTATCTTTAGGACTGGCCCTATTCAGATCCCGATAATCAACACACATTTGTACTTTTCCATCCTTCTTTGGAACTGGGACAATATTCGCTACCTATTCCGGATATTTTTCCACTTCTAAGAACCCGGCTTCGAACTATTTTTTCACCTCTTCTTTTACCTTTAACAGCATGTCAGGCCTCATTCTTCTCAATTTCTACTGAATTGGCTTTCAATCTGGCCTTAGAGGGAGCTTGTGAACCACAATATTGGGATCCAACCCTGGCATGTCTTTGTATGACCATGCAAATACATCAACATATTCTCGGAGTAAGGCTACCAGTTCACACTTTGTTGATGGTGACACTGAGGTCCCAATTTTGACCTCCTTTATTTCTTCTCCACTTCCCAGGTTTATCACTTCTAACGGCTCCTTATGAGGCAATACTTGCTTCTCCTCTTGTTCTATTATTCTTAATAAATTCGGGGGTAGACCATAATCTTCGGCATCTTCATTGATGTCGAAGTCACCCGTGCAAATGGGTCTTTCAAAATCAATTTCAGAATTATTGACAGGACGGTCCTCATATTCCGCATCTGTAACCTGTAAATAGGTGAGGAAGAAACAATATAGGAAGATACATAGGCAATGAAAGAAAATGAGAGAACAAAAATGAAAGAATATGGACACATCAATATGAAGAAAATGCATCGTAATTGTTGTTTACTAAATGAAGAGTTTTAAACATAAGCCCGTACAGAAATATTCTTAATGTCCTTGGGCAGAGACAATTAAGATTGTTTTAGAGTATTACTCTGGAGTAGACATAAAACTATAAGAAGCTCGGTCATACTCCAGTTTGTTAATTCATAACCCGGTGGACATGGGCGCACCACCCAACTTACATTTCTATTTCCCATTTCTTCTTCCCCGGCCATGCAGATTACCATTTCTTGCATTTGTTCTTCTTTACTCATGTAGAACTTCTCAAAGGCTTGTTTTATCATTACTAACACATCATTGAAATCCTTCTCCCCAAACTCAAAACCAACCGAATGGAAGATGTGAAGGATTGGTGGGAAATTCATGGGCTCCCACTCTATATCCACACCCGAGAGACGGGCCATTCTCTTCTTTCGATTTTTCTCTATTTGTTTCCTCTTTTCGTGAGCTTTTGGGAGATATCCGAGATCGAATCAGTTTTTCTTCTCGACTACTTCAATTGCTCTGACCATCCCTTGGAGATATTTTCCTAGTCCCTTTCCTGCTCTGCAGCCTTTCCCCACTGTCTTTCTCACCCCCAACCTGGTATTTCTGGACAGCTTCAGCTCTGGAATTTTATGTCCTTTAGTGATGAACACAACATTAACGAGTTCCAGTGAGCTGAATGAGCGTTCTACAGCATCCTCATTCGATTCTATATAGGGGGAGTCAGTGTATGCAGAGGCTATGATGTCCTTCTCTCCCGATTCACTGACCAGGCGTCCTTCATTACAAACTTCAATTTCTGGTGGAGAGATGATGCACTGCCCCAGCAAAATGGATCCATGGCCTTCCCAACAAACAGTTGTGATGGAGACTCAATTAAGAGTTGTAAACCCAAGTGCAGGTTATGTTCAAGTAATAAATTCTCGGGTGTCCGAGGTCGAACCACAGGGAAGCGTATTAGTAAGTATAAGTTTATAAATATATAAGAAAAAGAAAGTAAACAAGATATTAGGGAATCAACAACAAAACAAGATAAACAAGATATTAGAGAACAAAATAAACAAAATAACATAAAAGAAATTAAACAAGATATAAAAAACAATAAGAAAAGATGTTGAGGTTAGAGAATCCACTCTTGGTGTTATGCTAAGATTAATCTTGTTTTATTACACAATTGAAATCCACACATAAAGGAGGTTCCAATCGGAAGGTTTAGCAATTCAGTCCAAATTGTCCAACGTCCATAGCATATGATATTATGTTCATTTGGTATCCTCAAAACTCATAAAAAGAGTCCAAGCATTCCTTATGCCAAGGTATATGTCTACAACAAATCAAGGTTATGAAACCAAGCATTTACTGTGCCATTTTCCTTGTCAATAATGAATCAAGATCCCTACTTTGTAAGTATGATTTTAAACCAAAAGAAAATATTATCTATACTAGTGTTTATAAATGATGATTCATTTTAGCTCATGTTTAAGAGACTAACCTTAGCATTTACCAAAAGCTTCACCTCATCACCTCAACAATATGATTAGCAACACATACTAGATATGAATAAAATGAAAAGAAATGTAAGAAGCATAAGTAAATAAAAAAAGAAAACTAGAGAAAGGAAAGAAGAAGAAAACTTAGAGAATTTTATTACAATGGCTAATATCCTACCAATCTACCTTTAATGCTCATCCAAGGCCCTCTATTTATACACATTTTGGAGAGCTAAATGACAAGAGACAAGCTTTATAAATTTCAAAGGTAGGTATAATAGGTGGGTGCATTTTTCTAACAATTTTCGTCATGTTGTATGACAATTCTGATCAGCCAGCTTGATGGTCGATTTTGTCAATGTTGGAGGCTCGATATGATCAAATGGTCTTCTAGAAAAATATGCCCCTATCCGTTACTGATCCATAGCCGTTGGAATCAGATCATTTGCTCATGTGGATCGGAAGATATGGTCCAAATACCAAAACGGTGCAGAACAGACGTCATTGCACATCAGCCAACTTGATGGTTGATTTCGGTAGGGAAAACGACTCCGTTTCAAGAAGTGTAAAACATGAAAAAGATAGATATGCCTCTTAACTTTGCACTGTAAAAATTTCAGCCTTAATTCTTCGGTGAAACTCCATATATTGCTGATATGGCAAAAGGTGTCGGAACTGGAACTGAATTGGATTTGCCCTTAATTCTTGATTTAACCTAGTAATCTGAAATCACTCAAAGAAACTCGTGAAAAACACCAAATTACATAAAAATATAAAATATCATAAACACAATTAGACTAAGCAATAATAACTCGTATTTGACACAAAACAATAATAAAACATAACTAAAAACTATATAATTATACGAGTTATCAAGTTGTAAGACGGGGTAATGTCCATAACTTGGAAATCAACTTTATAGGTACAGGGACCTATCTCAAGTGGGACTTCAATGGTTCCCATAACTTCCCGTCGGGTGCCAATAAAGGCTCTCACTATAGTGTGGCTTGGTAGCTGATAACTCTATAAAATAGAGTTATTTTACCATATTTTATATAGCTAAGTCCTTGTAGTTTAAAATATTAATTAATTATTTGTAGTTATTTTTATTTATTTATTTTATGTTTTAATTAGTTATTAATTTAATATCTTTTGTATTTTTGTAGAGTCCTAAAGCAATAAGGAGAATATCAGTTCATTTACGAAAAGTCCAAGTTGGAGGTTGTTGTTTGCTCACAAAATTTTCCTTCTTCAGACTTTTGGAGCTTTATAAATAGGAACCCTTTAGGACTTTATAAATAGACTTCTCCCTAGCTGCCAAATAGGAAGCTTGTAAATAACCTAGTTTTCTTAAGAGGAGAGCAGCCACCAAAGATTTGCAAGGAGCAAAAGAGAGATTTTGGGAGATTGAAGACTGAAGATCTGACAACCCTTTGTTTTCTCTTATCCCTTATTTGCTTTATCTTTCTTGTATTATTAATGATGGTGAAACTCTTTTATTTTATATTTTTATTAATTAGTATGAACTAAATATATTTTTCTAGGATTGCAATGGAACTTAACATGTAGCTCGGATTATTTTAGTCTCTTTCTTGATTTAATGATATTTGATGTTGTTTATTCAATCTTGTGCTTAATACTTCTAATTGCTTAGCTAACAATTAGATTGATATGGTAACCTAGATACAACTTGGAAAAGGGAGTTTAGTGTTAGACATGGAATGAATGGCACATGTTTCATATTCATTTATTAGGATGAATTGATCTACATGTAGGGTAGGAATACACTTACGTGTCATGTGTAACCAATTTTAGAGTCTAAGCTTAATGAGTTTCTCTTTAATTCAATTATCATAGGAATATAGTTAATTGGTTAAGAGGGATATTTTTATAAGATCATCGAAAGATCCTTAAAAATAGATTAGAACTCCAGGTTAACAACTCAAGATCATTAGTCAACTTAAGAGGGTAAGAGAAGTTCAAGCGAAGTATTAAGGGAAATTGTAATCCTAGGCTTTTCTCATTTGATTTAATCTATCTTTTAATTTACTTCTTTTGTTTATTATTTTCTTTTATTTACAATCTTTAATTAATTGTTTGAATAAGATTGAGTTGTTTTAATTTTAGTACTTAACGAATTTAGTGACAATTCCTTGTGGGATCGATACTCTACTCTTCATTATATTACTTGTTAATGATACGTGCACTTGCGTGGTTAAATCCGACAACAAGTTTTTGGTGCCATTGCCGGGTAATTGTTTTACTATTTTTGTTAATATTAATATCAAGCAATATTAGTCTTAATTCAAACTTTTTTTTATTTATTTATTTTATTTTATTTTTCTTTTCAGGTTTTGTTGATTTGGATGCACTATGTGGAATTATAAACGGGATGCAATCAATGCTTTATCTGCACAATTGGCTGCACTTAACAAGAAACTTGACACTTTGTGTGTACCTTATGTCCAAAGCCCGTTTGTAATTTGTGAACTCTATGGGGGTAGACATCATAGCGATTGGTGCCCAACCTATGCTGATTCAACGCAGTATGTTGGAAATTACAATATGCAGCAGAATAATTCTTATTCCAACGACTACAATCCAGGTTGGGGAGATCACCAAAAATTTTCATGGAACAACAATCAATGGTCCTCCTATTCAGACAATCAAGCATATCCTTTTGAGTTTGCGCCATATGCACAAGCACCTGTCCCAGAAAAGAAACCATCATTGGAAGAGGTGTTTATGCAATTCATGGCAAGCCAAGCAGTGATAAATCAGAATCATTCAGCAGAACTTCAAAGTCAAGAAGCATTACTTCAGAGTCAAGCGGCAACACTTAGGAGTCTTGAAAAACAAATGAGCCAGCTTGTCAATGCCTTTAACAATTGCCCTTAAGAAACTCTTCTAGGTGACATTGAATCTAATTTCAGACCAGGTGAAAAAGAGCATTATAATGCAAACACACTTGGGATTGAAAAAAAGATAGAAGAGGATAGCATAGAGCCTGAATTGCCAACCGAGCTTATTGGAGACGAATTTGAGAAAGCTCAAGAAAAATGGATTCAATGTGACCCACCACCACAAGATGTTCCCTAATGCATTCAACAGCCCTAAGCTAATCGATGGGATAGATAGTGCTAACAACGAGGAATTCATAGAGATTTATCCCATTGATCCACTTAAAGCATTCATGAATTCTACCACGGAAAGGGATGAATTTCGCTTTCAAGCTTGCAAGAAAGCGAAGTTGTTCAAAGAATAAACATCCAAATGGCATGAATCGAAAATCATCAAATGGTTGGATACAGGCTAATGGACATGAGATAGTCAAGCAGATGACTATAAACCAAGCGCTTCTTGGGAGGCAACCCAAGTTCTAAATTTTTTCTTTTCTTTTTCAATTTTAATTTTTTAGGATATTTTCGTTACTTTTTTTTTACTTTGTTTTCTTTTGTAGTGACTACTCACCCAACTTGGACAAGCATGATGAGGTCTAAGAGGAAAACTAAAGCTTCGCCTGCGTTGCTTTCATCAATAGAGGAGTTTTATTGTTCTTACTCTTTTTATTTCTAAACATTGAGGACAATGTTTGTTTTAAGTTTAGGGGTGTGTTTTTAGATTTATTTTAGTTTGTGTGATTGTCTAATTTTATTATTAGGAGTCTAAATTTTTTTTTTTTTTTTGAGATGTGATGCACTTAGTATGATGGAATCCTTATCCAATGATGAGAATTAGTTATTGATTTATCTTGATTTTTGGGAAAACATAAGCATGAGAAGAATTTGTGTTAAATTCTTTTGTTAGTTTCATGTTAGGATGTGATTTTCACAATTTGAGCACTTAATCTCTTACTTAGATTTGCATTGCTTATTTAAAGACTGATTATGTTGATGTGAATTGCAATTATGTCTAGAGCCTAGAATTTGTTTGATTCTATCTCGAGGTGAAATCCTAGAAAACACTAAGTTAAGGAAGTGATTTAGGCCATCTTTGGAACGTTTGAGCCTTTCGAGCCTACTTTTATATATGATTATCCTTAGTCTATCTCTTTGTGCCTAATTGGTATATCTATTTTCTTTGATTGCCGCATCTTTTATTCTAGCCAAATAAGAAAAACCATGGTTAACCCTCACTACATAGGCATGTTCACGACATACAAGAAACAATTCTGAGCCATGTCGAATTTGGATGAAATGGTGATGTCAAATTTTTCTATAAAAAAAAAAGAAGAAGAAGAAGAAAAGTTATGGTTCTTCGAAAACGAAGAACAGAAAAAAAAATTGGTGAAGCAAAAAGGAAGTGTATTCAAAAAATAAAGAATGTAATTTGAGGAAAAGACTATGGCTCTTAAAAATCCTGAAGAAAAAAATGTAAAGTGTCTATGGGTGAATTTAACCAAAATATAAAAGTGTCAAGGATGTAATCGTCTTTTCATAAGGTATTTAGGCCATTGGATGAGCAAGGACATTTCAAGATAGTAAAAATGACATCTTGTAGCTTGATATAGACCACTTGATGAAATGAATTAAATCCCCACCCTTCCCCTATGTATGGCCGGACAAGGGCTGGTATGTTCTAGAATTTCCTTCATTTTTTTTCACCTTTTAATTTTGCAAAATTTGCCTTTTTCAGTTTCTTCGATAAAATTGCATTTTGGCCCACCAAACATGATTTTATTGCAAACGGACCCCAAATCTGGTTTTTCTTTCTCCAATCCATCCAAATAAATATAATATTGAGATCTGGAGATTTTAGGAATTTTTCGAGCTCGTTTCCTATTTTTCCCGAAATTTTCTCTTGGATTTTTCGGTTAGTGGCACCCAAAATTCACCTTTTTCATTTGAACTCTGATTCCGGATTTTTCTTCACCAATCTCTTCCAAAAAATATAAAACTCAGATCTTGAAGTTTTCATAATTTTTGGAGCTCGTTTCCTATTTTTCTCGAAATTATCTTCTGGAATTTCGGCTTAGTGCACCCGAACTTTGCCATTTTTCAAATGAGCTCCAATTCCGAATTTTTCTTCGTCGATCTCTTCCAAAAATTATAAAACACAGAACTATAAGTTTTCAGAATTTTTGGAGCTTTTTGCTATTTTTCCAAGAATTATCTTCTGGAATTTCAGCTTAGTGCACCCGAACTTTGCCATTTTTCAAATGAGCTCCAATTTTGGATTTTTCTTCTCTGATCTCTTCCAAAAATTATAAAACTCAGAACTACAAGTTTTTAGAATTTTTGGAGCTTGTTTGCTATTTTTCTCTGAATTATCTTCTGGAATTTAGGCTTAGTGCACTCGAACTTTGCCATTTTTCAAATGAGCTCCGATTTCGGATTTTTCTTCGCCGATCTCTTCCAAAAATTATAAAACTCAGAACTGCAAGTTTTCGAAATTTTTGGAGCTCATTTGCTATTTTTCCCACAATTTTGTTCAAGATTTTACAAGAATGCCCTTCAACCTCTGAAACCTCGATTTTACACAAAATAGGTCCGATTTCTGGATTTTCTTTTTCTACTGCCTTTATCATATATTGAATTTGGGTTGGTCCAAAAAGCCCAATTTTTACGATCAAATCCCTCTCCGATTTTGTTTTCCCCTTTTCAAACTCGAAAATTTTCTCGTTTTTCCGTTTTTGGTCTAATCGACCCTTTCTTTGGATTCACTTCAAACTGGACTTGGGCTATCCTTGTTTACTCATTATTTATCAACTGGGGGCTTCAATTTCACTGAATTGGGCCATTTTTGCAATTTCTCCAAATTTGCGAAATTTACTTTTTTTAACCAAAACCCTAATTTTGGGTTTTCTTTCCAAATTGACTCTTCCTTTGGTTCTGCTTCCAATTGGCCCTTCCAATACCCGTAGTCATTAATTATATTCCATTTTGAACCTCCAATTTTGACCAATTTGATCGTTTAAGCGTTTTTCCCTAGATTTGCCGAATTAGGGTTTCCCCTGCACTGAAATTTTCGCAATCCCTCTTTCGAACTCCATATCTTTCGTCGTAGACCTCGAATTATCAAAATTCTTTCACCATTGTTCAATTCAACTTCAAAAGTTGATTTTGACTAAAGGTTGACTTTTTTAGTGGCTGACTTTTTAGAGATGACTTTTCGAAGTTGACTTTTTAGAGTTGACTTTTTTCGGATTGACTTTTCATGCTAAACTCCGAATCACAAGTCTTGGAGGACCATCTGCAAGATGAGAAGAGATTTTCTGTATTCTAAAGGAGTACAAGGAAAATTTTACCTGGTGTAGACACCTAATTTTGTCCGGGCCACTAAATCAAGTATGTTTTCTTCCTAAATTGATGTTTCAGAATACAATAAGGCTTTTCTCATCCTACGGGTGGTACTCCGAGACTTAGTTTAAGAAAGCAGGCATAAAAAGTCAATATTGAAAAAGTCAACCTCAAAAAGTCAACTACTAAAAATGTCAACCCATATTCAAAATCAAGATTCAAAGTTCAATTGAACAATGGTGAAAGAATTTTGATAATCCGAGGTCTACAACGAAAGATATGGAGTCCGAAAGATGGGTTATGGAGATTTAGTAAAAAAGAAACCCTAGTTTGGAAAATTTGGGTAAAAGTGCTTAAACGATCAAATTGGTCAGAATTGGAGGTTTTGAATGAAAGATAAGCAATGACTACGGATAATGAAGAGGCCATTTGGAGGCAAAATGGAAGGAAAAGTCAATTTCGAAGAAAACCGAGAGTTAAGATTTTTGGTGGATTTTGGTGAAATTGGGAAAATTGCAGAAATGGCCCGATTCGGTAAAATTAAAGCCCCTAATTGATGAGGAGTGAGTAAACAAGGATAGCCCAAGGCTCAGTTTGAAGTAATTCTGAGAAAAAAGTCGATTGGAGGAAAAACGAAAAAACGAGAAAATTCTCGATACTGAAAATAGGATAAATCAAAACGGAGGGGAATTTGATCATAAAATTTGGGCGTTTTTGGACCAACTCCAATTTAATATATGAAAAAAGCACAGAAAAAGAAAATCTGGAAATCGGATTTGTTTTGAGTAAAACCAGGCTTCGGAGGTAAAAGGACAAACTTGGAAAATTCGGGAAAAATAGCAAATGAGCTCCAAAAATTCCCAAAACATCCAAATCTCAATCTTAACCATTTGGAAGAGATTGGCGAAGAGAAATCCGTATTCGGAGTTCATTTGCAAAATGGTAAATTTTGGGCCCAATTAAGTTGCAAATTCCAGAAGATAAATCCCGAAAAAATAGCAAATGAGCCCAAAAAATTTTGAACATCTCCAGATCTCAATTTTAAATTATTTGGAAGATATTGGCGAAAGAAAATCCAGAATCGGAGCTCGTTTGTAAAATGTCAAATTTCGGGCCCATTAAGTTGAAATTCAAGAAGATAAATCCCAAAAAATAGCAAATAAGTTCGGAAAATTTTGAAAATCTCCAGATCTCACTTTTAAACTATTTGGAAGATATTGGTGAAGAAAAATTCAGATTTGGAGCTCATTTGCAAAATGGAAAAAGTTCGACTGCATTAAGGGCAATTTCGGAAGATAAATCCCAGAAAAATAGAAAATGGGCTCGAAAAATTATGGAAACTTCCAGAATGCAATTTTTATTATTTAGGAAGTATTGAAATAAGAAAATTTGGATTTGGAGTCCGTTTTCTATTTAATTAAGTTTGGGGGTCAAAAAGGTCATTTTACCGAAGAAACCGAAGAGGGCCTTTCTTGCAATTAAAAAAATGGAGATTGGGCTGGAAGTTAAAAGGTCAATCAGCCAAACCCATGTTGGAGAGTGATTTTTCTTAACCATTGCATCCAAGGGCCAATAGTGGATAGGAAGGTAGTTATTTTTTTTATCAAGCCTTTGAAACTATGACACATGGACCAATGCATGGAGAGGGACGATGTCATATTTATGACATCATATTAATTAGGGGTTGATTTAATCTAAGGGTGAGAATTTTACATAGAAATCATCTTGGATTAAGGGCCATTGGATCAAAATTGATTAGAAAACAAATGACAACTTTTTTACACTATTCACTACCATTCGGCCAAGGCTATTGGGAGTGGGGATTTCAAATTTTTCATAAGGATTAGAGGGCTGAATAGGGGCAGTAGCTAAGGGAAAAAGGAGAGAAAAAAGAAAGGAAAAAAAGAGGAGAAGGAAAAAGAAAGGTTTTGCTTGCTACTTCTTGATTTGGAAAGCTAGAGCAAGGTAGCTATGTTCTTTCATGGTTTTCTCATATTTTGTTGATATGATTTTGCTATTTTGATTGTCAATTTATTCTCTTTTATGAAATAAACTTGTTTTAAAAATAAGTTCTAAAGAGCTTCTACTTTGTTTTTTTTTTTAAGAAATCAAGAAAGCAAGTTTTCCTCCATTTTCCATCATGGCCGAATGAACCATTTTTTGTTAAATGATTTTGTGTTTGATTTTGTTCATGTGATTTGTTGTGGTAGGTTAGCTTACTTGTGTTAGATTAGCTTGATTGTGGTAGGTTAGCTTGATTGTGGTAGTTTAGTTCTAAACCATGCCATGTGTTTGTGATAATGCCATGCCATGTTCATGTTGTTTTCATTCGGCCATGATGATTTCATTATGCATGTTTGCATTTTTATCATGTTTACTTGTCTAATATGCTTCCATTTTTGTTCATGCATTTAGACCATACCATGTGTTTGTTATATGACATTGCAATGTTAATGAGTTATGTTAGTCACCATGTTTGCATTATTATCATGTTTGCTAGTTAATTATGCTTCTATGTGTTTGTGTTATTGTCTAGCTAGGATTTCACTATGATTGTTTAGTGACCATTTGGCCAACATGTTCTTTTTTGCTTTGTGTGTGCATTTTCATCTTGTTTAGTTGATAGGCTTGCATTTTCATGCCATAATATTGTGTATTTGATTTAGTATGCCATGTGTTTGTGTTAATGCCTTGCTACATTTCTCCACATAGAATTAGTGGCCATTCGGCCTCTACATATGTCCCTTGCCTTGTGTGTGCATTCTCATTTTGTTTAGGTACCATGCTTTGCATTATTATGCCATGAGATTGTGTATTGGTTGTGCCATGTTCATGCATTAGTATTAGGTTTATTTGGTCATTATATGTTTATGATATTTTCATGCATTTTCATAAAACTTTAGGTCTAGGCCATCTTTGTATTGCCATGCATATTCCCATGCAAATTGGGTCTTAAGACAACTTTGTATTGCCATGCATTTTCATGTCACTTTAGGTCTAGGTTACATTTGCCTTACCATGCACCTCATGCATATTAGGTTTAGGTAGCATTTATTGCCATGCAAATTCATGCTAGGCATTAGGACAACCTTGTATTACCATGCATTTTCATGGCATCTTAGGTTTAGGTTATATTTGCATTACTATGCATCTCATGCATATTTAGGTTAGAGTAGCATTTATTGCCATGCAAACTCATGCTAGGCATTAGGTCATTTTAAATTGGCATGCATTTCCTACATCCTTTAGGTTGTAGATCATGCATTTCATACATCAAATTTGTTGTTTGTTCATGCATCTCATACCATACCACTTGATTTTTGACTTAAACCAATCAATGATTTAAGATCAAGCTCACATGAGCATACTTGTGGAAAATTAAAGAGTTATCAAGTTGATTTTTCTACCCTTGAGATTTTTTTACTTACGCAATTCTTGTCCATTTTTTTAGAAATTTTAGCTACTGTTTATAGGTCCTTAGAAGAGTCTCCAATATTTTTACTTTGATTTTTGAATGATTTTATCAAAGGCTTAAAAATGATTTTTGGCAAAACAGTTTTTCATCCAGTGTTCTAACTTTCGTGATTTTTCTGGGAGGTTATCCTTAGTTCAAAAATTAAGCCAATTTTTCCATAAAGTTAGACATGTTCTCAGTCTCCTATATTTTTTTTAGAGTTTTCAGAATTTATTAAAAAAAAGGTTAAAAAATCTCGTTTTAAAACTGGACAGTAGAGTCAGATTTGAATTTGAGGGAAAATTAATTTTCTGTTTTTTTCTAAGGCATTAAAAGAGGGCTGAGTAGGAAACTTAGCTACTTTCCTAGGTTGGTTTCTAAGCCATTTTAATCTTAAAAAATGATTTTATAAAGCTCGGGTCAAGGGTGGTCAGGTCCAGGTTTTCAAACTTAAGAAAATAGAGCCATTTTAAAAAGGGAATTTCGGCCATGTTACTTTTTTTATCCAAGGTTTTCAAAATTGTTTTCAACCAATCACAAAGCATTTTTTATTTTAGAAATTTTAATTTGATTTCTTTTCCTAAGGTATTCGAATATCTTTTTAGATATACGAATTTCCTTATTTAAAGAAAAAAAATACACTTTTATGCACTGCATTTTCCATGTTTATGCATATTATATGATATATGATTTTTGATATGAATATTTCTATGGTAATGTTATTATTTTGATTTATATTTTATGGTGTTATGTTGTTTGTTATATGGTTGTGAATATTTTATGTTACTCTATGCTTTTTATTTAATCATTCATTTTTGTCACATCATTTAGCATTTACTATGTTCATGCATTATTATTTTTATTTTCATGCATATTTCATGATAATATTATTTTATGTTTCATATTCATCTCATGTCATTTAGATTATATTAGGATATTTTATTTCGTTTATAATATGTTATGTTACTTAGGTTATATTCATTTCATTTAGAATATATTATGTCACTTAGGTCATATTCATTTCATTTAGAATATGTTATGTCACTTAGATTATATTATATCATTTATATTTTGCTATGTCATCTTTATTATGTCACACATGTTCATATTCATTTTTTTAAAAATGTTTTAAAATAAGATAATGATTTTCAATAAAATAAAGATATTCCCGAGTTAAAATAATTCATGAGTTCTCTACCGGGTCTGCTGGAGAGGATATCATCAATTATCATTAATAAAGGAATATCTTTATTTCAAAAAACGAGAATGATTCGGAGAGTTTTCCAAACAAATAAAAATTTCTATATTTTGCCGATTTTGTCGGGGAATATAGGAAAATTTGGAATTAATCAATTCCGGATCATTTTCAAATAAAAATGGAATTATTTTTCTTTAAATTGGGAATTAATTTGAAATGCCAAATCTAAAACCGACTTTTTACCGAGACTTGAGATAACACACGATTAATAAGGTACCATTTTATACGAGCGTTGTGGGGGTGCTAATCCTTCCTCGCACGTAACTGAGTCTCGAACTCGCTCTTTTGATTTTCTTTGGTTTAAAACGCAGACTTGAAATTGGTTTTAAAAATATTTTAATTAATTTTAAAATGTTTTACAAAAACCGGTTTTAATAGGTGGCCGATCACACCTAGCCAAAAAAGATTGGTGGCGACTCCATGTCTTTTTCGAGGTTGCTTTCAAATCCTCATTCTATTTCAAGAGGAATTAAGTCTTCTTTTCCTCTGTTTTCCAATGTCACGCTTAACGAATATAAAGTTTCGCGATTAAACTTGTTATTTTTAAGGTTGCGACAGCATGGCGAATCCACTGGGAAAATTAGAGAGTCAAGCCTAGAATTAATCTTGTGTTATCAAAGTCTAGGTTTTGTTGGTCTAATTGGTATTTAATTTTAACTCCCACATTTTTTTAATAATAAGGAGAATTTTGAAAATAATAAAATGTTTCAAATATGTTCATTTTTCATATGCATGCATATTATTATTGTTCTCTGGTTATTTTGTTGTGTATATTTATGTGTTGCTTAACTGATATGTACATTGTTTGATTTTATTGGGATATTTAGAATAAGGGGTGTAGAATAGGTGGTGACAGGTTTGTTTTGTTCCTCCACACACACTACATTTGCATTTTCATAACATGAACTCTCTACCCGGGTTCCGTCCTTTTAAGTGGGAGTAAAGTAACTACGCCTTCGTGATGGTCCTTCGTATGGGTAGTGAAACACTTCCGTAGTATGAAGTACCTAAAGCCTTCATGATGATCCTCGTATGGGCTTAGGAAAATATACTCTAACGAATTGAACCCACTTTTATCGGGGTGCCTTACTAGCCTTCACATACGACAGTGAGGAATAATTCGGGACCTTTCGAACCAATTCACCTTCATATAGTGAACCTAGGCGAAGCCATGCCGGATTCTTGTTAGATACCCGAAGTTAAGAACACATGGAGGAACATTTCCAACCTTTTACCATCTTTCTATACTTTAGATTTTACAAATCGGGTGATGATGAACGAACATGATATCGCCCGTAATAAGCTTGTTATTTCGTCCCAAAGGCGTCGCAATGCCGAAATTCTTTTAAAATTTTCGGGACATTTTTTTTTATTAAGCATATTGTTATTTATTTTATACATGTGAATTCATTTCCTTACTAATTTATTTCCTTTTTTGTTTTCTTTTCTTTGACATGCATCATTGACACCATCATGCACTTGAAGTTTATTGGCCTCAAGATAGTCACCAACCCAAAGGGCTTTCATGGAGTTTCAGGTTATTTCAGTAATAGAAGATCATGAAGTAGTTAGGGTACGATCGGAAAAAGATCCGAGGGAGGATGGTGATTGCTTAAAGAAAGGTTATGTGTCAGTATTGCCAGAGAGGGTAAAGATGGATCTTAAACAGAATAATCTCCGAGGGTTAGCCGACATTTGGAATCAGTGGAATGTATTAGAGAAAGAAGCCTTCACCCAGAATTATGGAGATATAGCACTTTTAATTCCAATTAGGGTCAATAGTGGGTTGATTCAAGCTATGGTACAGTTTTGGAATCCTGCTTATAGATGTTTCACTTTTAACAAGGAGGATATGACCCCACATATTGAAGAATACTCAGCA
This sequence comes from Fremontodendron californicum, assembly GCA_030761205.1. NCBI lineage: Eukaryota > Viridiplantae > Streptophyta > Magnoliopsida > Malvales > Malvaceae > Fremontodendron > Fremontodendron californicum. Next base: position 4,807,553 of record JAULJL010000026.1, read on the forward strand.
CTATTACGTATTGATTTTCCTAATCCGGATCGGGTGTATTTGAAGGAGGTGAAACCTTCAGGTTTTAAGAGGATACTGGCTAGGATCACGGGAATGGATACAACATGGGTTGGAGTCATGTGGATACAAAGCAAAAAAATGGATGTATTCCATGGAAGACTCTCTGACAATTGATATTGGGTCACTCCGATAAAGAAAAAGACAGGGACATCTTTGCTTTAGCCATCTATGGGTTAATCATATTCCCAAAGATATTGGGTCATGTGGATATTGCTGTGTTTGATTTCTTTGGAAAGTTGGAATAGAAAATCAACCCATCTCCGGCCATCATAGCGTAAACTATCCGATCTTTGAATTTTTGTAAAAGGGAAGGACGAGGGAGAATCAAGGGGTATGTACAACTCCTTTATGTTTGGATTCAAAGTCATTTCTAGAAGATAGAGGAGGTTTCCTTCAAACCATACATGAAGTTTTTAGTACCGATTAGTGAATTCCTTAAAAAGTATTGGCCTGAAGACAAAGATGAAGAGAAATGGGTCAACATGTTTTGGAATCTTAAAGGGGAGATAGTAACTTGGAGAGCTCCATGGATGGTTCCTATGCCTATCATGTATAAATGTGGGGATAACTCGGGGGTTCCACTACTCGAAATTTGGGTATCTGTGAGTTATGCACCTCTGTTGGTGCAAAGACAGGTCGAGTCTCGACAATTCACACTCGCGACTCATGAACTAGGATTATCAGAGTTTACTTATAGAGAGGAAGGGTATTCTGGAAAGGTGCGAGCAGTAATTGAAGCATGGAAGAAGACTCATCGGATAAAAGTGGCTCGATATGCTGATATCGTCACACCTGACTACCTGGTATGGAGGGAATTGAGGGTTAATGATAAATTGTTGACATCTGATGGGGAAGAGGTCCAGTTCATGAATTCACCACCTAAGGAAATGCCATCGGAGCTAGAAATTGCAAGGGTGGAATTCGAAAAAGAAAAGACCTAAATGAGCAAAGAGATTGCCCGACTTCAAGAAGAGATTGAGGACATGAAAAATAGAGAATCAGTTAAGGAACGAGAAAAGGAAAAGATCAAGAGAGAAAGGGACATTGTTAGGGGAGATTTCAAGGAATTACAACTAGAAAATAAAAGATTCCATTTCGAGCTCAGATTTGAAGGAACCATCAAGACTTCCGGGGAGTGGGAGCAAGAAATCAAAAACCTCAAGAAAGAGAGTAACTATTGGAAAGAGAGAGCGAGGTATGAAGAAGCCCGAGCCAACCAACTTGAGCAAGAGAAGCAAGCTAGGGAAAGCTTACACAGTGATGTTTCAGCTAATATATCAAGAGGCCAGCGGGAGAATGAACAAGTACGGGCCAAATTGAAAGGCAAGGCAATTCAAAGGGAGATTCTGTGAAGGAAAGTCCAAGATCCGAGGAGGTTACTCTAGGACTAGTATTTTGTAATGACATTTTGAAATAGATAGGCAATTATGGGATTGTCTTAGGAATGGTCTGGTTATGTTATCTTTGATGTATTTAAATTCTAGAAATCAATGAAAGACCATTTGGTTGAAATTATCCCGGGGCCAATACTTTCAAATTCATTCATACATTTATAATTATTCATTTATTTTTTCCTTTATATATTTGTTCATACATATATTTATTCATATTCATTATTTCATTCTTTATATTTATTCATATTCATGCACTTAGTCATCTATTTATTCATTTTATTTGTTCATTCATTCATATTTAGTCATTCATTCATTTATAATAAAATAAAAAATGTATCAATAAATTTTAATTCATGGTTTTTAAAACTTAAAGGTAAAATTAGGCGCACTCTGAAAGAACCGGGTTTTTGACACCCTTACAACACCCGATCTCAAGCCAGAGTTATGAAGAATGATCAGCTTGCTCAAATTGAAAGAATGGAAAGAACTCAAAGGGAACTGCAGGAGCAGTTGGCTAAGTCTCAGGACGAATCAAGGGAACAAATGGCTAAACTCATGGAAATGATGAACACTATGATAAGGCAGAAATGGCCAGGGGAAAATTCAGTTACAGGAAGAGGGGCAGTGAATTAGGAGGGCCGACGTAAGGTTGTGCAACTGAATGGCCAAACATCCCAACATGCGGGAAATGAAATTCCAATTGGGGCAGCATCCTATGTTTATATTCAACCAGTGGGTAAGCACAGAATTATGGTCCTGGAAAAGGTAACATTGGGGTTGACCCAGTTGATATTGATGTTCAGGATTTTGAGGAACTTGCTGAGAAGGAAAGGGCAAAGATGGCCGAACTGAAAAAGGTTGAATCAGCAGAGTCCCAAAAGAAGTATCAGCTATTGGAGGAGAGGCTAAGGGCAGTTGAAGGGGCAGAATTTTTTGGCAGTCTGGATGCCAAAGAGATGAGCCTAGTACACGGTCTGGTGATTCCTCCAAAGTTAAAAGTACCAAAATTTGAGAAATATAATGGGACTACCAACCCATCAGTACACCTCACCATGTACTGTAGAAAGATGACATGGCATGATGATGATGAAAAACTACTTATCCACTTCTTCCAAGATAGTCTAACGGGATCTGCAATCGGATGGTATAATCAACTGACCCAGACTAAGATTCGTTCTTGGATGGATTTAGCCAGGGCCTTCATGGAGAATTATAAGCATGTATCTGATATGGTACCTGACAGGTTGTCACTGCAGAACATGGAAAAGAAAACTACTGAGAGTTTTAAAGAGTACTCTCAATGGTGGAGGGATCTGGCCACACAAGTGCAACCTCCTTTGACCAGTAAAGAAACTACGGTGCTTTTTATCAATACTTTAAAGGCACCGTATTATGACAAATTGGTGGGTAGTGCCACTAAGAATTTCGCGGATATGGTTATATCCAGCGAAATGATTGAGACCGCCATTAAGAGTGGCAAAATGGAAGGGGGAGAGTGTGTTACTCCTAAAAAGACATTTCCCACCAAGAAAAAAGAAGAAACTCATGCAGTTAGCTACAGCCAGTATCCCTATACACCTCCTACACCATGCACACCACCTACACCTATACATCCCCTAGACCCTATACACCTCCTACACCCTATACACATTACCCAAGGTACAATCCTTACTACCCCACTGTAAACCACCACACTCAAAACCTATTCCCTTATACCAACATACCACAGTAGTCATACCCAACTGGCATATCCCCACAGATAACCTTTTCCCGAAACACTATCCCAAATACCCAGGGTGCCGTGCGCAACGAACAACGTTCACAAAGGAATGATCAAAACCCCCAATTTGATCCCATTCCTACAACTTATGATGAACTATATCCTAAATTACTGTAGGGCCAGCTTGTCGCACCTGTATACCTTAAACCCTTGACCCCACCATACCCAAAATGGTACAATGTAAATGCTAACTGCGCATTATCACGCGGGCATTCAGGGGCATTCAACTGAAGATTGCATTGCCTTTAAAAGGAAAGTCCAGAGTTTGATAAATTCTGGGGTTGTGAAATTTGAGTCAAAGAATAGGCCAAATGTAACGGGAAATCCATTGCCCAATCATGCTGAGAATCGGGTAAATGCAGTATTGACAAGGGAAGTCAACAGGGTGAAAAGGTATATCAGTGAGGTCAAGACTCCAATGATAAAAGTGTGGGTCAAAATGGTTAAAGCAGGAATGGTTGAGGATGGAGACAGCTTAAAATGGTTGCAAACAAGGTGGAGAATTGGTGCCCGTTCCATAGATATAAAGGTCACACCATACAGGAATGTAGGGACTTTTTGACTAAAGTCCAAAAGATGATTGATGAGGGTGAGGCCCAATTTTATGAGGAAATAGAGGAAGAGGTGAAGGTTATTGAGAATGCAGCTGGCTACGGGGTAGGGAGACCTTTGATCATCTATTATGATGAACCAGAAGAGAAAGTCATGCCAGTTGTTGAGAAAATTGCGCCTAAGTTGATCATAGAATTGCCTTCGTCCTTTTCATACAAAGAAAACAAAGATGCACCATGGAAGTATGACTGCAGCATGGTTATGCTAGGGTCTTCTAGTCAACAAGCAATGGTTGACATAACAGGTGTGGCGCACTTCACACGAAGTGGAAGGTGTTATGCCCCTGAAGATGTTGAACAGGGAACGAGAAAAGATGGAGGAATGGATAAAGGGAAGAAGACAGTTGAACTAATCCATATTGAGATGGATTCGTCAAAAGAAGCAGAGAGGGGGTCAGCCCCGGTTAACAAGATAAAAGAGCTGGTGAACGAAAAGGAGGCTTGTGAGTTTTTAAAATTCCTAAAGCACAGTGAGTATAGTGTGGTCGAGCAATTGCAGTGTCAACCAGCAAGGATTTCGATCATTTCACTACTGCTAAACTCGGAGCCACACATAAATTCCTTGTTAAGAGTTTTGAATCAGGCATATATAGCCAACAATATATCGATGGAGAAGTTGGATAGGCTGGTGGGGAATATAGCAGTAGATGATCATATGTTTTTCGGCTATGATGAAATACCATCCAATGGTATTGGATCAACAAAAGCTCTTCACATAATGACCACTTGAAAAGGGCACATACTACCGAGGGTGCTTTTGGATAACGGTTCTTCGTTAAATGTGATGCCCTTGGCAACCCTGTCTAAGCTGCCAGTTGATATTTCTTATATGCTGCCAAGTTGCACGGTGGTTAGAGCTTTTGATCGAACTAGACGAGAGGTAATGGGAACTATCAAGGTCCCAATGGAGATAGGTCCTTGTACCTATAAGGTGGATTTCCAGGTCATGGATATTACCCCGTCCTACAATTGCTTGTTAGGAAGGCCTTGGATACATTCCGCTGGGGCTATACCTTCATCTCTCCACCAAAAGCTGAAGTTTGTAATGGAGAGACATTTAGTGAGTGTGTCAGGGGAGGAAGATATCATAGCCTCTGTATCTACTGGTTCCCCTTACATAGAGCCAAATGAGGATGCATTGGAATGCTCATTCCGATCTTTGGAATTCTTTAATGTCGTATTCGCCACTGAACGATGTAGAATTCCAAAGCAAAAGTTTTCTAAGAATACCTGGCTGAGAGTGAGAACGACAGTCGGAAAGGGCTGCAGGGCTGGAAAATGACTGGGTAAGTATTTGAAAAGTATGACTAAGGCAATTGAAGTGACAGGAACGAAAGATCAGTTTAGTCTTGGATATCTCTCAAAGGCCTATGAAAAAAGAAGGCAAATCGAGAAAAATCGATAGAGGAGAACGGCCCGTCTCTCGGGTATGGATATTGAGTGGGAGCCTATGACTTTTCCACCAATCCTTCATAGCTTCCCGTCGGCTAGTTTTTTGTTTGAGGATAAAGATTCTGATGATGTACTGATAATGATTGAACAGGCTTTCGAGAAGTTCAACATGAATGGGGAAGATCAGAGGCAGGATATGGTGATCTGTATGGTTGAGGAGGAAGGAGTTGAAGAAAGGAGTGCAAGTTGGATGGTGCGACCTTGTCCACCAGGATATAGATTGACCAATTGGAGTGCAACTGAGCTGCCTATAGTGTTTAAGTCTACTCCAAAGTAATAACTTTAAAACAATCTTAATTATCTTTACCCAAGGATATTAAGAATCTTTTTGTAATGGGTTTATGTTTAAAAATCTTCATTCAATAAATAACAACCATGATGCATTTTATTCATATTAATGTGTCCATATTCTTTTATTCTTGCTTTTCATTTTCTTTCATTACCTATATATTTTCCTATATTTTTTTCTTTCTCACCCATTTACAGGTGTACGAATGTGGAATATGGGGACCTCCCTGTCAATAAATCTGAAATTGATTTTGAAAGACCCATTTGCACTGGTGATTTTGACGCTAACGAAGATGATGAAGATTATGGTTTACCCCTAGATTTTATTGAGAAAAATAGAGCAAGATGAAAAGCAAGTATTGCCTCACAAGGAGCTGTTGGAAATGATAAATCTTGGAAATAGTGAAGAAATAAAGGAGGTTAAAATTGGGGCCTCATGTCATCATCAATAAAGGAAGAGCTGATAGCTTTACTATGAGAGTATAATTATGTATTTGCATGGTCATACCAAGACATGCCAGGGTTAAATCCAGACATTGTGGTTCATAAACTCCTATTAAGACCATAGTGCAAGCCGATTCAGCAGAAGTTGAGAAGAATGAGGCCAAACATGCTGTTAAAGATAAAAGAAGAGGTGAAGAAGCAGTTTGATGCTGGGTTTTTAGAAGTGGCAAAATACCCGGAGTGGGTAGCAATTATTCTCCCAGTACCAAAGAAGGATGGCAAAGTACGAATGTGTGTAGATTATCGGGATCTAAACAAGGCCAGTCCTAAGGATAATTTCCCTTTGCCTCACATCGATACTTTGGTGGATAATACAGCAAAGAGTTTTTTGTTTTCTTTCATGGATGGATTCTCAGGATACAATCAGATAAAGATGGCGCCAGAAGATATGGAGAAAACCATATTTGTTACAATGTGGGGAACATTTTGCTATAAGGTAATGCCGTTTGGGTTGAAGAATGCCAGGGCAATGTATCAGAGAGCCATGGTAACTTTGTTCCATGATATGATGCATAAAGGAATTGAAGTTTATATTGATGATATGATTGCAAAGTCACAAAGGGAAGAGGATCATATTATGAATCTTAAGAAGCTTTTTGAGAGACTAAGAAAGTTTCAACTCAAGCTAAACCCGGCAAAATGCACTTTCGGAGTCACTTCGGGGAGCTGTTGGGTTTCGTTGTCAGCAAAAGGGGAATCGAGATTGATCCGGATAAATTGAAGGTCATTCAGAATTTGCCACCACCTCGTACTCAAAAAGGAGTGAGAGGTTTTCTAGGAAGATTGAATTATATTGCTCGGTTTATTTCTCAGATAATCGACAAATGTGATCCAATATTTAAGCTACTTCGAAAATGTGATCCAAGAGAATGGGATGAAGGGTGTCAGATCGCCTTTGAAAAGGTTAAGAATTATCTATCAAACCCACCAGTATTAGTGCCACCCATTCCGGATAAACTAATGATACTGTATTTATTAGTATTTGAGAGATTCATGGGTTGTGTCTTGGGGCAGCTTGATGAGACTGGGAAGAAGGAACAAGCAATTTACTACCTCAGCAAGAAATTCACAGATTATGAGCTGAAGTATTCATTGATAGAAAAGTTGTGTTGTGCTTTAGCCTGGACTGCTCAGAGGCTCAGGCAATACATGTTGTACCACACGACATGGTTGATTTCCAAGCTAGATCCAATCAAGTATATGTTGGAAGTACCTTCTTTGTCAGGAAGAACGGCAAGATGGCAGGTTTTGTTGTCAGAATACAACATTGTATATGTGAGTCAGAAAGCTATAAAGGGTAGTGCAGTAGCCGAGTTCTTAGCATGTTGGGTGGTGGAAGATTATGAGCCTTTGAACTTTGATTTCCCTGATGAAGATTTGATGTGCGTCTCGCAGGAAGATAAGGTTCCCCCTAAAAAGAAGAAATTGTGGAAAATGTACTTTGATGGTACATTCAATGCCATAGGGCATGGAATCGGAGCAGTGCTCATATCACGGAAGAAGATTATTATCCTTTCACTGCCAGATTGGATTTTGATTGTACAAACAGTATTGAAGAATATGAGGCATGTGCTATGGGCCTTCGTGCTGCCGTAGATAGAAATATCAAAAAATTGGAGGTTTTTGGAGACTCATGTTTAGTGATATATCAACTGCGCGGAGAATGGGAAACCCGAGATGCAAAGTTATTCCGGTGTCAAGAGCTCATACTGAATCTGATAGAAGAATTTGAAGAAGTGAGTTTCAATTACTTCCCCCGAGAAGAAAACCGAATGGCGGATACTTTAGCTACTTTTTCATCCATGTTTAAAGTAAATGAAGGAACCGAAGTTGTGCCATTAAAGATGAGCATATATGAGTCTCCTCCATCTCCTAAGTATTGAAGAAGAAGCGGATGGCCTTCCTTGGTATAATGACATCTTGCAATACATCAAAAGCCAATGATATCCCGAGCAAACAACAGAGAATGATAAGAGGACTTTGAGAAGATTAGCAATGGGTTTTGTCTTAGACGGTGAGATTCTCTACAAAAAAGGGAAGGATCAGGTTCTATTGAGGTGTGTCGAGTCTGCCAAAGCTCGAAGAATTATCGAGGAAGTCCATGAAGGAATATGTGGCATTTATGCTAATGGTCATATGCTTGCCAAGCAGATTATGAGGGCAGGATATTATTGGCTAACGATGGAAGGAGATTGCATTAGTTACTCTTGGAAGTGCCATAAATGCCAGATATACGCAGATAAGATTCATGTGCCGCCATCAGCGTTGCATGTCATGACTGCACCATAGCCATTTTCGATGTGGGGAATGGATATGAATAGGCCTATTACTCCAGAAGCTTCAAATGGACACCTTTTCATCTTAGTGGCCATAGATTACTTCACAAAGTGGGTGGAAGCTACTTCTTACACGAATGTAACGAAGTCAGTAGTATGCAGATTTGTTATGAAGGAAATCATATGCCGATATGGACTCCCGAAGAGAATAATCACAGATAATGCTCTCAATCTGAACAATAAGATGATGAGGGAAATATATACCCAGTTTGAGATCAACCATCATAATTTGGCACCTTACCGTCCGAAAATGAATGGGGCAATAGAAGCAGCTAATAAGAACATCAAAAAGATTGTGGAAAAGATGACTGAAGTGTATAAGGATTGGCATGAGATTCTGCCTTTTGCTTTTCACGCATACCGTACTTCGGTAAGCATATCTACGGGGGCCACGCTATTTTCTCTGGTATACTGGATGGAAACAGTGCTGCTTATTCAGGTTGAAATCCCTTCCCTTCATGTTTTGATAAGGTTTGATTAGAATAGACAGAATGGGTTAGAGCTCGCTATGAATAGTTGAATCTTATTGAGGAGAAAAGACTGAAGGCAATATGTCATGGGCAGTTGTATCAGAAAAGGATGATTCGAGCCCACAACAAGAAGGTTCGTCACAGGCAATTCCGAGAAGGGGAGTTGATATTAAGGAAAATTCTCCCTATAGTGAAGGATCCGCGAGGGAAATGGGCTTCCAAATTTGGAAGGGCCCTATATGGTAAAAAAAGCTTTTTTTGGAGGAGCATTGATTCTAACACGGATGGATGGGGATGATTTGAGAAATCCAGTAAATGCTGACGAATTGAAGAAGTACTTTGCTTGAAGAAGAAAAGAATAAAAAAAAAGTGTGATATTATGTGCATGGAAATTCGAATGATTCCAAATGCAAAAGTGAAAATTCTCTATATCTATTTCCCCTAAGAATTGCTTTTCAATGAGAATATTTATGCTTGATATCATGAATGGCAATCTTTCATATTCCTTCCACTAAGAAGAAATTATCCTTAGTCACCCTTTGAGCCTTAGGAATTCTTTCTTTCTTTGAACCTTGATCAAGGATCACCCTCTACACTGGAGGGCAGATATGAGGAAAAGTAACCAAAAAAAAAGATCATGGCAAAAAGATAGCCATCGAAAAAAGGTGAAATCAAATAATGGAAAATGAAAGCCAAGAATGCAAAAGAGAACAAAGGAAAAGTCCAAAAAAGAGGACGAATGTTTCAAGAATGAGCTCTCCTCAGGAAATGATCCTTGATCCAATTACCCTTAAACACATTTTGGGCCTATTTATCCTTTCTTTCTAAACCTGAACCATGGCCTATATTACGTGGTTTAAAAGTCCATTTTGATCAAGCATGAATATTTAATTTGAAGGGTTTTTTCTCAGAATTCATTCCATCTTTTGGATTTGACATTTTCACTTTGAAAGCATTCAGAATTCTCAGATGCATGGTAGAACACAAGAAAAAAGAGAAAAGGAAAAATGAAAAATGAAAAAAGAATGTAAAATGAGAGGTTTAAGCAGAAAACCCGTAAAGGGGGACTTAATACCGAATGGAGGACACTTGAGTTGAAAACCCGCAAAGGGCGGCTCAAGTACTGATTAAGGTTTGAATCAGTGCTCCATGCAAAAGGGGGAGAAAGTATCTGAAAAATCAGAGGAAAGGGGAAAAACTCAGTCTGTGTAACTACGAAAGCCGAGAAATTACCCAAGTAAATTGCTCATTCAAGAGAATTTTCAGATGAATTGAAGAATGAGGGGTCCAAGATATTTTGCATCTGGGGCATCTACAACCTATAACTCTACACTTGATTTCTTGTATCCTTGATATTCACCTCTGTTATTTTAAGATATTGGTTGCAATAAATCCTTGTTATCCCTTTTATGATATTTGTTTGTTTCATATTTTCTTTCATATTTTTTATGATGCATTTTGATTGTTATTAAATTGAATGATGATTAGTAAACATAAAAATCTTTAAATAAAAGGATTTCAGAGTATTACTAAGGAGTAGATTTAAATCTTAGAAAATGTTTGGAAACCACTAATCTTGATGGAAAATTCGCCAAGTAAAGGAAAAACGGCGAATGTGTTGGAGACTCTGTCATGAAGTCAGAAAATTTATGGATTTCAGTAAAGTCATAAACTGGAACTGTTTGAATTTATCTTGATTGAAGGTTCCTCAAATGGGGCATTTGTAAAAAATTGAGGACTCTGTCATGAAGTCAGATAATCTGTGAACCACAAAGAAACCATGGATTAGAAATCATGACACAATCATTTGATTGTATTCATCCTTAGGAAACATACAAGCATTTTCAAAGCATGTCATTTTCATCACTGCATTTAGCTAACATTGTAGGAATCAGGAAAATTTTGGCTTCCCCAAATCAAACTCGTTTTGCTTCTCAAATAAGTCGAGCCCCGAGACCACCTCGAGGTATCTTCCTTTTAAATCGAACTTTGTTCTGCTTCTCAAATGAGTCGAGCCCCGAGACCACCGTCGAGGTATGTTCCTTTCGTTTTCAAATTAAATTTATTATGAGTCAAACCCAGGATTATTCTTAAGGCATTCCTTTTGTTTTCAAATCGAACTAGTTCTGCTTCTCAAATGAGTCGAGCTCTGAGACCATCGTCGAGGTATTTTTCCCTTTGTTTTCGAATCGAACTCGTTCTGTTTCTCAAATGAGTCGAGCCCCGAGACCATCGTGGAGGTACTTTCCTTTTCAAATCGAACTCATTCTGCTTCTCAAATGAGTTGAGCCCCGAGACCATCGTCGAGGTGCTTTCTTTTTATTTTTAAAATCGAACTCATTCTGCTTCTCAAATGAGTCGAGCCCCGAGACTATCGTCAAGGTGCTTTCCTTTTGTTTTTAAATCGAACTTGTTCTGCTTCTCAAATGGGTCGAGCCCTGAGACTGTCGTCAAGGTATTTTCTGTTTAAATCATGGATAAGACCTTTGGACACCATTCTTAAGATCTTCGGGCATATTTTTTCTATTTAAATCATGGATAAGATCTCCGGGCACCATTCTTAAGACCTTCGGGCATAATTTTTTCTATTTAAATCATGGATAAGACCTCCGGGCATCATTCTTAAGACCTCCGAGCATAGTTTTTCTGTTTAAATCATGGATAAGACCTCAGGGCATAGTTTTTCTCTTTAATTCATGGATAAGACCTCCGGACATAGTTTTTCTATTTAAATCATGGATAAAGACCTCCGAGCATAGTATTTTCTGTTTAAATCATGGATAAGACCTCCGGGCACCATTCTTAAGACCTTCGGGCATAAATATCCAGAGTTTTATAGTTTTAAGCAGTGAGTAAGTCTTCAGTGGCGATAACCGAGGCCTCTTGTGGAGATATCCAGAGTTTTAGATTTGTTTGAGCAATTCTTTCGTGGTGATAGCCGAAGCTTCTGGAGGAGATACCCAGAATTTTGAACACAGCTGAGACAAGACAGATTAAGACCCCAAGACCATCGTCGAGGTCTTTTCTTCTCTTGCAAATCGAACTCGTTTTCTTAAGACGGGTCGAGCCTTGATTAGTCAAGGAACTCAATTTAAGGACAAAATCTTCTATTTACAGCTTTTCAAAAAAAAGGAAAATGAAAAAAATTGAAAAATGAAAAAAAATGAAAACCCCTTTCCTTTCCTTCGCATGTGATTTCACTAACCAGACAAAATTAGTGTTTGTTTATCTTTGCCTGATTCCTGATTCTCAGCAATAGCCAAAGAGGGGCAGCTGAAGACACCTAATTTTGTCCGAACCACTAAAAAAGGTATATTTTCTTCCTAAATTGATGTTTCAGAATGCAAAAAGGCTTTTCTCATCCTGCGAGTGGTACTCCGAGACTTAGTTTAAGAAAGCAGGCATAAAAAGTCAATCTTGAAAAGGTCAATCCCGAAAAAGTCAACCCTAAAAAGTCAACTACTAAAAAATTCAACCCGCATTCAAAATCAAGATTCAAAGTTTAATTGAATAATGGTGAAAGAATTTGATAATCCGAGGTCTACAATGAAAGATATGGAGTCCGAAAGATGGGTTACGAAGATTCAGTAGAAAGGAAACCCTAGTTCAGAAAATTTGGAAAAAATTGCTTAAACGATCAAATTGGTCAAAATTGGAGGTTTCGAATGAAAGATAAGCAATGACTATGGGTAATAAAGAGACCATTTGGAGGCAAACTGGAAGGAAAAGTCAATTTGGAAGAAAATCGAGAGTTAGGATTTTTGGTGGATTTTGGTGAAATTGGGAAAATTGCAGAAATGGCCCGATTCGGTAAAACTAAAGCCCCTAATTGGTGAGGAATGAGTAAACAAGGATAGCCCAAGGCTCAGTTTGAAGTAATTCCGAGAAAAGAGCCGATTGGAGGAAAAACGAAAAAACGGGGAAATTCCCGATACTGAAAAAAGGAAAAATCAAAACGGAAGGGAATTTGATAGTAAAAATAGGGCATTTTTGGACAAACTCCAATTCAATATATGACAAAGGCACAGAAAAAGAAAATCTGGAAATCGGATTTGTTTTAAGTAAAATCGAGCTTCGAAGGTAAAAGGACAAACTCGAAAAATTCGGGAAAAATAGCAAATGTGCTTCAAAAATTCCCAAATATTCCAAATCATCAATCTTAAATCATTTGGAAGAGATTGGGGAAGAAAAATCAAGATTCGGAGTTCATTTGCAAAATGGCAAATTTCAGGCCCATTAAGCTGAAAATTCCAGAAGATAAATCCCGAAAAAATAGCAAATGAGCTCAAAAAATTCTAAAAATCTCCAGATCTCAATTTGAATTATTTGGAACAGATTGCCAAATATAATCCAGAATCAGAGCTCATTTGCAAAATGTCAAATTTCGGGCCCACTAAGTTGAAATTCAAGAAGATAAATCCTGAAAAAGAGCAAATGAGCTCGAAAAATTTTGAAAATCTCCAGATCTCACTTTTAAATTATTTGGAAGAGATTGGTGAAGAAAACACCAGATTTGAAGCTCGTTTGCAAAATGGAAAAAGTTCGGGTGCATTAAGGGTAATTTCGGAAGATAAATCCCCAAAAAATAGAAAATGGGCTCGAAAAATTATGGAAACTTCCAGAATGCAATTTTTTATTATTTAGGAGGTATTGAGAAAATAAAATTTGGATTTGGAGTCCGTTTTCTATTTAATTAAGTTTGGGGGTCAAAAATGTCATTTTACCGAAGAAACCGAAGAGGGCCTTTCTTGCAATTAAAAAAATGGAGATTAGGCTGGAAGTTAAAAGGTCAATCAGCCAAGCCGATGTTGGAGAGTGATTTTGCTTAACCATTGCATCCAAGGGCCAATAGTGGCTAGGAAGGTAGTTATTTTTTTTTTATCAAGCCTTTGAAATTGTGACACATAGACTAATGCATGGAGAGGGATGATGTCGTATTTATGACATCATATTAGTTAGGGGCTGATTTAATCTAAGGGTGAGAATTTTACATAAAAAGCATCTTGGATTAAGGGTCATTAGATCAAAATTGATTAGAAAAAAAAATGACAACTTTTCTATACTATTCACTACCATTCGACCAAGGCTATTGGGAGCAGGGATTTCAGATTTTTCATAAGGCTTAGAGGGCTGAATAGGGGCAGTAGCTAAGGGAAAAAGGAGAGAAAAAAGAAAAGAAAAAGAGAGGAGAAAAAAGGAGAAAGAAAAGAAAGGTTTTGCTTGCTACTTCTTGATTTGGAAAGCTAGAGCAAGGTAGCTATGTTCTTTCATGGTTTTCTCATATTTTGTTGATATGATTTTGCTATTTTGATTGTCATTTTATTCTCTTCTATGAAATAAACTTGTTTTTAAAATAAGTTCTAAAGAGCTTCTACTTTGTTTTTTTTAAAGAAAGCAAGAAAGCAAGTTTTCCTCCATTTTCCATCATGGCCGAATGAACCATTTTTTGTTAAATGATTTTGTTTTTGATTTTGTTCATGTCATTTGTTGTGGTAGGTTAGCTTACTTGTGTTATATTAGCTTGATTGTGGTAGGTTAGCTTGATTGTGGTAGTTTAGTTCTAAACCATGCCATGTGTTTGTGATACTGCCATGCCATGTTCATGTTGTTTTCATTCGGCCATGATGATTTCATTTTGCATGTTTGCATTTTTATCATGTTTACTTGTCTAATATGCTTCCATTTTTGTTCATGCATTTAGACCATACCATGTTTTTGTTATATTGACATTGCTATGTTCATGAGTTATGTTAGTCACCATGTTTGCATTATTATCATGTTTGCTAGTTTATTATGCTTCCATGTGTTTGTGTTATTGTCTATCTAGGATTTCACTATGATTGTTTAGTGACCATTTGGCCAACATGTTCTTTTTTGCTTTGTGTGTGCATTTTCATCTTGTTTAGTTGATAGGCTTGCATTTTCATGCCATAATATTGTGTATTTTGATTTAGTATGCCATGTGTTTGTGTTAATGCCTTGCTATATTTCTCCACATAGAATTAGTGGCCATTCGGCCTCTACATATGTCCCTTGCCTTGTGTGTGCATTCTCATTTTATTTAGGTACCATGCTTTGCATTATTATGCCATTAGATTGTGTATTGGTTGTGCCATATTCATGCATTAGTATTAGGTTTATTTGGTCATTATATGTTTATGATATTTTCATGCATTTTCATAACATTTTAGGTCTAGGCCATCTTTGTATTGCCATGCATATTCCCATGCATATTAGGTCTTAAGACAACTTTGTATTGCCATGCATTTTCATGTCACTTTAGGTCTAGGTTACATTTGCCTTACCATGCATCTCATGCATATTAGGTTTAGGTAGCATTTATTGCCATGCAAATTCATGCTAGGCATTAGGACAACCTTGTATTACCATGCATTTTCATGGCATCTTAGGTTTAGGTTATATTTGCATTACTATGCATCTCATGCATATATAGATTAGGGTAGCATTTATTGGCATGCTAGGCATTAGGTCATTTTAAATTGCCATGCATTTCCTACATCATTTAGGCTTTAGATCATGCATTTCATATATCAAATTTGCTGTTTATTCAAGCATCTCATAACATACCATTTGATTTTTGACTTAAACCAATCAATGGTGTAAACACCTAATTTTGTCCGGACCACTAAAATAGGTATGTTTTCTTCTTAAATTGATGTTTCAGAATGTAAAAGGACTTTTTTCATCCTGTAGGTGGTACTTCGAGACTTAGTCTAAGAAGGCGAGCATAAAAAGTCAAACTTGAAAAGTCAACCTCGAAAAGTCAACCCTAAAAAGTCAACTATTGAAAAATTCAACCCACTTTAAAAATCAAGATTTGAAGTTCAATTGAAAAATGGCGAAAGAATTTTGATAATCCGATGTCTACATTGAAAGATATGGAGTTCGGAAGTTGGGTTACGGAGATTCAGTAGAAAGAAAACCCTAGTTCGAGAAATTTAGGGAAAAGTACTTAAACGATCAATTTGGTCGAAATTGAAGGTTCCAAATGAAAGATAAGCACTGACTACGGATAATGGAGAATCTACTTGGAAGAAAAACTGAAAGAAAAGTCAATCCGGAAGAAAACCGAGGATTAGGGTTTTTGGTAGATTTTGGTGAAATTGAGGAAAGTTGCAGAAATGGCCCGATTCGGTAAAACTAAAGCCCCTAATTGATGAGGAATGAGTAACCAAGGATAGCCCAAGGCTCAGTTTGAAGAAAATCCGAGAAAAGAGCAGATTGGAGAAAAAACGAAAAAACGAGGAAATTCCCGACAGTAAGAAAAAGGAAAAATCAAATCGGAAGGGAATTTGATCGTAGAAATTGGGTGTTTTCGGACCAACTCCAATTCAATATATGAAAAAGGCCCAGGAAAAGAAATTTTGAAAATCAGACTTGTTTTGAGCAAAACCGGGCTTCGGAGGTAAAAGGGAAAAATTGGAAAATTTTGGGAAAATAGCAAATGAACTCCAAAATTTCTAAAAACTTGCAGATCTCATTCTTAAATAATTTTGAAGAGATTGGCGAAGAAAAATCTTGATTTAAAGTTCGTTTGGAAAATGACCAAATCCCGAGACCCCTATGAAGAAATTCAAAAGGATAAATCCCGAAAAAATAGTAAATGAGCTCCAAAATTCTGAAAATTTGCATATCTCATTCTTAAATTATTTGGAAGAGATTGGAAAAAGAAAGTCCAGATTCGGAGTTCGAAGTTCGTTTGCAAAATGGCCAAATCTCGGGCCCACTATGTAGTAATTCAAGTAGATAAATCCCGAAAAAATATCAAATGAGTTCCAAAAATTATGAAAACTTTCAAATCATACTTTTTAATTATTTGGAAGAGATTGGCGAAGAAAAATCTGGATTTGGAGCTCGTTTAAAAAATGGTAAAGTTTGGGAGCACAAAAGGGTAATTTTGGAAGAAAAATCCAAATAAATAGAAAATAGGCTCGGAAAATTTTGAAAACCTCTAGAATTCAATTTTTTATTATTTCAGAAGTATTAAAAAATAATTTTCGAATTTGGAGTCCGTTTTCTATTTATTTATGTTCGAGGGGCAAAAAGGTCATTTTACCAAAGAAACCGAAAAGGGCCTTTTCTTGTTTTTAAAAAATTGAAGCATGGACTGGAAGAGGAAGGGTCAGCAGGCCAAGGCCCAATGGTGGGCAGATATTTTTTGATTTTTAATCAAAAGGCCAACAATGAAGAGGAAGGTAGTTATTTTTGTGATCAAGTCTTTGAATTTGCAACACATGGATCAATGGTTGGAGAGCTATACTATTTATGACATCTTTATGACATCATAATTCAAGGGCTGATCAGATCTGATCCAATGGTGAAAACTTTACATAGAAGGCATCTTGAAGGGATAGCCATTGGATGAGATAAAAAAAAAAACTACCTAGCTTCTAGAAGGAGGCCAACCGGCCACTATAGAGGGGAGGGGGCTCTCTCTTTCATTTTCACTTTATTCACACTCTAATTTTTGCTGAATGCTCTCAATTTTTGAAAAGAAAAAAGAAAAGTTTAGAAAATAAAAGAAAGTTAGAAGAGAAAAAGCTTACAAGATAGCTTCTAGAGGTTGCTTTAAGCACCATACTCTTGCACTTTCCTTGATTTTATATTCTTGATTTGCTGTTTTCATTGATATTTTGGTGAGTTTCTTTTGATTTTCCTTTTTAAAATAAGTGTTTTAAGTTTCTTCTTCAAGTCCTTCTTGATACTTTCTTGTAAAAAGCTTTTTGATTTTTTTTTTCCTCTTGATTTAAAGGGGTAGTCGAATGGCTCATGTTTTTGTATGGTTGCTATTTTTCTTTTTTTTTTTATTTCATGTTATTAGTGGTATTTAACAAGTTTTGATGCTTTAAATCTTCTTAAAATACATAAATATGAAGCTTGTTTTGATTTGGTTGCTTGCTTGTTTCCATTGTTGAGTTTATTATCTTGTTATCATGTTTATTTTATTTGTCTTGCATCTTTGATTTTCTGTTTTCAAAGTGTTTAAGTTTGTTTATGATTTACATTTTGTTAATCCATGTGTTTGTGAAAATGTCTATTGGTTTTTATGCCTTTACTTTATATTTGCATGATTTAAGTATTATTCTTTAGCTATGCATGTTATTGTGTTAAGTGTTTGTGAAAATGACCTTGTTCATTGGACCATTCGGATACCCCTTTTTTTAGCTTTGTGTGTGCATTTTTATTATGCTAGTTGATAGGTTTGCATTCTCATGATATGTTGTAGTGTATTTTGTTTAAGTATGCTATATGTTTATGTGTTTGCCATGCATCTTTTAGCTTTAGGTTGTGTTTGCATTATCATGCATTTCATTCATTTTAGACCTAGGTTACATTAAATGCCATGCAAGCTCATGTTAGGTCTAGGTCATTTTATTGATGCCATGCATTTCCCATATCATTTAGGTTTTAAATCATGCATTTCATACATTATATTTGCTGTATTTTCATGCATTTCATGTCATTGCCACATGATTTATGACTTAGACCAATCAATGGTTCAAAGTCATGCTCATTTTGAGCATGCTTGTGGAAGATTAAAGAGTTGTCAAATTGATTATTCTACCTTTGTGATTTTTTTTACTTAGCCAAATTTTGCCTAACTTTTCAAAAGTGTTAGCTACTGTTTGTGAGTCTTTAGGAGAGTCTCTAACATTTTTACTTTGATTTTTAAATGATTTTATCAAAGGCAAAAAAAATTTGTTTTGGCAAAATAGTTTTTTCACCCAGTACTCATACTTTCTCGATTTTTCTAGGCAGTCATCTTTAACCAGAAAATTAAGCCAATTTTTTCGTGTAGTTTTACATGTTATGAGTCTCCAGTATTTTTTTATATTTTTTGAATTCTTAAAAATAGGTTAAAAAATCGTGTTCTAAAACTGGACAGTGGAGTCATATTTGAATTTTTTAAAAATTCCTTTTTCTGTTTTGGCTAAGTTACTTAGAAGGGACTGATTAGGAAGTTTAGCTACTGTCTATGGGTAGTTTCTAAGTCTTTTTAAACTCTAAAAATAATTTTATAAACCTCGGGTTAAGGGTGGTCAAGTCAGGGTTTTTAAGCTTAGGAAATTAGCGCCATTTAAAAAGGGTTTAGTTAGGTTCTTATTTTTTTTAAATCTAAGTTTTCCAAAATTGTTTTCAAACAATCACAAAGTTTTTGGTTTTAGAATATTTAATTTGATATATTTTCCTAAGGTAGCCGAATATCTTTTTAGATATACGGAAATACATTCTCATGCATTGCATTTTCCATTTTCATGCATACTATATAATATGTGATTTTGCTATGATAATTTCCATGGTGTTGTTATTATTTTTTATTTATATTTTTGATCTTATGTAGTTTATTATATGGTTTTGAATATTTCATGATATCCTATGCTTTTTATTTAGTTATTTTTGTCATATTATTTAGTATATACTATGTTCATGCATTATTTTTTTTATTTTTATTTTTGTTTTCATGCATATTATATGTTAGCATTATTTTATGTTTCATGTCATTTCATATCATTTAGATTATATGACATATCATTTATATTTGCCATGTCATTTAAATCATTTTATTCCATTTAGAATATATCATGTGCCTTAGGATATTTCATTTCATATAGAATATATTATGTTACCTAGGTCATTTCATTTCATTTAGAATATATCATATGACTTAGGATATTACATTTCATATAGAATATATCATGTTACCTAAGTCATTTCATTTCATTTAGAATATATCATATGACTTAGGATATTTCATTTCATTTAGAATATGCTATGACATTTAAACTATATCATACCATTTAGGTTGCATTATATTATCTAGACTTTGCTATGTCGTTTTATTTATGTCACACATATTCATATTCATATTTTTTAAAATGTTTTGAAAAAGGTAATGATTTTCAATAAAATAAAGATATTCTCGAGTTAAAATAATTCATGAGTTCTCTGTTGGGTTTGCTGGGGAGGATATCATCAATTATCATTAATAACGGAATATCTTCTTTAAAACAAGAATGATTCGGAAAGTTTTCCAAACTAATAAAATTTTTTATATTTTGCCGCGTTTGTTGGGGAATATAGGAAAATTTTGGATTTATAAATTCTGGATCATTTTCAATTAAAAATGGAATTATTTTTCTTTAAATTGGGAATTAACTTGAAATACTAAATTAAAAATCGACTTTTTACCGAGACTTGAGATAACACATGATTAATAAGGTACCGTTTTATACGGGCGTTGTGGGGGTGCTAATCCTTCCCCACACGTAATCGAGTCTCGAACCCGATTCTTTGATTTTCTCTGGTTTATAACGCAGACTTGAAATTGGTTTTTAAAATGTTTTAATTAATTTTAAATGTTTTACAAAATCGGTTTTAATAGGTGGCCGATCACACCTAGCTAAAAAAGATTGGTGGCGACTCCATATCTTTTTCAAGGTCATTTTCAAAACCTTCATTTTTCAAGAAGAATTAAGTCGACTTTTCCTCGATTTTTTTTACTGTAACATTTAACGAATATAAAGTCTTGCGATGAGACTTGTTATTTTTTAGGTTGCGACAAATGGTTTAAGATCAAGTTCACATGAGCATACCTGTGGAAAATTAAGGAGTTGTCAACTTGATTTTTCTACCTTTTTGATTTTTTTACTTAGGCAATTCTGGTCCTTTTTTTTTATAGAAATTTTAGCTACTATTTCTAGGTCCTTAGATTAGTCTCCAATATTTTTACTTCAATTTTTGAATGATTTTATCAAAGGCTTAAAAATGATTTTTGGCATAACAGTTTTTCATCCAGTGTTCTAACTTTCGTGATTTTTATGGGAGGTTATCCTTAGTCCAAAATTAAGAAATGTTTTTTCCATAAATTTAGACATGTTCTAAGTCTCCTATATATTTTTCAGATTTTTTAGAATTTTTTAAAATAGGTTAAAAAATCTTGTTTTAAAATTGGACAATAGAGTCAGATTTGAATTCGAGGGAAAATTAATTTTCTGTTTTGTTTAAGGCATTAAAAGAGGGCTGACTAGGAACCTTAGCTACTGTCTTATGTTGGTTTCTAATCCATTTTAATCTTAAAAAATAATTTTATAAAGCTCGGGTCAAGGGTGGTCAAGTCCGGGTTTTCAAACTTAGGAAAATAGAGCCATTTTAAAAAGGGAATTTCGGCCATGTTTCTTTTTTTTATCCAAGATTTTCAAAATTGTTTTCAACCAATCACAAAGTATTTTTGATTTTAGAAAATTTAATTTAATGTCTTTTCCTAAGGTAGTCAGATATTTTTTAGATATACGAATTTCCTTATTTAAAGAAAAAAATACACTTTCATGCATTGCATTTTCCATGTTCATGCATATTATATGATATATTATTTTTTTATATGAACATTTCTATGGTAATGTTATTATTTTGATTTATATTTTATGGTGTATGTTGTTTATTATATGGTTTTGAATATTCTATGTTACTCTATGTTTTTTATTTAATCATTCATTTTTGTCACATCATTTAGCATTTACTATGTTCATGCATTATTATTTTTATTTTCATGCATATTTCATGATAATATTATTTTATGTTTCATATTCATTTCATGTCATTTAGATTATATTAGGATATTTCATTTCATTTAGAATATGTTATGTTATTTAGGTTATATTCATTTCATTTAGAATATATTATGTCACTTAGGTCATATTCATTTCATTTAGAATATGTTATGTCACTTAGATTATATTATATAATTTATATTTTTCTATGTCATCTTTATTATGTCACACATGTTCATATTCATTTTTTTTTAAATGTTTTAAATAAGATAATGATTCTCAATAAAATAAAGATATTCCCGAGTTAAAGTAATTCATGAGTTCTCTACCGGGTCTGCTGGAGAGGATATCATCAATTATCATTAATAAAGGAATATCTTTCTTTCAAAAAACGAGAATGATTCGGAGAGTTTTTGAAATAAATAAAAATTTCTATATTTTGTTGATTTTGTCGGGAATATAGAAAAATTTTGAATTAATCAATTCCGGATCATTTTCAAATAAAAATGAAATAATTTTTCTTTAAATTGGGAATTAATTTGAAATGTCAAATCTAAAACCGACTTTTTACCGAGACTTGAGATAACACACGATTAATAAGATATCGTTTTATACGGATGTTGTGGGGGTGCTAATCCTTCGCCACACATAACCGAGTCCCGACCCGCTTCTTTGATTTTCTCTGGTTTAAAATGCAGACTTGAAATTGATTTTTAAAATGTTTTAATTAATTTTAAAATGTTTTACAAAATCGATTTTAATAGGTGGCCGATCACACCTAGCCAAAAAAGAGTGGTGGCGACTCCATGTCTTTTTCGAGGTTGTTTTCAAATCTTAATTTTATTTTAAGAGGAATTAAGTCGTCTTTTACTCTGTTTACCAATGTCACGCTTAACGAATATAAAGTTTCGCGATGAAACTTGTTATTTTTTAGGTTGCGACACCTGGTTAGGGGTCCGGATAAAACTAAGTGTCTACAATTGTGTCATAGTGTTTAAGGTATTTTATCTTTATATAAATTTTGATGCGTTAATAATTCGTATTATATAGATTTTCAGGTATTCATGTATTCTTTTCGTGTTTTAATTATTTTTTTCTTATCGTGTTCGTGTCGTATCTAATATTACCAGATTTAGATGCAAGACCTTGACAGGTTTCTTAGAATTTTAATGACAAAAATGAAATCAACTTTAAAAGTTCCACATTTATTATTAACCTTTATATCTCACTGTTCTTAATATTTGTTATTATTAGAGGTTGTTGCAATCCAAAATAAAGCCAACTAAGTCTTTGCTTGGTAGGATGGAAAGAAAATTGAAAAATGGAAAATTGGAATAGGAGAAAAGTGAAAAGATGGAAAATATATATTTTCTTTTCATTGATGTGCTTGGTAGGAAAGATAAAAAACTGAAGAAAAAAAAAATCTTTCCACCCATTACTTGGTAGAGTTGAAAAAAGAGAATAAAAAGTATATTGTTTTACCATTATACTTATTGTAAGTTAAGATGAAAAAATAATGAATAATCTTGTAAATCACACACTTGACTCACACCACTCACATTTTTTTTCTCTTTTCTTTTTAATTTGGAGTATTTGTTTTTGTTACTAAATGAAAAAAATAATAATCGTTCCTTCTTCTTTTTTCCTCTCATTTTTCTTTCTTACCAAGCACACCCAAAATTCATTTTCTTTTCACTTTTTCACTCTTCTCTATCCATCATTCCATTTTTTCACTCTGTCAAGCACACCCTAAAAGTTACAATTATCTTATTTTTTTACTCTCAGATTTTCTTTATTTCGAGGAAAACATTAATCCATGTGTGGCAAAAAAATTATCCAATTTTTTGTACTCTCCTCCGCAATCACTGTAAATAGAGATGATAAGTAAGTTAAAAAATTCTCAACAATTACCTTAAATTTTGGAAATATAGAGAACACATCATATTTCTTTTTCAAGGGATAAAATCAAACATATTTTATAAAGTGATCAACAAATGTAATATAGTATCGAAAACCATCAACAGAGCAAATAGGTGAAAAACCCCAAAGATCTGAATATAATAATTCTAAAGGCCTAGTGCTTTTCAAAGTAGAATGAAAGAAAGAGAGCCTATGGCTCTTATTAAAGTAACATGAATCACAAGAGAATTTTAAACTAGATGATGAAAGTGGCAAAGTGTTATGTTGAATCACAAATTGAAGAATTTTAAATGAATGATGTCCAAGCCGTTGATGCCAAGTTGAAGTGTCAGACTTGATGCTTGTAAAAGCAGTCGGTGTTTGGTTTGAGACTTGTCCTCCCCAAGCAACTCATAGGTATCATCCTTATTCGGGGTGCGCAAAAGAACCGCCCCTGTGTTTAGATCCTTTATCAAGAAATGTGATGGAAAAAATTCAACTTTAAAATGGTAAATTAGTAATATAATAAACAACAATTAGTATTTTTGTCATAAAAATATATAAAATGATAAATCATATATATATATATATATATAATATAACAAGATACATGCTGACTGTGTAAGTATTTGCTGACATGGACCTTAGGTGGACAACTCATCTTAATGACACATAGGATAATATTTAATGTATATTAATAATTAGATAAATCTATTTAATAAATTATTTAAATTTAATATTGAAATCTATCCAAAATTGAAAATTTTTAAATAAATTCATAATTTACTAAATTAATTATCAAATCAATTTTACATAATTTTAAATATTTATATACAGGATAGTTTGTTATTGATGTGAATATCTGAATATTGGAAGATAAGTAATTTAACATAATTTTAAATTTATGAATATTGGAAGATAAGTAATTTAACATAATTTTAAATATCTATATTAATAATTAGATAACATTGCATCGCATGGGTCATCTATTTTATGTCAAATGAAATTGAAATTTTTTAAATAAATTCATAATTTACTAAATGATATGTCAAGGTTTTATTTCGGGTTCCAAACTCTAGACAAAACTTTTAAGACTTTAGACAAAACTTTAGACCACTGAACTGTGTTGCTACAGAACCCATAGCTTGAATCTATCGAAAAATTATTATCATATATATATATATATATAATATAACATGGTACATATTTATTGAATAACGTTTGCTTACGTAATCCTATGTGTACAAATTATTTTCATGACACAGGATTAAATGACACGTAATTATTGTTTTTCCAATAACTTTATTTAATTAATCATTCAATTTTTAAAATTTTAAAATTTTAAAATTAAGTTTATCCAAGATTTTTATATAAAAAAATTATTATAATTTAAACCAAAAAAAAAAAATCTCAACCCACACTTATCAAATATATATTAAATCCAAATTCAAATACTAAATTATCAATTTCGATTTTATATCCTTTTTAATTCTTTTAAAAAAATTCACCTAATACAAACCTAATCTTAATTATATTAAAAAAAAAAAAAAAAAATCTTTTTGACAAAGTTATATATCATTTTTTAAATTAAAAAATCTCAAAATTTACTTTAGTAAATTTTCCTTAGACTTTAATAATTTTTTTTTTTTTTACTTTGCAAACAGTTGACAAACGATCTTCAAATAAAAGTCTTTAAAATTTTTAAAATATTAGTGTTATTTAAAGGATCATATTCGTTAATCCTTATATATTTTTTTATAAATATAAACATTCAAATTAAATATATGATTATTCAAAATTCATGTTATATATATATATATATATATATGATTATTTAAAATTAAAAAAAATTCAAATTAAATCTTCTTCAGATTATCTATTAGTAATCTTTTAATATTTTTTACCCATCTAAAATCAAGATTAAGTTGTAATAGATAGAATTACACATCTAAAATTAAAATTAAGTTGTAACAAAAATTTAAAATTAAAAAAATTCCTTTTATTTGACAAAACTATATATCTCTTTTTTAAATTTAAAAATCTCAACTTTTACTTTCATAAATTTTCTTATAATCCTTTATTATTTGATTTTTTTAAAATTCAAAAAACATATATCACTTATTATATTATTTTTAAATTCAAAAGATACTAATCAATTTGAAATTATCTTCCAATAAGCCTAAGTGGCATGTACCACATTTTTTTTTTCAATTTGCAACTTTCATTTCAAAGGTGTGATTTTTTTTTTAACAAAAAAATCTCTATTTTCAGTTTGCTTTTTCTTTTTTACTAATTATTTTTAATTTTTTTTTAACAGAAATTTAGTCAAAATCACAAAAATGAAGGTATAGTGATTTAATTCATCATTCAACAATATATATTTTTTCTTTAAAAACTTTTTTTTTTATCTTTGTCATATTTTTTAGTATTTTGAGAACGTTCATAATAGTTTTTTTTTATGATTTAATTAAATTTTTATTCAATTGTTTTGAGGAACAAAGGTTAGAAAGGGAATAGATTTTTTTATGGAATCTAATTTAGATATGATGTTAAAATTTTACATAATGTTTAAATATATTTGATATGACAAAAAACATATATAAAAATTAAAAAATAATTTGACGATCTATTGACATCCTTAAATTAAAAAAAATAAAAAAGTAAAAATGTACATTCGAACCAAAATCTATTACTTTTTTATCTTTTTTATTAATAAGATTTTGTTTCATCAATAAATTGTTACATTACATTTTTTACAAACACTTTGTCAATTCATAACCATCCAAAACTCACTTTAGCCGATTATCAAATAATCTTATTCAATTATCAAGATTATATAGATCAAGATTATCCAAGTTTTCATCTTAAATATTCTTTATCTTGATTTAAATAAGGCCGACAAATTGTGAATAGACCTGTCCAAGAGTCGGACTACCCGTCCAAACCTGAAGGTCCTCCCATATTTGAGAGGGCTTAGACAAAAATATTAGGCCCGAAAAATAGGCTTGGGCAAAAAAATGAGGCTCGTTTAAAAAATGGACCGGACCTTGGCTCCAACATTCAAAGCCCAAGTCCGACTCGACCCGTTTTCTAATTAAATAATATATTATTTTTATTTTTATATATATTAGGTTATTTATGTCATATAAAGATTAAATATATATACTATTATAGTGTAAACATTAAAAAAAATATGTTAAGTTGTCCATGTTTAAAACCTTAATAAAAGAAAAATATATAAAACTATTAAAGATTAAATAAAAAAATAATATATATTTTTAAAAAAATTAGAAAAAAAATAATATGAGCAGGTTTAAATTATCCATTTACAAATATGGGCGGGCTTGAGCAAAATTTGAGATTCATATTTCGAGCCGAACCAGGTTTGGACAAGCATATATGATGTTGATATCATACAAAAGCCCGACCTGACCATGAACACCTCTAATTGTGAACTTTCAAGAGAAATATCTCAAATTTAAATTTTTTCGTCATCTACTTTATTATTATGAAATGTCATCTACTTTATTATTATGAAATAATCTATGAAAACAACTTTAGCAAATCCAAAACATTGGATGATTAGGTAATAAATATTTTTTACTGAAATTGAAATAAAAATAATATATTTGTGCACATAAGTTTGACGGTGAAAATTTTTAATTTGACTCAATGAAAAATTTTATTTATTTTATTTCATTTTTTATTCACTTATATTACTTATATATTTTAAATTTTGTTACTTTTTCAAACGTTTTAATTTCTTTTGACATTTAACTTGGATTTGATTTATAAATTTTGAAAATTTGGATATAACTTTGAAAAGAATATATATATATATATATATATAAATAAGTAAAAGTAATTCGTGCATCGTAACAAATTAGTTAGTAATATAATAAACAATAACGGATATTTTTGTCATTTCAAAAAGATTCTTCACTAAATTTTTTATCTTATAAATTAGATAAATTTTATTAATAATTGT
The DNA here is from genome assembly GCA_030761205.1 of Fremontodendron californicum. Classification (NCBI taxonomy): domain Eukaryota; kingdom Viridiplantae; phylum Streptophyta; class Magnoliopsida; order Malvales; family Malvaceae; genus Fremontodendron; species Fremontodendron californicum. The sequence continues at coordinate 4,834,904 of JAULJL010000026.1, forward strand.
CGCAACCTAAAAAAATAACGAGTTTCATCGCAAGACTTTATTATTCGTTAAGCGTGACATTAAAAAATCGAGGAAAAGTCGACTTAATTCCTCTAGAAAAATGAAGGTTTTGAAAATGACCTTGAAAAAGACATGGAGTCGCCACCAATCATTTTTAGCTAGTTGTGATCGGCCACCTATTAAAACCGGTTTTATAAAAATATTTTAAAAATTAATTAAAACATTTTTAAAACCAATTTCAAGTCTGCGTTTTAAACCAGAGAAATCAATGAAGCGGGTTCGAGAGTCGGTTACGTGCGGGGAAGGATTAGCACCCCCACAACGCCCGTATAAATCGGTACCTTATTAATCGTGTGTTATCTCAAATCTCGGTAAAAAGTTGGTTTTAAATATAGTATTTCAAGTTAATTCCCAATTTAAAGAAAAATAATTCCATTTTTAATTGAAAATGATTCGGAATTTATAAATTTAAAATTTTCCTATATTCCCCAATAAAACGTGGAAAAATATATAAATTTTTATTAGTTTTGGAAAACTTTCCGAATCATTCTTTTTTTTTTTTTGAAAGAAAGATATTCCTTTATTAATGATAATTGATGATATTCCCTCCAGCAAACCCGGTAAAGAACTCATGAATTATTTTAACTCGGGAATATCTTTATTTTTTATTGAAAAATCATTATCCTTTTGAAAACATTTTAAAAGATATGAATATGTATATGCATGACATAAATAAAATGACATAGCAAAATCTAAATAATATAATGCAACCTAAATGATATGATATAATGTAAATGCCTTAGCATATTCTAAAATGAAATGAAATATCCTTAGCATATTCTAAATGAAATAAAATATCCTAAGTTATATGACATATTATAAATAAAATGAAATGACCTAGATAACATAGTATATTCTATATGAGATGCAATATCCTAAGTCATATGATATATTCTAAATGAAATAAAATAACCTAAGTAACATAACATATTCTATATGAAATGAAATAACCTAAGTAACATGATATTTTTTTAAATGTAATAAAATAACCTAAGTAACATAACATATTCTATATGAAATGAAATAATTTAAATGACATGGCAAACATGAATGATATGGCATATAAATTAAATGAGATGGAATAGGAAATAATGCTATCATATAATATGCAGGAAAATAAAAATGAAAATAATAATGCATGAACATAGTATATGCTAAATAATATGACCAAAAAAAATAACTAAATAAAAAGCATAGGATATCATGAAATATTCCAAATCATATAATAAACAATATAACATAATTCAAAATCATAACAATATCATAGAAATTATCATAGCATGAATCACATATTATATAAAATGCATGAATATGGAAAATGCAATGCATGAAATGTATTTTTTCCTTTAATTAAGGAAATCCGTATATCTAAAAAGATATCCGGCTATCTTAGGAACATATGTCAAATTAAATATTCTAAAACCAAAATACTTTGTGATTGTTTGAAAACAATTTTGAAAAGCTTGAATTAAAAATAAAAACTGGGCTAAATCTTTTTTTAAATGGCTCTAATTTCCTAAGTTTAAAAATTCGGACTTGACTACCCTTAACCCGAGACTTGAAAAACCATTTTTAGAGTTTAAAAAGGCTTAGAAACTACCTTTAGTCAGTAGCTAACCCTCCTAATCAGCCTACTCCAAGTAACTTAACCAAAACAAAAAAATGATTTTTCTTTAAATTCAATTCTGACTTCACTGTCCAGTTTTAAGCCACGATTTTTTATCTTATTTTTAAAAATTCAAAAAATTCTGAACAAAATCCTGGAGACTCAAGACATGTAAAACTACACGGGAAAAAATCGGCTTAATTTTCTGATTAAAGACGAATGTCCAGAAAAATCGGAAAGTTACGAAAACTGGGTGAAAAAAAAACTGCTTTGCCAAAACACATTTTACCTTTGATAAAATCATTTAAAAATCAAAGTAAAAATATTTGAAACTCATAAAATAGCTCACAAACAGTAGCTAGGACTTTTTGAAAGTTAGATAAAAATTGGCTAAGTAAAAAAAATCACAAAGGTAGAATAATCAATTTGACTTAGAATGGTGCCCGAAGGTCTTACTCGTGATTTGAAAAATTATGCCCGGAGGTCTTAAAAATGGTGCCCATTGGCCTTACCCCCGGAGGTCCCCGGAGGTCTTACTCGTGATTTGAAAAATTATGCCCGGAGGTCTCAAAAATGGTGCCCATAGGCCTTACCCCTGAAAAAAAGTTATGCCCGGAGGTCTTAAAAATGTTGCCCGGAGGTCTTACCCGTGATTTGAAAAATTATGCCCGGAGGTCTTAAAAATGGTCTTTGAAGAATTGTTGAAAATTAACCTAAAGATTTTGAGAAGGTGCGAATGCTTTTTGATGCAGATGTTGAATAAGATACGAAATGACTTAAACTGGTGCAAATGTCTTTGATGCAAATGTAAATAACTTAGATTGATGCAAATGCTTCTTGATGTAGATTCAAATAACTTAGATTGATGCAAATTTCCTTGATGCAGATGCCCTTACTAATTGTGTTCATGTAAATGGTTTATGATTATCACACAATAATGAAAATGTAATGATTCTAGAAATGATGCAATTGCTTGAGATAACGCAAATGCGAATATGAAGAATGTAAATGTAAAATGCAAATGCTTATGGAATAATGCCAATACAAATACCCATGAATGATGCAAATGCTTGCCGACACTGTGCAGATGCAAAAGCTCGATAAAGAGATGAATGCTCATGAGTGATGCAAATGCCCCCGGTTGTTTTTCTAGACTTTGGCTTAGCCTTTCAAATTCATTTTTCCTCTTCAAATCAGAGTATATCTTCAATTCATTTTGGCTATTCTCTTTGCCCCAACAGTTTTCAAACTTTCATCAACAGAGATCTGAACTGGGTTCGATTTATTCTTCTCATATCTGGAAGTCAGAACCTATCCTGGCAATTCTATACCTTTGTGTTAGAAAAAATCCTTTTCTCATGTCAACATCAAAATAGGTATTTCAAAAAATATCTTTATTTGTTTTCTTATTTTGAAAACTTCTGAACAAAAAATATTAACCCCACAATGTGTGATGTACAAATCTTTTGAAGACTGATGATCATTGTTAGAAATTTCTCTAAGTGTCAATCTGGGTTTTTTAACTGGGATTGGCAAGGCTTGGTATAACAAGATTCTGGCTTTTTCAGGAAAATTTCATGACAAAAATGTATATCCCTTCTAGGCTCACAAATGGAACAGGTTTTATAAATCATGAATTCATTGAGAACCAAGAAAATTCAACATTCTTTTAGTTTCCATACCAAGGCATTTTTGACAAGCGTCAAGATTGGCCGGAATGTTCAAACCGAAAAGTTTAATCTTGGAGAAAAAGTTTCAGTTTTTTGAAGACAATCCTCTGAATGAGAGTTGGCAATTTGGGAGGTTCAGGAATTCTTAAATGTTCCTCGATGACCACTTTTTTAAGATGACCTTCTCTTTTTGTGGTATCTGCACTTTCATAGATGGCATCAAAAATTTTCATTTTACTCTAGACCGCCTATTTTTGGGTTTTCGCCCTAGAGTCCCATTCTTTCCAATTTTTCTCTTTTTTTTTTTTTTTGTTCTACCATACACTTGAGAATTCTAAATTCTTCCTTAGTGAAATGATAATTCGATGAAATTGGATAAAATCTGAGGAAAAAAAACCTTTCAAATTAAATATTCATGCTTGATCAAAATGGACTTTTAAAGCACGTAATGTAAGCCATGGCTTAGGGTTCAGAAAGAAAGGATAAATAGGCCCAAAATATGTGTTTGAAGGTAATCAGTTCAAGGATCATTTCTTGAGGAGAATTCTCTTTGAAGCATTTGTCCCTTCTTGGACATTTCTTTCCTTTTGACTTTGCTCTTTTTCTTCCTTGCTTTTGGCTTTCAATATGCCATGTCTTTCACACATTTTTTTTTGTGTTTTTCTTTTGTTTTTCTTGGCTTTCATTTTGCCATCTTTTCCTCTTCTTTTTTCTTTGACAGAGTGCGCCCGTATTTATTCGGGGTTCCATTTGCTTTGTATCTATCTTTGAGCTAAGACTCATTTCTCAATGATCTTTAAAAAAATCTTTCCTCGCATTTGCCCCCCAGTGTAGAGGGTGATCCTTGATCAGGGTTCAAAGAAGAAAGAATTCTTTTGGCTCAAAAGGGGTGACTATGGATAATTTCTTTTTTATGCGAAAGGGATATGAAAGATGGCCATTCCTCATGTCAAGCACGAATATTCATATTGAAAAGCAATCCCCAAGGGAAATAGATAATCAAAATTTCATTTTGCACTTTGGAATCATCTGAATTCTCATATGCATGATATTACAAATTTTTCATTTTTCGTCGCATGCCCCAATAATTCATGCGTTTAGTCCATATTTATTCACCATGTATCCATCATTTCCGCATATGATGCCCCAATTTGATTAACCAATGAGAATTTGTATCAACGAGGAACATAACAAGTCTAGGTCTATTTTGAAAAGGCTGAGCTTCAAATCTGAGTTCTTTGAAGAGACAAGGAAAATATGACTTAAAATGGGTTTTCTATGGGATATGGGATAATCTGGTTTAGTCATTGTGCCCCAGGGTGTCAATCATGAAGTGATGTTTGGGCAATTAGTGTTTTGTGGTTAGTTGAAAATGACATGAATGGTTTTGGCACAACCTTGACACAGATCAAATTACCAAAATCTAGATTCTTGAAAGAATGTCTCATTTGTTTGAATTTCAAGGAATTCGAAAAATTTCAAAAAGTTCGTTCCTTTGTTCATAGCCTAGACTAGTATTTACATCCTTGCTTATTCTGCAATGACAATGCTTCTCTCTTTTTTTCAAATTCATTTTTCCTTGAAGCATTAGGTCTTTCAAGTGTTCTTGATTCAAGGTTTAGGTATAGAGAAGCCCAAAAAAGAGGGGGATGGTGTTGGGTCATTTCTAACAATGATCAACAATCTTCTTGAGACTATCCATTATTAAAACTTCCTTAATGCTTGTTTTTGCAAATTCACGTTATTGTTAAAACACAACAAACACAAAGCATTTAAAATTCAAAATTCAATTAATTCATGTAGATGTTAACATGAGACAAGTGCTTTCATCATCAAAGTGTATAAAACTACATGTGTCAAAATGCTCCTATTGACATCCTTCAAAGGTAGTAATTCTCCCCCTAAAACCCTGAAAGAAACTGATTTAGGGCTAAGCGGCCTTCCATTGATTGATAAGCTCCGGTGTCAAAATACCATCACGGATAAGACTTTCAATCCTTTCCTTCAGTTGTCTGCATTTTTCAGTTGAATGCCCAACTACCCCTAGGTGATAATCACACTTGCTGTCAGGGTCATAACTCCTCGCTGATGGATTCAGAGCTATTTTCAAAGGTACCGGGGTAAGGTACTGATTCTTTATTAGTAATGGCAGTAGGTCAGGGATGGGGATTGGAATTGTTTCTTGATTTTCCCGCGATCGTTTTCTAGAAGTAGGCCTTGTTGTAAGGGGCTGGTATAGGATTAGATGTTTGGGTAGATAGGTAAGGATAAAGGCTTGGAGATACCTCAGTAGGGTAACATGATTGGTATGAGGGAAATTGGGAATATGGGACGAAATCTCCCATAGTTTGGACATCTTCCTCTTTCTTTCTAGGTGCCTTATTTCTCTCGGCATTGGATGTTCATTCTCTTTCAAGTTTCCCATTTTTGATAGCATTCTCAATCATCTCCCCTGAAATTACCATGTCCGTAAAATTCTTCGAGGCATTGCCGACGAGTCTGTCATAGTACGGGGCCTGCAGTGTATTGACAAAAAGGATAGTGATTTTCTTTTGTGTCAAGGGCGGTTGTACTTGGGCGGCTAGGCTCATCCATCGTTGTGCATATTCTTTGAAGCTCTCAGTAGCTCTTTTCTCCATATTTTGCAAAGTGAGACGATCAGGTGTCCTATCAGTCATATGCTTGTACTGGTTTAGAAAAGCCCTAGCCAAATCATTCCAAGAGAGAATCTGATCCTTGCTCAACTTACTATACCACCTAATTGCGGACCCGCTGAGGCTATCCTGAAAACAGTGAATCAAAAGCTTATCATTATTTATATGACTTGTCATCTTCTGGCAGAATATAGTGATGTGGGTTGATGGATCGGTCGTCCCGTCATATTTCACAAAGTCAGGGATCTTGAACTTAGGAGGAATGACTAAATCGAGAACCAAACATCGTTCTGTTGCATCTAAACTCTCAAATACATCGGTATTTTCTACTGCCCAGAGCCTTTCATCTAGCAACTGATATTTCCCTTGGGAATCTGCCAACTCAACCTCATTTACTGCAACCCTTTTCAACTTTGCCTGTTCAACTGGATCATCTGAGTTTAGGACATTGACTGTGTTCTGGGCATCAATCATTACGACCTCATTCTGACCTTTTTGTGCCTCTAACCCTTCTCTGGCGACAAAGTTTTCGGTGTATTCTTTTCCCTTGATTACGGCAGACATCAGCTCCATCAATTTAGTCATCTGATCCTTAGGTTCTGCTTGAGACTTTGCTAGCTGTTCTCGCAATTCTTTCTGTTCCCTTTCCATTATTTCCATTCGGGCAACTTGTTCATCCTCTATAGCACTAGCCTGTATCAAAAGGGTACTTAGTACTTCTTATACCTCTGATTTGAAATGGAAATTCTTTCAAAGACTCTTAAAGCCAAGCCAACTTCTGTTTTATTTCCCCCAAATGTATGTCATGATGAATGAGCCATGAATGCAATTTGATGCATGTGAAGCCTAAATAATATGATGTATGGACATGTACAATGGAAACATGCTGACCATATATGTAATAAATGCAATCACGATGCCAATCATGTTGCAAGCAAAGAATCAACAAATCAACACATGGATATATGCAATGAATGATCATGTACATTTTAGCGTATTTCCCAATGAATGATCATATACACTATGAATGCAACATGATGTCAATTATGATGCATGTAAACAATGAATGATTGATACAGAGTATATACAAAGAAAATCATGCTGACCATGTGTGTCATGAATGCATCCTAATGTTAATATGACAGATTAATGCATGAGCATATACAAAGAAATCATGCTGACTATGTTTGTTATGAATGCAACCCAAAGTCAACATGATGCATGTAAAGAATAAGAAAATTAATGCATGGATATATACAGAAAAATCATGCTGATTATGAATGCATGAATGCAACCTGACAAATAATTGATCGGATGCAAAATGCAAAGGGGAAGATATCACGGAGGAAATAAGAATCGGAGGAACTTAATCATCAACATCTCATAAATTTGAAGCATAGTCAATTCATTCCCATATCAATGTTCACAATGGTATAAACCATGTTTTACAAAATTTGAGCAGTAGTTAAAATTGTCTTTACAAGCACTTTATTCTTCCTAGCATCCTAAGGCTATAAGAGCCGGCTACTGAATAAGTGAAATCCTATTACATCATATAAGGCCGAAGTCTTTCCATCTTGATGCTGTAAATCTCCCAATCCTAATGACGCTTTCCCAGTCCTCTATCAATTAGTGTCGTTGGATCCAACCACTTGGCATCTATAAGAGTTTGTACTTTCCTTTTGACTGCTATACAATCTTCGATGCTATGGCCAACAATTCCACAGTGATAATCACATCTTGCATTTGGATTATACCACCTTGGATATGGTGGTAATAGGGGTGTCAATGGGACACAGGCAACCATGTGATTTTGGATCAGTATAGGGAGGAGCTCTTGGTAGCTGATTGGAATGGGATCAAAATGCATTTGGGTCTTATTCTGGGATCGTTTCTTAGTCACACATGGCCTAGGAGTTGGGGCACTTAGTGGTGGCACTAAGGTCCGAACCGGAGTGTTTACATGGAGATGTGGCGGAACAGCATGTTAAGGGTGTGGATTTGGACACGGGGTCTTTGGAGGTTGTACATAGCTCGAGGTTCCTATCCCAGATACCGGATAAGGTGATTGATGAGGAAAATTGTATGAACTAGCAGTTGGTGGTGATGGAGTGGGATTCTGGAATCCCGTAGTGGTCATCCCAATGGACGATTGGACCATAGTAGGGTGGGGATACTGATTTGGACCTAGAACAGTTTGCAGGTATGGTACAAGATCCGAGGTTTCTATCTTTGGTATCGGGCTCTCAGGTTTAATAATTTTCATGATTTTGTCCACAATTTCATCAGGATTGCAACCTTTGTGGCATTGACAAGTGCAGGATCCAGCAAGGATTGTATGTTCTGGACCTAATGGTTTTGCTTGATCCGAAGGCGATGCAGGGCCCTGAGAAAGTTCCTATTTACTTTTACCCATATCCTCAACCATTTTCAGCAATTTGGCCAGCTGTTCCTTCACCTCTCGAATTTCATGTCCACATTCCTCTTGATTGCATTCCAAAGCACCCAATCGTTCCTCCGATTCATTCCTCATATCTCGAACCCCTTTCATGCAAATGAAAATGTCATGAGATTAAGAATACAATTATGAATGTACATACTCTATTCCTATGTGCATGAATATACTGATGATTAATGCATGAACATATATAAAGAAATTATGATGACTATGTATGCTATGGATGCAATCTAATGCCAACATGATGGATTTAAAAAATGAATAAATTGATGCATGGGTATATACAAATAATGACCATGTATGTATTCTACAATGAATGACCATGCATGCTATGATGTCAAAATGATACATGCTAAGACTAAATGAATTAATACAAAGGTAGGTACAAAGAATGACCATATAATTACAAATGTATTCTACAATGAATAATCATGCATGTTAGGACTGTAACACGATGTCAAAATGATACAAATAAAGAATAAATGAATTAACACCAAGGTATATACAAAGAAGTCAATGATTACACGAAATTGATGGAACCTAAATCTTGATTATTCAAAAAATCTCATTATGCAAGATTTGCCTCCAAATTTAATCTACAATTTTTTGAAACATGTTTTTTCTATGAAAAACCATACATTATTTTCAAAAGAATTTCGGAATAATGGATCCTACTATGGTACAATATGCAAATGTTCATGTAACACTACCGGTTTATGAAATTACCAAATGAGATTTATTATTTCCAACTGTTTATTGCAAAGAATGAGATCAATAATACAACCAAAAATGTATATGCTCTATTCACACATGCATGAAATGTGCAAAATGCAAAAATGCTTGAAAAATGATTTTTTTTTTTTAAACAGCTAATGAACATCTGCCCCAACAATATCTGCTTATTTAGCCATCACGATGCCTTCGAGGCGGAGTATCACATTTATTACGGGCGATGTACGTACATCGTTGCCCGATCTACCACACTTATTCAGAGTGTAAAATAGGTAACAAAAGGTTTAGAAATGTCCCTCCATGTGTTCCTATTTTCGGTATATCTAACGAAAATCCAGCATGGCTTCGCCTAGGTTCACTATATGAGGGTGAATCGGATCTAAAGGCCCCGAATTGCTCCTCACTGTCGCCGGTGAAGGCTAGTAAGGCACCCCGATAAAAGCGGGTTCAATTCGTTAGAGTCTATTTCCCTAGCCCATGCGGATTATTAATCACGAAGGCTTAGGTAATTTAGTACTCCGGAAGTGTTTCACTAGCCCATGCGGATTGTTAATCACGAAGGCTTAGTTACTTTGCTCCCACCTAAAAGGACAGAACCCGGGTATAGGATTCATGATATGCAAATGCACGTGTGGTGTGTGTGGAGGAACAACAAACATTTCACCACCTATTCTACACATCTTATTCTAAATGCCCCAACTATTTATAAAAAAAAATAATCAAAAATAGTGTAACGCATTAACCAACAAGCAATTATAATATACAACCTTAAATAACTAGAGAACAAAAATAAAATGCATGCACATGAGAATGAACATATTTAAAAACATTTTATTATTTTCAAAATTCTCCTTATTAAAAAAAATGTGGGAATTAAAATTAAATACCAATTAAACCAACAAAACCGAGACTTTGATAACACACAACTAATTCTACGCCTGACTCTCTAAAAAAAAAATCCCCAATGAAGTCGCCAAGCTGTCGCAACATAAAAAATAACGAGTCTCATCGCAAGACTTTATTATTCGTTAAGCGTGACATTAAAAAATCGAGGAAAAGTCGACTTAATTCCTCTACAAAAATGAAGGTTTTGAAAATGACCTTGAAAAAGACATGGAGTCACCACCAATCTTTTTTAGCTAGGTGTGATCGGCCACCTATTAAAACCGGTTTTATAAAAATATTTTAAAAATTAATTAAAACATTTTTAAAACCAATTTCAAGTCTGTGTTTTAAACCAGAGAAATCAATGAAGCGAGTTCGGGAGTCGGTTACGTGCGGGGAAGGATTAGCACCCCCACAACGCCCGTATAAATTGATACCTTATTAATCGTGTGTTATCTCAAATGAAATAATTTAAATGACATGGCAAACATGAAAGATATGGCATATAAATTAAATGAGATGGAATAGGAAATAATGCTATCATATAATATGCATGAAAATAAAAATGAAAATAATAATGCATGAACATAGTATATGCTAAATAATATGACCAAAAAAAATAACTAAATAAAAAGCATAAGATATCATGAAATATTCCAAATCATATAATAAACAATATAACATAATTCAAAATCATAACAATATCATAGAAATTATCATAGCAAGAATCACATATTATATAAAATGCATGAATATGGAAAATGCAATGCATGAAATGTATTTTTTTCTTTAATTAAGGAAATCCGTATATCTAAAAAGATATTCGGCTACCTTAGGAAAATATGTCAAATTAAAAATTCTAAAACCAAAATACTTTGTGATTGTTTGAAAACAATTTTGAAAAGCTTGAATTAAAAATAAAAACTGGGCTAAATCTTTTTTTAAATGGCTCTAATTTCCTAAGTTTAAAAATGCGGACTTGACTACCCTTAACCCGAGACTTGAAAAACCATTTTTAGAGTTTAAAAAGGCTTAGAAACTACCCTAAGTCAGTAGCTACCCTCCTAATCAGCTCACTCCAAGTAACTTAACCAAAACAGAAAAATGATTTTTCTTCAAATTCAATTCTGACTTCACTGTCCATTTTTAAGTCATGATTTTTTATCCTATTTTTAAAAATTCAAAAAATTCTGAAAAAAATAATGGAGACTCCCAGAAAAATTGGAAAGTTACGAAAACTGGGTGAAAAAAAAACTGCTTTGCCAAAACACATTTTACCTTTGATAAAATCATTTAAAAATCAAAGAAAAAATATTTGAAACTCATAAAATAGCTCACAAGCAGTAGCTAGGACTTTTTGAAAGTTAGATAAAAATTGGCTAAGTAAAAAAAATCACAAAGGTAGAATAATCAATTTGACAAACTTTAATCTTCCACAAGTGTGCTCAAGAGAGCATGACTTGGAACCATTAATTGGCTCAAGTCATTATTCAAGTGGCATGAACATGAAATGCATGAAAAATTACAGCAAACATAGTGCATGAAATGCATGGATTTAAACCTAAATGTCATGAAAAAATGCATGGCATTCATAAAGTGACCTAGACCTAAATGAACTTGCATGGCATTTAATGCAACCTAGACCTAAAATGCATGAACATGCATGGCAAATAAACCTAACTTAATAACTAAAATATGCATGGCATTTTCACAAACACAAAGCATGCTTAAACCAAAAACTCAATCAAATATCATGCAAATGCTAACCTATCACCTAACATGGCAAGAATGCACATAAAATGCAAAAATTCCAAGGATGGCCGAATAGCATAATGTAACTAGCAAGCATGGCATTTTCACAAACACTTGGTATACTAGCATGCAAAACTAAATCAAATGTCATGCAAATGCAAAAACCTACCAACTAACATGGCAAAAAATGCAACACACAATGCAAAACACATGGAGTAGCAATGGCCTCAAGCTCCAACAAGCATGGCATTTTCACAAACACTTGGTATACTAACATGCTCAACTAAAATATAACACTTAAATCATGCAAAAACCACACAAGCATTTTCACAAACACTTAATATACTAAATCTAAAACATGCTCAACTAAGATATAAAACTCAAATCATGCAAAGACCACACAAGCATTTTCACAAACACTTGATATACTAAATCTAAAACATGCTCAAATTTAAACATCATGAAAACAGAAAATTAAAAATGCAAAAACATGATATTTAAAACATAAATGGCAACAAACAAAACAACCAAATTAAAATATAACTCAAGAATATGAAGTAACATAACATTTAAAAACATCAAAATGAAAGAAAATAACATAACATAAACAATATGGTCAAATAAACCCAAAACAGCAACTTAAATAAATAATGTAGGCCATTTGGCCATGGTGAGTTTATTGTAAAAATAAAATGTAAAAAATATACTTAAGAAAGAGATGAAGGAAGAACTTAAAAGAACAATAAAAAAACATTTATTGAAAATGGAAACTCACCAAATAGAAATCAAAATAGCAAAAACAAGAATGGAAAATCAAGAAAGTGCAAGAGTTGGTGCTCAAGAGCAATCTCAATAAGCTATATTTCAAGCTTTATCTCTTCAAACTTTCCTTTCTTTTCTAAACTTTTTTTTTTTTGCTTTAAACCAAGAAGAGAAAAACTAAGAAAAACTAAGAGAAATCAGCAAAATGAAGTTAAAAAATGAATTTTCTGACCTCCTCTATGTGATGGCAGAATTTTACCTCTCTCCTCCCCTAGGATGTTATCATTTTGATTCCAACCAACTTCCATCCAAGGGCTAGTGATTCAAGGTGAAAAATTATGAAATTATCACCATTAGGTTAGCATCTCAGCTTTCTCAAATTACAGCTGTTCAAGAATAATGTTGACATCTCTCTTGGCCTATGTGGCTTAATCACCATAGCTTGATCAAAGAGAATCTCTAACTAACTCTTGATTTTTAGCCATTTGATTGAAAAATCAGAAGCTTCCTCCTTCCTTTGGGCCTGGGCAGGCCAACACTTCTCTTTTCCAGCCCAACTCTGATTTTATGAAAGGCCCAAAGAAGCCCTTTTGGGATGCTTGGGTGAAATGACCTTTTTGCCCCCCGGATGCAAATAAATATCAAACGGACTCCAAATTCAATTTTTCTTTTTTTTTAATACTTCCAAAATAATAAAATATTGAGTTCTGGAAGTTTTCAAAATTATCCGAGTCCGTTTGCTATTTATTTGGATTTTTTCTTCCAAAAATGCCCTTTTATGCCCCTATATTTTACCATTTTTTAAACGAGCTCCAAATCAAGATTTTTCTTCACCAATATCTTCAAAATAATTAAAAAGTGTGATCTGAAAGTTTTCATAATTTTTGGAGCTCATTTGGTATTTTTTTGGGATTTATCGGCATGGGAGGCCCGAGATTTGGCCATTTTGCAAACGAACTCCGAATCAAGATTTTCTTTCGTCAATCTCTTCCAAATAAATTAAAAATGAGATTTGCAAAATTTTAGAATTTTTGGAGTCCATTTGCTATTTTTCCGGGATTTATCTTTTTGAATTATTGCATAGGAGGCCCGGGATTTGGCCATTTTGCAAACGAACTCCGAATAAAGATTTTCTTTCCCCAATATCTTCCAAATAATTTAAAAATGATATTTGCAAAATTTCAAAATATTTGGAGCTCATTTACTATTTTTTCGGGATTTTCCTTTTTGAATTACTACATTAGAAGCCCGGGATTTGGCCATTTTGCAAACGAACTCCGAATGAAGATTTTCTTTTGCCAATCTCTTCCAAATAATTTAAAAATGAGATTTGCAAAATTTCAAAAGATTTGGAGCTCACTTGCTATTTTTCCGAGATTTTTCTTTTTAAATTACTGCATAAGAAGCCCGGGATTTGGCCATTTTGCAAACGAACTCCGAATCAAGATTTTATTTTACCAATCTCTTTCAAATGATTTAAGAATGAGATTGACAAATTTTTAGAATTTTCGGAGTCCATTTGCTATTTTTCCCAAATTTTCCAATTTTGCCCTTTTACCTCCGAAACCCGATTTTGCTCAAAACAAGTCCGATTTTCAGATTTTCTTCAAGCTGAGCCTTGGGCTATCCTTTTTAATCATTCCTCATCCATTTGGGGCTTTGATCTTATCAAGTCGGGCCATTTCTGTGATTCTTTTCGATTTCACCGAAATACACTAAAAACCCTAATTCTCGGTTTTCTCTCGGATTAACTTTTCTTTCAATTTTTCTTGCAAGTGACTTCTCCATTACCCGTATTCAGTGCTTATCTTTCATTTGGAACCTTCAATTTCGACCAATTTGATCGTTTAAGTACTTTTCCCCAAATTTCTCGGATTAGGGTTTCCTTTCTACTGAATCTCCAAATCCCAACTTCCGAACTCCATATCTTTCAATGTAGACCTCGGAATATCAAAATTCTTTCGCCATTTTTCAATTGAACTTAAAATCTTGATTTTGAAAGTGGGTTGACTTTTTTAGTAGTTGACTTTTTGGGGTTGACTTTTTCGAGGTTGACTTTTTTCAATTTGACTTTTTATGCTCGCTCTCTTAAACTAAGTCTCAGAGTACCATTTGCAGGATGAAAAACAGTCTTTTTACACTCGGAAACATCAATATAGGAAGAAAACATACCTGTTTAGTGGTCCGGATAAAATTAGGTGTCTACAATAATAATAAATATTTAAAATGATAAATTAGTAATATAATGAACAACAATGAATATTTTCGTTAGTTCAAAAGATTATTTAAATTCGTGCTTTTATATATATTATAGATATATATTAATAATATTATATTATATATATTATAGATATATATTAATAATTAATAATATTATATTATATATATATATATATATAAATGAAAGCCATCTAGTTCCATTGATATAAAACTAATTTAATTTACTTACTCTTTCATAATTTTTTATATAATTTACATTTTTTAATTTAACTATTATATTTTATAATAATTTTAAGTTAATTAAAAATATTAATCTATTTGTTTCAATTTTTAACCATTAAATATATATCAGCCCTTAGCCTCATTTTAGGTAAATTTAAAAAACATGCTTTACAAAAACAATAATCATTTGTTACTCCAATGGACAAAAGTAATTTAAAAAAGGGAAATGAAGAAATTTAGCTCCTTACCCTCAGCCGGAAACCTAACCATCTCCTTATCTTCCCTTACCGCTATCTCTTTCTCTCGCTTTTCCATTTTTTTTTTTTTTCATTTAAATACCCTCAAAAACTCTCAAAAGCCTCTCAGGTGTCGCCCTTTCTTCCAACAACGAAAATTCCTCCTTTTTTTGTCGAAATCTGCGATACCCAGATTTTTTTCTGTTGGAATAAAAAAACGTTAAATCTTTTAGTATTATTGTGAATGGTGGAAACAATTCGGAGTAGTAGAAATTTGATGCTCTCCCTTTCCAAATCAAGGGCGAGCTCTCTCCTCCCTGTTTATGCAGCCTGTGCTTTCGCATTCGGTTCTTGCAAAGAAGGCTGGTACTACCGCCGCCTCGGCCTTGACCCATAAAACAACCCCCAGAATTTTTTCTAGCCTCCACACCAATAACCCAGATTTTTTTTGGTTAAAATCCTAAAAGAACAAAATAAACCCATTTCTGTTTATCTCGTTTGTTGGTGAAATATTCGTTCATTTTTGTTGGTTTTGAATTTCTTTTTGGATTTTGATAAAAGTTGAAAGAATGTTGCTTTACAAGCAGAAGAAAAATCAGGGTCCCAAGGGCAACAGGCTCTTTGATTAGCATCGGAAGTGCAGGGCCAATCCGCTTTGTTGTTAATGAGGAAGAGCTTGTTGCTGCTGTCATTGATACTGCTTTGAAATCCTACATAGGCTCGTGAGGGTCTGGAATGGAAAAAATAAGACCCGATAATTTGTGTTAAATAATCGTGTTTAAAATATTTTATATTTATATAAAATTTGATAAATTATTTTTCTATTTTTATTTTTATTTTTGAGAGGAAGGTTTTTAGTTTTAGTTGAAAATAATTTTATTTTTATAATTTTTTTAATAATTTTTTATTTTTATTCTTTTTTTATAAATTATTTTAATTTATAACATCATTCAATAATTATACATCAATCAAGTGAGCGCATGTTTTTTAAATTTATCCTTTATTTTTGTGAACACTAAAATCCGTCTCCGGAAGTGGCCTTGTGCTTGGTTGCACTTGCAAGGCAAAACACAAACAGCTAAGTATGACTCATTCTCTACCTTCCCTCACTTCTTTCTTATCCTTAAACTCCATTAACAAATATTCCTCGAACTCAAACAACAACAATCCTCCATCTCCAACTGCTTCACTTCCAGTTTCTACGCTGCTTTTCTCATCTTTTTCCCAAAAATTCTCGAGAAACGGGAAATGGGTCTCACCCAAAAACAGATACTATCTCGCAAAGCCCGCTGACCAAGATATAGACACAAGGGAACCATCCCCACAAGTTTCAAGAGACAATGCTGCTGCTTCGAGTTCAACTGGTGATGGCAATGCAGCCACCAGTTTCTTATCTATCCTTTGTCCCCTCCTCAGGTTATTCTCTGTAAGTCTCTCTTTTTCTTGAATACTTGTTTACCTTTTTTTAGTTTTATTATGGTAATGGTAATCATGGAAGTTGGCTCTCTTTATGATGGGATGAGTGGCTGAAAATTGTAGAAACTTTCAGTTTTTAGTAGATTCAATTGTAGGGTATGTCTCTCCAGTGGAATTCACTCAACTGGTTCAGTTTGCACCAAAATAGCACCTGCCATGCTCTCTGAAGAAAAACCATTGAGTGATATCTGATTATTAAAAGTTTTTTTTTAGTTTTTGCATCATAATAATGATGTACATATAAAAGGTCATTCATAGCTAGTTTCAAATGGAAAGGCAAGATTTAATTGTGGATGCAAGTGTCTCATATCATTTGCAATCAAGCATCTCTGGCACTACACCATATAACCTTGGCATTTCATTTGTTCTTTCTTTTTCCTCTAAAAATATTTATTAAGACCAATTGTGACTAGAACATCCAGCTGGTATCCTGGCTCTAAATTTTCTTGCTTCTTATTAGTTTGAATAAATCACTAACAAACTAGCACGTAATTATTGTCATTTAGAGTTTAATTGCTAAAAAGTAGTCAGCCTATGAATTTTGGTGATATGATTTAGTATCTATGGCTCAAATTTCTTTTTCATAATTATTATCAGCAATTGAAGATTTGGCACCCTTCTCTGTTAGGAAACTTTTTGACCTGCAAACTTTGTGTTCTAGTGTTATGTTATTTCAAGTATCATTTTGTTTGTTTTGCATGTGTAGATTCGTGTTTTTGGCTATATTATAAGATCACTTCTTTGTACTTTTCTTGTAGTTTCTTTATGCAAAACTTGGGTTCTACATGTCATCTTAACCAACAGATACTAGCACATGATGGGAGTAACTTTGAGACCAATTTTAGGATCCTTGGGTTAGTCTAGACTAATTTGGGATGTTAAAAAAGAATTTTTATCGGGTCCTAGAGACAAGGTTAGTTAAGCGGCTTTCCCTACCATTAAAATTTTCTTGCACCTCCATGTGTCATCCTGACACATGACATTAACCATACCTTGAGTAACAAGGTAGATGTAGTAGTAGTCACCTCGTAATAGACCTTATCCCTTTTATCTGGTTGTTAGCTGCATTAGTTACATCTGTTACTGTTAGCCTATAAATATGTCTTGCCTAATGCAAGCCTTCATTACGTAATTCATAACTTCTCTTTCCATATTCTGTCACTAGAGCTTTTGTGGTATGCTTCCCATTACCTTCGTTTTCTAGTCCCTCTCATTACCAATCCCAAAGGCTCACTACCTTTGTTGGGTGTTAACCATGTGTCCCTACCTACTACTACTACTACTACTACTACTACTACTACTACTACTACTAATACTACTACTACTACTACTACTACTACTGCTACTCATTTCCTGTCTTGAGTGCTCTTTACCTTTTGCGAGTGAAACTGAATACTGATTTTCCTGGGTATTCGCCATCCTGTGCTCTACACCATTACCTCTATGTTCTTCCTCACATGTCATGTTAATCAAGCATAGTAAAGCATCAAACCTCTTCTCTGTCATCTCTTCTTCTTCCAGCTTAGGTAGTTTTGTGCTACCTTGCCCCCTCATCAGAAAAGGATTCTCTATAGCATGCACGGGTTTTCAGGACCATCAGTGTACATATTACCCAGCATATATCATTTAACAACTAAATAGATCTCATTGTCTGAATGTTAAAATCAGGCTGCCATATTGACTTGCTTCTTCTTTGTAAGTTTCATGCCTATGCTTTCTGTTTAAATTTTTAATTTGATCCATTGGTAGCTAATGCCAGTTGGATAGGCTGGCTTTCTGGTGCATTTGTTATGCATTAACACTTAGGAAAGGAGCTGCTGTGGCTTTAAACATATTTCCTTCTCTCTATTCTCCCACTTAGAATTAATTTCAAATTTTAATACACAGTCCGAAATTTGTGGTGCTTTTTCTGTAACTTTTTCGTTTTTGTCTTATCGATGCCTTTTGTATTGTGGCTTGCAGGGAGGAGATCCCTCCCAAGAACGGAATCATGCTCTAGAGGTAATTTCTTTAAAGAATCACCCTTTTTCTCATCACTCTTGTATCATTTAATTATTTTTCCCCAACTGTTGTCTTTGTCTTCTGTTTTACTTTCATAAGATTGTTCTGGTCTGTAGAAGGATCTTAACTTTTTTTTTTTTACATTTCTTCTGTGTTTGCATATGCAGAAAGCTTTAATTCTCTACTCTTTTTTTGGCTCAATAGTAGGTAGCAACATCTTCCTTATCCACCCTGTCTAGATTTCCTTGGGGATCAAGATCACTATCAGAGAGCTTAGAGAGCCAGGATATAATTTTTTCTGATCCTCCCATGCGTATGCAACTCTTTGAATTTGGTAAGCTTCTTGCTAATCATGAGGCTGGGCCATCATATGCTTATAAAAGGCAGAAATGAGAAAAGTTGCTCTCATCTATGTTTTACTTATGAGGTCCAAGAACATTTAGCAATGTGATTTACATTGTTTTAGCTTAGTTTTCCTTATTCAATGTTTTGGCTAGGATAAGACCAAGACTAAAAGCAGGCTACCTAAGTGGATGGCGGAATGGGCTTTAGAATTTATGAAACAAGTAAATAAGCACATTGTAATAACTAAGCTCTTACACCTTGTGGTACAAATTATCATTACTTTTGGGATCAAAGTTTGAATAAATTGCGTACTTTGATTGGTATTTTCTGAAATTGAAGGTTTTCACTTCAGTTAATATTTGAATTTTGTAAACAGAGGCATGCCCCTTTTGCAGAAGGGTTCGAGAAGCACTGACGGAGCTGGATCTTTCTGTAGAGGTGAGAACAGCTAGATATATTTTAAAAATTTTATTGTTTATCACAATTGACCAAGTTTTTTAGCAGCTGTTCTCTTTTATGAAACATTTCTTTTTCCTGATCTTATTCCGAGGGGCTTTTGTAATTCAAAACAGTTGATGCAAAACAAACACGACTTCATTTGTCATGAGATTTAGAAAGAAAAAAAAAAAAGTATTTCACCACAGCCTATTGCAAGGTTGGATTGGATAGCTTAATCAGGTTGGCAAATAATGCAAATCCACAGTCATAAAAGACATGAAGTTTGCTGATTTGGTTTAATAGAGTTTGTATAGGACATACAAGTTTTACAAAACTGTGTTTTACATTGTTTAACCAGAAAATATCAATTCTCATAGCATATCTTGTTATAAGCTAAAATATCTTATATTTGATGATGTATTATGGTTATTAGATTGCATTATCTGATAATAAAAGAGTTCGAATTTAAGGATTCATATTTCTTTTAACTTCTTTCATCTAAAAAAATACTGTTCTAAGTTGACTGCTGCTGTACATACAGGTTAGGAAAAAAAAACAAAACCCTGAATTAAACCAAATATACCACTTTGGATGATTTCTTGGGTGTTTCAGTGTTTAGTGCACTCTTTGTATGATTAGAACAAACTCTGATATACCTCAATATATTTATCTTAGATTAAATAAAGTGACTAATGCATAGGACTTTATATCACGTACATACTACATATCATGCCCATTTTGACTAGATTGTAATTTGTAAGTGTCTTTATCTCTTTTAGAGGAAATAGCTTTTTTTAATGCTTTGCTGTTATCTAGTTCCCCTGCATCCTGAATTCCTGATGCAAACTTTTTGCCATTTTTGTATAGGTCTATCCTTGTCCTAAAGGTTCTTTAAGACATAGGGAAATGGTTAGAAGCTTTGGTGGAAAAGAGCAGTATGTGCTTCTCCCTCTTACAGTCGTACTTTTGTTGTATGAAGCTATTGTTTTCTTTGATTTTTGGTTGCTTGGAAGTTTTTAAGTCAGATTGAAACTCCAGCTATCTTGAATATTAGCAATTTCATATGTTGAAGATGATGACAAATTTGTGTTTGTATTAATGTCAAACTTATTTACCTGAGCATAATTGGTCTCGGTTTCATCAATCCTATATGAAGCTTTCTCAGGGAGAAAAGGGAACAATTAATATTGTTAAGTGTTTCTCCTTTTTCTTTTATGGAATTTTAAAGTTTCTGAAGTTTTCATGCAGGTTTCCCTTCCTCATTGACCCAAATTCTGGAATATCAATGTATGAAAGTGGTATGTTGTGAAGCTTTATCTCACCTGGATGGTTGCAACATTAACTGCTATTAATTTCTTCTGCAATGATCTCCTGTTCTGTTCAAATCTGCTTCGTAAATCATAACTGTGTTTGATGTTGAATTGAGCATGATAATTATAAGTTACCTATGAGAATGATTTTAAATATATATATATATATATATATATTATAATATTATATAATATTATGCCACATTTGTAGTCAAGCAACTAGAAACCTTCTGAATTAGGGCCCACCATCTATCAAGGTTTTACTGGACGATGTTGTTAGCATAAATAAACATAATTGAATTGTTTGCTCACCTCTTTTTTTATGAATTTGATAACCTAGTTTCCTAATATCATAGGAAGCAGCAGAATTACATTTAGCTCCTGCTCTATGGTTGGCTAAATGGTGTACCCACTATTTACTAAATGATACAATCCTAGTCAATTGAGCTCCTATTTATGAACTCAACTAAGTCTTAACATTAAACTAGTGCTGTTGGCTACATGAATACTTTTTCTCCATTCTTTTCAGTTTGGGGCTATATCTACTAGAAAATGTCTAAATGTCACAAGTCTAATTATACTACTTTAACCACTGAGATTTTTAGTCTACCTCTATCTTCTTTCCTTTTCCCTTATCCAATTGCTCCTTCCTAATAATGAACACTATGCCTGTGTTAAGTACAAGCTCTACATCCATGGAAATAGAACTATACTCTCTTCCTCATATGATACCAGAACTTTCAGCTGTCATGTGCTCTTCGGCCCGAGGGACGGGCGAAGCCAAGAATTTTGTGTTTGGGGGGCCGGGATAAAAGGGGGCCAAATTATAATTTTTTTTTTTGGGGGGGGGGGGGTAGGGGGACAAAATAGGTTTTTACAATTTTTTGGGTGTGAAAATACTTGAGATCAAGGAAGCTTGGAAGAGCCAAGGGGGGCCAAGGCCCCTGCCACCCCCCCCCCCCCCCCTTGGATTTGCCCTTGCCGAGGGATGACTATCAAGTGGTATTTCCATCTCAGGGATTTCTTGTATCCCTGACAACCAGAATATCTTTGGAAAATTTAAATAACAAATATCCTGAACCCCAGCTTTGACTAATCTAAAACCCCTTAGGCCTGTAAATGCATTGATGGTACTTCAATTTAAAATGTCCTCAATTTGAGTTCCTAGGTCCCTGGTCTAGAATTGTACTGAATTCTTCTATTACTGGCATGGAAATGGAGGGGGATTCAGGGGTGTGGCAAATAGGCTACTTGAATAACTGAAGGTTCTTGAAGAACATATGGCCTTGCAATATCATGGACCATGTCTTAAGAAACAGAAATGGTAGGATATGAATATTGTTTCATGCAATATCTTAAATTCTTAATAGAAAGGCTCATGGAACCGCTAGAACTGAAATATCATATATAAATTTACTTATTGGTTCATTCCACATCTATTTTCTTACAAAGTCCAGTTTTCTATGATCTTGTTAAAGAATTCATTCCATCAACTTATTGATCACACATATCGTGTTCTTTTTTTTGCCATTAATGATGTTGATCATTAATGAGAGCTAACGTGCAGAGAACATGTATCTAAAGTTCCGCATCTGCAACTTTTGACTGATTGCTGATTGAGTGGTCTCAAATAGAAATAAAAAAAATCTTATTCTTGTCCTATGAACACATCAGGAACTTTTTGCATATCTATTTTGATGAGTGAATGGAATCTGACATGATCCTGCTTGCAGACTGCTCTTATTTAGGAGTATCTGTACAGTTATTTTATATGGGAACCAGTAAAACAGGAGATGTATGCCTGTGTCTGCACAATTTATAGTGGATTTGATTTCTAAATGCTTTCTTGACCGTTAGTTGAAAGTTGCTGAACATGCATTTTTCCTTCTACTTTTTCTGATAGGTGATATAGTCAAATACCTATTCAAGCACTATGGTAAAGGGAGAAGCCCCTCAATGGGTCTTTTAGAAAGGTATAGTAGCACAAAATTTGCATATTGATGAAGCATATCAAATATTTGTACAAGTCTGTAAATTGGTTAAATTCGATAACTGGGATGAGGTTGCATTTAGCTTCAGCATGTGGAATGATAATAGCAATAACTAGGTCTAGAACAAGAATAGCAACAATATGCGCGTACGAATGTACTTTTTGATTGTTCAGTTGCTTAACATATGCTAGTACTTTAATCTTGGTTATATGAGGGGAGAGGAAGATAAATTGCAAAAAACATTAAAATCCCTTCTAGAGGAGAAAAGCAAACAGAAAAACTAGATGTTTGGGGTTTCTTTGAAAATGTTTTATTTTCAGTTTTATATGTTCATTTGAAAAGTGGTAGAAAGATAGAAAGAGAAACGTTTTTGGTGAGCTATTTTGCTTTCTTTTGTATTAGTAATAACAATGGCAGCAGAGTTTTGGAAATGATTGAATCATTGAAATCAACAATCTGTTGTTCCCATGGTCCTTTGAAACAAGTTTCCAAACTTGATGCCGCTTACGAATAGCTACCTTCTTTATAGATCTACTATGTGAGTCATGGCCTTGTCATTTTACCATGTGTTTCACCTTCCTTTTTGTTCTCTTCCTCTTCTTGGTTTGTTCTTTCTTACTTACCATTCCCAATTATGCATAGCGCATCATCGCACTCAGATTGTCAAATTCTTTAATCTACTATTTTTTTTTTACATAAAATTGAACCTAAATACCTAGTTTAATGTACTGGCAAATCAAAAGGCAAAAGTGATATTATTGGCATGTGCACAAAAAAGAAATGGTAAAAGGGAAAAGCTATATATGTCATCTGATGAGGTTAATTTCCTTATAAGAAATTCTTTTTAGTTTCTCTTTTGGCCACAAAATTTATTTTTAGTTAAATAGAGGGAGGCTTGGTTGTATTTTTTTTATTATTTATGAATTACTAAAGATATTTTGTTGCTTCATTTTGAAGTTTTATGCTATTTGTTTTGTTACCAAATATGTTTTCTTGTTTCTCTGAAAACGAAAAATGGAAAATAGGAAACATACTCATTGACTGATGAAGAAGAGGGAAACGTCTGATTTGCTATGTTGCTCTGACTCTTCATTTTTCTTGAAATATCCGTGTCTGACATATATTAGGACATAGGTATAGGGATATGATCCCCCAAGGACCCTCCAAATACATGGAAAAACTTAGAATAAATCAAACATACCCGTGTCCACGCTCACACCCGAGTCTGAGTAACATAGCTGATTTGAATGAGATCATTAGTTTTTCAGAACAAACTGAGTCAATGTAGACACATAGCCAATAGTTTTTTAGAACAAATTATTCAAATAATGGATAACTTTATTGTGTGCTTCAGTTCTTATATTTTTATCTAGAGGTGCTTTATATATAGATACTGACTTGAATTGAACATGTTAAGCCACATAGTTAAAGTGTCTCATTTGTTTGCTTTTCTTTGATTTGTAAGAACTTTAGTTCTCTCACAGTGTTGCATTTTGCAGCACATTGTTCACAGGATGGATGCCAACAATTCTTAGAGCAGGCCGAGGAATGATGCTATGGGATAAAGCAAGAGAAGACCCACCACCAAGAAAGCTGGAACTTTTCTCATATGAGAATGATCCAGTAAGATATCTGCATTGCTGTTGTTCTTTTGCTTGGGGTTTAAAATATGCCTTATGAGTGTACAAAGGAATGGAAATATATATATATATATATATATATATATATATATATATATATATATATATGTTTGTGAGGAAAGCTTAATCTGCTTAAATGTGATGCTTTCCGGTTTATTGACCCAAAATATGGTCTTGACAAAACGATTCTCGGCTGACTGATGAAATGATGTGATTTAACATTCATCTGTCAATTCTGCTAATGAAATGAAGCATTATTATTAACCTTTGAATACTTTAATATTATTGTCATTATTATTCTTCTTTCCATGTTTCACAGTATTCACGAATTGTACGAGAGGCACTTTGTGAGCTAGAACTTCCTTACATCCTTCAAAATGTGGGAGAAGGGTCTCGACGGACAAAATTACTCCTTGATGCATCTGGATCCAAAGAGGTTATCTCCTGATAAAATTAATCTGAGTTCAATTTAAATAAATTCAGCAACAAGCATCAGGTAGGTCTTATGCAGTAATAGCAGTGAGGCACTTGAACCTTGCGCATCGAATTTGAGCAGAAACCTACTAGTGAATGAAAAATATATAGGGAGGGCATAAAAAGAGAAATTGACAGAAAGTGTTTTTATTGTGCTTTGCAGGTGCAGGTGCCCTATATAATCGATCCTAACACTAATACTCAACTTGGTGATTACAATAAAATGTTGTCTTATTTGTTCAAGACATATTCAGCAGCAGCCACTGTATAGTGCTTTTGACATATGTTTCTCTACCTCTTAGGACTTAGAGCGAGCATATCATAAGATCTAGGCTACTTTCATCTATGTCAGTTATATATATCGTACATGTATAAAACAGCCTCAAACAAGATAATGGCAATTGAAATTGTTTTTGGCCTATGTCAGTTAGTAAATATGCACTCATCTCTGTGTGGCAGAGTTAGTTTGTATGATATATAAATAAAACATTGCAGCAGGTGGTATTCAAAGAAGACTGTAATATGGTAAATGAGAACAATTTTGTGTTGTAATAATATGATTGAATCCCAGTCAAGGTTTTGAAGGTGTGGGATTTGATGGTTTGATGAAGGTAAGGCCGCCTAAAAGCCCAAGAAATTGGGTTCTTTGAGAGTGAAGAACAAGAGTTATTACGTCTCTCTAAAGCCAATCAAAAACAGAAAAGAAAGAAAATAGCAGCAACAGCCACCAGCAAATCCCTCCATATTTGCTATTCACAAGAATCCCTTTCTTTTAGCCACATAACAAAAACAAGAATTAAAACCCACCGCCTGAAATTTACAAAAACCCCCAATTCTCATCGTCTTCGTATTTAAAGAAAAATAAAGAGTTAGAAAAACATAGGTAGCTTTGAATTTCAAATTCTCTGCCTTGAATCAGCTTCTCCAACTTCTTGGCAATTAGCTCCAACACCATCCTCACTTTATGTGCCTGCCTACTCCGTGAATTTGATATATCTTTATTAATCCTTTTGCTTTGCATACAGTTTCATATGGATTCTCCCCCTTTTGTTAGGGTTGGGTGTTTTATTGATCCTAAAGTTGAATCTAATTGAATATTGGCAATTGGCATTTAGGGATATGTGTGGTTTATTGGAATATTGATTTTTCGGTTGCTCTAGATTTAATTTGTTTTTTGATGGCTTCAATTATTCATATGCATTTTAGTCACCCTTGTTTGTATTGTGTGATGATAGAACAAGAAATTTTACAGGTTCCTCTTGTTGAGTGGGTTAGAAATATTCTTTATCTGTGATCGACCGGCATTTTGTTTGCAACTTCTGATTATTCTTATATTTCATTGTATTTTAACGGCTATTCTTTTAGCTGTGTTTAGTACATTTCTGTATTTCCTCTTTGTGATGTATGTGGAAATACATACAAGTTGCTAGTAGAAATTAAATTCCAAGTTGCAAGTAAATATGTAAATATTTTGGTCGTATTTCTTCAAAACAAATGTTCCTAGAATAACTTCTTATTTAATAATCAAACAAGTCTCGTCTGGCTAAAGCTCACATTCAGATCAGCTACAACGAGATGATCACATCTACTTTGAACAAAATCCTTACGAAATTCCTCGAATTGGCCTGCCTTAATTGCTTCCCTTATTGACCGGAAAAAACCCAGAAAATGGTGGGTATTATGTCTGCAAGCAACATCAAGGCTGGCTGGTTAGTTTATTTCCAACCAGTAAGGAAAAGACAACGATAAAGCTAGACTAGAAAACTTGAGAAAATGATTGAAAGCAAGCTTGTTTGTATCAGTCAGCAAGGAAAGAAGAAAGCAAAAAAGACTTACATTTCCAGCAGAATTTGAGCCAACATTTCGTGAACATTGAGTAGATGATTAATGTAGGCTCGGGTATGATTTTGGCATGTATAACACCTACAACCTTCAACAATTGGTTTTGTATCTTTCCTGAACAAGGTAAAAAGCCAAAAACCAACATGAGATTTGTTATAGAGTAATGAAAAATTGCACCAAATTTCATAAGTGAAAGCTATAATAAATTCCCACTGAGACACAAGAACAAGATCCACCCATGTCTGGTTAATATGGATCCCAAAACCTATTGCAAACAATGACTCATCTTCATGTATATATAATTCATACCCAATTTCAGTTATAAAGTGACAGCAACCAAGATATTCAACCAAGTATAAATGCATCCATGTAGTATTTGCTTTCTCCTTTTTCTTGTTTTGTTTTGCTTTATAGCAAAATATAATTAGAAAGTAAAACTTAAAAAATGAAACAAAAAGATAATAATTTCATGCCAAATGATACCTAAAATAATAATTTATTAAGATAAGCAAATGATATGCATTATACCTATGTTGCTCTGACTTTTCATTTTTCTTGAAGTATCCGTGTCCGACACCCGTGTCCGACACATATTCGGACATGGGTATGAGGATATGACCCTCCAAATACATGGAAAAACTTAAAAAAAATTGAACATACCCCTATCTGATACTCACACCCGAGTCCGAGTAACATAGCATTATACAAGTACCACCTCTAATCATTTCCAATGTAAAAGAATAAAAAAAGACAGCAACAAAATTGATTCAAAGTATTCAAGTTCCAAAGAAGTGTAAACAAAATTTAGTAGATCATTCAAAGATGTAAATGCAGTTTTTTTCTTTTTTAAAAAAAAAGAAGCTAATATAGAACACCAAAATTCCTATTGTTCATAGGAACATGCATGAGAATAGAAATTGTAATAGAAGGCATATAAAAACCTCTACAAAATATTCAACTATGAGATGTGATTAAAAACTATCAATCTTTAACCTGAGACAATGCAATTTACTATTTCAGCAATAGAATTAAAATTTAAAAGTAGGAAGGTATCTTGTAAATTACCTGAACACTGTGGCTCTCAGATTAATTTTTCTGAGGTCGCTTCCTACATCACTTGGCTCAAGATTGGATGCATTCATCTCTGTTCTGTCTAGCGGAAAGGTAAGTGCAAAGCCTCCGAGTGTAAGATGGTAAATATACCTGTAAAAGGTCACGAAAATTTAACTTCAAGGGATTAGTGAAGGAAAAAGACAGGTCAAATGATGGTAATACATAGTGAACTGAGCTACATACGTCGACTCAAAAAGGTCAACACCCGCAGCAACACCCTGCAATATTTCCTCTGTGAAATTAAAAAACAAATTAATTTGTGATGATGTGAATTAATAACAAACAAATATAGTAAGAATACAAATGTGTTTTTTGAAACATAACTGTGCTGACAATGATAGAAATGTGAATGAGGACTGCTCCACAACTCACACCCAGTGTTATTAAAACAGGACCGGACCGGCCGATCGGATCGGTTGAATCGGGAACTGGTGGCTTATCCGGTTCGATGCATGTCATAGAACCGGATTTTTCCGAATAGGCAAAAAACCGGTTGAACTGGTAGAAACTCGAAAAAACGGTTTTACACTTAAAAAAAAAAAAAAAAAAACTTATTGTATATAATGAGATTTGAACTTTTAACCCCTTGAACTATATTAAAGATCATACCATTTAACCAAGTACATATTTTTATTAAATATTTACTATATTTAATATTTAAATTCTTTTTTTAATACAACCGGCCGGTTCAACCGGAGGTCTCACCGGTTCGACTAGGGATGGCAAAACCCGATCCGACCGATGGATTTCGCACCGATCCGCTCCGAATGGAGAGGTTTTTTTTTGGAGCGGGGTGGAGCGGAGCGGTTTTGGTAAATGCTTGCTCCACTCCGCCCTGACTTTTGAAATTACTATTTTATCCTTTAAAATATTTTATATTTTTTCTTATATTTTTAATATATATTAGATATATATACTAAAATCATATATATACTAATATTTTATATCTATACTTTTAGTATATATGTATTATATATATTATATTAAAGATTTTTATATACTAAAATTATGTTCTTGAATAAATTATAATATAATTTTTACAATATTAAGTTAAAAATAATTAATATAAATTGGGGTGTAGCGGAGTGGAGCACCGTGGAGCGGTTATGGATGTAACCGACATCCATGGATGTGGATGTTTTAAACATCCATGCAAGAGTGGGGTGGAGGATAAGGCAGTATCTGCCCCCGCCCCGCTCCATTGCCATCCCTAGGTTCGACCTCCGGTCCGGTTTTTTCAACATTGCTCACACCTCTTTTTTGCTTTTTAGATTGGCTCTCATGTGACCAGAAGAACCCCCCCCCCCCCTCCCCCCCCCCCAATCCTGAGAGAGAGAGAAGCAGCAGGGAAAAGAGAAGGAAAAGGGTACAAAAAGAAAATAATGGATAGAAACGGAAGAAAGCAGAAATGATTGATACCTGGTAGTCCAAGCCCACATATCAACCGCGGCTTTTCCTCTGGCAAGGTTTCCTGAGTATTAACTAATATTTTAGAACTTACAATTATGAAGAGAACATGATATTGCCACTCTATTGCTGCAATTGATCCATAAAACATAAACTTTCCAAGCAAATGTGCATAGTTACAGTTTAACTATTTCTCAAACTGGGTAGGAAGCTCTTTGGAACTACCATCCAACATGAGCCCCTCAGATTGTTATCATGATACAAAGGGTGCACCCTGATTATCCATTGGGAGCTTAATCACATAAAAATTAGATTCTTGTCCTATGACTTTTAGGGAACCAATCTTTTATTATTATAATTAATAACATGTAAACAGAATGATTCACAACCATTGCACATATCCTGAAAAAGGATACGCGTCAAAATCATCGAGTACTGACCTGTACATATGATCAAAGGTGCAAGGCTCAACATAATATCTTATGGGTTATTGAAATATTCAAATATTTATGAATCCTTGTATAAGAGAGCTGATACTTAAATGTTAGGTCAGTTTCACAACTTACAACTTTATAGTTGATATGGGTTAGCACTAACGGCTAAATGCTCAATTTGGGACCAAACCTATTAGACCTGTATGGATCAAGATTAAACCTTTGATTTCAATCTATTAAGGGTTCAACCTTTTCGAGTTGTGACAAATAAAGATTTATGACTGTGTTTGACGGACATGCGCCAGATAATCAAAAAAAAATGTTGACATGTAATTGTTTTGCACATCTAGCACTCTAAACAAAATAAGTCTGAAAAAGAAAAAGTATAATGTAAAATAAAATACAATTTTTGATTTCATCTAAAAACAAAAGAAAAAAATAAAATCCCTAATTTTGATACCTAGCTGAATCCCTAATTCAAGAAACCCTCATTTAAAACGAAAACCCCAAATCCATTTCCATTTTCATAAGAAAAAACTCAAAATCCATTTTCATTCCTTTGGTTTTTGGGGTTTAGGATCTGCACAAACAAGTTAAACAACTCAAATACGTTAAGTTCACTTTTTTTTTTTTACGGAAATTGAGTTTCTGGCTCTCTTTTTTTTTGGTTATTTTTGCTCGATTAAGAATTTTGATGCAATATAAATCTTGATTTTGTTTTTGAATTAATGGGGTTTTGGGTTCTAAAGTTTAGAAGCATTTTTACTTTTTAGGTTCTAGAAAAAGGGGAGATATGGGAAATTTATTGAAGGCTATTTCTTTTTGGTAAAAGAGAAAAAAAAAAAACACAATGTTGAATAATTGGTTTAGAAATATCTTTTCTAGATATTTCAATGGAAAATTTATTTGATTGTTTACATGAAGAACGCAAGAATTTTTTAATATCTCTTACAACCTAAAAACCATCCTCCCCAGAGTCTACCTGAACCTGATGCAGAAACAGACTTTGAGGCTCAGAACACTGTTTCTAAAGGTGTACTCTAGGAGGAAACCTCTACTATCACTTCTCAAGCTCTAATTGTCAATCTTGAATCAGGTAATGAAAATAATGCATCAATTTCTATTCACAATTCTGAAAATAATGTTGATTTACCAATTGCTCTAAGAAAAGGGGTTAGGAGTTGTACCCAACACCCCATGTCTCATTTTGTGTCCTTACAGAACCTTTCTCCTCAATATAGCGTTTTCCTCATATCTGTTCTGTCCCAAAAGATTCCCACATCTGTGCAAGAGGCCCTAGCCTCAAAACCCTGAAGAGAGGCCATGAATAAAGAACTAAGGGCCTTGGAGAAAAATCAGACTTGGCAGATTGTACATTTGCCCAAACATAAGAAGACTTGCTGTAAATGGGTCTATACTATAAAATACAAGCCTGATGGAACATTGGAAAGATATAAGGCAAGGCTCGTTGCGAAGGGATACACCCAGACTTACGGGATAGATTATTATGAGACATTCGCACCGGTAGCAAAGATCAGCGAGGCTTACACCCATTCAATCCTTAGTAACAAAGGAATAGTCACTACATCAATTAGATGTGAAGAATGCATTTCTTCATGGAGACTTGGAAGAAGAAGTCTACATGGATATTCCACCAGGAGGGAACAAAGTGTGCAAGTTGAAGAGAGCTCTCTATGGATTAAGCAATCACAACGAGCATGGTTTGGAAGATTTTCCAAAGCTATGAAAAATTAGGGCTATTTTCAAAGTCAAGGTGATCACACTCTGTTTATGAAAAATTCTTTGAAAAAGGGAATTACGGCTTTGATTGTGTATTTAGATGATATCATTGAAACAGGTGATGATCATGAAGAAATAGCTGCTTTGAAAACTAAGCTTGTAAAAGAATTTTAAATCAAAGACTTACGAAGCTTAAGATATTTCTTGGGAATTGAGGTAGCTAGGTCACAACATGGAATCTTTATTTCTCAACAAAAATATACTCAAGATCTACTTCAAGAAGTTGGAATGACTGGCTGTAAACCTATTCTGATAGAGGCTAATCATCAACTAAGAGCTATGTTGCTCCGACTTTTCTTTTTTTTTTTTTGAAGTACCCGTGTCTGACACACGTATCCGACGCAAATCCGGACATGGATATGAGGATATGATCCTCCAAAAGACCCTCTAAATACATGGAAATCTTGAAAAAAATTGAACATACCAGTGTCCGACACTCGCACCCGAGTTCGAGTAACATAGACTAAGAGAGTTAATTGAAGGGGAAAAAGCAGTAGATAAAGGAGAATATCAGAGAATGGTGGGGAAACTTATCTACTTGTCTCACACAAGGCCAGATATTGCGTATGCTGTCAGTGTTGTGAATCAGTTCATGCATGATCCTAAAAAAAACCCATCTTGAATCTGTCTTTAAAATACTAAGATACTTGAAGGGATCTCTAGGTAAAGGCTTTCTATTTAAAAAGGGAGAAGAGCTTAAGCTAGAAGCTTATATAGATGCGGACTAGGTAGGTTCCAAGACAGACCGAAGATCAACTACTGGATATTATACCTTCCTAGGAGGGAATCTTATCACTTGGAGGAGTAAGAAATAATCAGTTGTGGCACGCTCTAGTGCAGAGGCAGAGTTTCGAGCCATGCAACATGGAATATGTGAACTATGATTGTTGCTAAAAATAATTCTATCTGACTTAAAAGTAGAATAGAAGGTCCAATGCTGCTCTATTGTGATAATAAGGCTGCAACAGATATTGCTCACAATCTTGTTCAACATGACGGGACCAAGCATGTTGAAATTAATTGACATTTCATCAAAGAGAAACTTGACTCAGGGCAGATTTGTGTACCATATGTTTCCTCAAATGGCCAACTAGCTAATGTACTTACAAAAGGATTATCTAGTGCCATATTCCAAAAATCAATCAACAAGCTTGGAATGCAAAATATCTTCGCGTCAGCTTGAGGGGAGTGTTAGAAATATGCTATAATTAGGCTGTAATTAAGTCAATAAGTCAGCATGTATAGTAATTGTAAATATTTAGTTTCCTTGGGTAACAGATTCTGATTCTGATTCAAATTCTAATTTAGTTTCCTAGTTTCTTCTTTCTAAGTCAACTAGTAACTCCTTTATATACCCTATTGTATTCCTAACTTAAATATATGAGAAAGTGAATTTCCCTTCTCTTAAAACCTGTTCAGAATTCTTCACCTAGCACTAACTAGGGTTTTTGAGTTTCATTTCTAGCATTTGTGACATACAGATAGGGAATAATGAGTATATTTAACGTTTGTAATGGAATTAGCTAGAAAAAGACATTAGGAGTTGATTGAAGCAAATCACAGACAGTCAATAATTTAACTGCTTCACACAATCACAAAGTGATTATTTGCTTTAAAATGCTCTAAGAATATTTTTCGTTCATTGAAAAAGTTCAATAAGAAAGAAAACTGAAAAGATTAAATGAAAAAGGAAATTAGACTAAAGCAAAACAAAAAAAAAGAAAAAGAAACTCAACAATGATAAAAATCAAAATAAGGCCCAAATTGTTATTACTTGAAGTTGTAAAAAAAATCTTTC
Source organism: Fremontodendron californicum (assembly GCA_030761205.1). Taxonomy (NCBI): domain Eukaryota; kingdom Viridiplantae; phylum Streptophyta; class Magnoliopsida; order Malvales; family Malvaceae; genus Fremontodendron; species Fremontodendron californicum. The sequence goes on from JAULJL010000026.1 coordinate 4,868,230, forward strand.
ACCTAGTCCTTTCCAACAAAGCTGAAAATTACCATAATACCATGACTTAAAACATAAAATATAACTTGTCCTGCATCTTTTCACCCAAAAGAACTCTAAACACCGGACATTTGCCAAATTAACACTTGAGTGTTAAAACCAGCCTTAGCAGTTAGCACTAGCACACCTTCTGAACACCTTTGGTTGCTATTGAAGCTCACCACAAATCTAAAAGATGCCTGCTTAGCATTCTAAAACAAGCTGTCAAATTAAAACTTTTTGCCCTCCCCACATTTCTGTCTTCAGTTTTAGACTGATGGCAAATCACTAGAGGTGGCCAATGGGCAGGTTCTGATTCAGGTCATCTCTGGTTCTGACCGTGTCTCATCAATTTCAAGTTTGGACAGATTTGGGTTTGGGTTGTTCAGGTTCAAATCGTTTTGGGTTTGGGCTCTTTCAGGTCCAAGCTAGTTTCATACATTTTATATTTTATATGTAAGACGTAACCATTTTAAAACGGATTTTGGGTTCAGGTTGTTTCAGGTTCGGGTCATTTCAAGCTCATATTTCTTCGAGTTTAGGTCTTTGACTTTTCGGTCAATTCAGGTTTGGGCGGATTTGAGTTGCCACCTCTACAAAGCAACGACTAGTTAGAAAAACATTATCTAAGGTCATTAAATCACTTATGTTTATGTGATATGTTGATGGTTGCTCCGTTTCATATTTATGCACTCACTTTGTTTTTTTTGTTGTTAATTAAACATATTTAGTAAAATATTTTATTGTTAATTTAGGTTGACTCGTCCTTGAGATATAAAAAGATAGACCTTCTTTTCAAAAGCATTGAGAAATCCTTATTTTTATAATGTTTTAGCCCCCCAAAATAGAAGTACTACTACTACCTCTACCTTAATTTCATAGGTACTTATAACTCCTAGCGATGCAACCATGGACAAAAAAAAACCTTTATTGCTTTTATATTTATAATATAAGTATAGCAATTTAGGACTTATTTTTCATATATAAGGGAAGAATTATCATTTTCGAATTCTTGTGCTTTATGGTATTTTGGTTACTTTTTACTGCTAGAAACATAGTTATGGTTAACTATGTCTTATTTTGGGTTCATATATTTTTTAGGGCTTTTGTGCAATCCTTAATTTATATTAGTTGAATTTTTTTTACTAATTCTAATCGTTTTAAGAATCTTAATCCAAATACACTTCCAAAAAAAAAAATCCTAATCCAAGTGGAGATGGGAAACAAACTCGTCCCAAATGAGTTTTCCCTGCCTTGCCCCACGTAAGGGTGGATTTTTTGGTTAGAAAGTCAAGGGTGGGTTCGTGATGGGATGGGTTCATCAAATAATGGGGTTTGAGGCAGTTTCTGTTGCCCTGCTCGGGTGTATTTTAGATTTTACAATATTTTTAATTTAATTCTATATTTATATTTGTCTAATTACTAGTAAATGTGCAACTTTTCAAAAAAGAATAATAATAAATGTCCAGTTCATCACTAATATAAGAGATAATTTAAATAATAAAATGTATTAAAGATACAGTTTATATTAAAATGATAAATGATTTTATAAAAAATGCTATAATAATAAATTTCAGACCAGGTTGAATCAGATGTGTAATAAACTTTTCTCAAGGGTCAGGGACAAGTATTGAAAATGATAACTTGAGGTCAAAGCAGATAGTGTACATGGTTAAAACTAAATAAATAGTCGAATCATGGCCGAGCAGGCAAAAAACTGCCCTTTTTTCATCCGTAAATTATTGCAGTGGGACAAGTCAATTTCTATCAGAGATTGAGTTATTGAGAGTTGAAAAATTCTGTTATTGAAATGATTGTATTTTCCCTCCTCCCTTGCTACAAAGTTCTTGGTTTGCTGTTAACAACAGAAGAACAACACCCATAAAACTTTCTTCTAGTTTCTCTACTGTCCAGAAAGCCCAGTAACCATTCTACTCACTTCCAGCCTTCTTTTAAGATAAAATCTCATTAATTCAAATTCTAACCCTAATTCCAATCATAGCCATAAATCCCAAAATTTCTAGCTTTAGCTCACCTCACCATAAACCCTAAGTAAGCAGATTAACCTGAATGTGTGTCCTATGTTATCACCTCGATTATTCCTTAACCCACTAGGATCAGATTCGAACTAACAAACTAACGAACAAGTAAATAACCCAACTTAGATTCCAAGAAAATAACCTAAGCTCATAGAATAAACTAAAGTCAACAAAATAACATAATAAAACGGGGTAGAAAATTGATAAAATTACAATTCCCAACTGTGCAACGAAGAACAATGAGTGGAATTTCTCAATGGCTGCATCAAGTAGCCTTAACCTTGTTATATTTGGTGCTCGTGACTATATAGTTTGTTACTTTAGGTCCGAGGAAGAGACTTACTCTACCGCACTACTTTTATCATATTTCTTCCATTATGGTTCATTTTGCTACCATTAGCTAAAAGAAAGGTGTGCGCTGAAAGAAACAAAAGCAGAACAATAAAATGAATCTTACAAACCATATGTTTTCTACAACTTTTTTTATTTTTCCTCTTTAATCTACACATCCAGACTTTGTTGAATTTTAAATTATATATATATATATATAAATAATATAAGTTAAACTGATTACTTTTACCTAAATTATGGTTAAGTTACTTACAGCGACAGCATTAAGCAGGGCAGGGCGCTCATCCATGCTCTCCCCAAGCCCAAACCCTCCAATCCAATAACCTGCATAAGTTATATTCAAATCATTATTTTAAATATTTGATAACCAGAATGAACATGCAAGCCAAAACAAACATATTAATGCCATATCCGACGAAGTAACCACGACAATACCGCCTTGACCAGATAGATTTGAGCAGATTTGCTATCACAGAGAGGAACAGAAGAAAAGAAAGGGAGAGATTCCAAGGTATCGTGATGACCATCACTATTTTCGTAGCAAAGTTTAGACATCAAATCATAGAAGAATAAGAGAGGAAAAGATAAGAGCACAAGAAAGCGATGCCCGATTTTAAAGAGGCCAGCATGTATTGGAGAAGAAAAGGGCTCTTGGTAATGACAAAAAATAACCTAACATGGGTTCGGTCAAAAAGAATTTTAAGTTTATTAATATTAACCCATGAATGGATTTGGTTTTAATTGCTTGAAAGCCCATTTAGCTAATTAACAAAACTATATTAGCAAGAAAATAGAAAAAATTTAATAATTTGTTTATTTAAAAGTACATGTAAGTATATTCTTAATTACAATTAATATTCTATAATATTTGACATATCCTAATGTGTCACATTCTAATTTTTCAAAACTTGTTGCATCACCGTATCCGTATCTGTCATACTCATGTCTCGTGTTCGTGCCTGTGGTCCCTAGATAAGGGGCCAACATAGCAACAAACAGTATTGTACACATTTATGGAGGATAAGGATTTGTTCTTGAGAGAACCATCAATGGTGGTTAAAATATCTCCTGTACAAACAGAACCCACTCCTGAAAGACAACTTACCTCTGAACCTTGTGAACTCATAAATCCTACTCTCACAAAGCCACTACAGGTCTACTCAAGAAGGATAAAGCCAGTGATCAATCCTGTGCAAGTTCAAGAAACCAAATCGTCACTTGGAACTGAGGTAAGTCCTTCTACTGAGATATCCCCTACTGTTCTTGATTTAGATTTGCCCATAGCCACAAGAAAAGGTGTTAGAAAATGCACACAACATCCTTTATCCCATTTTGTGTCATTTGAAAAATTATCAACCCCACACAAAACCTTTCTTACCCATCTAAACACTGTAGACATCCCACAGACCTTATCGCAGGCACTTGGCAAAGAGGAATGGAAGCATGCAATGAGAGTAGAAATGGAGGCCTTAGAGAAAAATAAAACATGGGAACTAACAGAATTACCAACTGGAAAGAGACTAGTAGGATGCAAATGGGTCTTCACAGTGAAGTATAAGTCGGATGGATCCATTGAGAGGTATAAAGCAAGACTAGTAGCCAAGGGATATACACAGACCTATGGGGTGGATTATCAAGAGACATTTGCACCAGTGGCGAAGATGAACACAGTAAGGGTATTGTTATCCCTAGCAGCAAATTATGATTGGCCTTTACAACAGTTCGATGTGAAGAACGCCTTCTTACATGGTGATCTTGAGGAGGAAATTTATATGGAAGTACCACCTGGTTTTGGAATAAATATGGACAAAAACAAAGTGTGCAAACTGAAAAAAGCATTGTATGGGCTCAAACAATCTCCCCGGGCATGGTTTGGAAGATTTACCAAAGCAATGGTGAATATGAAGTACAAACAGAGTCAGGGTGATCATACATTGTTTATCAAGCATTCGGCTTCAGGGGGAGTCACGGCATTGATAGTTTATGTGGACGATATAATTGTAACTGGGAATGATCCAGATGAAAAGGAGGCTCTTCGGAAGTATTTAGCAAAAGAGTTTGAAATAAAGGATCTTGGAAAATTGAAGTACTTCTTAGGAATAGAAGTAGCTCGGTCCAAGGAAGGAATCTTTGTTTCACAGCAAAAATATGTTCTTGATCTGTTAAAAGAAACAGGTAAGCTTGGTTGCAAACCATCAGATACGCCTATTGAGCCAAATCATAGATTAGGAGAATCTGTGGAAGGAGAACCAGCTGACAAAGGCATGTACCAAAGACTTGTGGGGAAGCTAATCTATCTATCACATACACGACCTGACATTGCATATGCAGTGAGTGTTGTGAGTCAGTTCATGCAAAATCCTAAAAGTGTCCATCTCGCTGCAGTATACCGGATCCTACAATATTTGAAAGGCAATCCAGGAAAAGGGGTTCTCTTTAGAAAAGGCACAAGAATGAAACTAGAAGCATACACAGATGCCGATTATGCTGGCTGTGTTACTGACAGAAGATCAACATCTGGGTATTGTACTTTCATTGGCGGAAATTTGGTAACCTGGAGGAGTAAGAAACAACCAGTTGTAGCAAGATCTAGTGCTGAGGCAGAATTTCGATCAATGGCACAAGGTATTTGTGAACTGTTATGGCTCAAAATTATACTAGATGACTTGAAGATTAAATGGGAGACTCCAATGAAGTTGTATTGTGCTAATAAGTCTGCAATCAACATAGCTCACAATCCAGTTCAGCACGACAGAACTAAACATGTGGAGGTTGACAGACATTTCATTAAGGAGAAACTTGAAAGTGGATTAATTTGCACTCCCTATATTTCTACAAAGAACCAGCTAGCAGATGTCTTAACTAAAGGACTGATGAGTTCAGCATTTCAGCAGATTGTAGGCAAGCTAGGGATGGAAAATATCTACTCCCCAGCTTGAGGGGGAGTGCTGGAAATCAGGGATTGACAGCTGGAATCCCAAGGCTGGAAATCAGGGATTTCCAGCTTGAAACCCAATGCTGGAAATCAGGGATTTCCAGCTGGAAACCCAAGGCTAGAAATCAGGGATTTCCAGCTGGAAACCCAATGCTGGAAATCAGGGATTTCCAGCTGGAAACCCAAGGCTGGAAATCAGGGATTTCCAGCTTGAAATTAGCTGTAAATACTATCAAATTCCTATCTTTTAGGGATTAAGTAAACCCTTCATTCATGTATAAATACCTTGTAATAGACTAGTTCAAAAATAAGAAATAATAAAACCTTTCTTCATCACTTGATCAAATTCAACATTTAAACCAGCAAGAAAGTCATAAATTCGATCCTTTTCAATAAAGTTCTTTAACACAGCTGCATGATCACTGCACTTCATCTCAATACACAGGGAATGATCCATCTCTTGCCATAGATTCTTCAACTGGTTGGCATACTCCGTGACTGAGCAACCTCCTTGTTTAGTGGCAGATATTTTAGTTTTAATCTCAAAGATTCGAGCAGCATCTCTAACTTTAGAATAAGTCTGTTCTGCTGCGTCCCATATTTCTTTAGATGTTGGCAGAAACATGAACGTATCACTGACTTCTGGCAGCATGGAATTCCATAGCCAAGACATTACCATGGAGTCCTCTTCATCCCAAGCATCAAATTCGGGATCTCCCTTCTTGGGTCCAGTTCCAAGGAGATGACTCAGTTTTCCCTTCCCTTTTAGAAAGGTCCGAACCATTTGAGACCACTTCATATAGTTTTTGCCATTCAATCTGTAGGCTGATTGAATACTCTGTAGTTCACCTGTTGTTTGACTTAGTGTCACCTCTTTGGATTGGACGGTAGAAGCATTATCGGTCATGGAAGACATTTTGTAAAGAGATTGTTTTTGAAAGAAAAATCAGCAATGAAGGCTGCTGATCAGTGACCAGAAATTCAGCTATGAAGGCTGAAAAAAAAATTTTGAGCAGAAATTTTGTTCTTGGACAGATTTCAAATCCCAGAAAAAAATGAGCCTATAGCTCTGATACCATGAAGTAAGGTTTATGAAGAAAGGTTTTATTGTATTATTTTCTGAACTAGTCTGTTACAAGGTATTTATACATGAAGGAAGGGTTTACTAAATCCCTAAAAGATAGGAATTTGACAGTATTTACAGCTAATTTCCAGCAGTCAGGTTTGACAGTATTTACAGCTAATTTCCAGCAGTCAATCCCTGATTTCCAGCCTTGGGATTTCAGTTAGTCAATCCCTGATTTCCAGCAGTCAATCTTTCCAGCAGTCAATCCCTGATTTCCAGCCTTGGGATTTCAGTTAGTCAATCCCTGATTTCCAGCAATACTTTTAGGGTATGTTTGGTGCACAAGATTATGGAGAAGATAGGATAAAATAAGATTATGAATAGGATTGGATTGGATTGGATTAGATAATGTCATCCTATATAATGTTTGGTGTATGCAAGGATTAAGAATAAGATAGGATTATTTTATTTTATGCCATCATGTTTGATGCATACAAGATTGAGGGTAAGAGGGGGTGATTTTTTTAATGATCAAAATTACCCCTCTTTGATGTAAATATGATTTGAATTTATAATTTTTTATTATAAATATAATTGAAATATTTTTAAAAAAATATAATTTAAATTTATAACATTTAATGGTTAAGAATAAATTTTATTTTTTAAAAAACTAAATTGTTTTTTTTTCAAGAAAAATAAATAAATTGATTTTTAGAATAAATTAATTTTTATAAAAATATTTTTTCTTTTTTCTTTCTTTTTTTTCCCTCTCCTACTGGGAAGGGACCAGTTGCCGATCGGGGAGGGTGGGATCTAACCCTTGCCGGTCTCCCATGGCCGCAGGAGCAGCCAGACTGTGCGAGAGTGCTAAGTGAGGCATGCGATCTAGCTCAGCGGCCATATCTAGCACCTTCGAGCGTTGATTAGGCGCAAGGAGCTCCAGTCCGACCCCTCTTTGGCCGGGTTATTCATGGAGGGCCAGCCCATGCTGTTTGCCAGCATGAAGCCTGGCTGGCAGTGGTGAGGGAAAGGAAAGAAAGAAAAAGAAATAGAATGGAAAAAAAAAATGGATTAACCAATAAAAAAAATAACACTTGTCATCTTATCAAATACTTAAATCAATTTTAAATATAAAAGGGGTAAAAACATTAATCTTTCAATCCTATAGGATTAAAAATAATAATCCTCCCAATTTTGAGAGGATTGAGTCATCCCATGCTAGGAGGATGACTAATCCTCTTTGCAATCCTACTCCCATTTTAGTGTGCACCAAACATGGGATAGGATGATAATCATCCTATCCTGTCCATCATCCTATGCACCAAACACACCCTTAGACCACAAAAATTTATGTTCAATAAGTCTGTTTTTTCCCCTCCATACTTGAAGATATTATTTTTTCTTCCAAATCTAAAACAACATCAACAACCATGTTTTTGAACAATGGATCGTTGAATTAGATTTCATAGACCAAAAGGAAAATCTGCCTAACTCCCAGTTCCCAATGTGAGATTAAGCATTCATGCTAGCAGAAGTGAAAAGCTTAAACCGGCAACTAATACACCAAAGACCAATCCTTATGGTGCCAATGGAGCAATAAACGACGGATTTGCTGTATTTTTGTAGACTGAAGTGTAGTTACGAGGGAAGGAGACCTTCAGGCCACTTGAAAGCAAGTAACCAGAAACTTGCTGCTAATATATATTCTTATAATACTGGACTAGATAACAATAACTATTCCAAGGCAGAAGCAAAGTACCCTTCCCAGCAGAACTCTAGTGGCAGAGTCCAGTGATCATAGGAAGCAGTTCAACTTATTAGATATTTGTTTGAGACAAAGAGCAAGTAGTATAACAATAACTATTCCAAGGCAGAAGCAAAGTACCCTTCACAGCAGAACTCTAGTGGCAAAGTCCAGTGATCATAGGAAGCAGTTCAACTTATTAGATATTTGTTTGAGACAAAGAGCAAGTAGTATTACAATTACCTGCGTTAATTGCTGAGTCTCAAAGAGATTTCAGTAATTAGCAAATAGCTTTTAAAGGAAGACAGATCCTGAAAGGCTGAAAGTTGAAACTTCAAGCCAGACTTGCCACAGCAACCTCTGTTGTTGGCAAAAATTTACACAGTATTTTCATTTTCAGTAGCTAACAGGATTCCAGTGACCTTAATCGTTACCTAATTATGAGGACTCAAAAAGCTATCTATTCCTCCTCTCCTCTCCTTCAATTTCAATTTCATTTACTATTGTTATATTAAGTAGTAACTGCAATAAATCAATGGTTTATGATTTTATAAAACCTAATAAATACTTCCTCCTGCGGCTTTTCTTAGCCACCATAATCTAGAAGAAAAGTGTTGCTATATCTGTGTTTGCCCTTGAAGCTCATAGACTGACAAGAAGTGGCTCTTGTAGCAGTACTATTCTTGAAGATGCTTTGAAACACAATGTTGCTTTTAGGGCATTATAAAATCTCTTAAGTAGTAAGAGAAATTATACAGGTTCGAGATATTGCTCTTATATTGTAGTTGCTTCTTCCTTTGGCACTTTTAAGGAATGTCAATTGTGATAATCTAAGATTAAATGAATAAAAGAAGTCATGCTCTCAGGCAATTAATCAGTTCAACACAGTATGCACCACTTCATGCTTTGGAAAGCTCAACATATCATATAGTAGAGAAAACGTATGAAGCTCTTTTGAAAGAGGGCGATGCAATTAGAAAAAAAAAAAAAAAAAATTGCATGAAATAGGACTGATGGTAGATCATCGATGTTAAGAAATATAAACGAAGAAAACAGGAAAACAGATTGATGATCTTGTCTTCTATTAATCAACCTCTTCCAGCCTTAGGTGTGTTTAAGCACTTTCCAAACTCATTCCAAGAATAACAACTACCTTAATATCTACCGAATCTTATACCTATAATGGTCTCACAACATCAAAGAAACTAGAGTGGCTCTATTTCCATGCAGAGTTTTCTTCTTCAACGCAAATCAATTACATTTACAAACATGTGGATCCCACCTGCTTACTTACATGAAAACTGGCATTTGCGTTGAAGAAGCCAATATATGCGTCAAAATAGGCTTACCCAAGAAACCATCACCTATATTAATGGAAACATTACCAATGAACACAAAATATAATAAGCTACAATGACTCACCATGATAAATGAGTCTCATTTAAATAATTCCAAATGATACATGGTAAAGACCCCTGCATCATACTGTCTAGCTATATTAAAAACTACAGTACTCATTAGCATGCAACAGAGTGTTAAAATTTTATAGCATAAACAAGAGTCTCATTCATAGATATACCTGATACGTTTCTCCTTGCTACCTCTTGGGCACATCGTTGCCTTTCTTCTAAACTAGAACCTCCAACAATAGATCCAAAAACAGCTCCACTCGCCTAAATTCCATGAGTTAATACAAGCTTATATCAATCAACCTTAATATCAGAGAGCATATTTCAAAAGCTATACTAATGCTATTTTGGAATAATAATTATTCAATAAATTTAAAACTAAATGCATTTCACAGTAAATGCTGACAAATCCTTAACATTCAACCTGATATTTGCTTAAAACTTTTCTCTATGTTCCACCTGGAGAGAAGATGCTAGACATATATTCCTTAAGAAACCACAGCTTATAACTTCATTAATCAAAGCCCCACCATGGTTTCAGTAAGTACTTATGAGAACCTTAGATTCTTCATATCTTCAAAGAACATAGACTTTCACATAGTTAATTATCTACCTACTAAACAAATATCATCTTCAACTTAAAAATGATCATATAGATCGCAGTGTTGTCAAGGGCGCTAGGCGCACTCTAGGCGCTAAGACCTCTATATAGCCTGAGGCGCAAGGCGCAAAAAAAGCGCTCGCCCGAGCAAAATAAAACGCATATATACAAATAAATATATATAATATACCAAATAAAATTTAAGTATTATATGTAACTAATAAACTTCCGGTAACAATTTAAAAAAAAAAAACATTATTATAATAAAAAAAAGGATAGCTAAAAATTTATAATAATTCTATAAATTATTATAATAAATTATTATAAAAAAAGCAAACGTTGTTTTGTGATTAATAATTTTTTATAATTATTATAAATTAATAATATTTTTTTATTAAAAAAAAATCAAGCGAGTTTGTTTTTGAACACAGAAACAGAGCAACGTCTGTTTCTGTGTTCAGAAACAGAGTCGTTTGCTCTGTTTCTGTGTTCAGAAACAGAGTCTGTTTCTCAACACAGAAACAAAGCAAACGACGTTGCTCTGTTTTTGTGTTCAGAAACAGAGACTGTTTCTGAACATAGAAACAGATCAAACGAATCTGTTTTAAAAATATATATATATATATATATATAGAGAGAGAGGAAAGAAAATTGAAACGAAGAAGAAAATGCAGTAGAGCCCAAGAAGAAAATAAGTAAAATATACACGTACCTTAGCCAACAGTGACCAACCAAACTTGAGTACTTGGCTGAGTTGAAAGTCTTTGAGGGCTTCCAATACTTTATTTTAACTTAATACTATTGGTGGCAGGGTTTGTTTTTGAAAAAAGAAAATCGAGATTGAATTTTGAATATGGAAACTTTGACTTCTATAATAAAAAATAAACAAATAAATTGAAACTTCACTGAGGCGTGCTTTTTTGGCGCCTGGGCTTGTAGCAGAAGGCGCAAAAAAGCTTGATAAGCGCTCGCCTCTTTGAAGTGGCTTCGCCTGGCATACCCTGAAGCGTTTTCCTGTTCTGGCGCCTCGCCTGGGCGCCTAGGCGAGCGCCTTGACAACACTGATAGCTCGTAATCTTACATTCTAATAAAAATATGGTTTGACCTAAATTTACCAAGACCAGTGATGTCAAGTCGCTCGCCTAGGCGCCAAGGCATAGCGCCGTAACAATATCTCATTTCAAAGCTTTCCAGGCGAGGCGGCTTCTTCAGACAAGCGAGGGCTTTTTATACTTTAGTGCGCCTTCTGCTACAATCCCAATCGACAAAAAAGCACGCCTCAGTAAAGGCTCCAATTTTTTTTTTTTTTAATTCTAAAAGTCAAACATACCATATTTATTTTAGATTTTCTTTAAAATAAACCCAGCCACCAATTCTAAAGGTTAAAACAAAGTATCTGAAGCCTTCAGACCACTTTCAACTCAATTCAAGCTTGGTTGTTTACTGTTGACTACTCATCCAGAAAAAGGTACGTTATATTTTTTTACTTTTTTTCTTCTCTGGCTCTACTCTCTACTCCCTTTTCTTCTTCATTTCTATTTTATTCTTATTTCTTATTCTCTTCTTCTTCTCTATTTTTCTTTTAAAAACGTACTCTGTTTTTGTATTCTAAACAAGAGCAATGTTTGCTCTGTTTTTTTTTTTTCAAAAACAGAGCAAATGTTGCTCTGTTTTTTAACACAGAAACAGAGCAACGTTTGCTCTGTTTTTGAACAGATAACAGAGCAAATGTTGCTCTGTTTTTCCTTAACAGATAAGACCATTTTTTTTTTCGCTAAGTGATAAGACTATTGTTTCAGTGAAATTTAATTTTATTGGGTAGTGAGATCACGTGGTTTACCTAATTACCTAATTCCATCATGTTTGATAGAGATGTCAAGTTAGCTATTTAAGAGTCTCTAAAAATTATGTGGAAATAATTTGATCAAATCATAAAAAACTTTTATTCTTTGAAAGACATGTGTGAAATTACTATATTTATTTATAGTCACCATGGTTCTTAAATTGTTACTATATATTTTTATTGGACAACAATTCATTCAAAGAACATGCCAGGATTTACAATATATATTTTTTATTTCAGTGTCAATTGTCGAAATATCAAATTAGGAGACATTGATGAAAGTAATGAGTAGTTGATTGGAAATATGGTAGAACACTCTTCTAATGATGCAGAAGATGATTTGGTATTTGATGATGATGGATTAACATGGGATGCGGTAGCAAGTGCTGCAGGTGTTGGAGAAGCAAGTAATTGTACTAGAATGCTAGCGAGATCTAGATCAAAGGCTTCAACTTCTCAACCTACTTTTGAAGAGGAAGATGACAATGAAGAAGAGCAGGATGTAGATGGCTATGATTCAAGAGAATATGGAAGTGAAGGAAACTTAGAGCTAGTGTCAGATGATGATGACTTTTAATTACATACTTATAGTGCTTTATCTTTGGAATAGATTAGGGAATGGAATTAGACTTAAAGCAATCTTTTGAATTTATAAAATGAACTATATTGAAGTCACATCGAGACCATGATAAATGTAAACCCTTTAACGTGCAAACCATCTGCTTTGCTTTATAAAAAATCCCAAACAAGATAGTCCATAATGTTTAACCACATCAACTGTCTACCTATCCACTCCCCCATCATCTTAGCACACTATCCAAATCTTCAATGGACGTTCTTGAGGTCTCCACACACAAAAACAACAACTCAACTCCATTGAGGCCTAACCTGAGACTAGTTGGTGGTGGCTATGTGACTCAATGTTCTCTAATGCACTCGAGAACTATGTCCTCTAAAACATCCAAAGATGCCATATCCTTGATTTTTAGTAGCTCAACTAATTGATCTACCTATATCTCTCTTTATTATTTCTACTTGAATCAAATTTACTTTTACGTTCTCACAAAATGACTTCATTTTTTATGATCTCTTTTTGCATGATGAGACACTTGTTTTAACATCCTTATATAAACGATACTCATCTTATGGGCATGCCACAATCTAACTACACAACAATCATACAGCATAGCTGGACCTATGGCACTCTTATAAAATTTTCCTTTCAACCTGGCTGCCATCTCATGATTACAAATAAAAACCCTTGTAACACTCAACAAACCATCTAATATATTCTGGTCCTATGAACAACGTCCTTTTACTTCTCCTTCCTTAATTAGCGATGCTAAATATAGGCACTTCTTAAGAGCCTCCTGATCATCAGTTTAAACTTCATCATCACACCTGTCTATTCCTTTTACTAAAATTCTTCTGTTTTCATCCAGTATAACCTCAAATCTCTTAGGCCTTGTTTAGCATTGCTTTTAAAATAGCTTTTGAGGTCAAAAGCTGCTTTGCACAGCAAACGCAATGCTAAACAGGTAAAAAAAAATTGCTTTTGCTGTTAAAACGTGGTTCGAAAAGCCAACCCAAAAAAGCCAAAAAATATAGCTTTTGGGCTTTAAAAGCTGGCTTTTGGATAAAATGACTTTATTATCCTCACATCTCTACACTTTTATTATTTTAAACATATACTTTTTTGACATTTCAATTCCCCACAACACTTTTTTACAGCAATGCCAAACACTTAAAAGTTTTTAAACCACACTTTTTAAACACACTTTTTTCAGCCCAAGTTTTTTCCAACCGCAATGTTAAACTAGGCCTTAGTCTCTCAGGTAGTCCTTCAATATTCTATCTAAAGATTAACCGTATGCTTACTTTCATCTTCTAAAACTATAACATCTTTCAAACAGAATGCACTAGGAAAACTTCATCAAGAAACTGACTTACCAAAAACTAAACTAAATAGAAAGAAGAAAGAAATTCATTCTTTTGATTGGTTTAATATGCGTGCTGGCATGTTCTGGAATAACTCTTCTGTCAAAGAAACATTATACATGTCAAAACACTCCAATACTTTCTAAAGCAATGAGATTTACAAATTAAAAATCCAGCATATGTTCCAAATGCGAGATAAGTTACGATTAACAAAAAGAGAACATCAGAAACATCGTCTAGTAATGACACCAATACTGGTTTTAAATGATGTTGATGATGATTATCATTTTTAAAAATCCAAAATCATGTTATTCTAATTTTAATAAGCCAGAGAAGAAAGAAAATTACCGGGCTTAATGCAATGCATTCATCAAGCCATTTGATAGTACGATCCACTGAGGTCTTGTTCCTTTTATCAGACACCCAAGCAGGCACTTCATCAGCCAAAGTAGCCCACAGCTCGGGCCTCATGGAAGATATCATTTCCATATATTCTACGGGTTTAATCTGGTAAGCATATTAAAATTGAAACAAAAATTAGAAAGGCTTAAAAGAAATTAACAAATCACCGGTGATAGAATGAAGTACCAGAAGACGACCACAAGGGGTCTCGAAAGACGCCCCAACTTTGTTAGTGGCATTAGCTTCTGGAAGGCATTGAATGGAATCCCTTGGAACAGCCGCAAACCCATATTCATGCAAACCAAGCATCTGGTGAAGCCCTCCAATCTTTGAGATTGTTTTGATCGAAAGGCCTTCTAAGCTGCAAAATAGAAAATATTAAGCAGAGCAGCGCAGAGAAGAGAAGAAATCATAAACCAAACATAGAGTTGAAAAGGCAAATAAAAGCTTACAAGTGAAGGGGGCTGACATGGAGGAGATGAGAGTCAGGGGAAGGGAGGGAAGAGAGAAGGTCAGGAGATATAAAAAGGGGCAGGCCTTTACGGGTGGAAAGCAGAAGAGAAGGAGTCTCCATGGGGGTGGGGCAGCAGCCCAGATGGAGCACACCTGCCCGTGCTCTTCCATTGCTCCATGCCTTCACCGCGAACTTCATGTTGTTGCTGTAAATGGAATTGGACCTGGAAACAGGGGTCTTTCTTTCAAGGTTTTGTTGAGCTTTTATTTTTTAACAAGAATTAGAAATGACTAAATGTTCAATTTATATCAAACTTATTACGGTGAATCAGGATTAAACTAAAAAAAAACTGACATGGTTTTTTTATACATCTGGCAATTAAAAGAAGAAAAAAAAAACCATAATAATCCCAAAAAAATTGAAGAAAAAAAAACATGAAAACCCCAAAATCATTTCAATCTTCTCTATTTTCATTAGATTTTCAGATTAAATTTAGGATTTTTTCAATTAAGATTTCAGATTGAAATCAAAATTAATTTTTCAATTCTTAATCTCTCAAAACTAAACCGTTAACTCTCAATCCCATCAATCATCAATCTCTCCGATCGTTCTTTTTTTATTTCCTATCGTCATTTTCTTTCTCTCCCAACAAATCTAATCTAATTATTATCCAAAAAAAAAATTGAATTGGTGGACTCTTATGCTATCAGCCTAAGGCAAGTTCTCATTTTCTTTTGCTTGATGGATTTCTATTTACCCTTTATGAAATTATTTATAATTTTGTTTTTTGTTTTAATTTTTGCAGAAGAAATTTGAGGAAGATGAAGCACCGAAAAACTTCCAGAGCGTTGGGTTGGTAGTTGGAGTGACTGGTATAGTCGGCAACAGCTTGGCCGAAATCCTTCCATTATCCGACACCCCCGACGGCCCTTGAAAAATAGACGTAGCTTCTGATATGTCTCAAAAATCTTCAAACATTTATTCTTCAAGTGGGTCTTCAAAATTTGTAGAATGTATTTGGGCAACTTGAAATTTTTATCAATCTCATCTTCCTCTTTTTGCCCATTTCTAATATTTTGTTTATTGTTGTTTGAATTTGTTGATTTTGCTACTGAGATATTAGGTATTTGATGTTGGGTTTGTGGGTAAATAATGATTCACTAACACAAAATGAAAATGGGTTTTGATTTTAAGTAGAAACAGATTGGGGTGAAATCAAAAAAATGGGTTTTGAGGTTTGTTATGAAAATGAGAATAAATATGATTTTTCAGATTTAGTTTAGGGTTTTTGAATTAGGGATTTTTAGTTAGGTATCAAAATTAGGGTTTTATTTTTTTCTTTTTTAGATAAAATATATATCTGGATTTTTTTTTCATTATATTTTTTTCAGAATTATTTTATGTTTTTAGAATGCCAGATATGCAAAAATAATTACAAATCAGCATTTTTCTTTATTATTTGCGCGCGTGTCCATCAAACACTGTCATAAGTTCTTATTTGTCACAAATCGAAAATGTTGGATCCTTAATAACTGAAATTAAAAGTTTAATCCTGATCCACTCAAGTACTAATAGGTTTGGTCCCAAATTAAGCATTTAGCCACTAGAAATTTCTTCGGCTCAGGTTACATTTTTTATTTTATAAAAATATAAATTATTTTAGTTTTTCTTTTCACACAAAATAGGACCCAAAAAAAACAATATTATTTCTTATTTTTTCAAATAGTAATATGGCATAAAATATTAACATATTTATTATTAAAATATTAAAAAATATTAATTAAAAAATTTAAAATATTAATTTTTATAATTAATATTTCAAATAGTAATATTTTAATACTAAAATATTATATTAATATTAAATACTTAAATAATATTATTTATTATTAAAAAAATTAATTATATTAATATTTTAAAGTATTTAATGTATTCTAATAATTATTAAAATATTATTTTTATTAAATCTTTATAAAGTATAAAGATTTAAATTTTAAAATATTGATAATGTTATTATTTATTATTAAAATAATAATATTGTTATATGAAATAATATTTTTTATTAAAATAATAAATAATATTCATTATTTATTATTAAAATATAAATATAGTATTATATATTATTAAAATATAAATATGTATATGTATATTTTATAATATTGAAAATTACAATATTAAAATATATTTATATTAATATATTTTTACAATTAAAAAATAAATATTTTTATTAATATAATAATATTTGGCTCGAGTCAAGTTAAGTCTCGATCTAAAATATAATGTCTAAATTCCGATTCGAGTTGAATTAGATTCACAGAATAGTCTTACTCATAGATAGTTTTTTTTTTTTTTGGAAATTGTCTATTTCCAAAAAAAAGACCTTATTTTCCGTTGACCAGTAAGTCATTTTCCGTTGACCAATCAATTTTTGTCAACCAAACACCAAAAAATACAGAAACTATTTTTCGAGAGTTATTTTCTATGAAACAAACTGACCTAAGTTGTTGCTTCCTTACAATAAAGGTTGGATGTTTTCTTGTATGGGAAGGGTGTTCACTTGTCAAGAGTGGTTTTGTTGGCAACTATATTTAATTGTCTCTCCCTTTGGTTTCTCCTACCTTCAACCTACCTTGACTGTTACTATATGCTACAATCCCAGGTCCTGCACTGTCCCTACCCATTTTCCCTCTTTTCCCTCCATTTCCTTCACTATCATCGACTCTTTTTTCAACTCTTCTCAGCATGCAAGTGGGCATAGCAGTAAAAAGCAAAGCAAATGAAGACACAAGGAGAAATTGGCAACAAATAAAAAAAATAAATTGACCAAGAACACTGTAGGGCAGTACGGTCGCCCCTTACACCATACCCTTACTCATCCATTTTTCTAACCATTTTTTGCCTCCATCCCCCTTGCCCATCTACTTTCGTAACCACGTTCCCTTTTGCGGTCCCAGATTTCTTCACTAACTCTAATTTGTTGCTTCATTCTTGGTGGATTTTAGTCAAATATCCTTTTTTTTGGAGCCCTTTGCAAGCTACGCCCTTCTGTCCCATTTTGGAGGTTAGTTTTTTTTTTTCTCTTGAACTGCTCATTTGTTTTGGCCTTTGTCTTTCTTCGGTTTAGCAACCAAAAAAAAAAAGCATTCATCCTTTTGTTTTTCTTTGCTCTTCTGGTTTGCCGATTGTGTTGATTTTGTCCCCTCTCAGGTCGTTAAAATGTGTTCTTAAATTGTGGTGGTTTTATTGTACCTCGCATTCTTTTTTCCCCTACTCAGCTATTTTTGAGTATCTACTTTATTTTTTCAAGGGAGTCATTGTTACTCTTTTTTGAGGTTATTATCAGTAATGTTATTAGAATGTTTTTTTTGGGATGTCCTGTGCTTCACTTGGATTTCTTTTTTTTCTTGGTTATGCTATCTAACAACTTCCAGTTTCTTTTTTGTTTTGTATTTTAAAATGCATGTTTCTTTTTTTATGTGAATACGATTGTTACATGCTTTAATGCATCTTTAGATTTACTTTTTCTTAACTTCTTTGTGATGTTGCCTGGAAATTCCTTCTCTTTTTTTACCTTCTGTTTTGCCTGTAATTGATCGTTTATTTGATGATTGTTTTACAGGTTTTCCTATCTTTTAGTGATTCGATTGTTGGATTATTGAGCCTGATCCGTTTGCTTTTTTCTTTTTTTTAGTGTTACTTCTTACTCTTATTTTCTCTGATAGTTTTGTATTCATTATCTGCTTTTGTTTTGCATGCTGCTGTTGTTGTTGTCAATTCGGGTTTGTTTGGTTATCTGATATGTTCTTTTAAGATTGTATGTCTTTTTCATTTATTCGCTTATTTGTTGTCCGAGCTATTTACGATCCTTGATGTGCATTTTTTTTAATGTGAGTAGAATAGCTACATATTTCAATGTATCTTTGAATATGTCTTTACTGAAGTTTTCCTTAGCTTCTTTATACTGTATTTTCTGAAAATTCTTTTTTGATTTTTGGACTTTTATTCTATTGTACCTGATCATTTATTTCATGCTTCTGTTTCTAGATCTTTGCAATCTGTGCTACTTTTTATCTCTTCCTTTGTTTCTTGGGATGTTGATTCTTTGTTTTGTTCTTTTTATACTTTCTGTTTACCATCTACTTCTGTTTTGCATGCTATTGTTGTTGTCAATTTGGGTCCTGTTTGGTCATGTTGGTTTGTTTGTTATAGATTGTATACCTTTTTGGTTGGTTAGCTTATTTGTTGTCTGATTGATTTGCGAAGTTTTGTGTCTTTCTGTTGTGCCATGGATTTTCATGAGTCAATGAGGATAAATAAACTAAGAAGTATCGAATATATTAGGAATCAATAACTTAGAAATAGAAAAAAAAAAGGCATAATACTTTATAAGTTGCGAAAGTTGTTGATAAAGCTTATCCTCGTACTGTTACAATTGAGAGTTCATCTTAGTTAACAAATGAAAACATTGTTAAACGATTTAAGTTGCATTCTATTGTTAATGTTCATGGGGAATTACAAACTATTTCAACTATTTCAACAATTTTATATGTGGCTCCACTTCAACATAATACTTTAGTTTTTAGTTTTATAGATTTTACCTTATGATGTTCCAAGTTTTGATTGTTTTTCTTAACTCTCTTTTTGTTTAATTTGGGGTTCAATAAGGTATTTATTGCAGGCTCCACCTTCTGCTGTGTTGTCTCATGGAAATTCTTATGTCTATGATTCCGTTGTTAATCGTAAGTTCGTTTAGCTCAAGTTATGAATTTGCTTATTTATTTGTTGTTAGGGTTTTAGGGTTTTTTTTCGCTTTAATGTCTATCTAGGATTGCCATTTTTTGTTATAACTTTGCGACTTAGGATCTTATTGTTTTCAGTTGTCCTGTTTTGGCTGGCACTTTGTTGGTTTTTAGGTTGTGTTCTTTTCATTTTCTGATCAAACTTTTTTGTTGCTATCTTTGTTTATTTTCATAAGGAAATTTTTTGAGCCCCTTACCTTGGGTGGTTTGGATTATATATGTCCTTATTGTGATGCGAAAATGTGGCATGAAGAAAGGATTGTTAGATCAAGTCTTCGAATTTGGTTCTTTTTGGTCTCTGTTGTAAGGGAAGGTCGGTTGTTTTGCCCCCATACAAAAAGGCTCTTGATTTTTTGGATCATTTGCTGAGTTATACTAGTTCACAGAATTCGTCGGGATTTAGAGAGAATATTAGGATGTACAATTGTATGTTCTAGTTTACATCTATTGGTGGCAATATTTGATAAGAGTGTCAATAACAAACCTGGTCCTTATATTTTCAATATTGGAGGCGAAATGCATCATCAAATAGGATATTTTCTACCTCCAGATGATCATGCTCCTAAATTTGAACAATTATATATTTGTGATACTGAGTATAAGATCTCAAATGGAATAAGATGTTTTGATGATGTTGATGCTAAAAAAATCCTGATCCGAGTATTGTTGAAGGGCTAATGCAAATGTATAATGAAGTAAAAGAAATTGTTAAAGTTTTTAAGATGGTAAGGGATCGCTTTGTTCAAGCCAATTTTCTTCTAATTCGTTTACGGTTGATCAGCAGGAGAGAATCAATTGATAGGCAATATGATCTATCGTCGGCCTGTGAAATTGTCAGTCTCTTGGCAGGATAAACTGAAGGATCAGAAAATGGTCGCGATATTATTGTTAAGCATAAGTTTGATGGATTAAAACGAATCAGTGAGTTGCACCCTTTGTTGATGGCGATGCAGTATCCAGTATTATTCCCTTATTGTGAGGTTGGATTTTTCTTAGGCATTCGATATAGAGCTTTTTAGAAAGAAAAAAAAAACTAACAAGGAGTGAGCGTGTGTCACTATGATGGAATACTATGCATACTTAATTCATCATCGAGTTGCTATTGGCCATACTTTGCTTAGAGGTGGTAGGCTTTTCCAGCAATTTATTGTTGATGCTTTTCCTTATGTTGAACGAATACGGCTATAATAGATTTGAGATAATAAAAAATAATCGAGATCTGAAGTTTATCAAGAGATGCTGTCACTCGAGGAGACATCAATGCCCGACCGACTGGAAAAAGAATAATCCTTCCGTCAACTTTTGTTTTTGGTCATCGATTTCTATTTCAAAATTACTAAAATGCTATGGCTATTTGTAGAAAGTTTGGTCACCTTCACTGTTTCATTACTTTCACGTGTAATCCAAAGTCGCCAGAGATTAATGAAGCTCTATTAATGATTCATGGACAAAGGATTGAAGATCGACTTGATATTTTGACAAGATTGTTTAAGCTTAGACTTAAATGTCTCATTGATGATTTGATAAGAAAAAAATAATAATTTGGTCAAGCTATTGCAGGTATAACTATTCTCAACAAGCATTGATGATTCGAATATGGATTTATTATTTATTTTTGGCAGTTTAGTGTACTTTTCTTTTTCTTTTTCTTTTTTTTTTAACATCTTCAAAGCTAAACCTGACTTCTTGATTTCATTTGTTTTTTAGTGGTGTATACAATTGAGTTCTAGAAAAAAGGCTTACTGCATACACGTATTCTGTTGTGGCTGCATTCGAGTGATAAATATTCAACGGCTATAGAGGTTGACAAGATTATATCTGTAGAAATACCTAACAAAAGTGCTTACCCTGTTGCACACGAAGCTGTTGTTAATTTTATGATACATGGTCCTTGTGGGTTTGTTGATCCACAAGCTCCATGTATGACCAATGCACGCTGCTCTAAATTTTATCCTAAACCATATCAGGAGGAGATTGTTATTGAAGAAGGTGTGTTTGTTGCTTATAGAAGAAGGCTACCTGGAGTGATCGGATGCTTGGGAATAAAATGGGGTTCAATTGGATTCAAAATTTGTTATTCCTCACAATGTGGATTTTATTGTTAGGCATCAAGCTTATATCAATGTTGAGATTTGTAGCAAAACAAAATCTATTAAGTATATTTTCAAATATATAAATAAGGGACCAGATAAAGTAAGGGTTGTTATTAAAGAGATCGGTGATGCATGAGTTACTGCTGGAGAACAAACTGCAATCCAAGTTGATGAAATCAAGATGTTCTTGGACTGTAGATACATTTCAGCTCATGAAGCATGTTGCTGTCTCTTCGGCTTTAATGTACATCACAGGGAGCCTGTAGTTATCAGATTACTGATTCATTTGCAAAACCAACATTACATAACTTTTGTTGGTAATGTTGATTTGTCAAATGTTATTAAGCAACATTTTCTGGATAAAACTATGTTTACTGAATGGATGGAAGTAAATAAAATATATCCTCATGCTCGTACTCTAACGTACACTATTTTCCTACAAAATGGGTTTGGTTTAGTAGAAAAAACATGGAAGGAAAGAGAGAAGGGAAAGGCTATATGACGCATCAATTTTATTCATAGCTGCTGGTGAGCTTTATTTCTTGAGGTTACTTTTGAATATTGTAAAAGGTGTAACAAATTTCTAAGAAATTAGAAGGGTTAATGGGGTTCTTCATCCTTCATTCTAAGAAGCATGTTAAACACTTGGACTATTAGGTGATGATAAAGAATGGCATGATGCAATACAACAAGTATCATTTTAGGCAACTGGTTTTGAACTTAGGCAGCTCTTTGTCACTCTTATCATGTTCTGTGAAGTTTCTGATTCAAAGATATTTTGGAAAAAAATTGGATGCTGTTAGGTGAAGACATTGAATATCAATTTTTAATTGCTGTAAATCATTTCAAAATTTCTGATTCTAAATTAAAGAATCACATTTTGGTTAGTTTGGAGGAACTTTTTAATAAGAATGGTTCATTTTTAGCTCATTACAAGCTACATTTTCCCTCTACGTCTGCAAGTCGCCTCATTAATAACAGATTTTTGAGAGAAGAAATTAGTTATGATTTGAATGAATTGCAAGCTGAACATGCACAATATTTACAAAGCTTAATGTAGAGCAGAAACTTATTGGCTAAATGCTCAATTTGAGACCAAACCTATTAGCATTTAAGTGGATCAGGGTTAAACATTTTATTTCAATCTATTAAGGATTCAATCTGTTTGGGTTGTGACAAATAAGGACTTATGGCTGTGTTTGAGGGACGCGCGTTAGAAAAAACAGTGAGTTTCAAAAAGAATGCTGACATGTAATTTTTTTATCCATCTCGCAAAAAAGGTAATCACTTATTTAATAAAATAATTTCTAAAAATTTAAAAAAGTAAATGAATAAAAAAAATTATAATAAAAAACAAACATAGAAACAAAAAATTTCCCAAAATCAGATCTCCTCTTTGTTTCAATTTGAACCCCTACCTATTCCTCAATGGAAGTGGGAAGATATTGCTATGGATTTCGTTTCGAGATTGCCAAGAACGCAATCTGGTTATTACAGGATTTGGGTGATTGTTGATAGTCTAACAAAATCAGCTCACTTTTTGCCAGTCAAGAAGACTTTTTCTATGGAAAGGTTGGCGTGAACGACATTGTTAGGATACATGGTGCCCCAGTATCAATTGTATCTGATCGAGATCCTCGATTCACATCTCGGTTCTGGCCAAGTTTGCAGAATGTTATGGGCACTAAACTCAAGTTCAGTACCACTTTTCATCCCTATACGGATGGACAATCTGAACGGACAATTTAAATCTGGAAGATATGCTCAGATCTTGTATTATGGAACTCAAAGGAAACTGGGATGAACACTTGCCTCTAGCAGAGTTTGCATATAACAATAGTTATCAGTCCAGCATCGACATGGTTCCTTTGAAGCCTTGTATGGAAGGAAGTGCAAAACTCCGGTGTGTTGGGATGATACAAATGAAAGGAAATTGCTAGGTCTGGAAATTGTTATGATGACTGCAGACAAAGTAAAGGTAATCCGAAAAAAGATAAAAATAGCTCAAGATCGACAAAAGAGTTATGCAGATAATCGAGAAAATATTTAGAGTTTGAAGTTGGTGATATGGTGTTTCTGAAAGTGACTCCTTGGAAATGAGTAATCCGGTTTGGAAGACGAGGAAAACTGGGTCCTCGATATATAGGGCCGTATGAAATTATCGAAAGGATTGGCCCAGTTGCTTACAGATTGGCCTTACCGAAAGAATTGTCACGAATTCATAATGTGTTCCATGTTTTTATGTTCGGAAAGTACGTTTTCGATTCTTCACATATATTGAAGGATTTGCCTATGGAAATTGAGAAAAATTTAACTTACGAAGAGCAACAAGTTGAGATTTTGGATAGAAAGGACCAAGTTCTAAGGATTAAGACTATTCCATTAGTGAAAGTTCTTTGGAGGAATCATTCATATGAAGAAGCTACATGGGAAAGGAATGAAGATATGCGGACTCAATATCCTCGCTTGTTCAATCAAGTTGGTAAGTAAATTTCGAGGACGAAATTTTTCTAAGAGGGGTAGGTTGTAACAACCGAGGTTACGTATGATCGTGCAAAGTCAAACCCAAAATTTTTTTTAAGGGAAAACTTGGAAATTGGTAAGAAGTTATAAGTGAAGGAAATAAAAGAAGAAAGGATCAAATTGAACAAATTAAAAAGTTTAAGGGCCTAATAGTTGTTTATGAAAAGTTGAGGGACCAATGTGCAATTATACCAAAAATTTAAAAATATCTTTTAAATTTATCTTTATCTCTTGAAAAATTCTAGAAATTTTGCTTCCTCTTTCAAGGGATAGCCGGCCATCCTCATCTTCATTCCCTCAAAATTCTTTTCAAGCATTTCCACCAAAATCTCATCAATAATCACATTCAAGGTTAGTTTCTTGATTAATTCTTCCTTTTCTCTAGATATTCTACATGAATATGCTAAGATTTTAGCTCCTTAAACATGTTAAGGTCTGAAATTCCATCTATTAAGTATGAGTTTTACTCTCCTTTGGTAAGAATTAAAAGGATTTGAAAGCATGAACAAGAAAATGGGAAGAAAAAGCAAAACAGGGGAATTGAGCATGTCTTATGTTTTGATTTTCTGGGTTCGGCATAGCTGGGTTTGTATTTTTTTTTATATTTTTCCTAGAAACTAGACTTCAATACGAGAATTTTGGTTTTTTAATCACTCAAAACTGATAAGCGGTTAAAAAGATAAAATTTGGTGAAGTTGGCTGTCCTGTTTTGACCCCTATTTTGGCATAGTTTCGGGATTTATCAAACTTGATCAAGATTTTGTTCTAATTGTCTAAGTTAGTTATTTTCTTCATAAAGTAGACTTATTGGCTGAGATAAACCAATTGGAATCACTTCAAAATTCCTTACCAAACTCAAGTTATGATTTTTTTTAATTTAGTTTGATAGTAAGGAATTCATTGCTTAAGAGAAATATATTACTAAATGATGATTATGGATTATGGAAATCTAAGGCATGGAGTACTAGAAAGGAATTTGATAAGGACATGAATATGGAGTTGAATTATGGAGAAAATGATTATGGAAATGATATTAAAAATTAAAGATGTGTTGTTTTGAGTATGAGAAATTAGTATTGAGTTTGGGGTAGATTAATGGGACTTAAGTTGCATTCATAATTGCATAATGCTTTGAGTATGTATAAATACCAATTATCGTTAATCTCAAGGCCACGTAGATCCAACGTCACTCGAGGATCCCGAGGTTATAGGCCGAGACGTATAGGGAGATCATCTCAAAGACTGTGAGTAGACTATAACTATAGTTATCTAGAGTTTCTTTAATTATAATTATAATTTATTTAGCATGATATTTATTTTACATATTAAAGACATATGCGATATATAAACATATGAATTGATTTTGTTATTAATGTGCATGTATTTTAAGAAATGTTATATCGAGCAAGTTGGATGATTTATAAAATATGATTATACATAGATTTTAACATACATGGTTTTGGCTCCACCTGACTTAATGTATGAGATTATACCCTTGATCAGAATATGGGAGTTGCGTGCTACGCCTTTGTGGTGAGAGCCACCTCCAGAGTCCTAATTCCGTAATATTAGCTTGGGGTATGGGAGCTGCGTGCTACGCTTTGATGTGGGAGCCACTTCCAGAGTCCCTATCCCGTTATATTAGCCTTTTAGGGGCACATCATAGCGATACATATGCCTTTGGGGCATCCTATGGTGATATTGGTCTTTGGGGCCGGCTACTAGTATGCCTACATAGATATTACCTGGTTATTACATGGATGTATGGATAAATCTTATGCTTGATAGTAAGTTGGAGCCCAATTATACAAAACTTGATTTACTCTACAGATTTTATACATTGATTTGTTATTATATTACTATTATATATTTGAAAACTTCGCTATGTCTTCGAATTATTCATTATAGTTTTACTATTATTTATTTTAGAAACGTCTATTATGTTTTAAAGGTTATCATCATAGTTTCCAAATGTTTTAAAAGTTGTCTACTCACTGAGATATTCATATATCTCACCTTTTCATGTTTCTCATTTTCAGGTTACAGTTAGGTGTCGGGATTGCTGCCTTCCTCTACTCTCCGCTTCTAATAGTATATTGACGTGGTGGGCATCGTACTTAAATTTCTAGAAGTCTTGTTCTTTTGATGTCTTTTATCTAGTAAACCTTTCTGAGATAGGTTTACTTTTAGATAAATTGTATATATTTGAAGTTATGAGACAATAAATCAATATGTATTGACTTGAATATAGATTGATCATGGATAATATTCGAATATGCATGTATAAATGTGATAAATGGTATTGAGAAATATTGCTTGCTGAGGATATAAACTGAATGTCATTTGCAAGATGGTTATGGTTAAGATAGAAAGAAAACTCTGTCGGATTTTAGGTAGATTATCCGGATAGGGTGTTACATTAATGTTTTAGGATTATTTCTTGAATATTGTTTTCTTTTTGTGTTCTGTATGTTCGCACACATTTTTTTTTCAAAAAAAGAAAGAACCCTCGTCTAAATCTATTGTTTGTAGTTTATTCTCTTCTATCTTAGCAATTGTTCCATTGAAGTTTACAGTAAACCATTGTAGTGAATTCTATGGCCTTCAATTTGAGCAGGCACTACTGCATTAGTACTAGATGAATAGAACCAAGTGTTTCCGCTGTTTGTACAACGTTAATGAAACCACTAGCGAGATATCTATATTGGGTGCATCATTCCATAACCATGTTGTCAAGAAACATCTTTATGGTATATTTGACCCAGCAAAGCCTTGCATTCCTCTTGGTATTCAATCTCAAGGATGTTTGTATGGACAACTTTCGCAGCAGGAATGTTTTGGGCTTGGAATGGGTTCTCAAGAAAGTTTGGTCTCGGGAAGAAATTTGTTTTGGAGATTAAACCTACCTTGCTCTTTTCGAGGAAGTTCTCCTTGGTCGAAACAAAGTGGTGCTGTATATTGCCATTATGGAAGCATTGCTAACAATAAACCTTATTTGAGTATAAATTTTCTTGCACAGCTTTGGGTTGCAGACAGAAAAATGTTAAAGGATATCGAAAAAAGAAGAAAAGTTAAGCACTTCAACTATGTTGAAGCTCATGAATCTTTCCAACATCCATTTGAAAGAAGCTTTTTAGGCAGCAAAGTTACAGAAGAAGAATCTAATAATCGAGCTGGACCAGTTTTCAAGCAACCACCAGTTAACCAATCTGTCTCAGGTTTTCTATAGCCAACATCACTAGAGGAGGTAAATTTCATTGTTCTTTTTTTTCTTTTTAAATTTTTGGATTGGGTGAAGGGAGATTCAAATACACTTGGAGCAGGTCATTTTGTATTGTGTTAAATTGGCATTCTTAAAAAGTTTCCCGTATGTATATATATTTCCTTAGCTAACTTTGTTATCTTTTTTAACCATTAAGTAAACTCTGCAAGGTGCATGAATCTCTTTTGTGTTTCCTGGTGCCTATGAAAATATAATGATGTACATTCTGGTGTTAATTTTGTTTTGCACTTTTAGCACATACGAAAAGCAATTCTATAAGTAAAATAAAATGAAAAAAAAATGGTTCATAAAAGGTAAAGAAGTAGGATATTTTCCTCTTCCACCAATTGATGTATGACAATTTTGGAGAATTCTCTCTACTTATGGTGCAAGACTGTGTGTGTGGGAAGTGGATTAGGAAGGGGTGGAGTGGTTTTGCTATTCATGTTGCTTTGACGTGGGGAGTAAGTTCTCTTTCTTTTTGGTAGGACGTATACCTTTGAAGGACCATTTTCTATATCTCTTTTTCTTGGATGGAGAGAAGGAGACCCATGCAAATGTTTGTTTGTCCATTTCCAGTGGGATATCAACTTGGAATTTAATTTTCTGGGACACTCTACAACCAGACATGCTCTGCTCCAGAGAAGATCATACTAGATGGAGACTTAGTAGGAAAAGGTGTTTTGGGTGAAGTCCTATAAATTAGTAGGGGAAGAAAGCTTAGGTTGAAACAATATTAAGTTTTCCTTTGAAAAAATTGTGCAAGACAAAAGTTTTGACTAAGGTTGTCTTCTTTACTTGGGATGCATCTTGGGGAAGAATTTGAACCAGTGACAAACAAAGTGGAAAAATCATTCCAAATAGAGGCTTTCTTTTAGAGGCATGCAACATAAATGGTTCATTAATGACTGTCTGTTTTTGAGTTGTTCCTTGGGCAGGACAACTCTAGCACTTAGCTTTGCTATGCTTGGTTTATTTCAGATAGAGGCTACTACTGTTATAAGGACTTATAGGCTTGGAAGGTAAATCCCTCTCATTATTGTTTGGTTTTTGTTGAAGGAATGCAATTTGAGGTGAGAAGATTTCCCCTTATCAAAGGTCTTGGATACATGCAGTATTCTTTATTTTGGTTTAATAGGCAGATTTTTGGAAGTGCAAGATGCTTGCTTTAGACTTTATGGATCTTTTTCACTAAAAGGTTTAGCCATTATCAATGCATGTAAATTTGGTATTCTGACTGATGATGCTTGGCTTGGCATTTTATCCAAATACCCATGTTAGACAAGACTTGACATTGACATGGGTATGGTATCTATTTAAGATTCCTAGCTGGATTAAGGGCCAACCTGGCAATTTAAGAAGAGCTTTCTTATTTAGTTTCGACACTCATTGCTTTCTTCAATTACTCTTAAAATGTCCAACCGACAAAACAAATGGAGACAATTTGTCATCACCAATTAAGTGTGCATGAAAATCACGAAGAAAGCGAGGATAGGGCATCATTGTGGGAAAACAAACAACAAAGAGAGAAAGATCAAAGTTTGATATTGGGGCTTTGATATTTTAACAAGTATTAGGCTTAGATGTCAGTCAAGCTTGGTATCATATTTGTGTGCTTCATTATGTATTTGTTGTGTTTTGAAATATTTATCACAAAACTTAATCTTATAAAAAATTACCAGAAATAAGCAGGGTAGAGTTGTAATGTTACATTTGTATTATTTTGCTTTTCATGACTGCTATTTTTAGAGGTTTTATCACCTATACGTTCAAGAAATCAAATGACTTGTGTGTTGTTTCTTAAATTGTTTAGGCTCAAATTGCACCTCTTCTTGCTAGGTCCAATTTGCTAATCACCAGGGATATTGAGTGGGCTAATCTTGTATTTGGTTTTGAGCAGGTAATTGTTTTTTTTTTTCCTATTTCTTCTCCTATTCATAATAGATATCAAAGCTTAACTTTTGCACTGCACAATGACTGCTTATTATTTAATTGTTTCTTAGTAAGATTATTTATAAATCGACATGCTTCTATGAATGGTGATATCTTCCTTTGTTAGGTTTTTTGGCTCTGTGTTAATTGCAAGTTTCTAAATGCTCATTAAAGGGAAAAGAGGTTCATATTTGTTGTCTTCTAGCTGAGATGAAGTTTAGATATTATGTGGTTGATGATTTTACATATATATTTTTTTCTTCTCTGGTGGTCTTTGATATAAGCATGATGTAGTTTAACAACCATACCTTACGCAGACATAGTTTGTAGTTCTAAATTCTGTATGAAATTCTTCTTTTGGATATTCCAGGAGAATTGATGCAGAAAAAGGGAGGGAAAGAGGGAGAAACTAGAGATTTAAGAGGAAACAAAGGGAAAACCGGAATATAATCAAAAGAAGTTAGGAGGAATTAATTACGGAAGATAGGGATAGGACGAAGGGAAGGAATCATAATACTTAAATATTAGTAAAATTAGAAATCCATAATCTACAATAAAAAAGTTCATAGATACTGATGTATCATATAGGCACTTGTAGGCTGTATTCTAAAATCTAAATCCTATTTTAAATGCAAAATCCTAAATAGAACCCTATAACACCCTAAATACTAGAAATTACAATAGAGTACATAAATATAACGGAGTTAGTTACTAAAGTCATAAATAAGTTAATTCTTCAATCGACTTCGTTTTTCTCCTTGTTAGATGAAACTGACATGAATTTCGAAATTTGGGAGAAGAAATTGCTAATAGAATTCCTTAAACACGTTTTTGACAACATGTTTCCTTGGTCACAGTGATGAAGTCAATTGGTTTTTGTTTGCTTCACCCTGAAATACACTAGGAAGAATAAAGTTGATAGAAAAACTGTCTCCAACTACCATATTATCTAGTCCTTGTTTGCTTGGGCAGTCACCAATTTAGTCTCCCGACCTATGAGCTCATTTTACATATTTTCAGTATTCTCAACTTTAAAACCGCGTGATTGCTTGTCTAACTCTTCATAGAGATCATGTTGCAATTGCAATTGCAGTTTCTTTCTTCTTCAGCTTTTGATCCTTCTTCCACATAGTTTTGTTCTTCAATGTCAACAATAAAGAGTATTTGTGCATGAATTTTAACATTTTTACTTGTGAATTGAAATATCAATTTAAGTTGAACTTTGTTTGCAAGCTTATTGAATGGACACCATTTAGACCATAAAGTTGAAAAGGAAAAAAAATGATATTTACATTTGTCTCAATTTGTGGCTCGTATTTAGTCTCCATTTTTAAAGTGTTTTTTTCATTCCGAAGCATGTAAATTTTAATATCTTTGTACTTGCAGAGCACTGAATGATGGAGATTTTTAAGGCCATACTTATTTCTCAAAGAAACTGATTCATGCAAATTCATAGTGGCTTCATAAATATTATCTGATAAATTCTGAATTTGTTTCAAAGCAATCATGTAAATATTTCTTAAATTGATCAATAACATATGATCTTTAGAGGCTCAATTTCAGAAAATGGACCTAAAAAAATGGAATTTGAAAGGTTTGAGACCTTCATGATGAGATTCATTGATTAATAGATTGATGACTAGTGAACCGATCTATGGTAGGGGTTTTTGTTGCCGGTGATAAAAAAAACAGCTAATCTGAAATTTTCAGTTTAATTTCTTTCTTTAATGATGGTGGAGAATGGAGATCATCAACATGAATTTCTCTGGTTACTAATTGGCATCTGCGCTTAGAATGGTGACAATAGATTTTCAGTTGGTCCATTGCAAATTGGAACTTTGGCTCTTATTTTAGCTATGGATTTCTTTTTTCTTCTGAGGTCTTGGTTTTTTTTTTCCCCTCTCAGCTTAGTTTTTGTTGGTGTTGGTTCTAGTCAGAAAAGATTGGATTATGGAAAAATTTACAAAACCAACAATTTATTAGGAAGCAGGATTGGATTGTTCTAATACCAAATTGGTGCGAAACAAGAGAGAGAAATGGGGTGAAATAAAGATTGAAGAGAAATGGATGGAAACAGGGAATAATCAGGAGAAAGATATGCAGAGAGAAGAGGAAATTGAGGAAGAACGAGATAGAACTAGGAGGAGAAATCTCAATACCTAACGTTCAAATCTCTTCAATCTCAATAATCCATAATCCTAAACCCTAATTTTTTTTTTTCCAAATTTCCAAATATAACTGTAAGAGCTCAGTAAATAACAAAGTAATCAAATAAAGTGCTAAATAATTTAAATTCTCAATGAACTTCTTTTTGTCCTAAATAAGAATCCTGTCAAATTTTAACATGTTTGCACTTGGTGTTAGAATTGCAGCTTGGTGTCTGAATCTTGATTCATAGTTGGCTAGATAGGTTTTCTCTTACCATAGCAATTCTATCCCTCTGTAATAATTGTTTCTAATTGAGTTTTAATGCCATAGATTACAGATTGCATAATCTTGCATTTTTCATTCATTTATTTTTTTTTATCGAGTTATTGCTTGAAACTTCTCAGTTGAGTACTTCATGTCAGTTGTGTTTGTTCAGGTCAAGCCTATCATGGACGACTTGGCTGGATAATCTGATGTTAGAAATTCATTTTTGTTATCTGTATCTTTCTTGAGCATGAATTGCTCATCTTCATTTTCTTTTTGGTTCCTCCCGCTTTTTACTTTTTTATTTGTTCTGTAATTATATTTGTTGGAATTGCAGGAGAACCGATATGCAATAGTGGATGTTTGCTATCGTTAGTCAGTAAGTCACTATTCTAAGATTCTTTTCTTCTATTTTTGTCTAAAGAATTAAGTTGGTAGCAAAATGACAAAATATTGTGCACCTTAAACAAAATGAAAAAAAAAAATATTGTGCACCTTAAATTCTTCTGAAACACCTAATTGTATGCTTTGTTTTTGCAGCCTGTTGGTTTTATTCGTGAACAAAGTAATGTCATTGCTAGACAGGTGAACTATCTTCATCCCCAATGATTTTGTTTGCTATTAAAACATTGATGATTAACTTTGCTGTTATTTCATTTCATATTCAAATTCTGATCAAGTTTGCTGGAAACTATTTGCAAGCTGAGACTAGTTTCTCTGTCTTGTTGTTTCTGCTTCCGTTGTATTATTTCCTTGTGCTCTTCTGTGAATTCTGCAATTGTCTGTATAATTATGTTGGCAGTACTCTAAATTCATTTCATTCATGATAAGGTACAACCACTTCCTCCAGTTACCCTTTCTCTTGAAGCAATGAAGGTGGATTATGTGACGTTTTATCAAATTCTCAAATTCTTTGGTCAAATGTGAATGGTTATCTTAATTGTCTGATTGTCTTTCTTTATCATTACTTTTACCCTCTTTGTTGTCTGTATTATGTAAATTGCATGAAGAAAAGGCTTTGTTGAAAATTAAGATCTCAAAATAGCATCAAAATGGCATGGAATAGTTAGAGAACTTGCATTCCTTATATGCTTTTTTGATGGTGATAAAGGTGCATCCAATTTTAGCACTAATGCTATTTGTTGGGAGTGCGCAAACCAATTGCTTTTACATGACAAATGATATTGCTCGTATATCAGTATTAGTGGCTAAAGCTACTATTCTTAGGTGATTTTGAACCAATTCACACCTCTAACTTCGTACAAAGCATCTCAAACTCTTGTTTGCTTATTGATCTTGGTCAGCGTGAATGCTTAGCTGTCCATTATATTCATCTTCATGGTGGGTGAAATGCTCAAGGAAAGAGTAAAAAATTGTGAACTGCATATGGTAAAGTCTCTACACTCTACAATTTGTTAGCCCTTTGCTTTGGCTTTAGTGGTAAAGGCTACAATATCGAATGTATGGGCGGTATTTGTTCATTTATTGATTGTAAATCATTTCTTTTCTGAATATCTGTTGGATATCAATGGTAATTTGTGTGTATAAATACGAAATACGTAGGTTGTTATAAATAGATATACGGTGTATAATTTATATACACAATTGATATCATGTTTGAATGAGAAATTAATCTTAAAGGTACCCACTTGAAGAGGAAGAAGTTTGATCATTACATGTCTCTTCGGACCAATTTTATTCCAAAAGATGTGTCTGATCGATAAAACTGTTTACCAACAAACGTATCTTGTCCGAACAGTCTCCTACATTCTTGTA
Organism: Fremontodendron californicum; assembly: GCA_030761205.1. NCBI lineage: Eukaryota > Viridiplantae > Streptophyta > Magnoliopsida > Malvales > Malvaceae > Fremontodendron > Fremontodendron californicum. Next base: position 4,901,824 of record JAULJL010000026.1, read on the forward strand.
AATAATCAGAGGCAGTGCCTGTTTTTAAATACACAAAAAAATGTTTTTTTTTTCTTTCTTCTCGATTTTTCTACTATCTTGTGAGAGAGGCCAACATCTTTTCTGGTTCGTTGTGTTGTTTCGAGTGTGCTCTTGATAGCAACATTATCGAGAAGGCCTGGGAGACAAGTTGCAATATACTGTAAGCACCTGATAGACAGGCAATAATCGTCTTAAGGTCAGAGGTTCTACCTTGACTCGATATTATTTTTCTGTTCGTATTAAATCTGTAGGTGTATGCTTACATCAACTTTTTGATTCTACCAAAACTGTGAGTATATTCGTATTTGAATATTTTTATATATTTTGTTCATATTATATATATATATATATATGTAGTAATGAAATAATGCTTACAAGATTTCTCAACAATACGATTATATTGTTTCGTTTTTATTTCATTACTGTTATTGAAATATATATATTATAATTGCAAAACCAAGTAGCAGTAACCTTTGAGATTACTGTTATTGAAATATATATTATATATATTAGCATGCTGCTACTTTGTTAAAATATATATATATATAATAATAATAATAATAATAATAAGATGTGTGAATATATTTATTATACGTATACGTAATTACTTTTGATATATATTGGCAGAATATATCATATTTCTTAGAATATATCATATTTCTTAGAAAAGACAGAATATTATAATTTGGGATCATATGGTTGGAATATTACTCACAACTTCTAGTAACATATAAATTGCTATTGTTTGTGATCTTTTATACATACAATATTCTTGTATTGACTTTAAATTGCACATATATATATATATATATATAAATCTCATACAATAACAAATATATAATTACATTAGTTATTATATATGAATATATATATATATATATATTTGTGAACATATATATTTGTTATATATATATATATATTATATTTACATTTGTGATATGTGTGTGAACGATATTTTGATATTTTCTGAAATATTTGTGTAGGTAATATATATTCTATATATGTATATATATGTGATAGTAATATATATATATATATATATGTGTGTTTATATATATATATATTATATATATATATATATATAAAGGTGATCCTGTTATTTAAATAACAGATGGTAGAACGGTCTACCGTAAATGCGAGTGTGCCTATAACGCCAATGCCACCACATGTTATACATGGTGAGAAACCCGAGAAGTTCAGTGGTCTGGACTTCAAATGATGACAGCAAAAGTTGCTGTTCTATTTGACCACTTTGAACCTAGCCCGGTTCTTACGGGAGGAGGCCCCAGTTCCCAAATAAGGAGAGACCGATCATATGGTTGTAACCTCGGTGGAAGCATGGAAGCATTCCGACTTCTTATGCAAGAAATATATCCTCAACAGATTAGACAACACGTTATACAACGTGTATAGCCCGATCAAGACAGCGAGGGAGCTGTGGGAGTCCTTTGAGAGAAAATACAAAACCGAGGATGCCGACACGAAGAATTTTTGGTTGGCCGATTTTTGGAATTCAAAATGGTGGACTCAAAAACCGTGATCAGTCAAGTCCAAGAGTATCAGTTGATCCTCCATGAGATTACTGTCGAAGGAATGATTCTTAGTGAATCATTTGAGACGACGACTTTGATAGAGAAACTATCACCTTCGTGGAAGGATTTCAAGAACTATCTAAAGCACAAGAGAAAGGAAATGACTTTAGAGGACTTGATTATTCTATTAAGAATCGAGGAGGATAACCGTGGTTCAAAAAAGAGGGTTAAAGTTCAGACCATGGAAGCCAAGGCAAATGTTGTTGAACATTAGCACGAGACTAACAAGAGGAAATTTGTTGGTTCTAGTTCTTCTCAAGCTAATAAGAGAACGGATTTCAAGAAATTCACCGGAACTTGTTTTGTATGTAACAAGCCTAGTCATCGTGCAAAGGAATACCGTCAGAACAAAAAAAAAAAGCTCAAGCCAACTTAGTTGATGATAATGAGATTGAGCTCGCTATTGTAGTGTCACAAGTGAACATGGTAGAAAACCCTAAGACATAGTGGGTTGATACTGGTGTCACTTGTCACATTTGTTCTGACAGAAAGAGTTTCTTCGAGTATAAAGAAGTTGCTGTTAATGAGCAACTGTTTATGGGAAACTTTTTGGTCTGCAAGGTACGAGGCCATGGAAATGTGGTGCTCAAGATGACCTCTGGTAAAGAACTAACTTTGAACAATGTGGTTCATGCTCCTGAAATTCGAAAGAATTTGGTTTTCGGCAATCTATTGAGCAAGAACGGGTTTAGGCTGGTTTTTGAGTTTGATAAATTTGTACTCACTAAATGTGGCATGTTTGTGGGTAAAGGATACTTATGTGATGGGTTTTTTAAGCTCAATGTAATGGCTGTTGTGCCAAAGAATAAAGAATAATAATAAGATTATTTCTTTTGTTTATTGATTGTGCCCTCCTGTTTGTGGCATGGTAGATTAGGTTATGTGAATTACAAGACCTTGTAAAGAATCAACAATTTGGATTTGCTTTCGAAAAATTGTTTGAAATCCAAATTGGCTAAGGCTCCTTTTGATTCAATAGAAAGAAGTAGTGAACCTCTAGATTAATTCACACTGATATCTGTGATTTAAAATTTGTGCTAACTAGAGGTGGTAAAAAGTATTTCATTACTTTTATTAATGATTGCACAAGATATTGTTAAGTCTATTTGCTAAGAAGCAAAGACGAGGCCTTGGAAGTTCTTAAGCTCTTTAAAAATGAGGTCGAAAATCAACTAAGCAAGAAGATTAAGATAATAAGGAGTGATAGAGGTGGTGAATATAATTCATTGTCTAATGAGTTCTGTTCAGAAAATGGTATCATCCATCAAACCACTGCTCCTTATTCACCTCAACAAAATGGTAATGCAGAACGCAAGAACCGAACGTTGAAAGAAATGTTGAACGCTTTGTTGATAAGTTCAGGGTTACCTCAGAACTTGTTGGGAAGGCTATTAAATAGCTAATTATATTTTAAATAAAATACTCCACAAGAAATCAAACAAGACACCGTATAAATTATGAAAGAGTCAAAGACCATCCTACAAATACATGAAAGTGTGGGGGCTGTCTTGCTAAAGTAGCGGTTCCTCCACCTAAAAAGGTCATGATAAGACCTAAAACTGTGTTCGGTGCATCATTTGATGGGATCATGACCCAGTCCTTGAGGGCAAGAGAAGGACATGTGAGAAAATATCAACTTTGTGCAACAACGATACTCGGATGTGATCTTGGCGCCAATGAGGGTATCGACATAGTAAGTGGGGAAAAGTGTCATGGTCTGGTATCGGGATGCCTCGGTGCTACCATGACTATCCCGTTGTGAAGCGAAGGATAAGACCTTGTCCATGGGATCGGTGATCCCTGATGGTGCCAAGAGTGTCTCGGATCCTGGAAGCAAACCATTAGGTTGTAAATGAATGTAAAGACATAACATACTCAGTTAGCAAACTGAGTAGATTTACAAGTAATCTTGAAAGGGTACTCATATATTTGAGATACACCTTAAGTTATGGACTGCACTATACAAGATATTCAGTTGTGCTTGTAGGGTATAGTGATGCAAACTGGATATCCAATACTAAAGATTCGAAATCCACTAGCGGATTTATCTTTACTATTGGAGAAGCTGCAGTGTCTTGAAAATCTTCTAAACAAACATGTATTGCCAAATCCACTATGGAATCTTAATTTAAAGCTTTAGATAAAGCTAGAGAAGAAGCAGAATGGCTTCAAAAGTTTAGACGATATTCCAAGTTGGCTGAAACCTGTGCCTGCAATTTGTATACATTGCGATAGCCAATCTGTAATTGGTAGGACACAGAGTAGTTTGTATAACGGTAAATCTCGACACATTCGTCGAAGACATAATACCGTTAGACAGTTGCTCTCAAATGAAATTATCTCTATTGATTATGAAAAATCAAAGGATAATGAAGCGCGCTTACGAAAAGTTTGAACAAGAGAGTAAGTAAATAAATCATCGAGGGGAATGGGTCTTAAGCCTATAAATTAAAGTTACATAATGGGAACCCAACCTAGCTGACTGGAGATCCCAAGATCTAGGTTCAAAGGGACAACCGAGTTATGTTAATTTAGTGTGAGCACTAGAAGAGTTAAACTCTCTTATCCATTCTTATGATGAATTAGTTTTGCCTGCAAAGGAGTTAGGATAAGCTATACTTTTAATGATTCTTATAGCTTCATAAAATAAAGTGGGGTATTGTAGGATACTCTTAATAAGCAATCACCTATTATGAGTAAGAAACGTGGCCATTTCTATGAGAATTGATTAGGCTAAATTCTCTAGAATACTCATAGAAACCAGGACAAGTTCAGGGCCAAAATGGACACAATCGTGAGAACCAAAGATGTTCGAAGAGGAATTACGTGATACCTATTGTCTTGGTTTACACGAAAGGCTGAATAGTTCAAGACATCATGTTCACTAATTAGCCGAGTAAATCCGATAGTTGTCACTATGGAAGGTTCAAAGCCAAAAGCTACCTATCCTGATGCAATAACTCTTCAAAGTTATTCTCTCCCCTATTCCGAGTCAGTTCGTCGTTTTAATCAGATAATTTCCATTCATGTGGGGGATTGTTGGATATCAATGGTTAATTTGTGTGTATAAATACGAAATACGTATATCAATGCGTAGGTTGTCATAAGTAGATACACGGTGTATAATTTATGTACACAATTGATATCATGTTTGAATGAGAAATTAATCTTAAAGGTACCCACTTGAAGAGGAAGAAGTCTGATCATTACATGTCTGTTCGGACCAATATTATCCCAAAGGATGTGTCTGATCGAATAAAATTGTTTACTGTCACACCCCAAATTCAGGGCATGTAACCGGCCAGAGACAAGGTATGCCCCTGCCTCCGAAGCCTGAATATACCCACGAAACCAAATCAAACAAAATTTCGGCATAATCTCGTCCTACATGGGGGTTTGCCGCTCAATCATCAATATTTGCAATGTAATAATCATCAACACATGACATCTCGGTTTGGACACCTCCGATAGGGAGTAACCAAGATGCCCCGCAGCAGACTCAACCTTTATGACATCTTATATACAAACATACATTTATATTATATCATAACGGCATAAGCATCACCAAATCATACTAGGCCTCCGTGGCCGTTATACATCATACACAAAATGCATAGGACTCATGATATCCTAGTGACTGCAAAATGTATCCCACCATCGCCACTGCTTACCACGTCCTGGGTCAATCTGCTTAACACAAGTATACGAGCAGCTAGCTATCCGAAATCTGGGAATAGTTGGGTCTACCAGGATCTGAAAAGAATGAAAATAAACGGAGTGAGCCGAAAGACTCAATGAGCATAAGGTAACTAGGAAGAGTACTTGAAAATTTTGTGCTTCCTTTCTTAACTATTAAAGCATAAACATATCAAGTATGTTTAATTAACTGAAAAGTAATATTTAAAAATTATTCCGAGACTTATAAAAATTATTTGTCCCATACGAAATCTTCTATGCTAAGTGATGAATATAAATAGGCCATTGACCAGCCAAAATTGGTAGCCAAAAATATTTAACAATCGATTTTACGTGTATACCTCCACAATTATCAATGAAGAATTTCTCATGTCTATATCATCAAAACATCCCGGACTTATACCAGTCCGTAATATTTGTCGTCCTGGACTATCTTGTCCATATCATCCCGGACTCATCCTGTCCGTACAACAATAACATCCTGGACATCACCTTGTTCGTACAATAATAGCATCCCGGACATCACCTGGATGTTTCTATCCAACATCACAAACAACTATAACATCCGGTAAGGTCCGTAGACTCCTACAAACCGGTAGGGCACGAAGGCTCCTACAGAACCGGTAGGGCACGAAGGCTCCTACATAACCAGTAGGGCACAATGGCAGCCTACAAATCCGGTAGGGCACAATGGCAGCTTACAAATTCGGTAGGGCACAATGGCAGCCTACAAATCCGGTATAGCTTAACATTACAATAAATATGCATCACATAGCATTTAAATAAGCATACTAGCAAGGAACAGTGTGGCGCCATAAGGTCGACACTCATACGACAGTCCTGGATTATTACATAATCATCACTTGTCCATTCCTTGGACCTTTTTCTCGCGTCTTTATGAGAAATCGATATCATAAGGTAATTCTACGTCATATATTCATACAATCACAGTCAGTATGTCATAACATAATCTAACGATCCTACGTTTATCGCTACACGTTTACTCACAATCATTATCATTCAACTCTACAATACTTACCTCATGTAACCATATTAACACCACACTTACGCCATTAATCTGCGTGAGGTTTAAAAGTTACCGTTTTCGTGATCCGAGCAATCTTTTGTGTTTCAATATCCGTATCAATCAACAATGCATATAACCTAAATACTCACAGTGTTGTTTCGAGTATTAAAGCGGCACTTTCGTGACTTTGTCACGATCCCGAGCGAACTCCACGATATGGGTACTTACGACATCGTCAGGATATTTTGTAAATATTTTACAACTACGGGACACTCAAATTCCCATTATTAATAATAGTTAGCTGCTATCCAAAAAAATTCAACTTAAGAATTTTTACAAATAAATTTTTACACTTCGGATTAAAATTTGGAGCAACAATCAACTAGAAAGTTGCTCACACGATGACAGCAAAGCTAACGATGGCCTCGAACAACCAAGGAAGGTGGAGGCACCACCTCATGGGCAAGCTAGGGTTTCGGCCAAACTTGTTTTAGCCTTTAAATTTTGATTCAAAGCTATCCGATACTAATTTATAGTTTTAGGAGGCAGAGGAACACCTCCCGTGGTGAAAAAAATGGTGGCAACATGGTGGTTCACCACCACCAATTTTTAGCCCACAAGGTTTCTCATAGTTAAAGGCAAAATATTCAAAATATAACATCAAAATCAAGCTTAGAACATGAAATTAGCTTTGGGTTTGTGAAATCTTTGAAAATTTTGGTGATTTGCCTAATAAACGGAGGAGAGCGAAAGCTTGGAAGCAAGCTTCCATGGCTTCCCCTCTTTCTTTCTTTTTTTCTGGTTTTCACGTGAGAATGGGGGAGGAAGAAGTCTGATTTTCAGACTTAATAAGTGAGCCATGGTCAAATGATCATTTTGCCCCTATTTTGTCTTTTAGTACCTTAAAGAGGCCAACATGTAATTTAACGTTCGGAAGCCCCTTTTTAACTTTTCTTGACACGGATATGTTCCAAATATGATAATATACTGATTTGCATGTTCGGGTAATTTTTCTATATCCTGAAACCCAAATTCGAGCCTCGGAGCGCCAACGGGTCAACATTTTGACTTTTTTGGTTTTAGCTCCGATTTTTGTTCTGATTTCACCAGTAGATTGCTAACATCATTTTATGTCTATATTAATCCATTGATACATTTAAAACCTTTTCCGGACCTTCCTGTGGTCAGTTCTCAGTTTTCATTCCTTTAGGTTACTTAAGGACGTATCCGGTTTCAACTCTGTTTTTTTATTTTTCTTGTCATATTCATAACCCTCATATGTTATAACATATATCCATGTGTTCGGATCAGTTTCAAAAATTCCGAACCATGTTTTTACTGCAATTTACTCCAGCGTCACTAAATGACGAATTAGACGATTTTAGCTATCAGATTTGATTTTAATGTCCAACTTTTGATCTAAACATCATATTATGATCCTGTATGATCACTTAGTCCATTGGTTCCATTTACAGATTAAAAACAAAATTTTGGGTAAAATGACCAAAATACCCCTGGTTCACATTTTTCTGATTTTTCTATCGGTTCTTGTTCTAACACTCCCAAATAATGTTATTTCACATATCAACACTATGTGAAGTTAAATTATCACATTTTATGAACTTTCTCCTATCCCGACTTTTAGTCAATTTGGGGTTCAATCACTTAATCACTCGATTAAACTCCCAACTCTACAATTTATCATACAACATGTGTATCACATGGTAGCCCATCCTTTCTATAAGCATTTCAAAGTTTAACCTCGAGCCATCCGCATGTTTTAATTGTCTCGAATTGATATCGTACTTACGAGGGTCTTACATTTACCAACAAACGTGTCTTGTCCGAGCAGTCTCCTACATTATAAATAATTAGAGGCAGTGTCTGCTTTTAAATACACAAAAAATGTTTTTTTTTTTCTTTCTTTCTTCTCGGTTTTCCTACTGTCTTGTGAGAGAGACCAACATCTTTTCTGGTTCGTTGTGTACTTCGAGTGTGCTCTTGACAGCAACGTTATCGAAGAGGCCTAGGAGACGAGTTGCAATATACTGTAAGCACCTGATAGATAGGCAATAATCGTCTTAAGGTCAGAGGTTCTACCTTGACTCGATATTATTTTTCTGTTCATATTAAATTTATAGGTGTATGCGTACATCAACTTTTTGATTCTACCGAAACAGTGAGTATATTCGTATATGAATATTTTTATATATACTGTTACTAACAATATCAATGATAGGAGAGTATATGAAAGTTTTAAGTTGGACTTTGTGACATGGATTTGGCATTTTGGGCCATAGCATCCTTGTTAGCACAATGTGTTTCAGATGAGGGTATGAAATCCGTGTGAGTTGTGACAGACACTGTAGACATGGCACCTTTCCAAGTCACCGGCTCAATTTATTGATGGAAAACCATTACCGAGAATAGGATATAGAAGAAAGGAAGAGATGAGAGATGCGAAGCTAGTCTTAGGCTTTGCTTTGGTAGGAAGGATGAAAATATTTTAATTCAACGGTTAGGTTTCATAATCACTTCCTTACATCGTAGCTTTATCATTGGATAAAAAAATTTGCTTACTCCTATCTGTCCTCCCAACCAAGAAAAGCATAAAACAGAAAAAGGTTACAGCCCGAATAACTCTCGTTGAAGCAAATCTATGAATAAAAACAACCAATTTCAAGAAAAGGAATAGATGAGGGAAGTAGACAGAGAAAGAGATAACTCATAGCAAAAGGGCAGATCTGGTTATTGTAGTTGCAGATGGGAGAACACTAGAAGAGAAACTAATAGTGAGAGTCAAGAAGCAAATTGGATTTGAGGGTTTTTATGTAGCCACTAGGTTTGTGCTGATTTGTGGTCTATTCCATTCAATCATGCATCTTAGCTTCAGCCCATTAAAAAAGAGATGTATTGCTAGATGTGATCGGGCTTTATTATGCGAGCTTTTATTGGAATAGCTTTCTATTTCAACTTGCCAACTTTTTAATAAGTCCCAACTCGCTAATAAGCTCAAGCATCATGCTACAAATATTTGAGTGATTGACTTTGTTTGGCTAAGCTATATGATTTTTTTTTTTTAAAACAACCTAGACTTGATATACTGATTGTTACCCATCCTTAAGATGGTTAAGGTTCAAGGTTCGAACTTTCTCTCCCCTTTTGCACTTCCTCATATTTATTGAAAAATATTCTTAGAAAAAGTAACTTCCAAATCAAATTCCAAATTTCAAAAAGTTCTTCTTAAAAGAATGGATTTAAAAGAGCAGAAAATATAAATTACATTGCTGTTAAGTTGTTTATATGTATAAACAATATAATTAAATAACAGTAGGGGGAAAATAATTTTAATGATTGATTGCTATATGTGTGCTTTATATTGATACTATGTATTCCCATACTTGAATATTTTTTGGATCCTCTTTAGTGTAAAGGTAAGTAATTTGACAGTTAAAAGATAATTTTATTCATTCAGAATTCTCATATATATATATATATATACATGCATTGGCACAACTGATAAGATTACATTTGAACAACTGATAAGATTGTTGTTGTTTAAAATTTGAAAATGTAGTAGATAACTGATCTTTGTAATCTGATCTTGTAATCTTGTTATCTGTTATTTGGTTTCCTGATATTGTGAGATGCTGTTGGTGGTTTGATTTGCTGGGACTTGTGTTGATTTGTTTGACTGGTGTTTATCTTGTTGTTTTGGATTATCCTTTACATGCCCCATCAAGATGGTGGAGCCATCAGCTACACCATTCTTGGATCTTAGGAATAGAAACCTTTGTCTGGCAAGTGGTTTGGTGAGGCCATCAGCAAGTTGATCAGTGGTGGAGATGTAGAGAACTTTAAATTGGCCTAATTGAACATGTTGCCTTACAAAGTGATAGTCAATAGCAAGATGTTTCATTCTAGAGTGGAAAACTGGATTTGCAGTAAGATAGGTTGCTCCAATGTTGTCTGAGTAAAGAGTGGGAGGACTGGTTGTTGAAAGATGTAGTTCACTTAATAGATTTTGTATCCAAATGAGCTCAGATGTTGCATTTGCAATAGCTCGGTATTCTGCTTCAGTTGAGAATCTTGCTACTAACCTTTGTTTGGTTGATTTCCAGGAGATTGGGTTGCCACCAAGATAGATTATATAGCCTGTTGTAGAAGATCTGTCATCCAAGTTTCCAGCCCAGTCTGAGTCACAAAATGCAGAGAGTTGCAGAGTGGAGTTTTTTTGTAGAAATAGGCCATGATGTAGAGTTCCCTTTAAGTAGCGTAGCACTCTTTTAAGACTTGTCCAATGTGTTTGACAAGGAGAATGCATATACTGAGATAATTTGTTGATTGAGTAGGCAATGTCCGGTCTGGTGAGTGTCAGATATTGTAGGGAACCAACCAATTTTCTGTATGCAGTAGCATCTGCTGGTCCAGAGCCATCTTTGAGTTGAAGTTTAGTTGTTGAAGCAAGTGGAGTGACTGTGGGTTTTGCATTTTCCATATCAAACTTATGAAGTATGTCCCATATATATTTGTGCTGAGAGAGGAAGAGTCCTTTTGTAGTGGATAGGACTTCTATGCCAAGGAAATAATTCAGACTTCCAAGGTCTTTGAGAGAGAACCGTTGTGCTAACTGTTGCTGAAACTGTTGTATGGCTGCTTTGTTGTTTCCAGTAAGCAGGAGATCATCTACATACACTAAAAAATAGAGTAAAACATTGTCTTTTGCATAAACAAAAAGAGATGCATCAGAAACTGATTTGCAAAAGCCATAGGAAATTAGGAAATTGGTAAGTTCTTGATACCAAGCTCTCGGTGCCTGTTTTAATCCATAGATAGCTTTGTTAAGCTTACAGACATGATCTGGTTTGTCTGAATCGATGTAGCCAGAAGGTTGACTCATGAAGACTTCATCTGTAAGGGTCCCTTGAAGAAATGCATTATTTACATCCATTTGTAAAATGGGCCAAGTATGAGCAAGAGCAATACATAGGACAATTCGAATGGTTGTAGGTTTGATTACTAGACTGAATGTTTCTTTGAAGTCAAGACCTGGTCTTTGATGAAAACCTTTAGCAACCAGTCGAGCCTTATACTTGTCAATGGAACCATCTGATTTTCTTTTGATTCGAAAAACCCATTTGCAACCAACAACATTTTGTTTTGGAGAAGAAGGAACTAGATCCCAAGTTTGGTTTTTGACAAGTGCCTTAAATTCTTCTGTCATAGCCTGTCTCCAGTTTGTGTCAGTGAGGGCTTGTTTGACAGTGGTTGGCTCAAGTGTAAGGGAAGTGGTGTGTTTGGTAGCTGTATTTATTGTTTTGGGTTTATGGATATTATTTTTGGATCTGGTAATCATGGGATGAGACCGAGTGCAAGGTTGTGTAGGTGGTGAGTGTTGTGTTGGTATATTAACAAGGGAGAGTGAGTTACCTGGTGAGGAAGCTGCAGGGGCACTTACAGATTGAGTCTGAGCTGGAGGACATGCCATGTTATCCAAGTGAGTTGTTGTTGGCGAGTAGAACTGTGGTGGATCAAGTGCAGCTGGAGATGTAGTCTGTTTATTGGTCTGAGCAATGTTTTGATTTCCTGAAACCAAAGTTGTGAAAGGAAATTCTTGTTCATGAAATAGAACATGCCTGGAGACAAAAATTCTCTGTGTGTTAGGATCAAAGCATTTGTATGCACTTTGAGTAGTGGAATAGCCAATGAAAATGCAAGGTCTAGACTTTGGTTGGAGTTTGTGGTTGTTGTAAGGTTTTAGCCAAGGGTAGCAAAGACAGCCAAACACTCTTAGTTTGTTGAAGTTTGGTAATTTGTGAAATAATGCTTCATATGGTGACTTCATATTGAGTATTGGTGTTGAGATTCTATTTATGAGGTATACTGCAGCTTGAAATGCATGAGACCAGAATTTGAATGGTATTGATGCATGATGCAGTAATGCTAGACCAGTCTCAACAACATGTCTGTGTCTGCGTTCAGCAGTGCCATTGTGTTGTGGAGTATGAGGAGGAGTTGTGAGATGTAAAATGCCATGCAAAGCAAAGAGGTGAGATAATTTTTTGTATTCTCCTCCATTGTCTGAGTATATAGAGATGATTGGTGTATCAAAAAAAATTTCAACGAGTGTTTTGAAAGATGGAAACAGTGAGTAAATGTCAGATTTTTGCTTGATGGGAAATAGCCAAATGAATTTGGTGTAGTGATCAATAAAAATGACATAATATTTGAAACCATCCATGGATGTTGTAAATGTTGGCCCCCAAACATCTGTGTAGATTAATTCTAAGGGTTTGGAACTTGTGAGAGTGGATTGAGCAAATGGCAGTTTCTGACTTTTATTGGAAAAACAAGCATCACAAATGAATTGTTTATTTTCAGATTGAAAGGAAAGATCAAATGACTTAAGCATGTGACATAGAATTTTTTCAGCAGGGTGACCAAGTCGATTGTGCCATAACTCTTTGGAGACTTTCATACTCATCATGGCTTTGACAGAGTTTGCAGTGGATAGCAAAGAGCTTGGTAGTTCATAGATGTCCTCTTTGCTCAGACCTTTCGCTAGTATTGCCCCTGTAGCTAGATCTTTTACCAGAAAACAGTTTGAAAAGAATTCAACAGAAACTTTATTAGTTTGACAAAGCTTTGAGACAGATAGTAAATTTCTTTTCATAGTTGGAACATGAAGAACATTTGCTAAATGAAGAGGTTTAGGAGATGTGTTAATGACAGAAGAACCAATGTGAGTAATTGTCAAACCTGTACCATCTCCAATTAGTATTTCATCTGGCTCTCCATAGGTTGAGTATAATGACAAATCATTTAGATTGTTGGTGACATGATGTGAGGCGCCTGTGTCTATGATCCAGTTTGGATTTGTCTGTTGCTGAGTGGCTGTCACATGATTAGCAACTGGTTCTTTATGAGAAGAGGAGCTTCGACAGAATTTTGCAGTGTGGCCTGGTTTGTCAAAGAGTTGACAGACTAATCTTTGTGAAGACTGATTGGAATTTGGAATGTACCTTTTTCTTTGGAAAGAAGAAGTGGTGCGATTGTTGTTGTTGTAGTGACTGGTGTGAGGGTGACTTGTCTGAGTTCCTCTGCCTCGATAATATTGAGTGCCTCTGGTTTTGCGAGTAAAGTGGACAGTTGGTGGTGAAATATTGTAAGAATCTTCTGGTTTGTAGGTGTTTTCAAAGTCAGTGAGTTTATCATATAACTCTTCAAAAGAAATGGGGTTTTCACGAGCTCGAATTGCTGTTGATATTTCTTTGAAGTCATTCCCTAGTCCATTGAGTATAAAGAGAATAAGATCATCATCTGAGACAGGTGCCTGAGCCAGTGCCAACTCATTTGCAGTGCATTTCATAGAATGCATGTAATCAACAATGGAACGTCCTTCTTGTGTTGTCATGGTGAGTCTTTTCTTTAAAGACATAACTCGTGATCGAGTTTTACTGGCATATATGGTAGACAGTTTCTGCCATGCTTCTTTGGAGGTTGTAACGGTGGCAATCAGTGGGATTATGGATTCTGACACAGAGGCAACTATAGCATGCAGGATAAATTTGTCCTGTCGACGCCAGTGAGAATGAGCTGGATTTTGTGATTCAGTACCAGCAGTAGTGATTGTAGGTTCTGGGCAGGGAATGGTTCCATCTAAGTATCCTAGAAGATCATGGCCATCAAGTAGGGAATAAAGTTGAATTTGCCAGGAAGGGAAGTTTGAGGTGTTTAATTTCAGAGGAAGTTGTGTAGCAGCATTAATGGAAATGGGATCTGTTTTAGCTGTGGTTGAGCTTGTATTGTGGGTGGAGTTGTTGTTGGCAGCCATTGGAAAAGGGACAAATGAAAGAGGGAAATTTTTTTTATAGGATCGTTGGCTTGTAAGCTGCAGCTCTTGATACCATGTAAAGGTAAGTAATTTGACAGTTAAAAGATAATTTTATTCATTCAGAATTCTCATATATATATATACATGCATTGGCACAACTGATAAGATTACATTTGAACAACTGATAGGATTGTTGTTGTTTAAAATTTGAAAATGTAGTAGATAACTGATCTTTGTAATCTGATCTTGTAATCTTGTTATCTGTTATTTGGTTTCCTGATATTGTGAGATGCTGTTGGTGGTTTGATTTGCTGGGACTTGTGTTGATTTGTTTGATTGGTGTTTATCTTGTTGTTTTGGATTATCCTTTACATTTAGCTGAATTTGTGAGTTTGAAATTAAGACAATAGACCAGTTGGACTTTTAGATACATACCTTTGTTGGATACGCATACTGTAGTCTAAGTAACTTAGAGTCTTATACATTGGTTGAAGTTTTGAATTCCGATTTGAAGTTTGTTGGAACATTTCTCAAAGCTATTATTTATGAACTGCAAAATCCTCTCATGTTCATTTAAGGATGGCAACGGATCAGATATCTGTAATTTTTTAAATATTTGAATCCGCTTACTATCCGAATCCGCAAATTATCCGAATTCTCAATATTCGAATCTGCAAAAAACGGATTAGATAGTTTCATAAATCCATTTTTTTACTATCCATTGCCATCCCTATGTTCACCCCCTTGGTTAAGACCAAGACACTTTTGGAGATGTCTATAAGCATGGTGTTTCATCAAGTGAAGATGTATTAGCTTGGCACATCATTTGATCCCATCACAAGAAAAAGTTCAATTTGTATCAAAGCTTCAACATAGTTTAGTTCATAACTTTGTTTACTTAGCATGAAATGAGTTTATAATTGGTGACTGTGGTAAGTTTTGATAGCAGTGATAAAATTTCAACATAAAGGAATCAGTTCTGTTAGTGAGCAAGTAGGGCCTTAAAAGAAGTGTGTGAATATTGAAAATTTTGAGGTGATGTTTACTCTTTATTTTCCTTTATTTTATTTTATTTTATTTTTTTCTTTCATTTTTTTTCCATTTTTGGTGAATTGGTAATAAAGCCATAAGGAAATTTGTCAGTTTATAAATAAAACAGGGCAGTACTTTGAGCTTTAGTACCGTTGGTACCTTTAGTACTTTTGAGCTTGCCAACCTGGGACAAAAGTCCGAGTATGGTTTACCAATTTAATAGTCATTACATATATCATTGTTGGTACGTAATGTGTTAGTTTTACTTTTTGGTTTATCTTTCTTGCTGCTATTATTTTACATAGATTGGGTTTTAAATTTGGTTATCTCAGATAAAGAGATTGAGCAAGAAGGAGAGGTTGTTAGATTCTTTTAGTGGGGCTTCTATTACCGGCCATGTGGTGTAGAAGGAACTGGCTAATCCTAAAATGTTGAGAGTATAAGTTAACTTTGTCCATAATGCATGCTTTGAGCTTGCTTTTAGGATATCTGATTGCAAGCAATTACTTCAAAACACACTGACTACTTAACAAATCGATGTAAAAAACAGCATGGGATTCTCGATCGTTGAAGGTGGATCCAATCCAAGCCTAGATAACTTGGTAGATATGCCTAAATTCACTTGGACTGTTTAAATCGCTTTTATTTTATTTTATTTGCTTGCTTGTACCATGGACACTTGTTTGGCTTCAATATCTTTACCAATGAATTTGATTTTGTGATTGATAACAACAATATGCTGTCATTCTCAACTTATAAAACACAGTTGTTTCTACCTCGTTTTGCTGAGCTTTGCCAATTTTCTTAGACTTTGCCTCTTCACTTTTTCATAACTATTTATTGGGTGTCTAAAATTTGTGAAGCAATGGAGAAAGTGTGTTTCTATAATTAGTTTAAGGTGGTTTTTGCAATTTTTTATTCTAATCTGTACTACTGCTTTTTGGTATCAAAATTGTTAAGAGTTGTGCTTCATTGCATTGTTTCGTCTAAATAGTTGGTTATTCTTTTCTTAACATCTGTGTTTTGCATACCGTTGGTTGCTATATATGTGTTTGTGCAGTTGCTTTCCTTTTGTTGCTTGCTTATAGTTCTGATGCCATGGGTAACGAGCTGTTTAGGTAGGGTAAGGGGATTATGGGCTAGTTTAGTATTGCTGTTGGAAAAAGCTTGAGTTGGAAAAAACTCGAGTTGGAAAAGTGTGTTTATAAAATGTGGTGAAAAAATGTGGTTTAAAAACTTTTAAGTGTTTAGCATTGCTGTGAAAAAGTGTTGTAGGAAATTGAAATGTCAAAAAAAAATATGTTTAAAATAATAAAAGTGTAGAGATGTGAGGATAATAAAGTCATTTTATTCAAAAGCCAGCTTTTAAAGCCCAAAAGCTATATTTTTTGGCTTTTTGGTTTGACTTTTCAAACTATGGTTTCAACAGCAGAAGCTAAATTTTTTATCTGTTTAGCATTGCGTTTGCGGTGAAAAGCAGCTTTTGACCTCAAAAGCTGTGCCAGAAGCAATACTAAACGAGGCCTCTATGCATTGCTTTTGAGCTATGTAATTAAGTTCTCAGACCCTTAAATATTGAACATATTGCCATTTCAGCTTTAAGGCTTTGTTTTACCACCTTCAGGTTCGTAGGCCTTTTTGGTGGATAACCAGCTCAATTCATGCTAATTTTCTATATGGATTTTGGGACAGAAGATCTAGTTTCAAGGATTTAAAATATGTCATTCCTTTCCAGGAAGTTGGTGTGGTTCACAGAAGGTGGCATCTTTGGAGGTACTTGGGGTAATCTCCACAAGCCATTTTCAATGTTATATTCAATAGTTGTTAAATGCTATCAAGAGTAGCTTGTTTACCAGCATCAGATTGTTTTAGTTCAAAACTCGGTGGTTTGGTTTTGAGTACTTGTAGTCTATATTGCTCCGACTCTTCATTTTTCTTGAAGTACCCGTCAGTGTCCGACGCATATTCTATGACCCTCCAAATACATGGAAAAACTTAAAAAAAAAACTGAACATATCCGACACTCATACCCAAGTCCGAATGACATAGCTTATAGTCAATCCTGTCAAACAGTATATGAAGTTTGTGGTATAAGTGTAGGTATTATTTCACTGATAAATATTTGGTGGTTGGATACTGTTTCCAGTTGAAGTTGCATATATTTGATTTGTTAAATAGGAATGTGCTTACATAACTACTACCAAATATGACCTATCCAGAAAAGTGTAGTATCTACTTTAAAAAACAGATATCAGGCAAACAAGGTGTCTAATGTACTCTTTTCTTACCTTTCCCTATTTTTCTTTCGTTTTTAATCCATCCAAATAAGGGAAACTTTTCCCCTCATTCTTCATCTTCTCCTTTCTTTTCATTTCCTCTCTTGTTCCTATTCCTTGCTTTTTCCCAATGGTACAGTACAAATAGTCTGGCTAGGAGTACCGAGTTCTTTATTACAGTATGGATGTGTATAATCCCTCTCACCCTTTATTTGTTTTAGTTCATTTTATTTTGCATTCAAATGTAGCATTAAAATCTGAGGTTATCTTTTTTTTCATAGGAATTGGACTTTTACTTTGATGGACAAGTTCTTGCACAAATAAATCGTGACTGGAGGGGTTTTGGCTTTGAGGTTTTCTCCTTTCTTTCAAAAATATCATTCTATTAATCCTCACTTTGATTCATAGTTCTTTTTTCATAGTTTCCTATAGTAAATATTGCTTATAATTATGGATTTAATTTTGATGCACTGACAGTGTATAACTTCATACACTGTCAGTGAACCAGATGATTGACAACTCATTAAAAATAAAATAATTTGTATTTATTTTTTAAACTTTTTAATGAGGTGGCATCATCTTATTCACTGACAGTGTATAAAGTTATACACTGTCAGTGCATCAAATACAAACCCTATAATTATTGTGGTGAAATTCTGTTTACTCACTAGAGCAGAGGTTTTATACTTTTATTAAAATTAATTTCCTTCTGTTTTGGGATTTACCAATAAAACATTAACGGTTCGTCGTGGAAAAAAAAAACAAAAAACAAAAGAAAATAAAAGAAATGATGGGTTAAAAGAACCTGTTGTTCCATCTCTAAAATTCCTGGCCTGATTTGGGTTCTTTGAGTGCTGGGACTGGCTTAATCAATCACGTTCTATTTCAAGAAAGTTTCCTTAGGAATCAAATATTGAAATCAGCAAAGCTCTTATTAGGAGCAAAGTGGAGGATTTCAGATCGAAGAAGTTGGCAGAGTTCCATGTCTGCTCCAGGAGCTTCTTTTCTAAGAAAAAGTTGGTACTGGATGTCCAAAAAGTCGAAGTGTGTGTTTCAGATAATGAGGAACAATCATGTAGTCCTGGATTGTTTAAATTTGATTTAATGTGTCAAAGTGTCGAGCCAGAAGAAGTAGTAGAAGAAAGATGGGGATTAATCATTGTAGAAATTTGGTTTACATGTTTTGGAGAGAAACGGGAGGTCGTTAGTTGTGTTAATCCACTCCTAGCAAGCTTAGATGCTGTTTTGTTCAACATTTTGCATTCCCCATTTTAGAAATGTAAAAGTGAAATTGTTAAGAGAGAAGTGCATTCGTACTTTCTTCAGTTTGTGGGATAATACTAGAACGGCCATTGCTAAATAAATCTTACTCTACATTTCTAAGGGTCAGTTTTCTTAAAAGCAATGACCTATACTACACTCTCAAATAAAAAATCTCTCCTTCCCTGTTTCCAAATCTGTGCTTTCCTTTGAGCTAAAATACTAAAAAAAAAATAAAAAATCCAAAATTTCTCAATTAAACCTTTATTCTTCTATTGTACCCAATTGAACTTTTAAAGTATTATTTTTATTTAATTAGAATTCGTTAGACAAATAAGGGTTTAATTAAACAAAAATAGTACTTTAAGGGTTTAATTAGACAAAAATAATATTTTAAGGACTTAATTAGATAAAAATAGTTCTTGAATGGTTTAAATTAGTATAATAGAAGAAAATAAGGGCTTATCTCGGAAATTTAAAAAAATACAAGAGCCTTTTTATTTTGATTTTCAATATTCAGTTCTTTTAGACTTTTAGTCAGTCATTATGAAAAAGATGACTCAATAATCTTATTTGTCTAAAAATACTAAACACAGCTAAAAAATGATGAAAATCTCAATTTTCCCTCCTTTTTGTCGAGTCTCTGTTCCCCTCTTCCACTGAAAATGTTCAATGGAAGGAAGAGAAAAAAAAAAATCTCAGAATATCAATTGGTGTTACTTATTTTTTGAGAAATCAAGGCAATTAGGGTGTGGCTCTTTGTAGTTTATTTTTGCTGGGGTTGGGTTTATATCAACATTATAGGTTCTAATCTTGTTTCATAATTCAGATGTGCGAGGCCATAGTTTGATATGTCATGACTCACGAACTATGTTGCTTCGACTTTTTCATTTTGCTTGAAGTATCCGTATTCGACACCCGTATCCGACACATATCTGGATATGGTGATATGATACTCCAAGAACCCTCCAAATACATGAAAATTTTGAAAAAAATTGAATATACCCGTGTTCGACACTCACACCCGAATCCTTGTAACATAGCTCACCAATAGGTTTATGCTAACCTTGCAGAGTGTTCTCTAGCTAAGTTCCATTCTGTTACATGAATTAAAATTCTTAGTTTTCTATAATGCATATCAAATCCAGTAAGTAATATATGTATGTGCAGATCTTTACTGATGCTGGTCAGTATGTTATCCGCTTTGGAAGTGTTGATCCCATCTCAAAGACTGGCCCAGCTAGCATGGTAATTACTGCATTAGAGATTGAAAGTTTTTCAGTTTTCTTTTGTTCAGAAATTTATTGATTTTGTTGCAGATCCAAGAGTTGGATGTAATCCGTCCGCTTACTCTATCAGAGCGAGCTATTACTGTTACTCTTGCTATTTCATTGGATAATGATTACTTCTCAAGGCATGGTGGCTGGTAAGAATCATTGTTAAAACGATCAATGTTAATATAACATTTTCTCTGATGAAAGCAAGAGAGCATGTTAATCGCTTTGTTGACAATAGTTGGTTGAACCCGTCATAATGGGAGCAGATTGTGTGGGGATGTTGGCAAATAACTTGATACTGGCATTCATAGTTGTTTTCTTTCATGCATTTAAGAATCAACTTGGATAATGCTGCTGATTGTCCGAGGAGTATTAGCTGTGAGTCAGGATAAACCAATAGAAAGCTAAAGATTTGAGTACTAATTATGCCTTCATTTGCTTCTCTACCAGGAGAATCCCTTTTGCCGAAATGGGGGAGTAGATTAGTTAGTTTCTCTTCTGCAAAACTCCATGAGAGCAAGCAAGAATTTGTCCAAGCAACTTGTATTGTTGCAGAAGGTAGTCACAGTCACAGTATCGATCAGACATGTTTTCTGTATTGACTCTATAGTATAAACCATACCAATGACTAGCTCTTCCAAGTTAATGCTTTTATAATTTTATTATGTCTATGAATGCCACATTTTTCATGGAAATCTCTATATGTTACTGTTGTTGGTGCCATTGCTTGCTACCATCTTATAGCAAATTATTTAATTATTTATTTATTTTAATAAAGGGGAATTCATTCTATTGGAGATAATACAATGATCACATCAGGATTGAATCATGTTGACCATATGAATCAAAGATAAGTTTCTTTGATAAGTTTTTGTCTTTACCTTTGTATATCTCTTGTATATATCACATAGTTGTATACTTTATCTTGATGTAATCTACTCTATAAATAAATACAATGAATATCGAGTTTGAATTCGGGTGGATTGGTCAGTTTCTCGGGTTTAGGTAAGAATTGACAGGTCTAATATGAGCTCAATGCTCTCAAGCCCTGCATTCTTGTAATTTTCTTTTAGCATCAATGGCTAATTCTACCAGCACCACTTTTGTTTTTCTGCTGCGAACTCTCAGTTCCCTTCCAGTACTACATCCACTCTTCTTCTTCTCTGAAAGCAGCAAACTCTTATCCTCACCATTAATGTTGCAGCTCGTTTACCAATCAGCCCACTATCCCTTAACTTCCCATCCTGGCGCACCCAATTCCATTATTATCTCCTAGTTGGTTATAAAATACACTAGGAAATGTTGATGGCTCCATCCATCCATTGTTCACCAGCTAGCATTCACAAAGAAAGATCAAATCCACCAGAGATGATTTCTAATCCTGCTTTTGATGATTACATGAAATTATGTCTTCAGCAACTGAAACTGTTGTTCCCTCTATTGCCTCAGCCACTAGAACAACTCAACAAACTATATGCTAACTGTTGTGCGGAAGCGAATTGATATTACTAAAACCGATTTAAACACACTGAAAAAACACCGATATTTTTACGTGGTTCGGCAACTGTGCCTACGTCCACGAGAGGAGGAGCTTGAAGCTTTGTATTAATGGAGTTTAGAGTACAAACATATACAGAATTCAAGGTGCTACACAAGCACTGAACTCACAACTCAACACAATACCGAATTACTCTATAAACACAGAGTATTTGCTTCAACAATTTAGCTCTAACACATACTCAACTCTACTCTACTCACTCATTTTCTCTCTTACTCTACATGGCTATTTATAGCCATAATATCAAGGTGTGAACACTAAGCAAGTGGCAGCCACCATAGCCACCTTCCACCACCTATCTTGGTGTGAACACTTTGCAAGTGGTAGCCACCATAGCCACCATCCATTTGCAAGTGGTAGCTTCCATTATTGGTGGTGCAAGTGGTGCAAGTGGTAGCTCCATTATTGGTGCTAAGCCACCAAATGTGACTTTGAGCCATACCATATTCCAACAATCTCCACCTTGGCGAGAATCCACAGAGAGAATTCATAGATCAGAGCTTCCTCCTTTCTCCTTCAAATGTACACACCATTACTCACATATCAGGGCACCTACTGCATTGGCATGATTCATCAATGCACTGAGCCTGAGTCAATTTTTCTGTCTACTTCCCAAGAATTTTCTTAGCTTCTCCAAGATCATCTCGAACTCTGAGCTCAGTTGAGCCTTCAGCCTGTCGATCTCCACCTTGCCTTTTTCAGCAGATAGACAAATGATCCATCTTGAAGTTTCCGGAAATAAACACAGTGATCAAATTGACTGTGTGTGTACTTTTCATCCTGTCATGAAACAGTCCAACCGTTTGTACAGCTGTCACGGGATTGTTTCAGACCATACAGTGACCTGTTCAACTTGCTTTTGTAATCTTTGCTACCGGGGACTCCAGAACCATCTGGTTGAGTCATACAAATTTCCTCCTCTACGGAACCATGGAGGAATGCAGTTTTTACATCAAGTTGAACTATCTCTAGGTTATACTGTGCTACTAAAGCCAATAAGATCCGAATAGATGCATGCTTAACAACAGGTGAAAATACCTCATTGTAGTCTATTCCTTCTTTTTGAGCCTAACCTTTGGTTACCAATCTGGCTTTGTATCTGATGCTGTCTTTGCCGGTAGCACTCTCCTTTTTGGCAAAGACCCATTTGCACTCAATTGATCTTTTGAGTGTTGGAAGTGGAACCAACTTCCAAGTCTGATCGCCTCCTTCCACTGGGCATGCTCAGGGCTGTTTACAGCTTCTTTGTAATTGATCAGAACATCATCATCAATTACTGGAAGGGCGTATGCCACCACGTCTGTGTATCGAGCAGGTTTCCGAATATGTCTATTCGGTCTACTGGTGACAACTGATTCAAGTTGCTGAAAGATTTCCGGTGATGACTCCTCCACTTCAGTTAAGGTGTCATCAGATTCTGGTTCAGATTCATCTGAATTTTGACCAGCATCTTCTGATTCAAACTCCACCTGCTTTAGAGAATCTTGGTTCACATTCTCTGGAGTTGACAGTTTCAGCATTACAGATTCGTCAAAGGCAACATCTCGGCTTACGATGACTTTCTTTGACTCAAGGTTCCACAATCGGACTGCTTTTACTCCTTCACTAAAGCCCATGAAGACAGCTTTCTTGGCTCTAGGATCCAGTTTTGCATCCGTAACTACGAAGCCGATCATATTCAATGGCAGAATATCCGGACTACACCTCTATGGGAGTCTTCCCATCAATTACGGTGGAGGTTAGTCTGTTGATAATGTGGGAGGCGAACAATAAAGCCTCCACCCAAAATGCTTTGCTCAAGCTCGACTGGGATAACATGCAGCGAACTTTATCAACCAAAGTTCGGTTCATCCTTTCTGCAACTCCATTCTGCTGGGGAGTGCCAGGAACAGTGAAGTGTCGGATTATCCCATCATTCTGTGAGAGGCTGCTGCTCTGCCTGTCACGGTTTCTCTGTCAAGGAGATACAGATTTCCCTTCATATAACCCTTCATTGCTAAGAATGCTCCACGTACAACTCTCAGGACTCCATTCTGAATGGTCACCTTGTAACCATTTGAGTCTAAGACCCCCAGTGATATGAGGTTCTTCTTGAGATCAGGGACATACCTTACGTCTGTAAGTTGTCTGATTGTACCGTCATGCATTTTTAGTCGGATCGTTCCGATGCCTCTAGTGTGACAAGTATTGTCATTGCCCATATGGACAATCCCTCCATCAAACTCCTTGAAGTTTGAGAACCACTTCCGGTTCGGACACATGTGGTAGGAACATCCGGAATCCAGAATCCATTGATCTGAAGAGTGTGTTGTTATGGAAATCGTAAATGCAGAGTCTTCCTCTCCCTCAGATTCTTGAGCTACATTCACAATCGACCTCTCCATGTTAGGACAGTTATTCCTCCAATGCCCTTTCTCATGGCAAAAGGCACACTCGTCCCTTGAGAGTCGTGTTCTCGATGATCCCCTCTTTGAGCGGGATTTACCTCGCTTGTTTTCTCCGGCTCCTTGGTTGTTCGTCCTGCCTCTGTACACAGTTAAAGCTTCTGGTGTAGTATTCTGGTGATCATGCTGATCCTTTTTCCGATACTCATTATTCACCAGAGCATTACTAACATTAACATATTCTATATCATTTTTACCATACAACAGTGTAGTGGTTAAATGATCATAGCTATCAGGCAAGGAATTTAACAGAGTAAGAGCCTTATCTTCATCAGAGATATTTGCATCTAGATTTTCAAGATCAGCGAGGATTTTGTTAAAACTTACTAGATGCTCCTGCATGGTGATACCTTGCATATACTGGAAGCGGAACAGCTTCTTCTTCAGATAGAGTCTGTTCTCCATGCTTTTTGTCATGTACTTGTCCTCAAGTTGTTTCCAGAGAGTTTTTGCATTATTCTCTCTCATGACAAAGTACTTCTGGTCCTTGGCTAGGCATAACCGGATTGTGCCACAAGCCTGACGGTTGACAAATTTCCAGTCATCTTCCGAAATATCTCTGGGTTTGTCTTCCAGAGCGATATATGAACCCTCTCGGAATAACAGATCCTGAACTTCGCACTGCCACATGCCAAAGTTGGTGGTGCCATCAAATTTCTCCACCTCGAACTTTGCAGTGGTCATCGAGTTCTTTCTGATATAAGAACTTGATCGTGCGCTACTTGTCGTTTCATGTGTCTCTAATGATTCTGCCATGGTAATAAAACAAAATTACCAACAAAGTATTTTTCCGGTACCTGTATGGAAAAACGGATGCCGCGGTTGAGTCCGGAATAGTCGAAATAGCCAGGAACGGGTCCAACTGTGTAAATTTTGGACACACGGTGAATATTCTGCGAATATTCTACTGCAGGTGGCTCGAAATGGACTCGGTTTAGCTCAACCGGCTCAGAAAAGTCTCGGAATAGTGTTCTGAAACGGCTCAAAAAATAGCCCGAAAAAGTTGGTCGGAGCTGCGGCGGCGCGTGGGGCGCGTACGGCGGCGCGTGGGGCGGCGCGTGGGGCGCGTGGAAGCTGCTGTCTCACCGGCGCGTGCGGCACGTGTGGCGCGTGGGGCCACTCGCCTTCAACCTCTGTAAGGCGCGTGCGGCGCGTGCGGCGCGTGGGCGCGTGAGGCTCACTCTCAGCCCTTCTGGCGGCGCGTGCGGGCGCGTGCGGTGTCTTCTGGGCCTCCGGTTGATTCTGTTGCACTCCTCTCAACGACCTCTTCAACCTGGTATTTTCAAAACACAAATTGGAGCACTTTTGAAAAACGGACAGAATCGAACAAACTCGGTTTTACGTAAAAATTGGCTCTGATACCAATTTGTTGTGCGGAAGCGAATTGATATTACTAAAACCGATTTAAACACACTGAAAAAACACCGATATTTTTACGTGGTTCGGCAACTGTGCCTACGTCCACGGGAGGAGGAGCTTGAAGCTTTGTATTAATGGAGTTTAGAGTACAAACATATACAGAATTCAAGGTGCTACACAAGCACTGAACTCACAACTCAACACAATACCGAATTACTCTATAAACACAGAGTATTTGCTTCAACAATTTAGCTCTAACACATACTCAACTCTACTCTACTCACTCATTTTCTCTCTTACTCTACATGGCTATTTATAGCCATAATATCAAGGTGTGAACACTAAGCAAGTGGCAGCCACCATAGCCACCTTCCACCACCTATCTTGGTGTGAACACTTTGCAAGTGGTAGCCACCATAGCCACCATCCATTTGCAAGTGGTAGCTTCCATTATTGGTGGTGCAAGTGGTGCAAGTGGTAGCTCCATTATTGGTGCTAAGCCACCAAATGTGACTTTGAGCCATACCATATTCCAACACTAACAACAAGTCAAAGACTCGATCGCTTGAGAAACTCACCAAGCCAAAAGGAACAAGGATAGTGTCAACTGATGAACTCTCCAATTACTGAAGAAGACTTCTTGGTAATTCATTCCCTCAATGGTATTGCCAGTGATTTTAAGGAGATTGCAGCTGGTGTTAAGGGCTAGAGAATCTCACATCTCTTTTGAAGAACCCCCTATACAAGCTGACAGAATATGAAGAATTTTTGAAGCAAGAATCTATATGCTATAGTCCCTATATCCTTAGCCAGCCCACTTTGCTACAAAGTCCTATTCCTCTGATAAAGCAATTGGTACTGGACCTTCCAAGTAGTCCACCACATTTTATCAGTCAGCTGCCAATGCAAAAGTTATCTGTCAATTCAGCTTATGGCTACCAACAAGCAAAGATCAGACATGTCTTTTGTTGACAGTGCTCTGAACAATCTTCACCTTTCCTTTGAGTGTGGTGGCATGGATGAACTGTTTGTAGGAGATGGAACAGGGTTGCCGACCACTCACACTATTTCTACATCTCTTCACTCTAATTCTTATTCCTTTCATTTAAATAAATAATGTTCTTTGCGTTCCTACTGCCACTCAAAATCTTATATCAATTTCAAAGTTTTCCATTAAATTTTTTTTCCAAAAGATCTCCACACGAGATAGCCACTTGCTCGAGGCAAGAATAACAATGGTGTTTATGTCTTCCAAGCTACTCAACTGCTGGTCAAACCTAATGTCTTAGCTCTAGTTGGTCTCAACACAAATTTCACCACTTGGCACCAATGGCTTCTTGGTCACCCCTCTTCTCAGACAGTTCAGTTTATTTTAAAATCTTATTCTTTGCCTTATAATTCTCCAAAAACTTAGTTCTTGTAATTATTTTTGTTTCAATAAAAGTCATAGACTCCCATTTAGACTTGTCAATTGGACGGGTTAGATTGGATTTGGATTGAGTCAGTTTAGAAAAAAAAAATATAAAAATTATTAAAGATTAAATAATAAAAATATATATTTTTAAAAAATTTTAGAAAAAAATTATATGGACGGGCCTAAATGGATTTAGACTATCCATTTACAAATATGGGCTAGTTTGGACAAAATTTGAATCCCATATTTCGGGCTGAACCAAGCAAGCAAATATAGTGTTGATACCATATATGGGCCTGACCCGAACTTGGCCCGGCCCATGAACACCTCTAGCCACCACACTCCTTTCTCACCAATGAAAATCAATCCTTCCAATGAAATCACAGTAGACCAATCACATTACGACTTGCACCAAAAAAGTGCCTAATCGAATGGTATCGGGACTCCTATTGTATTTAGATGGAGCTTTGATTTTAAAAATTGTGTTAATAGCAATACTAAACTAGATCCGTTTTTTTTTTTTTCATAATTATACGAACGACGAGTAAGATTATATTAATTATGCTACCCATTTGAATATGCACCTTTTTTTTCCCACAGGATCTTTAAGGTCTAGTTAAAAATAATCCCTCCCATCGGTTGAATTTTTCCAACATGTCTTTGGGTTTTTTTTTTTTTCTCCTGTCACTTAACTTTTTTCTTCATTCTTTTTTTTTTCATTTTGATTTTTTTATTTAAAAAATATGAAATATTTTTTTTAATTTAATATAATAAATAAATTTTGTTATTATATAATAAACTAATAAATATATAAATTTTATTATTATATAATTAATATGAGTTAATTGAAAAATAAGTATTTACATAAATAATAAAGAAAATAAATATAAAATATTATTTGATATATTATTATCATTTTTATTAATTACATAAATATTAACTAATTTAAAATGTTCATTATATACACATTTTATTCTAATATCCTTAATAATTAATTTCCTTCTAACTACAACTCATTTCATACCTTGTTTTTGGATTAAAATACTTAAACAGTCATTGTATTATAGTCAAAAGTACATTTTAGTCTCTATATTATAAAAATGAGTAATTTAATCATTGTACGTTTGAAATTGGTGCAAAGAAATAAAATTGATAACAGTCTTAATGAAAAATCGCTAAATACTGACATGGACATGTGAAACAGACAGAAAAGATGACTTAGAAAAAAATGATGACGTGTCAAATTTTTTTACTCAAGTGAAATTTAGAAAAACATAATTTTTTTTTTACCCAAATCCCTCTCTTACCCGTAAAAACATATCATTATTTTATTTCGAAGTCATCTATTTTGTCAGTTTCTAAATTTCACCTAAGCAAAAAATTTTGACACGTCATCATTTTTTTTCCAAGTCATCTATTCTGTCAGTTTCACATGTCTACATTTTGCATTTAGACGGTTTTCTATTAACACTGTTACCAATTGTACTTCTTTGCACCAATTTCAAACGTATAAGGATTAAATTACTCACTTCTATAGTACATGGACTAAAATGCATTTTGACGATAGTATAAGGACTACCTAGATACTTTAACTCTTGTTATTGCATCCAAATACACATCTTTTTTTTACCACTACAATAACTAATCGAATCACCACCAATATTTTAATTTCAGCGGAACCAATCTCACCGTCTATTCAAATTTACCTCAAGTAAACCTGTTCAAGGGTCAGGCTACCCGCCAGGCTCGATAAGTCCGGCTGGAATTGGGTTTGGCCTGGATAAAGATTTTAGTAATTCGTGCCGGCCCGACCTGAATTGCTTTTCATTAAATAAAAAAATATTTATATAAAATATATAAATATTAATATATAAATAATTTTTTAATATTTTAATATTTTTGTGAATAATAAAATAGATTTTCGGATTGATTCAGATCCAATTTCGATCCAAATAAAAAAATTTCTGAACCACGACTTGACTTATGAACAGGTCTAACCTAAGTCTATGTTTGGATTGGGGTAGGGAGATGGAAAGGAAAGTAAAGTAAGGAAGAATGAGAAACCTTTTCTTTATTTTCTCTTGTTTGGATTAAAAATAAAAATTAATAAAGAAAAGTGAAGGGAGCACCCTTCACTTTCTCTCAAAATACCCATTTTTTTCAAAACCCCAAATCGATAAAAAAAAAGTTAAAAAAATTTAAATATAAAATATCAATTTTACCCATTTTACATTTATAAAATTATAAGCAATATTTCTAAACTTATATATTTAACGTAATTGATGTTAAAAAATATAATAAAATTTTTTTATTATCATTTTTTTATTTTTATTTTTTATATTACATTCATATTTTTTTAATATAATGTTTATTTTATTTTTTATTATTTAATTTATAATATTTATATTATTATTTTAATTGAAAAGAAAATGCATAATTAGAAATGTATATTATAATTTATTTTTTTCTTTATTTTTCACACTTTAACCAAACGATGGTAATTAACATTTCTTTCTTTTCGTTTTCCTAACACATTTTAATTATTCAAAAAAAAAAAATATATATATATATATATATCATTTTTTACCTTTAAAAATTATAATATTTTTTATTTATTTATTAATATCTATGCAAAACATAACATAACCATTAGTAGCAACAAGTGTGATGCTTCACATCCTTATCCATGAACAAGAAGGCGTTCCTCTTGCAACCGAACAGGAAGCCTTATCTTAGTTTCTTTTTAACTTAGCACTGGAAAAGGAAAAGGAAAAGGAAAAGGAGGAAGAAAAAAAAAAAGCTGCGAACTTGTATTTGGCATTGATGGGAAAGACAAAGAAAGAGCTGCTAAGTAAAGCGCCATGGAGAGTAGACGACCAAGACGACTCCAACAAGTTCGCAGACGCCAAGCTCAAGGTTACCAACCAGCCTGGCTCCACCCCCAAAATGCATGTCCCTCGCCCCAAGTCCACCAATTCCCAATTTCATGACCACGATGACGACTCCCTTGAGATTGACCCCGAACTTCGTTACAGCTTTCAGCGCAACTTCCAGGTCTCTTAATTCTTTTTTGTAATTATATTTGACCAAAAAAAGAAACCCACTTCCACATTTTTATAGAAAAAGACATATATTTGATGGGTCAGTTTTTCAGAATTTCTTAGCCAATTTCTTCTGATAGACTGATTGTAGTGGAGGTTGATTGGTTTTCCATTTCAGAATCATGATAGACTAGTTTATTTTTATGTTCAAACAATAAAGTATCAGTTAAAGATAAGGAAAAGGAAAAGGTTGGAACAATCATATTTCTGTTCTGACTGCACAAGGTTTATGATTGCATCCTATATCAAACAATACCCTATAACTAGAAAAGGTTAAGAGAAAGCTTGGCTTTAGTAGTTTTGAAGAAAAATCATGATAGTAAGCTCCATAAGGTTCCAAACCTTTGGTGCAAAATATTCACAAGTTAAGATTCTACAATCTAGGCCAATCTCTTGTTTTAATTTCCCAATTGCTAAATAATTTGACTGATGCAAGGTGTGTGAGCAATAATTGCATGCCTTAAAAAGATTACTGGAGTACATGTCTGACACCACAGTTTTAGTGAAAAAGTCTCATACAAGACATAGCTTTTTATAAACATGGTGTGATAAAATCACATTATACACAGAACTTGTAGAGAAGAAGTAAGCTCTTTTTTCCCCACTTTTGGTCTTTTTTGATAAGTATTTTATTGAACATTCCCATCCTACTTTGAAAAGATACTTTTTATTCTTCGAGGGTGTTGTTGTAGTTATTTGGCAGACTTTATATTTTGATCACAAGATATCTGTAGTCTTGATCTCAATATGGTTTATCTTGTTGAATTTCAAACTGCAGAGGCTAGTCAACAATTTTCTAGACCTTTTTTTTTTTTTTGTGTGCCTTTTCTTGTCATGGTTCAACTTTTAGAGGAGATATCCGAGATATAGAAGCGGGTTGGTGTATGTGCAACTCAAGGTGCACATTACTTGAACACTGGATACAGTTTAGATGAACTTGATTATATATACCTTGCATATTCCAGTTTTATTAGGGGTAAATGTTAATTATCTTGGTTGAACACTGGATGCAGTTTAGATAAATTAGTGCATTGCATGCTCTACTCTTATTAGGGAAATAAAATGTTGGTTATACTTGTAATTTCATTGTTTCAGAATGAGAAGTACAATCTGTTATTAACTGTGTTATGTTTGCTGCCACAAAGTGATACAGACAACAAAGGTATAAACCAGTTGAGATGAAATTCCGAGGAAAATTGGCATTATGGTCTTATTTGATGTTAGACTAATTCAGGACCTATATGTTAAGGAGTCATGTTTTTAAGTTTTCTTTAGTTAGACTGTCGTTCATTTTAATTATTTTCTCTTTTCCTGAGTTTCAGTAGTGGACATTTCATTGATTTTAGTTGCTGGAAATTGCATATTTTGAGTCTTAGGATTTTACTTAAAGTTAACCTTAAGTTATTATTTTTTCTTTTTTTAAAAAGTTGTTCTAAGTGTAGTATTTTTTTTTTTTTAATTTTTAATTTCCAGTCGTTACAGGATAGGACTAATTGAACTCTACAGATAACCACATAAATTCTTTAGATTAGAATAATGAGTTAATAAGAATTCCAATCGTTATTATGCTTTCTTTTGGATTGTGTGAAGCAGTCCTGATCGTGGAGGTGAAGCCTATGATAGCTTAGGTGTTTAAGCATAGGAAATCTGTGTGAAGCCTACTTCTACTTTTAATCAAGGCCTGTTCTAGGTTAAAAACCAGCCTTAAATCCTTAGTACCGCAAATAACTCGGTTCGATTTACCCTCAAACTCAGTCTGAAAACTCCAAGTCTCTACTTTTGATAGTGTTCACAGGTGCCATTCATAGAACTGGAATAGCCCCTAAATATTTTTTTGAATTCCTAATTTCTGTTTGCTGGTCATATTTAATTTCCATTACAAACATGACATTCTTGTCATACTTTTCTATGCTTTTGACTTTATAAACCCTAAAATATAGTCTCATTTTGAGGGAAGTCCTTTTCTTGTCAAGTTACTGTTGACCTACTTGGACTTGATTCATCATTGCTTAATTCAAGTTGAGCACCTGTTAGGAGTTATTCATTATCCTTTTCATCTGAAGACTAAAAATGCAACATTGGTTAACTGTGCTTTACTTTGTATAATGGTCTTCTGATGTTTCATTCTTGATTATGATGCAGCTGAATACATCGACCTCTTCATGCATTTTTTTAGCTTCTTTTCTGCATTCTGAAAATTTTATTCATTTTTTACTCACAAATAATCCAAGGCTAGAATTCAAGGAGTACTTGGATGCTTTTAAGTTCCACAATTTTGCAGCACAATCTTGTTGATCTTCTTGGACCCAAAGTGGACATTATCTGTTTGGTTTCTTTTTCTTTTTTTCTTTCTTATCTTGATCTTTTGATTGTAGCTTAAGGCAACCGAAAATGAAATTATCAAAAAGGAAAGAAAAGGATTCCTAAGGGAGGTGATTTGAATAAGGTCTTATGGTCTAGCATTTATTGCTTGAAGTAGTCTCCAAATGCATTTTGTTCAAAGGACCTTGTTATTAGCAAAATGGCAATTATCATAAAAGTTGACAGCAATTATAAGTTTTGGAGAATTTTGGTGTTAAAACTTAGAAGAATGATTGTGCTTGGTAATTGTTACTATCACTGAATTAATGAATATATACTGCACTATTTTCTTAATTACAGTTTGACACTTTTGTCAAACAAATAATAGTTTGCTGCATATCCAACTTCCATTTTTGTAGCTGATGAGTCTAAATGCCACTTGTCTACTTTTTATGTCTTATATATGTCTTTATTGAAGGTAAATTGCATTTGGAGATATTTCTTGGCTACGATGAGGTTTATTGTTCACTCATCGTCTTCGATAATTATTCTAATACTTCCATGTTCATACAGTTTCTTCAACGAGTATTTAGCATAGACACTGTTGTGAAGCCTCTTCCACCTGCAATGGCATACAATGTTTCCCGCAACTTGAGCTTCTTCACACGCATATTCACTCAGTTCTTTGGTGAGTTTTTTATTTGCCAATAGGTTATAGATAGCTCAAAAATAGAACATTAATATCCATGAATTATGCACTGTATCAAGGTTGTCCAGGATTCCCATGCTTTTCTTCTATCTTTGTTGCACTCTTGAGTGGAGATGCATGCTATTTCAGGCCATATGGGTCTAGGGACATGATTCTTTCTCTTTTAACTACAATTGTCTCTCTTCCGAGTCAGAGTCTAATGTTTTTGATTGGTAGCTTACCTTACTGCATAGTTTAGTTGCACCCCTGGACATTGTAAATTCTATATTACTGTGCTAGAATTTTTGCTCAAGTAACAAATTCTAGCCACTAATCACTCCATTAGAATGTCTGTTTCTTATTATCTTTGCAATGGCCTAGAAATATCCTCCGGTCGATGGTTGTCTCTTTCTCTTTGAAGGCATGCACTCTCAGTAAACTTTTGTGGTGTTCAGCAGGGTTACATCATAATTCTAACGTTTCTGATTTGTTTCATTGCAGATCCAGAAGGTATTGCAAATGCACAGAAATCACTTGGGTTGGGACAGGAAGAAAAAGCTCGTCGTGTACGTTAAGAGAAGAAAGATCTAGCATGCACACTATCTATCTATGATAATAATATGGGGCATTTGGGATTTTCAATTCATAATGAATTGGTGGAATCTGAAATTGAAATTTATCATGTGATTCCTTTTGTGTGGTAGAGTATCTAAAATCCATGACTAAGTGCAGAGACATGGAGAATGCAACTCAATCTTTCTTGCTAAGTTGTACAATTATTCCCAGTTAAATCTATTAAAATTATCAAAATTCTGCTAGAAAGTACTAAGTACTAACCATGAACTAGCCTCTGCCCTCTAGTAACTGGTTACATTTTGCAGAAAATTTGGAATATGGAAGGTTTTGTTTGAAGTTTTATTATACTTGTTGAGGACAAAACAGAACCCTGCCCCTCGCAACCCCTTGAATTCATAAGTTGTCATCCGTTTGTCTCTGCTTTAACATCATTTTGCTTATTGTTGTTACGAGGGTTGGGCAAATAATATAGCTGTCAAATGCAGGGCAAAAATCAGTGCAGCTCTGTACATAAGCATCCAGTTTTTCTACTCTGTTGAAGATAGGCGGAGTTCAAACGCTATATGCTATGTTGCTCGGACTCGAGTGCGAGTGTCGGATATGGATATGTGTCCGACATGGGTATTTTTGATTTATTTTAAGTTTTTTCATGTATTTAAAGGATCCTTGGGGATCATATTTCCATATCCATGTTCGGGTATGCGTTGAACACAGATGTCGGATAAAAATATTTCAAAAAAAAAAATGAAGAATTGAAGCAACATAGATGATAAAAAAAAAAAAAAAAACATTATTGCTAATGCTGTTTATGGCAACAGCTATCGTTATCGGGTCAATTGTTTCATTTTCTTTACTCTCTTCCGTGCTTGTCTAGCAAACAGGATTCCCTGTCGAATAGCAAATCCACAATGACTTGTCATTGGTAATTGGTGGGTTCAGGCTTCTCCGAACTGAATGAATCTGACTAACTAGAAGAACAGGAACCAAAACAGCATAGGCTAAGTTTCAAAATTTGCAGGCA
The DNA here is from genome assembly GCA_030761205.1 of Fremontodendron californicum. Taxonomy (NCBI): domain Eukaryota; kingdom Viridiplantae; phylum Streptophyta; class Magnoliopsida; order Malvales; family Malvaceae; genus Fremontodendron; species Fremontodendron californicum. The sequence goes on from JAULJL010000026.1 coordinate 4,936,301, forward strand.
ACAAACAAGGTACAATGCAGTGCCAGTGCCACCAATCTGTAGAATCCAACTAATTACGTTGAGAACTGTAATTGATTCTTCAATATGTCTCACATTCCAACTCCCACTTGTACCACAAATATCATGTAGCCCCCATGTCCTCTTTGTTTTAACAGGTAAGAACCAGTCACTCAAGTAGACATTTCACCCTTGGCTTCATCATTGTGTGTAGCATGATGAGCTGTGTACTCGGATTTGAGTGTGAGTGTCGGATACGGCCGGTATATGACTATGTGTCTGACACGGGTATGCTTGATTTATTCTAAGTTTTTTCATGTATTTGGAGAGTCCTTGGGGGTTCATATCTCCATATCCATGTCTGAATATGCGTCAGACACGAGTACTTGAAAAAAAATAAAAATCGGAGCAACATAGCTACTGATGAATGATTAGTAATAAGGTCCTTATGCCAAGCAGCATCAATGTAAAGCTTGGCATCCCATCATTGGCACTCAAATAATCAAATAACGTACAAGGACCATCAACCCTACAAGCTATTGCATAAGTTAACAACCATGCTCGAAAGCATTTATTATGCACGTTCTAATATGTAGAGTACCTAGCATGCTGTTAGACATTCTTCCATTGCAAAACCCATAATTGCACCTTCTGTCTCAGCCTCTCAAGAGCAATGCCAATCCCTGTGTAGCCTCTATTGAGCAGTCTGATCTGCATCAGAAAGTCCCACAAATAGATAGTCTTCGTTAAAATTGCATTTTTATCTCCCACCTGCAATGATTGTAGTATGCAATTCTGTTCTGTGCCACCAAAACTGTCATTAAAGCAACTTACCAAGAATCCTAACAACAGATAGTTACCAGTTCTTCAGCGTGCTCAGAAACATGAGAACGATATTCTTAGAAATACCACTTTCAAACCAACTAAACTCACAGCAATGCGCACCCAAGTCAAATTGATGCTATGCACAAAGGGTTTTTTGGCTGGGGGCTGTGAGAAAAATATTTGCAATATTCGTTTGTGGTGACATTCAGAAATGAATTGCTTAGTTCATGGAGATAATTACTCCAATTTGATGGCATAAGGAAGATAAGGAACATAGTGTTTTGAACTCCTACAGTTATCCTCTCTGCCTGCAATTCATAGTTACACAGCCCAAGCAAAAACCAAGAAAGATGATTGTTGAAATTTTTAGTTTTGAGGGCACTAAGCCACTTTACATGGATCCTATCCTTTTCCATGGGTACTCGTGTCAAACATAAGATCATATGGTTGTCTTATGGATATTCCTATCAATTAGCAAACATAGCAAACACCTCAAAACAGTTAGAATCTCTAGAAAGAAACAAGATGCACATATGCCAGAAACTACTGCTAGAACCCAAGCAACAAGGACACCAACTGATGAATTGTACATAAAAAAAGGATAAAAAAATGATGGATTTTTATCCAAAGAAAGAATCACTGCTGAATAATGGCATTAAATGCTACATTTCTTGGATCTGAGTGTATCAGATGCATGCTCCATTATAACAAGGGTATAGAAGATCATGGAAGATAGGGTTCAAGCAAAAAGAAGTTAAAGCATTTCGATTTTTGCAGCATTTTGTCAATATATGGTTGACATATATGTATGATAACAAGAAACATGTTTGTGTATTATAGTTAATATTTACAGATATATCATTAGCCATACACAATCAAATCAGCACTACGATGTTGAACTAAGTACTTAGCTGGAATCATGTCCTGATTTAGAGTCAAAATGTCATGATCCCACTTTTCCATGTCATGAGGCATTGTCCGCTTTGGTTTCGTAAAACCTCACGGTTTTGTCCACAAAAGGCACCTCACTAGTGGAAGATGTGCCACCCCTTACAGCCCAGGTCTCTCACCTATGTCCTGTCGATGTGAGATTTGCCTAAGGGCCTTTCACCTCCTTACGGGACTCAGCGTTCTCGTTGAGATTTGCCCCACCAGGATAGCACACCTTCCACTAGTAAGGCGCCTTTTGTGGATAAAACCGTGAGATTCTACGAAAACAAAACGACAATACCTCATGACGTGAAAAGGTGGGGCCATGACATAGAAGCATCTCCTTCCACTATGTCACTGAGAGCAGACTTCCATCGCATGCTTTTTGCCCCAGAATATGATGTCCCTTTGACTTATCCACAGCTTGGTGGTGTCTCGTATCTCTAGCAACTCTAAGGCGAAAGGAACTGATTACGCATCTGATGCAAAACGCTATAAGAGGAACCAGAACTAGAAAATAACCAGCGACTTTAGCCTGCTGATAGAGTGGGGAAAGCCTGTTGAGCTTGCTAACACTAGTAAATCATCAAATAACTTTGTGATGGTTTTATTAACATGCTTACATTTGACAAACTATGTGATGTTAGCACCGTGAAAAAGTTTTGCTTTCAAGGAGGTTTAGGGAAAGGGTTGTTGATATTGGGATTCGAATCTCAAACTTGTTGGATGCCATCTCTTAAAGATGACTATATGAACCAACTGAGTTACGCTCTAGAGTTTGCTTTCAAGGAGTTTTCAGTGCACGGATGGAATGCCATAACCTACTCTTCTTGGCCTGATCCTGATTAAAAGAAAAGAAAACACACACACCACGGTGAATTACAATATAAAACTGATAGAAATCCAAGTGTAATTCAACACAAGTGAGCAGCAAGTTTTCGACTAAAGTCAAACTATAATGTGGCATCCTTTGCGTAGAACATTACAATACATCAAATCTAATAATCCAGCACTTTATACAATGCCTGTTAAAATAGTTTTTCATTGTCACAACCTAAAAAATAACAAGTTCCATCACGAGACATTACTCGTTAAGTGTGACATTAGGGGAAGCAGAGGAAAAGACGACTTAATTCTTCTTGAAATAAAATGAGAGTTCGAAAACAACATCGAAAAAGAAATGGAATCGTCACCAATCTTTTTTGGCTAGGTGTGATTGGCCACCTATTAAAATCGATTTTGTAAAACATTTTAAAATTTAATTAAAACATTTTTTAAAAAACAAATTTAGAAGTCTGCGCTTTTAAACCAGATAAAAAGAAGTGGGTTCGGAAGTCGGTTACGTGCGGGGAAGGATTAGCACCCCCACAATGCCTGATAACTCGTATAATTATATAGTTTTTAGTTATGTTTTATTATTGTTTTGTGTCAAATACGAGTTATTATTGTTTAGTCTAATTGTGTTTATGATCTTTATGTATTTTGGTGTTTTTCACAAGTTTCTTTGAGTGATTTCAGATTACTAGAATTAAGGGTAAATCCAGTTCAGTCCCAGTTCCGACACCTTTTGCCATATCAGCTATATCTCGAGTTTCACTGAAGCAATAAGGCTGCAATTTGTAGCCGTGCAAAGCTAAGAGGCATATTTATCTTTTTCATGTTTTACACTTCTTGAAACGGAGTCATTTTCCCTAGCGAAATCGACCATGAAGTTGGCTGATGTGCAATGACGTCTGTGCTGACCTGTTTTCGTATTTTGCCCATATCTTCTTATCCACATCAGAAAATGAGCTGATTCCAACGGCTATGGATCAGTAACTGATAGGGTAACATTTTTCTAGAAGACCATGTGATCAGATAAGGCCTGCAAAATTGACAAAATCGACCATCAAGTTGGCTGATCAAAATCGTCATGTATGACGAAAATTGTTAGAAAATGCACCCACCTATTATACCTACCTTTGAAATTTGTAAAGCTTGTCTCTTGTCATTTAGCCCTCCAAAATGTGTATAAGTAGAGGGCCTTGGATGATTGTAAGGGATATATTGTACATAGGTAGGATATTAGCCATTTTAATAAAATTCTCTAAGTTTTCTTCTTCTTTCTTTTCTCTAGTTTTCTTTCTTTTCTCTAGTTTTCTTTTTCTTTAGAGAGAGCAAGAGGTTGGATAATTAATATTCTTCCTCTTCTTCTTTCTTTCTTTTATTTTCTTCTTAGATTTTCTTTAATTTTATGTTTATGTTTACAATGCCTATGCTAGGCTAAACTTCTATTTGGTTAAGGGTGATTTCAAAGCCCTAAACATGTTTTGTGATTGATTTTCAGATTCTATCTATCATTAATTTTCTATCAAAGTTGCTTATGTTCTTCTACAAGAATTGTTCATGATGTTGTCTTGATTTATTTAGGTGTACAACTAGATAGATCTTGATAATTATCTATTGCTAGTCTAGGAGTCTTGATCCGTGTAATTGTCTTGATTTCCTATTCATAAGTGGCAATTTGTGATTAATGATTATGGTCAAGTTTTCAATAATTGCAAAGTGGAACATAACCTAAGTTGAACAATCCGAGCTTATGTGTTTGTTGCTTAGACCAACCTATCTTTCTCATCATAAAGCTGCCATTAAATTGAATTTAGAGAGCTTATTCTAGGTTGTTTAATGGTTAGAGATTAAATAGAGAGCTTGTTCTATTTAACGACAAACTAAGGAAAGATTGGGATAACAGAGCTTGTTGTTATCTACGGTTGTTAACTTTGATAGTTGGTTGATATTGATAGATCTGAAATTGATTCTTAAAGATGTCTAGTGGTGGAGAATGAAACCTTAACCATATTTTTCATATTTGATTCTTCTTACTTACTTGTTTTCTTACTTTTCTAGTTTGCTTATTTTTAAAAATATATTTATTTTTATTGGCTGGTTATACCGCCTAATTTGTATATTAACTTTGTTTTATTTTTATTGGCTGGTTATACCGCCTAGTTTAGTATATATATTTTTATTGGCTGGTTATACCGCCTTGCATCTTATTCTTATTATTTACTTTAGTTTAAATCTGGCTTCAAAAACCCCTTTTCTTTTATTGTTTTCTTTGAACGTAAGTTATAAACTAATAACTCATAGATTAAAACCCAATCCCTGAGGACTCGACCCTTGCTAATCATTATACTTACAATTGATCTTTTTAGTGCAAGGTTAAATAAGATACACTCTTTTGGGTGCATCAAATTTTTGGCGCCGTTGCCGGGGATTGTTATTATTATGAGTCTTTATTTTTTTTATGAGTCTTTATTATTATTATTTTTTTTTTTGAGTTTTAGTTCCTTTTTAATACAATGATGAGATATGAATTGCATAAGTCTAAAACAGATTTATTAGTGAGAAGATTTTCATGAGAATTGAGCTTGATGTCAACCTTTTTATGAGCCAATGTTAATATGATATGTTGATTGAGAAAGAAGCATGTTTAGACTTAATCTGACTTGTATAATCATCCTTGTGAGTTTTTGAGCCTATAATGATTGATGCATTATACAAATCAATCTAATTTCTTTCTTGAGTGCTCTTATGATTACATGATTCTCTAGAACTTGCTTTAAACCGTTTGAGACTATATTGATACATGTGACAACATGAATATGATAGAGGCATTAGGATTATAACCAGAGCCAAACAGCCATCCATTATTAATGTTCCAAGAGAACACACCCTTAGTGAACCAATTTGAGCCTACATTGAATAAGCTATCTCTTTGGTAACCATAACTTGTCCCTAACCTAAATATACTTATATCTTTACCTTTGTTCCAAAGATGAATTAGCATGTTTTGAGACAAGTTGCAAAGACAAGGAAGATTTATTGAAAATTTGGGTTAGAAACAAGAAATAAGTGTGGGGGGAAAAGAAAGAAAAAAGTCAAGAGAAAAAGAAAGGGATCATTGTCAAATACATTCCCATATTAAAAAAAAAAAAAAACTTCTCTTGAACTTCTAGTTAAAGTAAAAAAAAAAAGATGTTACAAAGTTGGTTAGAATGATGCAAAGGCTCAACATGAATATTTAGCCTATGTTATTATGTGCTTTATAAGAGTTTTGAGAAGTTTTATTTGTATGATCTTTTTATGTCTCTAAACTTTATGAACTCTTTGGAACCTTTGTGATATCTTTATCCTTTTGTTCTTCAACCACATTACAAACCCCTTGGCCCCATTACAACCTTGATTAAAGACCTCTTGATTCATGAAGTTGTATGATCTAAATAGTGGAGAATAGGTGGACAAGCAAGAATATGGTAGAACTGTTTTCATGAGATTGATTGAGTGTAAACACTTCACCACTACTTTAAAGAGTGAAAATCATGAGGGTATCCCATGTGAGTAGTTGAGATTAAGTTTGAATATGCACTATTTTGATTGAAATATGTTATGTTAATATTGGCTTAACTCAAACAATTTACATTCAAGCATGATTTTTTGTGAAATTCTTTAAGCTATTGATTAGTTTATAAGACTTGTTCAAAGATTGTCTCTAATTTGTATTGAAAGGATTAGGAGTAAATATTTTTAGTATATGTAGTTTATTTATATTTTAGTTTTTCAATGTTTGTGGGTATCGTTCTAGTAAACCCTCACGAGACTAAACTCGTCCACTAGGGACACCTAGGGGTTTAAAGGCTTGTGTCACATGCTAAGTGCCACCGTGATTTCCTACGAAAGTGGATTAGATTAGATTTTCTTATTTTATTTTTATTGAGTCGTTGCTAGGGACTAGCAACAATCTAAGTGTGGGGGTGTGATAACTCGTATAATTATATAGTTTTTAGTTATGTTTTATTATTGTTTTGTGTCAAATACGAGTTATTATTGTTTAGTCTAATTGTGTTTATGATCTTTATGTATTTTGGTGTTTTTCACAAGTTTCTTTGAGTGATTTCAGATTACTAGAATTAAGGGTAAATCCAGTTCAGTCCCAGTTCCGACACCTTTTGCCATATCAGCTATATCTCGAGTTTCACTGAAGCAATAAGGCTGCAATTTATAGCCGTGCAAAGCTAAGAGGCATATTTATCTTTTTCATGTTTTACACTTCTTGAAACGGAGTCATTTTCCCTAGCGAAATCGACCATGAAGTTGGCTGATGTGCAATGACGTCTGTGCTGACCTGTTTTCGTATTTTGCCCATATCTTCTTATCCACATCAGCAAATGAGCTGATTCCAACGGCTATGGATCAGTAACTGATAGGGTAACATTTTTCTAGAAGACCATGTGATCAGATAAGGCCTGCAAAATTGACAAAATCGACCATCAAGTTGGCTGATCAAAATCGTCATGTATGACGAAAATTGTTAGAAAATGCACCCACCTATTATACCTACCTTTGAAATTTGTAAAGCTTGTCTCTTGTCATTTAGCCCTCCAAAATGTGTATAAATAGAGGGCCTTGGATGATTGTAAGGGATATATTGTACATAGGTAGGATATTAGCCATTTTAATAAAATTCTCTAAGTTTTCTTCTTCTTTCTTTTCTCTAGTTTTCTTTTTCTTTAGAGAGAGCAAGAGGTTGGATAATTAATATTCTTCCTCTTCTTCTTTCTTTCTTTTATTTTCTTCTTAGATTTTCTTTAATTTTATGTTTATGTTTACAATGCCTATGCTAGGCTAAACTTCTATTTGGTTAAGGGTGATTTCAAAGCCCTAAACATGTTTTGTGATTGATTTTCAGATTCTATCTATCATTAATTTTCTATCAAAGTTGCTTATGTTCTTCTACAAGAATTGTTCATGATGTTGTCTTGATTTATTTAGGTGTACAACTAGATAGATCTTGATAATTATCTATTGCTAGTCTAGGAGTCTTGATCCGTGTAATTGTCTTGATTTCCTATTCATAAGTGGCAATTTGTGATTAATGATTATGGTCAAGTTTTCAATAATTGCAAAGTGGAACATAACCTAAGTTGAACAATCCGAGCTTATGTGTTTGTTGCTTAGACCAACCTATCTTTCTCATCATAAAGCTGCCATTAAATTGAATTTAGAGAGCTTATTCTAGGTTGTTTAATGGTTAGAGATTAAATATAGAGCTTGTTCTATTTAACGACAAACTAAGGAAAGATTGGGATAACAGAGCTTGTTGTTATCTACGGTTGTTAACTTTGATAGTTGGTTGATATTGATAGATCTGAAATTGATTCTTAAAGATGTCTAGTGGTGGAGAATGAAACTTTAACCATATTTTTCATATTTGATTCTTCTTACTTGTTTTCTTACTTTTCTAGTTTGCTTATTTTTAAAAATATATTTATTTTTATTGGCTGGTTATACCGCCTAATTTGTATATTAACTTTGTTTTATTTTTATTGGCTGGTTATACCGCCTAATTTAGTATATATATTTTTATTGGCTGGTTATACCGCCTTGCATCTTATTCTTATTATTTACTTTAGTTTAAATCTGGCTTCAAAAACCCCTTTTCTTTTATTGTTTTCTTTGAACGTAAGTTATAAACTAATAACTCATAGATTAAAACCCAATCCCTGAGGACTCGACCCTTGCTAATCATTATACTTACAATTGATCTTTTTAGTGCAAGGTTAAATAAGATACACTCTTTTGGGTGCATCAATGCCCGTATAATACGGTACCTTATTAATCGTGTGTTATCTCGAGTCTCGGTAAAAGTCGATTTTAGATTTGACATTTTAAATAATTCCCAATTTAAAGAAAAATAATCTCATTTTTAATTTGAAAATAATCCGGAATTCATATATTCCCCGGCAGACCCGGTAAAACATAAATTTTTTTATTTATTTCGAAAATCTCCTAATCACTCTCTTTTTGAAAGAAAGATATTCCGTTGTTAATGATAATTGATGATATCCTCTCCGGCAAACCCAGCAGAGAACTCATGAATTATTTTAACTCGGGAATAACCTTATTTTAAAAAGCATGATTATCTTTATTGCATTAGAAATAATTTTTAAAAAGATGATTATGAATATGCAACTCATTACTAATTACATGGCAAAAGAGTGAATGACATGACATATAGATTAATGACATGGCATGCTTGACATGATAAAATCTAGATGACATGGCATAATCTAAATGATATGGCAAAAGAATTAATAACATGGTATGCTTGACATGGCAACATCTAGATGATATGGCATAATTTAAAAAACATGAAAAAAGAATTAATGAAATGGCATGCTTGATATGGAAAAATCTAGATGACATCGTATAATCTAAATAACATGGCAAAATTTAAATGACATGGCAAAATCTAAATGACATGGCAAAGGAAATTATGACAAGGCAAAAGCACAAAATGACATTATCATAGAATATTCATGTTTATATCATAACCAAGATAACAACATGAAATTTAAATCAAAGCAATGACATCACTATGAAATATTCATACTTATGGAATTTACATGACTAAGATAGCAAAAATTAGATATCATGGAACATGCATGAACATGAAAAATGCAATGCATGAAAATGTATTTCTCCCATGAAGCAAGGACATCCGTATACCTAAAAAGGTATCCGACTACCTTTGGAAGATACCTAAGTTGGATTTTCTAACTTGGACTCGGGTTTAAAAAAATGAATTTTTTTGGATGAAAAAGGCCTCATGGCCGAACCCCCTCTTTAAAAGGCTTTATTTTTCTTAGTTTTGAAATCCGGGTTGACCACCCTTGACCTGACTTTTGTAAAATCAAAATTTTTGATTGGAATGACATGGAAATCACCCTAAGACAATAACTAATGTCCCAAATCAGCCTCCTCTTAATATACTAATAAAAACAAAAAATTATTATTTCTTGAAAACAAATCTGACTCTCACAACCAGTTTTGAAACCTAATTTTTTTACCCTTTTAAAAAATTTCAAAAAAATCTGAAAAATTAGGGGAGACCTATAACATGTTGATCTATATGGAAAAAAATCATCTTAATTTTTGGAGCATAGATACTATGACCGAATTAACCAAAACAGAAAGTTACTATTTCTAAAAAACAACTCTGACTCTCACAGGCAGTCTTGAAAACCTATTTTTTTTTTCCTTCTAAAAAAATTCAGAAAAATCTGTAAAAATTAGGATAGACCTAGGAAATGGTGACATCCATGGGGAAAAATCAGCTTAATTTTTGGAGCATGGGTACTATGACCGAATTTTACCAAAATCAAGACAGTGAGTTAAAAAACTATTTTGTCAAAATCCATTTTTTCCACCATGATTAAAAAGTCTAAAAATCATGAGAAACTATCATGGCATCCCCTAAATGACTACTGCATGTGATAAAAAAATCATATTATTTTGATCATGGATGATTAGTGAAAAAAAAAAAACAAAGTAAGAATACCCAATCTAAACTATTAATTTTCCACAAGCGTGCTCAAGAAAGCTTGGCTTTGAGCCATTGATTGGCTTAAGTAAAAAATCAAGTGGGGAATGTATGAAATGCATGAACAAACAGCAAGTTAAATGCATGAAATAAGTGGCATGGCATATGCATGACCTAGGTTCTAAGTGACATAGCAAAATAACCTAGAATGCTAAATGACATCGAATAATATCATGGCATATAAAAAATGACCTAATGCCTAAATGTCATGGAAAATGACATGTCATATGAAAAATAACCTAATATCTAAATGACATGGAAAATATCATGGCACATGAAAATAACCTAATGTCTAAATGTCATGGAAAAGGACATGTCATATGAAAAATGACCTAACATCTAAATGACATGGAAAATGTCATGGCATAATGAAAATAACCTAAAGTCTAAATGTCATGGAAAATGACATGTCATATGAAAAATGACCTAACATCTAAATGACATGGAAAATGTCATGGCATAATGAAAATAACCTAAAGTCTAAATATCATGAAAAATGACATGTCATATGAAAAATGACCTAACATCTAAATGACATGGAAAATGTCATGGCATAATGAAAATAACTTAAAGTCTAAATGTCATGGAAAATGACATGTCATATGAAAAATGACCTAAACTCTATGATGCAAAACATAGTATAGCAAGGATGTTGAATGACATAGCCAAAAAATGCAAAGACATGAATAGCTTGGTATGAACAAAATAGTATGGCAAGAATACACATGAAAATAAATAATAAAAACAGCAAGTTAAAGTAAGCAAATAAAGAAAATAGAGGTGAGCTCCATGGTTGGTACCTTGGACATAGTCCTCCCCTAACCATAATCTCTTGATTTTATCAAGGTCATGAAGCTTTTCCACCTCTTTATGTTTGTTTATTTCTGAAGACTAAACCAGCAAAATAAACTATCCTACCACAACCATACAAACCAAAAATCAAACATAAGGTGAGCACAATACTCCTTATCATTCTACCAAAACAAAGTAGTAAAATGTTTTTTTTTTTTCATTTTTTTTTGATGAAAAGAAGAGATGAAAAAACCTTCAAAGAAAACTTTCAAAACCTTTATTTACATAAGAAAAGGATTGGAAATCACATGAAAAAGAAAAAGAAACATTGAAAGGAAAGAAAAATGCAAGAGAGGGGTGCCAATGGCTACCTTCAAAGCTTTCTTTCAAGCTTGCTCTCTCTTCAAAATTTTTCTTTCTTTCCTCCAAGTTAGCTACTGCCCTTGCCTTCTAAAATAAAGACCCTCCCCCCTTTAGAAAGCTGGCCAACCCCCCTAGATAAGATGTGCTCATCTTTTTTCCTCTCTAAGCCATGTGGCATCCATCAAAAGGTATACTAGCCAAAGAAAATAAAAATGTCATCTTGCAACCTCATCTTGGCCATTGGATGAAAATGATCAGCCTTCCCCTCATGAGCTGGCTGAAAATGCTAGCTAAGAATGTGCTCATCCTTTTACAAAATATCTAGGCCACTTGGCATGATCACAAAGAAACTAACCAAAGATTAAAAATGACTTCTTGCAACTTAATCTTGGCCATTGAATAAAATTGATCAAATCTCAGCCTTCATTCCATCATGAGCTGGCTGAATGGCCTGGTATGTTCCAGCAACTTCCTCATTTTTAATTTGCAAAATGGCCCTTTCGGTTTCTTCGGTAAAATTGCATTTTAGCCCCTCAACTTGATTTAATTGCAAACGGACCCCAATTCTGGATTTTCTTTCTCCAATCCCTCCAAATAAATGTAAAATTCAGTTATGGAGATTTTCATAATTTTTGGAGCTCGTTTTCCATTTTTCCTAGATTTTTCATTAAAATTACGGATTAGGCCTCCCCGAACTTTGCCTTTTTTCAAATCAGCTCTAATTTGAGATTTTTCTTTTCCAATACCTCCAAATCAATATAAAACTCAGTTCTAGAAGTTGTCATAATTTTTTGAGCTCGTTTCCTATTTATGCCGAAATTTTCTTTAAAAGTTTCCTTTTAGTGCCTCCCAAATTTAGCCGTTTTTATTTGAGCTCTAATTCTAGATTTTTCTTCACCAATACCTTCCAAATATTATAAAATTGAGATCTGGAAGTTTTCATAAATTTCCGAGCTCGTTTCCTATTTTTCCCGAAATTTTCTCTTGGAATTTCGGATTAGTGCACCCAAACTTTGTCATTTTCATTTGAGCTCCGATTCCGGATTTTCTTTGTCCAATACCTTCCATACAATATAAAATTTAGATATGGAGGTTTTCGTAATTTTTCGAGCTCGGATTCTATTTTTTCCAAAATTTTCAAGATTGTCCTTTAACCCCCGAAACCTCGGTTTTACTCAAAACGGGTCCGATTCTCGGATTTCCTTTTTTCACTGCCTTTTTTATATATAGAATTAGAGTTGGTCCGAAAATGCTCAATTTTTACGATCGAGTTCCTCTTCAATTGGTTCTTTTCCTTTTTCCAATATCGAAATTTCCTCGTTTTTTCATTTTTCTTCTAATCGGCTCTTCCTGGGATCCACTTCAAACTGAGCCTTGGGCTATTTTTGTTTATTCATTCTTCATCAACTGGGGGCTTCAATTTTACCAGATCGGGCCATCTCTGCAGTTTTTCCCAAATTTATCGAATTAGGTCTTCCTCTATACTGAATTTTCGTAACCCATCTTCCGAACTCTATATATTTTGTTGTAGACCTCAGATTATCAAAATTATTTCACCATTGTTCAATTAAACCTTAAATCTTGATTTCGACTGTGAGTTGACTTTTTTAGTAGTTGACTTTTCAAAATTGATTTTTTTCGAGTTGACTTTTTGTGTTGAACTCCGAATCACAAGTCTTGGAGAACCATATGTGGGATGAGAGGAGTTTCTTTGCATTCTAAGAAGTACAAGGAGGAACTTACTTGGATTAAGGGAAGGGGCCCGGACAAAATTAAGTGTCTACACCATCTACCTACATTTGACTATCATATCAGAAGGCATGTTAGATTTTAAAGATTCACAAATAACCCAAAAAGAAAAAAAAATGGAAGTTGGATTTGCAAAACCTCTTTGGACTTCATATTGCCTGTTAATTGCAATATAATTTAACTAGTGAGTACTCGGAAAATGCTCAGAAGTCAGAATTCAGAATGTTAATAGCTTAAATAACTTGAACAATCTTACTCACAAGGTGAGTTTCTAGCAGGGAAGAAGCTGGCCTTTGAAAACAATGTCAATATCCACTATGTCCTTATTAGCTGCTGCAATTGAATAAACGGACACCCCATACATCTTTAAATCGAAGATAAAGTTTTCACCCCAAATAAGTTTAAAATATTCAGAAATGACCAAAACCCAGAATTTAACAAACGGATAAAAAGAGTTTGGTTTAACTCTTTCACCACATGAGCGGAGTAATAGTCCTTGCTGTTATGCAATCTCCATTCCTGTCACCAACAAACCAAATCATTCTTTTTAGCAAGCCAATAAAGACATTGAACTAGTAAGTATTTCTGGAAATGGTGGGAGGAAAGAGAAAGATTAAGCTTCACAAGGCCTTTAAAAGGGTGTCGTTCAATAACTGCCCAGGATTTTAAACAGAAGGTGTGAAGAGGGAAGCTTGTTTTTGTATGGTTCGAAAGAAGAGATTTTGGGAGAGAGGACTGTGCTTCCTTCCATCACAGAAAAAGAAAAAGAAAAAAAAAAGAGAAGTGAAGTGAAGTGAAGTGAAGTGAAGTGAGGAATGATTATGACACTCTTTTTTTACTCAATAGCTAGAATTAACGGTTTTTTTATATTAATATAGCAAAAAAAAATTATTTACCAAAATACCGTTCTTTTCAGATTAATTCCCAAAATCCGTTTTTTTTTTATCAGTTGGGAAATCGCCATGGCTCATGGCGATTTCCCAACTGAAAATTTTATTTTTTTTAAAATACCAGTTGGGAAATCGCCATGGCCCATGGCGATTTCCCAACTAAAATTTGCAAATTTTTTTTTCCCATTGGGAAATCGCCACCGTGCGTGGCGATTTCCCAAAGGTTTTACTTTTTTTTATTTTTTATTTTTTTTTTCAAAATTTTGGGAAAATATGAAAAACATGATTCAATAGTGAACTTATTGTGAAATGGTATAATGAATAAAAGTTATTTGAAAAAGAGAAATGAATAATTAGAAATTATTATAAAGGATTAGACCTGCTCACGGGCCGGGCAACCCGCCCGGCCCGACAGGCCCGGCCCGTATTGAGCTAGGCCTGGACAGGATAATTTATGTTCCAGGCCGGCTCGGCCCGGAACAGTAATTTTTATTATAATAATATTATTTTATTTAATTTTAATTAAAAAAATAAAAAAAATTATTTTTTTATTCCAATGAACAGTGATTCGGGCCGAAACGGGAGGTCCTGGGTAGAAAAGAAAAAAAAATGGGCCGCGGCAAGGCCCGACCCATGAGCACCTCTATAAAGGATATTGTAAAGACAAAATTATCCTTGATAAAAAAACGTTCTCTTCCCTTTTTCTTTTATTTTTTAATTTAATTTTTAATTAAAAATTAAATATTCTGAAAATAAAAACTTTTTAATTTTTAAAAAAAAATTACTTTTTTTTACTTTTTTTAATTAAAAAATTTTAAAAAATAAAAATAATATGCCTAAAATTAATTTTTATTTATTTCTCTTTTTCAAATAACTTTTATTCATTATGCCATTTCACAATAAGTTCACTATTGGTACATGTTTTTCATATTTTTCCAAGAATTAAAAAAAATATATATACATGAAGGGAAATCGCCACCCCCATGGCGATTTCCCTTCATGTTTTTAGCAAATTTGGCTAAAAATACCAAGGGAAATCGCCATGGGGGGTGGCGATTTCACTTGGTATTTTTAGCAAAATTTGCAAAAAACACCAAGGGAAATCGCCACCCCCATGACGATTTCCCTTGGTATTTTTAGCCAAAATATGTTTTTTGACGCTGGGAAATCGCCATGGGGGGTGGCAATTTCCCAGTTAGTATTAAAACTTATTAAAATAAAAAAACCTAAAATTAACCCCTGCTTCGCTAGTGTTCTTTTAAAATTTTTATAATTTTTTAATAAATTAATAATAAAAAATTTAATTAAATTTAAATTTAATTAAATAATAATTATTTATTTTTTAAATTAAAATATTAATATAGTTATATTTTATTAATTATGATAATTAAATTTATGAGAATTGTTTATTTATGAATTACATAATATAAATATATTTTTAAATGTTATCTATATGTATTTTTAAAAACTATTTAAACTTTTGTATAGCTTATTGTATAGTGTATATTTTTATTTATAGATGATAAAAATAATTAATAAAAAGTAACAAAATAAAATTGTAATTTATATTTTATTCTTTCGTTGGGTCGGTTTAAAACTGAAAAAACAAAAAAAAAAAATTTCGTCAAGCAAATGAGCTTAACATGTGTGTCACACTGATTATCAGCAAGTTCATTATATTTTATTTTTTTAACTTTTTTTTCGAGCGAGTCGGGTATGAATTCTAAATCGATCTGCGAGTCAATGTACAGACCAATCCTTTAAATATATCATTTAAAAATAAAATAAAAATAATTAATTAAATAACTTTTTTCTAAACGGGTCGCGTACGGATCTTAAATCAATCCGCGAGTCAACGTACTAACCAATCCCTTTAAATATATCATTTTAAAAATAAAATAAAAAAGTAAAAAGTAAAAAAAGTAAAAATAATTTTTTAAAATTTTTTTCCCTGAGCGAGTTGGGTACAGATCTTAAATTGATTCGCGAGTCAACGTTCGGACCAATCCCTTTAAATACATAATTAAGAAATAAAATAAAAATTAAAACTAAAAATAGTTAATAAAATAATTTTTTTTGAAAAAATTCTGAACGGATCGGATACGGATGCTATATCAATCCGTAAGTGAACGTGCGAACCAACCTTTTTATTTACATTATTTAAAAATAAAATAAATTTAAAACTAAAAAAAAACCCTAAAACTAAAAAGTCACCACGTGTCAAGCAAAGAGCTTGGGCACGTGGCAACCCTTAACCCACTTAGGGGATTTTTTTTAAAGGATTATTATAGTATAGATTTTAATATGTACCGAACATTTGATTTAATGATTAATACATATGATCATCTTTTTAGAAAGCTGAGTACGAATTAAACCTATTCAAGGATTGAATTATTCGTTCAAATTCGAAAGTCGATTCGAGATTTGGGAGGGTTTAAACAAAAATATTAGGCTCGAAATATGAGTTTGAGCAAAAAAAAATAAGCCCGTTTAAAAAATGGGTCGGGTTTTGACTCCAACAATCAAGGTTCGAGCCCGGTCATATCTATTTTTCATTTATATAATATATTATATACAATTTATATCATATAAAAAATATAATATTATAGAGTAAACATTTAAAAATATGTTAAATTATCCATATTTTAAAATTTAATAAAAAAATAAAATTACTAAAATTTAAATAAAAAATAACATATTTGTTTAAATTTTAAAAAATAAAAAAAATAATATGGACGGGTCTAAACGGGTTTGGACTATCCATTTACAAATATGTGCGGACTTTGACAGAATTTGAAACCCATATTTCGGGTCGGACCGAACTTGAGCAAGTATATATGGTGTTGATATCGAATCCAATCCAACCCATAAACACATCTAATACGAATCCTCCTTTTCTCAAACAAAAAATAACTTTAATATGTAACTTGACATTTAACTCCATGATTGATGCATGATCCACTGAAAGGGTTGATTTGGAATACTCCATTTCTAGAATAAAAAATAAAACTAACTTAAATTTTCATGAAATTAAATGCTCCTATTTGCAGCTGCTTCCTTTTCAATTTACTTGAACATTGACTTTGAGAATTAATATATGTACAAGTTTTGAAGTAATAGACAAAGGAAGGAACAATGGGCATATAACATGCCTTCTGATTAGACCTGTTCAAGAGTCGAATTATTCATCCAAGTTTAAAAATTCGTTCATATTTAGAAGGATTTGAATAAAAATATTAGGTCCGAAAAATGAGTTTCGATAAAAAATGAGACCCGTTTAAAAAATGGACCAGGCAAGGCTCAGCCCGATCTGTTTTCCAATTATATAATATATTATTTTTATTTTTATATATTATGTAATTTATATCATATAAAGATTAAATATATAATATTATAATGTAAATATTAAAAAATATGTTAAGTTGTTCATGTTTAAAAACTTAATAAAAAAATATAAAATTACTAAAGATTAAATAAAAATAAAATATTTAAAAAAAATTAGAAAAAAATAAGAGCAGACCTAAACGGGTTTAGACTATCCATTTACAAATATGAGCTGGCTTAGGCAGAACTTGAAGTCCATATTTCGAGCCGGACTGGACTTGGACAAACAAATATGATATTGATATCATATATAAACCGACCCGACCCGGGCCATGGATACTTCTACTTCTAATCCCCTTTAACAATTACCATGTAATGATCGAAGGGGATGCCTTTCATCCAATCGATGGTAGCCAACGTTTTATTTGCACAGTCATCCTATGATCACAATCATATACATACATCCATTAGATAAATTTTATATTTTTTGCACAAATTTGGTGTGATCACGTTGGCCCTTTCATTGATGGCCACATCACTTTTTTTTTTGGGTGAGCCTTTTTTTTTTTTGGGTTGTTGAGAAAAAAAATTGTATATTTGTGTTATTTTTTTTTATTTTATTTTTAAACTATTATAAATTTATATAAATTTTTACACGTTAATAATTCATTTTATATATACTTTTAAAAGTTCGTGTATCCGTATCGTGTTTGTGTTATTTTTCGTGTTGTGTTTTAATAATTTTTCCTATGTTGTGTTCATGTTATTTTTTTTTTCAAAATATTATAAATTTATATAAATTTTTATACGTTAATAATTCATTTTATGTATATTTTTACACGTTCGTATATTCGTGTCGTGTTCATGTTATTTTTCGTGTTGTGTTTTAATTATTTTTTCAATTTTGTGTTTGTGTTGTGTCTTAATTCATCTCATATTTTACATAATCTGTCATTGTGATTAAATTTAGAGAAAAATTTGTGTGTTCGTGTTGTGTCTTAATTTATGACACATTTTGCATAATTTATTATAGTTATTCAATTTAATGAAAAAATTGTGTTCGTATATTTTTTTTTGTATTTTCAAAGTATTATAAATTTATATAAATGCTTATACGTTAATAATTCATTTTATATATATTTCACACGTTCGTGTATTCATGTCGTGTTCATGTTATTTTTCATGCTGTGTTTTAATTATTTTTTCTATATTGTGTTCGTGTCATATCTCAATTCATGACATATGTTACATAATTTGTTATAGTTATTCAATTTAGAGAAAAAATTGTGTTCGTGTTCGTGTAAATTTTTTTGGTATTATTAAATTATTAAAATTTATATAATTTTTTACACGGTAATAATTTATATAAAGTATTATAAATTTATATAAATTTTTACGCGTTCGTGTATTCGTGTCGTGTTCATGTTATTTTTTGTGTTGTGTTTTAATTATTTTTCTATGTTGTGTTCGTGTCATATCTAAATCATCTCATATTTTACATATTTTGTCATTGTGATTTAATTAATTTTTTTGTGTATTCATATCGTGTCTCAATTCATGAAATATTTTGCATAATTTGTCAGAGTGATTCAATTTAAAGAAAAATTTGTGTTTTCATAACGTGTTCGTGTTATTTTTTTTCTGTTTCCCAAAATATTATAAATTTATATAAAAATTTTCATGTTAATAACTAATTTTATGCGTTATTAATTTATGTGTTCATAACATTGTTGTCATTACTATTACAAAAATAGAAAGCGAATTATTCCACCCGCAGCGCAGCGCGGGTTTTTTTCTAGTATCCTATAAACATACAACAATTGGCATGTTACTACTAGATAACATGATTTAGATTTTGAATGGGTTGTGAATAAAAAATAAAATTATTTAATCAATATCATATTTCAACTCCATAAGATTAATATTTTTAAGAGTAATTTAATATAATGTTTATTCAAAATTCAGATTGATATATCTATTAGTAATATTTATAGGTAAAACATGTTAAAAAATAAAAAGAGAATGTCAATTTTAAATTTCTCAAAATCTAAATCATCTTATTTAGTGGCTTATCTAATTTGGTAAGCTTATACGTTTTTACCATTTTAAAATGGTTTTACAATTAGAATAAATCACTTCTTCAATTGTTTCTTTAAAAGAATTTGGTCTTGATTCTTTTTGATATGAGAGTGAAGGAGAAAATATAATGATTTTTAGAATCAAACGATTATAAGGAATGAATAAATTATGTCATAAAAACATTTTATAGATCACATGAATTATAATGAGGTAGCCCAAGGAAGATATGAAGAATTTTATGAGAATATACTAATAGAAATAGAATATACTATTTATTAATAATTTCATAATAGAATTAGAAATTAGTTTTTTCACATACTAGATTTTGAGAGTGTTAGGTTTGGAAAATGAGAGGAGATCCTTATTTCATAAAAAAAAAAAAAAAAACTCAGAAATAACTTAACATTAGTAAATATATACAACTATTTGATTACAAAAATGATTTTCATAAAGCTTCAAAGTTCAACAAGATTAGTTTTCAAATTGGTTTCAATAATGGTTTTGTAAATGGATCCTGTTAAGCATTTTTCAAAATATGATCTAGAAATTTATAAAAAAAGTTTAAAGATTTTAAATATAATAACATTTATCCAGAAGTTATTGCATTTTTAAAAAATTTATAACTCATTATCAATTTCCTATCATACTCCATTGGGAATAAACTATTTTTCATCTTGAAAATACAAAAACCTATCAAAGTTTAGAAAAATAATAGGATAAATTTGATATGATTGACTATTCTACTGGATTAATAAAACTAGTCTTAGTTATCCAGATTCACCCAGATAGAGCCACAAGAAGAAAAGAATTATGGAGATGAAGTACTACAACAAGTGTATCTATCACATCCTTGTAAAAAAATGTTCAACAAGAAGAAATGAGAGGAGTATTACTAAATTTTGCCAAAAACGAATTATTACACTCAACCAATATTGAAAAAATTAAATCTAATTGGTCGATTTAACCGATTCAATCAAGAATTTGGGGCTTGTTCCATCCAATACATATCAAGGAACCAATTTATAGCTAACCGATGAAAAACCGGTTCAACCGACAAAAAATCGATTTTATGTTAATTTTATTAATTTTTTTTTTAAATGATGAGATTTGAACCTTAACATCTTAGTTATAAATTAAAGATAATACCATTAAGCCAAATGCATATTTTTATTAACTATTTACTATATTTAATATTTAATTTATTTTTAATTAAAATCGTCCGATTCAATCGGTTGAACCGATGATTGGAAGTGTGACCTCGCGTCTGATTTTTTATTCATTTACTCTTAACTACACATGAAGAAGTATGTTTCAGCTCATCAAGAAAGACAACAGAACAAAAAAAACTCAGGAAAAACTATGAAGTACAAAACCTTACAATAGGAACACATGGAGAATTAAGTGAAATATGACCACTCTTTCAGCCTCCATGTCATTTTCGATAAAGATATTATGTTTTGAGTAGTTTTAACTAGTTTTAAAGAAGTGTCATTGGTTAGTTGTAGTGGTTAGTGGCTTCAACCCCTTAGATGAAAACTAAGATTCGAATCCTGAGAGTGGGATTTACCATTACACTCCCGGCCCGACAAGGATTAAGCTTCCATCAACTATAAAATGGGAATGAGAGGACACCCTGGGTTTACACAAAAAAAAAAAATCCAAAAAAATTACAAAAATTTTTATAATAATAATGAAATACATATTGAAACAAAAAAAGCCAATAATTTTTTTTAAAAAATATCTTATAAAAAAAATCCAACCACAAAAATATTATTAGAAAGAAATTCATTTATAAAAAACAAAGCCTCTTAGTTCTCTAAATAAGGAGGTATCATTTATTCACCAAAAGAACCGAAAACATCCTTGAAATAGCTTACAATATTTTTTAAACTTTTTCACTTTAGAAGTTCCTTCACTTTCTTTCTTTGTGCCTCCAGTATTCTTCTATTACATTTAAATTTTGTAAATTAAATGTGAATGTGCCTAATGTGATTTCCGTGGGTCAAAAATTATGAAAAGGAAAAAAAGAATGTACTTTAATTTTATTGTGCTTCCAATGTGTGAAAAGGAAAACTTTGCCGATGTGGATTAGTTCAGTTGGTTGAGTACTAATTAGGGCTTTGGCAAACACCAAAGTTCGAGTCTCACCAGCAGTCTCAATTGGTGGATGATCTGTAATTAAGTATCACTTTTAGTCCTCTCTAAGACCTGTAGCATGCTCTGACCCTGGACTAGAATAACCTTCCCTCACCTAAACTTTTAGAAATAGGAAAAAAAGAACTTTATTTCTCAGTATCATAAATATTTTATCTTGAACTTTATTTCTCAATGTTATAAGTATTTTATTTTCTTATAAAATATAACTTGTTTAATATTAATCGATGTGTTTTATATATTCTTGTTTTTTTTTTTCTTTATCATTGGAAATGGGAGGAGTTGTTCGAACCCGAGCTACATGCCACACAAAGCCTCTGACCACTAGATCAAGAGGTTGTTGGTTATATATTCTTGTCTTAATTACATGCTTTAATGATACCAAATCCATGTTGTTGTATTTATATTGTAAACATAAGAACTGAATTGAAGAAAAATAAAACTTAAAGGGCAAAAATAGTACATGTGTATGTAACATTGTGCATTCAAATCTGACTAAGGGATATGTTACAGACCTTTGAATTTTTCTATGGTGGAATGTTAATATCAAGAACATTCAAATACTGCTTCAAAAATTCCGGACGATCATGAAGTTGTAAAATAGAAAGAAAAACAATTAATAGATAATTGATTATAGGGTTTTGCAATCGAGTTCGTTTAGAACATTCTTTAAAATTAATTAATATACTATTTATAATAATAATAATTTTATATTAATTATAATAATTGTTAATTTTATTTATTATTTTCAAAACATTAAATGAAAATATTAACATAGATAATAATTTTAAAAAATTGTCATTAAAGCACTCAGCAAAATCCTAGAAAACGGTTTAGGTATAGATGATTCATCTCCCCTCCTTTTTAACACTTGCCTTTGTGAAAACACTTAAACGTAGAAGGTAAGGGTGCGCTATACTCCATCAAAATTATATTAATACCGTTTTTTTTAGATTGGCAAGTACTGTGTTTTAGATTATCTGATGCCGCCAAAGCTAAAACAAAGTATAGAGGAGCTCTATGTTATCCGAATTCAGTAAAAAGTGTCGGATACGGATATGTTTTCGACATGAATATGTTTAATTTTTTTTAAAGTTTTTTTTTTTTTTATATATTTGAAAAATCATAGTTCCATACTCATATCTAAATATATGTTGGACAGATGTGATATTTTTAAAAAAAAAAACACTTTTTTTTTTTTTTGAATTATAAAAGTTGCTAGCTGCTTCCAATCAATCAGAAAATGAAGTGCACATAGAGAAATATGCCAACTAATGGCTGCTGCTAGCACTAATTTGGTTCAATATCAATATTGGCAAGCTGCTGTATGTTGATGGGATAAACAATGCTTGTATCCCCATTGAAACCCTTCCTTGCCATTATGATGTTCACCTTTTCCGTTGGATGGAATGCATCCCAAAACACGTATTCATCTCTGTTTTCACATGGCGTTTGGAAGGGAAGACATGTAATCTGCCCTCTGTTTCGTCCGATGCCACAGCACCCTCGGTTTACAACACTAAATCCTGCATGCATACACCAACAAGGAAAATAACGGCTGTAACACAATGTTAAGATTGTTATTTTACGATTTCAATTCTCTCCGCCGTTGATATTTATATAGATAAATCTTGCACCCGGCAATTTAAATCTATGATTTCTATGACCAAAAAATAAACTTCAAAGTATAAGTTACCGTATGTTCTAGAATTGGAAATGATATCTTCAAAAAGGTGAGCAATGTCCATATAGATAAATCTTGCACCCGGCAGATTAGCATTAAGGCTATTCATCATTGTCTTCACGTTTGTATTGAAAGGTAGAACTAGCTGGTTCACTTCATCGGAGCAGCTTCCGACTGTGCTCTGTGCTAGGATGCTTGGGATACACCCCATTCGTCCTAACCCTGCTACAACAAACTTACGTGCTCCAAGATTGTAAAGTGTCTGCACATCAAAAAGCAAATGAATTTTGGTTTCCCTTCTCATAACTAAGATCTCAAGTGTAAGGGTTGTAGACATGGATTTAAATAGCAGCCGCAACGCAATGCTAAGGTCGCTATTTTGCAGTTTTGGTTTTTCCGTTGTCAATATTCACGGCCGATATCTACCGCAATTGATCGCTGCAGCATTCATAATGTCCAAAAATGTGTCTACGAGTGCAATTTAAATCCCTGATTGAAGACCAGCTAAAACAGTGTTAACTGGCCAATTAAAGCTTCAAGATGAATGATCTTACCCTGAGTTGCCGAGTGTATTGTTGAACCAAGAGATCAGCATATTGTTGGCCATTGTACTGATTTCGGGTTGGGTAATTGGGCATAAGGTAGTTGTTGAGGTAATCATTGCTGCCCATTCCAACAAAGAAAATGCACCGAGCAAGACTTTGTGCTGCATCAATTGCCCCAAGATTGTCTGTAATCTGATCGAGGGTGTTCTGGAAATTTCGAATTTGTTGATCAAATGGTATTCGGCCCACCTAATCAAAACAAATACACAAAAGTTACCAACTTGAAAACGTAGAAAAATGTTAGTGATTTAAAACTAAGCTATGTACTTAGTACTCCTCCCATGCACCAAACTTTATTAATTTTAGCTATGTTACATGAACTTTTCATTTTTCTTAAATTACTTGTATCCAACGTTTATATTTTACACATACCCGTATCCGACACTCACATTTGTGAAACGGGATAACATAGATTTTTAGATACAAAATATACTATTATGTATTAGACGTTTACAATTGTATTTCATGTCATAATTTATTTTGACTGCATAATACATTTTGTACCATGCATGCCCTATTTACTAGCAAGAGATGGTAGAAATTAAAATTTGAAGTCGTACACAGAATTCATTTATTAATATGGCAAAGTTAGAAGAGTATTAGATTGCCTAACAATTAATATCCGATATCACGAGAAATACTTGAATTAATCCTTTCTCTTTTGTTTTTCTTTCACATGCATGCATAAATCCCTGAGTAAAAAAAGCAAGATCGGAATCTGAATCGGAGAAATGCTTACAAAGTTTCTTCCGGTGATGTCAAGGATTCCAGCAGCTGCCGAGGCATAGTTGACACCATGAAGCACTTGATCGCCAGAAGCTTCAGAGTATGCCGGAATCAGAGGAAGTCCTAGCAGTTCAGCTGCAGCATGTTCATACACATATTCATCAGTTATTTAGTTAGAGATGAGAGCTAATTAATGGAAAAGAAAAGTGAGAAATCGAGAGAGACCTATTTCGTCAACCATGGTATAACCATTGGAGAAACGACCAGTAGGCCCGCCATTGAAGTCAATGCCATAAGGGAAATAGTTAGCCTTTGCAAAAGAAGGAAGGTCATTGTTATTGCCGTTGTCAATGAGAGAGTCTCCAAATACGAACATGGCAGGCACCATTTCTCTTCTCTTCCCAACTTCTGGCCCAAAAGGGTCTTCTAATTCTTGCCCTGAAACTATGTTGAACGCCAAACCTAAACCAACAAGCAGGCAAAGGCAAAGGCAATACGTGCACAAGTTTGCCATACTAGCTAGCTAGCTAGCTTCTCTGAAGAGACTAGAGAGATCAGAAACAGATCATAAAGGAGAGTGCAGAGTGAGTTTAGGGGTCGAGAAGTTGGTATTAAATAACCGAGGTAAGGTGGGTAGTTGGAATGCAGTAAATGGCTTCATCTGTTTTCTCCAAGGCAGTAATTAGTACTTACTATCTGCTAAACCCAACAGCCCAACATGCATGCAGCCTTTTGCCTCTTTCTTCAACCATTCCTTACTTCTTTTACTATATATTTTAATATAATATCATCTTCATCTGCCCTATGCTATCTATGGCATCACCAGTTTCATGCGACGACTGCCTAGTTCACAGTAATCGATATATATATATATATATATATATATATATATATATATATACATATATTAACCGAAGGCTTCAAGTTCAATCTTATCTCTTCTCGATTAATCTTGTAAATTTAAATTTATAAAACCAATTATAGTTTAAAAAGATTATTTTATTTTCAATAAATGAATAAATTATTCATTTGTTAATATTTATTTATTTTTTTTACATTAAAAAACATAAAATTCATGTATATTATTTTTTTTTACTAATATTATATAAATGACTTATAAATGAAAAATACTAAAAACAATGATGGAATTACTTATAGATGAAAATTATTCAATGGATCATGAATATGTCTATTGATGATGATCAAAATCCTGATAATAATTATGATTTATTAACTGTTTCTCCGAAAAAGGCATTTCAAGCAATAGTCACCTTCAATAACTACTTATTAAAACATGAAAAGAATATATTGAATGTGTTTTGTACATTGCAAAAATTAAAGATGAGATTCATTTTGGTATAGGTAAAAAACAAAAAAAAAACTTTAAATGCATATTTTGAGAAAGACCTTAAATGAGAAAGTAAAAATTGTTAATAGAAATTTTTTTTATAATATTATATGAACTTTTATGTATTTTTTTAAGAATTATTTTTTTAATTTATATATTTATTGGGCTTTAAAGAATTATTAAAATATTATTATTTTATACATTTAGCAATGTTATTGTTTTACTACAATGACTCAAGTTAAAATTATGAAATTTTATTAATTAACTGAAATTATTAATTTATTAAATATTTTTTTATCGAAATTTTACAGTATAATTACATGACACATCCTACGGGACTTTGGAATGTGAATATGGCGGAAGTTGAAGCAGTAGAAACAAACAAAGAAGATAAGCAATTAATGTTGTAAAGTCAACGGGCAAGATGAGGTTGGTTGGTAAATGTTTCAAACACCATGCCTTAGGCCTTACTAGCAGACAACTAGGGCAAATAAATCCTAAAAATCCATCCTTCCAATCCAATTTGATTTGATTATAAAAATTCAATAATCTAAATTCAAAAATAACCAGACACAAATAACATGAACCGAAATGATTCGAATTCGAATTAATCTGAATTCAAAATAATCAAAACTCAAATAAATCGAAACATTTGCTTGAAATGACCAAACTTAAATTAAATATAATTTTATTTTAAAAATAGTAATTGAATAAAAATAAATAAATATAACATAAATTAATGATTAATTTTAATTTTTTATTTTTTTACTATTATAATTTTATATATTTTGTAGTATTATCTTTCTTTATAATTTAAAAATAAAAACAATTTGTTTTTATTATAATTAAATTTTAAATTTTTAGTATAATATTATAAATAAATTTCTTTATTTTTTTTTTACTTTGATAAAATAATTAAATAGATCGATAACAATTATTTTAAAATAAAAAATAATTAACAATAATTCAATAAAATTATATGATATATTACTTATTATAACTTTACAATATAATTTAATTCTAAACAAATTAATATATTATATTACTTATGATAATCCTACAATATGATTTAATATAAATTTTATATTTTAATTCTCATGAGTATACATATTATTTATAATAAATTATATAATATTTTATCACTATACATATTATTTAACTTATTTTAATTTTAAAAGTGTAATTTAGAATAAAATACATAAAATAGGTCATTGATAATGATACGTATATTTTATTTTAATGATCAGTATATTACGTTATAATAATCTCTTATCATGTGATTTAAATTAAATTATATAATTTCTTATCGTTATACATGTTTTTGAAATAAATTTGTTGTTTTTAATTTCAAATATATAATCTTTTATTCTTATAATGTAATTTTGTAAAAGTATATAATATAGGTCATTGATATGTATATCTTATTATAATGATTTGTACCATACATTATAATAATACGCTTATCATGTGATCTATAATAAATTGGTCTATTATCGTTATACATCTTATTTTTAATTTAGATTAACCTGGTCATTGACCATAATATTGATCCGTTGGACGATATTTGCTATCAAATTCATAAAAAATAGACAAATTTTTTTATTCTATTATAAGGAGTTACAAAGAAATATATATATATATATATATATATATATATAATCATACTCACTCTGTCCTAGTTAAATTATCACAATTGATTTTTTTGGTCAAATTTTTTAACTTTAACCTCTATTACTTAAATATTTTAATCAACTAAAATTTACAAAACAGGGAGATTAACTACACTCGGCTGGAAAAAACCACATTTGCCTTGGTAGTAGCGGCCCGACGCCTGAGGTAGTATTTCCAGGACCACCCTATCACAGTGTTGACAGATCAGCCGTTCAGGGAAGTCTTACAAAAGGTGGACACATCGGGCAGGATGGCCAAGTTGAGTGTCGAGCTTAGCGAGTTCGGCCTAGAGTATAGGCCAAGAAAAGCCATCAAGGCCCAGGCCCTAGCAGACTTCATAACCGAATGTTCTTTCACCAGCGCTAGTCCTCTACCTGAAAAAACCTCCACCTAACCCAATGACAAAGAGCCACCGCCACCACCTCCCGAACCAACCTTAATACAGAAGCCCCAATAGGTTGAGCCCAACCCCGACGGTACCTGGACGTTATATGTGGATGGATCCTTAGGCAAAGAGGGATCAGGGGTCGAAATCCTGCTGACAGACCCCCCGGGAAGCAAATGGCAATACGGGTTATCTTTTGACTTCCTCTCCTCAAACAATGCGGCGGAGTATGAAGCCCTTTTGGCATGGCTGGAGCTAGCTCTTAAACTCGGTGCAAGGAAGTTGCTCGTATCGACTGACTCTCAGCTGGTGGCAAGACAAGTAAATGGGGAGTATGAAGTCAAGGAACCAACATTGGTAAAGTATCATAAACGGGTGCTAAATTTGAAGCAACAGTTCAGTCACCTAACGGTGAAACAGATCGCCAGAGAAGAAAACACCAGGGCTGACTCACTGCCCAAGCTTGCCTCTGCCATCGAGATCAGATAGAGGGGAAAGGTTCTCCTCGAACATCGCTCCTCACCAAGCCACCAAGACGGGGAAGAACTCTTTCAGCTAATCGACGACCAGAGTTAGTTGACCTCCATCGCAAACTTTCTAAAGAATGGAATGCTACCAAACAACCCAAAAGAGCAACTAAGGCTAAGAAGAAGGGTCGACAAATACACAACAATGGGCGACGCCTTGTACACGAATACGTTCAGTGAACCCCTATTGAGATGCTTAGAACCGACAGAGGCCGACTACGTCCTCCGAGAAATTCACGAAGGTGTCTTTGGGAACCACATGGAGGGCAGGTAGCTAGCACAAAAAGCACTAAGACAGGGTTTCTACTGGCCGACGTTGAAGAAAGATGCCACAGAGCTAGTCAAAAAATGTGATAAGTGCCAAAGGTTCGCCGCTATACCAAGGCAACCGGCAGAATTACTTAACCAGCTGTCGAGCCCTTGGCCATTCGCAATGTGGGTATCGATATCATGGGACTATTTCCCATTTCCATCGGCCAGAAGAAATTTGTAGTCGTCGCCTGCGAATACTTCACCAAGTGGGTAGAAGAGGAAACAGTGGCGACCATCACGAAAAGCGTGATTGAGAACTTCGTCTGGAAGTCAATGGTGTGTAGATACGGGGTTCCTAACACCATTCTAGCGGACAATGGTGCACAGTGCCAAGGGGGTGTAGACACCTAATTTTGTCTGGGCCCCCTAAACAAGGTGATTTTCTCTTTTCGACTTCTCGGAATGCAAAGAATCTTCCCTCATTCTGCTAATGAGTCTCCAAGACTTTGATTCGGAGGTCAAAACAAAAAGTCAACTTCAAAAAAGTCAACTCTAAAAAAGTCAACCTCAAAAAGTCAACCACTGAAAAAGTCAACTTTTAGTCAAAATCAAGATTCTAAGTTGAATTGAACAAATGGTGAAAAAAATTTTATAATCAGAGGTCTACAACGAAAGATAGAGAGTTTGAAAGACAGGTTGCAGAAATTCAGTGTAGAGAAATACCTAATTTTGCAAATTTGGGGAAAAATGTGTAAACGATCAAATTGGACGAAATTGGAGGTTCCAAATGGATTAAGATCAATAAATACAAATATTGGAAGGTCCAATTGAAGTGGAGTTGAAGGAAGATGTGGTTTGAAGAAAAAGTAAAAAAAAAAATTAATGAATAAATAGGAAATTCACAAATTTGGGGAAAACTACAAAGATGGTCCGATTCGGTGAACTTAAAGCCCTAAGTTGATATAGGATAAATAAATAAAAATACCCCAAGTCACAATTTGAAGTGGATCCCAAGGAAGAGCCGGTTGGAGGAAAAATGAGAAAATTCCCAATATTGAGAAAAGAGGAAAACAAAATCGGAAAGAATTTCGGATGTAAAAATTGGGCCTTTTTGGACCAAATCCAATTCAATATATGACAAAGGCAGTGGAAAAAGAAAATCCGAAAATTGGGCCCATTTCGAGTAAAATCGAGGTTTTGGGGGTTAAAGGGTAATTTTGAGAAAATTCTGGGAAAAATAGGAAATGAGCTTGAAAAATTATGAAAACTTTCAAATCTGAATTTTATATTTTATGAAAGGTATTGGAGAAGAAAAATCTAGAATCGGAGCTCAAATGGAAAAAGGTAAAGTTCAGGTGCATTAATCCGAAATTCCAAGAGAAAATTTTAGGAAAAATAGCAAACGAGCTCGAAAAATTATGAAAACTTCCAGATCTGAATTTTATATTTTATGGAAGGGATTGGAGGATAAAAATTCGAAATCGGAGCTCAAATGAAAAAAGACAAAGTTTGGGAGGCACTAAATCGAAACTTTAGAAAAAAATCCGAGAAAAATAGAATCCGAGCTCGAAAAAATATGAAAACCTTCAGAACTGAGTTTTATATTGGATGGGATGAATTGGAAAAGAAAAATCCAAAATTGGGGTCTATTTTCAATTAAATTAAGTTTGGGGGCCAAAATGTAATTTTACCAAAAAAATCGAAAATGGCCATTTTGCAAATAAAAAAATGAGGAATGGCCTGGAAAATTCCAGGCCATTTTCGGTTAGCCCTTGGATGACGGTGGGTGTGTGATCATCTTGAATCAAATGGCCAAGGTTGAATAGCAAGATGACATTTTTAAGAGGACAAGATTCTCCACTACTTTGCCTACATGGCATTTTAGGCCAATGGGAGGCCTCCAAATTGCAAAGCCATGTGAAGGCCATGTGAAGAGCATGTGAAGGCTATGAGATGATGCCAAATAGGATTAAAAATGCCATCTAGAAAGATATTTTAATAGTAGCCTCCATGATCATGACAAATAGCATAGATATTTTGTAGAGATAGGAGACACAAATGGTTGAGGTGGATTTATTGGTCAATGGGAGATGGAGAAACCCTTAATTTAAGGGAAGCATCATGCAAATAGGTGACAAGAAGCCTTAATTTAAGGGAAGCACCATGCGAAAAGGGGGACAAGAGGCCTAAATTTAAGGAAAGCATCATGCAAGTAGAAGACATTTTTAGCCATGTGGCAAGAGATGCTGGGAAAGCATGTAAAGCATGACAAGGGGTAAAAAAATAGAACACACTCCAAGGGAATACAAAGGGCTGGCCAAGGGAGAAATCAAGGAGAGGAATTCATTTTTTCTTAAGGCATTTCACTGGACTCTTGAGAGAAAAGAATGAAGAAAAAGAAAATAGAGGAGGAAAATTGAGAGAGCCTGATTTGGAAAGCAATAGCTAGGTAGCTATCACCTCCCTTCTTCTTCTTCTTCTTCTTTAATATTTTTCTTTGATATTATGATCCTTTTCCCTCTTGTTTCTATGTGATTTGTTAACTTTTTGTTGAATAAAAAGGTTTTCAAAAATAAATTTTAAAGGTTTTCTATCCTTTATTCCTCATTCTTTATCAAATAACCAAGTTTGATTTTTTTTTTTTTTTTTACATATCCTAATGCTAGCGAAACTAGCTAGTTGTTTTTGTGCTTGTGCTTGTTCTTGCTTGTTTGTTTGTTCATATTTTTAACTCATGGTTGATTCATTGTTATATGTTGGTTGGCTGAAAATCATGACATTTTCAACTAGGATTTTGGCCAAGATCAACCAATGATCTCAAGCCAAAAATCCCTTGCCTATACTAGTTGAAAGAGTGATAGTTTAGATTGGGTATTCTGACTTTGGGATTTTTTTTTCACTACTCATATTTGGTGAAAATAAAATGATTTTTTTAACCATATGTAGTATACATTTAGAGGATGCCATGGTATTTTTTTTCAAGATTTTTAGATTTTTTTTTTATCATGGTTGAAAAAATGGCTTTTGACAAAGCAGTTTTTAGCTCACTGTTCTGACTTTGGTGAAAATTCAGTCATGGTATCTTTGGTCCAAAAATTAAGCTGACTTTTTCCCATGGAGATCAACATGTTCTAGGTCTGCACTAATTTTTTCAGAATTTTTTAAAATTTTTTAGAAGGGTAAAAAAATAGGTTTTCAAAACTGGTTGTGGGAGTCAGATTTGTTTTTAAGAACTAATAATTTTCTGTTTTTATTAGTATACAAAGAGGGGGCTGATTTGGGACATTAGTTACTGTCTTAGGTGGATTTCCATGTCATTTCAAAAATAAAATTTGATTTTATAAAAATCGGGTCAAGGGTGGTCAACTCGGGTTTCAAAACTAGGGAAACTAGAGCCTTTTTCTAAGGGGTATTCAACCATGGCCTTTTTTCCGTCAATAAATTCCAAATTTTCAAATCCGAGCCCAAAGTCTTTTGGTTTTTGAAAATCCAATTTAAGTTTCTTCCAAAGGTAGCCGGATACCTTTTTAGGTATATGGATGTCCTTACTTCAAATAAGATATACATCTTCATGCATTGCATATTTTAAAATGTTTTTATTTAATTAAGTATAAAAATGTATTTTTTGGTTTCCTAAACATTTGGCGAGAATTAGTTCATAATCTTTGCCGGGTTTGTCGGGAAGGTTAGGAAATTATTCAACGCACATGTTTATGGAATCAAAACGTATGGTTTTCGTTTTACTCGAAATCATGTAAATGTCATGTGAAAGAATTATTTTCCAAGCTTTGCCGAGTTTGCCAGGGAGTACGGTAATATTTTTTTTCGACATATGCCATTTATTTGATTCATCACATGAAAAATCAATTTCAAAATGGTGATGTGTGCATATTCCATGATATCTACATTTGTCATCTTAATTATGCAAATCCTATGTTTATGAATATTCCATATTGATACCATTTTATATTCATGTTGCTAGTGTGATTATGATGTAATTATGAATATTTTATGATGATTTTATTTTGTGATTTTTGCCATGTCAAGCATGTCATGTCATGTCATTCATACATATGCTATGTCATTTACATTTTTGCCATGTCAAGCATGTCATGTTATGTCATTCATACATATGCTATGTCATTTAGAATTTGCCATGTCAAGCATGCCATGTCATTCATTCATGTGCCATATCATTTAGAGCATGCTATGCCATCATTCACCTACCATGTCATTCATCCATATGCTATGTCATTTAGAATTTGCCATGTCAAGCGTGCCATGTCATTTATTCATGTGCCATGTCATTTAGAGCATGCTATGCCATTCATTCACATGCCATGCCATGTCATTCATTTTATATGCCATGTCATTCATTCATATGCCATATCATTTAGAGCATTGCTATGTCATTCATTCACATGCCATGCCATGCCATTCCATGCCATGTCATTCATTCATATGATATGTCATTTAGATCTTGCCATGTCAAGCATGCCATGTCATTCATTCATATGCCATATCATTTAGAGCATGCTATGTCATTCATTCACATGCCATGTCATTCATCCATATGCTATGTCATTTAGAATTTGCCATGTCATTCATTTCATCTGCCATGTCATTCATTCATGTGCCATATCATTCAGAGCATGCCATGTCATTCATTCACATGCCATGTCATTCATTTCCTTATGCCATGTCATTTAGGTTTTTTGCCATGTCAAGCATACCATGTCATTATTTCTTTTACCACGTCATAATAAAATGTTTGCCATGTCATGATAAATATGAGTGCTGTTTAATTTTTGTCTTAGTAATATTTTTTTTTATGATTTAAAAAATACATGAAAAATAAATATTGTTTTTATAAAACAAGATTATTCCCGAGTTAAAATAATTCATGAGTTTTCTGCTAGGTCTGCTGGGGAGAATATCATCAATTATCTTTAACGACGGAATATATTTTTTCAAAAAATGAGGGTGATTTGGAGAATTTCAAAATCAAGAAAAAGTTCCATGTTTTTCGAGTTTGTTTAAATTTTATGTTAATAAATTCAAGATCATTTTCAAATAAAATATGATTGTTTTTTTAGGGAATTATTTTTAAACACCAAATTTAAAACCAACTTTCACCGAAACTTGAGATAACATATGACTAATAAGGTATCGTTTTATACGGGCGTTGTGGGGGTGCTAATCCTTCCCCGCACGTAACCGACTCCTGAAATCGCACTTATTTTCTCTAGTTTAAAGCGCAGACTTAGAAATTGGTTTTAAAAAATGTTTTAATTAATTTTAAAATGTTTTATAAAAATAGGTTTTAATAGGTGGCCGATTACACCTAGCCAAAAAAGATTGGTGGCGACTCCATTTCTTTTTCGAGGTTGTTTTCAAACCCTCAACCTTTATTTCGAGAGAAATTAAGTCGTCTTTTCCTTTGTTACCCCGTGCTTATTATTATTATTTTTTTAATGTCGCTCGATGGGATCCCGCGAAGGATCACGTTACGGCAGCTTGACAACTCCACTGGAACTTTTAGAGAGTCAGGCCTAAAATTAATCGTGTATTATCGAAAGTCTCGTTTTGTCGATTTTATCCGGTATTTAATTTTAGTTCCCACATTTTTTTTAATAATAAGGAAAATTTTGAAAATAATAAAATATTTTTGAATATGTTCATACTCATGTACATGCATATTATTATTATTCTCTGGTTATTTGTTGAATATTATTGATCTCTGCTTAATTAATGCTTTACCTTGTTTATTCTTGTCCTTAATAAATGGTTGGGGCAATTAGAATAAGGGTTGTAGAATAGGTGGTGAAATGTTTGTTCGTTCCTCCTCACACACTACATGTGCATTTGCATAACATGAGCCCTATACCTGGGTTTCGTCCTTTTTAGGTGGAAGCAAAGTAACTAAGCCTTTGTGATTAACAATCCGCATGGGCTAGTGAAACACTTCCGGAGTACTAAAGTACCTATGCCTTCGTGATTAACAATCCGCATGGGCTAGGGAAATATGCTCTAACAAATTGAACCCGCTTTTATCGGGGTGCCTTGCTAGCCTTCACCGGCGACAGTGAGGAACAATTTGGAGCCGATAGAATCTAACGCAACCTCATATAGTGAACCTAGGCGATGCCATGCCGAATTTCCGTTAGAGGTAACGAATTTAGGAACACATGGAGGGACGTTTCTAACCCTTTTATTCCCTATTTTACATTCCGAATAAGCCTTGCAAATAGGGCAATGATGAACACACATCATTTCGCCCGTAATAAGTTTGGTTTTTCGTCCTAGGGGTATCATAATGCCAAAATTTTATTGACGCCATCAGGGAAAATTATTGATTTGGATCATATATTATTTTGCTATTATTTGAATCTTTTCCCTTGCTAATTCGTTTACTTTCTTTTTCATGCATTCTTGTCATCATCTTGCACAAGGAAGGTTATTGGTCTCGGGATAGTATTCAACCAAAAAGGCTTTCATGGAGGGTCAGTGTGCCTCAGTGGTCGAGAAACATATAGTGGTGAGAAAACGCTCCGAGGAGGATTAACAAGATAATGGGGATTATTTGAAAGAGGGATATGTATCAGTATTGCCAACTGAAGTTGATCTCACTATCTGGCAAAACGATCTTCGTGGGCTGATGGATATATGGAATCAGTGGGACATAGTAGAAAGAGAAGCCCTCACTCAAGCTTATGGGGACATAGCACTGTTAATCCCAGTCAAAGTTAGTGGTGAGTTAATCCGGGCTGTGGTGCAATTTTGGAATCCTGCCTATCGATGCTTCACCTTCAACCGAGAGGATATGACTCTGACCATCGAAGAATATTCGACTCTGTTGCATATTGAGAATGCCATTTTGGATCGTATTTACTTGAAAGATTCGAAGATGTCGGGTTTCAAGGGGGTGGAAAGAAGTTGGGTTGAGAGTCACGTGGTTCGAAAAGGAGCAAACAATTGCATCTCATGGAATATTCTACGGGCTATAATCCATAGTTATTCTAGTAAGGAGACGGCTAGAAACATCTTTGCCTTAGCTATCTATGGGTTTATTATCTTCCCGAAGACATTAGGATATGTGGATATGGCAGTAGTGGATCTTTTCGAGAGATTAGGGCAGAGGATAAACCCGACCCCAACAATCATAGAAAAAATAATCTGATCCCTGAATTTTTGTAGACGGGGAGGAAAAGGGCGGTTCATGGGTTGTGCACAACTTCTCTACATATGGATTCAGAGCCACTTTTGGAAGCAAGAAAAATTTCCTCTCTGCTTGTATTGGAATTCCTTTGCACCGATTAGTGAGTTTCTCAAGAGGGATTGGCCCGAAGATAGGACCGAAGAACAGTGGATCGACATACTCTGAAACCTCAAGACTGAGATGGTAACTTGGAGAGCTCCATGGAGACTTTCTATGCCGATGTTGTACAAGTGTGGGGATGATGCATATGTCCCCTTATTAGGAGTATGGGGATGTGTGAGTTATATGCCTCTGCTGGTGCTAAGGCAATTGGAATCTCGTCAGTTCACTCCTATGACCCGCGGGCTTAATGAGTTAGAATTTGCCTATAGAGGGGACGGGTACTCAGCAAAAGTGCGCGAAATTGTAATGGCATGGAAGAAAACTTATTGGGTAGAGGTGGCTCGGTACACCGATAATGTCACATCATATTACATGGTATGGAGAGCCAAGAGAGTTAATGATAGACTATTGGCGCCCGATGGGCTGGATGTCTCACTGATGGATCTGCAACCGGAAGAAGTGCCATCTGAGTTAGAAATCGCGAAGTCAGAATTTGAAAAGAAAAGGTCCAAATGAGAAAAGAGGTTACCCGACTCCAAGAAGAGATAGATGACTTGAAGACTAG
Source organism: Fremontodendron californicum (assembly GCA_030761205.1). NCBI lineage: Eukaryota > Viridiplantae > Streptophyta > Magnoliopsida > Malvales > Malvaceae > Fremontodendron > Fremontodendron californicum. The sequence goes on from JAULJL010000026.1 coordinate 4,972,910, forward strand.
GGAATCGATTCGGGAAAGGGAAACGGAAAAGGTCAAGAGAGAAAGGGATACTGTCAAGGGTGATCTCGAAGAACTACACTTGGAAAATAAAAGGTTTCGCTTTGAACTAAAATATGAAGAAGCAGCTAAGTCTTTCAGGGAATAGCAGAAAGAAGTCGACAACCTCAAAAAAAGGAGCGACTACTGGAAAGGGAAAGAGAAACAGGAGGAAGCCAGAGCCGTCAGACTTGAGCAAGAAAAGCTAGTTAAGGAAAGCTCGCACACCGCTGTTTCTGCTAAATTGTTGAGGTGTCAGCTGGAAAAGGAAAGATTGCAGGCCAGGCTGAAAGTTGAAGAAGCAAAGCAATCTGAAAAATGGGCACTGTGAAGGAGAGTCCAAGATTCGGGAAGGTCACTTTAGGGCCATCATAGTTGTAATGACACTTTGACTTCAGATAGAAAGAAAATAGATTGACAAATTATTCATTAGATGCTAGATTGTCTTAGGCAAAGTTAGTATGCAATGTGGACAGATCTTGTTGTTTTATCATATATGTATTTAATTTCAGTAATCAATGGAAGACCATTTGGTTGAAATTATCCCAGGGCTAATACTTTCAAGTGCATTCATACATTTATTTATTAATTGTACATATTTATTTACTTAGTCATTCATTTATCCATTTGTTCATTCTATTATTATTTCATTAATGTTTTCTCATTCTTTCATTTAACCATTCATTCATTCATTCATAACAAAACACAAAGAATATGTCACTAAGTTCTAATCTATGGTATTTAAACTTAAGGTGTAAAGATTGGGCGTCCTCCGAAAGACTCAGAACTTCAGCGCCAACATAACACCAGATCACAAACTAGAGCTATGGAAAGTGAACAGACAGCTCGTATTTAAAGAATGGAAAGGGCTCAAAGGGAATTGCAAGAACAGTTAGTAAGATCACAAGAGCAGTTAGCGAAATCCCAAGAGGAGTCCAGGGAATAGATGACAAAGATAATCGAAATGATGTCTGCTGTACTTCGGGAAAAGAAGTGTATTGAGAATTCAATTGTAAGAATGGAGGCAGGGAATCAAGAGGTTCAACCAGAGACCATACTGTTAAAAGGTCAATCATCACAGAGTACTGAGAATCAACCATCGACAGCTGCTATGTCGTTCGTATATGTTCAACCCCATATGGGAGCACAGAATCAGGTGCCGATTGGCACAAATATTGGAAATATCCCGGCAAATCCCATTGATGTCCCAGACTTGGATGACCTGCCTGAGAAAGAAAAGGTGAAAATGGCAGAACGGAAAAATCTAGATGACATGGCATAATCTAAATGACATGGTAGAATCTAAATGACATGGCAAAGATCTAAATAAAATGACAAGAATTAATGACATGATAAAACCTAGATGACATATTAAAAATCTATATGACATAGCAAAAATCTAAATTAAATGGCAAGAATTAATGACATAATAAAACCTAGATGACATATTAAAAATCTATATGACATAGCAAAAATCTAAATTAAATGGCAAGAATTAATGACATGATAAAACCTAGATAACACATTAGAAATCTATATGACATAGCAAAAATCTAAATTAAATGGCAAACATTACCATAGAATATTCATAATTATGCCATAATCAAAATGACAACATAAAATCTAAATCAAAGCAATGATATCATTATGGAATATTCATATATATATGGAATTTATATAACAAAAATAGCAAAAATTAAATGTCATAAAATATGCATGAATATGGAAAATGCAAATGCATGGAAATGTATTTCTCCCACGAAATAAGGATATTCGTATATCTAAAAAGACATCCGACTACCTTGGGAAGAGACCTAAGTTGGATTTTCTAACTCGGATTTTGGATTCGGATTTAAAAAATTTGGAATTTTTGGGTAAAGAAAAAGAACTTGGTCGAACCCACCTTTTTAAAGCTCTAGTTTTTCCTAATTTTGAAACCCAAGGTTGACCACCCTTGACCCGACTTTTGTAAAATCAAATTTTAGGATTAAAATGACTTGGAAATTAACCTAAGACAGCAACTAATGTTTTAAATTAGCCCCCTCTTAATGCCTTAAACAAAACAGAAAACTATTAGTTCTTAAAAAACAAATCTGACGTTTCTGACCAGTTTTGGAAACCAAATATTTTACCCTTCTAAAAAATTTCAAAAACATCTGAAACATTATGGGAGACTTAAAACATATTGACCTCAATGGGAAAAAATCAGCTTAATTTTTAGACTAAGGATGACCTACCCGAAAATTCATGAAAGACAGAACAGTGGGTAAAAAAATTGCTTAACCAAAAAACTTTTTAAACCTTTGATAAAAACGTCCAAAAATCAGAATAAAAATATTAGAGACTCCTCTAAGGTCCTGCAACCAGTGGTAAAAATTTGTAAAAATTTGGAAAAGGATTACCTAATGAGAAAAAAATCATAAAGTTAGAAAATCCAACTTGAGAAATTTTAATTTTCCACAAGTATGCTCATTAAAGCTTGGCTTTGAGCCATTGATTGGCTTAAGTCAAAAATCAAGTGGGAAATGCAAAAATGCATGAAATAAATGACATGGAATATGCATGATCTAGTGTCTAAATGACATGTAAAATGACATGGCATATGAAAATGGCCAAAAGCTTAAATGACATGTAAAATGACATGGCATATGAAAATGGGCTAAAGCTTAGATGACATGTAAAATGACATGGAATACAAAAATGATCTAAATGCTAAATGACATGGAAAATGACCTAAATACCTAAATGACATGAAAAATGACATGGCTTGCAAAAATGACCTAAATGCTAAATGACATGGCATGCAAAAATGACCTAAATGTCTATGTGACATGAAAAATGACATGGCATATGAAAATGGCCCTAAATGTCTAAGTGACATGAAAAATGACATGGTATATGAAAATGGCCTAAATGTCTAAGTGACATGTAAAATGACATAGATGCTTAGATGTTATGAAAAATGACCTAGGGGGCTAAAAAATGCATGTTGGTCGAATGGCCTAGAGAGCATGGCAAAAAAAAAAAACTAAACTATATAACAAATATCCACAAGATACAAAGGTATGGCATGAACCAAAAGAACAAAATGGTTAGCAAGAATAATAAATACATATAAAAATAAAAAATAATAGAAATAAGCAAGTTAAAATAGCAAATAAATAAAAAAATAAAAAAAATGAGAGATTTTTTTCGGATTGACTTTTCATGCTAAACTCCGAATCAAAAGTCTTGGAGGACCATCTGTAAGATGAGAAGAGATTTTCTACGTTCTAAAAAAGTACAAGGAAGAATTTACCTGGTTTAGGGGGCCTGGACAAAATTAGGTGTCTACAGCTGCTCCTCTTTGGCTATTGCTGAGAATCAGGAATCAGGCAAAGATAAATAGACAATAATTTTGTCCGATTAGTGAAATCACATGTAAAATACCTCGACAGTGGTCTCGGGGCTTTATCTTGTCTTGGTGTCAATTGTGTTGGGTTTAAACAGAAAATACCATGACAGTGGTCTCGGGGCTCGACTCATTTGAGAAGTAGAACGAGTTCGATTTAAAAACAAAAGAAATGCCTTAACATCAATCCTGGTCTGACTCATTTAGAAAAAAAGTTCGATTTGAAAACAAAATACCTCGACGGTGGTCTAGGGGCTCGACTCATTTAAAAAAAAAAAAAAACAGGTTCGATTTAAACAAAAGAAAATACCTCGACCGTGGTATCGGGGCTCAACTCATTGGAGAAGTAGACGAGTTTGATTTAAAAACAAAATACCTCGACGGTGGTCTCGGGGTTCGACTCATTTGAGAAGCAGAATGAGTTTGATTTAAATACAAAATAACTCGATGGTGGTCTCGGGATTCGACTCATTTGAGAAGCAGATTGAGTCCAATTTTAAAACAAAATACCTCGACAGTGGTCTCGGGGCTCGACTTATTTGGGAAGCAGAACGATTTCTATTTTGGGAAGCAAAATTTCCATGATTCTTGCAATGTTAGCCGAATGCAGTAATGAAAATGACATGTTTTGCAAATGCTTGTAGGATGTATGTTCCCTAAGGATGAATGCAATCAAATGATTGTGTCATGATTTCTAATCCATGATTTCTTTGAGGTTCATGGATTGTCTGACTTCATGACGGAGTCTTCAACTTTTCACTGACGCCCCCACTTGAGGGGCCTTCAATAAAGATAAATTGTCAAAAAGTCCCAGTTTATGACTTCATTGAAATTCACAATTTTTTTGACTTCATGACAGAGTCTTCAACACATTCACTGCTTACCTCTACTTGGTGAATTTTCCCCTCATGATGTGCTGTTGTGTTTCCAAATTTTAGTGGTTTCCAAACCTCTTCTAAAATTTAAATCTACTCCTTAGTAATACACTGAAATTCTTTTGTTTAAAGATTTTTATGTTTACTAAACATCATTCAATTTAATAACAATCAAAATGCATCACAAAATGTATGAAAGAAGGTATGAAACAACCAAATGTCATAAAAAGGATAACAAGAATTTATTTCAATAATGTTTTAGATGACAAAGGTGAATATCAAGGATACAAATGTAGAGTTGTAGGTCATAGATGCCCTAAATGCGGAATATCTTGGACTGTTCCTTCTTCAATTTATTTGAAATTTCTCTTGAATTAGCAATTTACTTGGGTAATCTCCCGGCTTCCGTAGTTGTGTCAGACTGAATTTTTCCCCTTTCTTCTGATTTTTTGATACTTTCTCCCCTTTACACAGAGCATTGATTCAATCCTTAATCAGTACTTGAGCCGCCCTTTGCAGGTTTTCAACCCAAGTGTCCCCCATTTGGTATTAAGTCACCCTTTGCGAGTTTTCGGCTTAAACCTCTCATTTTACATTATTTTTTCTTCATTTTCATTTTCATTTTTTTTGTGTGTTCTACCATGCATCTGAGAATTCTAAATGCTTCCAAGGTAAAAATGTCAATTCAGAAGATGGGATGAATTCTGAGAGAAAACCCTTCAAATTAAATATCCACGCTTGATCAAAATGGACTTTTAAAAGCACGTAATGCATGCCAAGGTTCGGGTTTAGAAAGAAAGGGTAAATAGGCCCAAAATGTGTTTAAGGGTGATTGGATCAAGGATCATTTCATGAGGAGGATTCATTCTTGAAACATTCGTCCCTTTTTGGACTTTTCTCTTCTTTTTTGGAATATTTTTCTTTCATTCTTGGCTTTCATTTGCCATTATTTGATTTCACACTTTTTTTTATGGCTCTTTTTGCCATGATTTTTGGGAGGTTACTTTTCCTCGCATCTGCCCTCCAGCGTAGAGGGTGATCCTTGATCAAGGTTCAAAGAAAGAAAGAATTCCTAAGGCTCAAAGGGGTGACTAGGGATAATTTCTTCTTAGTGAAAGGAGTATGAAAGATGGCCATTCATCATATCAGGCATGAATATTCTCATTGAAAAGCAATCCTCAGGGGAAATAGATATATAGAATTTTCATTTTTACATTTGGAATAATTCGAATTTCCATGTGCACAGTATCACACTTTTCTTTTCTTTTTTTCTTCTTTTTTTTTTAATTTTTTTTCTTCTTCAAGCATAGTACTTCTTCAATTCGTTAGCATTCACGGGATTTGTCAAGTCATTCTCGTCCATCCGAGTAAGAATCAATGCTCCTCCAGAAAAAGCTCTCTTTACTACGTAGGGCCCTTCCTAATTTGGAGCCCATTTCTCTTACGGATCCTTCACTATAGGGAGAACTTTTCTTAATACCAACTCTCCTTCTCGGAACTTCCTGGGATGAACCTTTTTGTTGTGGGCTCAAATCATCCTTTTCTGATACATCTGCCCAATGCAAATTGCTTTCATCCTTTTCTCTTCGATAAGATTCAACCTCAATAGGTAACACTGCCTCCATTCCATATACCAAAGAAAATGGCGTGGCACCCGTAGATGTGCGGACCGAGGTACGGTATGCGTGGAGAGCAAAAGGCAAGATCTCATTCCAATCTTTATACACATCGGTCATCTTTTCAATGATATTCTTGATGTTCTTATTGGCTGCTTCTACTTCCCCATTCATTTTCGGACGATAAGGTGCTGAATTATGATGTGTGATCTCGTACTGAGTACACACTTCTCTCATCATCTTATTGTTCAGATTGAGAGCATTGTCTGAAATGATTCTCTTTGGCAATCTATATCGGTATATAAATTCCTTCTTGACGAATCTACATACCACTGACTTCATTACATTAGCATAAGAAGCGGCTTCCACCCACTTTGTGAAGTAATCTATGGCCACTAGGATGAAATGGTGTCCATTTGAAGCTTTCGGGGTAATAGGCCCGATCATATCTATTCCCCACATCGCAAATGGCCATGGTGCAGTCATGACATGCAATGGTGATGGAGGCACATGAATCTTATTTGCATATATCTGACATTTATGGTACTTCCGGGAATAACTAATGCAATCTCCTTCCATCGTTAGCCAATAATATCCTGCCCTTATAATCTGTTTAGTAAGCATGTGACCATTGTCATGAGTGCCACATATCCCTTCGTTGACTTCTTCAATGATTCTTCGAGTTTCGACAGACCTGACACACCTCAATAGAACCTGGTCTTTCCCTTTCTTGTAGAGAATCTCACCATCTAGGACAAAACCCATTGCCAATCTTCTCAGAGTCCTCTTACCATTTTATATTGCTTGTTCAGGATACTGTTAGCTCTTGATGTATTGCAAGATGTCGTAATACCAAGGGAGGCCATCCACTTCTTCTTCGATACTCAGGCAGTGGGCAGGAGACTCGTATATGCTCATCTTTATTGGCACAACTTCGGCCTCTTCATTTACTTTAAACATTGACGATAAAGTGGCTAAAGCATCTGCCATTCGGTTTTCTTCTCGGGGAAGTAGTTGAAACTCACTTCTTTGAATTCCTCTATCAGACTTAGTATGAGCTCTCGGTATTGGATTAACTTTGCATCTCGGGTTTTCCATTCTCCCCGTAGTTGGTATATCACTAGGGATGAATCTCCAAAAACTTTCAATGTTTTGATCTTTCTTTCTATGGTAGCACGAAGGCCCATAGTACATGCCTCATATTCAGCGGTATTGTTTGTACAATCAAAATCCAATCTGGCAGTGAGAGGATAATAATCTTTCTCTGGGGATATGAGCACTGCGCCAATCCCGGGCCCAATGGAATTAGATGCGCCATCAAAGTACATTTTCCATATTTTCTTCTTAGAGGGAATTCCATCTTCTTGCGAGACACACATCAAGTTTTCATTAGGGAAATCAAAATTCAAAGGCTCATAATTTTCAATCGCCCGACTTGCTAAGAACTCGGCTACTGCGCTGCCCTTTATATCTTTCTGACACACATACACAATGTCGTACTCTAACAACAAAACTTGCCATCTTGCCGTTCTTCCTGAAAGGGAGGGTGCTTCCAACATATACTTGATGGGATCTAGCTTGCAAATCAACCACGTTGTGTGGTACAACATGTATTGTCTGAGCCTTCGAGCAGTCCAAGCTAAGGTACAACAAAGCTTTTCTACCGATGAATACTTCAGCTCATACTCTGTGAACTTCTTGCTGAGGTAATAAATTGCTTGTTCTTTCTTCCCGATCTCATCATGTTGCCCCAATACACAGCCCATAGATCTCTCAAATATTGATAAATATAGTATCATTGGTTTCTACGGAACATGTGGCATTAGCACTGGTGGGTTGGATAAATAGTGCTTAACTTTATCAAAGGCGATTTGACACCCTTCATCCTATTCTCCCGGATCACGCTTCTGAAGTAGCTTAAATATTGGATCACATTTGTCGGTTAGCTGAGAAATAAACTGAGCAATGTAATTCAATCTTCCTAGAAATCTTCTCACTTCCTTTTGAGTACGAGGTGGTGGCAAGTTCTGGATGGCCTTTACTTTATCTGGATCAATCTCGAGTCCCCTCTTACTGATGACAAAAACTAACAACTTTCCCGAAGTGACTCCGAAAGTGCATTTTATCGGGTTTAGTTTGAGTCAAAACTTTCTTAATCTTTTGAAGAGCTTCTTAAGATTCGCAACATGATCATCTTCTCCTTGTGACTTTGCGATCATGTCATCAACATAGACTTCGATCCCTTTATGCATCATATCATGAAACAAAGTTACCATGGCTCTCTGGTATGTTGCCCTGGCATTTTTCAATCCAAACGGCATCACCTTATAGCAAAACGTTCCCTACATCGTAACAAACGTGGTTTTCTCCATATCCTCCGATGCCATCTTAATCTGATTGTACCCTGAGAATCTGTCCATGAAGGAAAACATAGAGCTCTTTGCCGTATTATCCACCAAGGTATCAATGTGAGGCAAATGGAAATTATCTTTAGGACTAGCCCTATTCAGATCCTAGTAATCAACACACATCCGTACTTCGTAACTGGGACAATATTCGCTACCCATTTCGGATATTTTGCCACTTCCAAGAACCCGGCGTCGAACTGCTTTTTCACCTATTCTTTCATCTTTAACAGCATGTCAGACCTCATTCTTCACAATTTATGCTGATCTGGCTTGCAATCTGGCCTTAGAGAGAGCTTGTGAACCACAATATTGGGATCCAACCCTGGCATGTCTTGGTATGACCATGAAAATACATCGACATATTCTCGGAGTAAGGCTACCAGTTCACACTTTGTTGATGGTGACACTGAGGTCCCAATTTTGACCTCCTTGATTTCTTCTCCACTTTCCAGGTTTGTCACTTCCAACGGCTCCTTATGAGGCAATACTTGCATCTCCTCTTGTTCTATTATTCTCAATAAATCTGGGGATAGACCATAATCTTCGGCATCTTCGTTGACGTGTTAATCACCCGTGCAAACGGGTCTTTCAAAATCAGTTTCAGAATTATTGATAGGACGGTCCTCATATTCCACATCCGTACACCTGTAAATAGGTGAGGAAGAATCATTATAGGAAGGCATATAGGCAATGAAAGAAAATGAAAGAATATATACACATCAATATGAAGAAAATGCATTGTGATTGTTATTTATTAAATGAAGAGTTTTAAACATAAGCCCATACAGAAAGATTCTTAATGTCCTTAGGCAAAGACAATTAAGATTGTTACAGAGTATTACTCTAGAGTAGACCTACAAACTATAGGAAGCTCGGTCGCACTCCAGTTTGTTAATTCATAACCCGGTGGATATGGGCGCACCATCCAACTTGCATTTCTATTTTCCATTCCTTCTTCCCCGACCGTGCAGATTACCATTTCTTGTATCTGTTATTCCTTGCTCATGTAGAACTTCTCAAAGGCTTGTTCTATCATTACTAACACATCATCAGAATCCTTCTCCTCAAACTCAAAACCAGCCGAACGGAAGATGTGAAGGATTGGTGGGAAAGTCATAGGCTCCCGCTCCATATCCATACCCGAGAGACGGGCCATCCTCCTCTTTCAATTTTTCTCCATTTATTTCCTTTTTTCATGAGCTTTTGGGAGATATCCGAGATCGAATCAGTTCTTCTTCCCGGTTACTTCAATTGCTCTGGCCATCCCCTAGAGATACTTCCCTATACGCTGACCAGGCGTCCTTCCATTACAAAATTCAATTTCTGGTGGAGAGATGATGGTACTGCCTCAGCAAAATGGATCCATGGCCTTCCAAATAAACAGTTGTAAGATGAGGTAATGTCCATAACTTGGAAATCAACCTTATAGGTACAGGGACCTATCTCAAGTGGGACTTCAATGGTTCCCATCACTTCCCGTCGGGTGCCATCAAAGTATCTAACTATAGTATGGCTTGGTAGCATGTAGGACATGTCGACCGGCAGTTTGGACAAGGTCGCAAAGGTATCACATTCAAAGAAGAACCATTATCCAGGAGTACTCGTGGCAAAATGTGCCCCTTGCAGATAGTCGTGAAATGAAGGGCTTTAGTAGATCCTACATCGTTGGGTGGTATCTCATCATAACTGAAGGAAATGTGGTCATCTGCTATGATGTTCCCCACCAACCGATCTAACTTCTCCACTGATATGTTGTTGGCCACATATGCTTGATTCAAGATCCTTAGCAGGGCACTTCTATGCGGCTCTGAGTTTAGTCACAGTGAAAGGACCGAAATCCTTGCCGGTTGACGGTGCAGTTGTTCTACCACACTGTACTCGCTGTGTTTTATAAACTTCAAGAATTCAAAAGCCTCTTTCTCATTCATTGGCTCTTTTACCTTGTTAACCGGAGTTGTATTTTTCTCCATTCCCTTTGACTAATCCATCTCTGTATGGACCGATTTTGCTACTCTTTTACCTTTGTCAAGTTCTCCTATCTTTCCCATCGGATTTTGTTCAACGGTTCCAGGAGCATAGCATCTACCACTACGAGTTAGATGTCCTACACCTGTTATATCAGTTGTTGTTTGCTGACTTGAAGAGCCCAGCGTTACCATACTGCAATCGTATCTCCAAGGTGCGGCCTTATTCTCTTTGTATGGGAAAGAAGATGGTAACTCTATAATCAACTTTGGCATGGTTTCTTTATCAACCGGGATAGCCTTTTCTTTCGGCTCATCATAATAGATAACCAAAGGTCTGTCCACCATATAACCGATTGTATTCTTAGTAGTATCTACCTCTTCCTCTGTTTTTTCATAGAATTGGGCCTTGCCCTCATCCATCATTTTTGAACCTTGGCTAAATAACCTTCACACCTCTGTATAGTGTGACCCTCACATCTGTGAAACGGAAAAAAATCCTCTATCTTGCTCGCAACCATTTTCAAACTGGCTTCATCCTGAACTAACCTAGCCTTGACCATTTCAAACCATACTTTTATCACTGGCATCTTCACCTCACTGATATCCCTTTTTACCCTGCCAATTTCGCCTGACAAAACCGCATTCACCTTGGCCTCCGAGTGATTGGGCAATGGGTTACCCGCAACATTAGGCCCGTTCTTAGATCCTAACTTTACGACCCCAGTATCAATCAAGCTTTGGACCTTTCATTTAAAAGTAATGCAGTCCTCGATCGAATGCCCCTGAATTCTCGTATGATATGCGTAGTTAGCATTTACGTTATACCATTTAGGATACAGTGGTTTCAAGGGTTGGAGGTATACTGGTGCAACGAGCTGCCCCTATAACATTTAGGGTATAACTCATCGTAGGTTGTAGGAATAGGATCAAATTGAGGCTTTTGATTATTCCTTGGTGGTCTTTGGTTATTGCGAATAATATTCTGTGTGTTTGGTGCGGTGTTTTGGGGAATGGCTATTTGCAGGGATATGCCCGTTGGGTATGGTTGTTGCGGTATGGATGTGTAAGGAAAAGGGTTTTGGGTAAGGTTGTTCACGGTAGTGTAGTACAGGTTTGTATGTCGGGTAAGGTGTATAAGGTGCAGGAGGTGTATAGGGACGGTGGTTATAACTGACTGCATGAGTTTCTCCTTATTTCTTTTTGGCGGGGATTGCCTCTTTGGAGTAGCAGATTCTCCACCTTCCATCTTCCCACTCTTAATAGCGGTTTCTATCATTTCACCGAATATGACCATATCCGCAAAATTCTTAGTGGCACTACCCACCAACTTGTCATAGTACGATGTCTTTAAAGTGTTAATGAAAAGAAACGTAGTTTCCTTACTGGTCAGAGGGGGTTGCACCTGAGTGGCCAGATCTCTCCACCTTTGAGAATACTTCTTGAAGCTTTCAGCAGTTTTTTTCTCCATGTTTTGCAGCGATAACCTGTCAGGTATCATATCAGATACGTGATTGTAGTGTTCCATAAATTCTCTGGCCAAATCCATCCAAGAGCGGATCTTAGTTCGGGTTAACTGATTATACCAACGGGTTGCAAAACCTGTTAAGTTGTCTTAGAAGCAGTGAATGAGTAGCTTTTCATCCTCATCATGTCCCGTCATTTTTTGGCAGTACATGGTTAAGTGTGCTGATGGGTTGGTGGTCCCATTATACTTCTCAAAATCTGGTACCTTAAGCTTAGGGGGAATTACCAGGCCATGCACCAGACTCATTTCCTTGGTATCCAGGCTGCCCAACAATTCTGCACCTTCTACGGCCCTTAACCTCTCTTCCAGTAACTGATACTTTTTCTATGATTCAGCAGATTCAATCTTCTTCAATTCGGCCATCTTTGTTTTTTCTTTCTCAGCGAGCTCTTCAAAATCCAGAACATCAACAGGATCAGTTGAGTCAGCCCCAATGTTAACATTTTCGGGAGCCTGGTTCTTTGTTTCTACCATCGGTTGGATATAAACAAAAGGCGCTGCCCCTGTCGAAAGCTCATTTCTAGCATTTTGGGATGTTTGGCCATTTAATTGCATGACTTCAGGTCGGCCCTCTTGATTTACTACCACTCTTCTCGCAACTGAATTCTCAATCGGCCCTTTTTGCCTAAGCATGGCATTCATCATTTCCATAAGCTTGGCCATCTGCTCTCTCGATTCTTCCTAGGATTTACTACCACTCTTCTCGCAACTGAATTCTAGTTCCTTCTGAGCCCTTTCCATCCTTTCGATATGGCAGTTTGTTCGTTTTCCATAATTCTGGCCTGAGATCTGGTATTATAACGGCGCTGAAAATCTGGTTATTTCGGAGGACGCCAAATTTTTACCTTGAGTTCAAAAATCATGGATTAGAATTCTGTGATTTATTCTTTATGTTTTATTATGAATGCATGAATGAATATATAATGGAATGAATAAATGACTGAATATGTATAATAAATGAATAAATTAATGAATATATAATGAAATGAATAAATGAATGACTAAGTACATCAATATGTATAATAAATAAATGTATGAATGCATTTGAAAGTATTGGCCCCAGGATAATTTCAACCAAACGGTCTTCCATTGATTTCTAAAATTAAATACATCAAGGATAAAATAACAAGATCTGTCCTAAGGCAATCCAATAGTTTGCCCATCTATTAGTGTCGTTACAAAGTGATGGTCCTAAAGTAACCTTCCCAGATCTCGGACTTTCCTTCACAGTCCCCCTTTTGATTGTCTTGCCTTTCAATTTGGCCCGTAATCCTTTATTTTCCAGCTGACATCTCAATAGTTCAGTAGAAACAGTAGTGTGTGAGCTTTCCTTGACTTGCTTCTCTTGCTCAAGTTTGTCGGCTCGGGCTTCCTCCTGTTTCATTCTCTCTTTCCAGTAGTCATTTTCTTTTTTTAGATAGTCGACTTCTTTCTGCCATACCTCGGAAGACTTGACGGTCCCTTCAAATTTTAGTTTAAAACGAAACTTTTTATTTTCCAAGTGTAGTTCCTCAAGATCTCCCTTGACAGTATCCCTTTCTCTCTTGACCTTTCCACTTCCCTTTCCCGAATCGATAACCTAGTCTTCAAGTCATTGATCTCTTCTTGGAGTCGGGCAACCTCTTTACTCATTCGAACTTTTTCTTTCTCAAATTCTGACTTCGCGATTTCTAAATCCGACGGCACTTCTTCCAATTGTAGATCTGTCAGTGAGATATCCCTCCCATCGGGCGCTAATAGTCTATCGTTAACACTCCTGGCTCTCCATACCATATAATCTAGTGTGACGATGTCAGCATATCGAGCCACCTTTATCCGATGAGTCTTCTTCCATGCTTCAACTATTTCCCACATCTTTTCTGAGTACCCCTCATCTCCGTAGGTAAACTCTAATAAACCCAGCTTGTGAGTCGCGGGCGTGAATTGTCGAGACTCGACCTGTCTTTGCACCAATAGAGGTGCGTAACTCACGGCTCCCCAAATCCCAAGTAGTGGAACCCCCGGCTTGTCCCCATATTTATACAATATCGGCATAGGAACCATCCATGGAGCTCTCCAAGTTACCATCTCACCCTTAAGATTCCGGAGCATGTTGATCCATTGCTCTTCATTTATGTCCTCGGGCCAATCCCTCTTAAGAAACTCGCTGATCGGTACTAGGGATTTCATGTACGGTTTAAAAGAAACATCCTCCATCTTCCAGAAATGACTCTGAATCCAAACATAGAGGAGTTGCGCATATCCCTTGAATCTCCCTTTTCCTGCTCGCTTGCAAAAATTCAAAGACCGTATTGTTTCTGCTATGATGGCTGGGGACGGATCTATCTTCTGCCTTAACCTTTCAAAAAGGTCAACTACGACTAACTCGACACGTCCTAGTGTCCTTGGGAAGATAGGCAAACCATATATGGCTAGGACGAAGATATCCCTAGCAATCTCTTTATTCGAGTGGCTTCGGATCAAAGATTGGAGGGCGTCCCAAGGGATACAATCACTTTTCCCTTTCTTAACCACATGCCCATCGACCATTTGCTGTCCATTCCCACAATCTTAACTAACTTTTTTTTAAACCCCAATGTCTTCGAATCCTTCAAAAAATCCGATCCAAGATGGTATCCTCGATATGCAACAAAGTTGAATATTCCTCTATGGTCGGTATCATATCTTCCTTGTTGAAGGTGAAGCATCGGTAGGCAGGATTCCAGAACTGCATCATAGCCCGAATCAACTCATTATTAACTCTGATTGGTATCAACAAAGCTATGTCTCCGTATATCTGAGTGAAAGCCTTCTTTTTCGACACATCCCATTGATTCCAAATGTCTGTCAACCTACGGAGATCATTCTGCAGAAGATCTAATTCTACCCGTTCTGGCAATACTGACACATATCCCTCTTTTAAGCAATCCCAATTTCTTCGCTGACCCGACTCTGAGCGTTCTCTTACCACTGCATGCTCTTCCACTATCGAAGTAACCCGACCCTCTATCAAAGCCCTTTTGGATGAAGACTATCCCGAGGCCAATAACCTTCTCTATGTATTATGATGACAAAAAAATGCATGAAAAAGAAAGAAATTAATAAAGGTGAAGAAATCAAATAATAACAAATAGTATAAACAAAACAAATGTCCCAACAGAAATTAATGCATGAAAAAGAAACAAGTTAATAAAGGTGAAGAAATCAAATAATAACAAAAAGTGTAAAATAAACAAATGTCCCAACGAAAAATCTACATTACGACGCCTTTGGGATATTAAACTTATCGCGGGCGAAACTATGTGCATTCATCATCATCCGATTTGTAAAACTTATTTGGAATGTAAAATAGGTAACAAAAGGTTGGAAATGTCCCTCCATGTGTTCCTAACTTCGGTATATCTATCAAAAATTCGGCAAGGCTTCGCCTATATGGTTCACTATATGTGGGTGAATGAAGTTCTAAAAAGACCCCGAATTGTTCCTCACTGTCGCCTGTGAAAGAAAGTAAGGCACCCTGATAAAAACGGGTTCAATTCGTTAGAGTATATCTCCCTAGCCCATACGGAGGATCAATCACGAGAGCATAGGTAATTTATACTCCGGAAGTATTTTGATAGCCCATACGGAGGGTCAATCACGAGAGCGTAGCTACTTTACTTCCATTTAAAGGGACGGAACTCGGGTATAGAGCTCATGTTATGCAAATGCAAGTGTAGTGTGTGAGGAAGAACAACAAACCTTCCACCACCTATTCTACACCCCTTATTCTAAATACCCCGATAAGATTAAACAATGTAAAGCATTAGTTAAGCAAAGAAAGATAATATACAACGAAATAAACAGAGAACAATAATAATATGTATGTACGTGAATATGAACATATTCAAAAAAAAATTATTATTTTCAAAGTTCTCCTTTTTATTAAAAAAAAAATATGGTAATTAAAATTAAATTCCAGATAAAACCGACAAAATCGAGACTTTCGATAACACGCGACTAATTTTAGGCCTGACTCTCTAAGTGTCCCCAGCGGAGTCGCCAAGCTGTCGCAACCTAAAAAATAACCAGTCTCATCATGAGACATTACTCGTTAAGTGTGACATTGGGGTAACAGAGGAAAAGACGACTTAATTCCTCTTGAAATAAAATGAGGGTTTGAAAATAACCTCGAAAAAGAAATTGAGTCTCCACCAATCTTTTTTTGGCTAGGTGTGATCGTTCACCTATTAAAACCGGTTTTATAAAACATTTTAAAATTAATTAAAATATTTTTTAAAACCAATTTCGAAGTCTACGCTTTTAAACCAGAGAAAACAAAAAAAATGGGTTTTGGGAGTCGGTTACGTGAGGGGAAGGATTAGCACCCCCATAATGCCCGTATAAAACGGTACCTTATTAATCGTGTGTTATCTCGAGTCTCGGTAAAAAGTCGGTTTTGAAACTAGCATTTTGAAATAATTCCCATATTAAAGAAAAATAATCCCATTTTTAGTCGAAAATTATCCGAAATTTATTAGCTTAAATTTTTCCTATATTCCCCGGCAAAACATAGAAATTTTTATTTATTTAGAAAATCTCCGAATCACTCTCATTTTTTTGAAAGAAATATATTCCTTTGTTAATGATAATTAATGCTATCCTCCCCAGCAAACCCGGTAGAGAACTCATCAATTATTTTAACTCGGGAATATCTTTATTTTTTTATAAAAAAAAATGATCTTTTAGAAATTTTTTTAAAAAAAAGTTATGAATATGCAAATCAGTACTAATGACATGGCATATGAGTGAATGACATGGCATATGGATTAGTGACATGGCATGCTTGACATATAAAAATCTAGATGACATGGCATAATCTAAATGACATGGTAGAATCTAAATGACATGGCAAAGATCTAAATAAAATGACAAGAATTAATGACATGATAAAACCTAGATGACATATTAAAAATCTATATGACATAGCAAAAATATAAATTAAATGGCAAGAATTAATGACATAATAAAACCTAGATGACATATTAAAAATCTATATGACTGATAACTCGTATAATTATATAGTTTTTAGTTATGTTTTATTATTGTTTTGTGTCAAATACGAGTTATTATTGTTTAGTCTAATTGTGTTTATGATCTTTTATATTTTTATGTATTTTGGTGTTTTTCACAAGTTTCTTTGAGTGATTTCAGATTACTAGAATTAAGGGCAAATCCAGTTCAGTTCCAGTCCCGACACCTTTTGCCATATCAGCTATATCTCGAGTTTCACTGAAGCAATAAGGCTGAAATTTGTAGCCATACAAAGCTAAGAGGCATATCTATCTTTTTCATGTTTTACACTTCTTGAAACGGAGTCGTTTTCCCTAGCGAAATCGACCATCAAGTTGGCTGATGTGCAATGACGTCTGTGCTGACCTGTTTTCGTATTATGCCCATATATTCTTATCCACATCAGAAAATGAGCTGATTCCAACGGATATGGATCAGTAACTGATAGGGTAACATTTGTCTAGAAGACCATGTGATCAGATAAGGCCTCCAAAATTGACAAAATCGACCATCAAGTTGGCTGATCAAAATCGTCATACATGACGAAAATTGTTAGAAAATGCACCCACCTATTATACCTACCTTTGAAATTTGTAAAGCTTGTCTCTTGTCATTTAGCCCTCCAAAATGTGTATAAATAGAGGGCCTTGGATGATTGTAAGGGATCATATTGGAGATTGGTAGGATATTAGCCATTTTAACAAAATTCTCTAAGTTTTCTTCTTCTTTCTTTTCTCTAGTTTTCTTTTTCTTTAGAAAGAGCAAGAGGTTGGATAATTAATATTCTTCTTCTTCTTCTTTCTTTCTTTTATTTTCTTCTTAGATTCTATTTAATTTTATGTTTATAATGCCTATGCTAGGCTAAACTTCTATTTGGTTAAGGGTGATTTCAAAGCCCTAGACACGTTTTGTGATTGATTTTCAGATTCTATCTATCATTAATTTTCTATCAAAGTTGCTTATGTTCTTCTACAAGAATTGTTCATGATGTTGTCTTGATTTGTTTAGGTGTACAACTAGATAGATCTTGATAATTATCTATTGCTAGTTTAGGAATCTTGATCCGTGTAATTGTCTTGATTTCCTATTCATAAGTGGCAATTTGTGATTAATGATTATGGTCAAGTTTTCAATAATTGTAAAGTGGAACATAACCTAAGTTGAACAATCCGAGCTTATGTGTTTGTTGCTTAGATCAACCTATCTTTCTCATCATAAAGCTGCCATTAAATTGAATCTAGAGAGCTTATTCTAGGTTGTTTGATGGTTAGAGATTAAATAGAGAGCTTGTTCTATTTAACGACAAACTAAGGAAAGATTGGGATAACAGAGCTTGTTGTTATCTACGGTTGTTAACTTTGATAGTTGGTTGATATTGATAGATCTGAAATTGATTCTTAATGATGTCTAGTGGTGGAGAATGAAACCTTAACCATATTTTTCATTTTTGATTCTTCTTACTTGTTTTCTTACTTTTCTAGTTTGCATATTTTTAAAAGTATATTTATTTTTATTGGCTGGTTATACCGCCTAATTTGTATATTAATTTTGTTTTATTTTTATTGGCTGGTTATACCGCCTAATTTAGTATATATATTTTTATTGGCTGGTTATACCGCCTTGCTTAGTATATATATTTTTATTGGCTGGTTATACCGCCTTGCATCTTATTCTTATTATTTACTTTAGTTTAAATCTGGCTTCAAAAACCCCTTTT
Source organism: Fremontodendron californicum (assembly GCA_030761205.1). Taxonomy (NCBI): domain Eukaryota; kingdom Viridiplantae; phylum Streptophyta; class Magnoliopsida; order Malvales; family Malvaceae; genus Fremontodendron; species Fremontodendron californicum. Next base: position 4,991,476 of record JAULJL010000026.1, read on the forward strand.
CTTTTACTGTTCTTGAATTTAAGTTTTAAACTATCAACTTATAAACTAAAACCCAATCCCTGAGGACTCGACCCTTGCTAACTACTATACTTACAATTGATCTTTTTAGTGCAAGGTTAAATAAGATACACTCTTTTGGGTGCATCAAATTTTTGGCGCCGTTGCCGGGGATTGTTTTCTTTAGTTTATTAGTTTATTGGTTTATTCTTATTTTCTGTTCTAATTATTTACTTTCTTATTTTTTTTATTAGTGAATGTTCCAAGCTCCCGAAGAAGACTTACGACTTAGGAAAATTCGGGAATTTATAACTTCTCACCAACAACCAATCGAGGAGTTGATCCAAAACATCCAAGAGGAGCAAGGAGAGATGGCAGCAGCTGACAACCGAACTCTCAAGGAGCTAGCCGCTCCGGACTTGGGTCAACAACCATTATGCATTGAATATGCTAATCTTGAGGTAGCTTTTGAATTAAAATCTGGTTTGATTCATCTTCTCCCAACTTTTCATGGTTTTGCAGGAGAGGATCCAAATAAGCACCTCAAGGAATTCCATGTAGTTTGCTCAAGCATGAGACCAACAGGGGTCACGGAAGAGCAAGTTAAGTTGAGAGCCTTCCCATTCTCTCTAGCTGATTCAGCAAAGGAATGGCTCTACTATCTACCATCCAGGACCATCACTACATGGAATGATTTGAAGAAAGCATTCTTGGAAAGGTATTTCCCAGCATCTAAGGCTGCCAACATTAGGAAAGAGATATGTGGGATTCGGCAATACAACGGAGAGTCCTTATATGAATATTGGGAGAGGTTCAAGAAACTTTGTGCATCATGTCCACACCATCAAATAAGTGAACAACTTCTCATCCAATACTTCTATGAAGGTCTCATGCCCATGGAGAGAAGTATGATAGATGCCGCTAGTGGGGGAGCTCTAGTTGATAAGACTCCCAGGGCTGCTAGAACATTAATCTCCAACATGGCAGCCAATTCTCAACAGTTCTCAATGAGACAAGATCCACCACCACAATCCAAGAGAGTTAATGAGGTAAGTATATCATCCCTTGAACAAAAATTTGATAAACTGACTTCTCTTGTTCAACAATTGGCTGTAGGTAAAATACAACAAATAAAGGCTTGTGGCATATGTTCAAACATAGGGCACCAAACTGATATGTGTCCAACACTTCAAGAGGATACCAATGAACATGTGAATGCCATGGGTGGATTTCAGAACCAATCAAGGAAATATGATCCCTACTCAAACACATACAATCCAGGATGGAGGGATCATCCAAACTTCAATTATGGAGGGAACCAATCACAAACTATTCCTCCACCATTTGACCACAGGCCACCGGGTTTTCAGCAAAGAGTGCAACAACCATACCAAACCCGACAACAACTACCACCCACCCAAAATTCAGGTACTTCTCTTGAAGATCTTGTTAAAGCTCTTTCTACTAATACAATTCAATTTCAACAGGAAACAAAGACAAGTATTCGAAATTTGGAGACTCAAATAGGGCAATTGGCAACAACCATGAGTCAAATGCAAGCAAGGGATTCTGGGAAATTACCTTCCCAAACCATAGTGAATCCAAGAGAGAATGCCAATGCTATAAATTTAAGAAGTGGGAAACAGCTAGAGACACCACAAAATGATAGTGCTCAAGGGGAGAACAATACCATGGCATCCTCTTCACATCCCAACGAGCCACTAAAAAAGGTAATTCCTAAACCATCCTTTCCTTCCTATATAACTCCTCCACCTTTTCCTAACAGGTTAGCAAAGTCCAAGAAGGAGGAGCAAGAGAAGGAAATTTTGGAAACCTTCCGGAAAGTAGAGGTGAACATTCCTTTACTAGATGCTATCAAGCAAGTGCCAAGATATGCCAAGTTCCTAAAAGAGTTGTGCACATCTAAACGGAAGTTGAAATGGAATGAAAAGGTAAGTGTGGGGGAGAATGTGTCAGCTGTTCTTCAAAAGAAACTCCCACCTAAATGCAAGGATCCAGGTATGTTTACCATTCCTTGTAAGATAGGCAACACCAGGTTTGAGCGTGCTATGCTAGATCTAGGGGCATCTATTAATGTCATGCCATATTCAATTTATGCTTCATTGAATCTAGGACCATTAGAGGAAACCGGTGTTATAATACAACTTGCTGACCGTTCTAACACTTATCCAAGAGGAGTTGTAGAAGACGTTCTTGTACAGGTTAATGAATTGGTTTTTCCCGCTGACTTTTATGTTATTGAGATGGAAGATGAGATGTCTTCTAATCCCACACATATTCTATTAGGGAGACCATTCTTGAAAACAGCAAGAACTAAAATAGATGTACATGATGGCACTTTAACTATGGAATTTGATGGTGAAATAATTCGCTTTAACATTTTTGAGGCCATGAGATATCCTAGTGATGTGCATTCTGTTTTTAATATTGATATAATTGACTCACTAGTGCAGCAAGCTTATGAGCTAGATGGTGAAGATAGTGTAGAAATAGTCATTAGCAACCATCTCGGAATGGGGAATGCTAAACTAGCCTTGAGTGACCAGGTGGAAGGGGCACTAGAATCTTTACACTCGCTGCAACCTAAAGATGCAAGGTTTGATGTTTCATTTATTGATTTGCCTTTATCTAATGAGAAACTTCTACCTTCCATTTTGCAGGCACCAACTTTAGAATTGAAACCACTACCGAACCACTTGAAATATGTGTTCTTAGGTAAAAAGGACACACTACCGATCATCATTGCCAAAGAGCTCACACCTTTGCAAGAAGAGCGACTTATCCAGGTGCTTAGAGAGCATAAAACAGCAATTGGTTGGACAATTGCCGATATCAAGGGAATAAGCCCATCCATGTGCATGCACCGGATTTTGTTAGAGGAAGGGTCTAAACCAACAAGAGAAGCACAAAGAAGATTGAACCCTCCTATGATGGAGGTTGTGAAAAAGGAGATACTGAAGCTCCTAGATGTTGGAGTGATCTATCCTATCTCGGATAGCAAATGGGTGAGCCCAGTCCAAGTGGTTCCAAAGAAATCAGGTGTAACGGTGGTAACAAATAATGAGAATGAACTTGTTCCTACTAGGATTCAAACAGGATGGCGAGTTTGTATTGATTATCGTAAACTTAATTCCACAACTCGCAAAGACCACTTTCCTTTACCTTTTATTGATCAAATGCTTGAAAGTTTAGCTGGCCATTCTCATTATTGTTTTCTTGATGGTTTTTCAGGTTATAATCAGATAGCCATTGCTCCGGAGGACCAAGAAAAAACAACATTCACATGTCCATTTGGTACTTTTGCATACCGGCGTATGCCATTTGGTCTTTGTAATGCACCAGCTACATTCCAAAGGTGTATGGTTAGCATATTTTCAGATTATGTAGAGAATATCATAGAAGTGTTTATGGATGATTTTAGTGTCTATGGTGATTCTTTTGATAGATGTCTAGAGAACCTTACACTTGTACTTGAAAGATGCATGGAAACTAACCTTGTTTTGAATTGGGAAAAATGTCACTTTATGGTAGAACAAGGAATAGTTTTGGGCCATGTTATTTCTTCTAGAGGGATAGAGGTTGATAAGTCTAAAATAGATATTATGCATTCTTTACCACCTCCCACAAATGTGAGAGAGGTTCGTTCTTTTCTTGGACATGCAGGTTTCTATAGGAGATTTATCAAAGACTTCTCAAAGATCACATTACCTCTTTGCAAGCTACTACAAAAAGATGTGGTTTTCCACTTTGATGATAAATGCAAAGAGGCGTTTGAAACATTGAAGGGACTCTTGACATCAGCTCCTATCATCCAACCACCAGATTGGAATGTACCTTTTGAAATCATGTGTGATGCTAGTGACTATGTCATTGGAGCTGTTTTGGGCCAACGGGTTGGCAAAGCCTCACATGCCATTTATTATGCCTCCCGAACTCTTAATGATGCTCAATTGAACTATTCCACTACTGAAAAAGAACTTTTGGCTGTGGTATTTGCTTTAGAAAAATTTCGATCTTATTTAATTGGTACTAAAGTAATTGTATATTCTGACCATGCAGCCCTTAAGTACTTGCTCACTAAAAAGGAGGCCAAACCAAGGTTGATTAGATGGATACTTCTCTTACAAGAGTTTGATTTGGAGATAAAAGATAAGAGAGGTAGTGACAACCTGGTTGCGGACCATCTTAGCCGTTTAGTTCATGAAGAGGATGCACTACCCTTGAATGAGAACTTTCCGGATGAGCAACTTCTTTTTATAAGTACAACAACTCCTTGGTATGCTGATATTGTTAATTACTTAGTTACCAAGAAGTTGCCACAAGAGTTGACACAAGCTCAAAGAAATAAGATCAAGAGTGATGCCAAATACTACATATGGGATGATCCTTACCTTTGGAAGCATTGCTCCGATCAGATTATAAGAAGGTGTGTACTCGAAACTGAATTTCAATCTATTCTCACCTTTTGTCACTCTTATGCATGTGGAGGACACTTTGGATCCAAAAGAACAGCCATGAAAGTTCTTGATTCTGGATTTTATTGGCCTACCATATTCAAAGATGCATACCTCTTTTGCAAGTCATGTGATCGTTGCCAAAGAACTGGTAACTTAGGTGCTAGAAATCAAATGCCTCAAACTCCAATACTTATTGTTGAAATTTTTGATGTATGGGGCATGGATTTCATGGGACCTTTTCCTCCTTCTTTTGGTAATCTTTATATTTTACTTGCCGTTGATTATGTTTCAAAGTGGGTGGAAGCAAAATCCACTAGGACTAATGACTCTAAAGTTGTCTCAGATTTTGTCAAGACTAACATCTTTGCTAGGTTTGGAACGCCAAAGGCCATAATCAGCGATAGAGGTACTCACTTTTGCAATAGGACTATGGAAGCACTTTTGAGGAAGTATAACATCACACACAAGGTCTCCACCTCATATCATCCTCAAACTAGTGGGCAAGCTGAAGTGTCAAACCGAGAAGTTAAGTCCATCCTTGAAAAGACAGTTAATCCAAATAGGAAGGATTGGAGTTCACGACTTGATGATGCACTTTGGGCTTATAGGACAGCATATAAGACACCCATTGGTATGTCTCCTTATCGACTTGTTTATGGTAAGCCTTGTCATCTTCCGGTTGAATTGGAACATAAATCATATTGGGCTATCAAACAATGCAACATGGAGATGGATGAGATAGGAAAGAAAAGAAAACTTGACCTACAAGAATTAGAGGAGATAAGGAATGATGCCTATCAGAATTCTAGGATTTACAAGGAAAAGACTAAGGCATTCCATGACAAGATGATATCAAGAAAATAATTTGTTGTTGGACAAAAAGTTCTTCTCTTCCATTCACGCCTTAAGTTATATCCAGGTAAGTTACGTTCTCGTTGGGTTGGACCTTTTGTTATTACTAATGTATTTACTCATGGTGCAGTTGAAATCCAAAGCCCAAAAACAGATAAGGCATTCAAAGTGAATGGTCATAGATTGAAGCCTTACTATGAGAACTTTCCAATACAAGATGTGGAGGAGTTTCCACTTTTTGAGCCAAAGTATGTTGAATAATAATGGCATGGGTCTAAGTTAGGCTGAGGACAATAAACCAAGCGCTTCTTGGGAGGCAACCCAAAAGGATGGAGAGCATCTATTATATCAGATTTGCATATTCCTTACTCTCCATCATTCTATCTTTTATTGTTTTTCTTTTCTTTTGTTTAATAGTTCTTTTCTCTTACAAGATGTAAATATAATTTTTAATTTATTTTTTTTAACCCCGGTTAAATGGCGGATAACGGTACTCCGTGATTATTTAAATCGGTTCCATCAGCTACCCATAAAACTGATATTGTATATAAATTTCTCTTCCAATTTCTCTTTCATTTTTTTCATTTTTTTTCAGGATGGATGATATTCTCACAAGATTGCAGAAACGATTTCCTCCTTTTCCTCGAAATATTTTACTGAAGCTTTACCAAGTTCGACTTGAAAGATTAAGAATGCTTATGCACAAAGGGATTCCTGACGACATACGTTGGATAATTGAAGCCAAGGTACGTGAAGATGAATATCTTCCTGTTTTGCATTTACCAGGTACAGGTAGAAGCACTTTTGCAAAGAAGCGACGAGCAAAGCGCATGAGTTCAAATTGCCACAAATGTGCACGATGGACGTGTAACGGTAAATGTCGTTCTATTGGGATTCCGTCCTCTAATCGAGATGATAAAATTGAATTCATTAAGGATGGACTGAGTAAGGAGAATTTGGGTAATATCCAACTTTCTCTTGAGACGCATCCTAGTGGAGACGTACAAAGAGAAATTCTTGATTTATGGCCGCAATTCCAAAGGGAATGGCAACATCTTGGGAATCTGATGTTAAAAGACCCTGTTTGCCAGCTTGTAAGAAAACTGGATGGGAAGCATATCCTCGACTCATAGAAGGCGTTTAAGCCGTTTCGGGACGTAAAACCAGAGGAAGATGTGAGCCACAATCACAACTACAATAAATGACTTCTCAGTTTTTGGTTTGATTTGCAATAACTTTATTTTGGTTTAATTTACGTGTTGTTCGATTTGTGTAATTATTCTCGTTTTTTTTATTTGTCTTTTACGGTTGATTTTTTCTTCTCTTTTTGATTTTCTTCCTGAAATCACGCAAAAATCTTTTGTTAGGTTAATATTTTCTTCTGACAGGTCAGATACACTTTCGGCGACATTATTACTCTTGTCTGATTCACTACTCAGTCCTCTATATATTACACCATGTACTCATTCTCTTTCAGGCACTCGAAAAAAAAAAATGGAAAGTACTTCGTCCCAACCCATTAAAAAAATTTGTGTCTTTGGAGGTGCTTATCCAGGGAAAAATAACATATTCGCTGATGAAGCCATAAGAGTTGGAGTAATACTTGCCCAACAAAAGATCCAGTTGATTTATGGAGGCGGTAGTACGGGTTTAATGGGAGCAGTCGCTACAGCAGCACACGCCGGAGGAAGTCCAGTTCTAGGAATCGTGCCAAAACTATTCACAAGTTTTTGTGGACCTACCGTGGGTAAGGAAATACAAGTCTGGAGTATCCCTGAACGGATAACAATCATGTATCAATTCTGCCGATGCATTCATTGCTTTACCAGGAGGTCTGGGTACATTGGAAGAAATAGCTTGCGTGGCTTCTTGGTCATCTTTGGTCACAAATAAGAAACCCATTGGTTTGCTTAATATTAATGGTTATTTTAGTAATTTGCTTTTATATTTAGATAATGCTGTGGATAATGGATTCATGTTTTCAGAGGCAAGGAGAACCATAATTTCTGCTACAACCATTGAAGATTTACTTAAAAAGCTCCAAGCTTATGAGTGTTTATCTGCTACGGTTGTTTCGCAAACGCTCGGAAAAAGAAAAAGAGATATGGACGAGCAAGGAGTGGATTGCACTTTGTCTTTGTGACATTATCTAACATTTTGCTTGTTGTGTCTCAGTTATAATAAGTGGTTAGCAACCTCTGCAGGTAATATCTCCTAAATTCTACCTTTAAAATTTGACATTGGGGACAATGCCATATTTTAGTAGGGGGTAAGGGACATATTTTGCTAATTAAAAAAAAAAAAAAAAATTTAAGAAGTATTCATTCTGAACAAGGTCTGAGTAAGGGAGACTTGAGACATACCTTGTCAGTTTGATTTTAATCTTTTTATGTTTACTTGTTAATTTTTGTTTAGTATTTTAGGATTATTTAGGTTGCATGGTTTTGTTTTGTTTTGAGTCTTAGTTGTTCCTATTCTTATGTTATTAGTTCTTTTCTCTTACACATGATTCTTTCATTTGAGTTAATAGACTTACATTGAGGACAATGTAAGAATTAAGTGTGGGGGGGGGAATGATTTAGGATCTCTTTTATTTTTGTCTACTATTTTTTTTTTCTTTATTATTATTATTATTATTTTTTTTGTGAGTTTTAGTTCCTTTTTAATACAATGATGAGATATGAATTGCATAAGTCTAAAACAGATTTATTAGTGAGAAGATTTTCATGAGAATTGAGCTTGATGTCAACCTTTTTATGAACCAATGTTAATATAATATGTTGATTGAGAAAGAAGCATGTTTAGACTTAATCTGACTTGTATAATCATCCTTGTGAGTTTTTGAGCCTATAATGATTGATGCATTATACAAATCAATCTAATTTCTTTCTTGAGTGCTCTTATGATTACATGATTCTCTAGAACTTGCTTTAAACCGTTTGAGACTATATTGATACATGTGACAACATGAATATGATAGAGGCATTAGGATTATAACCAGAGCCAAACAGCCATCCATTATTAATGTTCCAAGAGAACACACCCTTAGTGAACCAATTTGAGCCTACATTGAATAAGCTATCTCTTTGGTAACCATAACTTGTCCCTAACCTAAATATACTTATATCTTTACCTTTGTTCCAAAGATAAATTAGCATGTTTTGAGACAAGTTGCAAAGACAAGGAAGATTTATTGAAAATTTGGGTTAGAAACAAGAAATAAGTGTGGGGGGAAAAGAAAGAAAAAAGTCAAGAGAAAAAGAAAGGGATCATTGTAAAATACATTCCCATATTAAAAAAAAAAAATCTTCTCTTGAACTTCTAGTTAAAGTAAAGAAAAAGATGTTACAAAGTTGGTTAGAATGATGCAAAGGCTCAACATGAATATTTAGCCTCGGTGACTATGTACTTGTAAAAAGTTTTGAGAAGTTTCTTTGTATGATCTTTTTATGTCTCTAAACTTTATGAACTCTTTGGAACCTTTGTGATATCTTTATCCTTTTGTTCTTAAACCACATTACAAACCCCTTGGCCCCATTACAACCTTGATTAAAGACCTCTTGATTCATGAAGTTGTATGATCTAAATAGTGGAGAATAGGTGGACAAGCAAGAATATGGTAGAACTGTTTTCATGAGATTGATTGAGTGTAAACACTTCACCACTACTTTAAAGAGTGAAAATCATGAGGGTATATCATGTGAGAAGTTGAGATTAAATTTGAACATGCACTATTTTGATTGAGATATGTTATGTTAATATTGGCTTAACTCAAACAATTTACATTCAAGCATGAATTTTTGTGAAATTCTTTAAGCTATTGATTAGTTTATAAGACTTGTTCAAATATTGTCTCTAATTTGTATTGAAAGGATTAGGAGTAAATATTTTTAGTATATGCAGTTTATTTATATTTTAGTTTTTCAATGTTTGTGGGTATCGTTCTAGTAAACCCTCACGAGACTAAACTCGTCCACTAGGGACACCTAGGGGTTTAAAGGCTTGTGTCACATGCTAAGTGCCACCGTGATTTCCTACGAAAATGGATTAGATTAGATTTTCTTATTTTATTTTTATTGAGTCATTGCTAGGGACTAGCAACAATCTAAGTGTGGGGGTGTGATAACTCGTATAATTATATAGTTTTTAGTTATGTTTTATTATTGTTTTGTGTCAAATACGAGTTATTATTGTTTAGTCTAATTGTGTTTATGATCTTTTATATTTTTATGTATTTTGGTGTTTTTCACAAGTTTCTTTGAGTGATTTCAGATTACTAGAATTAAGGGCAAATCCACTTCAGTTCCAGTCCCGACACCTTTTTCCATATCAGCTATATCTCGAGTTTCACTGAAGCAATAAGGCTGAAATTTGTAGCCATGCAAAGCTAAGAGGCATATCTATCTTTTTCATGTTTTACACTTCTTGAAACGGAGTCGTTTTCCCTAGCGAAATCGACCATCAAGTTGGCTGATGTGCAATGACGTCTGTGCTGACCTGTTTTCGTATTATGCCCATATATTCTTATCCACATCAGCAAATGAGCTGATTCCAACGGCTATGGATCAGTAACTGATAGGGTAACATTTGTCTAGAAGATCATGTGATCAGATAAGGCCTCCAAAATTGACAAAATCGACCATCAAGTTGGCTGATCAAAATCGTCATACATGACGAAAATTGTTAGAAAATGCACCCACCTATTATACCTACCTTTGAAATTTGTAAAGCTTGTCTCTTGTCATTTAGCCCTCCAAAATGTGTATAAATAGAGCGCCTTGGATGATTGTAAGGGATCATATTGGAGATTGGTAGGATATTAGCCATTTTAACAAAATTCTCTAAGTTTTCTTCTTCTTTTTTTTTCTCTAGTTTTCTTTTTCTTTAGAAAGAGCAAGAGGTTGGATAATTAATATTCTTCTTCTTCTTCTTTCTTTCTTTTATTTTCTTCTTAGATTCTATTTAATTTTATGTTTATAATGTCTATGCTAGGCTAAACTTCTATTTGGTTAAGGGTGATTTCAAAGCCCTAGACACGTTTTGTGATTGATTTTCAGATTCTATCTATCATTAATTTTCTATCAAAGTTGCGTATGTTCTTCTACAAGAATTGTTCATGATGTTGTCTTGATTTGTTTAGGTGTACAACTAGATAGATCTTGATAATTATCTATTGCTAGTTTAGGAATCTTGATCCGTGTAATTGTCTTGATTTCCTATTCATAAGTGGCAATTTGTGATTAATGATTATGGTCAAGTTTTCAATAATTGTAAAGTGGAACATAACCTAAGTTGAACAATCCGAGCTTATGTGTTTGTTGCTTAGATCAACCTATCTTTCTCATCATAAAGCTGCCATTAAATTGAATCTAGAGAGCTTATTCTAGGTTGTTTGATGGTTAGAGATTAAATAGAGAGCTTGTTCTATTTAACGACAAACTAAGGAAAGATTGGGATAACAGAGCTTGTTGTTATCTACGGTTGTTAACTTTGATAGTTGGTTGATATTGATAGATCTGAAATTGATTCTTAATGATGTCTAGTGGTGGAGAATGAAACCTTAACCATATTTTTCATTTTTGATTCTTCTTACTTGTTTTCTTACTTTTCTAGTTTGCTTATTTTTAAAAGTATATTTATTTTTATTGGCTGGTTATACCGCCTAATTTGTATATTAATTTTGTTTTATTTTTATTGGCTGGTTATACCGCCTAATTTAGTATATATATTTTTATTGGCTGGTTATACCGCCTTGCTTAGTATATATATTTTTATTGGCTGGTTATACCGCCTTGCATCTTATTCTTATTATTTACTTTAGTTTAAATCTGGCTTCAAAAACCCCTTTTCTTTTATTGTTCTTGAATTTAAGTTTTAAACTATCAACTTATAAACTAAAACCCAATCCCTGAGGACTCGACCCTTGCTAACTACTATACTTACAATTGATCTTTTTAGTGCAAGGTTAAATAAGATACACTCTTTTGGGTGCATCAATGACATAGCAAAAATCTAAATTAAATGGCAAGAGTTAATGACATGATAACACCTAGATGACACATTAGAAATCTATATGACATAGAAAAAATCTAAATTAAATGGAAAACATTATCATAGAATATTCATAATTATGCCATAATCAAAATGACAACATAAAATCTAAATTAAAGCAATGACATCACTATGGAATATTCATATATATATGGAATTTATATAGCCAAAATAGCAAAAATTAAATGTCATAAAATATGCATGAATATGGAAAACGCAAATGCATGGAAATGTATTTCTCCCACGAAATAAGGATATTCGTATATCTAAAAAGACATCCGACTACCTTGGGAAGAGACCTAAGTTGGATTTTCTAACTCGGATTTTGGATTCGGATTTAAAAATTTGGAATTTTTGGATAAAGAAAAAGAACTTGGCCGAACCACCACCTTTTTAATGCTCTAGTTTTTCCTAATTTTGAAACCCAGGGTTGACCACCCTTGACCCAACTTTTGTAAAATCAAATTTTAGGATTAAAATGACTTGGAAATTAACCTTAGACAGCAACTAATTTTTTAAATCAGCCCCCTCTTAATGCCTTACACAAAACAGAAAACTATTAGTTCTTAAAAAATAAATCTACCTTTTTCTGCCCAGTTTTGGAAATCGATTTTTTTACCCTTCTAAAAAATTTCAAAAACATCTGAAAAGATTATGGGAGACTTAGAACATGTCAAACTCTATGGGAAAAATCATCTTAATTTTTAGACTAATGATGACCTACCTGAAAATTCATGAAAAAAAGAACAGTGGGTGAAAAAACTACTTAGCCAAAAAAAAAATTTAAACCTTTGATAAAGACGTCCAAAAATCAGAATACAAGTATTAGAGACTCCTTTAAGGTCCTACAACCAGTGGTAAACTTTTTTAAAAATTTGGACAAGGATTGCCTAATGAGAAAAAATCATAAAGTTAGAAAATCCAACTTGACAAATTTTAATTTTCCACAAGTATGCTCATTAAAGCTTGGCTTTGAGCCTATGATTGGCTTATGTCAAAAATCAAGTGGGAAATGCAAAAATGCATGAAATAAATGACATGGAATATGCATGACCTAGTGTCTAAATGACATGGCATATGAAAATGGCGAAAAGCTTAAATGACAGGTAAAATGACATGACATATGAAAATGGCCAAAAGCTTAAATGACATGTAAAATGACATGGCATATGAAAATGGCCTAAAGCTTAGATGACATGTAAAATGACATGGAATACAAAAATGACCTAAATGCTAAATGACATGGAAAATGACCTAAATACCTAAATGACATGGAAAATGACATGGCATGCAAAAATGACCTAAATGTCTAAGTGACATGGAAAATGACATGGCATTTAAAAATGGTCCTAAGCTTAAATGACATGTAAAATGACATGGAATATGAAAATGGCCTAAATGTCTACGTGACATGTAAAATGACATAGATGCTTAGATGTTATGAAAAATGACCTAGAGGCCTAAAAAATGCATGTTGGCCGAATGGCCTAGAGAGCAAGGCAAAAAAAATCTAAACTATATGACAAATAGCCACAAGAAGCAAAGGTATGGCATGAACCAAAAGAACAAAATGGTTAGCAAGAATAATAAATACATATAAAAATAAATAATAATAGAAATAAGCAAGTTAAAATAGCAAATAAAAAAATCAAAAAATATATGGAAATGAACTCCATGGTTGGTATATTGGACAAAGCCTACCCTAACCATTATCACTTGATTCTTATCAAGATCATGAAGCCTAACCATTATTTTATTTGTTTTGAAAAAGCAAGAACAACAAGAAAGCTTTCATAAAACCTTTATTAAGCAAAGAAAATAGTAGGAAATCACATGAAAAAATAAAGAATAACATGAAGAAGAAGAAAGAAAAAATGTAAGAACCAAAGAGGCATGGCTACCTTAGCAAAAACTTTCTTTCTTTTCTTTCAAATGTTTTTTTTTTCTAAGGTTTTTATCTACTGCCTCTTTTTCAAAATCAGCCAACTTCCCTTCAAAAAATGAAAATCCCTACTCTTTGAATATCCTTGGCCGGCCCTATGGTGTATTGGTGAAGGGTGGAGATTAATTAATTTAATCCTCCTCCACAACCTAAGCCCTTGGATCCAAGATATTCACATGACAATAAAAATGTCATCTTGCAATTTGATCTTGACCATTCAAGGATGTACTCATCTTTTCATAAGGTACTTAGGTCATTGGATGAGCAAGGACATTTCAAGATAGTAAAAATGACATCTTGTAGCTTGATATGGACCACTTGATGAAATGAATTAAATCCCCACCCTTTCCCTATGCATGGCCGGCCAAGGGCCTGGTATGTTCCAGAATTTCCTTCATTTTTTTACCTTTTAATTTTGCAAAATTGGCCTTTTTTGGTTTCTTCAGTAAAATTGCATTTTGGTCCCCCAAACTTGATTTTATTGCAAACGGACCCCAAATCCGATTTTTCTTTCTCCAATCCATCCAAATAAATATAATATTGAGATATGGAGATTTTTAGAATTTTTCGAGCTCGTTTCCTATTTTTCTCAGAATTTTCTCTTGGATTTTCTAGTTAGTGGAACCCAAAATTCACCTTTTTCATTTGAACTCCGATTCCGGATTTTTCTTCACCAATCTCTTCCAAAAAATATAATCTGGAAGTTTTCATAATTTTTGGAGCTCGTTTGCTATTTTTCTCGAAATTATCTTTTGCAATTTCGGCTTAGTGCACCCGAACTTTGCCATTTTTCAAATGAGCTCCGATTCTTGATATTTGTTCACCGATCTCTTCCAAAAATTATAAAACTCAGATCTAGAAGTTTCCATAATTTTTGGAGCTCGTTTGCTACTTTTCCCGGAATTATCTTTTGAAATTTTGGCTTAGTGCACCCAAACTTTGCCATTTTTCAATTGAGCTCTGATTCCAGATTTTTCTTCGTCGATTTCTTTCAAAAATTATAAAACTTAGAACTGGAAGTTTTCATAATTTTTGGAGCTCGTTTGCTATTTTTTCCGAAATTATCTTCTGGAATTTCTGCTTAGTGTACCCGAACTTTGCCATTTTTCAAATGAGCTCCGATTCCAGATTTTTATTTGCCGATCTCTTCCAAAAATTATAAAACTCAGAACTACAAGTTTTCATAATTTTTGCAGCTCATTTGCTATTTTTCCCGAAATTATCTTTGGGATTTTCCAATACTGCCCTTCAACCTCCAAAGCCTCGTTATTACTCGAAACGGATCCGATTTTCGGATTTTCTTTTTCTAATGCCTTTGTCACATATCGAATTTGAGTTGGTCCGAAAACACCCAATTTTTACGATCAAATTCCCCTCCGATTTTGTTTTCCCTTTTTTAAACTCGAGAATTTTCTCGTTTTTCCGTTTTTGCTCCAATCGACTCTTCATTTGGATTCACTTCAAATTGGGCCTTGGGCTATCCTTGTTTACTCATTCTTTATCAACTGGGGGCTTCAATTTTACCGAATTGGGCCATCTTTGCTGTTTTTCCCAAATTTGCTAAATTCACCATTTTAAACCAAAACCCTAATTTTCAGTTTTCCTTCCAAATTGACTCTTCCTTTGATTCTGCTTCAAATTGGCCCTTCCAATACCCGTAGTCATTAATTATATTCCATTTGGAACCTCCAATTTCAACCAATTTGATCATTTAAGCATTTTTCTCCAAATTTACCGAATTAGGGCTTCCCTTACACTAAAATTTTCGCAATCCCTCTTCCGAACTCCATATATTTCGTTGTAGATCTTGGATTATCAAAATTATTTCACCATTGTTCAATTCAACTTCAAATCTTGATTTTGACTAAGGGTTGACTTTTTAGAGTTGACTTTTTTGGGGTTGACTTTTTTTGGATTGACTTTTCATGCGGAACTCCGAATCACAAGTCTTGGAGGACCATCTGCATGATGAAAAGAGATTTTTTGCATTCTAAAAAAGTACAAAGAAGAATTTAACTGGTTTAAGGGGCCCGAACAAAATTAGGTGTCTACAGGGAAGGTACAGACCACGACTCAGCAGAAGCGAGCCAATCTCCTGCTCAATCATGGTACAGGTGAGGTCGTCATCCCACTCCCCATCATCACCCTCGCCATCCGTTTCACTTTTCTAGAAGCCCGTTCGTCTGCCTTCTCCGCACCACCACCAACCTCACTACCTCCACCACTCGACCCAACGGCATCGCCCGTAGCCACCCTAGCTCCCTCCTTTATTTCCTGATCCAGTTCACCCAAAACCACCTTGAAATCTGGAGGACCGACCACCCGAGACGTTCTCTCCACCACTTCTACCGACTCAGAACCGTCGCTATCTGTCATGACCATCTTATAAAACCTTGACATCCACCACCAAACCACCACAAACAAACGCAAAAAAAATAATTAAAAAAAAATAAGAAAACTACACCGAAAATACCTAGATAGCATTACAGCGATCTCGTCGGAGTACAACACCAGCAAATCGAAGCACAAAACATGTCGAAAGCAAAAATTGGCAACACCTCAACAGCAAAATCAAAACAAACAGACCCAAACCTTCCCCGAGCACCCCTATTTATAGCAGGAAGGCTGCCGAAAAGGCACTCTACCAGTCGCACATCACGCCAGTAGATGACCAACACGTGGCCCTTCCTCGAACAACATGCCCAGAAATTAAAGGCGTCATTAAATACGGCTATATCAAACGTCGCATTGTACCAACCAAAGGATAGAATTGAAGCTCACCATCTACGTCCTCGCTGGAAATTGAAGCTATCATTAACGGATGATCGACACATATCTCCTCGCCACCATAAGGAACTTGCCACAGCATTACCTACCAGCAGACACAGGCTCGCCGTCGATCACTTTATAACCTCCACCTCGCCTGGGGGGTAATTGTTGAGCCTGTCAGGCTCGCCAGGCGACTTAGCCATAAAGTCCAAGAGAGACCAAACAAGCCTGGAAAGCCGGCCCAAGGCCAAGATCCAACCCTGTGAGCCCAAGAACCATCAGTGCCAAGTCCCGAGACACGTGGACGCCTCCCTCTCCCCTGACGATCATGTCACCGATACCTCGGCGCCCACTTGGGGCAGTGCAAGGCATTAAATACTATAGTCTCTCCTTGACGGGCATTAAATGCATTCGTCTTCCTGGCAAGGTCCCCTAGATCGCTTGCTCCCAACATCCAACTGAAGTCGGACACGTGGAACCAGGCAGGTCGCCCAAACGGATATAAAGGGCCCTCTCAGGGACTACCCAAGGGTAATCTCTCTCTCTAAAAACTCTACACATACTCTCTCTCTCTGTTTCTACCGGATGATCTCCTCCAAGCACTAACTTAGGTATCGGAGCGTGCCCCAGAGCTCAACCTCTGGCGCCCTCTGACCCTTTTCCTTTTTTCACAAGGCCTCAGACCACCAGGAGAACCACCTCGACACAAATAGACATCAACAAAATTCTCTGTAATACAGGTACTTACACGGTACATCGATTTCTGCAAATTGATTATTCTAACACCTAGAACAAGGACATTTGATTCTATTCTCTCGCATGTAGTCACTATGAGAATATGCAAAAACATATAAATTCTTCAATTCCATTCGAAAACAAATTAGTAATATATCCATCTTCATCCAACTGATAATACATCTAATATTTATCTCTATCCATTGTCCAAGCCTAATCCATTAAGGCAAATTCGAAGAAATCAAATAACCTCATTATCTACAATTACTATCATTATAAGCACACATATTATGTTAATAATACAATCATATATGTCAATTAACACCTATAACATAAACATATTATGCCAATAATACAATCACTACCAACACAAATACTATCAACACAATTATGTTTTCCACAACACAATCACTACCAACAAAGTAACTTAAACACAAGCAGAACTATTCTTATCTCAATAATATACAAATACGTCAACACAATTGTCTCATTATCAAACTTGAATATTATAAAGGGTCCGTTTTATTTCGCAGAAATTAACTTCCAGAAAATATTTTCTAAAAAATGTGAAGATTTTCCAAAAAAAATAGAGATTTTCTGATGTTTGGATGACTTAATGAAAAATATTTTCTGTTGTTTGGTTATTTTATGAAAAATCTACTTTTTTTTCAAAAAAACAAAATTGACATAAAATATTATATTAATTATTAAAATATGAAAAATTATTCATTATTAAAATATTAATATTTCTAATAGTAATATTTTATTAATAATATTTAATACTAAAATATTATTTTAATATTAAATACTTAAAATAATACTATTTATTATTAAAATATTAATTATATTAATATTTAAAATATTATATCTATTAATATAATTATTATTATTAAAATATTATTCTATTAATATAATAATTATTAAAATATTATTTATATTAATATAATTATTATTAAAATATTATTTATATTTTTTCAAATAGTAATATTGACATAAATATTAAAATATTAATAAAATATTATTTCTATTAGTATAATTATTATTAAAATATTATTTCTACTTTTTTCAAATAGTAATATGGCATAAAATATTAAAATATTTATTATTAAGATATTAAACTAATAATTATAAAATTTAAAATATTCATTTTTAATATTAATATTTCAAATAGTGATATTTTAATAATAATATTTAATACTAAAATATTATATTAATATTAAATACTTAAAATAATATTATTTTTTTATTAAAAAATTAATTATATTAATATTTTAAAATATTTAAAGTATTCTAATAATTATTAAAATATTATTTCTATTAATATTTATACTATTAAAATAATAATATTTTTATACTAAAAAAAATATTATTTTAAATCTTTATAAAGTATAATTTTTATATATTTATTATTAAAATAGTAATACAAAAATATATTTCAATAAAATTTAAAAATACTATTTAAAATTTAAAATATTTATAATGTTACAATTTATTATTATAATAATAATATTGTTATGTAAAATAATATTTTTTTATCAAAATAAGAAAAATTGTTCATTATATTAATTATTTATTATTAAAATAATAATATAATATTATATATTTAAATATACATATGTATGTTTAATAATATTTAAATAAAATGTTGAAGATTACAATATTAAAATATATTTATATTAATATTTTTATATATTTTTATAATTAAAAAATAAATACTTTTATTAATATAATAATATTTGGGGCGGGTCAAGTTAAATCTCGATCTAAAATATGATTTCCAAATCCCGATTCGAGTTGAACTAGATTCACGGGTTTAGTGAGTAGCCTTACTCATGGACAATTTTTTTTGTCTGGAAATTGTCTTCCCGTTTTGAAAAGGGGATGACAATTTCCAAAAAAAATGCCTTATTTTCCCTTGACCTGTAAGTCATTTTCCGTTGACCAACCAATTTTCTGCCAACCAAACACCAGAAAATGCAGAAATCATTTTCAGTGAAACAAACATACCCTAAACTACAAAAAATTTACCTTAAAAATTTTACGCTCAAAGAAAATCACAAACTCGTAAATATCTTACAAAAAATTAAATTAAATATAAATATTAATAATCATATTTAAAAATTTAATAAGCACATTAAATAAAATAACCACACAAATAAAATTAAAAAAAATGGTTTAAATTCGAAAAAATAGAAAAAAATGAGAAAAGAACATGAAACATTTTACTGGAAGAAGGAAAAAAGAGGAATGAGGGAAGGCGGTTGCTGATGGCCGGATGTGTCGACCGAGAGGGTGTCGGGGGGGAGAAGGAAAAGGAAAGGAAAAGAAAAGAAAGAGGGGGTGGACGGTCGGGGGGCCTAACAGCGGATGCGGGGAGGATGACAAAGGGGTGGGGTAGTTTGGGTAGATGGAGGTAGAGGGAGTGGGGGCTGAGGTCGGGGGGGGGGGAGAGGAGGGAAGAAGAGAGACGGGTAGACGAAAATTTCATCGCTAATACTTAGACATATTTTTCAAAAAAATTCCCTCTCAAAAATTCAAATTTTCGACAAAATATTCCGTTGAAAATAATTATTCCGATGAAATATTCCGTAAAAAAAAAAAAAACCCTCACGCAAACAATTTAGGAAGAAGAATTTTTCGACAGAAGTTTCATGGGTAATAAGTTTTCTTCAACAAAAAAAAAAAAAACATATGAAAAAATTATTAGCAAAGAAAATTCCGTCGCTAGTTTCTGTCGATTTTTTTTTTCCGTCGCAAAGGGCTTGTTTTTCGACTACAAAAAATAATTTGGCCAGCAACCTTTATTCTGTCGCAAAAACTCACTTTTCCATCGGAATTAGGGTCTTATTTCCAACGAAACTTTTTCAACGGAATAAATTCCGTCTGAATAAGTTCCGTCTCTTGTAATGTAAGAAAAATCCTAAGAATGTAAAGATATATGCGTTGTAAATTTTTTTTAAAACTAAGATAATTGAAATTGCATTGTTGATTATGATTCGAAAACTCATTTTACATCTTGAAAACTCATATTTATAGCTACAAAATTGATGAAGAAAATAGAAACATCTAGCTACTTTCTAGCTCTAACCGTTGTTAACTTCTTTCTTGCCTTCATGCTCCAAATCATTGGTGAAAACAGTTCCACATGTTACTCTCCACTCCGTGTACTCGCAAGTGAATGCTCTTCATCAACCATTGTCGAATTCCTTACCTTCGGGTATAACTTCTCTATGACTTAATGCTAGTAATCGCTTTAAATGAAGGTTGAAATATCTCCACTAATACTGAATTTTCTCAAATATTAAGTCCCATTTAGTAATTTCTCACAATGCTAGGAGTCCTACCATTATGGACTCTCCTTGATTCCTTAATTTTAGCTTTGTCCTTTTGTTGTGCTGAATATCCTTTAGCACAAAGTATGCAACTGCTTGATAACTGTCATATTTGGCACTGTGCTATATTTTATCTAGTAAAGGTTTATTGCCATAGAGTGTTTTCTAACTATGGTCCATGTAATTATGGACTCTTTTCTCACACAATCACCAATTGACCCAAGAATCTTTCTTAAAGGATTAATCACTTTTAACCTAATTAAAATTAACTTTTTATGTTGGACTTAATTTGAATTTTTATAGTTAAATTCCTTAGCTCAAACTTTATAGATTATTTTTTATCTCAAAACAAAAGCAAGTATATTAAATTATTTGTTTATTTAATAAATTAATATTAATAAAAAAAGAATGAAAATCATTTTATTCACTACCAATTAAAAGTTAAAGGGTTAACACATATCTCTTAATATATATTTAATTAAAATGATTTAATGTAATAAAAATAAAAAAATTTAATTCCGATTGCGGAATCTAAAATCTTTTATTGGCATGTGTGAAATGATATCATCGAAAGTACAATAAAGAAAGTTATGAACTTAATTTCATTGTTTGCAAGTAGTAAATTCCTTTTTTTATATAACAAATTAGTATTATAAGTTTATCACTAAACTTTAATTACAAGTTTCTATTTCTAGTGACAAGTTTGGTCTTTATACCTGCAAATGCATGAGATAAGATAGAGAAAGAGATTTCCAAATACTATCAACAACAACAACAAAAAAAGAGTTCCAAATTAATTTATTTAATATTGTAATTTAAAACTAAAAGTAACACAAATACATAGTTTGACAATACATTAAATAATAACTCCAATTTAGTTGCACACCTTATCCATCACATTTATACAATACAAATAACTCCATTAATTATTAATAATATAAAGATAGAGAAAATTAATTCTAGATTCAAAATATATTACTATTTGCCATGGTTAGTGGATGCGGCATATTAGTGACGATTGTAGTAAAGTCAGTGTCGCTAATATTTTCCTCTATCTGCATTAACAAAAAATTATTTATAAGAGTTAGTTCAGTTGCATGTATTATAATTATGAAATACTCTAATATTGTGATTGTTTTTACTTAATACCGTATCTTGAAGATATTTATTTGCAGCTTTCAGTATCCCTTCCTTAAAAAAAAGAAAAGAAAAGAAATTATTACAAATAATATAACATTTATTCACTATCTATAATGTATATAAAAGTACGAATGTGAAATTTTTTTTGAACTGACGAAAATAGTTATTGTTGTTTATTATATTTCTAAATTGCCATTATAAATATTTTTTATTATTAATAAGATTTTCTAATTTATGAGTAAGAAGTTTAATTTCATTAAAACACTTTTGTTAAATAGATTACTTTGATAATAAATAGAAAGAATTAAAATTTTATATGAAATTGTTTTATCTTAAAAATTTTAATTTTTCACTAATCTTAAAAATTAAGTCCATTTATTAGGTATAAATAAAAAAAAATTACATTGAATTTTTTTATTTTATATAATTGATTTTATATTGATATTAAAATGATAAAATTTATAATAATCTGATATAATTTGCACATAAACAAACTTCACATGTTAATGCAAATTTTAGTTAATATACACTTTATTTATTTTATTTATTTTAAAATATAAAATTATATAATAAAAAAAATAAATGAACGAGCAATCATGTGCGAACGCATGTGAAAATAAATACTAGTATATATAAAAGCAAAAACACTAATAAAATTTTTGATTCACCAAAATATTGATCTTTGTTAATTATATTTCTAAATTTCATTTTAAATATTTTTATTATAAATATTACTAAAATTTATTCAATTTATAAATAAAAATTCTAATTCCATTAAAAGTTTTTCATCAAATGGATTTATTTGATAAATGAAAAACAATTAAAACTTATATTGAACTGTTTTATTTTCAAAAATTCTAATTTTACATTATTATTAAAAGTAACAAATTTTATACTAATATGATATATTTTACATCTATAACAAATTTTACGTGTTAATGCAAAATTTTGTTAATAGACACTTTGTTAACTTTAGTTATTTGTATAATATCCAAGTTTATATTTAATATATATAATTAACATTTAAAAGTAAATAAAAAAGTTACTTTGGTAGATGGTAGTAACTTTTGCTATGTTACTCAGATTCAAGGTAAGTGTCGGATACATATATATGTGTCAAATACAGGTATACTCAAATTTTTAAAAGTTTTTTCATATAATTGGAGGATCATACTCAATGTTCATGTCTAAATATGTGTTGGACGCAAATGTCGGATACAAATATTTAAAAAAAATGAAGAGTCCAAGTAACATATCAGTTTTGTTTGGAGCTTGGCTGATTTAGAGATATATTATATAGTAGGGGGCAGCATAGCTTGTTTCATTGTGGTTTCCAAATAAAATTGCATTTTGTTGTTCTTTTGTTGTTTTTCAACTTAAGGAGATGGTGGTTTGAGGAAATTTTACTTTAACGTTTTAAAAGGAATCGAGTTTTGCTTCAGATTGGGGTATATATGCTATCTTTGGATCTTTGGCTAGAATGGCTCGAATTATATGGTTTGCGTTATACATGAGGCTAAGGTTCAATACTAAATCAGGCTCAAGAAATCCAGCAGCTTGGGGATCATCAGCTAAATCCCTCAAGAAAATAACATTTGTCCATAACAAACCTGATCACACACGACATATGAAGACAAACAATTACTATAACTAGCAGGCGGGCAGACAGTCCAAGATTCTCCATCCTAGGTATAAAAGGCGTAAGATTAGTTAAAAAGGTCCTAAGTCACTTTTTCATCATCTTCTTCTTTGCTATTTGCTCTCTAATCTTTTTTACTTCCATAATTTTTTGCTGACTTAAACATCAGAGCGCATCTCAAAATACCAACTCCGACGCTTATGCTCTACCCTTTCAGGCCCTGTTCCTGTCGTCACCAGGAAGCCTCCTTCCATCTCAAGAAGCATCAACAATATGTTTTTTTGGGTGTTTGTTTGATTTAGTTTGAAATTAAAGTTTTGATGAAATAAATATTTTCTCAAAGGTGGTTTTAAAGAGTTGTGAAGTTGGTTTTGAATGTCCTTTGAATCTTCTTCCTCGACTCAGTTGTTTCAATAGAAAATTTTCTTTTGGTTCTAAACTCTTCTCTTGGTTTGCAAGGGAGTGTGTGTTTTTAGCTTTGCAGATGTTGTTTAATACATTGGCCTTGAGACTTGTTTCTTTTGGATGAATGCTCTTAGAGAAGCTAACAGTCTGGCGATTTATTGGGCAAATTAAGTTTGGTTTCTAGAGTAAGCAAATAGTTGATAACAAGCAAACGGGGTTTTCAATAATAAAAAAATGGTAATAATAACACGGAAAATTGAAGGAAACGGTCATTTTTATTTAGATTTGAGGTGTTTATAGATTAGATCACGTCGAACTAGTTTCAGTTGACACTAAAAATTCAATGTTATTAAAAACAGACCGGATCAATCGGTCGAACTGATTAAATCGAAAATAGGTGGTTTGTTCGGTTCGATGTATATCATAGAATCGATTTTTTTGAACTGGTAAAAAAATCGATTGAACTAGTAAAAACTTAGAAAAATCCAAAAAAATTGATTTTACACTTATTTATTTTATTTGTTTTATGAAAAACTTATTGTATTTAATGAGATTTGAACTTTTAACATTTTGAATCTATATTAAAGATCAAACCATTTAATTATATACATAATTTTATTAAATATTTAATATTAAAATTACTTATTTAATATTTTAAAAAAATTTAATACAATCGACTAGTTTAATCGACTGAACCGATAAACAAAAATCTCACCGATTCAACTTTCAATTCAATTTTTTCAACATTATAAAAAACTCGACTCAGGTGATCCAAGCACACATTTATTTTATGAAAATGTTAAAAGACTTTTTAAATTATTTATATAATTAAACTTCAATAAAATATAATATTTATTAATATAATAATATCCTCAAGTCAGAGAGAGTAAAGCCAAAGCCTAAGAATTCATGTCTTAGGCTCAGGTTGAGTTGAGTCGACTAACAAGCTTAGTAGATAATTCAGCTTGTGGACACTTCTAGTTTAGGTAGATGGTAACTAAAATAAATCAATAAAAATGTTGGAGAAAAAGTTTTAAAATCACTATTTTTTTCCTCTTATTTTCTTACGAAATTCCTAAAAAATCAATTAAGGTAGAGATGGTGTCAAGGGCGGCTCGAGTAGGGTCTGAATTGGGTTGGGTTTGTGTTGAGTCATTTTGTAATTTTGGGTTTAAAAAATTCAGATTGTTTTAGATTCAAATCAGTTGAATTTAGGTTGTTTTAATTTAACATTCGTATTATTTAAATTCAAATTTTTTCCAGATTCAAATTAGCTTAATTTTTTATTAAACTTTCGGTTTATTCGAATTTAAATCATTTTAGAATAAGTTTATTTGCATTTGAATTATTTCGATTTCGAGTTGTATGTGGTTGATTTGTTGATTTTTTTTATCAAATTTTGTAGGATTGTGTTTGAATTTGAACGCAGGTTGAATGAGTTTTTCGGATCCAAGTCAATTTTGACATCTCTAATAGAAGGAAAAAAGAAAATTAAGGAAGATAAAGAAGAAGAAAAGAAAGAAAGTTTTTGGCTTTGGGATTTTATGAAGATTGAGAGAAACAAAAATGAGGGAAAAAAAAGGAAGGAGTGAAGGAAAAGAATAGAGAGAGACAAGGATCATTGACCGTTAAGAATGGCATCAATGGCGGCAAAAGAGAGAGGGGAAGATAGTTGAGAAGAGAGATAAGGGAGATCTAGGTTGAGAAGTTGGAAAAATGGGAAGGAAGGAAGGAAGGAAGGAAATAGAGTTAAAAGGACAGAAAGGAAGAGAAAGAGAACATTGCTGGTAGAAGACTGTCATTGCCTTTCAATCAAAAAAAGATTGTCATTGCCCAACAACTTTGTGCAGCATAAAGGGGGGTTAGAGAGAGAATAAGAATTGGCTGAGTTAAGGGAGAAAAAAAAAAAAAAAGATAAATTTATGGTTCGTTTATTTTGTAAAAAATGATTTATGAAAAATAAATTTATTTTTTTTAAAAAATTGATAAATTTTTTTGTTTGAATAATTTTGTGTAAAATATTTTTTATTTTTTGATTATTTTTCAGAAAATCTTGATATAAAAACAAGCAATCCCTTAAGTAAGAGATTGATAATTTTTTAATTTGCTTAAACTTCTATTCTTCGGGATCGATCCCTATACGTAGGAGATCGATCTTTTTTTTGCTTTGCTTTAACTTCTATACAATAAGAGATCGATCTTTTTTACTTTGGTTTAACTTTCGAAAAATGTCTTCCGCTTTTCAAAAGCATAAAAATTCTTCCAAAAAATGATAGTTTACTATAGATTATTATTCAGTACACTGGTAGTGGAGTTTTTTAACTCCACAAATGGGATTAAAAAACTGTCACATGTTCTTAAGCTATATTTAAAAAAAAATAAATAAGACATGTGATAGCTTTTAATCCTGCTTGTGAAATTAAAAAATTCTACTGTTAATGTAGAAAATAATAATCCGTTTTCTATTGATCCAAAATTCATTCTTGACTAAATTATTTTACCCAAAACAAACATAAAAAAATAAAAAATATTTTTCATCAGCGAAATAAACGAATCTTTAAATTTTATGTTAGGTTTATATACAAAACTCAAACGGGCACAACTTTGGGGATATGAAAAAGAAAAGTTAAAAATAGAGAAGAAAGTGTTTGGGACGTGAAAGAGTAAGGACAATTTATTCGGCCCAAATCCACTATTTGAGCCAAATTAATAACCTTAAAAGAGTTTGATATAATAAAAAGTGATTACTTTTCAAGAAAAGTAATTGATGGGAATGTGATTCTCATATTTGGTATGCTAAAAATTACTCACTTTCTTAGAAATATAATTTTCCTTAAAGAGTTACTTTCCCACAAACATTAAAATGTGATTCCCATGAGAAGTGGTGGGAAAATAACTTTTATATGTAGTTGAAAAGTTAAAAAAATGTTAAGACAAAGTTATTCTCTTCTTATTTGATTTAAAATTATCAATTGAAATATTATTTTAAAATATTTAGTACAAATATTTATTAATAATAAATATTATTGAAATATTTAAATAATATTTAATTTGTATCCAGCCTTTTAATTTTTTAATTACTTGAGAGTAACTTCGAAAATTTATTATTAACAAATATTTTTTTATCATAAAAGTAACTCAAATTACCAATTGAAATATTATTTTAAATATTTAGTACAAATGTTTATTAATAATGAATATCATTGAAATATTTAAATAATATTTAATTTTCATACAGCCTTTTAACTTTTCAATTACATAAAAGTAATTTCTAAAATTTATTATTAACAAATACTTTTTATAATAAAAATAACTCAAATTACCAATTAAAATATTATTTTTAAATATTTAGTACAAATATTTGTTAGTAATAAATATCATTTAAATATTTAAATAATATTTAATTTGTATATTGTCTTTTAATTTTTCAACTATATGAGAATAATTTAAAATTTTTACTATTAACAAATATTTTTTTTATCATAAAAATAACTCAAATTACCAGTTAAAATATTTTTTGAATATTTAGTACAAATATTTGTTAATAATAAATATTATTAAAATATTTAAATAATATTTAATTTGCATCCAGTCTTTTAATTTTTCAACTACATGAGAATAATTTCAAAAATTTATTATTATTAAATATTTTTTATCCTAAAAGTAACTCAAATTATCAATTAAAATATTATTTTTATATATTTAGTACAAATATTTGTTAATAATAAATATCACTAAAAAATTTTAAAATTAATAAAATTTAAATTTTTTGGATAAGGGTAATTTCGAAAATTATCATTATATTCTCAGGATTTTAATCAGTACTTTCCCATTTATACCTAACATTGTAAAGTTACATTATCAGAAATCACATTCCCAAGAATCACATTCTGAGGAATCACATTCCATGAAATGTGATTCTTGAAAAGACACCAAACGTTCCCTTATACTCAAGCTCAAATTCAATTTTAGCTAGAGAAAACACCCCGCTTCATTGGGATACTCTTAAAAAAAATTTATAATTTTTTTAATTAATTAACTTTTTTTTAATTATATTATATTAAATAATAATTTTATATTTAAATTATTTATGATAAATATTTATTTATAAATTGTGTAATATAAATGAATTTTTAAATGTTATTTATATATATTTAAAAATATTTAGACTTTATTATATACTGTATATTTTTATTTATAGATGGTAAAAAATAAAAAATAATAAATAAAAAAATACAAGTATGGTTTGTATTTTATTCTCTCGTAGGATCGATTTTTTCACATAGATTAGCAGCAAGTTAGTTTCATTTTTTTTACTTTTTTCCCCGAGCGATCGGATACGAATCCTAAATCGACTCGCGACTCAACGTGCGGACCTACGCCTTTAAATACATCATTTAAAATTAAAATAAAAATTATTAATAAAATAAATTTTTTTAACTTTTCCCCCAAGCCGATCGGGTACGGATCCTAAACCGACCCATGAGTCAACGTGCAAACCAACCCCTCTAAATACATAAATTAAAATTAAAATAATTAATAAAATTATTTTTTTAACTTTTTTCCCGAGCCAATTGGGTACGGATCCTAAATCGACCTACTAGTCAATGTGCGGACTAACTCTTTTAAACACATTATTTAAAAATAAATTAATAAAATAATTTTTTTTTTTTACTTTTTCTCCATACGGGTTAGATACGGATCCTAACCCGATCGCGAGTAATGTATGGATCAACATCTTTAAATACATCATTTTTTTAATTTTTTTTTCAAGCGGGTCAATTATAGATCCTAAATCGACGAGCGAATGACCGTATGGACCAACCCTTTAATTACACCATTTAAAATTAAAATAAAAGTAATTAATAAAATAAATTTTTTATTTTAACTTTTTTCTCGAGCGGTTCGGGTAAAGATCTTAAATTGACCCGCGAGTTAATGTGCAAACCAATTCCTTTAAATACATCATTTAAAAATAAAAAATAAAAAATAATTAATACAATAAAGTTCTTATTTATTTATTTCTCGAACAGGTCGGGTACGGATCCTAAACCTCTTTAAATACATTATTTAAAAAAAAACTAAAAATAATTAATAAAATAAATTTTTTTCCCAAATGGGTCGAGTATGGATCCTAAATCGATTCGGGAGTGAACGTGCGGACCAACCCTTTTAAATACAACATTTAAAAATAAAATAATTAATAAAAAATAAAAATAATTAATAATTAATAATTAATAAAATAATAAAATAATATTTTTTTTAATTTGTTTTCCATAAAGGATCGGGTACGGATCTTAAATCGACTCGTGAGTTATCGTGCAAATCAATCCCTTTAAATACATCATTTAAAAATAAAATTTTAAAAAAAAAAACTTAAAACTAAAAATAAAAATAAAATAAAATAAAATAAAAAACTAAAAGCAAAAGGATAAAATTGTCTTTAGACAATTTCAAAAAAGTCTCTTGAGTTCTAAAGACTAAAAATTAATATATAGTAAATGGAGGTCTTTTTTTGGCGGAGTCCATATAAAATTGGTTTAAGTAATTGACTAAATAATAATTTTCATTAGTAAAAAAATAGTGAATAAACTAAAATATTATATAAATAATAATTTGATTAATGTCAATAAATAAATAAATAATATTCAATTAATGTTAATCATAATGTATAAAATATTGTGAATGATTTTAAAATCAACTTTTGTT
Source organism: Fremontodendron californicum (assembly GCA_030761205.1). Classification (NCBI taxonomy): domain Eukaryota; kingdom Viridiplantae; phylum Streptophyta; class Magnoliopsida; order Malvales; family Malvaceae; genus Fremontodendron; species Fremontodendron californicum. The sequence goes on from JAULJL010000026.1 coordinate 5,020,525, forward strand.
CTATGTTATGATATAAATATAATATGCTTATACATAATCATTTAAATAAATATAAATAAATTATAATCAAAATTTATTATGATCATTTTATTGATAACTAAATCAAAATTTATAAATAAAATAATTTTATTTTAGTATTTTTTTAATAATGATTTTATTTCACAATTACATTATTATTATCAGAAGAATCTAATAACATAAAATTTTATTTTATTTTTTCGATAACATGAATACTAATATAAATTTAGTTATATAATAAGATATAAATATTTAGAAAAGTGACAAAGCATATCAATTATATCGGTAAATGCGTTCATCGTACAATAAATGTAATTTATGAATAATTACTTTCAATATATTTAAATTTCTTAACATTAACTTTACGTGAAAATTATCATTCTTAATAAAATATAATTACATTTTCATTAGCACATATTAAAATATGCGATAAAAAAATTAAATATATTCAAATTAAAATATTTAAATAAAATACAAATGATAATAAGTAAAAATAAACTCTCTTCATTGTCTTTAATTTGTTTTTCTTTTTTCATATTTTACACAAAAATCTTTTAGATTATGGATTTGAGAGAATGAATTTAGATTTTAAATTTAATATTTGTGTGATAAAACACATATAAATAGGATCTTCATGATTATTCTCAAATTCACTAATTTGTTAGATGTATGTTTAGTGGTGAACTCGAAATATCTTTACGTATTTAAGAATTTCAAATACATCTTTTTATACCATTTCAATTAACTATAGGCATATTGAATGTTAACTAATTTGTAAACAGTGTATGAATTTCATTCTTATAATTTATATAACAAATCAAATTCAAATCTGCTCTCTCAAATTCATCTATCCAAACATAATGTTGATCAGTTGTAGTTTTAAGTTTTGGCTGTAAATGATACTTATTAAAACCAAAATGTATTAATACTATGAATTCATACTAACCTTGTTTCTCAACATTTGAATTTCTTGAAACATAATGTCCATCTGAATATAAAAAATTGCAAATGAATGAAAATTATGGAATTAATTGGAAATTCAAGTAAATAAATTATAATTAAAATGAAAGTATACCTTGGCGGATCGAATATGATAGATCCAAATTTCTAAATGCTTTTCAAGCACAAGCAGTTCATCTAATGTCATAATTTCAGATTCAGATCCTCCCCCAAACATATACCTGCAAAAAAAAAAACAGTTTAATTAGGGATTAACTTCTATTTACGTGTGTAATATAAGCCTACACATACAAATATATTTGTCATATGTTGCTCAAACTCTTCATTTTTCTTGAATTATTCGTGTTCGATATCTATATCCGGCACATATCCGGATATGGGTATGAGAATATGATTCTACAAAGACCTTCCAAATACATGAAAATCTTGAAAAAAATTTAATATACCCTTGTTGGACACATATCCGTATCCAATACTTACACCTGAGTCCGAGTGACATAGTATGTCTACTAAATTAACTATATATTCTTCATATATACTAGCTACACATCACTGAATTTTTGTTACCCAAAAGTAAATGAATTGTTTTAATTAACAAACAAATAAGATAAAGAAACCCAAAAGAAAACTATTGTGATGATGTCCTCAAAGGTAAATGCATTTTTACCTGAGACCTTTCTGAAGTATTTGGATCTCTTGCTTCAGCATGTTAATCTCATTTTTTGCATCCTGGTTGCATTTCATAAAATTTCTATAAATATTATAATAAAGTTTCTAATTTGTGCAAGAATAACATGAAGATAATTAACCCTATATTTCTCTTAATTAAAATGCAAGCAAGCAAATAAATGAAGTGAAATGACAGAAAGGGAAAGAAATGAAATAGTAAACATGATTTGTTAGTAATTTTTTTTTTTTTTTTTTAGATGGAGAACTCAATTTCAGTTCTTTAAACAGGGGAAAGCATGCACTAACTATGAAGTTAAAACCATTGGGCAGTTAGATATCTTGAAAATAGAAGAAAGCTTTGGTGGAGGAGATGAAGAACAATACTGTGCAGAGTAATATAGAACAGGGGGAAATGTCTCAACAATTGGTTTGGAAAGCACCACCTCAAGGCTTTTTTAAAGTTAAAGTTGATTCTTGGTATTCAACTTGCGGTCACGGATACGTTTTTGGTTGCGTCGTGTTTATCGTGATCACGAACGTAATGGATGTTATCGTTGTTAATTACAATAAATATCAGAGATGAAAAAAATCGAAACTGCAAAATAACAATTATAACGTAACATTATGGCTGCTATTTAAATTTCTAACGCATTTGAATTGGGTTTCACAAACCTAGTTATAGAATTTACTAGAAAAAAGACCCGCTTTGCCGGGTACTTTTATAATTTTTTTAATTAATTAATAATAATAAATTAATTCTAAATTATATTTTATTAAATAATAGTTTATTTATTTATTTTTTATTTTTAAATTATAATAATATAATTATATTTTGTTAATTATGAAAATTAAATTTATAAAAATTGTTTATTTATATAAATTATGTAATATAAAATTATAAATGTATTTTTAAATATTATTTATATATATTTAAAAATATTTAGATTTTATTGTATATTGTATATTTTTATTTATGTGAGGTAAAATATAATAAATAAAAAATAAGAAAATAAAATTATGGTTTGAATTTTATTCTCTCGTATGATCGATTTTTCACATAGTTTAGCAGTGAGTTCATTTTTTTTTATCGAGCGAATTGGGTACGGATTCTAAATGACCCACGACTCAATATGCGGACCTACGCCTTTAAATATATCATTTAAAATTAAAATAATTAATAAAATAATTAATTTTTAACTTTTCTCCCAAGTCGGTCAGGTACGGATCCTAAAACGATTCGCGAGTCAACGTGCGGATCAACCCTTTTAAATACATCATTTTAAAATAAAATAAAGTAAAATAAAAAACTAAAAATAATTAATCAAATAAATTTCTTTTTTAATTTTTTCCAAGCGGGTCGATTACGGATCCTAAATCGACCCGCAAGTGAACGTATGAGCCAACCCTTTAAATACACCATTTAAAATTAAAATAAAAGTAATTAATAAAATAAATTTATTAATTTTAACTTTTTTTCTCGAGTGACTCGGGTACAGATCCTAAATCAATCCGCGAGTCAACGTGTAAACCAACCCCTTTAAATACATCATTTAAAAATAAAAAAAACTAAAAATTAAAGAACTAAAATAATTTTTTCCCAGTGGGTCGGTATGGATTCTAAATCGACCCGCGAGTCAATATGTGGACCAATCCTTTTAAATACATTATTTAAAAATAAAATAAAAAAATTTATTAATAATTTTTTTTTTTTAAAAACTTTTTTTTTCGTACGGGTCGGATATGAATCTTAAATCGACTCGCAAGTCAACGTGCGGACCAACCTTTTAAATACATCATTTAAAAAAAAATTAACAAAATAAATTTCTTTTTAATCTGTTTGGGTACGAATTTTAAATTGACCTGTAAATTATCGTGTAGACTAATCTTTTTAAATACATCATTTTAAAATAAAATTTAAACAAAAACTTAAATTTAAAAAAAAAAAAAAAATCGCCATGTGTCGAGCAAAGAAACTCGACACGTAACAAGTAGACCCATTAATTTTTTCCATCATAGGACAAAAATAATTTATTTGAATATTTTTATTTACAATCATGTGTTAAGTATGAATCTTAAATCGACACGTAACAAACTTACAATCATGTGTCGGGTATAAAAATATATCTGATATTTGGGAGGTAGTAAATGATTGTAAATTTTGTTTCTTTTGTGCATGTTAGAAGAACTAATAACAAACTTGCTCATGAGCTTGCAAAAATATATTGTCAGGTGGGTGTCAAAAAATTTGGTGGAGACCTCTCCCTGATTCAGTTTGTAATCTTGATTATTTTGAGTAAGAATGAAAATTTTAATTAAAATCCAGATTTATTTCGGATTTAATTTATTAATTTTTAAATTTAAATCAGATTAAATTTAAATAGATTATTGGATTGAATTGTATTTTTCAAAAATTTTATTGAAAGATAAAAAATAAAAATAAATAATATTTAAAAATAAATGAGGTATTATTGTGTACCTGAAAGCTGTTAATTGAATCTAGTTAAATATTTATAAAATATGTAAAATTTTATTCTTGTTGAAGGTTCAAACTTTGACAAATAATTTTTAAGACTAAAAGTTTTACCAAGTGAATTAATCTTAGAACCTAAAATGATTTGTTATTAAAATTAAATTATATTTAAAAATTTTACTTGAAAATTTAATTATCAAGTATAATAAAATATAATAATAAATGCTTATCCAAAATAAAAATATAAAAATTAATTAATTAATTATTCTTAATATTTTAAAATTCTAAACATAATGTATGAAATTAAATTAATAAAAATTCATAGTAAGTAAGGATACAATTCTTAAAACATTGACGTATTGACATACATGATATTTTTGTATAATGTAATTAAATCTTATCATATTAATATATAAATATATGATTATATATATATATATCAACATTTTATAATAGAATAAAAAATTATCTATTTTTTATGAATTTAGTAGCAAGATTGTCTAACAGACCAATATTATAACAATTAACCAAGTTAATCTAAATCATATAATAAGAGATTATAAATTTGAAATTAAAAATAAAATATTTATTTTATATAACATTCATAACATAAATGACTAATTTATTATATATATCACATGATAATGTATTATTATAACTTATACAAATCATTATAATAAGATACACATATCAATTACTTTTTTATATACTTTTAAAAAATCATATGATACAACTTAATTAAAAGGATTATACATTTCAAATTAAAAAAGCACATTTATTCAAAAAATACTTATAACAATAAGAAGTTATATAAATTAACTTAAATAACATGATAAGAGATTATTATAGCGTAATATACTAATCATTAAGATAAAATAGACATATAATTATCAATGATCAATTTTATGTATTTTATTTTACATTGCATAAGAAAGGATTATATTTTTAAAATTAAAAAGAATACATTTAATTTAAATAATATTTTTTACGATAAAAGATTATATAATTTATTATAAATCACATATATATATATATATATATATACTAATATAATGGGAATGATTGAGTTGGTGTCATGAGTCAAGTGACACCAACTCAGTTGGTGAATTTATCAAAAAATTAAAATAAAATAAAATAATAATTTGAAGGACATTTATATCTTTTTATTTTTATTAAAAAAACATGTTTTTTTTAAGAAACTACCCACTCTTATTATCACATTTTTACTTTTATAACTTCCTCATCTCTTTTAATTTTTTTTTTTTAAAAAAACTACCTACCCATAACTTTCTTTTTAAAAAATTATTTTCTTCACTCACTAGTGAGTGTATCAAAATCTAGTACTCATAAGAATTAAAATATATAATTTATATTAAATCACATTATAAGGTTATCATAAATATTATAACATATATTATGTTGTTTAAAACTAAAATTATATTATAAGATAACTATAAGTAATATAACATATAGTTTTATTGAATTATTGTTAATTATTTTTTGTTGTAAAGTAATTATTTTCAATCTATTTAATTATTTTATTAAAGTAAAAAATAAAAAACCTTATTTATAATATATACTAATAAACGTAAAAATTAAAATTTAATTATATTAATAGAAATAATTTTTTTAATTTTTAATTATAATTAAGAAAATAAAATTAAAGAAACATATTAAATTATAATAGTAAAGAAAAAAGATTTTAAAAGATATTTTAAAATTATAAAATGAAAATAAATTAATAATTTATGTTATATTTATTTATTTATTATTAAATTAATATTTTTAAAAATAAAATTATACTTAATTTAAGTTTGAGTTATTTCGGATTAATATTTCAAGTTATTCGAGTTAGGATCATTTCAAGTTTAAATTATTTCAAATTATGATCAATATTTTGGATTCAAATTATTAATTTTTTAAAATTAAATCGAATTGAATTATGATTCGGATGAATTAGACGAATTTCTTGAGTTTGAATTATAGTCTACAAGTCTACCTAACATCCATATCTAAAGAACACCGTAGTGCGTGCTCAGAGCTTGGAAGTTTTTGGGCATCCTGGCTAGCCAGGTCAGAATCGTAATAAATAATATTTGTATTGGTAAGTTGAATAAGAAGAATCTGATTCAACAGCCACTTTGCCAATGACAAATATAGTGATAATATTCGTTTTTGTACTATAATTAATTAAACAATATATATACATACATACAGCAGAATTCATTCATATGAGACAATATAATTTAGAATATGAAATCACTTACCATAGGTTCCACTATGGCTTCATGATCAGGCTGATGAGTTCCTCCACTGTATTTGCTATACCTCTCCATAAGCTCTTGCATGGTCCTTAATTGCCAAATACAAAACAAAGATTGTTTCAATACCAAAATTTTCAGCCCCCAAGTATACGAATAAACTTTCTACATATATGTATAATTTTCTTATGAATCAAGGATTTAAATAGCAGCCGTAACATGATATTATGATTATTATTTTGTAATTTCAATTTTTTTTGCTATCGATGTTCACTGTAATTGAGCTGTGAGTGATTAGCGATTCATAACGGTTAAACTCACGATCGTGAATTACATGTATATAGATTCAATTTACAACTTGTGAATAATTTTTTTTTTAATAAATAAAATATCATAAAATGTAAATTGTGCAAAATGAAAAAAAAAAAAAGTCACGATTGCAATGACTGCAATGATTGCGATAATATCTATTATGTATGTAATCGTGATAAAAGTTACGCGATTAAAAACGCATCTGTAAATGCAATTTAAGTTTATGCTATGAATGTAAATGTAAATTAATGTAAAGAGGAGAGATATAGAGAGACCCTTTGGTGGCTAGTTCGTAGAGCTTTCCATGAGCGGAGAAAATGACAACTCCAATTTCAGCATCGCACAGCACAGAGAGCTCCTTAGCCTTCTTAAGGAGGCCAGCTCGCCGCTTGCAGAAGGTAACCTGCCTGTGTACCGGGTTCTCAATGCGCTTTATCTGAACTCTACCACGACCCATCGATCGACTCTGTCTTTTGTTTTGTTTTTTCCTTTTTCTTTTTTGGTTCGAGTGTTGGCTGATGATCTCCTATCCTATGCAGACAACCTCCCACTAGTTTGAACTAGCTTCGAGGCTGTTGCAATACTACAATTCCCTCCCAAGAACTTGTCTAACAGTTGCTTCTCTTCTGTTAGAGCTTCAACCCCTTATATTGTCCCCTTTGATTCTCCTCAATCGCTTTGCCACTTATAAATAAAAAATTTTATTCACGAATGTCTTAACGATATTTTTAAAGTTATTATATATAATAATATATTCATTTAATGTATTAAAAAAATAAATAAAATTATCAATTGTTATATTTAATACAATATTACTATTATAAATAATATATTAATTAATTTAAAAAAAATGTTTTAAAGATAATCGTTAACGAGATTCGTAAATAAATTAGTAGACACCCTTCCTTTTCACACTTTCATTAACTTTTCTTTAATATTTAATCTCTCTCATACCACTTTGCTTTTTGTTTAATCTTTCACTCTTCCATGAACCGCCCTTTGCTGCACGGTGACAAAAACAGCCACAGTGGTTTTTCATCCAAACTTTTTAAATTATATTCTTCATTTTTTTAGGAGTTTGTTTTTTATACATTAAAAGTGAAATTTTTTTAATTTCATAAGCGGAATAACAGATTATCGCATATTTCATTTGTTTTAATTAATTTTTAGTTATTTTTTATTATATTTTAAAAGTACGTGTTATTTTATTAACTCTGTTTGTAAAATTTAAAAACTCTATTGACAGTTTAAGAGATAATTTTTATTTTTTTAATAGGTAATCTTTTATATAGATAAGTTTAAATTATATGAGGATAATATTAAAAAAGGGATTTTTACACATCCACTCTCAAACATGCCACATAAAATTTTGTTATCTCATTTTACATATATATATATATATATATATATATATATTTGGTAATGGGGGTAATCATTTCTCACCACATATTTCATCTCTCACATTTATTTAAGTTAATAAAGTATTACATTTTAATTAATTTTTTTTTTTTGAGAAGAGGTGACAAAATAAATTTAACCCGAAAAAAATCTGATCACGAACTCGACCAAACACAGTTTAATAAAAAAATAAAATGCTTGAATCCTAAATAATATGAACCCAAAAAACTCTAATTTGAAGTCGATTTGAACTTGAAAAAACGTACTGAAATAATTATCTGTTATATAAAATCTAAAATGACCTAAATTAGTCTGGACCTAAACTCAACTTGAAACCAAAAAAAAATGAACTTAAAATAATTTAAACTTGAAAAAATTCGAACTCGATATAACCGAATTCAAAACTGTTCAAACTTGTCCATTTGTCACCTCTAACTAATTTTTACAATGAGAGATATCCATTCGCTATCCTATAATAAGCTCCATTCCTTTTATTCTAACATTCAAAACATCTGACATTTCGAGCGCCGTCTCTCCTAGGTTTTCCCTGGTGAGAGCTGTTTACGTCTTGTCTTTAGTACAAGTCTTTTGGGGTCTATCCCTACTTCTTATTTTCGGTGAGAATCGGTTGGTTAAGAAGGTCGTCTTCTGATCGCTCCAACTAGGGCCCAAGGGTAAAGGATGACAGATACGCTAGAAGAAATCTGGAATAGACTGACACTAATAGAGAATGAACAATGCGACGTAGGAGTTGAAAAGGAATGGATCTCTCCAACTTTGAAGATAGGCAAGAACTGTTTGATTGGGAAGGTTTTGACAAAGAACGGGGTTAATTTGGAAGTAATGAAAAACGTTTTCATGAAGATTTGGAAAGATGCTAAAGGACTACAAGTTAGAGAAGTAGGGGAAAAAATCTATCATTTTCAATTTGAAGATTCAACATTGAAGGAGAGGATTTTCTTGCACCAACCATGGAATTTCAATAAAGCTCTTGTGATTTTTAAGGAGTTTGACGGCTTAATACCACCAAGTCGTATGGATATGAATTGGTGCCCTTTTTGAATCCAAATCCATGGCTTGCCATTAGGGATGATGAACAAAAATGTGGGAGCTTTTATTGGAGAATCAATTGGCGATGTGGATGAGGTGGACGTGCATGATCAGTATGAAGCCTGGGGTAGGTGCTTAAGGGTTAGAGCCCACATTAATATTACTAAACCGCTAAGAAGAGGTAGCAGAATAACATTGGATGATGGGAGCAAAATGCTTGCTCTTTTTCGCTACGAAAGGTTGTCAAACTTCTGTTTTGTGTGTGGGCGATTGGATCACTTGGAAGGCGACTGCATGATAGCTTTGAAAATGAAAAAGGAAGGGGGTAGAGTAGTACAAGAATATGGTAGATGGCTGCGCGCGGATCCATATAAAAGTTGGTCAGTGGGGACTGAGGATTTGAACCAGGGCCCTTTAGAGAGAAACCAAAGCTCAAGAGAAGGAAGTTCTGCGAACATGGAAGGCAAAACCAAAGATGGAACTATGGGTAGTGATTTTCGAGTGGGGGCAACCAGGGACGCAGATGAGCACAACCATGAAAGTGGAGGAAGGACATGGATAAATCTATCATAGTGCAAGATGGAGATGCTGACACGCCTTCAAAGTCGGATAAGATTACAGGGGCTAATTCCAATTTGTTACGTGATATCAGGAGAGAAGAAAGGGTCAATGAGAATCTTGGTTTTGAAGGGCGAGATAATGAACTGTGAACAAACAAGGTAATTGTTTTGATTGTGAGGTTGGAATCTCTTGCATTGCGGTGCATGACCAGTCAAGGGTATGTAACGACAAAAGTGGACCCAATATTACTTTGCGAGACCAGGTTATTAAACAGAAGCCTAGTACATGGAAAAGGACTAGAACCAGGACTAGTGACTTGTCATCGGGTGAGAATATTATTTTGGCCGGACATAAAAGAGCTTTCCTTGGTTCTGATTTGCAGACTGTTTCTCCATCCAAGAGAAATAAAACTCAGCAACAAGTACCATATGCGAATCTCTAGCATGCATCCGAAATGATGGTGGCTGACCAAGAGGGTTAGTCCCGCCGATAATAATGAGTTGCATGGTTTGGAATTGCAGGGCTTTGGGGGCACCCCGTGCAGTTCATGAACTGACCCGCCTGGTCAGGAATAATAAACCCCTACTTTTATTCTTATCGGAAACTAAGAGGAATAACAGTGAGATGGAATGGATACGTTTAAGACTTGGTTTTGACTACTGTTTTACAGTAAGCTGTGTGGGAAGAAGTGGGGATTTAGCCTTGATGTGGTTATCTGAACTCACTCTCGGTGGACTCTTACTCCAATTCTAATATTAATGTACTTGTTAAGGGTGGTAGCTTTGAACATGAATGTCGATTTACCGGTTTCTATGGGCAGCCAGAAATGTGAAAAATGGAAGAATCTTGGGAATTACTTCGGTTGTTAAAGAAGAAGAGCAATAGGCATTGGTTGTGTGCGAGAGATATCAACGAGATATTTTACTCTAATGAAAAAGAGGGAGGGAGTATGTGGCCTGCTTGGCAAATGAATAATTTTCGTACAGCAGTGGATGAGTGTGGTTTGCTTGAGGTACCAACATATGGGCTGACTTTCACTTGGATGAGGGATGGTACGACAAGAGCTATACGGGGACGTTTGGACAGAGGTCTACGGGATAATGGGATTGTTATCCTAAAATGATAGAATACCATGTTCGAGCTTCTAGTTCAGACCATATTCCCCTTGTTTTTTAGGCTAAATATGAGGGAGGACAGGATAAGGAATGGCCCAACGAAGTCTAGTTTCAAGTTTGAAAATATGTGGACAAGACATGAGGACTGCGAGAGGATCATTGCCCAAGGTTAGGGCCAGGGTGAACATGAGAGATGTGATAAACTCTTTGATGCTATTAAACTTTGCATGCATCGATTAGCTAAATAGAACCGGGATACTTTAAGTCATATTGGGACCTTAATCAAGGAAAAACAACAAGAGCTGGAGAATGTTTATGATGGGAAGTTTGGATTAGGTCACCAGTCAGGGCAATCTCATGCTACATCAGAACTCAATGAACTATGCAAAGGGAAGAAATGATGTGGCGTCAACGATCAAAGGCTTTATGGTTGGAAGAGGGCGATAAGAATACCAGCTATTTCCATAGGGTTGCATCAAGACAGAGACGTAATAATGCCATACATAGAATACAAGATCAATATGGGCTCTGGCAACAAGATGCGTTGGCAGTTGAGCAAACAATACTAAACTACTTTATTGATATCTATTCTACCAGTGAAGTTGATGAGTGTGCAATGAAAATCATTCTTGATAGGATGAGGAGTACAACAGATAATGAGCTTTGGCAGCAGCTTGATGGTACTTTTCTAGCTATGGAGATCATGGAGGCTTTGAAGTAGATGCACCCTAGCAAGGCTCTAGGACCTATGACAGTTCTTTTTTATCAGAAATATTGGCACATAGTAGGGATTGATATAACCAAGGTCGTCTTAGATTTTCTTAATGATGGTGTTCCTTTAACTCATATTAATCATACGAACCTTGTACTCATTCCTAAAGTGAAGGCGCCAATATCTATAAAGGATTACCACCCAATAAGTCTGTGCAATGTAGTTTACAAGATAATCTCTAAATATTAGCCAATAGGTTGAAGCGAGTTTTACCTTCCATGAAAAGCGCAAACTTAAGTGCTTTCGTCCTTTGACGTATGATTTTTGATAATGCTATGGTGGCTTTCGAAATGGTCCTTGCAATGAAGAATATGAGGCAGGGTAAGATAGGGCAGTCGGCATTTAAACTAGATATGAGCAAGGCCTACGATAGAGTTGAGTGGAGCTACTTGGAAGGAATCATAAGGAAAATGGGTTTTTCAAACAAATTGGTTTTTTTGATCATGACGTGTGTATGTACTGTCTAATATTCGGTGATCATTAATGGGAGGCAAAGTGGCTTGATTACCCCTATACGGGGAACACGCCAAGGAGACCCACTTTCACCTTATTTGTTCTTGTTGTGTATGGAAGGCCTGTCATGCCAGTTAAACGATGCAAATGAAAGTGACAGCTTGAGAGAAATTGTAGTGGCTAGAAATGCTCCATGTGTGAATCATTTATTGGTCACGGATAACAATATTGTGTTCTCTCGAGCCTCTTTGAGAGACTGTCGAAACCTAATGTAGATACTAAAAATATATGAGAAGGCATCCAGACAACTGGTTAATATGGACAAATCGACAATTTTCTTTAGCTCGAATGTAGCAACGGAAGACAAATTGGAAATAATGAACTGCTTTGGAGTACAAAAATTGATTAACACGGAGAAATATCTGGGGCTACTGCTTTTGTTTGGAAGATCTCGGAATGTTGAATTCTCTTCGATTAGGGGTGAGCAAAATTTTGGTTAACCGAATAAACCGATTGAAACCGATCGAATTCTGTTTATCCAATTCGGTTTGTTCGATTTTAGAGCTCATTCGATTTTTTTCGGTTTAATCAGTTTATTCGGTCGGTTTACGATTATTTTTTTCTAAACCTAATCGACCGAACAAACCGACATTGTATTAAAAAATAATAATAATATTTTTTTCAATTTAAATATATCCAAACCCAAGCCCAAATACTAAACCCAACCCAATCTAATCATAAAATAAAACAACCCAACCCAAGCATTAATCCAAATAATAAAAAACCCATAACAGATTAATAACCCAACCCAATCATTCTACTGGTGCTAAAACAGAAAAAAACAAAAACCCTAGTTTCTTTTCTCTCCCTCCTACCTCTCTTCATGCCGTCTCCCTTGCCTCAGTACAATGCCCCTCTTCCAACTACCTCTTTAGTTTCAGTCCATTTCTCTCACTGGTCTAGATCTCCAAGCGTCATAGATCATACGGGCGTTTCTTTTCCTTCATTATCCAAGGTGAAGCAGTTGAATCACACTGGTTTTGAGCTTAAAAGTCCTTTGAATAGTTTTTTTTAAATTATTGTTTCAAAATTGTGGTTTCGGTGGGATATACCATAACTCGAAATTCTTGAGGATCTAACTTTGAAGCTTTAAGATAAGATATGTCTGTGTTGGAGTTTTGTATTGTTCACCCTCATTATAATATAATCCATTCTTTGATTTGTGTCTTTTAGTATTTGATTTTGTGATTTGTTTTTTGATTTGTTTTTTATATAATTTTTCTAATTGTTTAAGTTTGGTAGTAATATTGCAAAGATAGAAAAGGGTTATATTAGAGAAATTGACTAAACCGATTGAACCGAATCGATTAAGTTTGGTTCGGTTAATTTGGTTTTAGAATGATTTTCTGTTCGATTTGGTTGGTTTTACAAGTTAATTCGGTTTAATCGATTTTCGAAATTTTAAGAACCGAACTGACCGAATGTTCAGCCCTATCTTTGATTATGGATCGACTTCATGTTAGACTAGAATGGTGGAAAAGCAAACTCCTCTCGTACGCAGGCAGAGCTATTTTAATTCAATTAGTTGCTCAAGCCATTCTGCAATATGTGATGTACTGCTTTCAGCTTCCAAAGACGTTTATAAATGACCTTAACTTGATGATTGTCGGGTTTTGGTAGGGCGATACTAGCAACAAGAGAAGGATCCATTGGGTGAAGTGGGACTTTTTATATGTCTCGAAACTGGATAGGGGCTGGGGTTTAGAGATCTTGAATCTTGCAACTTAGCTCTACTCGCCAAACAATGCTGGAGAGTAGTCCATAATGAAGATTTCTTGTGTTACAAAGTTCTGAAAGCTCGATAGTTTCCCAACAAAAATATGTTATAAGCTACTAATGGACTAACTCTTCTTTCCTTTGGAAAAGCCTACTGGAAGGGAGGGAAGTTTTGCTTAGGAGATCCCGGTAGAGGGTGGGAGATGGGTAGACTATTGATGTTTGGAGGGATAGGTGGATCAATAAGACACCAGATTATATGATTAATAGAGTACAAGAACATTACCATTCTTCGCTAAAGGTGACCGCTCTAATTGAGCCGAAACATTGGGTGTGGAGGGAAAAGCTGGTAAAGGAGATTTTTAATGTAGAAGACGCAAACATTGTAATGAGAATGCCCTGGAGTCGCCAGGTTACAGAAGATAAACTATTTTGGATAGATTCGTTAATAGGCCAGTTCGTTGTCAAATTCACCTATTTTATAGAAAATGAGTATTGGGTAAGGCAGTGTATCAACGAGATCAAAGGCTTGAAAAGTGGAAGGTTATTTGGCTAGCCAAGGTGAGGCTGAATGTTAAGATTTTCATATGGAGTGTACTAAATGGAATTCTGCCAACAACTGAAGCACTGTGTAGCAAAATTCTACATGTTGAAAATTTATGCTGTATGTGTGGCGAGAGACCAAAGAACTGGTTCCATGTTTTCTGTAGATGCACTTTTAGTAAGCAAGTGTGGATGACAGCATGCCCGAGTTTAATATCATTTGTGGAAGTACAAGTTTGGATAATGAGTTTTGGTCTAAGTTCTTGAGACATACTATTTCAACAGGGTGCTTAGATAGGTGTCTAAATATTTTGTGGTCTTTATGGAGGAACCGAAACAAATGTTTCCATGATAGCCTCTGCTCTAGACCTTGAACAATAAGTCATGATGTCAGTCTGATGGAGGGAGTCGGGCAAGATGGAAATGTACAGTTGAACTAAATACAGAAAGGGAGAACACAACAACTGCGTACTTAAGAAGGTCCTCCAGAAGGTTTCATTAAAGTTAATGTTGATGTTTCCTTCAATGGTGGAGAAGGAGAACACAACAACTGCGTGCTTGGGAAGGTCCTCCAAAAGATTTCATTAAAGTTAATGTTGATGTTTCCTTCAATGGTGGAGAAGGGGTTGTTGATATTGGTGTAGTAATAAGAGATGGTGGTGGGAGGATCTTTGTCTCTGCAAATTCAAGAGTGGATGCAACTTCTTCTCCTTTTCATGCAAAAGTAATAGCGGTTAAAATAGGTTTGGAACTTGCTGTTGAACGGGGCTTTTCTAATTTGATTATAGAGCGCTAATGCTTATATAGCCCCAGACTTTCCTTTTCCTTTCCGATGTGGGATTCAAGCATCCTGCGTACCCTTTTTAGACGCTTAGCTATTTTAACCATGTGAGTAGAATCTATAATCAGTTAGCTCATGAGTTATCTAAGCTAGATTGTAATATTGGGTCTCATAACTTGTGGGTAGAGTCTTTGCCTAATAATTTCTGTAATTCGGATTCTGCAATTCAGTAATAAGTTTATACTTTATTATCAAAAAAAGAAAATTCTAATTCCATTGGAGTATTCCTTAATTTGGAGACTTTTTTTTTTCTTCCTTAATTAACAAAACAAAACAAAAAGAATTAATTAAACAAAACAAAAAGGATTAATTATTGGAGTGAAGCCTAATTCACATGGCAATAGATTCAACTTAAATTTTGTTTGTGGAGATCACTTGATGATGATATTCAGGGTCTTCTGCCAATTCAATTTTTCTCCTAATCGTTTTATATTTATCTAAAGTCCAATAACAAAACAACATAAATGACATGACGAGAATTCTTCTGTCTTTAAAATGAAACATATGAAAAGGGAGAGCATTAGAAGTGTTCATGGCTGGGCAGGTCGCAGCTCGGATTTTTTTATATTCTTTATCAAAGCTTGATTCGGATCGACTCATAAACCCGAATTATTATTTAAAAAATTATTTTTATATTTTTATATTAATATTTTTATAATTTTATAATTAAATTTAAATAAAAATATTTTTTTTATTAATAAATAGTAATTTGGGCTGGACCGACCCAAATTGAAAAAAAAAAAAAAACTTACATAGGCCAGACCCAATACGAGTTGGACCCGTCCGATCCTTAACAGGTTTAGAGAGCACTATACATGATTTTAGAAAAATTATTTCATACTACCTGTCGCAACCTAAAAAAAAAAATAACGTCTCATCGCAAGACTTTATTATTCGTTAAGCGTGACATTTAAAGAAAAAAACCGAGGAAAAGTCGACTTAATTCCTCTAGAAATGAAGGTTTTGAAAATGACCTTAAAAAAGACATGGAGTCGCCACCAATCTTTTTTAGCTAGGTGTGATCGGCCACCTATTAAAACCGGCTTTATAAAATATTTTAAAAATTAATTAAAACATTTTAAAAACCAATTTCAAGTCTGCGTTTTAAACCAGAGAAATCAAAGAAGCGGGTTCGGGAGTCGGTTACGTGCGGGGAAGGATTAGCACCCCCACAACGCCCGTATAAATCGGTACCTTATTAATCGTGTGTTATCTCAAGTCTCGGTAAAGATTGGTTTTAAATTTAGTATTTCAAGTTAATCCCCAATTTAAAGAAAAATAATTCAATTTTTATTTGAAAATGATTCGGAATTTATAAATTCAAAATTTTCCTATATTCCCCAACAAACATGGCAAAATATAGAAATTTTTATTAGTTTTGAAAAACTTTCCGAATCATTCTCTTTTTTTTTTTGAAAGAAAGATATTCCTTTATTAATGATAATTGATGATATTCCCTCCAGCAAACCCGGTAGAGAACTCATGAATTATTTTAACTCGGGAATATCTTTATTTTTTATTGAAAAATCATTATCCTTTTGAAAACATTTTAAAAGATATGAATATGTATATGCATGACATAAATAAAATGACATAGCAAAATCTAAATAATATAATGCAACCTAAATGACATGACAAACATGAATGATATGGCATATAATTTAAATGACATGGAATAAAATAATGCTATCATATAATATGCATAAAAATAAAAATGCAATGCATGAAATGTATTTTTTTCTTTAATTAAGGAAATCCGTATATCTAAAAAGATATCCGGCTACCTTAGGAAAATATGTCAAATTAAATATTCTAAAACACAAATACTTTGTGATTGTTTGAAAACAATTTTGAAAAGCTTGAATTAACAATAAAAACTGGGCTAATTTTTTTTTAAATGGCTCTAATTTCCTAAGTTTAAAAAATCCGGACTTGACTACCCTTAACCCGGGACTTGAAAAACTATTTTTAGAATTTAAAAGGGCTTAGAAATCATCCTAAGTCAGTAGCTAACCCTCCTAATCAGCCCACTCTAAGTAAATTAACCAAAACAGAAAATTGGTTTTTCTTTAAATTCAATTCTGACTCCACTGTCCAGTTTTAATACACGATTTTTTACCCTATTTTTAAAAATTCCAAAAATTCTAAAAAAATACTGGAGACTCAGGACATATAAAACTATACGAGAAAAAATCGGCTTAATTTTTTGTTCAAAGATGAATTCCCAGAAAAACCAGAGATGTACGAGTTTTTGGAGGAGAAAAAACTGCTTTGTTTTTCTTTAAATTCAATTCTGACTCCACTGTCCAGTTTTAATCCACGATTTTTTATCCTATTTTTAAAAATTCCAAAAATTCTAAAAAAAATACTGGAGACTCAGGACATGTAAAACTACACAAAAACAAATCGGCTTAATTTTCTGATCAAAGATGAATTCCCAGAAAAATCATAGATGTACGAGTTTTTGGAGGAGAAAAAAAAAACTGTTTTGTTTTTCTTTAAATTCAATTCTGACTCCACTGTCCAGTTTTATTCCACGATTTTTTACCCAATTTTTAAAACTTCCAAAAATTCTAAAAAAAATACTGGAGACTCAGGACATGTAAAGCTACATGAAAACAAATCGGCTTAATTTTCTGATCAAAGATGAATTCCCAGAAAAATCATAGATGTACGAGTTTTTGGAGGAGAAAAAAAAACTGCTTTGCCAACACATTTTTGCTTTTGATAAAATCATTTAAAAACCAAAGTAAAAATATTTGAAACTCATAAAATGACTTGAAAGCAGTAGCTAGGACTCTTTGAAAGTTAGATAAAAATTGGCTAAATAAAAAAAAATCACAAAGGTAGAGTAATCAATTTGACAAACTTAATTTTCCACAAGTGTGCTCAAGAGAGCATGATCTTGAACCATTAATTGGCTCAAGTCATTATTCAAGTGGCATGAACATGAAATGCATGAAACAATGCAGCAAACATAATGCATGAAATGCATGGATCTAAACCTAAATGTAAGGAAAATGCATGACACAAATAATATGGCCTAGACCTAACATGAACTTGCATGGCATTTAATGTAACCTAGACCTAAGACATGCATGGCATTTTCACAAACACAAGGCATGCTTAATTCAAAAATCCAACCAAATATCATGCAAATGCAAAAATCTAACAACTAGCATGACAAAAATACAACACACAATGCAAAACACATGGAGTAGCCAAATGGCCCCAAGCTCCAACAAGCATGGCATTTTCACAAACACTTGGTATGCTAGCATGAAAAACTAAGTCATAACACAAAAATCACACAAGCATTTTCACAAACACCTAATATACCAAATCTAAAACATGCTCACTAAGATATAAAACAAGAATCATGCAAAGAATCACACAAGCATTTTCACAAACACTTAATATGCTAACTCTAAAACATGCTCAAATTTAAACAACATGAAAACAGAAAATTAAAAATGCAAAAACATGATATCTAAGACATAAATGGCAACAAATAAAGCAACCAAATTAAATATAACTTAAGAACATGAAATAACATAATATTTAAAACATCAAAAATAAAGAAAATAGCATAAACAATATGGTAAAATGAATCAAAAACAACAACTTAAAATAAATAATGTAGGCCATTTGGCCATGGTGAGTTTATTATAAAAACAAAATGTAAAAAAAATATACTTAAGAAAGGAAATGAAGGAAGAACAAGAAACATTATTTTAAAATGAAAACTCACCAAGTAGAGATTAAAAGAGCAAAAAATAAGAATAGAAAATGAAAGTGCAAGAGTTGGTGCTCAAGAGCAACCTCAAGAAGCTAATATTTCAAGCTTTTCTCTTCAAACTTTCCTTTTTTTCTAAACTTTTCTTTTTTTTGCTCTCAACCAAGAAGATAAAAAACTAAGAAAAACTAAGAGAAATCAGCCAAAATGGAAAAGAAAAAACAAAATCTGCCTCCTCCCTCCTTAGGGCTAGCCTTAATGCATGGTTATATAGCCTCCAAGATGTTGTCATTTTTGTGTAACCTAATTTCCATCAAATGGCCAATAATTCAAGATGAAAAGTCATGAAATTACCACCTTTAGATTAGCATCTCAGCCCTCTCAAATTACAGCTATGCAAAAATAATGTTGACATCTTTCTTAACCTATGTGGTTTAATCACCATGGCTTGATCAAAGAGAATGGTTAACTAACTCTTGATTTTTAACCACTTGATTAAAAAAAAAAATTAGAAGCTTCCTCCTTTCTTTGGGCTTGGGCATGCCAGCACTTCTCTTTTCCAGCCCAACTCTGATTTTTTTGAAGGGCCAAAAAAGCCCTTTTCGGTTGCTTGGGTGAAATGACCATTTTGCCCCCCGGATGCAAATAAATATCAAACGGACTCCAAATTCAATTTTTATTTTTTTAATACTTCCAAAATAATAAAATATTGAGTTCTGGAAGTTTTCAAAATTATCCGAGTCCGTTTGCTATTTATTTGGATTTTTTCTTCCCAAAAATGCCCTTTTATGCCCCTACATTTTACCATTTTTTAAACGAGCTCCAAATCAAGATTTTTCTTCACCAATCTCTTCAAAATAATTAAAAAGTGTGATCTGGAAGTTTTCATAATTTTTGGAGCTCATTTGGTATTTTTTCGGGATTTATCGGCTTGAATTACTGCATAGGAGGCCCGGGATTTGGCCATTTTGAAAACGAACTCGGAATCAAGATTTTCTTTCGCCAATCTCTTCCAAATAATTTAAAAATGAGATTTGCCAAATTTCATAATTTTTGGAGTCCATTTGCTATTTTTCCGGGATTTATCTTTTTGAATTACTACATAAAAAGCCCGGGATTTGGCCACTTTGCAAACGAACTCGGAATCAAGATTTTCTTTCGCCAATCTCCTTCAAATGATTTAAGAATGAGATTGACAAATTTTCCATAATTTTCGGAGTCCATTTTCTATTTTTCCCAAATTTTTCCAATTTTACCCTTTAACCTCCGAAACCCGGTTTTGCTCAAAACAAGTCCGATTTTCAGATTTTCTTCAATCTGAGCCTTGGGCCATCCTTTTTAATCATTCCTCATCCATTGGGGGCTTTGGTCTTACCAAGTCGGGCCATTTCTGTGATTCTTCTCGATTTCACCGAAATCCACTAAAAACCCTAATTCTCGGTTTTCTCCCGGATTGACTTTTTTTTCGGTTTTTCTTGCAAGTGACTTCTCCATTACCCGTAGTCAGTGCTTATCTTTCATTTGGAACCTTCAATTTCGACCAGTTTGATCGTTTAAGCACTTTTCCCCAAATTTCTCGGATTAGGGTTTCCTTTCTACTGAATCTCCAAATCCCAACTTCCGAACTCCATATCTTTCAATGTAGACCTCGGATTATCAAAATTCTTTCGCCATTTTTCAATTGAACTTAAAATCTTGATTTTGAAAGTGGGTTGACTTTTCCAGTAGTTGACTTTCTGGGGTTGACTTTTTCGGGGTTGACTTTTTCGGGGTTGACTTTTTTTCAAGTTTGACTTTTTGTGCTCGCCCTCTTAAACTAAGTCTCGGAGTACCACCTGCAGGATGAAAACAGTCTTTTTACACTTGGGAACATCAATATGGGAAGAAAACATACCTGTTTAGTGGTCCGGACAAAATTAGGTGTCTACAGCTGCCCCTCTTTGGCTATTGCTGAGAATCAGGAATCAGGCAAAGATAAACCGACACTAATTTTGTACGGTCAGTGACATCACATGTGAAGGAAAGGGAAAGGGGTTTCTTTTTCATTTTAATTTTTTTCATTTTCTATTTTTCATTTTTTCATTTTTTTCTTCTTTCTTCTATTTTTCTTTTTTCTTTTTTCCTTTTTTTTTTATTTTTTTTTATTTTTTTTTATTTTTTTTATTTTTTTTTCTATTTGCTCTTTTTTCATTTTTTTAAAAACAATAAATTGAAGATTTTGTCCTTAAATTGAATTCCCTGCCTAAACAAGGCTCGATTCGTCTTAAGGGAATGAATTCGATTTTCAAAAGAAAAATTTATGCTCGAAGGGCTTTAAAATTGGTGCCCGAAGGTCTTAAAATGGTGCCCGGAGGTCTTACCCCTGAAAAAAGTTATGCCCGGAGGTCTTAAAGATGTTGCCCGAAGGTCTTACCTGTGATTTGAAAAAAATTAAGCCCGGAGGTCTTAAAAATGGTGCCCATAGGCCTTACCCCTGAAAAAAAAAGTTATGCCCGGAGGTCTTAAAGATGTTGCCCGGAGGTCTTACCTGTGATTTGAAAAATTATGCGCTGTATGCGACTTTATAAATGATGCCCGGAGGTCTTAAGAATGGTGCCCGGAGGCCTTACCTGTGATTTGAAAAAAATGCGCTGTATGCGACTTTAAAAATGATGCCCGAAGGTCTTAAGAATGGTGTCCGGAGGCCTTACCCGTGATTTGGAAGAAATGCGCTGTATGCGACTTTAAAAATGATGCCCGGAGGTCTTAAGAATGGTGCCCGGAGGCCTTACCCATAATTTGGAAGAAATGCGCTGTATGCGACTTTAAAAATGATGCCCGGAGGTCTTAAGAATGGTGCCCGGAGGCCTTACCCATAATTTGGAAGAAATGCGCTGTATGCGACTTTAAAAATGATGCCCGGAGGTCTTAAGAATGGTGCCCGGAGGCCTTACCCATAATTTGGAAGAAATGCGCTGTATGCGACTTTAAAAATGATGCCCGGGGGTCTTAAGAATGGTGCCCGGAGGCCTTACCCATAATTGGGAAGAAATGCGCTGTATGCGACTTTAAAAATGATGCCCGGAGGTCTTAAGAATGGTGCCCGGAGGCCTTACCCGTGATTTGGAAGAAATGCGCTGTATGCGACTTTAAAAATGATGCCCGGAGGTCTTAAGAATGGTGCCCGGAGGCCTTACCCATAATTTGGAAGAAATGCGCTGTATGCGACTTTAAAAATGATGCCCGGAGGTCTTAAGAATGGTGCCCGGAGGCCTTACCCGTGATTTGGAAGAAATGCGTTGTATGCGACTTTAAAAATGATGCCCGGAGGTCTTAAGAATGGTGCCCGGAGGCCTTACCCATAATTTGGAAGAAATGCGCTGTATGCGACTTTAAAAATGATGCCCGGAGGTCTTAAGAATAGTGCCCGGAGGCCTTACCCCTGAAAAAAGTTATGCCCGGAGGTCTTAAAGATGTTGCCCGGAGGTCTTAAAGATATTGCCCGGAGGTCTTACCTGTGATTTGAAAAATTATGCCCGGAGGTCTTAAAAATGTTCTTTGAAGAATTGTTGAAAATTACCCTAACGATTTTGAGAAGATGCGAATGCTCTTTGATGCAGATGCAGGTGTTGAATAAGACACGAAATGACTTAAACTGGTGCAAATGTCTTTAATGCAAATGTAAATGACTTGGATTGATGCCCATGTTTCATGATGCAGATGCCCCTACTAATTGTGTTCATGTAACTGGTTTATGAATGGTGTAACTACAATTACCACACAGTAATGAAAATGCAATGATTCTAGAAATGATGCAATTGCTTGAGATGACACAAATACGAATTCCATGAAGAATGT
Organism: Fremontodendron californicum; assembly: GCA_030761205.1. Lineage (NCBI taxonomy): Eukaryota > Viridiplantae > Streptophyta > Magnoliopsida > Malvales > Malvaceae > Fremontodendron > Fremontodendron californicum. The sequence goes on from JAULJL010000026.1 coordinate 5,043,297, forward strand.
AAATGTAAAGGTAAAATACAGATGCTTATGGAATAATGCCAATGCAAATACCCATGAATGATGCAAATGCTTGCCGACACTGTGCAGATGCAAAAGCTCGATAAAGAGATGAGTGCTCATGAGTGATGCAAGTGCCCCCGGCTGTTTTTCTAGACTTTGGCTTAGCCTTTCAAATTCATTTTTCCTCTTCAAATCAGAGTATATCTTCAATTCATTTTGGCTATTCTCTTTGCCCCAACAGTTTTTCAAACTTTCATCAACAGAGATCTGAACCGGGTTCTATTTCTTCTTCTCATATCTGGAAGTCAAGACCTATCCTGGCAGTTCTACACCTTTGAGTTAGAAAAATCCTTGTCTCATGCCAACATCAAAATGGGTATTTCAAAAAAAAATCTTTTTATTTGTTTTCGCATTTTGAAAACTTCTGAAAAAAATATTAACCCCACAATGTGTGATGTACAAATCTTTTGAAGACTGATGATCATTGTTAGAAATTTCTCTAAGTATCAATCTGGGTTTTTTCAACTGGATTGGCAAGGCTTGGTATAACAAGATTCTGGCTTTTCCAGGAAAACTTCATGACAAAAATGTATATCCCTTCTAGGCTCACAAATGGAACAGGTTTTATAAATCATGAATTCATTGAGAACCAAACAAATTCAACATTCTTTTAGTTTCCATATCAAGGCATATTGTCAAGCATCAAGATTGGCTGGGATGTTTAAACCGGAAAGTTTAATCTTGGGAACAAAGTTTCAGTTTTTGAAGACAATCCTCCGAATGAGAGCTGACAATTTGGGGGGTTCAGGAATTCCTAGATGTTCCTCGATGACCACTCCTTTAATAAGATCTTTTCTTTTGGGGTATCGGCACTATCATCGATGGCATCGGAAATTCCCATTCTACTCTAGACCGCTCGTTTTTTTGGGTTTTCGCCCTAGAGTCCCATTCTTTTCAATTTTTCTCTTTTTTTTTACCATGCACTTGAGAATTCTAAATTCTTCCTTAGTGAAATGAGAATTTGATAAGATGGGATAAAATCTGAGGAAAACCCTTCAAATTAAACATTCATGCTTGATCAAAATGAACTTTTAAAGCACGTAATGTAGGCCATGGCTCAGGATTCAGAAAGAAAGGATAAATAGGCCCAAAATATGTGTTTGAGGGTAATCAGATCAAGGATCCTTTCTTGAAGAGGATTTTCTTTGAAGCATGTGTCTCTTCTTGGACATTTCTTTCTTTTTGATTTTGCTCTTTTTCTTCCTTGCTTTTGGCTTTCAATTTGCCATGTCTTTCACACACATTTTTTTATTGTGTTTTTTGTTTGTTTTTCTTGGCTTTCATGTCGTCATCTTTTCCTCTTCTTTTTTTCTTTGACAGAGTGCGCCCGTATTTATTCGGGGCTCCATTTGCTTTGTGTCTGTCCCTGAGCTGTCACTCATTTCTCAATGATCTTTGAAAAGATCTTTCCTCGCATTTGCCCCCCAGTGTAGAGGGTAATCCTTGATCAGGGTTCAAAGAATTAAGAATTCTTTTGGCTCAAAAGGGGTGACTATGGATAATAATTTTTTTCTTGTGAAATGGATATGAAAGATGGCCATTCATCATATCAAGCCCAAATATTCTCATTGAAAAGCAATCCTCAGGGGAAATAGATATTCAGAATTTCATTTTGCACTTTGGAATCATCCGAATTCTCATATGCATGATATCATGATTTTTCTTTTTCTTTTTTTTCTTTTTTTTTTGTTTTTTTCGTCGCATGCCCCCAATGATTCATGCATTAGCCCATCCTTCTTCACTATGTATCCATCATTTCCACATATGATGCCCCAATTTGATTATCCATGCGAATTTGTATCAACGAGGAACATGGCAAGTCTAGGTCTGTTTTGAAAAGGCTAAGTTTCCAATCTGAGTTCTTTGAAGAGACAAGGAAAACATGACCCAAAAGCAGGTTTTCTCTGGGACAAGGGATAATCTAGTTTAATCATTGTGCCCCAAGGTGTCAATCATGAAGTGATGTCTGGGCAATTAGTGTTTTGTGGTCATTGGGAAAGGTCATGAATGGTTTTAGCACAATCCTGACACACACCAAATTATCAAAATCTGGATTCTTGAAAGAATGTCTCATTTGTTTGATTTTCAAGGAATTCAAAAAATTTCAAAAAGTTTGTTCCTTTGTTCATAGCCTAGACTAGGATTTACATCCTTGCTTATTTTGCAATGACAATGCTTCTCTTTTTTCATTCATTTTTCCTTGAAGCATTAGGTCTTTCAAGTGTTATTGATTCAAGGTTTAGGTATAGAGAAGCCCAAAAAAGAGGGGGATGGTGTTGGGTCATTTCTAACACTGATCATCAATCTTCTTGAGACTATCCATTATTAAAACTTCCTTAATGCTTGTTTTTGTAAATTCACGTTTATTTAAAACACAACAAACACAAAGCATTTAAAATTCATTTAATTCATGTAGATGTTAACATGAGACAAGTGCTTTCATCATCACAGTGTATAAAACTACATGCGTCAAAAATGCTCCTATTGACATCCTTCAAAGGTAGTAATTCTCCCCCTAAAACCCTGAAAGAAATTGATTTAGGGCTAAGTGGCCTTCCATTGATCGATAAGCTCCGGTGTCAAAATACCATCACGGATAAAACTTTCAATCATTTCCTTCAGTTGTCTGTATTTTTCAGTTGAATGCCCAACTACCCCTAGGTGATAATCACACTTGCTGTCAGGGTCATAACTCCTTGCTGATGGATTCAGAGCTATTTTCAAAGGTACCGGGGTAAGGTACTGATTCTTTATTAGTAACGGCAGTAAGTCAGGGATGGGGATTGGAATTCTTTCTTGATTTTCTCGCGGTCGTTTTCTAGAAGTAGGCCTTGTTGCAAGGGCTGGTATAGGATTAGGTGTTTGGGTAGGTAGGTAAGGATAAAGGCTTGGAGATACCTCAGTAGGGTAACATGATTGGTATGAGGGAAATTGGGAATATGGGATGAAATCTTCCATAGTTTGGACATCTTCCTCTTTCTTTCTTGGTGCCTTATTTCTCTCGGTATTGGATGTTCCTTCTCTTTCAAGTTTCCCATTCTTGATAGCATTCTCAATCATCTCCCCTGAAATTACCATGTCCGCAAAATTCTTCGAAGCATTGCCGACAAGTCTGTCATAGTACGGGGCGTGCAGTGTATTCACAAAAAGGATAGTGATTTCCTTTTGTGTCAAGGGCGGTTGTATTTGGGCAGCCAGGCTCATCCACCGTTGTGCATATTCTTTGAAGCTCTCAGTAGCTTTTTTCTCCATATTTTGCAAAGTGAGACGATCAAGTGTCTTGTCGGTCATATGCTTGTACTGGTTTAGAAAAGCCCCAGCCAAATCATTCCAAGAGCGAATCTGATCCTTGCTCAACTGACTATACCACCTAATTGCGGACCCGCTGAGGCTATCCTGAAAGCAGTGAATCAAAAGCTTATCATTATCTATATGACTTGTCATCTTCCGGCAGAACATAGTGATGTGGGCTGATGGATCAGTCGTCCCGTCATATTTCACGAAGTCAGGGATCTTGAACTTAGGAGGAATGACTAAATCGAAGACCAAGCATCGTTCTTTCGCCTCCACACTCCCTAATACGTCCGCATTTTCTACTGCCCGGAGCCTTTCATCTAGCAACTGATATTTCCCTTGGGAATCTGTCAACTCAACCTCATTTACTGCAACCCTTTTCAACTTGGCCTGTTCAGCTGGATCATTTGAGTTTAGGACATTGACGGGGTTAACAGTGTTCTGGGCATCACTTATTGCGACCTCATCTTGGCCCTTTTGTACTTCTAACCCTTCTCCGACGACAAAGTTTTCGGTGTATCCTTTTCCCTTGATTACGGCAGACATTAGCTCCATCAGTTTAGTCATCTGATCCTTAGATTCTGCTTGAGATTTTGCTAGCTGTTCTCGCAATTCTCTCTGTTCCCTTTCCATTTTTTCCATTCGGGCAACTTGTTCATCCTCCATAGCACCAGCCTGTGTTAAAAGTGTACTCAGTACTTCTTTTGATTTGAAATGGAAATTCTTTCAAAGACTCCTAAAGCCAAGCCAACTTCTATTTTATTTCAAATGTATGTCATGATGAATGAGCCATGAATGCAATTTGATGCATGTGAAGCCTAAACAATATGATGTATGGACATGTATAATGGAAACATGCTGACCATATATGTAATAAATGCAATCACAATGCCAACATGTTGCAAACAAAGAATAAACAAATCAACACATGGATATATGCAATGACTGATCATGTGCATTTTAGCATATTTCCCAATGAATGTTCATATGTTCTATGAATGCAACATGGTGTCAATTATGATACATGCAAACAATGAATGATTGATACAGAGTATATACAAAGAAAATCATACTAACCATGTGTGTCATGAATGTGACCTAATGCTAATCATGATGTATGTAATAAGCAAATTAATGCATAGATATATACAGAATGACCATGTATGTTCCAAATGCATTTCCCAATGAATGATCATATACACTATGAATGCCATACAATGTCAATTATGATGCATGTGAAGAATAAATGACTGACACAGAGTATATACAAAGAAAGTCATGCTGGCCGTGTATGTCATGAATGCAACCTGATGCCAATATGAAAAATTAATGCATGAGCATAACATGACGACTATGTATGCCATGAATGCACCCTGATGCCAACATGATGCATGTAAAAAATAAGCAAATTAATGCATGGATATATACAATGAATGACCATGTATGTTCCAAATGCATTACCAATGAATGATCATATACACTATGAATGCCACATAATGTCAATTATGATGCATGTGAAGAATAAATGACTGACAGAGAGTATATACAAAGAAAGTCATGCTGGCCGTGTATGTCATGAATGCAACCTGATGCCAATATGAAAAATTAATGCATGAGCATAACATGACGACTATGTATGCCATGAATGCACCCTGATGCCAACATGATGCATGTAAAAAATAAGCAAATTAATGCATGGATATATATAGGAAAATCATTTCTGACTATGAATGCATGAATGCAACTTGATGCTACCATGATGCATATAAAGAAAGAATAAATTGATATATGGATATATACAGAAAAATCATGCTGACTATGAATGCATGAATGCAACTTGACGCTAACATGATGCATATAGAGAAAGAATAAATTGATATATGGATATATACAGAAAAATCATGCTGACTATGAATGCATGAATGCAACTTGATGCCAACATGATGCATGTAAAGAAAGAATAAATTGATATATGGATATATATAGAAAAATCATGCTGACTATGAATGCATGAATGCAACTTGATGCCAACATGATGCATGTAAAGAAAGAATAAATTCATACATAAGTATATACAAATAATGACCATGCATGTCATAAACGTATCTTACAATGAATGACCATGCATGCTATGACTATAACATGATGTCAAAATGATACATGCAAAAATAAATGAATTAACACAAATTTTTTTTTTTTTGATTTTTTTTTTGATAAACCAATCACATCATTTTCAAAAGAATTTCAGGGTGGATCTTACTATGGTACAATATGCAAATGTTCATGTGACACTACCGGTTTTATGAAATCATCAAATTAAATTACCAACTGTTTATTGCAAAGAATGAGATCAATAATACAACCAAAAATGTACATGCTCTATTTACACATGCATGAAATGTGCAACATGCAAAAATTCTTGAAAAAGGATTTTTTTTTAAAAAAAACAGCTAATGAACATCTGCCCCAGCAATATCTGCTTATTTAGGCATCACGATGCCTTCGAGGCGGAGTATCACATTTATTACGGGCGATGTACGTACATTGTTGCCCAATCTACCACACTTATTCGGAGTGTAAAATAGGTAACAAAAAGTTTAGAAATGTCCCTCCATGTGTTCCTATTTTCGGTATATCTAACGGAAATTCGGGATGGCTTCGCCTAGGTTCACTATATGAGGGTGAATCGGTTCTAAGGCCCCGAATTGTTCCTCACTGTCGTCGGTGAAGGCTAGTAAGGCACCCCGATAAAAGCGGGTTCAATTCGTTAGAGTATATTTTCCTATACCCATGCGGAGGATCATCACAAAGGCATTAGGTACTTTATACTCCGAAAGTGTTTCACTAGCCCATACGGAGGATCAATCACGAAGGCTTAGTTACTTTACTCCCACTTAAAAGGACGGAACCCGGGTAGAGGATTCATGTTATGCAAATGCACGTGTAGTGTGTGTGGAGGAATATCAAACCTTTCACTACCTATTCTACAAACCTTATTCTAAATGCCCTAGCAATTAAAACATTCAAGAATAGTGTAACGCATTAACCGACAAGCAATTATAATATACAACCTTAAATAACTAGAGAACAATAATAAAATGCATGCACATGAGTATGAACATATTTAAAAATATTTTATTATTTTCAAAATTCTCCTTATTAAAAAAAAAATATGGGAATTAAAATTAAATACCAATAAAACCAACAAAACCGAGACTTTGATAACACACGACTAATTCTAGGCCTGACTCTCTAATAATCCCCAGTGGAGTCGCCAAGCTGTCGCAACCTAAAAAAAAAAATAACGTCTCATCGCAAGACTTTATTATTCGTTAAGCGTGACATTTAAAGAAAAAAACCGAGGAAAAGTCGACTTAATTCCTCTAGAAATGAAGGTTTTGAAAATGACCTTAAAAAAGACATGGAGTCGCCACCAATCTTTTTTAGCTAGGTGTGATCGGCCACCTATTAAAACCGGCTTTATAAAATATTTTAAAAATTAATTAAAACATTTTAAAAACCAATTTCAAGTCTGCGTTTTAAACCAGAGAAATCAAAGAAGCGGGTTCGGGAGTCGGTTACGTGCGGGGAAGGATTAGCACCCCCACAACGCCCGTATAAATCGGTACCTTATTAATCGTGTGTTATCTCAAGTCTCGGTAAAGATTGGTTTTAAATTTAGTATTTCAAGTTAATCCCCAATTTAAAGAAAAATAATTCAATTTTTATTTGAAAATGATTCGGAATTTATAAATTCAAAATTTTCCTATATTCCCCAACAAACATGGCAAAATATAGAAATTTTTATTAGTTTTGAAAAACTTTCCGAATCATTCTCTTTTTTTTTTTGAAAGAAAGATATTCCTTTATTAATGATAATTGATGATATTCCCTCCAGCAAACCCGGTAGAGAACTCATGAATTATTTTAACTCGGGAATATCTTTATTTTTTATTGAAAAATCATTATCCTTTTGAAAACATTTTAAAAGATATGAATATGTATATGCATGACATAAATAAAATGACATAGCAAAATCTAAATAATATAATGCAACCTAAATGACATGACAAACATGAATGATATGGCATATAATTTAAATGACATGGAATAAAATAATGCTATCATATAATATGCATAAAAATAAAAATGCAATGCATGAAATGTATTTTTTTCTTTAATTAAGGAAATCCGTATATCTAAAAAGATATCCGGCTACCTTAGGAAAATATGTCAAATTAAATATTCTAAAACACAAATACTTTGTGATTGTTTGAAAACAATTTTGAAAAGCTTGAATTAACAATAAAAACTGGGCTAATTTTTTTTTAAATGGCTCTAATTTCCTAAGTTTAAAAAATCCGGACTTGACTACCCTTAACCCGGGACTTGAAAAACTATTTTTAGAATTTAAAAGGGCTTAGAAATCATCCTAAGTCAGTAGCTAACCCTCATAATCAGCCCACTCTAAGTAAATTAACCAAAACAGAAAATTGGTTTTTCTTTAAATTCAATTCTGACTCCACTGTCCAGTTTTAATACACGATTTTTTACCCTATTTTTAAAAATTCCAAAAATTCTAAAAAAATACTGGAGACTCAGGACATATAAAACTATACGAGAAAAAATCGGCTTAATTTTTTGTTCAAAGATGAATTCCCAGAAAAACCAGAGATGTACGAGTTTTTGGAGGAGAAAAAACTGCTTTGTTTTTCTTTAAATTCAATTCTGACTCCACTGTCCAGTTTTAATCCACGATTTTTTATCCTATTTTTAAAAATTCCAAAAATTCTAAAAAAAATACTGGAGACTCAGGACATGTAAAACTACACAAAAACAAATCGGCTTAATTTTCTGATCAAAGATGAATTCCCAGAAAAATCATAGATGTACGAGTTTTTGGAGGAGAAAAAAAAAACTGTTTTGTTTTTCTTTAAATTCAATTCTGACTCCACTGTCCAGTTTTATTCCACGATTTTTTACCCAATTTTTAAAACTTCCAAAAATTCTAAAAAAAATACTGGAGACTCAGGACATGTAAAGCTACATGAAAACAAATCGGCTTAATTTTCTGATCAAAGATGAATTCCCAGAAAAATCATAGATGTACGAGTTTTTGGAGGAGAAAAAAAAACTGCTTTGCCAACACATTTTTGCTTTTGATAAAATCATTTAAAAACCAAAGTAAAAATATTTGAAACTCATAAAATGACTTGAAAGCAGTAGCTAGGACTCTTTGAAAGTTAGATAAAAATTGGCTAAATAAAAAAAAATCACAAAGGTAGAGTAATCAATTTGACAAACTTAATTTTCCACAAGTGTGCTCAAGAGAGCATGATCTTGAACCATTAATTGGCTCAAGTCATTATTCAAGTGGCATGAACATGAAATGCATGAAACAATGCAGCAAACATAATGCATGAAATGCATGGATCTAAACCTAAATGTAAGGAAAATGCATGACACAAATAATATGGCCTAGACCTAACATGAACTTGCATGGCATTTAATGTAACCTAGACCTAAGACATGCATGGCATTTTCACAAACACAAGGCATGCTTAATTCAAAAATCCAACCAAATATCATGCAAATGCAAAAATCTAACAAATAGCATGACAAAAATACAACACACAATGCAAAACACATGGAGTAGCCAAATGGCCCCAAGCTCCAACAAGCATGGCATTTTCACAAACACTTGGTATGCTAGCATGAAAAACTAAGTCATAACACAAAAATCACACAAGCATTTTCACAAACACCTAATATACCAAATCTAAAACATGCTCACTAAGATATAAAACAAGAATCATGCAAAGAATCACACAAGCATTTTCACAAACACTTAATATGCTAACTCTAAAACATGCTCAAATTTAAACAACATGAAAACAGAAAATTAAAAATGCAAAAACATGATATCTAAGACATAAATGGCAACAAATAAAGCAACCAAATTAAATATAACTTAAGAACATGAAATAACATAATATTTAAAACATCAAAAATAAAGAAAATAGCATAAACAATATGGTAAAATGAATCAAAAACAACAACTTAAAATAAATAATGTAGGCCATTTGGCCATGGTGAGTTTATTATAAAAACAAAATGTAAAAAAAATATACTTAAGAAAGGAAATGAAGGAAGAACAAGAAACATTATTTTAAAATGAAAACTCACCAAGTAGAGATTAAAAGAGCAAAAAATAAGAATAGAAAATGAAAGTGCAAGAGTTGGTGCTCAAGAGCAACCTCAAGAAGCTAATATTTCAAGCTTTTCTCTTCAAACTTTCCTTTTTTTCTAAACTTTTCTTTTTTTTGCTCTCAACCAAGAAGATAAAAAACTAAGAAAAACTAAGAGAAATCAGCCAAAATGGAAAAGAAAAAACAAAATCTGCCTCCTCCCTCCTTAGGGCTAGCCTTAATGCATGGTTATATAGCCTCCAAGATGTTGTCATTTTTGTGTAACCTAATTTCCATCAAATGGCCAATAATTCAAGATGAAAAGTCATGAAATTACCACCTTTAGATTAGCATCTCAGCCCTCTCAAATTACAGCTATGCAAAAATAATGTTGACATCTTTCTTAACCTATGTGGTTTAATCACCATGGCTTGATCAAAGAGAATGGTTAACTAACTCTTGATTTTTAACCACTTGATTAAAAAAAAAAATTAGAAGCTTCCTCCTTTCTTTGGGCTTGGGCATGCCAGCACTTCTCTTTTCCAACCCAACTCTGATTTTTTTGAAGGGCCAAAAAAGCCCTTTTCGGTTGCTTGGGTGAAATGACCATTTTGCCCCCCGGATGCAAATAAATATCAAACGGACTCCAAATTCAATTTTTCTTTTTTTAATACTTCCAAAATAATAAAATATTGAGTTCTGGAAGTTTTCAAAATTATCCGAGTCCGTTTGCTATTTATTTGGATTTTTTCTTCCCAAAAATGCCCTTTTATGCCCCTACATTTTACCATTTTTTAAACGAGCTCCAAATCAAGATTTTTCTTCACCAATCTCTTCAAAATAATTAAAAAGTGTGATCTGGAAGTTTTCATAATTTTTGGAGCTCATTTGGTATTTTTTCGGGATTTATCGGCTTGAATTACTGCATAGGAGGCCCGGGATTTGGCCATTTTGAAAACGAACTCGGAATCAAGATTTTCTTTCGCCAATCTCTTCCAAATAATTTAAAAATGAGATTTGCCAAATTTCATAATTTTTGGAGTCCATTTGCTATTTTTCCGGGATTTATCTTTTTGAATTACTACATAAAAAGCCCGGGATTTGGCCACTTTGCAAACGAACTCGGAATCAAGATTTTCTTTCGCCAATCTCCTTCAAATGATTTAAGAATGAGATTGACAAATTTTCCATAATTTTCGGAGTCCATTTTCTATTTTTCCCAAATTTTTCCAATTTTACCCTTTAACCTCCGAAACCCGGTTTTGCTCAAAACAAGTCCGATTTTCAGATTTTCTTCAATCTGAGCCTTGGGCCATCCTTTTTAATCATTCCTCATCCATTGGGGGCTTTGGTCTTACCAAGTCGGGCCATTTCTGTGATTCTTCTCGATTTCACCGAAATCCACTAAAAACCCTAATTCTCGGTTTTCTCCCGGATTGACTTTTTTTTCGGTTTTTCTTGCAAGTGACTTCTCCATTACCCGTAGTCAGTGCTTATCTTTCATTTGGAACCTTCAATTTCGACCAGTTTGATCGTTTAAGCACTTTTCCCCAAATTTCTCGGATTAGGGTTTCCTTTCTACTGAATCTCCAAATCCCAACTTCCGAACTCCATATCTTTCAATGTAGACCTCGGATTATCAAAATTCTTTCGCCATTTTTCAATTGAACTTAAAATCTTGATTTTGAAAGTGGGTTGACTTTTCCAGTAGTTGACTTTCTAGGGTTGACTTTTTCGGGGTTGACTTTTTCGGGGTTGACTTTTTTTCAAGTTTGACTTTTTGTGCTCGCCCTCTTAAACTAAGTCTCGGAGTACCACCTGCAGGATGAAAACAGTCTTTTTACACTTGGGAACATCAATATGGGAAGAAAACATACCTGTTTAGTGGTCCGGACAAAATTAGGTGTCTACACTACCAATGAAATTTTTATACTCCATAGATAGAGTTAGAAAGATAACATATATCTCTTAAAATATATATAAAAAAAAAAAAAACTAAAGTATTTGACAATCTTTTAGGTTGTGCTACGTAGAGTGGAAAAATGAAAGGATGAAAAGAGGAGTGTAGAAAAGTGGAAAGAAAATGAATTTTAAGTGTGCTTGGTAGGAAAGAAAAGTGAGAGGAAAAAAAATAGGAAAGATTATCATTTTTCACACCTATTAACAAAAACAAATCACTCTAAATTGGAAAGAAAAGAGGAAAGAAAATGAGAGTGGTGTGAGTCATCTTAACTTACCATGAGTATAATGCTAAAATAATATATTTTTCATTGTCTTTCCTTTCATTTTTCAACTCTACCAAGTAATAAATGAAAAGAAAATTACATTTTCTTTTCACTTTTTAATCTTTTCTACCAAGCACAAAAATGAAAAAAAAATATATATTTTCTATCTTTTCACTTTTTTCTCTTCAATTTTTCATCTTTCTAATTTTTTTTTTCACTCTACCAAAGCCTAAATCCTCAACCCTTGATTTTATCGTAAGAAAGTTGACACTTTACAGTTTAGTCAGCAGGCAATAGCTTTTTGATTTGCAACCCAAGTCCGTCACCTGGCAATGATAGATTCTCTGGTTTTTTCCCATAACTTTCTCCGTATATCTTGGCCTTCAAGCTTTGCCCTCAGTTTTAGTGACAAATTCTTATTCATTATAAGGTCTTTAAAGCATTAATTGGCTGCTTTTCTGAGCAAAATATTATTAGTAAACCAAAACTTCTATAAAGTTAGATTGCTCCCACTAGACTTGTCCATGATTGGATCGGGATGCTGCTCAATTTTTTTTTAATTTTTTTTAATTCAAATTTAAGTTGAGTTGGGTTTGTTTTTGAATTATCCTAAAAATTTATTTTATTATTCATTAAATATTAAAAATTAATTTATATATATTATATAATTAAATTTAAATAATTTTTTTAATAATTCAGATCAAATCGATTTAAATTATTAATCTTTTTATTCAAAATTAATTTAATTCAAACTCGATGTATCAAATCAAATAAATAACATAACTTTTGATTACAACCCGCCACCTTTTTAAAGTTTAATTTTAAAGACAAAGAACAAAGAATCTTGTAAAGTCACTTACATTCAATAAAAACCATAAAAGAGATTTGATATTTGACATCTTGCTCAATATTGGTTTAATCATTCGACACATGGATATTCTTTCCAAAGCTGCCACGTGGATGTATCGCTTTCTCAATGTGATATAAAGTTTAGATTCCAATTCCATAATAACTTTTTGGAAAATAAAAAAGAATATGATCAACGAATTACTAAGTGATTAAAGCTTGTCAAAAACAGTAGTTTAAGAGGAGTTGTAATTCTTTATAATGGCTTAGTTTGGGGTAGATCTGTTCAAATATCAGATTATTCGTCCGATCCAGTTAGAATTAAATTTAGTTTGGATAAAAATTTTAATAATTCGGTTTAGTTTGATTTGTTCGATTCGGTTTGAATTATTATTTATTAAATAAAAAATATTTTTTATTTAAATTTAATTATAAAATATAAAAATATTAATATAAAAATAATTTTTTAATATTTTGTGAATAATAAAATGGCTTTCGGGCCATTCCGAACCTGACCCGGACTTAGGTAAGAAAATAAAATAAATTCCAAACAGCAGTTCGGCCCGGCCATGAACAAATCTACTTGAGAGTAGTGGACTACTTTTATACTATAAGAATAAAAATAATGCAATTAAAGGTTGTCCTTTGCAAAAGCATGACATAGTTTATCCATTAGTTAGTCTTAAGTTACATGAATAAGGAATGTTAGAAATCGGAGAAATAGTCCAATTCTTTCAAAATTCACAACATTTAAAGCTATATGAATATATAAAAATTATTCTAGTTTTGTATAATTTGTGTGCAGTTGAAATGAATTTATATTGTATTCAACATGAAAAAAGGTAGCCATGGTAGATGACTTGGTGCTTTTAGATGTTGTGAGTACACTTTTATAAAAATTACCTAAAATGAATGTTTTCTAAAATGTTTTTAAGTTTTTTTTTTATATAAAATATAAATGTTAGAAACCATGTAATTTGCATAAATTTTGAGTTGAAGAAATAAATTTTGGAATGAAAAGGATATTTTGTAAAAAAATTATTTATAGGGATCAAAATCTCACTACAACATTTTTGTTATGTTAGAACATTTGCTTATGAAATTCAAATCCCATGGTTTGGGCATTTCAATCCTATTTCTAGAAACTCAAAAACAAAATGCCTTAGATATGTTGATTTTATTTTAAAAGTGGTGACTCTTCATTTAATATATATTTATTCATGGAGAGGTGTTTCAAACACCGTTTGAGACTTATAAATACTTTCCTTAAGACTTAATTCAACACACTTTTACATCAAATTTCTCAAAAATCAAATTGTTCTCACCCACTCTCATATTATGGTTCATAGTTCATGTGTGTTCAAGAGAATTTTGAAGTGCAATATTGATTCTCTTCATTTAGACATTGTATCATAGAGATAATATTTCAAGAGTCCATTTACACTATATAGTGTTAAAATTATTATCTTAAAGAAAACTTTCTAGAAATGTCTTGCCTAAATTTCTTTTTCTTAAATTTGCTTGCATTAGCCAATATTACATACAACAGTTTTAGGATAATAGACTTCTCAAATGATGACTTCTGTAATCAAACCTCGTGTTTTGTGAAATGGAAAAATTTATGTGGAAGGCGCTAAAGGATATTCTTGGTATTTAACAAAAATCATAAAGTTATTTCTCCTAAAAAACAAAAAACAATCTTAATGAATGGTGGAAGATTTATTATTGGTTATCTATAAATTCTTGTTCGTGATTGAGTTGAAACAAGATTATCTTTCAAGTTCTTTCTTCACGAATCTTTTGAACTCCTGTAAGTGTAAGTAAGTTCAAGAAAAAAAAGCAAAATACTAAGTGATATTAAGGGTAATATGTATATTTGCGGAATACCAACAAACACAGTTAATTCATTGCACTGATTGTGTAATAGTAATAAGATATATTTATATCCATTTGATTAAACGCTTATTGCATGTAGGTGATTTAGTACTTGCTTTTACATAAGTAAATTATATATATATATATATATTATATGAGATTATGTTACGGGCCAAATACTTGAGGCCTTATTTCTGCTAGCCCATTACTGCTTATGTTTCTGTTATTTTACTGCTTATTATTTCTATTATTGCTGCTTGTTTTCTGTTGTAACAGAATTGCTGACTAAGCAATTCTGAGTGGTATTTGAACACTATCAGAGATCGATGGAATTTAAGAAATGATTAACAACATTCTCCTTCTCTGACAATTCTCTTATTTCTGTTATCTCTCTTCCTCTCTATATTCCTTAACCTTTCTTCTCCAGGGTTCTTACTGTGTTGTCAAGGTATTCATCATATTGCCATAGATAAATTGCAGTGAATCTTGTGGTGGTTATCATTGGTATCAGAGCTGCTGTTCCTGGCCATGGCAGAAGGCGTTACAACAAGGTTGCAGAAGGATGTGAACCAGCTGCAGAAAGATTTCGAGAAGCTGAATGTTACCACTGGGCAGCTGCGAAATGATCTGCAAATAGGGCTTGAAGGTGTTGGGGTGGAGATGAGAACTATGTTCGAACAGATGATGCATCGTTTCGACCAGTTTTCCAAGGGACCTCAATGCAGTGATTCCATGGAAGGAGGATCTGCCATCGACAAACAAAAATCTGCAACTTACACTGATCTGATGGGAGGTTTTAAAACTCAAACTAAGCTCTCTAAGTTGGGATGCCCTCACTTCGATGGAAATGATTTCAGAGGCTGGATGCTCAAGATTGACCAGTTCTTTGAAGCAGACAATACTCAGGAGCATGATAAGGTGAGAGTGGTGATGATGCATTTGGAGGGTAAAGCTCTTCAGTGGCACCAGAGGTTCATGAAAGGCTATGATAAACTTTCTGAGGTAAGCTGGAACTGTTATCTTACTGAAATGAAGTCTCGTTTTTCTGAAAATGAATTTACCAATCCTATGTTTGATTTGGTTAGCCTTAAGCATCTCAATACTGTTGATGATTATTATGAAGAATTCGAGAGTACTCTTAATCTGTTACAGTTATCTGATGAATATGCCTTGAGTATTTTCATAAGCAATCTAAAACCTGAGATATCTAACCCTGTTCGATTGTTCTATCCCAAAACACTGACCCATGCATACAACCTAGCAAAACAGTGGGAATCTCTAATGTTTAACATACCCAGAAAACCTCATATGTCCTACAAAAATCCAACCAATCAATCTCCTATCCATACTATTAATCAACCTCCACCAAAAACAGAATTACCAGCCTTATTACCAACACCAAAACATTTTCTCCCTTCCTATCAAAACCAACCTAGATACCAAACACCACTAAACACTTACAAACCACCAATGAGGACAGACAATACCAATAGAACCTTATCCAAAACACCTACCAGAGAAGAAAGGGATGATAGGAGGAGAAGGGGATTATGTATGTGGTGTGGAGCCAAATATGGGATTGGTCATAAATGTGTAAGATCTCAGCTATATCAGATGCTTGTGAATGATACAGAAGAACTGTCAACTGATCCTGAGGAATTCTTAGACTGCTTGGATACAATGGAACATCCAGGGGGTGAGGAATCTATCAACACAGGGCATCCAGTGATATCTTTGCATGCTTTGTTAGGAACTGCTAACCATCAGACTATGCGAATGCAGGGCAGCATTAAGCACTATCAAGTTATCATTCTAGTGGATTCGGGTAGCACACACAACTTCATTGATCAATCCTTGGTCAAGAAGATGGGGTGTAAAACACAATTGGTCACTGGTATGAGTGTCTCGGTTGCCAATGGAGACCAAATGTGGGCACAAAGTAGTTGCAAGGCAGTCGAATGGGAAGTACAAGGTTTCAAACAGACCACTGATTTCTTAGTCTTACCCCTAACAGGCTGTGATTTGGTTTTAGGAGTACAATGGTTGAAGTTACTTGGTCCAATTATTTGGGACTTCAATGATTTGACAATGCAGTTCTCGGTGGGTGAATCTAAGACTATGTTAAAAGGAATCGTAGCAGGAGCAGTGCAGGTTATGGCCAAAAGACAAGCATCCAAATTGTGCAGTCATCATACTGGAACTTGCACACTTGTGATGCTGGATGCTCAACCATCACAGGTACTGGCTATGCAACTCGATGAGAAGGACATTTCCACCTTGCCTGAGGATCTGCAGCTTTTGCTGTCTCGATTCTCTGACTTGTTTGAAGTACCGCAAGGTTTACCACCCCCAAGGCCTCAAGATCACAGAATTCAGCTGATTGATGAAGGTCAAACTGTCAAAATTAGGCCATATCGGTACCCTACTGTTCAAAAAAATGAGATTGAAAGAATTGTAGCTGAAATGGAGGAAGCAGGTATCATAAGAAACAGCACCAGTGCTTTTGCATCTCCTGTGGTGCTTGTCAAGAAAAAAGATGGGTCATGGCGCTTGTGCATTGATTACAGGCAGCTCAATAAGCTAACTATCAAGGATAGATTCCCAATACCTTTGGTGGAAGAATTACTTGATGAACTTACCGGGGCATATTACTTTTCTAAATTGGATCTTAGATCTGGATATCATCAGGTGCGCATGCACGAGCAAGACATCCACAAGACAGCCTTTCGAACCCATCAAGGGCACTATGAGTTTCTAGTCATGTCTTTCGGGCTTACTAATGCCCCCTCTACTTTCCAAAGCATCATGAACAGCATATTCCAGCCCTTCCTCAGGAAGTTTGTCCTTGTGTTTTTCGACGACATATTAGTGTATTCAGCTAATTGGGCAGATCACCTGCAGCATCTACAGTTCATCTTTGAAGTCCTCCAACATCACCAATTTTATGTCAAATTCTCTAAATGTGACTTTGGCGCATCTCAAATTGAATACTTAGGCCATATTATTGGTGCACAAGGGGTCTCAATGGATTCCAAGAAGGTGGAGTGCATGGTTCACTGGCCTACACCTACATCAGTCAAGGAATTGAGAGGATTCCTAGGACTAACAGGGTATTATAGACGATTCATTAAGGGATATGGATCTATTGCTCAACCCTTAACAGCATTGCTTAAGAAAAATGCCTTTACTTGGAATGAAACAGCTCAGGCAGCTTTGGAAAAGCTCAAACAGGCCATGGTCACGGCCCCAGTATTGGCTTTACCAGATTTTACTGTTATGTTTGTGGTAGAATCCGATGCCTCTCATGGTGGAATTGGAGCAGTGTTAAGTCAAGGTGGAAGGCCTGTTGCCTATTTTAGCAAAGCCTTGTCTACCAAACATCAAACTCTTTCAGTCTATGAGAAAGAGATGCTAGCTATCTTGACTGCAGTTAAGAAGTGGAATCCATATTTGATGGGCAGGCACTTCCAGATTAAGACTGACCACCATAGTCTTAAGTTTCTGTTAGATCAAAAGACTAACACTCCAGCTCAACAACATTGGGTGATCAAGATGATGGGCTATGATTATGAGGTGATTTTTAGAAAAGGAATCACTAATGTAGTTGCTGATGCACTGTCAAGAAGACCTGCAGCTGAGTTTAATGCTATTTCAGTGGTTACTACAGGGCTACTGGAAAAAATCAAACAATCTTGGCTCAAGGATCCAAAGATCATCCATATTATTCACAAAACTCAGCATGGTCAGGGTGCACCATCTAAATATGCATGGCAAGCAGGTCAGCTGCGAAGACAGGGGAAGCTGGTGGTAGGGTCTGACCCTAGGCTTAAGAAGGAATTACTTGATTACTTCCATGGCTCTTCCATTGGAGGTCATTCAGGTATTGATGCCACCTTAAAGAGAATATCCAGTGTGGTATATTGGAAAGGCTTGAAGCGGGAAGTGAAACAATTTGTCAAGGAATGCTCGACTTGTCAAAGGTGCAAGTACGATACAGCAGCTTATCCAGGATTGTTGCAGCCACTGCCAGTGCCTGATAAAATATGGCTTGATATTTCCATGGACTTTATTGAGGGCCTTCCTAAGTCTCATGGTAAAGACACCATTATGGTGGTTGTCGATCGGCTAAGTAAATACGCCCACTTCCTTACCTTATCCCATCCTTTTTCTGCTATCACTGTAGCTCAACTTTTCTTGGATCAGATTTATAGGCTCCATGGGGTCCCTCACAGCATTGTCTCTGATAGGGACAAAATCTTCATCAGCCATTTTTGGAGAGAACTCTTCAAGCACATTGGCACAGAATTGAAGATGTCCACCTCCTACCATCCTCAAACAGATGGGCAAACAGAGGTGGTTAACAGAACCTTGGAGACATACCTCAGATGTATGACAGGGGAGAGGCCCAAAGACTGGTCTAAATGGATTCCACTTGCAGAGTGGTGGTACAATACCAATCACCACACTACACTTGATAACACTCCTTATGAAATTGTGTATGGGCAAGCTGCCCCTACTCACATGCCTTACCTGCCTGGTGAATCCAAGGTTGAAGCAGTGGATCGCAGTTTGCAAGCCCGGGAAGCAGCTATTAAAATGCTGAAATTCCATCTCCAAAGATCTCAACATCGGATGAAACAGATGGCAGATAAACACAGAACTGATCGACAATTTGAAGTGGGAGACATGGTTTATCTCAAACTCCAACCTTACAGACAGAAAACGGTGGTTAATAGGCTCTGCTTGAAGCTAACTGCCAAGTACTTTGGTCCCTATAAAGTGCTAAGCAAGGTGGGTGCTGTAGCTTACAGGTTGGAACTACCTTCAGGATCCAAGGTTCATCCGGTTTTTCATGTGTCACAGTTGAGGAAACATGTCGGACCACTTCCTACACAAACCAGTTTGCCACTTTTAGACACAGATGGAGTAATCGCCAAAGAGCCTGTTGCCATTTTGGATAGAAGAATCAACCAACGCAGAAAGAAGATGATCACAGAGGTCCTAGTACAATGGAGCAATTGCTTCCCAGAAGATGCTACATGGGAATGTCTCTTTGATCTTCAACAACGGTTTCCACTATTTGATCCTTGAGGACAAGGATCATTTGAGGGGGAAGTATATTGTTACGGGCCAAATACTTGAGGCCTTATTTCTGCTAGCCCATTACTGCTTATGTTTCTGTTATTTTACTGCTTATTATTTCTGTTATTGCTGCTTGTTTTCTGTTGTAACAGAATTGCTGACTAAGCAATTCTGAGTGGTATTTGAACACTATCAGAGATCGATGGAATTTAAGAAATGATTAACAACATTCTCCTTCTCTGACAATTCTCTTATTTCTGTTATCTCTCTTCCTCTCTATATTCCTTAACCTTTCTTCTCCAGGGTTCTTACTGTGTTGTCAAGGTATTCATCATATTGCCATAGATAAATTGCAGTGAATCTTGTGGTGGTTATCAGATTATGATACTAACATTCTCGAGAAATCTTGAGATCAAGATTGGTAAGAATTTCAATGAAAAAATGTCCTGTGATACAATTTTACAAAGGTAATTAATTTGAGAAACAAATTAATGTGGTGACAAATGAATTTACATTATTAGAATTCTCAATAAAGTTTTTTTAATGAACGTGAGTAATGATGAATATTATTGAGTTATTTAAATTCAAGCGCATCATGTCATGTCACTTATTAGTGTTGCCCAAGAATTACAATGAAATCTTTTTTTTTTAATATTAAACTTGTTGAGATACATATGTAAGTTTGAAAATTTGATTCAAACCGAATAGTTAGTTGACAAATGCAAAGGAAGATAATTGTTAACTAAAAGTTATGATACAACAGAAAATATGGACTATTTGAATTTATGATTAAATTTATTTTTATAGGAGTTACATTTGTTATTTTAAGCTACAAGAATAAAATAAATCAAATGTGCTTTTGTTCTCAACACTACAAATTTAGAGGCTTTGGGGACAA
Organism: Fremontodendron californicum; assembly: GCA_030761205.1. Taxonomy (NCBI): domain Eukaryota; kingdom Viridiplantae; phylum Streptophyta; class Magnoliopsida; order Malvales; family Malvaceae; genus Fremontodendron; species Fremontodendron californicum. The sequence goes on from JAULJL010000026.1 coordinate 5,063,765, forward strand.
CAGAAAATCGTCCCTAAAAGCTTGCAAATCGTCCCCAAAAATTTTAGAGATGACTTAAGTCGTCCCCGACAGTCTTCTCTAAAAGGTTTAAGTACCCACATAGTCCCTGTACTATAGTAAAAAGAGTAAATCAGTCCCTGTACTGTAAAAGTGAGTAATTTATTCCCTATACAATTGAAATTGGTGCAAATAAATAAAATTGATAACGATTTTAATGAAAAACCGATAAAATGCTGACATGAACTCGTAAAATCTAACAGATTTAGATATATTTCAAGTCATAGTTTATTCCAAGTCATTAATTTTGTTAGATTTTACGAGTCTACATCATCATTTTAACGGTTTTTCATTAATATCATTATCAATTTTACTTATTTGAACCTATTTCAATTGTACAAGGACTAAATTACTCACTTTTACAGTACAGAAACTAAATTACTCTTTTTACTATAGTACAGAGACTATGTGGGTACTTAAACCTCCTCTAAAACCATGTCTCTGAAAAATTTTGGGGACGATTATTCACAATTGTCCCCATAATTAAGGACGACTTTCGTCCTCAAAGATTTGGGGATGAATATCATCTCAAAACTCATAAAAAAAAAAAGTCAAAATATTTGAGGACGTTTTTCATCTCTAAATGAACATTCTTTGGAGACGATTATCGTCCCCAAAAATAATGTATTGAGAGACATCATGCAATAAACCTAATTTTTAAGGACGAATGTCATCCCCAATGTACATTAAGGACGAATGACATCCCTAAAAATTTATCTCAAATTCATTTTTGAAGACATTTGACGTCCTCAATAGATATTGTGGACGACTAACGTCCTTAATGTTTTAATTTTTTATTTTTATTTAGCAATGCATTATTATAAATTTAAATCTAATACAAATTCATAAAGAAAAGTAATTATCTTTATTTAAAATAATAAGATAATAAACATAAATTGAAATTCATAAAAATTACATTATTAAATTCTATTAAAATTTAAAATATTATTGCAACTATTCATAATAGTGTCTATAAAGTCATTTTCTACTTATAACCAAAAATAAAATAAAATAACGAAGATGTCCATGTGATCAAGTATCATCTGTATCCTACAAATTCAAATAAAAAATTAAAATAGTAAAGTTTATAAACTGTCAAATTTTTTTGGGTACAATTCCAGAACACTTATCATTATATAATACTTCATATCCAAGCCTAGAGAAATAGTAGTATATCCAGCTTCAGGGTTTCCATAATTTGCATTATAACCAGCTACTGCTGAAAATTTTGGAAAAAGAAAACAGTATTCATAAATAGGGGAAAAACACTGTTAGTCTGTTATATAAACAGAAAAATAAAGTTCCATGCCAATACATCAAGCCTCACAAGCTTAAAGGATCATCACTACTCAAATGATAAGACTCACTGGGCGAACTAATCAAACAACTAACTAGACCCTTTGTTAAATAAGATGTCATGGAGCTTCGACCAGTAACAATTAGCATTCAAAAGATTAAAAGAAAAGGCAGATTGAGTGATTAAATTAGCTCAAACTTCAGAAAACTGATTTGTGTACTTTCTATGCTCTTCAGCATTCACAGCACATATAGCCTCAAGCCAAATTGAAAACCAACCCAACCTCTACATAAAAACTTCACTTGCAACCAAAGATCATATCATAAAAATAGAAAACTGAAAAGAACAGTACATGAAACTCAAACAGCAATATGAAGCAAAAGCCATGGAAATAAAGTCCTTTATGCTGGAAAAAAGAAAATAGAAATAAATATCTCAATGAAAGGCCTACATACCAGGATTACCACCAATACCACCGGTGGCACGAGTTCTCTTCTCTGCATTAGTGATCTCTGCACGAAGTTTTTCCAACTCCCGAGCCATTGAGATCAATTTCCTCTCCATCCCCTGACCATGTTCATAATTCTCCGTATATCCTTTCTTCTCATACTCAATGACAGTTCTAAAGGTCAAGAACAAAAAAAATAATCAGTAAAGCGAACTCCACACAGCAAATTAACAAAAGCACATAAATGATCCAAACATAAACTTCTACTTCATTCATACAACTATTGTTATTCTCACAAGTAGTCTCCTATAAAAGAATTTGCAAAAAGAAAAAAGCAAACTGTCACCTTGCACGTTGCAGTTCCTGTTTCACATTTCCAATCTCTGCCTTCAATGCAGGAGCCTGTTTCAATTCACCCGTAAATCTAGCCAAATCTTGACTCATAACCTGAACCTGAGCCGTAAGATCCTGCCTCACAGCATTAAGCTGCTTAATATCAGCATTAACCTTAACAAGCTCAGCTCGTATAGCCTCCACCCCACGAAGATCAAACTCCAATTGAACCGACTTCTCCTACTCCTTCCTCATCTGAACATCGTTCTCCACCCTCAACGAATCTGCATAATGAGCCATCCGCTGTAACTCATGTTGAGCAGCCTCTAATTCCTGCTTTAATGCAACATGAATTGCTGCCAGCCTCTGATTATTCGCCAGGAAGTATTATTTCATGATAGGGAGTTATAAATTACACATGAAATGGGCAAATAACCTTCACAGTTGACAAGGGTAGAGATCCATAAATTGATGAGATCATAAATATTACATGGGAAGGGGTTAAATCAAATGATGGACGAGCATCACTCTCTGTTCTCTGTGCACAAACACAAGAAAGACCTCGACCCAACCATGCTGCTGATCCTGGCACAACCTCAGCTGTAACAAAATAAAACACTCTACTAATGAAAATGCAGTTACTAAATCTTCATTTAAACTGCTTTAGCAATTTCAAAAGTTGGATATAATTTAGAAAAATGTTGCGTTAAGAATACATGTACATGGCGTTAAGAATTGCTATCAACAGCTTTCCGACAAATCCATAACATTCAGACTTTCGGATCGAAGCAAGAGATTACAGCATATTGCATGTTCTCTACTTGGATCCCAAAACAATTACACGACGCATGTATAAAACAGGAAGTAGGAAAATTTTAAAGATGCAAATGAGAAACCAGCTGGAGCATATGTAAAACACATTAAAACGTTTGACCAAAATAACGGCCATTTAATATTACTCTAGAAAGATACAGTGGCCAGTGTTAGCACACTTCAAAGTCAAAAGGCAACTAGCCAACAACATAAAATAAAATCATAGGGTACAATGGCATGGACTTTGGGGTCTTGAAGAAACTACAGTGAAAAGAAAAAAATAACAGATTTTACCAAAGGAAAATATTCAAGAAGTTAAAAACGAAATATACATCCTAATTTAGTACATTGTTTAGTGAAAAGATGAATAAGAAAATAGATCAGATCTCATTCGGACATTCTTATGCTTTAACAGATTTGCTAGTGATTCATGTACAGCATATGATTGGTGCTTGGGACCACAAAGTGAATGATATATGGGAGGGAAAATTCCAGGTTAAAACAAGCAAGGCAGGGAGAACAGAATGCAAATAATTAATGTGACTACTATCAATGGCATTAAAACCACTATTTCATGATTTCATCCCTAGCTACGGCATTAGCATTTCAATTTCAAAAAATATGAACCATAGCTTCATCTATACTGCAATTGATGCAACTTCTTGTTTAGGTAAATTCAATGTTATCTGTAATTCCACGCTCTCTTTGTTCACCAAGTATCTGACCATGATGATTGAGGCATAAGTGAGCATTGTAATAGAACAAAAAATTAAATAGCAGAACCTTGCTCCTTGGGACAACATATGTAAAGGCACTTTAAGGAGTGTAGCAAGAAATCTCACTAACTAAACAAGAAAACCATCCCCAATTTGCTACTGAGACTACAAACATGTTAGCTTTAATATGTTGGAAGGTAAGCACAACCAATTGAATCCTTCCCAACTTATCTAACCAATTGAATTCTTCCCAACTTATATTGAAATTGTCCAACCTTTCAAGTGTTGTTTCTTGTATTCCAAGCATCGCCACTTTCACCAAGGATTTAGCAACAAACAATATTTACCATACATACCAAATCATCCTTTTTTAAATAATTCTAACTCCCACATGTATACGCCCTGAACTAACAATTCACCAAACCCAAAAGACGTCTTCTCATCATAGACAAATCATCATTTTAAGAAACTCCCACATATTTAAACTAGAAGTACACTTCTTTATGCAAAACCAGAAACTCCATTGGAGACCAATCATAACAAAAATCAAAACATGCCCATTATTAACAATCACATACAAGCCAAAATTTAATACTTGCAAACTCAACCATCCCAAATTGAACTCCACTTTAGAAACCAACCAAATAAAACCAGTTCAAATCCATATTTGGAAATCATCAAAAAGAGAGCATGGTCCAAAGAAGTAAGATCCAAAAATATAAAAACTCACAATATGTTTCCAAATTAACCAAAACTCCAAACAAAAGTGTTAATACCTAAAAATGAATACTCATTCCACAAAGAGCAAAATCAACTTTTGTCCCAAAATCATTAAGAAACCACCAAAATTCCCACTTGAAGTTGAAAAGACCTATTCACAATTCCCATCACACCTTAAATTCTGTATTAAAGAATCTTTAATAACCTCCAATTTAGTTTTTTGTACAAACATCTCAATTTTATGAAAGTTCAGCATTTCTTTAAAATTTCGCCTTTACTCGAACTATCCATACCTCTAATATTCCTTGACAACATTTTCATTTTCATTTTCATTTTCAAAATTCAATATCAAATACACCGCACTTACCCAATTTTCAGATAGAAAAATACAAGAGAGTGCAGAACAGACTTGAAACAATCAAGCATTTGTCAAGTCCCTAGCTTCCAATTGCATCAGCTTTCCAACCACCTACTAATCACAACTTATAGTCAGACTCAACATTCCCATGTCGCTTGTGCTTTTTCACATAAATTTTTTTTTTTTCTATTTTGAAAACCCCCACTAGATAATGAATCAATGGTTATTTTGTTGCGATGAGACTTTGTCTAGCTGGATTTTATCTGAAATATGAAATGAACAGAAATTATTAGTAAATAAAGAATTGACTTTATAAAAATAAATTTTCAATTAACTTAAATGATTTGTAATATTTAATGAACAAAAATATAATATAATGTTCTGACTTAACAAAAATATAATTTTAAATGAACAAAAATATAACAGTAAGGTAAAAGAAATTTTCCTAACTTTTAGTTCTTAATTATCATCATCATTGTTGTCGTCTTCTTTTTCTTCCTCCTCTTCTTTCTCTTCATTGTCTTCTTCTTTTTCTCCAGATTCGACTGTCGCAACCTAAAAAATAACGAGTCTCATCGCAAGACTTTATTATTCGTTAAGCGTGACATTAAAAAAAACCGAGGAAAAGTCGACTTAATTCCTCTAGAAAAATGAAGGTTTTGAAAATGACCTTGAAAAAGACATGGAGTCGTCACCAATCTTTTTTAGCTAGGTGTGATCGGCCACCTATTAAAACCGGTTTTATAAAATATTTTAAAAATTAATTAAAACATTTTAAAAACCAATTTCAAGTCTGCGTTTTAAACCAGAGAAATCAAAGAAGCGGGTTCGGGAGTCGGTTACGTGTGGGGAAGGATTAGCACCCCCACAACGCCCGTATAAATCGGTACCTTATTAATCGTGTGTTATCTCAAGTCTCGGTAAAAATTGGTTTTAAATTTAGTATTTCAAGTTAATTCCCAATTTAAAGAAAAATAATTCTTTTTTTTTATTGAAAATGATCCGGAATTTATAAATTCAAAATTTTCCTATATTCCCCAACAAACGTGGCAAAATATAGAAATTTTTATTAGTTTTGGAAAACTTTCCGAATCATTCTTCTTTTTGAAAGAAAGATATTCCTTTATTAATGATAATTGATGATATTCCCTCCAGCAAACCCGGTAGAGAACTCATGAATTATTTTAACTCGGGAATATCTTTATTTTATTGAAAACCATTATTTTTTTGAAAATATTTAAAATAAATGAATATGTATATGCATGACATAAATAAAATGACATAGTAAAGTCTAAATAATATAATGCAACCTAAATGACATGACAAATATGAATGGTATGGCATATAATTTAAATGACATGGAATAAAATAATACTATCATATAATATGCATGAAAATAATAATGCATGAACATAGTATATGCTAAATAAAAATAACTGAATAAAAGCATAGGATATCATGAAATATTCAAAACCATATAATAAACCATGTAACATCAAAAAATATAAATCAAAATAACAACCATATCATAGAAATTATTATGGCAAGAATCACATATTATATAAAATGCATGAATATAAAAATGCAATGCATGAAATGTATTTTTTCCTTTAATTAAGGAAATCCGTATATCTAAAAAGATATCCGGCTACCTTAGGAAAATATGTCAAATTAAATATTCTAAAACCAAAATACTTTGTGATTGTTTGAAAACAATTTTGAAAAGCTTGAATTAAAAATAAAAACTGGGCTAAAACTTTTTTAAATGGCTCTAATTTCCTAAGTTTAAAAAATCCGGACTTGACTACCCTTAACCCCGGACTTGAAAAACCATTTTTAGAGTTTAAACAGGCTTAGAAATTACCCTAAGTCAGTAGCTAACCCTCCTAATCAGCCCACTCTAAAGAAATTAACCAAAACAGAAAAATGATTTTTCTTTAAATTCAATTCTCACTCCAATGTCCAGTTTTAATCCACGATTTTTTACCCTATTTTTTAAAAATTCAAAAAAAATCTGAAAAAATACTGGAGACTCAGAACATGTAAAACTACAAGAGAAAAAATCGGCTTAATTTTTTGATCAAAGATGAACTCCCAGAAAAATCAGAGATGTACGAGTTTTTGGAGGAGAAAAAAAACTGCTTTGCCAACACATTTTTGCTTTTGATAAATCATTTAAAAAACAAAGTAAAAATATTTGAAACTCATAAAATGACTTGCAAACAGTAGCTAGGACTTTTTGAGAGTTAGATAAAAATTGGCTAAGTAAAAAAAATCACAAAGGTAGAATAATCAATTTGACAAACTTAATTTTCCACAAGTGTGCTCAAGAGAGCATGACTTTGAACCATTAATTAGCTCAAGTCTTTTTTTTGTTTGGTTTCCCGAGGCTACAAAATTGCTCCTCCCAGTTTTAGCTAAAATTTCCAATCTCTTTTATCTAAAAGCTTTACACTTGGCTCCTTTCTCTAAGCAACTTTTCCATGAATATTAGTAATGCACCTCAAACAAATGCATCAGACTCAATTGGCATACTTGCTATAAATTTTTCTGCCTTGATTTGATTTTTATCAACATATGCATGAACCCACTTTCCCAAGATTACTACAAGCATTCAAAACGGCAACTACAGTAACACTGTCAGACCTAAGACCTATCATTTGCATGTTATAAAAAACATAAAATGCTTCTTTAAATTGGCCTTGTTCATCTAAATCAGATATCATGGAATTCCAAGAAACCATATTTTTAACAACATTTTATCAAACAACTGACGAGCTGAGTCCATATCGCCACACTTCATATACATATCAACCAATGCACTGCCAGAAAAAACATCTGAATAAGTATCATGAATTTGAGTACCTAACTCGAGTTGAAACATATCCACCAGCTTTGTCAGACCCAAGCTTAACCAATCCAAAATTAGAAACTTTGACATGAAAACTTTTGTCCAAAAGGATATAACTACTCTTAAAATCTCTGTGAATCAATGGAGGGCTAATATGTTACTACTCTTAAACATTCAATCCCTACTTTCTCAATTCTATTCAAAATCGGTATGCTCAAACCACTTCTGCATGTGCTGCTAAGCAGTTCTCTCGAAAAATTTTCCTGGTTTTATCTTAGTGCAGGATAACACAAAAGTTGGGAGAGTTCTACAATGTGGGAGAAAATTTATTTTTTATAGGAGTTGGATGGTGACTGGGTTAAGGAAATAAGGGTACATAATTAAGCACATTTTGTCTCATGGTTTCACCAGTACCAAGCAAGAAAAAAATGGATATTGGGCTAAAGAAAATCAATATACATGTAGCAATTGATTTTAGACTTGGATGAGGACTCTGTTTCGAATATAACATAGTAACTAAAAGCCACTAAAAACGAAGAAACAGCCACAGAAGTAAATACTACAATGGCAACCAATGCAATGCTACTGGATTAATCCCCCTATCACACAAAACAATTTTACCTTTCACAAAGTCAGGGTCCAAAGAACCTTCCAAACACAAAGAAGAAGAATACCCATCACCATCACCGGTCCTAGTATAAACCAACGAGTACATCCGATCCGGAGACAAACTTGGCTCGGTATATACATTGACTCCAGGCACCACTTTCTCATTTCTAAGCTTAATCATCAGCTGGAAAATCCCTATCAATCATCCCAGCTCCAATCTGACCACCCAAGTTGCCACGTTAGTAACAGACAAACCACCAGTACCTCATTCCCAGTTGAGGCCAACAAAAATATCCCCTTATCAGCAGCACTGAAAGCACCAATCGCAATGGCGTGAAGATAATAGGGCACCAACACTCCATCAACACTCAACGAAATTACATCAACCCCCATCAGCTTCCAACAACAATAGAAGCAGTATGGGTCCCATAGCCTTGCTTGAGATTCCTATATCTGGGTCTTCATTAGCATGAGTTCTTCTTGAGTTTATTTGTTAGCCTGATTCTCAGGTTTATGAACTCTATCCACAGTTCTTGTTTTTATCATCTGAAAGTAAAATTCATCTGGGTTTCTGAACGCAGCTTTCTTTTTGAGTCTCCGTAAAGTCTCCTCCTTCTTGTGGAATGTTTTCGCGCGGACAACATAATCTTCGTGTTTCTCAAGAAGCCCAAATTTTTTCCTCGATGACGGTTGAGCTCGTTCCTTGTGAGCTTGTCTGCTAATGGCATTCCTTAATGATGACATTTTTATAGATGGCAAAGCAAACAATCACCAACACTTCAATGTTACAGCCTAGTTTAGGAGACCATGGCTCAGCTTTCGGATGAAGCAACTTAGAAATATGAAGTTCAATGTAGGCCATTGGCGCATTTTCCCCTCGCCTAGGCAGGGTTCTAATAATTTTTGTATATCCACCATTTCTTTCACCATACCTGTCTGGCACCTCAGCAAATAGGGCATGCACAATTTGTTTCTCATAAAGGAAGCCAAGAGCTTACCTTCTTTTGTGAAGAGAACCATCTTTAACTAAGGTGATCATTTTGTCAACATACTTCCTCATAGCGCTTGCCTAGCCCGGGTGGTTTTGATCCGACCATGTTTAAGGAGCTGAGTCGTGAGGCCTCGAAGGAGTGCACGTCGCTGGTCAGGAGGTCTGTTGAGTTAAGGTACTCGTCTACCATGTCAGAGAAACCATTATCAATTATGGTGAAATTTTGCTCAAAGCTGGTAAGGTCAGAGAAACCGAGGGAATGGAGAGGGTTAACAGGAGAGAGAGCAGTGAAAGAGCGAACAAACTGAGGGGATTTGGTAGGAGGAGGAAGACTGAGCTAGAGGGTTTTGCCTTTTTTTCTATAGCCGCCAGCCCCCCATTTTCTTTGCTCAAGTGGTCCATTTATAACCAATTTTTAACCTAAAAATGTGTAATGTCCAAATTATCCTTCCTTTATTTTTTCAAGTCCTATTTTTTCAAATATTTTCAATTAAAAAATTTATTTTAAAAATCTAATAAAACTCAAGATTAAACTTTTCACTTCGGGTTTAAATTGAATTTTAAAATTGGTAATTTTACGGTCAAATTTTATTTGAACAATTAAAGCTAAAAAAGGATATATATAATTTAGAACATTTTAAAAATCTAAAATCGCGACCGTGACATTTACAAAAATATTAACCCCGAGAGGGGGACAAATCAAAATTGGTTTTAAAAGGCCCGGACAAAATTAGGTGTCTACAGCTGCCCCTCTTTGGCTATTGCTGAGAATCAGGAATCAGGCAAAGATAAAATAGACAACAATTTTGTCCGGTCTGTGAAATCACATGTGAAGGAAAGGAAAGGGGTTTTCTTTTTCATTTCTTCATTCATTTTTGCATTTTTCATTTTTTTCATTTTCTTCCTTTTTCTTCTTTTTTTTTTCTTTTTTTCTATTTTTTCTTTTTTTCTATTTTTTTTCATATATTTTTTTTTTTAAAATAAAATAATAAATTGTAGATTTTGTCCTTAAATTGAATTCCCTGCCTAAACAAGGCTCGATTCATCTTAAGAAAACGAATTCGATTTTCAAAAGAAAAATTTTATGCCCGATAGTCATTAAAATTGGTGCCCGGAGGTCTTAAAATGGTGCCCGGAGGTCTTTAAAATGGTGCCCGGAGGTCTTTAAAATTGGTGCCCGGAGGTCTTTAAAATTGGTGCCTGGAAGTCTTAAAAAATTGTGCCCGGAGGTCTTTAAAATGGTGCCCGGAGGTCTTTAAAATTGGTGCCCGGAGGTCTTAAAAACTGTTGCCCGGAAGTCTTAAAAAATTGTGCCCTGAGGTCTTTAAAATGGTGCTCGGAGGTCTTTAAAATTGGTGCCCGGAGGTCTTAAAAAACTGGTGCCCGAAGGTCTTTAAAATGGTGCCCGGAGGTCTTTAAAAAAATTGGTGCCCGAAGGTCTTTAAAATGGTGCCCGGAGGTCTTTAAAATTGTGCCCGAAGGTCTTAAAAAACTGGTGCCCGGAGGTCTTTAAAATTGGTGCCCGGAGGTCTTAAAAAAAACTGGTGCCCGAAGGTCTTTAAAATGGTGCCCGGAGGTCTTTTAAATTGTGCCCGAAGGTCTTAAAAAACTGGTGCCCGGAGGTCTTTAAAATGGTGCCCACAGGTCTTAAAAAAACTGGTGCCCGAAGGTCTTTAAAATTGTGCCCGGAGGTCTTAAAAAAACTGGTGCCCGAAGGTCTTTAAAATGGTGCCCGGAGGTCTTTAAAATTCTGCCCGGAGGTCTTAAAAAACTGGTGCCCGGAGGTCTTTAAAATTGGTGCCCGGAGGTCTTAAAAAAACTGGTGCCCGGAGGTCTTTAAAATAGGTGCCCGGAGGTCTTTGAAATTGTGCCCGAAGGTCTTTGATGACGGTCTCAGGGTTCGACTCAGTTGATAAAACAGAATGAATTTGATTTAAAACAAAAGGAAATACCTCGACGGTGGTCTCAAGGCTCGACTCATTTGATAAAACAGAATGAATTTGATTTAAAACAAAAGAAAATACCTCGACGGTGGTCTCAACGCTCGACTCATTTGATAAAACAGAATGAATTCGATTTAAAACAAAAGGAAATACCTCGACGGTGGTCTCAAGGCTCGACCCATTTGATAAAATAGAATGAATTCGATTTAAAACAAAAAGAAATACCTCGACGGTGATCTCAAGGCTCGACTCATTTGATAAAAGAGAATGAATTCGATTTAAAACAAAAAGAAATACCTCGACGGTGGTCTCAAGGCTCGACTCATTTGATAAAACAGAATGAATTCGATTTAAAACAAAAGGAAATACCTCGACGGTGGTCTCAAGACTCGACTCATTTGATGGAACAGAATGAATTCGATTTAAAACAAAAAGAAATACCTCGACGGTGGTCTCGAGGCTCGACTCATTTGATAAAACAGAATGAATTCGATTTAAAACAAAAGGAAATACCTCGACGGTGGTCTCGAGGCTCGACTCATTTGATAAAACAGAATGAATTCGATTTAAAACAAAAGGAAATACCTCGACGGTGGTCTCGAGGCTCGACTCATTTGATAAAATAGAATGAATTCGATTTAAAACAAAAGGAAATACCTCGACGGTGGTCTCGAGGCTCGACTCATTTGATAAAACAGAATGAATTAGATTTAAAACAAAAGGAAATACCTCGAGGATGGTCTCAAGGCCCGACTCATTTGATAAAACAGAATGAATTCGATTTAAAACAAAAAGAAATACCTCGACGGTGGTCTCAAGGCTCGACTCATTTGATAAAACAGAATGAATTCGATTTAAAACAAAAGGAAATACCTCGACGGTGGTCTCAAGGCTCGACTCATTTGATGGAACAGAATGAATTTGATTTAAAACAAAAGGAAATACCTCGACGGTGGTCTCGAGGCTCGACTCATTTGATAAAACAGAATGAATTCGATTTAAAACAAAAGGAAATACCTCGACGGTGGTCTCGAGGCTCGACTCATTTGATAAAACAGAATGAATTCGATTTAAAACAAAAGGAAATACCTCGACGGTGGTCTCGAGGCTCGACCCATTTGATAAAACAGAATGAATTCGATTTAAAACAAAAGGAAATACCTCGACGGTGGTCTCGAGGCTCGACTCATTTGATAAAACAGAATGAATTCGATTTAAAACAAAAGGAAATACCTCGACGGTGGTCTCGAGGCTCGACTCATTTGATAAAACAGAATGAATTCGATTTAAAACAAAAAGAAATACCTCGACGGTGGTCTCGAGGCTCGACTCATTTGATAAAACAGAATGAATTCGATTTAAAACAAAAGGAAATACCTCGACGGTGGTCTCGAGGCTCAACTCATTTGATAAAACAGAATGAATTCGATTTAAAACAAAAGGAAATACCTTGACGGCGGTCTCAAGGCTCGACTCGTCTTAAGAAAACGAATTCGACTTGTAAGAAAGGAAATGACCTCGATGATGGTCTCGGGGCCTTAACCTGTCTTGTTCTCAGCTGTGTTTAAAATTCTGGATATCTCCTCCAAAAGCTTCGGCTATCACCACCAATGTCTTCTTCATTTTTAAAACTGTAAAATTCTAGATATCCCCACCAGAAACTTTGGCTATCACCACCAAAGACTTGCTCATTGTAAAATTCTGGGTAACTCTTTGAGAAGAAAATTTCTCATGTTTCAAAATTATAAAACCCTGGATATCTCCACCAGAGGCTCCAGCTATCACCACCGAAGACTTGTTCACTTTTAAAACTGTAAAATTCTGGATATCTCCACCAGAAGCTTTGAGAAATGATGCAGATGCACATGTCTTTTAACAAGGTGCTCATGCTTCCTGGTGCAAATGTCAATGGCTTGGATTGATGCCCATGTTTCATGATGCAGATGCCCCTACTAATTGTGTTCATGTAACTGGTTTATGAATGGTGTAACTACAATTACCACACAATAATGAAAATGTAATGATTCTAGAAATGATGCAATTGCTTGAGATGACACAAATGCGAATTCCATGAAGAATGTAAATGTAAAGTAAAATGCAGATGCTTATGGAATAATGCCAATGCAAATACCCATGAATGATGCAAATGCTTACCGACACTATGCAGATATAAAAGCTTGATAAAGAGATGAGTGCTCATTGATAACTCGTATAATTATATAGTTTTTAGTTATGTTTTATTATTGTTTTGTGTCAAATACGAGTTATTATTGTTTAGTCTAATTGTGTTTATGATCTTTTATATTTTTATGTAATTTGGTGTTTTTCACAAGTTTCTTTGAGTGATTTCAGATTACTAGAATTAAGGGCAAATCCAGTTCAGTTCCAGTTCCGACACCTTTTGCCATATCAGCTATATCTCGAGTTTCACTGAAGCAATAAGGCTGAACTTTGTATCCCTGCAAAGCTAAGAGGCATATCTATCTTTTTCATGTTTTACACTTCTTGAAACGGAGTCGTTTTCCCTAGCGAAATCGACCATCAAGTTGGCTGATGTGCAATGACGTCTGTTCTGCACCGTTTTGGTATTTTGACCATATCTTCCGATCCACGTGCGCAAATGATCTGATTCCAACGGCTATGGATCCGTAACTGATAGGGGTATATTTTTCTAGAAGACCATTTTATCAGATCGAGCCTCCAACATTGACAAAATCGACCATCAAGCTGGCTGATCAGAATTGTCATACAATATGACGAAAATTGTTAGAAAAATGCACCCACCTATTATACCTACCTTTGAAATTTGTAAAGCTTGTCTCTTGTCATTTAGCCCTCCAAAATGTGTATAAATAGAGGGCCTTGGATGAGTATTGGGAGAGATTGATACATTGGTAGGATAGCCATTGTAATAAAATTCTCTAAGTTTTCTTTTTCTTTCCTTTCTCTAGTTTTCTTTTTCTTCTTACATTTCTTTTCATTTTATTCATATCTAGTATGTGTTTCTAATCATATTGTTGAGGTGATGAGGTGAAGCTCTTGTTAAATGCTAAGGTTAGTCTCTTAAACATGAGCTAAAATGAATCATCATTTATAAGCACTAGCATAGATAATATTTTCTTTTGGTTTAAAATCATACTTGCAAAGTAGAGATCTTGATTCATTATTGACAATGAAAATGGCACAGTAAATGCTTGGTTTCATAACCTTGATTTGTTGTAGACATATACCTTGGCATAAGGAATGCTTGGACTCTTTTTATGAGTTTTGAGGACACCAAATGAACATAATATCATATGCTATGGACGTTGGACAATTTGGACTGAATTGCTAAACCTTCCGATTGGAACCTCCCTTATGTGTGGATTTCAATTGTGTAATAAAACAAGATTAATCTTAGCATAACACCAAGAGTGGATTCTCTAACCTCAACATCCTTTCTTATTGTTTTTTATATTTTGTTTAATTTCTTTTATGTTATTTTATTTATTTTGTTCTCTAATATCTTGTTTATTTTGTTTTGTTGTTGATTCCCTAATATCTTGTTTACTTTCTTTTTCTTATATATTTATAAACTTATACTTACTAATACGCTTCCCTGTGGTTCGACCTCGGACACCCGAGAATTTATTACTTGAACATAACCTGCACTTGGGTTTACAACTCTTAATTGAGTCTCCATCAAGTTTTTGGCGCCGTTGCCGGGGAAGCAATACTAAGTATATAAGTTTATAAGTATATTTATTTTTATTGGCTGGTTATACCGCCTAGTTTATAAGTATATTTATTTTTATTGGCTGGTTATACCGCCTAATTTATAAGTATATTTATTTTTATTGGCTGGTTATACCGCCTAATTTGTATATATTTATTTTTATTGGCTGGTTATACCGCCTAATTTTGTTTATTAACTTTGTTTTATGCTTGTTTGGCGACGTGATTTTAGATCTCGTCGTTTAGTTAGATTTTATTGTGAAACTTTTTCAGGTAATCTTTCTAATACAACTCCTACCATGGCTGACAATGAAAGTGTTCATGCTGAAGATGAGAACAGACAAGTACGCACCATGCGTGACTACTTGCAACCAACTCGAAGCTCATCACCCTCTTGTTTTATTTTTCCTCTCAATGCAAACAACTTTCGTTTTAAACCAGGTATGATAGCTTTGCTTCCAAATTTCCATGGGTTAGAATCGGAAAGTGCTTACTCGTTTCTAAAAGACTTCGAAGATGTATGTGTCACCTTTAATGACCAACAATGTACAAATGAAATTGTCAAGCTAAAATTATTTCCTTTTTCTTTAAAAGATAAAGCAAAAATTTGGCTTCATAATTTAAAACCAAGGTCAATTGGCACATGGCAAGAATTACAAACTGAGTTTCTAAAGAAATTTTTCCCAGCACAAAAAACTACTGCTTTGAAAAGACAGATTCAAAATTTCAATCAAAATCAAAATGAAGCATTTTTTCAGTGCTGGGAGCGTTTTAAAGATTTGTTAAGTTCTTGTCCACATCATGGTTTTGAAAAATGGCGTCTTATTAGTTTCTTTTATGAAAGTTTAACTCCCGAAACTAAACAATTTGTTGAAACAATGTGTAACGGTGAGTTTCTAGAAAAAGAACCTGAAGAAGCCTTTGACTACCTAGACCATTTGGCAGATAACTCTCAAGCCTGGCACACAGATAATTCCTCTGAAAGTTCCAATAGATCTAATCTTTTTTCTAACAGAGGTAAATATCATTTTAGTCAAGAAGATGAGATAAAAGCTAAAGTAGCTAATTTGGCTAGAAAGATTGAAGCCATGGAACTTAGAGAAGTAAAAGAAGTCAAAACGGTTAAAAATGAAGAAAGTTGTGGAATTTGTGAAATCATGGGACACCCCACTTCTGAATGTCCAAACATTCCCATTCTTAAAGAAGCGTTGCATGATCAAGTAAATTCCATAAACACATTTAAAAAGCCTTTTCCTTCTCCTTACTCTGAAACGTATAACCCTGAATGGAGAAATCATCCCAACTTCAGTTGGCGGAATAATAATCATGTTCAGGTACCACAATCTCAAAAGCCGGGCAACACTTTTTCCTATCAACCTTCACGTGTACAAACCTTGGAAGAGACATTGCAAGCATTCATGCAAACACAAGCAAATGTGAATAGCCGGACTTCACAGGACATCAATGAGATCAAAAACACCTTGTCCACATTGACAGCTTCATTACGCACTCAAGAAAAAGGTAAGTTTCCTGCTCAACCTCAGCCTAACCCTTCTACTCAATGTCTTGTTTCTTGCTCCAATGAAACTCAACAGGAAAATGCCAGTTCTATCACAACTCTTCGAAGTGGAAAGGCAATTGACAAAAACATTCCATCAAAAGACCAAGATCCTCTTTCCCCTCCGAAAAGTAATGGTAAGGATGATGGTAAGTCTGAACTTCTTGAAAATTTGGACAAAGAAAAAGGTATGCATCCTGCTCCTTTTCCTCAAAGGTTGCAAACAATAAAGAATTTGAATCAAAATGCAGAAATTTATGAACTTTTCAAACAAGTTAAGATTAACATTCCTTTATTGGATGCAATCAAACAAGTTCCATCTTATGCTAAATTTTTGAAGGACATGTGCACAGTTAAAAGGAAACATAATGTACAAAAGAAAGCATTTTTGACGGAAAGTGTGAGCTCAATCATTCAGCACCTTACTCCACCAAAATTCAAAGATCCTGGATGTCCAACAATCTCATGCATCATTGGAAACACTAGAATAGAACGTGCATTGCTTGATCTTGGTGCTAGTGTTAATCTTTTGCCTTTTTCTGTTTATCAACAGTTAGGTTTAGGTGAACTCAAGGAAACACCTGTTACACTTCAACTAGCTGATCGTTCTGTAAAAATTCCTCGAGGGATAGTTGAAGATGTTTTGGTTCAAATTGATAATTTTTACTTCCCTGTTGATTTTATTGTTTTGGACACATATCCTGTTTCAAATCCAAATGTTCAAATTCCTGTTATATTAGGCCGTCCATTTCTTGCAACTTCTAATGCTCTGATAAATTGCAGGAATGGTATGTTGAACATTTCTTTTGGAAATATGACTTTAGAATTAAATGTGTTCAACACTTGCAAGCAACCTGGTGATGATTCAGAAGTACATGAAGTGGATTTCATTGAAGAACTTGTTCATGAACATCTCACCACTACCACATTCCATGATCCTTTAGAAGCTTATTTAATTGAATGTGAGTTTGATAATGCTTCAGAAATTTCACACACTGATTCTTTGTTAAATTCTTTTCAGGTTAAGCATTGTTGGAAACAAAAGTTTGAGGAACTTCCATCACTCACAAATGTCACTGTACCATCAACTATTGAACCGCCCAAGCTGGATTTAAAACCATTGCCATCCGAGCTAAAATATTCCTTTTTGGGAAATATTCCTTCTCAATGGAGCACCCAAGATAAAAGGAAGTTTCTGAATGAGGTAAAGAAGTTCTATTGGGATGACCCTTACTTGTTCAAATATTGTCCTGATCAGATTTTTCGAAGATGCATTCCCGACAATGAGGTAAGTAGTGTAATTAAGTTTTGTCATTCCGAGGCATGTGGTGGTCATTTTTCATCAAAGAAAACTGCTGCAAAAATTTTACAGTGTGGATTTTACTGGCCAACTTTGTTCAAAGATGCACATAATTTTTGCAAGTCATGTGAAAGTTGTCAAAAATTAGGTTCCATTTCGAAAAGAAACATGATGCCTTTGAACCCAATTCTTGTAATTGAAATTTTTGACTGTTGGGGTATTGATTTCATGGGACCATTTCCACCATCTTTTGGTTTCTTATACATTTTAGTTGCAATAGATTATGTTTCAAAGTGGATAGAGGCAATTCCATGTCGAAATAATGATCACAAAACAGTGATTAAATTTTTAAAAGAAAATATTTTGAGTCGATTTGGAATTCCTCGATCTATCATAAGCGATGGGGGAACACATTTTTGCAACAAGGTTTTTGAAACATTAATGAAGAAATATGCCATTACACACAAAGTTGCAACCCCTTATCACCCGCAGACAAATGGACAGGTAGAATTAGCAAATAGGGAGATTAAACAAATTTTGGAAAAGACAGTTAATCCAAATCGCAAAGATTGGTCTCTTAGACTTAACGATGCATTATGGGCCTATCGAACAGCTTTTAAAACAGCATTGGGCATGTCTCCTTATAGGCTAGTTTATGGAAAACCTTGTCATTTACCTGTGGAACTTGAGCATAAAGCATATTGGGCCATTAAAATGTTCAACTCAAACCTTGATGACGCTTCTAATTTACGAAAATTACAAATCAATGAACTTGAGGAACTCAGAAATGATGCATATGAGAATTCTAAAATTCATAAAGAAAGAACTAAAGCCTTTCATGACAAGTTAATTTCAAGAAAAACATTTAATGTTGGGCAAAAAGTTCTACTTTATAATTCTAGACTTCACATATTTCCTGGTAAGTTGAGATCAAGATGGACTGGCCCATTTGTGGTTAAGCATGTGTATCATTATGGAGCAGTTGACATTGAGAATCCTCAAAATGGTAACGTATTCAAGGTAAATGGACAAAGACTCAAACTCTTTTTGGAAAATCATGTTACTCAAGAAGAGGTTGTTTTTCTTTCTGATCCTTGTTTTGAAAATAACTAGATGTAAATATAATTTTTTTTAAACCCCGGTTAAATGGCGGATAACGGTACTCCGTGATTATTTAAGTCGGTTCCATCAGCTACCCACAAAACTGATATTGTATATAAATTTCTCTTTCATTTTATTTTATTTCATTTTTTTTTTCAGGATGGATGATATTCTCAAAAGATTGCAGAAACGATTTCCTCCTTTTCCTCGGAATATTTTACTGAAGCTTTACCAAGTTCGATTAGAAAGATTAAGAATGCTTATGAACAAAAGGATTCCTGAAGACATACGTTGGATAATTGAAGCCAAGGTACGTGAAGATGAATATCTTCCTGTTTTGCATTTACCAGGTACAGGTAGAAGCACTTATGCAAAGAAGCGACGAGCAAAGCGCATGAGTTCAAATTGCCACAAGTGTGCACGATGGACGTGTAACGGTAAATGTCGTTCTATTGGGATTCCGTCCTCTAATCGAGATGATAAAATTGAATTCATTAAGGATGGACTGAGTAAGGAGAATTTGGGTAATATCCAACTTTCTCTTGAGACGCATCCTAGTGGAGACGTACAAAGAGAAATTCTTGATTTATGGCCGCAATTCCAAAGGGAATGGCAACATCTTGGGAATCTGATGATAAAAGACCCTGTTTGCCAGCTTGTAAGAAAACTGGATGGGAAGCATATCCTCGACTCATAGAAGGCGTTTAAGCCGTTTCTGGACGTAAAACCAGAGGAAGATGCCAAATACACTTTCGGCGACATTATTACTTTTGACTTTTACGGTTGATTTTTCTTCTCTTTTTGATTTTCTTCCTGAAATCACGCAAAAATCTTTTGTTAGGTTAACATTTTCTTCTGACAGGTCAAATACACTTTCGGCGACATTATTACTCTTGTCTGATTCACTACTCAGTCCTCTATATATTACACCATGTACTCATTCTCTTTCAGGCATTCGAAAAAGAAAAAAAAATGGAAAGCACTTCGTCCCAGCGCATTAAAAAAATTTGTGTCTTTGGAGGTGCTTATCCAGGGAAAAATAACATATTCGCTGATGAAGCCATAAGAGTTGGAGTAATACTTGCCCAACAAAAGATCCACTTGATTTATGGAGGCGGTAGTACGGGTTTAATGGGAGCAGTCGCTACAGCAGCACACGCCGGAGGAAGTCCAGTTCTAGGAATCGTGCCAAAACTATTCACAGATTTTTGTGGACCTACCGTGGGTAAGGAAATACAAGTCTGGAGTATCCCTGAACGGATAACAATCATGTACCATTCTGCCGATGCATTCATTGCTTTACCAGGAGGTCTGGGTACATTGGAAGAAATAGCTTGCGTGGCTTCTTGGTCATCTTTGGTCACAAATAAGAAACCCATTGGTTTGCTTAATATTAATGGTTATTTTAGTAATTTACTTTCATATTTAGATAATGCTGTGGATAACGGATTCATGTTTTCAGAGGCAAGGAGAACCATAATTTCTGCTACAACCATTGAAGATTTACTCAAAAAGCTACAAGCTTATGAGTGTTTATCTGCTACGGTTGTTTCGCAAACGCTCGGAAAAAGAAAAAGAGATATGGACGAGCAAGGAGTGGATTGCACTTTGTCTTTGTGACATTATCTAACATTTTGCTTGTTGTGTCTCAGTTATAATAAGTGGTTAGCAACCTCTGCAGGTAATATCTCCTAAATTCTACCTTTAAAATTTGACATTGGGGACAATGTCATATTTTAGTAGGGGGTAAGGGACATATTTTGCTAAAAAAAAAAAAAAAAAAAAATTGTTGTGTTTTAAGACATTTAGAAGTATTCATTCTGAACAAGGTCTGAGTAAGGGAGACTTGAGACATACCTTGTCACTTTGATTTAATCTTCTTCTTCAAAAAAACAAAAAAAAACAAAAAAAAAAAACAAAACAAAAAAAAAAAAAAAAAAAAAGCATGTTTAGACTTAGTGTGTTTTTTTTTAGTTACTTTCAATACAATGATGAGATATGAATTGCATAAGTCTAAAACAGATTTATTAGTGAGAAGATTTTCATGAGAATTGAGCTTGATGTCAACCTTTTTATGAGCCAATGTTAATATGATATGTTGATTGAGAAAGAAGCATGTTTAGACTTAATCTGACTTGTATAATCATCTTTGTGAGTTTTTGAGCCTATAATGATTGATGCATTATACAAATCAATCTAATTTCTTTCTTGAGTGCTCTTATGATTACATGATTCTCTAGAACTTGCTTTAAACCGTTTGAGACTATATTGATACATGTGACAACATGAATATGATAGAGGCATTAGGATTATAACCAGAGCCAAACAGCCATCCATTATTAATGTTCTACGAGAACATCCCCACTAGTGAGCCAATTTGAGCCTACATTAAATATGCTGTTTTATTGGTAACCACAACTTACACCTAGCCTAAATATACTTATATCCTTACCCTTGTTCTAAAGATGGATTATATATTTTGAGACATATTGCAAAAAAACAAGGGATATTTTTAGTTGAAAATTTGGGTTAGAAACAAAAGATAAGTGTGGGGGAAGAAAAGAAAAGAAAAAGTCAAGAGAAAAAGAAAGGGATCATTGTCAAATACATTCCCATATTAAAAAAAAAAAAAAAAATCTTCTCTTGAACTTCTAGAAAAAGATGTTACAAAGTTGGTTAGAATGATGCAAAGGCTCAACATGAATATTTAGCCTATGTTATTATGTGCTTTATAAGAGTTTTGAGAAGTTTTATTTGTATGATCTTATTATGTCTCTAAAATCTATGAACTCTTTGGAACCTTTGTGATATCTTTATCCTTTTGTTCTTTAACCACATTATAACCCTTTGGCCCCATTACAACCTTGAATAAAGACCTCTTGATTTATGAAGTTGTATGATCTAAATAGTGGAGAATAGGTGGACAAGCAAGCATATGGTAGAAGTGTTTTCATGAGATTGATTGAGTGTAAACACTTTACCACTACTTTAAAGAGTGAAAATCAAGAGAGTATCCCATGTGAGAAGTTGAGATTAAGTTTGAATATGCACTATTTTGATTGAAATATGTTATGTTAATATTGGCTTAACTCAAACTATTTACATTCAAGCAAGATTTTTTTGTGAATTTCTTTAAGCTATTGATTAGTTTTTAAGACTTGTCCAATGATTATCTCTAATTTATATTGGAAGGATTAGTTATAATTATTATTTTTAGTTTTTCTTATGTCTTCAATGTTTGTGGGTATCGTCCTAGTAAACCCTCACGAGACTAAACTCGTCCACTAGGGACACCTAGGGGTTTAAAGGCTTGTGTCACATGCTAAGTGCCACCGTGATTTCCTACGAAAATGGATTAGATTAGATTTTCTTATTTTATTGAGTCGTTGCTAGGGACTAGCAACAATCTAAGTATGGGGGTGTGATAACTCGTATAATTATATAGTTTTTAGTTATGTTTTATTATTGTTTTGTGTCAAATACGAGTTATTATTGTTTAGTCTAATTGTGTTTATGATCTTTTATATTTTTATGTAATTTGGTGTTTTTCACAAGTTTCTTTGAGTGATTTCAGATTACTAGAATTAAGGGCAAATCCAGTTCAGTTCCAGTTCCGACACCTTTTGCCATATCAGCTATATCTCGAGTTTCACTGAAGCAATAAGGCTGAACTTTGTATCCCTGCAAAGATAAGAGGCATATCTATCTTTTTCATGTTTTACACTTCTTGAAACGGAGTCGTTTTCCCTAGCGAAATCGACCATCAAGTTGGCTGATGTGCAATGACGTCTGTTCTGCACCGTTTTGGTATTTTGACCATATCTTCCGATCCACGTGCGCAAATGATCTGATTCCAACGGCTATGGATCCGTAACTGATAGGGGTATATTTTTCTAGAAGACCATTTTATCAGATCGAGCCTCCAACATTGACAAAATCGACCATCAAGCTGGCTGATCAGAATTGTCATACAATATGACGAAAATTGTTAGAAAAATGCACCCACCTATTATACCTACCTTTGAAATTTGTAAAGCTTGTCTCTTGTCATTTAGCCCTCCAAAATGTGTATAAATAGAGGGCCTTGGATGAGTATTGGGAGAGATTGATACATTGGTAGGATAGCCATTGTAATAAAATTCTCTAAGTTTTCTTTTTCTTTCCTTTCTCTAGTTTTCTTTTTCTTCTTACATTTCTTTTCATTTTATTCATATCTAGTATGTGTTTCTAATCATATTGTTGAGGTGATGAGGTGAAGCTCTTGGTAAATGCTAAGGTTAGTCTCTTAAACATGAGCTAAAATGAATCATCATTTATAAGCACTAGCATAGATAATATTTTCTTTTGGTTTAAAATCATACTTGCAAAGTAGAGATCTTGATTCATTATTGACAATGAAAATGGCACAGTAAATGCTTGGTTTCATAACCTTGATTTGTTGTAGACATATACCTTGGCATAAGGAATGCTTGGACTCTTTTTATGAGTTTTGAGGACACCAAATGAACATAATATCATATGCTATGGACGTTGGACAATTTGGACTGAATTGCTAAACCTTCCGATTGGAACCTCCCTTATGTGTGGATTTCAATTGTGTAATAAAACAAGATTAATCTTAGCATAACACCAAGAGTGGATTCTCTAACCTCAACATCCTTTCTTATTGTTTTTTATATTTTGTTTAATTTCTTTTATGTTATTTTATTTATTTTGTTCTCTAATATCTTGTTTATTTTGTTTTGTTGTTGATTCCCTAATATCTTGTTTACTTTCTTTTTCTTATATATTTATAAACTTATACTTACTAATACGCTTCCCTGTGGTTCGACCTCGGACACCCGAGAATTTATTACTTGAACATAACCTGCACTTGGGTTTACAACTCTTAATTGAGTCTCCATCACTCATGAGTGATGCAAATGCCCCCTGTTGTTTTTCTAGACTTTGGCTTAGCCTTTCAAATTCATTTTTCCTCTTCAAATCAGAGTATATCTTCAATTGGTTTTGGCTATTCTCTTTGCCCCAACAGTTTTCAAACTTTCAGCAACAGAGATCTGCACCGGGTTCTATTTCTTCTTCTCATATCTGGAAGTCAGGACCTATCTTGGCAATTCTATACCTTTGGGTTTAGAAAAATTCTTGTCTCATGTCAACATCAAAATGGGTATTTCAAAAATTTCTTTATTTGTTTTCGCATTTTGAAAACTTCTGAACAAAAAATATTAACCCCACAATGTGTGATGTATAAATCTTTTGAAGATTGATGATCATTGTTAGAAATTTCTCTAAGTATCAATCTGGTTTTTTTTTAACTGGGATTGGCAAGGCTTGGTATAACAAGATTCTGTTTTTTCCAGAAAAACTTCATGACAAAAATGTATATCCCTTCTAGGCTCACAAATGGAACAGGTTTTATAAATCATGAATTTATTGAGAACCAAACAAATTCAACATTCTTTTAGTTTCCACATCAAGGCATTTTGACAAGCGTCAAGATTGGCTGGGATGTTTAAACTGGAAAGTTGATTTTGGAGGAAAAAAGTTTCAGTTTGAAATCAATCATCCGAATGAGAGTTGACACTTTGGGAGGTTCAGGAATTCCTAGATGTTCCTCGATGACCACTTCTTTATGATGATCTTCTCTTTTGTGGCATCAGCGTTATCATAGATGGCATCGAAAATTCCCATCTTACTCTAGACCGCCCATTTTTGGGTTTTCGCCCTAGAGTCCCATTCTTTCCATTTTCCCTTCTCTTTCTTTTTTTTTTTTCATTGTTTTACCATGCACTTGAGAATTCTAAATTCTTCCTTAGTGAAATGATAATTCGATGAGATGGGATAAAATCTGAGGAAAAACCCTTCAAATTAAATATTCATGCTTGATCAAAATGGACTTTTAAAGCACGTAATATAGGCCATGGTTCGGGGTTCAAAAAGAAAGGATAAATAAGCCCAAAATATGTGTTTGAGGGTAATCAGATCAAGGATCATTTCTTGAAGAGGATTTTCTTTGAAGCATTTGTCCCTTTTGGACATTTCTTTCCTTTTGACTTTGCTCTTTTTCTTCCTTGCTTTTGGCTTTCAATTTGCCATGTCTTTCACACATTTTGTTTTCTTTTTTTTTTGTCTGTTTTTTTCTTGGCTTTCATTTCGCCATCTTTTCCTCTTTTTTCTTTGACAGAGTGAGCCCGTATTTATTCGGGGTTCCATTTGCTTATCTGTCTTTGAGCTAGGACTCATTTCTCAGTGATCTTTAAAAAGATCTTTCCTCGCATTTGCCCCCCAGTGTGGAGGGTGGTCTTTGATCAGGGTTTAAAGAAAAAAGAATTCTTTCGGCTCCAAAGGGGTGACTATGGATAATTTCTTTTTGTGCGAAAGGGATATGAAAGATGGCCATTTCTCATATCAAGCACAAATATTTACATTGAAAAGCAATCCCCAGGGGAAATAGATATTCAGAATTTCATTTTGCACTTTGGAATCATCCGAATTCTCATATGCATGATATCACAATTTTTCTTTTTTCTTTTTTTTTTTTTTGTTTTTTCGTCGCATGCCCCAATGATTCATGCATTAAGTCCATCCTTATTCACCATGTATCCATCATTTCCACATATGATGCCCCAATTTGATTAACCAATGAGAATTTGTATCAACGAGGAACATAGCAAGTCTAGGTCTGTACTAAAAAGGCTGAGTTTCCAATCTGAGTTCTTTGAAGAGACAAGGAAAACATGACCCAAAAACAAGTTTTCTCTGGGACAAAGGATAATCTAGTTTAGTTATTGTGCCCCAGGGTGTCAAACATGAAGTGATGTCTGGGCAATTAGTGTTTTGTGGTCATTGGGAAAGGTCATGAATGGTTTTAGCACAATCTTGACACACACCAAATTATCAAAATCTGGATTCTTGAAAGAATGTCTCATTTGTTTGATTTTCAAGGAATTTGAAAATTTTCAAAAAGTTCGTTCCTTTGTTCATAGCCTAGACTAAAATCTACGTCTTTGCTTATTCTGTGATGACAATGGTTTTATGAAGTCAAATCATTCATATTCCTTGAAGCATTAGGTTTTTCAAGTGGTCTCGGTTCAAAAGATTTAGGCTTAGGAAAGCCTAAAAGAGATGGCTGAAGGTATTGGGTCATTTCTAACAATGATCATCAATACTCTCAAGATTTGTTCATTATTTCATGTGAAAACCACTTATTTATTGTTTACCACAAATTTTCTCAAAGTTTCATTTATTTTTGCAAATTCAAATTTATTGCTAAAATAAAATGAACACAAAATATTTAAATTCAAAATTTATTTATTTCATGTAGATGTCATCATGAGACAAGCGCTTTCATCATCAAAGTGTATAGAAATATATGCATCAGAATGCCCCTATTGACATGCTTTCAAAGATAACAATTCTTATCCTCAAAATTCTTCAAGAGGAAATCAATCTATGGTAAAACAGATTTCCAATGTTCGATAAGCTCTGGAATCCAAATGCCATCGTGGACAAGACCCTCAATTCTTTCCTTCAGTTTTCTGCATTTTTTAGTCGAATGCCCAATTGCCTCAATATGATACTCGCACTTGCTGTTGGGGTCATAGCTTTTAGCTGACGAAGAAAACTCCTCAAAGCTAAGCCAATTTCTATTTCATCTTATTAATGTGTTTCATGATGAATGAGCTATGAATGTCATGAATGCAATTTGATGCATATGAAGGATAAACAAAGTTATGTGTGGTCATATACAGTGGAAACATATTGACCATGTATGTTATAAATGCAACACGATGCCAACATGATGCATTTAAAGAATAAGAAAAATCAATGCATGAATATATGCAATGAATGACCATGTATGTTCCAAATGCATTTCCCAATGAATGATCATATACACTATGAATGCCACACAATGTCAATTATGATGCATGTGAAGAATAAATGATTGACACAGTGTATATACAAAGAAAATCATGCTGACCATGTATGTCACGAATGCAACCTGATGCCAATATGACAAATTAATGTATGAGCATATCATGATGACTGTGTATGCCATGAATGCACCCTGATGCCAACATGATGCATGTAAAGAAAGAATAAATTGATATATGAATAGATACAGAAAATCATGCTGACTATGAATGCATGAATGCAACTTGATGCTACCATGATGCATATAGTGAAAGAATAAATTGATAATGGATATATACAGAAAAATCATGCTGACTATGAATGCATGAATGCAACTGGATGCCAACATGATGCATGTAAAGAAAGAATAAATTGATATATGGATATATACAGAAAAAATCATGCTGAATATGAATGCATGAATGCAACTTGATGCCAACATGATGCATGTAAAGAAAGAATAAATTGATACATAAGTATATACAAATAATGACCATGCATGTCATAAACGTATCTTACAATGAATGACCATGCATGCTATGATGTCAAAATGATACATGCTAAGAATAAATGAACTAATACAAATGTAGGTACAAAGAATGTCCATGTAATCACAAATGTATTCTACAATGAAGAACCATGCATGCTATGATTGTAACACGATGTCAAAATGATACAAATAAAGAATAAATGAATTAACACCAAGGTATATACAAACAAATCAATGATTACACGAAATTGATGGGACCTAAATCTTGATTATTCAAAAATCTCATTATGCAAGATTTGCCTCCAAATTTATGATTTTTGAGACATATTTTTTTTTTATGAAAAACCAATCACATTATTTTAAAAAACAAATTTCAGGGTGGATCCTACTATGGTACAATATGCAAATGTTCATATGACACTATCGGTTTTATGAAATCATCAAATGAAATTACCAACTGTTTATTGCAAAGAATGAGATCAATAATACAACCAAAAATGTACATGCTCCATTCACACATGCATGAAATGTGCAACATGCAAAAATGCTTGAAAAATGATTTTTTTTTATTTTTTTAAAACAGCTAATGAACATCTGCCCCAACAATATCTGTTTATTTAGGCATCACGATGCCTTCGAGGTGGAGTATCACATTTATTACAGGCGATGTACGTACATCGTTGTCCGATCTACCACACTTATTCGAAGTGCAAAATAGGTAACAAAAGGTTTAGAAATTCCCCTCCATGTGTTCCTATTTTCGGTATATCTAACAAAAATCCGGCATGGCTTCGCCTAGGTTCACTATATGAGGGTGAATCGGTTCTAAGGCCCCGAATTGTTCCTCACTGTCGCCGGTGAAGGCTAGTAAGGCACCCCGATAAAAGCGGGTTCAATTCGTTAGAGTATATTTTCCTATGCCCATGCGGAGGATCATCACGAAGGCATTAGGTACTTTATACTCCGAAAGTGTTTCACTAGCCCATACGGAGGATCAATCACGAAGGCTTAGTTACTTTACTCCCACTTAAAAGGACGGAACCCAGGTAGAGGATTCATGATATGCAAATGCACGTGTAGTGTGTGTGGAGGAATAACAAACCTTTCACTACCTATTCTACAAACCTTATTCTAAATGCCCTAGCAATTAAAACATTCAAGAATAGTGTAACGCATTAACCAACAAGCAATTATAATATACAACCTTAAATAACTAGAGAACAAAAATAAAATGCATGCACATGAGTATGAACATATTTAAAAACATTTTATTATTTTCAAAATTCTCCTTATTAAAAAAATGTGGGAATTAAAATTAAATACCAATTAAACCAACAAAACCGAGACTTTGATAACACACGACTAATTCTAGGCTTGACTCTTTAATATGTCCCCAGTGGAGTCGCCAAGCTGTCGCAACCTAAAAAATAACGAGTCTCATCGCAAGACTTTATTATTCGTTAAGCGTGACATTAAAAAAAACCGAGGAAAAGTCGACTTAATTCCTCTAGAAAAATGAAGGTTTTGAAAATGACCTTGAAAAAGACATGGAGTCGCCACCAATCTTTTTTAGCTAGGTGTGATCGGCCACCTATTAAAACCGGTTTTATAAAATATTTTAAAAATTAATTAAAACATTTTAAAAACCAATTTCAAGTCTGCGTTTTAAACCAGAGAAATCAAAGAAGCGGGTTCGGGAGTCGGTTACGTGTGGGGAAGGATTAGCACCCCCACAACGCCCGTATAAATCGGTACCTTATTAATCGTGTGTTATCTCAAGTCTCGGTAAAAATTGGTTTTAAATTTAGTATTTCAAGTTAATTCCCAATTTAAAGAAAAATAATTCTTTTTTTTTATTGAAAATGATCCGGAATTTATAAATTCAAAATTTTCCTATATTCCCCAACAAACGTGGCAAAATATAGAAGTTTTTATTAGTTTTGGAAAACTTTCCGAATCATTCTTCTTTTTGAAAGAAAGATATTCCTTTATTAATGATAATTGATGATATTCCCTCCAGCAAACCCGATAGAGAACTCATGAATTATTTTAACTCGGGAATATCTTTATTTTATTGAAAACCATTATCTTTTTGAAAATATTTAAAATAAATGAATATGTATATGCATGACATAAATAAAATGACATAGTAAAGTCTAAATAATATAATGCAACCTAAATGACATGACAAATATGAATGGTATGGCATATAATTTAAATGACATGGAATAAAATAATACTATCATATAATATGCATGAAAATAATAATGCATGAACATAGTATATGCTAAATAAAAATAACTGAATAAAAGTGATAACTCGTATAATTATATAGTTTTTAGTTATGTTTTATTATTGTTTTGTGTCAAATACGAGTTATTATTGCTTAGTCTAATTGTGTTTATGATCTTTTATATTTTTATGTAATTTGGTGTTTTTCACAAGTTTCTTTGAGTGATTTCAGATTACTAGGTTAAATCAAGAATTAAGGGCAAATCCAGTTCAGTTCCAGTTCCGACACCTTTTGCCATATCAGCTATATCTGGAGTTTCACTGAAGCAATAAGGCTGAAATTTTAACCGTGCAAAGCTAAGAGGCATATCTATCTTTTGCATGTTTTACACTTCTTGAAACGGAGTCGTTTTCCCTAGCGAAATCGACCATCAAGTTGGCTGATATGCAATGACGTCTGTGCTGACCAGTTTTGGTATTTTGACCATATCGTCTGATCCACATCAGCAAATGAGCTGATTCCAACGGCTATGGATCACTAACTGATAGGGGAACATTTTTCTAGAAGACCATGTGATCAGATTAAGCCTCCAATATTGACAAAATCGACCATCAATTTGGCTGATCAAAATTGTCATACAATATGACGAAAATTGTTAGAAAAATGCACCCACCTATTATACCTACCTTTGAAATTTATAAAGCTTGTCTCTTGTCATTTAGCTCTCCAAAATGTGTATAAATAGAGGGCCTTGGATGATTGTAAGAGCATCATATTGTACATTGGTAGGATATTAGCCATTGTAATAAAATTCTCTAAGTTTTCTTCTTCTTTCTTTTCTCTAGTTTTCTTTTTCTTTATTTTCTTCTTCTTCTTTATTTCTTTTATTTCCCTCTTAGATTCTCTTTAATTTTATGTTTATGTTTACAATGCCTATGCTAGGCTAAACTTCTATTTGGTTAAGGGTGATTTCAAAGCCCTAGACATGTTTTGTGATTGATTTTCAGATTCTATCTATCATTAATTTTCTATCAAAGTTGCTTATGTTCTTCTACAAGAATTGTTCATGATGTTGTCTTGATTTATTTAGGTGTACAACTAGATAGATCTTGATAATTATCTATTGCTAGTTTAGGAGTCTTGATCCGTGTAATTGTCTTGATTTCCTATTCATAAGTGGCAATTTGTGATTAATGATTATGGTCAAGTTTTCAATAATTGCAAAGTGGAACATAACCTAAGTTGAACAATCCGAGCTTATGTGTTTGTTGCTTAGATCAACCTATCTTTCTCATCATAAAGCTGCCATTAAATTGAATTTAGAGAGCTTATTCTAGGTTGTTTAATGGTTAGAGATTAAATAGAGAGCTTGTTCTATTTAACGACAAACTAAGGAAAGATTGGGATAACAGAGCTTGTTGTTATCTACGGTTGTTAACTTTGATAGTTGGTTGATATTGATAGATCTGAAATTGATTCTTAATGATGTCTAGTGGTGGAGAATGAAACCTTAACCATATTTTTCATATTTGATTCTTCTTACTTACTTGTTTTCTTACTTTTAGTTTGCTTATTTTTAAAAGTATATTTATTTTTATTGGCTGGTTATACCGCCTAATTTGTATATTAACTTTGTTTTATTTTTATTGGCTGGTTATACCGCCTAATTTAGTATATATATTTTTATTGGCTGGTTATACCGCCTAATTTAGTATATATATTTTTATTGGCCGGTTATACCGCCTGGCATCTTATTCTTATTATTTACTCTAGTTTAAATCTGGCTTCAAAAACCCCTTTTCTTTTCTTGTTCTTGAATTTAAGTTTTAAACTATTAACTTATAAACTAAAACCCAATCCCTGAGGACTCGACCCTTGCTAACTACTATACTTACAATTTATCTTTTTAGTGCAAGGTTAAATAAGATACACTCTTTTGGGTGCATCAAATTTTTGGCGCCGTTGCCGGGGATTGTTTTCTTTAGTTTATTTGTTACTTGGTTTATTCTTATTTTCAGTTCTAATTAGTAATATTTTCTTGTACATACATGTTTTTCTTTTCAAATTTTGAAAAAAAAAAAAGATGGAATTAAGCAATCTAACACTTGAAGAGTTGGTGGCATACATGAACATGGAGAATCAACAAGCCAATCTCACTTCCTCAGTTCAACAATTGGCCATGGGAGGGTGTCAAGGCCATCAATGGTTCCAAGACCAACCGCATGATCATTACTCCAACACTTACCATGAGGGATGGTGGGATCATACTAATTATGGCTACTCGAAAAATTACCAAGAAGTAGATCCTTATGCCAATTACACTCATCCATCTAGCTTCAATCAATCATGGTCTCAAGAACCAGATCTTTTTCAACCACCACATATGACTCAAAACTCAGGTACTTCTTTAGAAGATCTTGTATATTCTCTTGTTACTGATACTTTGCAATTTCAACAGGAAACAAGGGCAAGCATCCAGAGTTTGGAAAGGCAAATGAGCCTATTGGCTAGTAGTACGGTGGAATTAGTAGCAGAAAGATCTCTAGCACTCCCTTCCCAAACGGTGATTAACCCAAAGGAGAATGCTACTATTGTGACCTTGAGAAATGAGGAACAAGATGAGGATGAGACAAAACCAATGATGGATTCACTTCTTGAGGATAATGAAGCCACCATTCAAATTGAGAGTACTTTGACACCTCAGGTAGCTTTTAAGGTTCTTATTTCTACTAATGTTCCTTCTCCACTTTTTCCTAGCAGATTTGCAAAGTCCAAAAAGGAGGAACATGAACAACAATTTTTGGAAACCTTAAACAGCTTGCTTGTGGATGCCATTAGACAAGTACCAAGATATGCACAATTCCTCAAAGAGCTATACCCCACCAAGAATGATGAAATAATACGTGTGGGGGAGAAGGCATTGGCTGTTTTGCAAAGAAAACTTCCTCAAAAACGCAAAAATCCGAGAAGTTTCATGTCTAAGCCAAAAGATCCTAAAAAGCCAAGAAGGGGAATTGGCTAGGCTAAAAACAATCAATCAAGTGCTAATTGTGGGAGGCAGCCTAATTAGTGAAAGCATTGCCAAACTGCCATCCTCAGATTTGCTCTCTTTTTCTTTATCTTTTTCTTATGTTTCTTTGCTAATTGTGTTTAGTGTTTCTAAGTTCATTTAGGCTGCATAAGTTTATTTTGTTTATTAGTTCTTTTCACTTACACATGATTCTTTCATTTGGGATTAATAGCATTACATTAATGACAATGTAAGAACTATGTGTGGGGGGAAGAATTTAGGATTTTATTTTTGAGTCTTTTTATGTTGTTTTTCTTTCTGATCCATGTTTTGAAAATAACTAGATGTAAATATAATTTTTATTTTTTTTAACCCCGGTTAAATGGCGGATAACGGTACTCCGTGATTATTTAAATCGGTTCCATCAGCTACCCACAAAACTGATATTGTATATAAATTTCTCTTCCAATTTCTCTTTCAATTTTTTTTCATTTTTTTTCAGGATGGATGATATTCTCACAAGATTGCAGAAACGATTTCCTCCTTTTCCTCGAAATATTTTACTGAAGCTTTACCAAGTTCGATTCGAAAGATTAAGAATGCTTATGCACAAAGGGATTCCTGAAGACATACGTTGGATAATTGAAGCCAAGGTACGTGAAGATGAATATCTTCCTGTTTTGCATTTACCAGGTACAGGTAGAAGCACTTTTGCAAAGAAGCGACGAGCAAAGCGCATGAGTTCAAATTGCCACAAATGTGCACGATGGACGTGTAACGGTAAATGTCGTTCTATTGGGATTCCGTCCTCTAATCGAGATGATAAAATTGAATTCATTAAGGATGGACTGAGTAAGGAGAATTTGGGTAATATCCAACTTTCTCTTGAGACGCATCCTAGTGGAGACGTACAAAGAGAAATTCTTGATTTATGGCCGCAATTCCAAAGGGAATGGCAACATCTTGGGAATCTGATGTTAAAAGACCCTGTTTGCCAGCTTGTAAGAAAACTGGATGGGAAGCATATCCTCGACTCATAGAAGGCGTTTAAGCCGTTTCTGGACGTAAAACCAGAGGAAGATGTGAGCCACAATCACAACTACAATAAATGACTTCTCAGCTTTTGGTTTGATTTGCAATAACTTTATTTTGGTTTAATTTACGTGTTGTTCGATTTGTGTAATTATTCTCGTTTTTTTTTATTTGTCTTTTACTGTTGATTTTTTCTTCTCTTTTTGATTTTCTTCCTGAAATCACGCAAAAATCTTTTGTTAGGTTAACATTTTCTTCTGACAGGTCAGATACACATTCGGCGACATTATTACTCTTGTCTGATTCACTACTCAGTCCTTTATATATTACACCATGTACTCATTCTCTTTCAGGCACTCGAAAAAGAAAAAAAATGGAAAGTACTTCGTCCCAGCGCATTAAAAAAATTTGTGTCTTTGGAGGTGCTTATCCAGGGAAAAATAACATATTCGCTGATGAAGCCATAAGAGTTGGAGTAATACTTGCCCAACAAAAGATCCACTTGATTTATGGAGGCGGTAGTACGGGTTTAATGGGAGCAGTCGCTACAGCAGCACACGCCGGAGGAAGTCCAGTTCTAGGAATCGTGCCAAAACTATTCACAAGTTTTTGTGGACCTACCGTGGGTAAGGAAATACAAGTTTGGAGTATCCCTGAACGGATAACAATCATGTACCATTCTGCCGATGCATTCATTGCTTTACCAGGAGGTCTGGGTACATTGAAAGAAATAGCTTGCGTGGCTTCTTGGTCATCTTTGGTCACAAATAAGAAACCCATTGGTTTGCTTAATATTAATGGTTATTTTAGTAATTTGCTTTCATATTTAGATAATGCTGTGGATAATGGATTCATGTTTTCAGAGGCAAGGAGAACCATAATTTCTGCTACAACCATTGAAGATTTACTCAAAAAGCTCCAAGCTTATGAGTGTTTATCTGCTACGGTTGTTTCGCAAACGCTCGGAAAAAGAAAAAGAGATATGGACGAGCAAGGAGTGGATTGCACTTTGTCTTTGTGACATTATCTAACATTTTGTTTATTGTGTCTCAGTTATAATAAGTGATTAGCAACCTCTGCAGGTAATATCTCCTAAATTCTACCTTTAAAATTTGACATTGGGGACAATGCCATATTTTAGTAGGGGGTAAGGGACATATTTTGCTAATCTACTAAAAAAAAAAAAATTTTGTTGTGTTTTAAGACATTTAGAAGTATTCATTCTGAACAAGGTCTGAGTAAGGGAGACTTGAGACATACCTTGTCAGTTTGATTTAATCTTTAAAAAAAAAAAAAAATTGTGTTTTAAGCCATTTAAAAGTATTCATTCTGAACAAGGTCTGAGTAAGGGAGACTTGAGACATACCTTGTCAGTTTGATTTTAATCTTTTTATGTTTACTTGTTAATTTTTGTTTAGTATTTTAGGATTATTTAGGTTGCATGAGTTTGTTTTGTTTTGTTTTGTTTTGAGTCTAGTTATTCCTATTCTTATGTTATTAGTTATTTTCTCTTACACATGATTCTTTCATTTGGGTTAATAGACTTACATTGAGGACAATGTAAGAATTAAGTGTGGGGGGAATGATTTAGGATTTCTTTTATTTTTGTCTACTATTTTTTTTATGAGTCTTTATTATTATTTTTAGTGTGTTTTAGTTCCTTTTCAATACTATGATGAGATATGAATTGCATAAGTCTAAAACAGATTTATTAGTGAGAAGATTTTCATGAGAATTGAACTTGATATCAATCTTTTTATGAGCCAATGTTAATATGATATGTTGATTGAGAAAGAAGCATGTTTAGACTTAATCTGACTTGTATAATCATCCTTGTGAGTTTTTGAGCCTATAATGATTGATACATTATACAAATCAATCTAATTTCTTTCTTGAGTGCTCTTATGATTACATGATTCTCTAGAACTTGCTTTAAACCGTTTGAGACTATATTGATACATGTGACAACATGAATATGATAGAGGCATTAGGATTTTTAACCAGGGCCAATTAAGCCATCCATTATTGATGTTCCAAGAGAATATCCCCCTAGTGAGCCAATTTGAGCCTACATTGAATAATAAGCTATTTATTTGGTAACCACATCTTACACCTAGCCTAAACACATTTATATCTTTACCCTTGTTCTAAAGATGGAATAGAATGTTTGAGACATATTTCAAAACAAGGGATATTTTTAGTTGAAAATTTGGGTTAGAAACAAAAGATAAGTGTGGGGGAAGAAAAGAAAGGTAGAAGTCAAGAGAAAAAGAAAAGGGAACATTGTAAAAATACATTTCCATTGAAAAAAAAAAAAAGAAATTTTTTTTTTTTGAATCATCTCTTGAACTTCTAGTTAAAGAAAAGAAAAAGAATTTACAAGGTTGGTTAGAATGAAGCAAAGGCTCAACATGAAATATTTAGTCTATGTGATTATGTACTTCTAAGGAATATTGAGAAAGTTTTATTTGCAAAATCTTATTTTGTCTCAAAATTCTATGAAGTCTTTGGAACGTTTGTGATATCTTTTCCTTTTTATTCTTTAACCATATTATTTCCCCATGGCCCCTTTACAACCTTGATTAAAGACCTCTAGATTTATGAAGTTGCATGATCTAAATAGTGGATAATAGGTGGACAAGCAAGCATATGGTAGAAGTGTTTTCATGAGATTGATTGAGTGTAAACACTTTACCACTACTTTAAATAGTGAAAATCAAGAGAGTATCCCATGTGAGAAGTTGAGATTAAGTTTGAATATGCACTATTTTGATTGAAATATGTTATGTTAATATTGGCTTAACTCAAACTATTTACATTCAAGCAAGATTTTTTGTGAATTTCTTTAAGCTATTGATTAGTTTATAAGACTTGTCCAATGATTATCTCTAATTTATATTGGAAGGATTAGTTGTAATTATTATTATTATTATTTTTAAATTTTTTTTAGTTTTTCTTATGTCTTCAATGTTTGTGGGTATCGTCCTAGTAAACCCTCACGAGACTAAACTCGTCCACTAGGGACACCTAGGGGTTTAAAGGCTTGTGTCACATGCTAAGTGCCACCGTGATTTCCTACGAAAATGGATTAGATTAGATTTTCTTATTTTATTTTTATTGAGTCGTTGCTAGGGACTAGCAACAATCTAAGTGTGGGGGTGTGATAACTCGTATAATTATATAGTTTTTAGTTATGTTTTATTATTGTTTTGTGTCAAATACGAGTTATTATTGCTTAGTCTAATTGTGTTTATGATCTTTTATATTTTTATGTAATTTGGTGTTTTTCACAAGTTTCTTTGAGTGATTTCAGATTACTAGGTTAAATCAAGAATTAAGGGCAAATCCAGTTCAGTTCCAGTTCCGACACCTTTTTCCATATCAGCTATATCTGGAGTTTCACTGAAGCAATAAGGCTGAAATTTTAACCGTGCAAATTTAAGAGGCATATCTATCTTTTGCATGTTTTACACTTCTTGAAACGGAGTCGTTTTCCCTAGCCAAATCGACCATCAAGTTGGCTGATGTGCAATGACGTCTGTGCTGACCAGTTTTGGTATTTTGACCATATCGTCTGATCCACATCAGCAAATGAGCTGATTCCAACGGCTATGGATCAGTAACTGATAGGGGAACATTTTTCTAGAAGACCATGTGATCAGATTAAGCTTCCAATATTGACAAAATCGACCATCAATCTGGCTGATCAAAATTGTCATACAATATGACAAAAATTGTTAGAAAAATGCACCCACCTATTATACCTACCTTTGAAATTTATAAAGCTTGTCTCTTGTCATTTAGCTCTCCAAAATGTGTATAAATAGAGGGCCTTGGATGATTGTAAGAGCATCATATTGTACATTGGTAGGATATTAGCCATTGTAATAAAATTCTCTAAGTTTTCTTCTTCTTTCTTTTCTCTAGTTTTCTTTTTCTTTATTTTCTTCTTCTTCTTTCTTTCTTTTATTTCCCTCTTAGATTCTCTTTAATTTTATGTTTATGTTTACAATGCCTATGCTAGGATAAACTTCTATTTGGTTAAGGGTGATTTCAAAGCCCTAGACATGTTTTGTGATTGATTTTCAGATTCTATCTATCATTAATTTTCTATCAAAGTTGCTTATGTTCTTCTACAAGAATTGTTCATGATGTTGTCTTGATTTATTTAGGTGTACAACTAGATAGATCTTGATAATTATCTATTGCTAGTTTAGGAGTCTTGATCCGTGTAATTGTCTTGATTTCCTATTCATAAGTGGCAATTTGTGATTAATGATTATGGTCAAGTTTTCAATAATTGCAAAGTGGAACATAACCTAAGTTGAACAATCCGAGCTTATGTGTTTGTTGCTTAGATCAACCTATCTTTCTCATCATAAAGCTGCCATTAAATTGAATTTAGAGAGCTTATTCTAGGTTGTTTAATGGTTAGAGATTAAATAGAGAGCTTGTTCTATTTAACGACAAACTAAGGAAAGATTGGGATAACAGAGCTTGTTGTTATCTACGGTTGTTAACTTTGATAGTTGGTTGATATTGATAGATCTGAAATTGATTCTTAATGATGTCTAGTGGTGGAGAATGAAACCTTAACCATATTTTTCATATTTGATTCTTCTTACTTACTTGTTTTTTTACTTTTAGTTTGCTTATTTTTAAAAGTATATTTATTTTTATTGGCTGGTTATACCGCCTAATTTGTATATTAACTTTGTTTTATTTTTATTGGCTGGTTATACCGCCTAATTTAGTATATATATTTTTATTGGCCGGTTATACCGCCTGGCATCTTATTCTTATTATTTACTTTAGTTTAAATCTGGCTTCAAAAACCCCTTTTCTTTTCTTGTTCTTGAATTTAAGTTTTAAACTATTAACTTATAAACTAAAACCCAATCCCTGAGGACTCGACCCTTGCTAACTACTATACTTACAATTTATCTTTTTAGTGCAAGGTTAAATAAGATACATTCTTTTGGGTGCATCAAAAAGCATAGGATATCATAAAATATTCAAAATCATATAATAAACCATGTAACATCAAAAAATATAAATCAAAATAACAACCATATCATAGAAATTATTATGGCAAGAAACACATATTATATAAAATGCATGAATATAAAAATGCAATGCATGAAATGTATTTTTTCCTTTAATTAAGGAAATCTGTATATCTAAAAAGATATCCGGCTACCTTAGGAAAATATGTCAAATTAAATATTCTAAAACCAAAATACTTTGTGATTGTTTGAAAACAATTTTGAAAAGCTTGAATTAAAAATAAAAATTGGGCTAAAAATTTTTTAAATGGCTCTAATTTCCTAAGTTTATAAAATCCGGACTTGACTACCCTTAACCCGGGACTTGAAAAACCATTTTTAGAGTTTAAAAAGGCTTAGAAATTACCCTAAGTCAGTAGCTAACCCTCCTAATCAGCCCACTCTAAAGAAATTAACCAAAACAGAAAAATGATTTTTCTTTAAATTCAATTCTGACTCCAATGTCGAGTTTTAATCCACGATTTTTTACCCTATTTTTTTTAAAATTCAAAAAAAATCTGAAAAAAATACTGGAGACTCAGAACATGTAAAACTACTCGAGAAAAAATCGGCTTAATTTTTTGATCAAAGATGAACTCCCAGAAAAATCAGAGATGTACGAGTTTTTGGAGGAGAAAAAAAACTGCTTTGCCAACACATTTTTGCTTTTGATAAAATCATTTAAAAAACAAAGTAAAAATATTTGAAACTCATAAAATGACTTGCAAACAGTAGCTAGGACTTTTTGAGAGTTAGATAAAAATTGGCTAAGTAAAAAAAATCACAAAGGTAGAATAATCAATTTGACAAACTTTATTTTCCACAAGTGTGCTCAAG
Organism: Fremontodendron californicum; assembly: GCA_030761205.1. NCBI lineage: Eukaryota > Viridiplantae > Streptophyta > Magnoliopsida > Malvales > Malvaceae > Fremontodendron > Fremontodendron californicum. The sequence continues at coordinate 5,103,135 of JAULJL010000026.1, forward strand.
AGAGCATGACTTTGAACCATTAATTAGCTCAAGTCATTATTCAAGTGGCATGAACATGAAATGCATGAAATAAAATGACATGGGATATGCATGACCTGGTGTCTAAATGACATGGCAAAAAAAATGATAGGGCATGTGAATGAAACCAACATGGCAAGCAAGATGACATGGCATATGGATGACATAAAATAACATGGCATGTGACATGGCATAAGATGACATGACATGTGAATGAAATCGACATGACAAGCAAGGTGACATGGCATATGGATGATATAAAATGACATGACATGTGACATGGCATAAGATAATATGGCATGTGAAATGGCTTAAGATAGCATGGCAAGTGTCATGGCATGTGAACGAAATCGACATGACAAGCAAGATAGCATGACATATGAAATGGCATAAAATGACATGGCATGTGAAATGGCTTAAGATAACATGGCATGTGAAATGGCTTAAGATAGCATGGCAGGTGACATGGCATAAGATGAATTAACTTGAAAATGACTCGGAGTTTATTAATACCAAAATCTTTTCATGTTCCCCGGCAGACCCGACAAAACATAGAAAGTTTTATTTATTTCAAAAAAAAAAATTCGAATCATTTTATTTTAGAAAAGGGTATTCCTTCGTTAATAATTAATGATAACCTCTCCGGCAGACCCAGCAGAGAAAACCATGAATTATTGAACTCGGGAATATTGCCTTATTTATTAAAATGTTATGAATATGCAAAATGACATTAAGGCATGCACCACAATAAACCATGTCCAAGGCAAGTAACATTAGCCGTATAAGAGTAAGTAAATTATCAAACACCAAATATACACCATAATATACTATGTCCAAAGCAAGCACATAAACATATAAATAAAATAAAAGAATACTACCTTGTGCTTGTCCCCTTTGCAAAAACCCACTTCCTATTTTCCCATTCAAAATTCTCTTCTTCTTTTTTTTGTTTGGTTTCCCGAGGCTACAAAATTGGTCCTCCCAGTTTTAGCTAAAATTTCCAATCTCTTTTATCTAAAAGCTTTACACTTGGCTCCTTTCTCTAAGCAACTTTTCCATGAATATTATTAATGCACCTCAAACAAATGCATCAGACTCAATTGGCATACTTGCTATAAATTTTTCTGCCTTGATTTGATTTTTATCAACATATGCATGAACCCACTTTCCCAAGATTACTACAAGCATTCAAAACGGCAACTACAGTAACACTGTCAGGCCTAAGACCTATCATTTGCATGTCATGAAAAACATAAAATGCTTCTTTAAATTGGCCTTGTTCATCTAAATCAGATATCATGGAATTCCAAGAAACCATATTTTTAACAACATTTTATCAAACAACTGACGAGCTGAGTCCATATCGCCACACTTCATATACATATCAACCAATGCACTGCCAGCAAAAACATCTGAATAAGTATCATGAATTTGAGTACCTAACTCGAGTTGAAACATATCCACCAGCTTTGTCAGACCCAAGCTTAACCAATCCAAAATTAGAAACTTTGACATGAAAACTTTTGTCCAAAAAGATATAACTACTCTTAAAATCTCTGTGAATCAATGGAGGGCTAATATGTTACTACTCTTAAACATTCAATCCCTACTTTCTCAATTCTATTCAAAATCGGTATGCTCAAACCACTTCTGCATGTGCTGCTAAGCAGTTCTCTCGAAAAATTTTCCTGGTTTTATCTTAGTGCAGGATAACACAAAAGTTGGGAGAGTTCTACAATGTGGGAGAAAATTTATTTTTTATAGGAGTTGGATGGTGACTGGGTTAAGGAAATAAGGGTACATAATTAAGCACATTTTGTCTCATGGTTTCACCAGTACCAAGCAAGAAAAAATGGATATTGGGCTAAAGAAAATCAATATACATGTAGCAGTTGATTTTAGACTTGGATGAGGACTCTGTTTCGAATATAACATAGTAACTAAAAGCCACTAAAAACGAAGAAACAGCCACAGAAGTAAATACTACAATGGCAACCAATGCAATGCTACTGGATTAATCCCCCTATCACACAAAACAATTTTACCTTTCACAAAGTCAGGGTCCAAAGAACCTTCCAAACACAAAGAAGAAGAATACCCATCACCATCACCGGTCCTAGTATAAACCAACGAGTACATCCGATCTGAAGACAAACTTGGCTCGGTATATACATTGACTCCAGGCACCACTTTCTCATTTCTAAGCTTAATCATCAGCTGGAATATCCCTATCAATCATCCCAGCTCCAATCTGACCACCCAAGTTGCCACGTTAGTAACAGACAAACCACCAGTACCTCATTCCCAGTTGAGGCCAACAAAAATATCCCCTTATCAGCAGCACTGAAAGCACCAATCGCAATGGCGTGAAGATAATAGGGCACCAACACTCCATCAACACTCAACGAAATTACATCAACCCCCATCAGCTTCCAACAACAATAGAAGCAGTATGGGTCCCATAGCCTTGCTTGAGATTCCTATATCTGGGTCTTCATTAGCATGAGTTCTTCTTGAGTTTATTTGTTAGCCTGATTCTCAGGTTTATGAACTCTATCCACAGTTCTTGTTTTTATCATCTGAAAGTAAAATTCATCTGGGTTTCTGAACGCAGCTTTCTTTTTGAGTCTCCGTAAAGTCTCCTCCTTCTTGTGGAATATTTTCGCGCGGACAACATAATCTTCGTGTTTCTCAAGAAGCCCAAATTTTTTCCTCGAGGACGGTTGAGCTCGTTCTTGTGAGCTTGTCTGCTAATGGCATTCCTTAATGATGACATTTTTATAGATGGCAAAGCAAACAATCACCAACACTTCAATGTTACAGCCTAGTTTAGGAGACCATGGCTCAGCTTTCGGATGAAGCAACTTAGAAATATGAAGTTCAATGTAGGCCATTGGTGCATTGTCCCCTCGCCTAGGCAGGGTTCTAATAATTTTTGTATATCCACCATTTCTTTCACCATACCTGTCTGGCACCTCAGCAAATAGGGCATGCACAATTTGTTTCTCATAAAGGAAGCCAAGAGCTTACCTTCTTTTGTGAAGAGAACCATCTTTAACTAAGGTGATCATTTTGTCAACATACTTCCTCATAGCGCTTGCCTAGCCCGGGTGGTTTTGATCCGACCATGTTTAAGGAGCTGAGTCGTGAGGCCTCGAAGGAGTGCACGTCGCTGGTCAGGAGGTCTGTTGAGTTAAGGTACTCGTCTACCATGTCAGAGAAACCATTATCAATTATGGTGAAATTTTGCTCAAAGCTGGTAAGGTCAGAGAAACCGAGGGAATGGAGAGGGTTAACAGGAGAGAGAGCAGTGAAAGAGCGAACAAGCTGAGGGGATTTGGTAGGAGGAGGAGGACTGAGCTAGAGGGTTTTGCCTTTTTTTCTATAGCCGCCAGCCCCCCCTTTTCTTTGCTCAAGTGGTCCATTTATAACCAATTTTTAACCTAAAAATGTGTAATGTCCAAATTACCCTTCCTTTATTTTTTCAAGTCCTTTTTTTACTTTTTTTTCAAATATTTTCAATTAAAAAATTTATTTTAAAAATCTAATAAAACTCAAGATTAAACTTTTCACTTCGGGTTTAAATTGAATTTTAAAATTGGTAATTTTACGGTCCGATTTTATTTGAACAATTAAAGATAAAAAAGGATATATATAATTTAGAACATTTTAAAAATCTAAAATCGCGACCGTGACATTTACAAAAATATTAACCCCGAGAGGGGGACAAATCAAAATTGGTTTTAAAAGGCCCAGACAAAATTAGGTGTCTACATCGACTTCTTCATTTTTATCATCATTTTCTTCTTGATGTTGTTCCATAAAAAAAATGACTTCTTCCAATTCACCATGAACAAGAAGTCGATGATTGTCAAGATCCTCTGAATATGTTACGTTTTTGGAATAGGTACTTCTATTTCTTGATAAACTCTTTCGTTCAAATCAATTATGTCTTAAGCATGAGTTCGGAGGTCAAATATACTCTTAGCCTTTGTTTTGAAGACATCCTACTATTCCCAACGTTCTTGTCTTATTGACGAATAACTACTATAGTACACTTGTTGACATTGTTAAGTTAAAACAAAAGCATCATTATATCAAGTTCTGACTTATACTTAACTTCAACAAGACCATTTTTGAGGATCTACCCGAACACCTTTATTCGTATCAAACCAACGACATTTAAAAAGTACCACCTGATTTTCCCTTCCAAAATATTCCAACTCGATAATATCTGCAAATATTCCATAAAATCATGTTCATAATCATTATAACAGCTACCTTTCACACATATTGTTTTTTGATTTTGTCCATAATCCATTGTATGAAACTTGAAATCATTAGCGAAATATCCTTGATAACACCATACCATATGTCATGGACCATGAGATACCTTAATGATACAAGGGTCAGTTTGAATAGAACTTTGCTGAACTTTTGAAAAATAAAGAAAATTATTAAAACTCGACAAGTTTCAACTATAACATCAGGTCTGTAACCATTATCAAATTACTTACAAATTCTTTAAACCATTTTATAAATCTTGCTATACGAACTTTCTCCAACTCGATATCGCTAATGTTCGATTCATTGTTTTTCACCATCTCATCAAACATCATAATATGGATTAATGTATGAGTTAGGATAATTACTATATTAATCCAAGTATATGAAGGTTATAAAGGTTCTTACTCAATGTAGGATATGACCTCCTCACAATTCATTAACACATATATTTCAGCTACATCGAACTCATCATGGTCTAGATAACAAACCTTACTATTTTTTGGGGCCAAATGATCGCCCCGGATGTGTGAAAATTGAAAGTTGTCCCATCGGATCCACTTCTCCCCCATGATTATTACGTGGCACCCAAGTAAATTTTGTTTGTACATTTGCTTCAAAATACAAAGCACAAAAGGATGAAATTTCCTCCATAATATACGCCTAAACTATATACCCTTCTACACATGCGCGAATTTTTTTTTTTTTTTATGATGCAAGAACCTATGAATCATAAACAAAATCTTAACACATTGATTTAATTATGTTATATATAAATTGAACTTTAAATTTAGTACTTTTTAAATAGATACATCTATCGATAATAAGACAAGTCCACCAATTTTGACCTCATAAGGTAAGTGAATAGGCAAATACTCCATTGAATCAAAGAAGACAAGAGGAAATATTTTCTCCAATTTGCAAATGGTTTCAACAATATTTATTTCCAATATTTTCATCTGCTCTACATGAATTTCAGCAGAGCATAGATCTTTGAAGAAATGAGATAGCTGAATAATTGCATACCAAATTGTGTTTGGCACAAAATCGCGAAACACAATTGGAATCAATCGCAATATAAAGATATGACAATAATGATTTTTCATGCCATAAAAACTACCCTCAGGCACGTTTGCACACTAACCAATATTCGAGGCAAAACCATCAGGAAACCTAATTGTTTGACCTATGCACACACTCTTTTTTTATCCTCCTTGTTTAATGTGTAGGTGGCTTTAGGCTTGTATGTTTTTTCATTGCTTTCCACCAATTTTAATTTGGGTCGTTTGTAAAACAACGGTAAATTCATTATAGTCTTTCTATTGTCTTTTGTTTTGCCCTTAACATCCATCATTGTGTTGAAAATATTAACACATTCTTCTCAATATGCATCACATCCAAATTATGACGAATAAGATTAGTATGCTAGTACAGCAACTCCCAGGATATACTCTTCTTCATCCAATTATGACTTTACCCGAATCCCCTGAGCTTTTGATGCCTACATTTTATCCCGAATGCGATATTCAGAATGCAATCTATCCGTTCCAAAATTGCCTCACCGGATAATCTCTCAATGGGAGAGTCATGCTCAACTCTTCGATGGAGTTTATTTTTTTGTCTTCTAAATGGATAATTTAAGGGCAAGAACTGGTGATGACAATAAAAAAAAGCAAGGTTTCTTGCCATAATACAATCTAAATGACTTTAATTGTTCCATACAATAAGGACAATCTAATATTCCATGGATACTTCATCCTGATAACATGCTATACACAAAAAAGTCATTAATCGTCCATAATAGTGCAACCCTTGAAAAAACAATTTCTTTCCTATACCCATCATAAGTTAGAACACCATAATTCCATAATAATTTCAACTCATCTATTAAAGCCTCAAGAAAACATCAATGTTTTATGATGGACAACTCGGGCTCGAAATTACCATATTAAGATATAAATATGGTTGTTTCATACACATCCATGAGGTAAATTGTACATAGCGAGCATTACAGGCCAACAAGAGTACGGTTTTGCTGATGGGCCAAACTGAAAAAAACCATTTGCAAATAAACCTAGTCTCACATTTCGAGGTTGTAAAAGAAGAATGGTTGCGATTGAAGTTTGGAAAAGCCTCACCATCAACGAGGCGAATCAACACTCTATCATCTCTTCGATTATGCGCATGCCACGTCAGATACTCAGTAGTTGTTGTTGAATATAAAGCCTTTGAAGTCTTGGTATAAGAGGCAAATAACAAAGAATCTTATAAGGAATTTTCTTTGCCCTCCCTCCACTTAATTTGTTTGGTTTATATCGATGATGGCTACATACAGAACAATACGTTAACTTGGCAGACTCGTTATAAAACAACATGCAATTGTTTGAGCATGCATGTATCTTAACATAATCAAGTTCAAATTTGGCCATGTTCTTCTTCATTCTGTAAAAGTTCTAAATTAAATTATCATCTTCTGGCAACATATCTTTTATCATCAACATGAGATGATCAAAACACGCTTTAATCATGTTAAAGTCTGACTTAACATTTAACAGTTGTGAAACAACATATAGGGTTGTGTGCTTTGAACAACCTGGCCACAATGATTCATCTACTTCATTCAATAAAGAGCAAAAGTTTGTTGAACTTAAATTCGGTTGATGACCTTGAAACATTGACTCTTTACCATAATTACCAATCAAGTTAACATTCAGACTTAGAGCATTCATAACCATTCTCGCATATGGATTCTTATATTGTACTCCATTCATTTGCTCAACATTATTATTACTCCTTAACGATTGACCTTGATGAGCATCCCCGTGTGCATCTCAAATGATGTAACCATTATTAAAACCAATGTAATAAAGGTGCTTACACACAACATTAGCTTCTAAAAATCGATTCTTCTGACACTTAGGACAACGACATCTAATTCTATTCTCGTTAACATACTCAGTCTGAGGAAATGGAAAAACTAAAACTTCTTCGACTCCATTCAAAACCTCATTAGTAATATATCCATCTGCGTCTAACCGATAATACATCCAAGACTTATCCTTATCCATTGTGCAAGCCTAGCCATTAAGATAAAGTAACACAAAATAAATAAAAATAAAACATTATACGCTAAAATCAAAGACATCAAATTATTGGAAAATATCTATATATGTTCTATATATTCAAATTATCAAAAAATCTAGCAGCACGGATATATTACCTCAATAACACAAGCACACATATTTTACCTCAATAACACAAGCACAAATATATTACCTCAATAACACAAGCATAAATATTTACTCAAGCACAAATAATTATAAATGACTAAAACTTAAATAAAATTAGCTCAATAATAAATATTGCAAGACATCACCCAAGCTCAAATTATCCTGTAAAATAATTTAAATAATTAATAAATAAAAAAATAGTTACTAAATAAAAAAATAACATAATTCTTTTTAAAAATAATAGAAGAAAAAAAAAACAGAATAAAAAAAAAAAAGAAACCTATTTTCTTGAGGAAATGAGGAAAGAGGAATATAGGGGGAAGGGATGAACGACGGGGAGGAGCGGTCGGATCTGGCAAAAAGGGATAAAGGAAAGAGAAAAGAAAGAGAAAAGAAAGAAAACGAAAGAGAAAAGAGAAGAGGTCGGCAAGGAGGGCGGTCAGGCAATGAGGTGGATAAGTGATGCACCCAAAAGAGTGTATCTTATTTAACCTTGCACTAAAAAGATAAATTGTAAGTATAGTAGTTAGCAAGGGTCGAGTCCTCAGGGATTGGGTTTTAGTTTATAAGTTAATAGTTTAAAACTTAAATTCAAGAACAATAAAAGAAAAGGGGTTTTTGAAGCCAGATTTAAACTCAAGTAATTAATAAGAATCAGATGCAAGGCGGTATAACCAGCCAATAAAAATATATATACTAAATTAGGCGGTATAACCAGCCAATAAAAATAAAACAAAGTTAATATACAAATTAGGCGGTATAACCAGCCAATAAAAATAAATATAGTCTTAAAAATAAGCAAACGAGAAAAGTAAGAAAACAAGTAAGTAAGACGAATCAAATATGAAAAATATGGTTAAGGTTTCATTCTCCACCACTAGACATCATTAAGAATCAATTTCATATCTATCAACATTAACCAACTATCAAAGTTAACAACCGTAGATAACAACAAGCTCTGTTATCCCAATCTTTCCTTAGTTTGTTGTTAAATAGAACAAGCTCTCTATTTAATCTCTAACCATCAAACAACCTAGAATAAGCTCTCTAAGTTCAATTTAATGGCAGCTTTATGATGAGAAAGATAGGTTGATCTAAGCAACAAACACATAAGCTCGGATTGTTCAACTTAGGTTATGTTCCACTTTGCAATTATTGAAAACTTGACCATAATCATTAATCACAAATTGCCACTTATGAATAGGAAATCAAGACAATTACACGGATCAAGACTCCTAAACTAGCAATAGATAATTATCAAGATCTATCTAGTTGTACACCTAAACAAATCAAGACAACATCATGAACAATTCTTGTAGAAGAACATAAGCAACTTTGATAGAAAATTAATGATAGATAGAATCTGAAAATCAATTATAAAACATGTCTAGGGCTTTGAAATCACCCTTAACCAAATAGAAGTTTAGCCTAGCATAGGCATTGTAAACATAAACATAAAATTAAAGAAAATCTAAGAAGAAAATAAAAGAAAGAAAGAAGAAGAGGAAGAATATTAATTATCCAACCTCTTGCTCTCTCTAAAGAAAAAGAAAACTAGAGAAAAGAAAGAAAACTAGAGAAAAGAAAGAAGAAGAAAACTTAGAGAGTTTTATTAAAATGGCTAATATCCTACCTATGTACAATATGATCCCTTACAATCATCCAAGGCCCTCTATTTATACACATTTTGGAGGGCTAAATGACAAGAGACAAGCTTTACAAATTTCAAAGGTAGGTATAATAGGTGGGTGCATTTTCTAACAATTTTCGTCATACATGACGATTTTGATCAGCCAACTTGATGGTCGATTTTGTCAATTTTGCAGGCCTTATCTGATCACATGGTCTTCTAGAGAAATGTTACCCTATCCGTTACTGATCCATAGCCGTTCAGCTCATTTGCTGATGTGGATAAGAAGATATGGGCAAAATACCAAAACAGGTCAGCACAGACGTCATTGCACATCAGCCAACTTCATGGTCGATTTCGCTAGGGAAAACGACTCCGTTTCAAGAAGTGTAAAACATGAAAAAGATAAATATGCCTCTTAGCTTTGCACGGCTACAAATTTCAGCCTTATGGCTTCAGTGAAACTCGAGATATAGCTGATATGGTAAAAGGTGTCGGAACTGGAACTGAACTGGATTTACCCTTAATTCTAGTAATCTGAAATCACTCAAAGAAACTTGTGAAAAACACCAAAATACATAAAGATCATAAACACAATTAGACTAAACAATAATAACTCGTATTTGACACAAAACAATAATAAAACATAACTAAAAACTATATAATTATACGAGTTATCACACCCCCACACTTAGATTGTTGCTAGTCCCTAGCAACGACTCAATAAAAATAAAATAAGAAAATCTAATCTAATACACTTTCGTAGGAAATCACGGTGGCACTTAGCATGTGACACAAGCCTTTAAACCCCTAGGTGTCCCTAGTGGACGAGTTTAGTCTCGTGAGGGTTTACTAGGACGATACCCACAAACATTGAAAACATAAGAAAAACTAAAAATAATAATTATAACTAATCCTTCCAATATAAATTAGAGATAATCATTGGACAAGTCTTCAAAACTAATCAATAGCTCAAAGAAATTCACAAAAAATCTTGCTTGAATGTAAATAGTTTGAGTTAAGCCAATATTAACATAACATATTTCAATCAAAATAGTGCATATTCAAACTTAATCTCAACTTCTCACATGGGATACTCCCTTGATTTTCACTCTTTAAAGTAGTGGTAAAGTGTTTACACTCAATCAATCTCATGAAAACACTTCTACCATATGCTTGCTTGTCCACCTATTCTCCACTAAAAGATCATGCAACTTCATAAATCAAGAGGTCTTTAATCAAGGTTGTAATGGGGCCAAGGGGTTTGTAATGTGGTTGAAGAACAAAAGGATAAAGATATCACAAAGGTTCCAAAGAGTTCATAAAGTTTAGAGACATAAAAAGATTATACAAAGAAACTTCTCAAAACTCTTTACAAGTACATAGTCACCTAGGCCGGATATTCATGTTGGGCCTTTTCTTCATTCTAAACAACTTTGTAATATCTTTTTCTTTTTCCACAAATTCAAGAGATGATTCATATTTTTTTTTTTTACATAGGAATGTATTTGCCAGTATTCCATTTCTTTTTCTCTTGACTTTTCTTTTCTTTTCCCCCCACACTTATTTCTTGTTTCTAACCAAAAAAAATATCCCTTGTCTTTGCTACTTGTCTCAAATCATGCTAATTCTTCTTTGGAACAAAGGTAAAGATATAAGTATATTTAGGTTAAGGACAAGTTATGGTTACCAAAGAGATAGCTTATTCAATGTAGGCTCAAATTGGTTCACTAAGGGTGTGTTCTCTTGGAACATCAATAAGGGATGGCTGTTTGGCCCTGGCTAAAAATCCTAATGCCTCTATCATATTCATGTTGTCACATGCATCAATATAGTCTCAAACGGTTTAAAGCAAGTTCTAGAGAATCATGTAATCATAAGAGCACTCAAGAAAGAAATTAGATTGATTTGTATAATGCATCAATCATTATAGGCTCAAAAACTCACAAGGATGATTATACAAGTCAGATTAAGTCTAAACATGCTTCTTTCTCAATCAACATATCATATTAACATTGGCTCATAAAAAGGTTGACATCAAGCTCAATTCTCATGAAAATCTTCTCACTTATAAATCTGTTTTAGACTTATGCAATTCATATCTCATCATTGTATTAAAAAGGAACTAAAACACACTAAAATAATAATAATAATAATAATAATAATAAAGACTCATAAAAAAATAGTAGACAAAAATAAAAGAAATCCTAAATCATTCCCCCCACACTTAATTCTTACATTGTCCTCAATGTAAGTCTATTAACCCAAATGAAAGAATCATGTGTAAGAGAAAAGAACTAATAACATAAGAATAGGAACAACTAAGACTCAAAACAAAACAAAACAAACTCATGCAACCTAAATAATCCTAAAATACTAAACAAAAATTAACAAGTAAACATAAAAAGATTAAAATCAAACTGACAAGGTATGTCTCAAGTCTCCCTTACTCAGACCTTGTCCAGAATGAATACTTCTAAATTGCTTAAAACACAACAAACTTTTTTTTTTTTTTTGAAAAGAAGAAATCAAACTGACAAGGTATGTCTCAAGTCTCCCTTACTCAGACCTTGTTCAGAATGAATACTTCTAAATGGCTTAAAACACATCAAATTTTTTTTTTTTTTTTAAAAATTAGCAAAATATGTCCCTTACCCCCTACTAAAGGTAGAATTTAGGAGATATTACCTGCAGAGGTTGCTAACCACTTATTATAACTGAGACACAACAAACAAAATGTTAGATAATGTCACAAAGACAAAGTACAATCCACTCCTTGCTCGTCCATATCTCTTTTTCTTTTTCCGAGCGTTTGTGAAACAACCGTAGCAGATAAACACTCATAAGCTTGGAGGTTTTTGAGTAAATCTTCAATGGTTGTAGCAGAAATTATGGTTCTCCTTGCCTCTGAAAACATGAATCCATTATCCACAGCATTATCTAAATATGAAAGCAAATTACTAAAATAACCATTAATATTAAGCAAACCAATGGGTTTCTTATTTGTGACCAAAGATGACCAAGAAGCCACGCAAGCTATTTCTTCCAATGTACCCAGACCTCCTGGTAAAGCAATGAATGCATCGGCAGAATGGTACATGATTGTTATCCGTTCAGGGATACTCCAGACTTGTATTTCCTTACCCATGGTAGGTCCACAAAAACTTGTGAATAGTTTTGGCACGATTCCTAGAACTGGACTTCCTCCGGCGTGTGCTGCTGTAGCGACTGCTCCCATTAAACCCGTACTACCACCTCCATAAATCAACTGGATCTTTTGTTGTGCAAGTATTACTCCAACTCTTATGGCTTCATCAGCTAATATGTTATTTTTCCCTGGATAATCACCTCCAAAGACACAAATTTTTTTAATGCGTTGGGACGAAGTACTTTCCATTGTTTTTTTTTTCTTTTTTTTTTTTTTTCGAGTGCCTGAAAGAGAATGAGTACATGGTGTAATATATAGAGGACTGAGTAGTGAATCAGACAAGAGTAATAATATCGCCGAAAGTGTATCTGACCTGTCAGAAGAAAATGTTAACCTAAAAAAAATTTTTTGCGTGATTTCAGGAACAAAATCAAAAAGAGAAGAAAAATCAACCGTAAAAGTCAAGAGTAATAATGTCGCCGAAAGTGTATTTGACCTGTCAGAAGAAAATGTTAACCTAACAAAAGATTTTTGCGTGATTTCAGGAAGAAAATCAAAAAGAGAAGAAAAATCAACCGTAAAAGACAAATAAAAAAAAAAGAGAATAATTACACAAATCGAACAACACGTAAATTAAACCAAAATGAAGTTATTGCAAATCAAACCAAAAGCTGAGAAGTCATTTATTGTAGTTGTGATTGTGGCTCACATCTTCCTCTGGTTTTACGTCCAGAAACGGCTTAAACGCCTTCTATGAGTCGAGGATATGCTTCCCATCCAGTTTTCTTACAAGCTGGCAAACAGGGTCTTTTAACATCAGATTCCCAAGATGTTGTCATTCCCTTTGGAATTGCGGCCATAAATCAAGAATTTCTCTTTGTACGTCTCCACTAGGATGCGTCTCAAGAGAAAGTTGGATATTACCCAAATTCTCCTTACTCAGTCCATCCTTAATGAATTCAATTTTATTATCTCGATTAGAGGACGGAATCCCAATAGAACGACATTTACCGTTACACGTCCATCGTGCACATTTGTGGCAATTTGAACTCATGCGCTTTGCTCGTCGCTTCTTTGCAAAAGTGCTTCTACCTGTACCTGGTAAATGCAAAACAGGAAGATATTCATCTTCACGTACCTTGGCTTCAATTATCCAACGTATGTCTCCAGGAATCCCTTTGTGCATAAGCATTCTTAATCTTTCAAATCGAACTTGGTAAAGCTTCAGTAAAATATTTCGAGGAAAAGGAGGAAATCGTTTCTGCAATCTTGTGAGAATATCATCCATCCTGGAAAAAAAATGAAAGAGAAATTGAAAGAGAAATTTATATACAATATCAGTTTTGTGGGTAGCTGATAGAACCGATTTAAATAATCACGGAGTACCGTTATCCGCCATTTAACCGGGGTTAAAAAAAAATTATATTTACATCTAGTTATTTTCAAAACAAGGATCAGAAAGAAAAACAACATAAAAAGACTCAAAAACAAAACACTCTAAATAAAATCCTAAATTCTTCCCCCACACATAATTCTTACATTGTCATTAATGTAATGCTATTAATCCCAAATGAAAGAATCATGTGTAAGTGAAAAGAACTAATAAACAAAATAAACTTATGCAGCCTAAATGAACTTAGAAACACTAAACACAATTAGCAAAGAAACATAAGAAAAAGATAAAGAAAAAGAGAGCAAATCTGAGGATGACAGTTTGGCAATGCTTTCACTAATTAGGCTGCCTCCCCCAATTAGCACTTGATTTAAGTTGTCCAACCTAACCAACACCCCTTCTTGGCTTTTTAGGCTTGTTAGGCTCATACATGAAACTTCCCAAATTTGAGCGTTTGATAGGAAGCTTTCTTTGCACAAAAGTAGATGCATTCTCCATTACAAGTATTATTTCATCATCCTTTGTGGTGCATATCTCATCGAGGAATAAAGCATATTTTGATACTTGTTGAATGGCATCCACAAACAAGTTGTTTAAGGTTTCCGGCATGTGTTGTTCATGTTCTTCCTCCTTGAACTTTGCAAATCTACTAGGAAAAGGTGGAGAAGAAACATTAGTAAAAAGTGAAACTTTAAACGTTACCTCAGGTGCCGAAATACTCTTATTTGTATTTGTGGCTTCATTATCCTCAAGAATAGAATCCATCTCTAATTCTGTTTCATCCTCATCTTGTTCCTCATTCCTCAAGGTCACAATAGTAGTATTCTCCTTTGGGTTAATCATTGTTTGGGCAGAGAGTTCTTCAGATCTTTGTGCTACCCATACCACCATACTACTAGCCAATTGGCTCATTTGCTTTTCCAAACTCTGGATGCTTGCCCTTGTTTCCTGTTGAAATTGCAAAGTATTAGTAACAAGAGAATCGACAAGATCTTCTAAAGAAGTACCTGAGTTTTGAGTCATATGTCGTGGTTGAAGAAGATCTGGTTCTTGAGACCATGATTGATTGAAGCTAGATGGATGAGTGTAATTGGCATAAGGATCTACTTCTTGGTAATTTTCTGAGTAGCCATAATTAGTATGATCCCACCATCCCTCATGGTAAGTGTTTGAGTAATGATCATACTGTTGGTCTTGGAACACTTGATGGCCTTGACATCCTCCCATGGCCAATTGTTGAACTGGGTAGGTGAGATTGGCTTGTTGATTTTCCATGTTCATGTATGCCACCAACTCTTCAAGTGTTAGATTGCTCAATTCCATCGTTTTTTTTTTTTTTTTCAAATTTTGATAAGAAAAACTTGTATGTACAAGAAAATAGAACTAATTAGAACTGAAAATAAGAATAAACCAAGTAACAAATAAACTAAAGAAAACAATCCCCGGCAACGGCGCCAAAAATTTGATGCACCCAAAAGAGTGTATCTTATTTAACCTTGCACTAAAAAGATAAATTGTAAGTATAGTAGTTAGCAAGGGTCGAGTCCTCAGGGATTGGGTTTTAGTTTATAAGTTAATAGTTTAAAACTTAAATTCAAGAACAATAAAAGAAAAGGGGTTTTTGAAGCCAGATTTAAACTAAAGTAATTAATAAGAATCAGATGCAAGGCGGTATAACCAGCCAATAAAAATATATATACTAAATTAGGCGGTATAACCAGCCAATAAAAATAAAACAAAGTTAATATACAAATTAGATGGTATAACCAGCCAATAAAAATAAAACAAAGTTAATATACAAATTAGGCGGTATAACCAGCCAATAAAAATAAATATAGTCTTAAAAATAAGCAAACGAGAAAAGTAAGAAAACAAGTAAGTAAGACGAATCAAATATGAAAAATATGGTTAAGGTTTCATTCTCCACCACTAGACATCATTAAGAATCAATTTCATATCTATCAACATTAACCAACTATCAAAGTTAACAATCGTAGATAACAACAAGCTCTGTTATCCCAATCTTTCCTTAGTTTGTTGTTAAATAGAACAAGCTCTCTATTTAATCTCTAACCATCAAACAACCTAGAATAAGCTCTCTAAGTTCAATTTAATGGCAGCTTTATGATGAGAAAGATAGGTTGATCTAAGCAACAAACACATAAGCTCGGATTGTTCAACTTAGGTTATGTTCCACTTTGCAATTATTGAAAACTTGACCATAATCATTAATCACAAATTGCCACTTATGAATAGGAAATCAAGACAATTACACGGATCAAGACTCCTAAACTAGCAATAGATAATTATCAAGATCTATCTAGTTGTACACCTAAACAAATCAAGACAACATCATGAACAATTCTTGTAGAAGAACATAAGCAACTTTGATAGAAAATTAATGATAGATAGAATCTGAAAATCAATTATAAAACATGTCTAGGGCTTTGAAATCACCCTTAACCAAATAGAAGTTTAGCCTAGCATAGGCATTGTAAACATAAACATAAAATTAAAGAAAATCTAAGAAGAAAATAAAAGAAAGAAAGAAGAAGAGGAAGAATATTAATTATCCAACCTCTTGCTCTCTCTAAAGAAAAAGAAAACTAGAGAAAAGAAAGAAAACTAGAGAAAAGAAAGAAGAAGAAAACTTAGAGAGTTTTATTAAAATGGCTAATATCCTACCTATGTACAATATGATCCCTTACAATCATCCAAGGCCCTCTATTTATACACATTTTGGAGGGCTAAATGACAAGAGACAAGCTTTACAAATTTCAAAGGTAGGTATAATAGGTGGGTGCATTTTCTAACAATTTTCGTCATACATGACGATTTTGATCAGCCAACTTGATGGTCGATTTTGTCAATTTTTCAGGCCTTATCTGATCACATGGTCTTCTAGAGAAATGTTACCCTATCAGTTACTGATCCATAGCCGTTAGAATCAGCTCATTTGCTGATGTGGATAAGAAGATATGGGCAAAATACCAAAACAGGTCAGCACAGACGTCATTGCACATCAGCCAACTTCATGGTCGATTTCGCTAGGGAAAACGACTCCGTTTCAAGAAGTGTAAAACATGAAAAAGATAAATATGCCTCTTAGCTTTGCACGGCTACAAATTTCAGCCTTATTGCTTCAGTGAAACTCGAGATATATCTGATATGGTAAAAGGTGTCGGAACTGGAACTGAACTAGATTTACCCTTAATTCTAGTAATCTGAAATCACTCAAAGAAACTTGTGAAAAACACCAAAATACATAAAGATCATAAACACAATTAGACTAAACAATAATAACTCGTATTTGACACAAAACAATAATAAAACATAACTAAAAACTATATAATTATACGAGTTATCAATAAGGGTGGCGGGGTAGAGGGTGCTGGTAGAGCTGGCAAAGCAGGCCCGAACCCGAGAACCCGCCCGAGCTGATCCGAGATCGAATCCGATCCGAATTGACTAAAAAAGTCAAAGGCCCAAACCCGAAAAAATTTGAATCCAGAAAAGCTCGAACCCGAGAAAATTCGAATCCGAAAAAATACAAAACCGAGAAAACCCGAATCCAAAAAATCCGAACCCATAAAAGCTCGAATCCGCTACGATCCGAGCCCGAGATCGATCCGATCCGAAACCCGTAAAAAACTGAATTTATAACCAAAAAAATTGAATTATAATTATTTTATTTTATTTTAAAAAATAAATGATAAATTTTTTCTTAAATAAAATATTTTATTTATGAAAATGTATTTATAATTAGTATATAATTATATCAATAATGTATTATCAATAAAAATTGTAGACACCTAATTTTGTCCGGACCACTAAAACAGGTATGTTTTCTTCCTAAATTGATGTTTCAGAATGTAAAAAGACTTTTTTCATCCTGCAGGTGGTACTCCGAGACTTAGTCTAAGAAGGCGAGCATAAAAAGTCAAACTTGAAAAAGTCAACCCCGAAAAATCAACTACTAAAAAAGTCAACCCACTTTCAAAATCAAGATTTGAAGTTCAATTGAAAAATGGAGAAAGAATTTTGATAATCCGAGGTCTACATTGAAAGATATGGAGTTCGGAAGTTGGGTTACGGAGATTCAGTAGAAAAGAACCCTAGTCCGGGAAATTTGGAGAAAAGTGCTTAAATGATCAAATTGGTCGAAATTGGAGGTTCCAAATGAAAGATAAGTATTGATTATGGGTAATGGAGAAGCTACTTGGAAGAAAAACTGAAAGAAAAGTCAATTCGAAAGAAAATCGAGAATTAGGGTTTTTGGTGGATTTCGGTGAAATTTAGAAGAATTATAGAATTACAGAAATTTGCAGATCTCATTCTTAAATCATTTCGAAGAGATTGGCCAAAGAAAATCTGGATTCGGAGTTCGTTTGCAAAATGGCCAAATCTCGGGTCCCCTATGTAGAAATTCAAGAAGATAAATCCCGAAAAAATAGCAAATGAACTGCAAAAATTCTGAAAATTTGCAGATCTCATTCTTAAATTATTTGGAAGAGATTGGTGAAAGAAAATCTGGATTCAGAGTTCGTTTGCAAAATAGCCAAATCCCGGGCCCACTATGCAGTAATTCAAGCAGATAAATCTAAAAAAAATACCAAAAGAGTTCAAAAAATTATGAAAACTTTCAGATCATGCTTTTAAATTATTTGGAAGAGATTGGTGAAGAAAAATATGGATTTGGAGCTCGTTTAAAAAATGGTAAAGTTTGGGAGCACAAAAAGGCAATTTTGGAAGAAAAAATCCAAATAAATAGCAAATGGGCTCGGAAAATTTTGAAAACCTCTAGAATTCAATTTTTTATTATTTTAAAAGTATTGAAAAAATAAATTTTGAATTTGGAGTCCGTTTGCTATTTATTTATGTTCGAGGGGCTAAAAAGTTATTTTACCCAAGAAACCGAAAAGGGCTTTTCTTGCCTATTGAAAAAATAGAGATTGGGTTGGAAGAAGAAGGGTCAGCCGGCCAAGGCCCAAGGATGGGAAAATATTTTTTGATTTTTAATCAAAAGGCCAACAATGAAGAGGAAGGTAGTTATTTTTTTATCAAGCCTTTGTAATTAAGCCACATGGACTAATGCATGAAGAGGGAGAATGTCAATATAATGGCTTAAGATTCTTGAACAACAGTAATTATGGATAGTGATTGTCTAATCTAAGGGTGATAATTTCATATTTTAAACATCTTGGGTCAATAGCGTTTGGATCAAAATTGGTTGAAAGAAAAATGACAACATCCTAGCATAGAGAAGGCAACTCGGCCTCTACAAGGGATGAGTTCTCTCTTTTCATTTTCAGCTATTCACTCTCTATTCACTCTTGTTTTTGGCTTATTTTCTCTCAATTGTTGAAAGGCAAAAAGAAAAGTTTAGAAAAGAAAAGAAGGTTGGAAGAGAAAAAACTTGCAATATAGCTTCTAAAGGTTGCTTTAAGCATCATACTCTTGCACTTTCTTTAATTTTCCATTCTTGATTTGCTGCTTTCATTTGATATTTGGTGAGTTTCTTTTGATTTTTCTTTTTTAAAATAAGTGTTTTTAATATTCTTCTTTAAGTTCCTTCTTGATTCTTTCTTGTAAAAAGCTTTTGAAATTCTTTTTTCCTCTTATTTTTGAGTGGCTGAATGGCCTATTGTTTTTGGTAGTTGCTGTTTTGCTTCTTTATTTCATGTTATTCATGATATTTCACAAGTTTTGATGCTTTAAATCTTCTTCAAATACATAAACATGAAGCTTGTTTTGATTTGGTTGCTTGCTTGTTTCTATTTTTTAGTCTACTATATTGTTATCATGTTTATTTTACTTGTCTTGCATTTTTTATTTTTTGTTTTCAAAATGTTTAAGTTTGTTTATGTTTTACATTTTGTTAATCCATGTGTTTGTGAAAATGCCTATTGATTTACATGCCTTTACTTTATATTTGCATGATTTGAGTATTATACTTTAGCTATGCATGTTAGTATATCATGTGTTTGTGAAAATGCCATGCTCATTTTTATGGGACCATTCGGCCACCCCTCATATTTTATGCTTTGCATGTGCATTTTCATCATGCTAGTTGATAGGTTTGCATTTTCATGATATTTTGTTGTGTATTTTATTTAAGCATGCTATATGTTTGTGTTATTGCCATGCATTCTTTAGGTTTAGGATTGGTTATCTTTGCCATACATATTCATGCATTTTAGACCTAGGTTGCATTAAATGCCATGCAAGTTCATTTAGGTCTAGGTCATTTTATTGATGCCATACATTTTTCATGTCATTTAGTTTTTAAATCATGCATTTCATGCATCATATTTTATGTATTTTCATGCATTTCATGTCATTGCCACATGATTTTCAAAGTCATGCTCATTTTGAGCATACTTGTGAAAAATTAAAGAGTTGTCAGATTGTTTATTCTACCTTTGTGATTTTTTTTACTTTGCCAATTTTTGCCTAACTTTTCAAAAGTGTTAGCTACTGTTTGTGAGTTTTTAGGAGAGCCTCTAACATTTTTACTTTGATTTTTAAATGATTTTATCAAAGGCAAAAAAATGTGTTTTGGCAAAACAGTTTTTTAACCCAGTACTCGTACTTTCCCGATTTTTATGGGCAGTCATCTTTAATCAAAAAATTAAGCCAATTTTTCCCATGTAGTTTTACATGTCCTGAGTCTCCAGTATTTTTTTAGATTTTTTTGAATTTTTAAAAATAGGGTAAAAAATCATGCTTTAAAAATGGACAGTAGAGACAGAATTGAATTTGAAGGAAAATCATTTTTCTGTTTTGGTTAAGTTACTTAGAGGGGGCTGATTAGGGGGTTTAGCTATTGACTTAGGGTAGTTTCTAAGCCTTTTTAAACATTAAAAATGATTTTTTAAATCTCGGATTAAGGGTGGTCAAGTCCAGGATTTTAAACTTAGGAAATTAGAGCCATTTAAAAAGGGTTTAGCTAAGTTTTTATTTTTAATCTAAGCTTTTCAAAATTGTTTTCAAACAATCACAAAGTATTTTGGTTTTAGAAAATTTAATTTGATATATTTTCCTAAGGTAGCCGGATATCTTTTTAGATATACGAATTTTCTTAATTAAAGGAAAAAATACATTCTTATGCATTGCATTTTCCATATTCATGCATACTATATAATATGTGATTTTTGCTATGTTAATTTTCATGATGGTGTTATTATCTTTAATTTAAAATTTTGATATTATATTAATTGTTATATGATTTTGAATATTTTATCATATCCTATACTTTTTATTTAGTCGTTTATTTTTGTCACATCATTTAGCATATAATATGTTTATGCATTATTATTTTTATTTTATTTTCATGCATATTGTATGATAGCATTATTTTATGTTTTATGTCATTTCATGTCATTTAGATTATATTTTTAGAATATGCCATGTCATTTAAAATATGCCATATCATTTAATTTTGCCATATAGTCTAGGTCATTTCATTTCATATAGACTATATCATGTTACTTAGGACATTTCATTTTATTTAGGATATTTCATTAGAATATCATGTCATTTAAATCATTTCATTTCATTTAGAATATTTCATGATATTCAGGATATTGCATCTCATTTAGAATATGTTATATCACTTAGGTTATATTTATTTCATCTAGAATATATTATGACACTTAAGTCATATCATTTCATTTAGATTATTTCATGTCATATTTATTATGTCACACATTTTCATATTCATATTTTTCAAAATGTGTTTTAAAATAAGATAATGATTTTCAATAAAATAAAGATATTCTCGAGTTAAAATAATTCATGAATTCTCTGTCGGGTTTGTTGGAGAGGATATCATCAATAATAACGGAGTATCTTCTTTAAAATAAGAATGATTCGGAAAGTTTTTCAAACTAATAAAAAATTTTATATTTTGCCACGTTTGTTGGAGAATATAGGAAAATTTTGAATTAAAAAATTTCGGATCATTTTCAATTAAAAATGGAATTATTTTTCTTTAAATTGGGAATTAACTTGAAATACCAAATTAAAAATTGACTTTTTACCGAGACTTGAGATAGCACACGATTAATAAGGTATCATTTTATACGGGCGTTGTGGGGGTGCTAATCCTTCACCACACGTAACCGAGTCCCGAACCCGCTTTTTTGATTTATCTGGTTTAAAACGCAAACTTGAAATTGGTTTTAAAAATATTTTAATTAATTTTAAAATGTTTTATAAAACCGGTTTTAATAGGTGGCCGATCACACCTAGCCAAAAAAGATTGGTGGCGACTCCATGTCTTTTTCAAGGTTATTTTCAAAACCTTCGTTTTTCTAGAGGAATTAAGTCGACTTTTCCTCTCTTTTTTTATTGTCACGCTTAACGAATAATAAATTCTTGCGATGAGACTTGTTATTTTTTAGGTTGCGACAAAAATAATTAATAGTGAATCTTTAAATTGGATTATAAAATAAAATTAATTTGAAACAAATTAAATATACAATTAGATTCTAATGTTTTGTAGGATAAACTGGATCACTCTTTAGAGTTTATTATCATAATTATATATCTTAAGTTTATTTCATATGTAACACAGACATACATACTAAAACACCCACATATATATATTGTGCCTTACTTCACTCAGGTGAGCGTTTTTTATGTCTTGCGCCTTAGACAATATAAGAGTTGTAGGGCCTAGAGTGCACTTTACGCCTTTGACAACATTAATCAAAATAATTTAATATAAACTAATTTTTACACATCATAGTATCCTAAAATTTCTAACCATTAAGGGCTAAGATAAATAATTGACCAATTATTCATATTAAATATTTTTGGTGAATGATAATCGATACTCTTTTTAATAAGGTCTGATATTCAATATTATAATTGGATAATTATTCAGTTATATGATTAATTGATTATATCTAATGTTAAAGTTAAAAGGATCAAATATTAAAATTATATCAATTACTATATAAATTAGCTTTTACATATTAGGATTTTATAAAAATTTAAGCATTAATGATTAAGGTTAAATCAATTAATTAGTACTCTTTTAATGTCTACTATTCAACATTTAATTGAACATTTGAAAATTAGATCTAATGTTATTATGTTACTATTTATAATGTTATTAAGATTAAACCAATTAGTGTATACAATTAGATCTAATGTTATTATGTTAGTATTTATAATTATGTTCAAATAAAAACAAATATAAATATAAAAACAAATTCTTAAAAATTTAAAATATTGTTAAAAAAATTATAATACAAAGACTAAAAAACTTAATAAAATATTAAAAATTATTGGATTAAGTGACTAAAAGCCCAATGAGTTATTAGGTCAAACTTAATAAATTGAGTGGATTTTATTTATATATCTAATTATAAACTTAATAAAATATTAAAAATCATTTATATAAATGTTTAGTGGATTTTATTTATAACTTCTTTCCTTCTAATGATGTTTTTTAAATGTAGCCAAATGGTTTTTTAACTTTTATTTTTTAATGTCACTTTATATTTATTTTAACTCATAAAACAAAAAGAAATTTCTTATATAGTCATTAATTATAATATATTCAATACCAAATATCAAATATTAAAATTATATCAATACTATATAAATTAGCTTTTATATATCATGGTTTCTTAAAATTTCTAAGTATTAATTATTAAAATTAAATCAATTAATTGGTATTCTGTTTGTGTCTACTATTTACCATTTTAATTAAATATTTGGTCAATTAGTGTTTATAATTAGATCTAATGTTCTTATGTTAGTATTTATAATTATTTTTAAACAAAAAAAAATAAATATAAGAACAAATTCTTGAAAAATTAAAATCCTCTTAAAAAAATTATAATACAATGACTAAAAAACCTAATAAAGCAAAATAAAAATTAAAATTTGTTGGACTAAGTGACTATAAGAGTCCAATGATTTATTGGGTTAAGAGTAAAAGTCATTTATATAAATATTTAGTGGGCTTTATTTATAACTTGTTTCTTTCTAATTTTTTTTTTTTACATGCAGCCCAATGATTTTTGATTTTTACTTTTTTAGTGTTACTTTATATTTAATTTAACTCACTTATAAAACAAAAAAAAATCTTATATAATCATTAATTATATCTATATTCAATACTAAACATAAATAAAAAAAAAAAAATTAAATATAAGTATATAACAATTGCAAAATAATAAGAAGTATCAAAATATACAAATTCTTTTTTATTCATACTATAAGTAAATATATTGAACTTATATATTTAGCTTTTATTTGAACTTTTGGACTAAAAACTAATAGAAAATATTCAAATATAAAATATTAATACTCAATTTATAAATAAAATTATTATATAATTTATATTTATATAAATATTTATTAATTTTTAAAATTTTAATTTAGTATTTTTGTAAGTGAAATTAATCATTACATTCGAAATTAAATAAATATTTATAGCTTAAAAAATTCCAAAATTATTGAATCCGTCTAGGTCGGCCTGAACTCAAACCGATCCGAATCCGAAATAATTCGAATCCGAAAAAGCCCGTATCTGAAATTGTCCAAACCCGAGATAGCCCGAATCCGAAATTATCCGAACTCGAAAATGCCCGAATCTGAAGTTATTCGAATCCGAAAATATCCGAGCCCGAGATGACCTGAACCCGAAATAACCCGAATCCGATGACAGTCCGATCCGAACCCGCCCGAACCGACCCGTTTGCCACCTCTAGGTTCTGGAGGGAGAGGGAGGAAGAGAGAGAATAAAGGAAAGAAAAGGAGAAGAAGAGAAAGAGGTTAAGTTTGACTTAACCCGTTTTGTGACGGAATTTTCATCTTTTTGGATAGAAATTTCTTCGCAAAAAATTTTGAGTTTTTTAAAAATTCTATAAAAAATGCTATATTTTTTATGGAATATTTCATAGAAAATAGAATTTTTCAATGGATTTTCTACCGGAAATGATCGTTTTCCACAAAAAATTCATCAAAAACTTTTTCCCAAAATTTTTCTTGGGGAAGTTATTTTGATGGATTTTATATCGGGAAAGGCATTTACCGATGGAATTTTGTCAGTAAAACATTTTTCGACGCAAAATTTCATTAGACAAAACTTTAGCAAGAAAACTTTTTGGGAAATGTTTTTCCGACGGATATTGTTCCATTGGAAGAAGTTTTTATGACGAAATTTCATTAGTAAATATCTTTTACAACGGAAAAATCCATCAGAAAAAAGTTGTTTCAAAAAATTTTAAAAATTTCTATTTTCCATTACCGACGGAATTTTTGTCGACAATTGCCTAGAAATTTTGTTAGTAAAGTTTGGCGGGAATAACAATTGTTTTTCTTGAAACTTTTACCAACGAAATTTGATTTTCGTCTCTAAAAATCCATCGATAAACAATTAATTCCGTCGCAAATTTAAAAAAAAAAAAAAAATTCTTTGAGAAAACAATTCTTCTACCTGACAAATTCCGTTGATAAAAGATAAAATTCAGTAAAAAAAAAGTAATTTTTGCGAAAAAAATTATTCCATCGATAAAAGTCCTCTATTGTAATGTTGGACTTAAGTCTCTTCTTCAAGATATGGGTTTCCAACCACCTGCACCAATAACAATCAGATATTTCCCTTTTCTATTTTTGACAGTTAAATAGTAGTATGTTTTTTTATTTGGTGCAAGTAAAAATTCACTAGAATGAATATATAAAAAACGAAATCTCTCTCTCTCTCTTTATATATAGAGAGAGAGAGAGAGAGAGAATTTTGGTGTGGAAAGAATCATTGGCCAATGGAGAAACTAGTTCCAAGTTGTGTGTTTTTAATGAAAAACAAGGATTCTTGGCTTTTACAAAATACAGCCAATAAGAGAATCCTTTAACATGGAATAGATAACTTTATATATATATATATATATATATATATATATATATATATATATATATATATAAAACTTGCATGAGCAACAAAGGATGGTTGAGACGAGGGCAGCCGTACTGGTTTGGAGCTTTCCTCCTACACTTTTTACTCATTTTATATATTATTATTTAATTTTTTTTTCTAAGGGTATATTTAGATCTGCCATGAGTCCGGTCCGGACTTAGAAATTTTTTTATTTTTTTATTCAAGCTCGAGGCGGACCAAACCCGGACGGCTCCGTAAGCTCATTTTACTATTTACAAAATATTAAAAAATTATTTTTATATTAATATTAATATATTTTATAATTAAATCTAAATAAAAAATATTTTTTATTTAATAAATAATAATTCTGGTCAAGCCAGGTCGAATTACTACAATCTTTACCCCCAGACCCGATCCAATTCGGACCAAACCTATCGGACCAGGCGAATAGCCCGGCCCTTAGATAGGTCTAACTACATTTTCTCATTTTAATATTTCTAAATATTATCGATCTTTATGCGATATATTTTTTTTAGTATGACTAA
The DNA here is from genome assembly GCA_030761205.1 of Fremontodendron californicum. Taxonomy (NCBI): domain Eukaryota; kingdom Viridiplantae; phylum Streptophyta; class Magnoliopsida; order Malvales; family Malvaceae; genus Fremontodendron; species Fremontodendron californicum. The sequence goes on from JAULJL010000026.1 coordinate 5,129,279, forward strand.
AAACAGAAAATCAAAGATTTTAGTTTCAAGTTTTCTCCATTTCGGTTCATATAGCAATGCTTTTGCTATACATTTACCACAGAAATTAAGGTAATGTCATATGGTTCAACAATTGTCCTGATTTCATATGGTTAATTATTTTATGTTGTGACAGGAATCTTATTCTGAATATGACAACGACCAAAATAGCTTTCCTCCATAGATTTATTAGTTTTTTTTTTTTTCTTTTCTTTCTGCTATTTTAACGTAGACTATATGAATACAATGGAGTTTCATGCTTCTTTGTTTTTTCAAAAAATTTGTTAAATTCATGTATATATATTTTTTTTATCCTTTAATCCCGCAATGTTTAAAATTTTCAAAAACATCATTTTTGTCCTAAGCATAACTTGATTTATCTAAAAAAATTCATCTATTGAACATCGTACAAAATCTTTTGCAACATCTTGTCATTAAGTGTTTCATATCTCTTTCCAAGTCCATGCATATATATATATATATATATATATATATATATATATTTGTTATACCTAATATTATATTAGGCTAAGGCCAATGCGTAGCTAAGCCTATGAGGCCATATAGCAAGAAACTAATAGCTGACTTTTTGGAAAGGATGACACATGTTCGTAACTAATTTGATCCCACAAGATAGATGATGGCAAGTAGTTATCACAGCTAACAGGAGAGCCAACTTGTCCCAGTTTTCCCATTCATTTCGGTATAAAAGATGTGAGGTAAGGCTAAAAGCTCTAAAACAATCTTTGCTATCTTCTCCCTTGCTTTCTGCCACTTCCCTTTTCTCCATATATCTTTATTGACTTAAGCATAGTAGTACGTCCCGGAGTACCTACTTCGACACCCCTTTGACTGTGTTCTCTCTTGAAAAGTCTTGCTCTACCAGGTTTTACATCCATATTTATCATAGTCAAACTCAACCAATTAAAGGGTATTGGTTGCTATAAGCTTGTCACGTTTGTGGCAAGCTTTTATTTATTTTTTGATGAAGAAAAAAAGAAAAGAAAAAGAAAGGAAAAGAAAATGAAAAAGAAGAAAAGAAAAGAAAAAAAAAAAAAAAAAGAAAAAAGAAAAAAGAAAAGAAAAGAAAAGAAAAGAAAGGAAAGAAAAGAAAAGAAAAGGAAAGGAAAGGAAAGAGAGAGAAAAAAAATGGAGAGTAAGATTCATATTACGTGTCGTGTTCATGTTATTTTTTCATATCATAATCGTATTCAAAGTATTATATATTTTATATAAATTTTGAAACGTTAATAATTCGTTTTATATAAATTTTGACATATACATGTATCTGTGTCATGTTCACGTTATTTTTTCGTTGTGTTTTAGTTATTTTTTGTGCCGTATTGCGGGGTTTTTTTTTTTCCTGTGTCGTGTTCGTTTCGTATCCGAAATTCCCAGGTCTAATTGGTATTATTCAAATAATTCCTAATTTTGTGTAACATATCGTATAATACTTGGTTTTTTTAATTTTTTAAAAAATTAAGATTATATTAATTTTTTGGTTTTTATATTATTGAATTAAAAAATTATTGTATTGATAAATAATCGGTAAAATTAAAATATTGAATAACAATATGAGAGGGGTTGATGTTAGTGGAACCATTTATTCCGTTCTATCATATTTATAATATTCTAATTATTCTAGTTCTATGTATTTCTTTTTTTATTTTAATAAATTATTAATTTATTATTATGAATTTTCATTTACGGAGTCAAAAATATATTCTATTTAGCTATAACACTTTTGTGAATGATATCAAACATGTTAGTTCCACATAATGTTTGATTTTTTTATCATAAATACTTTTGTTGTTTTGAACAATTTTCATTTATATTAAAAAATAATCTTCTTCTAAGTTTCAATTTCAAAAATGTAAAAATAATTATATTTAAATATGTATATATACCTTACTAGATTGTCTAGATTGTTTGCTTTCAACATTCAAAAACAGAATCACAGTAACGCATAAAATTCACCCTAATATTATATTAAAATTAATTACCTCAAGCGGTGTTTTTGGATTACGCTTGAAATTCCCCCCGCCCCCCTCAAATTATGGCTTGGTTTGAAATTTTGCATTTTGTTGGTATTTGGGTGGATTATTATTGTTTTGGAATTAGTTTAGACTTTTAGATTTATGGTTTGTTGGATATTTGTTGTTAGGGGCCCATTGGGTTTGGCTTTTATAGATACTAAAAAAATGCCAGTGCTTCACCGAGTATGATATCAGATTTAAATTAATATTTTATAATAAATTTAAAAGATAAAAAAAAAAAAAATTTAAAAAAATAATAACTCTCATCATTATACGATTCCTAATATAAAATTGAGAGTTATTTGATATGGTCAATTAGATCCAGTAATTTCGGACAAAACATAATTATACGATATAAATATAATATTGAAAAATAATTAAAACACGACACGACACGAAAAATAAAATGAACATGACACAAATGTACAAACGTACCAAAATCTACATAAAAAGAATTATTAACGTGTCAAGATTTATATAAATATATAATAATTTGAATACGATTATGATAGAAAAATAATACAAACACGACGACACATGACACAAGATTTAGAGTTATTTGAATAGTGTCAATTAGACTTGATAATTTCGGACACAACATGATTATACGGCACGAACAGAACATGAAAAAAATAATTAAAACACGACACGAAAAATAACATGAACACGACACAAATACAGGAATGTGTCAAAATCTACATAAAACCAATTATTAACGTGTAAAAATTTATAATACTTTAAACACATGATAAAATAACACAAACACATTACGAACGTACATTTTCTCTAAATTGAATATTTATGAAAAATTATGCAAAATATGGGATGAACTGAGACACGACACGTACACAAAAAAGTTTCTAAATTGAATCATAATGACAAACTATACAAATATTTGGATGAATTGAAAATGACAGGAATAAAACATGAAAAAAATAATTAAAATACGATACGAATGATAACATAAACACAAAACAAATACACGAATATCTTAAAGTTTACATAAAACAAATTATTAACATGTAAAAATTTATAATACTTTGAACATACGAAAAATAATACGAACACGACACGAATGTATCAAAATTTACATTAAACGAATTAATAACTTGTAAAAATTATATAAATTTATAATACTTTGAAAACACGAAAAATAACACGAACACGAATACTTTGAACAAATGAAAAATAACACGAATATGACACAAAAAATAACATAAACAGGACACAAAATATTTGAAACCGAAATGATTTGGAACCGAAAAAATCCAAATTCGAGAAGGTACGAACCTGAAAAGATTCAAACTCGATATGATCAGAACCTGAAAAAATTGAGGTTCAAAATATCTCATTAATTAGTGTTATTCAAAGGACAAAACAAACACAAAAAATATTCTAAAATGACCTAATTAATCCTAAAATCATATGACAAAAGTCCAAATACCACAATTACCTTCCAAACTATAGCTTATACATGTATCATGTGGTAAAAAAAGTCTGATATCATAATTAACCCTCAAATTATAACTAATGACGTAACTTATGTGGCAAAGAAAGAATGTTTCGAAATCTCAAATTCTCAATACAATTTGGGGATTGCATTTAATGTAGGTATTGATTAATCCTCCCACTATTTTTTTTTCGTTTCTATTCCTCTGGGTGCCTATAAAGGCTCCATTTTTTTTTTTCTCTTTTAACTAAAAAGCTTCTTTTAATAGATGGTTAAAAATCAAAACTAACCTCTTAATTATGTTTTATGACACATCTTAGTTGGCATAAATTTATGCTTGCTACATTTCTAATCATACAACCATAATAAATTTGAAGATAACTTTTAGTGTTTGTTATAGATAATCTTTATGTTGAATTTTATGATAAATTGATCTTGAGTGGGTATTAAATTGGTTTGAGTGGTTTTAATTTTACTAGTGTTTAAATTTTACGATATTTCGGTTGTAGATTATGTTAAATGTTGAGTAAGATATTAAGATAGTTATATTATGTACATATCAAAATAAAAGTGTTTGTACAACATATTATTGAAATTAAAGAGACAATATTAAAATCTGAAAAGTGTGTAAAAATAAATCAAATATCGATTAGAGATTAAATATTTGGTTCGAATTTGTTCGTATTCGGTTCAGATCATAAAAAAGTTTATTTGATTCGATTTTATTATTTTTCATTTGATTTTTTATATATTTTATAAAATAAAAATATTTATTTATTTATAACTATAAAATAACATTTTTAAAATGAAGATTTTTAAATTAAAAAAAATTGATGTCGAATTTGTGAAATTTGGTTAGAGGCCGATTAAATTTCTATATTAATTAGGTTCGATTTAAAAACAAATCAATTCATTAACCCAATTTTATTTTTTTAATCAAATGGAGCCTAATTAAACAATTGTCTATTATCATTCAATATTTTAATTTTTACAGATAATTTATCAAATTTTTTATTCAATAATATAAAAATAAAAAAAAAATGATATGATATGATTTTATTTTATTTTATTTTTCAAAAAAATAAAGAATCAATCATTATACAACACGTGACACAAAATTAAGAGTTATTTAAATAGTTGCACACACTAACATGACATGGAAAACAGCTAAAACATGATACGACTCAAAAAAATAACATGATCATGACATGAATACTCGAACGTGCATAAATTTATATAAAACGAATTTGACACAAATTTGAGAATTATTTGAATAGTGCCAATTAGACCGGCAATTTCAGACACAAAACAAACATGAAAAATAACTAAAACATAATACAACACGAAAAAATAACACTAACAAAACACGAATACACGAATATGTCAAAATCTACCAACACGACACAAAAATAACGGGACACAAAATTAGGAGTTATTTTAATAGTGTTAATTAGACCTGATAATTTCGAACCCTACACGAACACGAAAAATAACTAAAACACAATACAACACAAAAAAATAACACTAAAGCAACACGAATGCGCGAATGTGTCAAATTTATACATAACGTGTCAAAAATATATATATATATATATATAATACTCTTAATACAATTATAACATAAAAAATTAACATACAACCATACAAAATAATTTTAAAAATTAAAAAAAAAAAAAATTATAGTTGCCGACCCTCAATTGAAGGATCAATTGGTCCCGGGGGATTTACTTTTATTTATAGTTAAAAGATTATAAGATTTTAAAGTTGGATAAGAATTGTTGAATTAATATATATATATATATATATATATATATATATATATTATTGATAGGTTTGTTGGATTTTCGTTATTATGAACCATCGGACCTTTGGACTTTTTTATTTTTACATTATAATTTATATTTTTATATTTGATATTTTTAAGTAATAATAATAATAATAATAATAATAATAATAATAATAATAATAATAATAATAATGTTCAATGTGCATGCGTGTGGCAAGTCATGCTTAAATGGAAAAAAGTATATGTCTCTGTTTGGGTGACTAAAATGCCTCAAATTAGATTTTCGGTCCAAGATGTTTAGATTTGTTCATGGGTCAGATCGGACCGCGATCTGAATTTTCTTTTTCTTCTCTTATCCAAGTCTGGCCTGAGTCGATTCGTAAATCTGTTTTATTATTCATAAATATTAAAAAAAAATATTTTTATATTAATATTTTTATATTTTTAATTAAATTTAAATAAAAATATTTTTTTATTAAATGAATAGTAATTCGAACCGGACCGATCCAAATTAAATAAATTATGTCTAAACCCGATCCAAATCCTATTAGGCCGAGCTATCCGTCCGATCTTTGGAAAGGTCTAAACATGACTCTTTCATGCAATACCTTAATTATATTTCTATGGTTGTATAAGATCAAAATGAAGACACTTGTAATTAGAATTTGAATAACTTTAGTTGCAGCTCTCATTTTATTTAAGAAAACACAATTCGATAAATAATAATATGACTCTTAACATAAAGTAGCCCTTATTCTTTACTTTAAATCTTTACTTTAAAAAATGGGGGTAATCCCAAAGTTTGATTCTCTCTTTTGATCGGACCATTTCATTTATATCCAAAAAAAAAAATTAAATAAAGAGAAAGGAGTTATTGGCATAATTATTAAAATAATATGATATTTTATAATATTGTACGATACAATTCGATTCATTATAAAATAATATCTATATGAAAAATAGATTTCATCATGAATCGGTAGCGCATAAGTGAATCAATTACGATGCACTTCGATATTTTTTGATGAATTTGGGTCATGCCCAATTAAAATTTGATAGGTCCAACTGCCTACGAATGCAATTTTAATAGTTATTTAATAAAACAATCTTATAAACATATTGTTAAAAGGTTTTAAACTTAAATAATATTAAAGTTTTAGACTTTTGTCATAACGTGCAAATCTGAAGATTCGATGTTAGACATAAAAAAATGAAATCGCCATCAATCTTTTTTGTTAGATATGATTGGCCACTTAAATGAATCTATTTTTTTAAAAAAATTCAAAAATTGATTAACATTCCTTAAAAAGAATAGGTTTAGCTGTCTACATCCTTAGAACTAAGCTTATGGTTATGTATGGAGAAGGATAGCACCCCCACAACATTCCTCCAAATGACAGTACCTAATTGATCTTATGTGCCTTAAAATGGTCTTTCTTATTAAATTTTATTATTTAAATTAAATTTATTAAATGTTGGAAAATTCTTTCGATTTTCTCCATCAAGCTGGTAAAATTTCAAAAAAAAAAAAAATCTCACCTCAAGAATATTAAAAAGAAACTAATTTTTTTTCTTGAAGAGACTCCATCGTTGGATTTTTATTATTATTTAAATTATTTAAATGTTGAAATATTGGAATTGAAAAAAATCTTAGAAATTTTCTCATCTTAGGAGTATTCAAGAGAACTAATTTTTTCTATGAAGAGGCTCCATATTCTTTATTATTTAGTTATTTTATGATAAAGTATTTAAGAAAAATCTTATATCATTTCCACTAATTTGGAAAGAATATTTTAAATTTTTTCAATTTTTTTTTTTTTTATCTTGGAGTAATCAGGAGAATTAATTTTCTCCTTGAAAGGATTCCATTGCTGGTCTTTAATATTTTATGAAAAGGTATAATTTTAAGAAATAAATATTTGATCTTTGGGTTTTTTATACGAATATAGCCAAAAAAAAAAATTAAACCCCAAACTACCTATACTTTTAGATTATTTCCCAAAATACGCTTGTTTTAAAATTAGCTGGGAAATCGCCATTTCCCAGCATCAAAATATTGATTTTGGCTAAAAATACCAAGGGAAATCGCCATGGGGGGTGGCGATTTCCCTTGGTATTTTTTTCAAAATTTGATAAAAATACCAAGGAAAATCGCCACCCCCCATGGCGATTTCTCTTGGTATTTTTAACCAAATTTGTAAAAAGAATGAAGGGAAATCGCCATGGGGGGTGGCGATTTCCCTTCATGTAATTTTTTTTTTTTAATAAATCAACAAATTTTAATTTTTTTTAATTTGTAAATTTTATTTTTTAAATTTAAAAATTATAAATTAAATTAAGTTTCTTATTAAATTTAAATATGGAAAATTTTATTTCTTATAAAAATTAAAAAAACAAAATAATATTTCTTCTTAAATTTGTATATCAAAAATTATATTTGTAAGTTTTGTTTAAATTTTAAAATTTTGTAAGTTTTGTTTTTTAATTTTAAATTTTATAAATTAAATTAAAATAAATTTTTTAAATTAAAAAAAAAAAATTCGTAAGGTAAATTTTATTATTTAAAATTTATGAACAAATTTTTTTAAATTTTGTTAATTGATTTGTATTAGATAAAAACAAAAAACAAACAAAAAAACTTGCATTACATTTTCATAAGCAAACAAGTGAAATTCTGGAAAGCAGAAAAAAAATTTCAGCTATATTTCAGTCCATCAAATGCTGCAGAAAATATTGGAACTTGATTTTTTCTGCAATGGATAAGACTGATGATATAGGTTTTTAGACAGGTTTCAGCTATTTTCCAGTCCATCAAATGCTGGAGAAAATATTGGAACTTGATTTTTTCTGCAATGGATAAGACTGATGATATAGGTTTTTAGACAGGTTTCAGCTATTTTCCAGTCCATCAAATGCTGAAGAAAATATTGGAACTTGATTTTTTCTGCAATGGATAAGACTGATGATATAGGTTTTTAGACAGGTTTCAGCTATTTTCCAGTCCATCAAATGCTGGAGAAAATATTGGAACTTGATTTTTTCTGCAATGGATAAGACTGATGATATAGGTTTTTAGACAGGTTTCAGCTATTTTCCAGTCCATCAAATGCTGGAGAAAATATTGGAACTTGATTCTTTCTGCAATGGATAAGACTGATGATATAGGTTTTTAGACAGGTTTCAGCTATTTTCCAGTCCATCAAATGCTGGAGAAAATATTGGAACTTGATTCTTTCTGCAATGGATAAGACTGATGATATAGGTTTTTAGACAGGTTTCAGCTATTTTCTAGTCCATCAAATGCTGGAGAAAATATTGGAACTTGATTCTTTCTGCAATGGATAAGACTGATGATATAGGTTTTTAGACAGGTTTCAGCTATTTTCCAGTCCATCAAATGCTGGAGAAAATATTGGAACTTGATTTTTTCTGCAATGGATAAGACTGATGATATAGGTTTTTAGACAGGTTTCAGCTATTTTCCAGTCCATCAAATGCTGGAGAAAATATTGGAACTTGATTCTTTCTGCAATGGATGAGACAAATGATGGGATTTATCAATGACATTTTGCATTGAATAAGTTATAACTTGATTTTCCAGTCCATCAAATGCTGGAGAAAATATTGGAACTTGATTTTTTCTGCAATGGATAAGACTGATGATATAGGTTTTTAGACAGCTTCAGCTATTTTCCAGTCCATCAAATGCTGGAGAAAATATTGGAACTTGATTCTTTCTGCAATGGATGAGACAAATGATGGGATTTATCAATGACATTTTGCATTGAATAAGTTATAACTTTTTCAGTCAAATAGTCAAATAGTCCTAGGCAGAATATCAGAATCAGATTTCATCCTATACAAAGGATGGGATTTGTTATCTGGTACAACATAATGAACCATTATAAATTCATAATACTTATGAAGGTTTACAATACCCCCATACAACAGTTTTTCAATCAGATTTTTCCTGAGTGCTAAAACCTCCTCATTCTCATTCTCATCCTTCTATATTTCTTCTTTCTTTTGCTACACAACATGAGCAATAGAGTGATCGCATTGGTCTACTATAATGGCCAAATTCATAATACTGACGAAGGTGCTACCTTTGATTGTGAACGTCCAAAAAGTTTTCGTGTTGAAGACGACGTCACATTAGAGGAACTGAAGCTGCAAATTCATACAAAAATTAAAGCTGGAACTAGAAAAAGAGTTTCAGAGGTTAAGTACAGGCATCCTCTTTCTATTGGTGAAGGATGTGTCCGATATAGAACATTTCCACTTGAAGATGATGATGATGTCAGATGCATGTTTTATGCTCATGAGACATTTGCAAATGTTGGTGTCCTTGAGTTATATGCTGACATAGATGATGTTGACGATGATTGCGGCCCTTCAAATGTTCGCACAACAGAAAACTTTCCCATAGAAGATTATGATTCTGGGTCGTTCTATGTTCACACTACATACGACGTTCCCACAGAAGAAGTCGTGCCCTTATCTCAAGCTACAACTTTTCAGACTTCATTAGTCTCACAAACCCTAATTCCTACTACCCTCGAAGATGAGCCAGCTGGTGTTGATCCTGTTCGTCCACGTGGAGTCCATGGTGAAGATGTTGGTGAATTTAGTGAGCAAGAAGAGGATGCTGAATTCGCAAGTGATGACAATACTGATTCTGACCCAGACGTCATCCCTGCTGAGATCAACACTCATGGAGATATCAACACTCATCGAGATATTCCCCCATATCAGGCTGCATCCCATATGCATACACTGGATCTGGAGGCAATGCATGTGCCGGAATTTCCAGAGTATGTTCATACATTAGCTACGCCTCTGACATTTGATCCATCTGCACTTGATCTGTGTGTTGGGTTACAATTCCCAACGAAAGAGGCTGTGCTTTCAGCTATCAAGCACTATAACATCAAAAACTCTGTAGATTACAGAGTAATTGAATCTGAGCCGACGAAATATTATGCCAAGTGCTTAATGTATGGGAATGGTTGTAATTGGAGAATAAGGGCAACTTTTATGAAGAAGAAACATCTATGGGAGATTAGAAAATATGAAGGGCCTTATACTTGCACATCGGCGAGGATTTCACAAGATCATTGCAAGTTAGATTGTAACATGATCTGCTCATGCATTTTGTCATTGGTCCAAGCAAATCCAGAGATTTCCGTTTCAGTTTTGATCGCTGAGATGCGAATCCGGTATGGATACATCACCTCCTACAAGAAAACATGGCAAGCAAAGCAAAAGGCAATTGTTCGAGTATTTGGCGATTGGGAAAGATCGTACAATGAGCTACCTAAATGGTTAGGTGCAATGCAACATTTCGTGCCTGGTACAATTGTGGAATTGCAAACGATACCTGCATATCACGGTGATCGATTGGTCCAAGGTAAGAGAATATTCCATCGACTATTTTGGACATTTAAGTCGTGCATTGAAGGGTATCCGTATTGTAAACCAATTGTGCAAATAGACGGTACTTTCTTATATGGAAAATACAAAGGCACATTATTGTTAGCTATTGCACAAGATGGCAATCGAAACATACTGCCAATTGCCTTTGCCATTGTGGAGGGTGAGCCAACAGAGGCTTGGTCATTCTTTCTCAGTAACTTGCGCAGACACGTGACAAAACAGCCTGGCATTTGCTTGCTGTCTGATCGACATGAAGCCATCAAAGCTGCGATTAGACGCAATGGTGGATGGAATCCTCCACATGCATATTCAGTGTACTGCATTCGACACATTGCAGCGAACTTTATGAAAAAGTTTAACAATAAGGAATTGCGTCGACAAATTGTTAACATGGGTATGGAATCAAATCATAGTTATTTTATCTCTTATATTTCGTTTAGCATATAAAATAATATTGAAATTCAAAAGTTTTTTGTTTTTAAATTTATTAGGATACGAGTTGAGGCGATCGAATTTTCATTTCATGTATGACAATCTTCGTGGAGAAAATGCAGAGGCGGCTAACTGGCTTGATAGGATCCCTAAGGAGAAGTGGGTGCAGTCATATGATCAAGGAAGGCGTTATGGCCATATGACAACCAACCTAGCTGAATCTATCAATTCGGTGTTGAAGGGAACGCGTCATCTTCCCATTACTGCTTTAGTGCAATCAACATATTATAGGTTGGCTGCACTTTTTGTTAAGATGGGGAACAAACAAATTGCCATGATGGAGGGAGGGCACACATATTGTGAAACAGTCACACAAGCTATGCAAGAAAATCGCACGAAAGCTAACTCCCACATTGTTCATAATTTTACGCGAGCAAATCAATCTTTTCTGGTTGAAGAGTTAGTTGCTCCACAAGAGGGTGTTTCTGCAATGAACTACAAAGTCAACCTCAGTGACATGTGGTGTGATTGTGGAAAGTTTCAAGCACAAAGGTTCCCTTGTTCACATGTAGTTGCTGCCTGTGCACATGTCCATGTAGATTGCATGCAATATGTGGACAAAGTCTATAAACTGGAAAATATATTGAATGTTTATAGACATGAGTTCGAAGCTGTTGGAAATGAAGGTTACTGGCCTCAATATGATGGTCCAGAAGTGTGTCCCAATCAAGAAATGCGGAGAAATCCACATGGTCGGCCAAAATCAAGTCGTATTCGTAATGAAATGGACCTCAGGGAGAAAGGCCAACCAAAACGTTGTGGATTATGCAGAAACGGAGGTCATAACCGTCGAAATTGTCCGCAACGATTTGGCACATTGGGGGAGACTTCGCATCAACAATAAATGAATTACATGTTTTTCTCAACTTATCATGTACTTTGGATTATAAGGGAAAATGTAATGCAAGTTTTTTTTGTTTGTTTTTTGTTTTTATCTAATACAAATCAATTAACAAAATTTAAAAAAATTTGTTCATAAATTTTAAATAATAAAATTTACCTTACGAATTATTTTTTTTTAATTATAAAAAAATTATTTTAATTTAATTTATAAAATTTAAAATTAAAAAATAAAACTTACAAAATTTTAAAATTTAAACAAAACTTACAAATATAATTTTTGATATACAAATTTAAGAAGAAATATTATTTTGTTTTTTTTTAATTTTTATAAGAAATAAAATTTTCCATGTTTAAATTTAATAAGAAACTTAATTTAATTTATAATTTTTAAATTTAAAAAATAAAATTTACAAATTAAAAAAAATTAAAATTTGTTGATTTATTAAAAAAAAAAATTACATGAAGGGAAATCGCCACCCCCCATGGCGATTTCCCTTCATTCTTTTTACAAATTTGGTTAAAAATACCAAGGGAAATCGCCATGGGGGGTGGCGATTTCCCTTGGTATTTTTATCAAATTTTGAAAAAAATACAAAGGGAAATCGCCACCCCCCATGGCGATTTCCCTTGGTATTTTTAGCCAAAATCAATATTTTGATGCTGGGAAATCGCCATGGGGGGTGGCGATTTCCCAGCTAATTTTAAAACAAGCGTATTTTGGGAAATAATCTAAAAGTATAGGTAGTTTGGGGTTTAATTTTTTTTTTGGCTATATTCGTATAAAAAACCCTTTGATCTTTCATATTGAAATTTGTTTCTAAATCCTTCACCAAACTAGTAAAATTTAGAAATATTTTCTCATCTATTTTTTATTTATTTATAAAATTACCTAATTGTAATCCCCTTAAAATTTTATCATTGAAAAGATCTCAATTAATTTTAATATTTTTAATTTATTCAAAATTTATCAATTTGAATACAATATCTAAAATTCTAAAAAGACAAATAAGATAAAAAATGAATAGATAAATAATAAAATTAATTAATAATTAAATAAATAAATAAATAAATAAGTTAGTAAATGAATAAACAAATAAATTAAATCAATAAACAAAATAAATTAATATAAATACATAAATAAATAAACAAATTAATAAATTAAATAAATAAACTAAATATGTAAAATGAATTAGAATAAGAATAAAAAGAAAAGTCTATATAAAAGAAAAAAGAAAAACAAAATTAGGCGTGGATTCAGGTTTTAGGTCCGACCACACGTGGGATGACAAGCAGATCCTCTCGACCCGGACCATGCCATTTAAAACCCAAAAAACGTTTTTTTTTATTTTTAATTTTTACCTTTTCTCTCTCTCTCTCTCTTCCCTCTTTGATTCTTTCTAAAATCCTACTTGATCATCGAAAAACCAACATTACCAAAATTCCAGTGAAAACCTAGATTCTGATCATTAGAATCTTCAAATTCCTGCCAAATATTCAAACTTTGAATTTTTTGGTGACCGAAAAATTCGTACAATCCCAAAAAAATCTTTTATCAAGCTTACTTAACTTATTCTTCCTCTTTTCCAAATTAGCATTTCCCAAAAAAAAAAAATAATAATAATAAATAATCAACTAAACAGTTAAACTAAACGTTTGAAAACTTTATTTTGACCCACTACTCACTCCTTCCCTTTATTCTGATCAAGAAATTGAAAAACAAACAAAAAATGAAAAATGAAACCCTCATAAAAAATTTTAGATTCTTTTTTTTTTTTTTGCATTGTGTTTTCATGTGTATATTGCTTATATGCCTTTTTGTGTTCCTCTTGTGTTTGCTTCTTGTTTGCTTGATTGCTTGGTCCATTGTGCTTGGAAGGGGTTGCTTTTTATAGGGTTGGGTAGAAAAATCTAGGGCTTTTTCATTGAAATTGAAAAATCGGATTTGCCTTGGCAAATTCGATTCAGATTCACTTTTTCTTTTATTTTTCTTGATCCTCAAGTTTTTCCAAAAAACAAATTCAGCCTTGATTCTCATATTTTATTTTTTCCAAAAAAATTAAGCAATATTGACTCGATTTTCACCTTTCACCTTTCACCTTTCACCTTTCCATTTTCTATTTTTTTTATTTTTTATTTTTTTTTTTACTATTTTGGAATGTTTTTAGAGAAGGAAAAGAAAAAAGGAATAAAAAAAAAATGGAAATTGGGTTGGCTCAATTTAGGATCAAACCCAATTTAACCCATTTGGCCATTTAAAGCCAAATTGAAGCACAAAATTTTATAACCCAATAACAAATCTAAGTCCAAACTCATTCAGTAGGCTAAAAATAAACCGAGACTCAAAAATCAAATGACGTCCATTAATCAATTTAAAAGTCTATAAAGCAAATTAAGGCTAAAATTCAGACTATAGATCGGTTTCAGAAAAAAATCGACCTTAAATAAAAAAATTGACTTTTAATCGTGAAATTGAATTTAAAATGTATTTGATTTAAATTAAGTTATCCCAAAAGCAATTAATCAAACACAGTCCAATTAAAATTGTTATTTTAAAAATCTCATACAAAATTGGATGTTACAACTTTTAGTTAGTAAATTAACATGAAAAATACATGAAATTTTTAATTAAATTTATATTATTATTGAACATGTTGAGAATTTGAAAAACAATTGTAATGCCAAATAATTACTTAATCTTATTAAAATATATATAACATTTCCTAATTTCACTACAAGAGACGGAGCTTTTTTCGGCAAAATTTTTCATAAAAAATACTCAAGTCCCTGATAGTTTTCCGTCTAAAATAATGTCATTTCCGACGGATTTGGTATTTTTTCCGATGGAAAAATCCATTGGAAAAAAAATGAAGAGCACTTATATTTTTTTCCAAAGGTCCATATCATAAATCTTAAGAAATTTTTTTCCATCTCTACAACAAATAAAGAGCACTTATATTTGAAATACCATATGCTAATGAAGGTTCATTTGAGAATACAAGCCAAATGCATTGAGATATAATTAGGATTAACGCATTGCACGGGTGGCCGGATAAGTCAGGACTCATGATGGAGATATCCCTGGCCTCGCTGATCTGGATATCAGGTGGTGGGTAGTTTGTTATGCCGCCCAAAAAGATGCAGGGCTTATGATGGAAATATCTCTGGCCTCGTTAAACGTGCTTTGAATAATTTCCTAACCTTCTCGGCAAATCCGGCAAAGATTAGGAATCAATTCTCGCCAAATGTTTAGGAAACCGAAAAATACGTTTTTATTCTTAATTAAATAAAAACATTTTAAAATATGCAATGCATGAAGATGTATTTCATCCTTAAAGTAAGGACATCCGTACACTTAAAAAGGTATCCGACTACCTTTGGAAGAAACTTAAATTGGATTTTCAAAAACTGAAAGACTTTGGGCTCGGATTTGAAAAATTGGAATACTCATGGCCGAAAACCCCCTAAAAAAGGCTCTATTTTTCCTAGTTTTGAAACCCGGGTTGACCACCCTTGACCCGACTTTTATAAAATCAAATTTTATTCTTGAAATGACATGGAAATCACCCTAATGTCCCAAATCAGCCCCCTCTTTGTCTACTAATAAAAACAAAAAATGATTATTTCTTAAAAACAATTCTGACTCCCGCAACCAGTTTTGAATAACTATTTTTTTTTACCATTCTAAAAAAATTCAAAAAATTATGGGAAAATTACTGTAGACCTATAACATGTTGATCTCCATGGGAAAAAAATCATCTTAATTTTTGGATTAAGGATACCATGACCGAATTTCACCAAAGTCAGAACAGTGAGCTAAAAACTACTTTATCAAAAACCAATTTTTTGACCATGATAAAAAAAATCTAAAAATCTTGAAAAGAATACCATGGCATACTCTAAATGTCTACTGTATGTGGTAAAAAATCATTTTATTTTGACCAAAGATGAGTAGTGAAAACAATCCCAAAGTCAGAAGATCCAATCTAAACTATCACTCTTTCAACTAGTATAGGCAAGAGATTTTTGGCTTGAGATCATTGGTTGATCTTGGCCAAAAACCTAGTTGAAAATGTCATGAAATGCATGATTTTATAGCCCACAATCATATGACAATGAATCAACCATGAGTTAAAAATATGAACAAACAAACAAGCAAGAATGATCAAGCAAGAACAAGCAAAAAAAAATCTCCTAGGTTTCGGCCAAAGCAAGAAAAATGTAGAAAAAATTTTGCCAACTTTTGTTTTGTAGAGAATAGAAGAAAAACCTTTAAAATCTATTTTGAAAACATTTTTATTCAATTAGAAATCATATGGAAAAAAGAGAAGAAAAAAGAACATGATATCAAAAGAAATAAATGAAAAGAAGAGACGTGAATATTACCTAGCAAATCTTTTTCCAATCAAGCTCTCAAAAACTCCCTTCTTTCTTCCTCTTTCTCTCTTTTTTCTTTTTCTCCTTGAGAGGTTTTTTTTTTTTTGCTACTTTTTCTCTTCTCCAAAATGTAGTAAATGTTGTATCAAAAATGAATTCTCCCTTATCCCCTTGAAATGCTTGACCGACTGCCCTATATTGGTGTGAGAGTGTATTTTATTTTTTTTGCCCTTTGCATGCTTCCCAGTGAATAAAAAATCGGACCGGACAGGCTGGTCCGACCGATTGAATCAGGAACCGGTGACCTATCCAGTCCGATAGGTGTAATAGAATCGAATTTGATAGAACCGGTCAAAAACCGATTCAATCGATAAAAAATCGGAAAAAACCAAAAAAAGGAGAAAAAACCATTTTTTTATTTTTTAATTATTTTTTTCAAAATTATTTTTTGTAATTGATAAGATTTGAACCCATAAGCTCTTAAAATATACTAAAGATCATAACACTAAACTAAATACTTATTTTTATTAATTATTTACTATATTTAATATTTATTTAACATTAAAAATATTTTAAAATTTTATTTAAAGTGTCCAACCCGTCCAACCGGTCGAACTGGGAATTGGAGGCCACATCGATTTGACTTCCGGTCCGGTTTTTTCAACCTTGATGCTTTCCTTGCCAAGTGGCTAAAAATTATCTCCTATTTGTATGATGCTTTCCTTAAATTTAGGCCTCTTGTCCCCTTTTTGCATGGTGCTTCCCTTAAATTAAGGGTATTCTAACCTCTCATTGGCCAATAATGCCACCTAAATTATTATTCTCTGCTATCTCTTTAAAATATCTAAGCCACTTGTCATGATCATATGGCTTACTATTAAAACATCTTCCTAAGTGGCATTTTTAATCCTACTTGGCATCATCTCATAGCCTTCACATGACCTTCACATGGCTTTGCATTTTGAAGGCCTCCCATTGGCCTAAAATGCCATGTAGGCAAAGTAGTGGAGAATCTTATCCTCTTAAAAATGTCATCTTGCTATTCAACCTTAGCCATTTGATTCAAGATGATCACACACCCACCTTCATCCAAGGGCTGGCCGAAAATGTCCTGGAAATTTTCAGGCCATTCATCTTTTTTATTTGCAAAATGGATCTTTTCGATTTCTTTGGTAAAATTACATTTTGGCCTCCTAACTTAATTTAATTGCAAATGGACCCAAATTTCAAGTTTTTCTTTTCCAATTCATCCCATCCAATATAAAACTCAGTTATGGAGTTTTTCATATTTTTTCGAGCTCGAATTATTTTTTTCCCTGATTTTTCTCTTGGAATTTTGGATTAGTACATCCGAACTTTATCTTTTTTCATTTGAGCTCCGATTTCAGATTTTTCTTCTCCAATCTTTTCCATAAAATATAAAATTCAGATCTAGAAGTTTTCATAATTTTTCGAGCTTGTTTCCTATTTTCTCAGATTTTCAAAATTGCCCTTTAACCTCCGAAACCTCGGTTTTACTCGAAACGAGCTCAATTTTCGGATTTTCTTTTTTCCACTGCCTTTGTCATATATTGTCAATTGGAGTTGTTCCGAAAAAACCCAATTTTTACATCCGAATTCCTTTCCGATTTTGTTTTCCCTTTTTCTCAATATTGGGAACTTTTCGTTTTTTCGTTTTTCCTCCAACCGGCTCTTCCACTTCAAACTGGAACCTGGGATATTTTTATTTATTTATCCTTTATCAACTGGGGGCTTCAATTTCATCGAATCGGGCCATCTTTGCAGTTTTTCTCAAATTTGTGAATTTCCTATTTATTCATTAAATTCTTATTTTCTTTTTTTTTCTTCAAACCACATTTTCCTTCAACTCTACTTCAAAATTAAACCTTCCAATATCCATATTTATTAATCTTATTCAATTTGGAACCTCCAATTTCGTCCGATTTGATAGTTTACGCACTTTTCCCCAATTTTACGAAATTAGTTATTTTTCCTACACTGAATTTTGCAATCTGTCTTTCAAACTCTCTAACTTTCGTTGTAGACCTCTGATTATCAAAATTCTTTCACCATTGTTCAATTCAACTTTGAATCTTGATTTTGACTGAGAGTTGACTTTTTCAATGGTTGACTTTTCGGAATTGACTTTTTCGGAGTTGACTTTTTCTGAGTCGACTTTTTTGCTTTGACCTCCAAATCAAAATTTTGGAGACCTATTAGTAGAATGAGAGAAGATTCTTTGCATTCTGAAAAATCGAAAAGAGAAAATCACCTTATTTAGAGGATCTGGATAAAATTAAATATCTACAACAATCATAGCTACTTTTTTACCCAGGCTAAAAAGAGCATATACATTAACCTCGAAACAATCAAAATCGTTAAAGAACCATTTCCCTTAAATCAACTTCCTCACTTCTTGAATTCTGAACATGATCATATAACACCATTTTTGAATAAAATTTTCAATGCCCAATCACAAAAGTGAACACAATTTCTTCCAAAACATAAAAAAAATGTGAACAATAAACAAAATCAAACTAGACCAATCAAAATTCCATTCCCCAAACAAATATAAAATCTTTAATTCTTTAATAACTACCCGCAATTTCCTTGATAACTTGATATTTGAGATATACAAATAATCAAAAAGCTCAAATCAGTACTTGAAGCCCTCAAAAAACCCCTTAATTCCTAGCCTTCAGCTCCATTAATCTTTTCACAACTATATCATCATTACAATTAGCCGAACAACCAAACAATTTACCCAAATTCCACGTGTCCTGTGCCTCCTTAGGAAGTACTTTGACCTGTTTAGAAAATCCCCATTTGACAGCGATTCATTGACAAAACCCTTTATCACGTCTGGCTGCTTCTTCACACCCTTCTTCATAATAATATTCTTTGCTTTACTCCCCATTTTTCGATTTTTTTGGCAATTTTGCCTAAGATCGATTCTTCTATATCCTCCAAATATCTAACCTTACGCAAGTTTGGTTTGGAAGCAGAAGTTTTTTTTTCGAAGATAGAGAATTATGCACTGAAGATGATTTGTCCAGAACAGCCACACAAAAACTCTTAGCCCCTTTTGTCAGGCTCAACTACCATTAATATATTCCCATCAACATTACATGGTCTATGATCTTCGAAATTCCCCTCAGCATTACAGGAAAGTCAACATCATTCAGACAGACCCTTTAAAAGATTTTCATTTCCCTCCAAAATATTCTCATAAGCATACATCTCATTGATTAAACACTCTATTGCCTATCATCCCCTTGCAAACTTCCTTGGATTCTGCAACCGTTTCCTCAAACACATCAATATCTTCAATTCTATCGATACTCTCCCCTGCTCCATCTATACTGTCATATTTACATCAGCTTTCAAGGAAGACTTATCACCTTCCAATTATCTTCTTCCTCAATCTAGTAGCAATGTCTGGCCACCATCTCGTTACCTTTTTGGTTATTACCACCACTCATAGTGCCAATGTCAGTGACTCTAACAGGGAATAGCTTCAATAACTTCATCAATTGTATCAAGTTGTTCAATCACAATAGACATAACTCCTTTACTAAAGTCACTACACATAATTGAATCCTCCTCCATTGATATCAACTCCCTTCCCATATATTAGCAATATTTTTAAAAGAGCTATAATAATTCCACACATGTATTAGCAAACCAAAACAAGCAATCCAGACGATTCTGAATCTAAACTCAATATTTTTTTACCAAGGTTCTACGCCCACAAACCATTATTTTAACAAGTTCCAATCACTCTGCTTCGTAGTTTCCAAAGTCTCCTCATCATCAAATTCAATTAGAAAATGCTTAGCATTTTTTTTTTTTTTTTTGCAGAAATATTATAAACACCTTGTACACGAAAATTCTCTTGCAACCAGTCAACTCCAAAACCATTAGATGTGTTCTGAAATGATTTTAGTGTGTTTGACCAGTGGTAGAAGTAGCTAAGGTAGTGACGGGCTCAATAGAATTGGTAGAAAGATTACCTTGTGAAGAAAGTAATCTGACAGAAGAAGCATGATGATCAATATGAGTTGCATTCGAACATGCCAAATTTATGAACCTGAAAACATATTAGAAACATCAAGTACAAAAAATGTTGTTGGCTACAAAGCAACAATGGACACTGTTGTATCAGTCCATTGTGTGAATGGCTCAAGATCAACTTTAGCGGATGATGTATGCAAATGCGTGAAAGGAATTCTCATGAAAAATAACCTGTTAGGAGATAAAAACCTTTTGAGTAAGTGGATTAAAACATTTAAATGCACTCTAATTAGTGGAGTATCACACAAGGCTCAGATTTTGGTTATAACTTATGCTTTCTTTTTTTTTTGCTCAGCCAAAATGAATTTTATTAAAAGAGTAACCAAACAGGCTATAAAGATCCAATTCCTCAAGGTTAGAAAAACCAGAGAACCAAAGAACTCTGAAAAGACAAAACAACACTAGAATAACATCTGAC
The DNA here is from genome assembly GCA_030761205.1 of Fremontodendron californicum. Taxonomy (NCBI): domain Eukaryota; kingdom Viridiplantae; phylum Streptophyta; class Magnoliopsida; order Malvales; family Malvaceae; genus Fremontodendron; species Fremontodendron californicum. The sequence continues at coordinate 5,150,206 of JAULJL010000026.1, forward strand.
ATAAACACCACAAAATATAAAGATAATAAAAACTAAAATCACAACACCCTAAATACATATAGTCTGACTAGCAAAAATAAACATCGGAAAACCTCAAAAGAACCGAAAAGCTTGAACAGACCAAAATATAAGAGAGCATAAACACCAAAGTTGTCTCCCATGGATCGCTTGTACATAAAGGAATCTCACTGATTGTACCTTGCTCTTGGTTATTGTAATGATTGCTGGTAATAGCACGAAGATTAGACCACCATCAATAATTTGAAACCATCGAATCACATTTAATCAATTAGATTACTCCAAAATCCTTAAATTTTCCAAAATCTCCCTTTCATCATAATTTACCGATTTTTCATTCCACATAACCAGCATTCCAAATCCTTTCAATCCTCCTATTGTCACAAGATTCCGACTTGGTTTCCCAAGAAGTTTCAATAATTTGGTTATAACTTATGCTTGTTGATAGGCTTGAGTCAAGGATAACAAAGGTAGCCAAAGATCTTTAACTTAGTGTAATTTGGTAAGTGTTTAAACAACAATTCCAAAGGAAATTTTAGCTTAAGAATGGGAGTTGGTAGTCTGTTAATCCAATATGTTGTTGTTTGAAAAGCATAAGTCTTCTCTCGGCTATTCCATTATGCGGATGTAGTAAAATGAGAAAGTCCATGTTTGGACAGAAATTTGGACAATTTCTGACATTCAACTTTTGTTTGATAGGAAATAACCAAATTTTTTTAGTGAAATTATCAACATAAATCACATAGTAATTAAAGCCATTAATAGATGTGTAAACTAATTCAAGAATGAGAGTTGGTAGTCTGTTAATCAAATATGTTGCTGTTTGGAAACCATGAGACCAAAATTTCAATGGTATTGAGGCGTGGTGAAGTAAGGTTAGGCCAGTTTCTACCACATGTCTATGTCTTCTCTTGGCTATTCCATTATGTTGAGGTGTATGGGGTGGTGTAGTGAAATGAGAAATCCCATGTTTGGAAAGAAATTGGGACAATTTCTTATATTCTCCATCATTATTAGATATATAGTAAGAATTGAAAGTACCCAACTGTTTTTCAACTAGTTCTTTCAAAGAAGGAAATAAAACATAGACATTAATTAGACTTTTGTTTGATAGAAATAGTAGGGTTGGCAATAGATCGAATATTTGAAATTGTTAAATATTCGAATCTGAATCTATTTAATTTATTCGAAATTTGAATCCGTTTATTACCTGCTTATTATCTGAATATTATTATCCGAATCCCCGATTTAAAGAGTAATATCCGTCGGATATCGGAATTCATATTCTATTTAAAAAGGATATCCGAATCCACTAAATATATGCATTTATTAAATAATTTTCTTAAAAATTAAAATTATAAAATTAAACAAGAATTAAATATGTAAATGGATATCGGATTCGGGTATCCATTATCCGTATAAAAAGACGAATTCAGATAACGGATTCGGATATTAGACACTGTCCGCATCAAAATCAAAGCGGATTCAAATAACGGATATTTAAGAGTTCATATCCGAATTCGCTGCGGATAGTAAATCTAATATCCGAATCCAAAAGAACGAATCGAATAGTGTCGGATATTCAATTTTTTACTATTCATTATCATTCCCGAATAGCCATATTATTTTAGTGAAATGATCCAAGACAAGTCACATAGTGATTAAAACAATTAATAGATGTTTAAACTAATTCAAGAGGTTTAGAACTAGTTGAAGTGGACTGATAAAATGGAAGTTGATGCCTTTTATTACTGTGATAAGAATAAAAAACAAGCATCTTATTTATAAAAAAAAAAAAAAAAAAAAAAAAAAAAAAACATCTTAGTTGAACCATTAAATGACAAACCAAAGGTCTTATGCATAACACTGAAAATTTTGAAAGAAGGGTATCCACGCCTACTATGCCAAGTATCTACAAAATCATTTGTATATTTAAATTCAACTGTCACAACAAAACAATCAAGACTTGATCTTATTTTTTATTGCTTTCTTGATTTTATGTCAATTGAAGAAAATTCTCTTATCTCTATTCTACATATATTTATTTATAATTAATATTAAAATTGTATATCGTATCTTATGGTAATAATTGACTATAAAAAATAAGATTTCGATTCACCATATGTCTTTCACAATTTTACAACTATGGTTATTATTTTTTTTGTATTTTTCTATTTTGTGACTATATCTTGAGTGAGAACTGAGAAGTTGAATCATGAGTTATTTACTTGCCCCTCACGGAAATTCCATGACAATATGTGGACGGACCTATCAAAGTGTTTCTTCTCATTGTCTCTCTTTCATCGTCATCCTCTATGCAAAAACCAAGTTAACGTTTTATATGCCGTCTCTTAACTCTTTTTAATTCACAACTGGCTTTCTTTTACATTTTAATCATTACCCTATTATTACTACGTATTATGCCTAGCTAATTCAATCTCATTGAATATATAAGAAGAAAACAAATTAAAAACCCCATTAATTTGCTCCCTTTTTAATCTATATATATAAAAATATATACATATCTCTAATCCCAATGATTTTGATTTCCTCAAGTGTTATTATAAGGGACTCCAACTGTGGACTTCAATGCTCAGGAGATCAGTAAAGCATTTGCAGGCTAGCTAGCACAAGAAGAGAGTTTGGCTCCTCCTATAATGTTCTTAATTTCCTTTTTGGCTTAATCAATTAGTGTTGTGAAATAGGGATCGATGGAAAGGGTGTTGCTGTTTGGGTTGCTTGCATTTATAGTAGTGGGTGTTGTCGCCATTGTTGAAGGAGGAGAAGTAACTTACGATGGTAGATCTTTGATCATTCAAGGACAGCGAAAGCTTCTGTTTTCTGCTTCTATACACTATCCTCGAAGCACCCCTGAGGTATTTCTTTCTTAATTTCCTTTCACTTTCATGCATGTCTAATGATCAGATATTTAAATAGCGATAGTAATGTGTTTTTACGTTAATTTACGATTTCGATTCTTTTTGTCGTTCATATTTATTGTAATTGATTACGATAGCATCTATTATATCCGCAATAGTAAAAAACATTACGCCACCCAAAATGTGTTGAAAAACTGAGTTAACAGGATCATACTTCTCTTAATCTCTTCTCTAATGGCGAGTAGTGGATTGCTATTATATCTCTTTTCCAGAAGCATTAAAATATTCGACATTCAAACTGTCTGATTACTTGTAAAAAATAAATGATCCTAGAAACTATTTTGGAATAACCCTATTATCTGACTCTTGGAAAAATAGTATTGCTCCATATTTGACTTAAATTAATGGATTTATATTTGATACATTTTAGTGTACAAATCTATACACTATTAAATCTATACACTATTAATGAATATGTTATCTCATTAATAAACAAATTTAAAAATCCTCAAAAATAAATACAAATAACTATATTTCATAACAGGTGGCATCATGTGATTTACTTTCAGTGTCATCATGTGATTCACTGTCAATATATAGATTTATATACTACCAATGTATCAAATATAAATCTTAAATTAATTATCATTTTTTTCGTTCCCTTATTTTCATAAGCTTACCAAAAAGGTCACATACCTTTTAAAAAATATTAAAAAATAAAAGTTTTAATTAATAAAAGATATACATGATAAGTTTTTTAATTTATTGATGAAATTTAAATTTTTTTACCAATAATGAATAAAAAAACTCTTAATTATCATTTTCTTAGTTTTATTATTATTATTATTATTCAATATCTTGTTTTACCTGGTTGTTATTGGACACGAAACGATTATACTATACAAGAATAATATGAGAAAAATAATTAAAACACGACACGACACGAAAAAAATACGGACACGACACGAATATACGAATATGTCAAAATCTATATAATACAAATTATTAACACGTGAAAATTTATATTAATATTAAACATTAAAACATAATTATAACATAAAAAAATACACGAATATAACACAGATACTCGTCTCATTTTGTCCTCGCCAAAGGTTACATCACAAATTATTGGTAAAATTGAGTTGACCTCTTTTGGTCAAGATTTCTTGTTGAATTCCCAAAGATTTTTTTTATAGAAATGTTAGTTCTTAATTCTTCAGATCTAATACAGGAAAGTGGAAACTATTGCTTGAAAAAAGAACTCTGATGTATGGAGTATTTGCTACGTTTTCCTTTATTATTTAATAAACTCTTCTTCTAATTGATTATTTCACTATTCTTGTAGTTTTATTTATTTAATCATCCAATATGCTTTATTTTTTAATCTAAATTCTGGAAAGATCATTCAGAACCGGCGGCAAGTTGCCATGTTTTTTAATTTTTTTCTGGAAAAAAGCAATTAATTAAATCGAATCACGTGCTCCATCATAAAAAAACAAAAATATTTTTGTAGTAATGTTAAAACTAAAGGTGTTTATGGATCGGACCAGATTGAATTTGAATCGGATCTAAATATAATATCAATATCATATATAATTAATTAAGTTCAATCCGATTGAATCTCATATTTTACTCAAATTCATCATATTTTGGAATGAAAGCATGTGAACTGCATTTGCAGATGTGGGCACCATTAATAGCCAAAGCTAAAGAGGGAGGAATAGATGTGATACAGACGTACGTATTTTGGAACCTTCATGAGCCCGAAAAAGGGCAGGTAAATTATTAAACCCTCAGTACATTTTTATCCTCTAAAATTTGGGCCATCATCATTTTGATCATTAATTATAGTTTTAATTAAATTCCTTGGTTGCGTTGCAGTATGATTTCAGTGGAAGAGCTGATGTAGTTAGATTCATTAAGGAAATCCAAGCACAAGGCCTATATGCAAGTCTCAGGATTGGTCCCTTTATTGAGGCTGAATGGAATTACGGGTAAACAAAACATTAATACAAAGTTTAAGACCTAACAATTCGTATATCCGTATTATGTTTCTGTATTTATTTCATGTCATAATTGTGTATAAAAAACTTGATTTATTTAATATTTTTGCAGTGGATTACCTTTCTGGTTGCATGACGTCCCAGGCATTGTTTACCGATGCGACAATGAACCATTTAAGGTATCACAATGGCTGAAAAACTACTGATGCCCTGGAATATTTCTGTTCTCTGATAAAATTTGACCGTTTTTCATTACTTTTTCATGCATCTTTAATCATCTTAATACGAATAGAGTTATAAATTCATAAAAAATCTCATTGGAAAATAATGAATGATCTCAACTTGGCAAAGTAAATACAAAAAAAAAAAAAAAAGTTTAGAAATTTTGACAATGTTTTGAGACATTCATGGATGGCACAGGTGAATATGCAGAATTTCACCACAAAAATAGTGAACATGATGAAATCAGAAAACTTATATGCTTCACAAGGGGGACCAATCATACTATCACAGGTTGTATATTTATTCATTGCTTAATGTAACAAAATCTTTCAAAGGCTTAATTATTAATTTATTTATTTTTATATAAAAGTAGATTGAGAATGAGTACCAATTAGTGGAACATGCATTCCATGAGAAAGGACCTCCATATGTCAAATGGGCAGCACAAATGGCCGTAGGACTTCAAACTGGGGTTCCTTGGATGATGTGCAAACAATATGATGCTCCTGATCCACTGGTAATTGTAGTCCTCTTACCATTTTTATTATTATTATTATTATTATTATTATTATTATTATTATTATTATTATTATTATTATTATTATTATTATTACTACAAATGTTTTACTATTTGACAAGTACTTTGTCACTTGCCTTTTTGTTTTTTACATTTTAATACTTATTATCAGTATTAAAAAATTGGATCGGATCGGTTTAATTGAAAATCAGTGATCTGTACGGTCCGACACATATTAAAAAATCGAAGATTCAATGAACCGATAGAAAACCGATTCAACGAGTAAAAAATTGATAGAAAACCGGATTAAACCAGTAAAAAACCAATTTTTTGTTATTTTTATTATTTTTTTATTAAAATTACTTTTGTAAGTGATGAGATTTGAATCTTTATCCTTTTAATCATATATTAAAAACCATACAATTAAGATAAATATATATTTTTATTAACTAATTACTATATTTAATACTTATTTAATATTAAAGTCACATATTTAATATTTAATTTATTTTTTAATTTAGTAATCCAGTTCAACCGGTTAGACCGATTCAACTGGTGATCCGAAAGTTACACTGGTTTGACCTTTGATCTGGGTTTTTATTCATTGCTTGTTATAGGATAAAACTAAATAAACAAATAATCGTGTAATCCGTTGATGGAGTGATAAATTTTTAATTTAAATGATTAAGATTCAATTCTTAATAACTTCAAATAAATAGTAAAACAAAAAAGAACAAGATGAAGAATACTCTGGCATTCACTTAAGTACTTTATAAAAGAATAGATCTAGAACAATAACTTGAAAACTTTTATTTTCTATCCAAATGGATTTTTTTTTTGTGTGTGTGTAAAGTACGAAGTTAGTAGGAAAATTAACAACTAATGATACCTTAGATTAGTGTATTTGCTTGTAATGTAAATAGACAAAAATCCAAGTCTATTTTACACTTATGCTTTTATGCAGATCAACACTTGCAATGGGATGAAATGCGGGGAGTCATTTCCAGGGCCTAATTCACCTAAAAAGCCTTGGATTTGGACAGAGAATTGGACATCTCGGTATGTGCAACGATTGTCTTAATATCAATCGAGAATATTATTTTTTTCAATACATATTTAACGATTTAAAATTTTTTTACATCAAACAAATAGTTAAACACTTTTAATTTATTCAAAATTCGGTGTGCATGATCTACGTAAATAGCATGAAATACGACGATCAGATTAAACAAATATAAATCGTATAAAATATTTATGAAAGTGTGTAAAACTAATTTAATTTTACACTAATATAAGTGGATCCCTCTTATATATATATATATATATATATATATATATATATATATATATTCCACCACTCTAAAAAATGGAATATCAATTATTGTTGAGAATGTGAAGGCCAAACTTACTAATTTTAGGAAATGATTTGAGCAATATTTTGCTTCTAATTAATGCCACTACTTCCCTTTAAGGTATCAAGCATATGGTGAAGAACCAAACACAAGATCTCCCCAAGACATTGCTTTCCAAGTCGCTCTGTTTGTTGCAAGGAATGGGACCTTCGTAAATTATTATATGGTATTCAAAATCCATATATAATCAAAATTCCTTGGAAAATATGTATTACATAGTTACATGTTTTACTACAAGTTGCATCTGATGTTTATAGACAACGTTTTCTTTTTTCTTCTTAGTATCATGGTGGAACTAATTTTGGGAGAACAACCTCTGCATACACAACAACAAGTTACTATGACGAAGCACCCCTTGACGAGTATGGTATGTCTTACACTTTTGATATACATTTACACAACATACAACTATGCACTTCTTTGTCCTTTTTTTTTTTTTTTTTTTTGGTGTGGCTAAGTCAAGGATCTTTATTAAGTAACCATGAGATTACAAAGGTAGCAGAAAGCTAGTAAAGCAAAGAATAAAGTTCAATGCAAGTTCAAAATAAGCTGACAAAACACTATCTAAACCATTAAAAAGAAACAAAATACTGTAAGAGTTACAACACCACTCCCTAATAAACATACAAAGAAAACAACACCACCTATGAAAGAAAACACCACAATCCTTAATAACCCCTAACACAATTCAAACAGGCCAAGAAACAGAACCATAAATGAGACTACGAGAACACTCAACATCCATCCGAGAAGCACTAGCAACAAAAATACTGCCCATCCTCAAAGCCAATTCCTATGAATCTTAGCATACTTAAAAGAAGAAAAAAAAAAAAAAAAACACTAAAATATCATGCAAAGTGAGCCAAAAACACCCCATAGAGCGCCATTCAAATTAGAGGATATATAACCAAGCCAAAACATAAAGGCATGAGGACGTAAGACCCCAACAAAAGTAAAAATCTTCATCACTTCAACTACCATATATAACTGAAAACATCCAGACCAAAATGACTAACGCTTAATCCAAAAATCAATCCAGCACCACATCAAAGTGCAACTTAAAAGAACACATCACAGAACTCAAAAATCCATCTCTTCGATTCACTTGATACAAGTATATCCAGTCAGAAAAACTCTAACAACGCATCAAAGATTTAGAGATTTTTAAAAGCTTGCTGAAAAAAAGGCCACAATAAACTAGGTTGAGATAGAGAATTGTTTCATATCAACAGCAGCAATGACCCAGATCAAAACAAACCCTATAATCACAACAGGCTTGTGAGAATGACCAAATGACAACCCCAACAAGCAAAGACCTATGAAACAGAGATTCAAAAATAAACACTCCTTAATTTGATTCATGCACATTCAACATACCTACCATATGCAAAGTCACCAAGCTCAATAGAAATCCTTCTCCAGACAATAAGAGTACTAGTCATGCAAACCAAAACAACAATTATTCAAGCATACAATAAAGTTTTCACCCACCCAGTCGAAAAGCTAAGGAGCAGCAAAAGTAAACAGGGAAGTTACATGTCCTTAGCCACCAGTTTTTGTAATTCCTTCACAATCAACTTTTCATCCCCATTTGTAGACAGCCCTAATAATTTCCATATATTCCCAAGTGGATTGAGCCTCCTCCTCACATTGAATTCTTTTCATATTATGAAAATCGTCATTAGCTATAATAATACACTCCTGAGACTCCCTTTGAACTAGCTTCAGCGGTTTTCTTCCTTTTTTTCTCGATAAATTTCCCAGCAACTTTTCTTCAAGTTCCTCCGGAGTTTTATGCTTTCTTTCTTTTATTTTTTGTTTTCACCAACAAGACACACTTCTCTTATCTCGTCCAAGCCATCTTGAATTAGCGAAAATCAATGGCCTATGCCTGTTATTAATTAAACCCTTCCCCAAGGTCCAAGTCTTTCGCTAGCTAGGACTAATCCAACCACTAAACCAGAAGAATCTAATAACAAATCATTCCCTCCAAAATCTAGCATGTCCTTACCAGCATCTGCCTCGATCGGTTTCATCAACCTTCCCCTCGAACCAAACAAGTCTTTTTTCAAGGGGCATGTAAGCATTATCAGACTCTACAACCGCATCAACAGATGGAACATTAATTGCATCATCTTCCTAGCTCATTTCTAAACTCCTTACCAGCCAGCAGTTCATATTCCATTGAGTTTCATGATCATAGATTTCTTCTTCACCATAACTAGGAAGAGAATCAATCAACTCTCTTAGTGGTTTCCTTAGGCTTGAATGATTTACAGCAACACAACAGTGAATATCATCACATCCTCCCTAACTTCAGTAACACGGATTAGGAAAGAGGCTCCTCCATAATTTACCATAATTGACTTATCAACTAAATCTGTCATAATGAACATTGCACCTCTATTGAAATCTTGATAGTACAATATTTCATCATCCATACTTCGCAATTTACCCCAGATATTTCCAATATTCTTAAAAATGGATTAGTTCCATGCATGAAGAGGAACTCCAAAGCAAGTTAACCAAGTGGTTCTGTATTTTGTAATGATCTTTTCCTCAACCTCAACAAACCATTCTTTCAGCCAGCTCCAATTCAGATTCTGCATTGTGTTCATTGTTTCCTCATCCTCAAATTCAATAAGAAACTGATTGTAGAAGGAGAAAATTTGTAACCAATTACAAATTGCCACGTGTCAATTGAAATTATTTTAATTAAGAAATTTTCAATTAAATTATACATTACCATGTGAAATTGTTAATATCATATTATAATTAATTATTTTATAATTAATTAAATATGTACACATGGTTTGACCAATCAAATTGCAAGGATTTATGGGTTATCCAATCAAATTTCACCCATGTGTCATAATTATTTTATCTCTAATTTAATTAATTAATTAAGAGATAAATAATAAATTTTTATCTCTAATTAAATTAAATTAATTAAGAGATAAATAATAAATTTTTATCTCTAATTAAATTAAATGAATTAAGAGATAAATAATAAATTTTTATCTCTAATTAAATTAAATTAATTAAGAGATAAATAATAAATTTTTATCTCTAATTAAATTAAATGAATTAAGAGATAAATAATAAATTTTTATCTCTAATTAAATTAATTAAGAGATAAATAATAAATTTTTATCTCTAATTAAATTAAATTAATTAAGAGATAAATAAATATTTTATCTTTAATTTAATTAATTAAGTGATAAAAAATAAATATTTTATCTCTAATTTAATTAATTAATTAAGTGATAAAAAAATAAATATTTTATCTTTAATTAAATTAAATTAATTAAGAGATAAATAAGAAGATATTATCTCTAATTAAATTAAATTAATTAAGAGATAAATAAGGAGATTAAGTTCTTTTAAAACTCTCTTTCACCTGGCTAGCTACCACTATAAATAGAGACCTCCTCTTAACACAAATTCACAACTCAGAAAGCCTGAAGAGAAGAAGATTTTGAAGAGCCAAATCCTCTCAAAATTCTTAAGAAGAAATTAGAGATATTCTAAGAACGCGGTGCTTGTTCTTGAGAATTCTCTAAGAAGCTGCTCTCCGATCTTGTTCATCGAAGGAAAGGAGATAATTCCTGTTTTTCAAGACCAAGTCTAGAAGACCCTTGAAGCAGATCTCGCCGATTGAAGATCAAGTCGTGAAGACCCTTGAATCAAAATTTTACTGAAGAAAAGAATCAAAGGATTTCTTTCTTTAAAAATATTCAGAGATTGTAACCTCAAAGTTTGATTAATAAAATTATTATTTGACTCCAAATTTTCCTTGTCATATTTTTGACATAAAATTTGTGTGTACAAATTTTGGCACGCCTGGTGGGACAATCTCTGCCTTTCATCTCTTTTCTTCAAAACTAAAGTTATCAAGTTGCAATGGCTCCCAAGAAGAACCTTGCTAACAGACCAACTCTCAAGCCTGCTCGAGCTAATCCTGCAGTCTATCCCACTTCATCATCAAGCGCTGATATCCCTGCTCATCCTTATGGCACTAGGAGGAAGACCAAAGCTCTTGCTGAATTGTATGAGCAAACTTTTCCGGTGCTCAATCAAAACCCTCTCTATGACACTTCTTCTCCAATTCAAGACTTAGAAGAAGTTTCCGCTGGACAAGTTGATTCTCCTCGAGGATCAAGTGCAAGTCGCCAGTTAACATACAAAGAACAAGATAACTACTCAAGCAACAAGCATATTCCATCCTCTGCTCCAAAATCAAGTTCTGGAGTAATGGCTGTCATGACAACTGGCACCACATCATTGGAAGAACAAGTTGCACTTCTGGCAAAATCTGTTGAAATTCTTTCAGCAAGTATCAAAGAGAAGGATAACCAGATCGCTTCCATGATGGACAAGATCGCCGGTCTCACTGGAAAAAGGAACGAAGCTTCAAACCAAAATTGGCAATCAATCTTTCAAGATGATGGTGAGAACTCTGGCAAGGAAGTTGCTAAGGATTCCGAAGAAAAGATCAATGAGCTCGTCACTACCAGTCAGCTCAAGGATCTTATCAAGGAGGCTATCAAAGATCAAGTTGAAAGCATCACTCAACCTTCATATACATATGCAAAACCATATTCTCAAAGGATCGATCGTCTGAGGATGCCTGGGAACTATCAACCCCCAAAGTTTCAGCAGTTCGATGGAAAAGGAAATCCACGCCAACATGTTGCACATTTCGTGGAAACTTGCAATAATGCTGGTACCTATGGGGATCTCATGGTGAAGCAGTTCGTTCGCTCCCTAAAAAGCAACGCCTTTGATTGGTATACTGATCTTGAGCCTGGGACGATTGACAGCTGGGAACAACTTGAGCGTGAATTCCTTAATCGATTCTACAGCACTCGTCGCTTAGTCAGCATGATCGAACTCACAAGCTCACGTCAATGGAAGGATGAGCCAGTCATTGATTACATTCACAGATGGAGAAATCTGAGCCTTAACTGCAAAGAAAGACTGTCTGAGTCTTCTGCCCTTGACATGTGCATCCAAGGTATGAATTGGGGCTTGCGTTACATTCTTCAAGGCATCAAGCCTAAGACCTTTGAAGAATTAGCCACTCGTGCTCATGATATGGAGTTGAGTATGACAGCTGCTGGAAATCAAGAACCTCCGGTGCAAGAGCCAAAGAAAGCCAAGGAAAAACAAGATACCCGCAAAGGGGGCAAAACCTTTACCAACAAGGGAGAAAGCAAACAGTCCATGGCAGTGACTACCAAGCCTCTTAAGATATCTCCCAAGTCAAAAGAATCTCAAGAGATGAAATCTTCTCCTTTCCAAGACAAAGGTAAAGGCAAGATCACCTTGAAGGAGAGGCAAGAAAAGAAGTATCCTTTTCCTGATTCTAATGTTTCAAGCATTCTTGAAGAACTTTTAAAAACTAAGCTGATTCAGTTGCCAGAAATGAAGCGACCTGAAGAAGCTGATAAAGTAGAAGATCCCAATTATTGCAGGTACCATCGCTTGATTAGCCATCCTCTGGAGAAGTGCTTTATTTTGAAGGATAAAATCATGCGACTCTATGAAGAAGGAAAAATCGAGTTTGAAGAAGAAACGATGTCGTCAAATTTGGCATCAGTCAATATGGTTTCTCAATCCAATTTGCTGGATAAAACCATAAAATTTGGCTCTTTTGATCCTATCATACTGGCTCCAAGTACAAGTACGATAGTGGATATTCAGGGAAGCGGGGGCAACTATTTGCTTCGAAGACAAAATCAAGATTACGATGGTTGGACTCTAGTCACACGCCGAAAAAGCAAAAAGAAGAATCTTCCAAAAGTTGTGAAAGTGCCTACAAGAGCTAAGATGATCAAACAACCATCTAAGTCTCCAAAGCCCAATGTGCCTCAACAAACAAAAATGCCATCTCAGGGTAAAAATTCAGTAGTGAGAAAGTCAAGGAGGCCGATCACTTTAAACGAATTTATGCCAATCCAGCTTAGAGATAAAGATTTGGTTTTCATGACTTGTTACCATAACGGTGGCAATGAAGATAATGAAAACAACATTGACTCAGTAGCATTCGAAGTTGATGATCATTCTTGTGCTACGAAAATTAACTTTTCTGATGAAGATCTGTTGCTGGGGTCAACCCCTCATAATCGGCCGTTGTTCGTCGTAGGATATACTCGGCAACAGAAAATCAATAGAATCTTGATCGATGATGGTTCTGCTGTCAACATACTCCCGTTGATGACAATGAAAGAATTGGGAGTTCCTTTGGATGAATTGATGCAAAGCCGATTGATGATCCAAGGATTCAACCAAGGGGGACAAAGAGCTCTTGGAAAACTTAGACTTCAACTTTTCATTGGAGATATGGAGTCAAGTCCACTTTTCCATGTAATCGATGCCAAAACGACGTACAACATGTTGTTAGGACGACCGTGGATACATCAAAATGGTGTAGTCTCCTCAACTCTACACCAGTGTCTCAAGTATTGCAGAAACGGTCAAGTCAAGACGATCCTGGCAGACGCTAAGCCATTTACTATAGCAGAAGCACATTTCGCAGATGCAAAGTTTTATCTCAAAGATACATTTATTGAAGAAGTAATGTCCAACCCGATGCAAGAATTAAAGCAAAAGGGAAAGAATTTGGCTTCTTCCACAATCGGAGAAGATGAAATTGCTCAAGGTTTAAAAGATCTGACTCTTCCCCTCACTAACTTGGAAGAATCAAGAGGCCTTATACCTCCACTGCAAGGATTTGTTAAGCCAATAGAAGAACCTCTTTGTGAACATCAAGATCTTCCTACTCATCGAGCTAAAGATTTTGATCCTAACGCTTATAGGTTGCTTGTCAAAGCTGGGTATAAACAAGAGGATGTCGTAAAATTGGCTCACGAGACAAAAGAACCTAGCAAAGAAAAGCCGCAAAGTTCATTCAAGATCCGACGGGTCTGGCAAAAGAAGATTGATCACATCGGAACTTCTAGAGAGGGGCTTGGGTATTCTCCATTAAAATTGAAGATTCATAAACAAACTTCGAGGTACATAAATGTGGAGGAAGTTCCCGAGGAGCAAAAAGATGCAGTGAAGCCACCAGGACTTTCAGTGTTTGATCGCTTGGGGGCACGCTCAACACGATGTTCAGTGTTTGATCGTTTGAGCATTCAATCATCACGAAGGTCAGTTTTTGAACGAATGGGAGAAAAATGCAGTGAAGTTTCTGTAAGTAAACCAATCTCCATTCAGTCAAGGCTTGGAAGTCCGTACTCTGAAGAAGTTAACTGTGGCCGAAAAAGAAAATCTTCCACTTTAAAGGAATCAAGAGATTTTCACAGCAAAATTCCTTCTCGAATGAAAAGGCAAAGCGAATGGAAGGTAACTACTGGTGAAGTTTTAAAGGCTAGAAAGCACACAGTGGTTATAACCAAATCAGTCTCATCCTCAGAGGAAGAAGAACTTGAAGAAACAGAAATCTTTACTTCTAACCATGTATCTGTAAAGGAAACTGGTAAAAAATCTCAAGAGGAAGAAGCCCAAGAAGCCCCTTCATCTTTTGAAGAAGGAAATCAAGCTACTATTGACGAACTAAAGGAGGTTAACATCAGTACTAGTGAAGATCCACGACCGGTCTTTATTAATGCTTGCTTACCACCAGAAGAAGAAAAAGCCTATCTTGATCTTTTGATAGAGTATCGAGATATCTTTGCTTGGACTTACAAAGAGATGCCGGGACTTGATCCAAAAGTAGCTATGCATCATCTGGCTGTCAAGAAAAGTGTCCGACCTATCAAACAAGCTCAACGACGTTTCCATCCTGACTTGATCCCCCAAATTGAAGCTGAGGTCAATAAGCTCATCAAAGCTGGCTTTATTAGAGAAGTCAAGTATCCCACTTGGATCTCAAATATTGTTCCAGTGAGAAAGAAAAATGGTCAACTTCGAGTTTGTGTAGATTTTCGAGACTTGAACAATGCTTGCCCAAAGGACGACTTTCCTCTCCCTATAACAGAAATAATGGTTGATGCTACAACTGGCCATGAAGCTTTGTCCTTTATGGATGGATCGTCTGGTTATAATCAAATTCGCATGGCTCCAAGAGATGAAGAACTTACCGCATTTCGAACTCCAAAAGGTATATATTGTTACAAAGTTATGCCGTTTGGATTAAAGAATGCAGGTGCTACTTATCAAAGAGCAATGCAAAAGATCTTTGATGATATGCTTCACAAGAATGTCGAATGTTATGTTGATGACTTGGTAGTGAAGTCAAAGAAAAAATCCGATCATCTTGCTGATCTTCGCCAAGTGTTTGAAAGATTGCGTAGATACCAATTGAAGATGAATCCGCTCAAGTGTGCGTTCGGAGTATCCTCGGGCAAGTTTTTGGGGTTCATCGTACGACATCGTGGGATTGAGATCGATCAATCAAAAATAGATGCAATCATGAAAATGCCTGAACCGCGCAATCTGCATGAACTTAAAAGTCTGCAAGGAAGATTGGCATATATCCGACGTTTTATCTCAAACTTGGCTGGTCGATGTCAACCATTTAGCCGGCTAATGAAGAAAAATGTCCCTTTTGTCTGGGATGAGGCCTGCAGTAATGCTTTTAAGAGCATTAAGACCTTTTTGTTACAACCACCTATTCTGAAGGCACCTATACCAGGACAGCCGTTAATCCTTTATATTGCTGCACAAGAACGTTCCTTAGGAGCTTTGTTGGCACAAGAGAATGGTGAAGGAAAAGAAACTGCACTCTACTATCTTAGTAGAACTCTTAATGGTGCTGAATTAAATTATTCTCCCATTGAAAAGACTTGCTTGTCATTGATGTTTGCAGTTAAAAAGCTGAGGCATTATTTGCAAGCTCATTCTGTTCGTTTGATTTCGCGAGCAGATCCCCTCAAATATCTCATGTCCAAGTCTGTGCTCAGTGGAAGATTGGCAAAGTGGGCTCTTTTGCTACAAGAGTTCGATATTACTTATATTCCACAAAAGGCCGTTAAAGGGCAAGCACTTGCCGATTTCCTTGCAAACCATCCGATTCCAGATGATTGGGAATTCTCTGAAGATCTCCCAGATGAAGATGCTCTTTTCATCGAAATTCCCAGGCCATGGAAACTATTCTTCGATGGGGCTGCCCGTCAAGATGGAGCTGGAGCAGGTGTTGTCTTTGTCACTTCAGAAGGAGATGTATTGCCTTATGCATTTACTCTCATTGAAAACTGTTCCAACAATGTAGCAGAATACCAAGCTCTGATCATTGGATTGGAAATGGCAGTGGATATGAAGATCACTCAACTTAAAGTGTTTGGGGATTCCAAATTGGTCATCAACCAACTTCTTTCACTTTATGAAGTTAAGAAGCCCGACCTCTTACCATACGTCAACTATGCAAAGAAGATCTTGGAATGGTTTGACAATGTAAGCTTGGAACATGTACCAAGAAAAGAGAACAAGCAAGCAGATTCTAATGAAGAAAAATGTCCCTTTTGTCTGGGATGAGGCCTGCAGTAATGCTTTTAAGAGCATTAAGACCTTTTTGTTACAACCACCTATTCTGAAGGCACCTATACCAGGACAGCCGTTAATCCTTTATATTGCTGCACAAGAACGTTCCTTAGGAGCTTTGTTGGCACAAGAGAATGGTGAAGGAAAAGAAACTGCACTCTACTATCTTAGTAGAACTCTTAATGGTGCTGAATTAAATTATTCTCCCATTGAAAAGACTTGCTTGTCATTGATGTTTGCAGTTAAAAAGCTGAGGCATTATTTGCAAGCTCATTCTGTTCGTTTGATTTCGCGAGCAGATCCCCTCAAATATCTCATGTCCAAGTCTGTGCTCAGTGGAAGATTGGCAAAGTGGGCTCTTTTGCTACAAGAGTTCGATATTACTTATATTCCACAAAAGGCCGTTAAAGGGCAAGCACTTGCCGATTTCCTTGCAAACCATCCGATTCCAGATGATTGGGAATTCTCTGAAGATCTCCCAGATGAAGATGCTCTTTTCATCGAAATTCCCAGGCCATGGAAACTATTCTTCGATGGGGCTGCCCGTCAAGATGGAGCTGGAGCAGGTGTTGTCTTTGTCACTTCAGAAGGAGATGTATTGCCTTATGCATTTACTCTCATTGAAAACTGTTCCAACAATGTAGCAGAATACCAAGCTCTGATCATTGGATTGGAAATGGCAGTGGATATGAAGATCACTCAACTTAAAGTGTTTGGGGATTCCAAATTGGTCATCAACCAACTTCTTTCACTTTATGAAGTTAAGAAGCCCGACCTCTTACCATACGTCAACTATGCAAAGAAGATCTTGGAATGGTTTGACAATGTAAGCTTGGAACATGTACCAAGAAAAGAGAACAAGCAAGCAGATTCTCTAGCTAATCTAGCATCAGCTCTTGCCATGCCAAGTGTAGAAGTAAAAGTCCCTCTTTGCAAACGATGGATTTTACCTCCAGTTGATTTTAAAGATGGCAATACGGAATCCAATGTTGTTTCAGTTTGCGAAGTTGAAAAAGAAGATTGGAGACAACCATTGATTGATTATTTGGAGCATGGGAAGCTACCCAATGATCCAAGGCATAAAACAGAAGTGAAACGTCGAGCTCCTCGATTTATTTACTTCAAAGGTACGCTCTATCGCCGCTCTTTTGATGGTGTCTTCCTTCGATGTTTAGGAGAAGATGAAGTATCCAAAACCTTACAAGAAGCTCATTCAGGAATTTGTGGTGCACATCAGTCTGGAGCTAAATTGCACTTTCAGATAAAAAGAATGGGATACTACTGGCCAACAATGGTAAAGGATAGTATGGACTACTCCAAAAAATGTCAAGCTTGTCAGTTTCATGCAAACTTCATCCATCAACCTCCTGAACCATTACATCCGACAGTCACATCTTGGCCTTTCGATGCTTGGGGACTTGATTTGGTAGGACCATTACCTAAGAGTTCACTAGGGCATATGTATATCCTTGCCGCTACAGATTACTTTTCAAAGTGGGCAGAAGTGGCACCTTACAGGGAAGCAAAAAAAGAAACTGTTGCAACTTTTATCAGAACAAACATCATTTATCGGTATGGCGTACCTCGTCACATCATAACTGATAATGGGAAGCAGTTTGACATGAGCAAATTATGTGCACAGTTTGACTTCAAGCAGTACAAGTCTTCAATGTACCATGCTCCAGCAAACGGATTAGCAGAAGCTTTTAACAAGACTTTGTGCAATCTTCTCAAGAAAGTTGTTAACCGTTCAAAGAAAGATTGGCATGAAAGGATAGGAGAAGCTCTGTGGGCTTATCGAACTACATATCGCACACCAACTCAAGCCACTCCATATGCACTTGTTTATGGTGTGGAAGCTGTTCTACCACTTGAGCGACAAATTCCGTCATTAAGGATTGCAATCCAGGAAGATCTTTCTAGTGAAGACAATGTACGCTTACGTTTGGAAGAATTAGAAGCGCTGGATGAGAAAAGGTTGGAAGCCCAACAACGCTTGGAGTGCTATCAAGCTCGACTATCCAAAGCTTTTAATAAGAAAGTCAAGCAACGATCTTTCCAAGTTGGAGATTTAGTCCTTGCTGTAAGAAGACCCATAAATACTTCACATCGTATTGGCAACAAGTTCCTTTCAAAATGGGATGGACCATACGTTGTTCGAGAAGTTTATACCAATGGTGCATACAAGATTGTTGATCAAGATGGTGTCAAAGTTGGACCGATCAATGGAAAGTTTTTGAAGCGTTACTATGCTTAAAAAAGATGTTGCTCCTAAGCAAGAGCTTAAACTGTCGTATGTTGCTCCTAAGCACGAGCTTAAACTGCACATTTAAAAAAAAAAAAAAAAAAAAAAAAAAAAAAAAAAAAAAAGCCCGCTATGTTGAAAATCCTTTCTAGGACAACTTAGGCAAAAGTTAGGGCACAAAAAAAAAAAAAAAAAAAAAAAAAAAAAAAAAGATGAACTACGTTATGACTTGATCCTTCAAATTCGAGGGTACGTAGGCAGCTTGGTTTCATTGCCAAGTTCAGTCCAAACAAAAAAAAAAAATCTCTTTTGATTCAAATATTATCTTTTGTTCACTTGAAAGTATCATGATAATTTTCCATTCAAATTTCATGATTCAAATTATTTTTCAAGTAAAACAAATCTTTTGCAAATTAAAGATCTTTGGGAATTTAATTTATAGTCCATACATGATGCAAAAATGCTTCAGAAAGTGCAAAAGAAAGATGATATATGGAGAAAAAGAAATTTGACTTCATTTCAAACTTGAAAAGAACTTACAATAAAAAATAAAATAAAAAAAAACTAGCAAGCCTAAGAACTAATATAAATTTGAAAAAAAAAAAAAGTTACATTAAAAGGGAGTCAGGGCTTCCATTTGAAATTCTTCAAGTCGTCTCGAGAGGCTTCCAACATATTTCGCAACAAATCTAAGTTCTTAGCTTCATCCTCAGTAAGGGTAGTAATAGACTCAACAGAATTCATCTCTTCACGAATCTTGGAGGTGTCGGTTCTTCTTCTTTTCAGTTCATCTTCAGTTTCTTGGAGCGAAGACTCAAGTCTATGTTTTTTGCGTTGCAAAGTAATGAACTCATGCTCTATATCTGCCAAGTTCGACTGCAGGGTGTTAAGGTTCTCAACAGTCTTATGTTCAAGTAACATTGAATCTTTAAGTCGAATTTCAAGTCCTTGAAGCCTTTCAATTCTATCCTTGGATGAAGAAATGGAAGATTCAAGCTCATTAAACTTTTGGACTTGTGTAAAGTAGTCTTCCACCATGCCTTTCAATAAGGATGAATCAACGGACTTGATTGCTTCTATTGCATCAAAGATCTTGTGAACATCACCACTAAGTGAAGAAACCCGATCAAAAGAAGCGCGAATAATCCTTGGTTGAATGCTTTCCCACAAAATAGTTGCAAGCTTCAACTGACTATCGGATATCACTTTTTCAGCACTAAACTTAGAAAATTCTGGAAGGGCGAGATGACTAGCTTCAACAAGAGGGCCTGTGGAAGTCTTCACTATAGGGGAAGTATTATTAACAATCACATTAGGGCAAGCATCTTCTTGGTTGGAAACGGTACTTGAAACATTATTTCTGATTTTAGCTGCAAGTTTGTTGAACTCATGCGAACTAGAAACTGAAGCTTCACTTTTGGCGGGGGATATATCACCTTGAAAGGATCCCCTTGGCCTAGTTCGCTTCCAATGTCTGTCATGATCACTCTCATCAATCGAATCTTCAACAATCGCATTATGCTTTCCTTCGATGACTTTCGGTAAAACCCTTTGTCCTTCATCAACTAATGATACTGATCGAGGAACTTCTTGTGAAGTCTTCACATGCTCCTCTGTTAAATCTATGGTGGACGAGACTTTGGCTTTATTGGGTTTGTCTTGCGAAATCTCTAAAGACTTTTTCTTAACATCCTTTGGAGGTTTTCTTCTCTTTGATGGTGATGTACGGATGCTCGAAATCAAAATATCAATAGAATGCTCAAGATATGGCTCATGAACTTTGGACCACCATTCTCTGTATCTTGCGGTTGCATGATCATTAGGATTTAGAGAACGAGCTGGAGAGATCAATCTGGACTTTGTATGAGAACGAGTGCAAATTCTCCAAAACCTACATAGATCATCCACAGATCCAGAACGAATGTCTTCCTTAAGAGCTCCAGGAATATCTTGACAAAACCCAAATTGTCTCCCAAATCGATGAGGACTGTAAGGTTCCACAATGATGGCTTGGTTACATCGGGCAGGCAAATAGCTCGAACGAACATTAACAAGGTAGCCATGATTGATCTTACTAAGAGCGTCATCATCAACAATCACTTCATCTCTATTCCTGGGATATAAGTTAGCATTCCACACTATGCCACTATGAATTAACTTGCGGGCGTCATAATCCTCAAAGTATTTGGCTCCACCTTCTCCTGAAAACTTGCTCATCAAAGGCCCATATACATCATCTGGATTTTGAAAGTGAGTCCGGAAGTAATAACTTAGCCACCCATAAATATAGTGAATTGGAAAACACGCATCTGAAGAGCCCGCTTGAGCAGAAAGTGTAATTCGGTTTAGTCCATGGTAAATATTGGCTAACACTGGAACCGCGAGATTAACAGTTCTCCCAATCGCCATCAGGCTGGCTATCTTAAATGTCTCTGGCCGAACAAATTCTGAATCTTTACTTGGAAAAACGAAAACACAAATCCAACAAGAAAGGAAGGCAGCCAAATAAGTGTCTGTTGTTAAACTGTCTTTGATTCCAAGTGCAGTGAATGCTCCATCTCCTGCCATTCCCCGACCTTGGTATTTTCGAAGAATCCCAGTAGGGTTATGTGTAGCTTTTGGGCGAACAAGCTTCTTTGCTTTTCGAGCAGGTGGTTTGGTGTAACGCAATTTCCCTTGAAACCAAAAATTGATCCAATCCTCAATAGACACCTTATCTTCCTTGCCTTGCTTCAAAAGATGGAATGCAGCAAATAGATATTCACAACATCTCGGGATGAATCTTCCCTTGTTATCAAAGCCAGTCAATTCGGCAGCACAAGGAATGACTTCATCATAAAATATGCCGTGAATGGGCAAACCGCCTAGCTTATGCAAATCCCATAAGGAGATGGAAGCTTCCCCAGTAGCAAGATGGAGAGTATTGGTAGCCGGACACCAAGCTTCACAAAAAGCGCGAATGACATCCTTGTTATGATCATAAGTGTATAATGATGCATAAACAGCATCATATATACTAATAGTCGTCAAATGTTTGTTGAAGTGGTATAACACATCTTCAGTCCATTCCCAGTACTTTGGTATGTAACCAAACTCTCCAAAAATCTTGAAGGAAAATCCCCAATATGATCTTTCAGAAATGATACGGCTTCCCAACGTGTCAAACTTCTCATGATTAGAAGTATTGACGTGAAGACTAGACTGAAGAGATCTCGCCTTTGGAGAAGATTGTGAAGTTGGAGAAAGTTCTATCGACCAGTCTTCCAAAGTGGTGGGAAAATCAAATGATTTCCAAGCGGATTTATATCTACCCGATATGGGCTTGTTGGTGAAGAGATATAATCCTTCTTTTATGTCTTCATCTTCCTTGGAAAGAACCACAAGATAATCTTTGTAATCTTTGAAGTGCACCATGATGATCCTACAAAAACAAAAACAAAACAAACAAAAAATGTCGAAGTAGGTAAAAAAAAAAAAAAAAAAATGATGGTAAAAAGAACAAGAAACCAAAGTGCTATGGTACGTGTCACTATGCATGGGTTTAAAGTAGAACAATCAAGCTTGTTTTAACATGCATGGTTCTAAACCAAAGAAAATAATGCATGGCGAGACAAATGGTGCATGGAGGGCTTGTATGATTTTTAGTTTTTTTTTTAAAGCCAATTATCACAATCACAGCAACTTGTGACAAGTTGACCATGTCATCGTTTCTATGATTGGGACAAGTGAATCAAGAAAAACTATAGGCTGACTGCTTCAACATCAGATTTCATTGGATGGAAACTTGGATTGGGACAAGTGAATCAATATTATAGGACAAAGGAACATTGTCTTCATTACGTAACCGCGTGGAAGTTTCCACCAATCCTAAAACAAACACAAAATTTCCAATTTCACTCGGCAAAAGCTGTTCCTCACTTTCCCTTACCTGTATTTAAACCTCCTGCTCTTACATGGATAGCTCATTCGAAGCAAAAAGAGCAAAGGACAAAAAGTACAAAAAAGAAGAAACTCAAGAACTGCCTAAGAGGTAAAAAAAACCATGACAGGAGCGACGAAAAAAAAAAAAAGAACTCACCTGCTGAACAGCGTAGCAACCTTTGAGAATCAATTTAATATGCCAATTAGCTTGAGAAGGCCTTGCTTTTATAAGGAAAATAATTCAAGTGGTCAAGGAATAGAACTTCTAATTGCATTAGAATTTCTTTAAAACTGGAAGTGGAGTTTTAATTGAAATTAATTTGAGTAAAGAAGCGATTAGATCAAACTCAAATTCTTTGAAGCTATAGAAAGTCTTCAAACTGTGAACTATATTTTGCATGGGCTATTGGGTTCTTTTACCAAGTCAAACTCTTTAAAAAAAAAAAAAAAAAAATTAAGTTTGGCTTAAAACCATTTTTTGTTACGTAGGCCAATGTTGGCCCGATACTCATTTTGTGCTAAATCATTTAGAGTGGGTCGATCGTCCATTCATTTGCTAAATCAATTTTTTTCGTCTCATATGCAAAATTATATGAGGATAATTAATTGATGTAGATAAATTTCAAGACTTGTCCACTTGCTACACTAAAAAAAAAAAAAAAAAAAAAATTCGTGTACGTAACCAAGTCTTGAGGGGGCATTTGTAGAAGGAGAAAATTTGTAACCAATTACAAATTGCCACGTGTCAATTGAAATTATTTTAATTAAGAAATTTTCAATTAAATTATACATTACCATGTGAAATTGTTAATATCATATTATAATTAATTATTTTATAATTAATTAAATATGTACACATGGTTTGACCAATCAAATTGCAAGGATTCATGGGTTATCCAATCAAATTTCACCCATGTGTCATAATTATTTTATCTCTAATTTAATTAATTAATTAAGAGATAAATAATAAATTTTTATCTCTAATTAAATTAAATTAATTAAGAGATAAATAATAAATTTTTATCTCTAATTAAATTAAATGAATTAAGAGATAAATAATAAATTTTTATCTCTAATTAAATTAAATTAATTAAGAGATAAATAATAAATTTTTATCTCTAATTAAATTAAATGAATTAAGAGATAAATAATAAATTTTTATCTCTAATTAAATTAATTAAGAGATAAATAATAAATTTTTATCTCTAATTAAATTAAATTAATTAAGAGATAAATAAATATTTTATCTTTAATTTAATTAATTAAGTGATAAAAAATAAATATTTTATCTCTAATTTAATTAATTAATTAAGTGATAAAAAAATAAATATTTTATCTTTAATTAAATTAAATTAATTAAGAGATAAATAAGAAGATATTATCTCTAATTAAATTAAATTAATTAAGAGATAAATAAGGAGATTAAGTTCTTTTAAAACTCTCTTTCACCTGGCTAGCTACCACTATAAATAGAGACCTCCTCTTAACACAAATTCACAACTCAGAAAGCCTGAAGAGAAGAAGATTTTGAAGAGCCAAATCCTCTCAAAATTCTTAAGAAGAAATTAGAGATATTCTAAGAACGCGGTGCTTGTTCTTGAGAATTCTCTAAGAAGCTGCTCTCCGATCTTGTTCATCGAAGGAAAGGAGATAATTCCTGTTTTTCAAGACCAAGTCTAGAAGACCCTTGAAGCAGATCTCGCCGATTGAAGATCAAGTCGTGAAGACCCTTGAATCAAAATTTTACTGAAGAAAAGAATCAAAGGATTTCTTTCTTTAAAAATATTCAGAGATTGTAACCTCAAAGTTTGATTAATAAAATTATTATTTGACTCCAAATTTTCCTTGTCATATTTTTGACATAAAATTTGTGTGTACACTGATTCCCTGAGATTTTTTTAATAAAAACTTCCAATACTCCTTGCATTTTGAAATTCTCATTTAACCTATTTGTTTCGTAATAACCCCTCATTGTCCCAATCTTGCATTAATTTCCTAAGAATATAAATCGCTTCATCCTCCACAACTCCATTATACGACTTGGTTGTGTTAATAACACCATCCTAAAAAATATAGGCTCTGTTATTATCATACTCGAAGTTCACCTTCCTATGCAACAATGCTTGGAGATAAGATTTTTTTGTATCACAGCCATCCATAACTTTATTGTTCTGCCTAACCTCATTATCCATATTCCCTTCATTAACACGCCAAAACTCCTGAATATTCATACCAGGTGAAAGGGACTTCCCTTGGTCCCCCATTGACTTTGCCTTGCTCCAGAAAAAAATATTCCAATAAACCTCGCCACATTTACTCCAATGCGAAAATCCATTAGCCAAGATCCATTCAGACTTTTAACAACTCTGGTTGCCTCTGCCTTTTCAACAAACCTTACAAAACCAAATCTTCTTCCTCTCATGCTTCTTTTTTGAGGGGTGAAGATATCGACAATCTTGCCATGATTCTGAAAAATACGCCAAAGCCATCTCCAATGCACCCGAGGGGGAATGTTATTGACAAAAACTGTAGCTATATTCGGATATTCCCCCTACTTTTCCATCCAAAATGCATGATTTTTTTGGATTGTTAATCAAGCTTTGTCTACCATTCTTTATGAACTAATTACTACTAATAACTATTTATCACCCATAGGTTCACTTAAATGGTAAAGTGGTTCATCTTTACGTAAATAGTTGGCTAAAATAACTATAGCTTATGAGAGTTAAACATTCTTTTTTATGCTTATACTGCATGTTCCTCATAAAGAACAAAATACAAACACTTACTAACATATTTGAAATAGGCTTAAGAAGTCATCTAATAGGGCTCATTTGGTTCATGTAGGTTTAATTAGGCAACCGAAATGGGGCCATTTGAAGGAGTTGCACACAGCAATTAAGTCATGTTCAAGTCCTATATTATTTGGAACACAATTTACACTCTCTCTTGGTGATCAACAAATGGTAACAATAGATATCAACTCCTTTGCAGTGTTTCCTTCTTTTTGTTTT
Source organism: Fremontodendron californicum (assembly GCA_030761205.1). Classification (NCBI taxonomy): domain Eukaryota; kingdom Viridiplantae; phylum Streptophyta; class Magnoliopsida; order Malvales; family Malvaceae; genus Fremontodendron; species Fremontodendron californicum. The sequence goes on from JAULJL010000026.1 coordinate 5,175,926, forward strand.
TTTTTTTGAAAAATCAGCTACACTATTTATGAAATAATAAAAAATGGAAAACATGTTGAATTCAATTGTTGTTATGTAGGGATACATCTATCGACGAAATTCTGGAGAATGTGCTGCTTTTCTAGTGAACAATGACAATACGAAAACCGTTGTTGTGCTATTTCAAAATTCTTCATATGAACTGACTCCAAATTCAATTAGCATTTTACCTGATTGCGAGAACGTAGCCTTCAACACTGCCAAGGCAAATATCAATCTTTCAATTTTCTGGTTGAATTAATCTCACAGTTTATCTCTGATGTTGAAGTATAGAAATTGAATTTCAATTTTTTATTGTTGTTGTTTGGCTTAAATAGATAAGTGTTGAGAACAACACGAGATCAATAATAATAGGCAAGAAGCTCAATGATTTCGAAATGTGGAAAGAATTCAGAGACATTATTCCTACCTACACAGAGACATCAATAAGATCCAATACGTTGTTAGAGCACATGAATACAACAAAAGACAAGTCGGATTATCTTTGGTACACTTTCAGGTATTCTTTTTCTATCCAATCAAGCTCATACAAAAGGATCAAATTGAATATGAAACCAATGGTATATATAAGAACAAAAAGAAAGTACAATTGAAATGAATATTTTCTCACTTCGTATGTTATTCGAATTTTTCATTTTTCTTAACGTATCCGTGTTCGACACATATTCAATCATGGATATAGAGATATGATCTTCCAAATATATAGAAAAACTTTTTTAAAAAATTTGGGTATCCCAGTGTCGAACATATACCTGTATCAGACATTCATCCTTGAATCCGGATAACATAGTTCAATTCTACTTCTAGGGACAATTATCCAACTCCAAAAGAACTTTATTTGGAAAAAAAAATTGTTTTTTTATTAGTTGTGATTTCTACATATAACAAAATATACTTTCTATATTTTACATTCTAAATCCCAAATACGTGTCCCAAATAACAAGCAAACAAAACAAACGAAATTCTCACATGTATGAAAGTTTAAAAAGTATATATATATATATATATATAGCTAAATCATTTGATTATGTTGTTTAATTTCAGCTATCAACATGAATCATCAAATAGTGAAGCAGTGCTTAATTTGAACACGGCTGGGCATGTTTTGCATGCATTTGTCAATGGTGTTTTAGTTGGTATGTATACTTCTAGTTTAATTTATTCTTATCTATTTTGTGCAAACAGGATTTATATTTAACGTATTGTCAATGCATAAATCTATATACTATCAGTGAATCATATGATACTACCTATTAATAAACAAAGTTATCAGTATACATTTTAAGAAATTCTAAAATTTTATATTTTCTTAATGAGATGACATCATGTGATTCACTAGTAGTGTATAAATATATATATATTGATAGTGCTTCAAATATAAACCCTAATATTAATAGAATATATAGTCTCATAGTAAGTTTTTCTATATGTATCCACATATTATAACTTAAGGAATAAGTAACAAATTTTTATTATGATTGGTTGTTTTGTTTTGTTTTATTCAGTAAAATCTCAAGAATAACATCTTAATTTTGTTAGGATCTGCTCATGGAAATCATAAGAAGCCAGGCTTCACGCTAGAGAATACAATTCCATTAAACAATGGCAGTAACAACATCTCCCTCCTAAGTGTGATGGTTGGTTTGCCGGTACGAGTATTTAATCTTTGGCATGCCGATTAATGATGATAAGATTAAGGGTCCATTTGGATCCCAGTAAAAGACACTCCATTGCATCAAGAATGTCGTTTTGAAACTGAACCCTTATTTTATGTAAATACATATCGAATTTGACAACCTTTGAGTTCAAGTTTAAGGTTATGACTTATGATCATATATAGCATTGGAGGAAGGATCCACTTAAATTAGTATAAAATTAAATTAGTTTTACAAACTTTAATAATTTTTTATACAATTAATATTTTAATAATCTGACCGTCATATTTCATTTTTATTCACATAGATATGCACGTCGAATTTTGAGTAAATTAAAAATATCTAATTATTTGTTCGATGTAAAAAACTTTCAATTGTTAAATATATATTGAAAAAGATAATATTCTCGATCGATATGATAGGGTTATTAGATCGATTCAAAATTTTACATGCACGACGAGTACAATTATGTTGCTAAATCCAACAGTCGGTTTGTTAAAAAGTTATGAAAGTGTGTAAAATTAATTTAGTTTTATACTAATATAAGTGGATCCCTCTTCATAACATTGACATAATATGTTTACATTTTGTTTTGGGTTCAAAACTAAGTTTACCTTTTGATGTAAAGGATTCTGGAGCATATTTAGAGAGAAAGGTTGCTGGGCTTCGGAGGGTGAAGATTCATGATATACAGAATTCAAAGGATTTGACCAACTATTGGTGTGGATATCAGGTACTATCTTTTCTCATTTGAAACTCTCTTTCAAGCGAAAGTGAAAATATCATCTCTAGAATTCGGAGCTTAGTTCAGCTGGTTCGTGCAATCACCCTTAAGAAATGGCATTTAACAGATTTGGGGTTCGAATCCCGGCATGTGCAACTCCTTCCCTATCCTTAAGCTGCGGCCTCCTTTGTACCAAAAAAAAAATCTCATCTCTTTCATTTATCACAATACTATTCCAATTTCTTCTCCCTTGAGAATTAATACTTCATTTTGCATTTTTGTTAAGTCTTCGTCATTTGTATATAGGTTGGACTGTTAGGAGAAAAATTACAAATCTATATGGACCAAACCTCAAGCAAAGTTCAATGGAGAAACTTTACTTCTTCTCGCAATCCCCTTACATGGTACAAGGTATATATTTCAAAAACACATTCTTTTTCGATGTTTTTTAAGGAAAATATTTTTACAAAATAAATAAATTTATTATATCTGTCACAAAATTCAATCACTATTTATGATTTCAATACTTGTGACGAAATTTTTCGTCATAGATTTTTGACAGGAAAATTATTTCATTTGCAGTAAAAAAATCTGTGACAGATTTTGTGATGGAATATTATTTTCGTCACATTTCTGTCATAAGTCCATCACTAAATTTTGACATTGTGAAAAGTACTCATTTAATTATTATTTCCGTCACTAATCCGTTACTGTTAAACTACATCAGTGACGAAAAACTATGATGAAAAAGGCAACATTTTCTGGTAGTATAAGAATATTTAATTTATATACAACTCCAATCCTTATAATTAAAAGCCTTAGAAAATGACATTTATAAACTTAATTTATATACGCATCTATTTTTGTCATGATTGAGGTTTTAATAGAATCCGTAGACTAACCATTGATGCATAAATTTGCATATAATGTCACAGACTACATTTGATGCACCAGCAGGAAACGAGTCAATTGGATTAAATCTTGGGTCCATGAGGAAAGGTGAAGTATGGGTTAATGGACAAAGCATAGGCAGATATTGGGTTTCATTTCTTACACCTCAAGGAACACCTTATCAAACTTGGTATGTTATAAATTCTTCTCAATTACCTTCTTATCATATATATACTTCGAGTTTATCTTAGGCAAAATTGTCAAGTATCAAGGTTAAATTAACAAGGGTTTCCTTTGGTCCATGCTTTTTACTTTTTATCTTTTTTTTTTAACAAAAATGAATAAAAAAGATAAAGCAAAAAAAAAATAAAATAAATGAAAAGCCAAAAACAAATAGCAAAAAGTAAAAAATCTAATATATATATATATATTCTCTTGTACAAGATTTATAAGCTTACACTAATGTAAAATTAATTAATTTTATATGCTTTTATAATTTCGTATACAAGTAATATTTTTACAAACCGGCCATTGAACTTAACAATGTACGTAAAGTTTAAAATAGATCTGATATCTCTATCATATTGGTCGAGAATATTATATTTTTTGCTATATATTTAACGGTTGAATTTTTTTCATCGAACAAATATGTAGATATTTTTAATTTACTCGAAACTCGACGTGCATGATCTACGTGAATTGAGCATAAAATATGACGGTCGGATTAAACAAATATAAATCATATAAAAAATTATGAAAGCGTGTAAAACTAATTTTGTTTTACACTAGTGTAAAACTAAATTAGTTTTACACACTCCCGTAACTTTTTATACGATTTATATTTGTTTAATCCGACCCTAGTATTTCATGTTCTATTTACGTAGATCATGCACGTTGAGTTTCGAGTAAATTAAAAATATCCAACTATTTGTTCGATGTAAAAAAACTTTCAACTGTTAAATATATATTGAAAAAGACAATATCGATTCGAAACTTTATGTGTTCGATGAGTACAATTATATTGTTAAATCCAATAGTCGATTTGTTAAAATGTAAATTGTATAAAAAATTATGAAAGTGTGTAAACTAATTTAGTTTTACACTAGTGTAAGTGGATCCCTCTTCATATATATATATATATATATATATATTTGTTTAATCCGACCGTCATATTTTATGTCCTATTCACATAGATCATGCATGTTGAGTTTCGAGTAAATTAAAAATGTCTAATTATTTGTTCGATGTAAAAAACTTTCAACCGTTAAATATTTTTTGATAAAGACAGTATTCTCGATTGATATGATAGAGATATCGGATCGATTCAAAATTTTACATGCACGATAAGTACAATTATATTGTTAAATCCAACGGTTGATTTGTTAAAAAATAAATCCTATAAAAAGTGACGACAGTGTGTAAAACTAATTTAATTTTACACTAGTGTAAGTGGATCCTCTTCATATATATATATATATATTCTCTTGTACAAGATTTATAAAAACGTTCTAATTTGAGATTTCAAATTTCTTATATGGTGATTTGTTCCCTTTGGGGCCATAATGAGTTTAATTTAAGGTGGATATTACATAAATTAATGCAAATATCAATTAATTTGGAATTTGAGGTACCAATTAGTATAAAAATGAAAATTATGGGGAAAAATATCATCAATAGAGGAAACAATTAAGATATTATTGGTTAAATAATTTTTTTTTAAAAAATTACATGAACTCAAATTTTTAATTTCTTTTAAGCTATTAAGTTATTAGTTGACTGTCTACTTATATTTAAGAAAAATTATAATTATTTCTTATTGTATTTCATTGTTATCATTATGTTTATTGTTAGGTACCATGTACCTCGCTCATTCCTCAAACCTACGCACAACTTGCTAGTTATTCTTGAAGAACAAAATGGGTCGCCTCTTGGAATATCCTTAGACATCATATCAACCACTTAAGAGATTTATTTTTATTTTTATTTTTTTTGGGAAAATTAGAGAGTTAAGGTTAATTCTTCAAAAATTGAAAAAAAAAAATAATTGAGTTGAGGCTATATTTTGTTTGTGTCAAGATGCTATTTTTATTTTATTAGTAAACAAACTTTTATTTTCTTCATTTTTTTTTTGTAAAACAATAATAATTTAATTATTATTGAACTATCTAAATTTTTTCTTTAATAGTAATTGTATGTATCCCGCGCTACGCTCGTTTTGAGATTTGTTTCCAAATCTTTTCAATAAAAATAAATTCATGGACAACATTCTATACATTAGTAGAAAAATTCTTTTTATCAATGCTAAAAGTCGTTACCAAATATTAATTTATCGTTGCAAAAACCCTTTGATAATGACAGAAAATCGTTGCAAGATTGTTATGCATTCTTCCTTTGTTAAAGGTATACGCAACGAGTTTGGTCATCCAATAAATCGTTTTTAAATATATTTATTGTAATGACTTCTTGTTGTTACTATATAAATTGTATTTTCGCAACGGCTAAATGTTATTGTTTAAACTTTTAACAATTTATATTTTGATTGCAGAAACTTCTTCGTAATAATATTATTTTAGTTGTCAAAACTTTTAAGTAACTATATTATTATGGTTGTCAAATAATATTTTGAAACGAAATTTTATTTTATTACGTATCACATTACGTGACGACTAAATGTTATTGTGTAAACTTTATTTTAACAACTATATTTTTTATGGTCAAAACTTTTACATAACAATATTATTTTTAATGCCAAATTTTTTACATAATATTATTGTGATTGCCAAATAATATTTTGGAACTAGATTAATTTATTTGATTGTGTATTGCATTTCGTAACGACAAAATGTTATTGTCTAAACTTTATTTTAAAAAACATATATTTTGGTTGCAAATATTTTTACGTAACAATATTATTTTGGTTTCAAAAACTTTTTATGTAAGAATATGTTGGTTATCTAATAATTCTAGCATTTTATTTAAATGCAATAACTGATAAAAAAAATTAAATGCAATAAAATTAATATTAACATATAAAAAATATATTTTCTATCATCAATTATAATACACTTTTGTTTTGAAAGATACAATACACTTCTTAAAAACATAGAACAATATGGTCAAAAGGCTAAATCATAAGAAAAGAAAAATAAAACTTGATGACCAATTGTAACTGCTTTCTTACATGCATCCATCACCATCTCTCCATGTCTTTAGTTACCTTTTTTAGGGGTGCAGATACTGATAAGGATCGAGTGGATTAGATATATGTAATTTTTTAAATATCTGAATTCAAATACATTTAATTTATTCGAAATTCGAATCCGTTTATTATCCTCTTACTAACCGAATATCACTATCTGAATCCGTATCCAATTTAAAAGTAATATTCGCCAGATATCGAATTCATTAAAAGAGGATAACTTTATTTTTAATGAAATAACATCACCTATGTTAATGTAATAATTGTATAGTCAACTGTAATTAGGTTATTAGAGTAATCTTAGGGATTTAGATTACGATTATGATTCAGATTAAGATTCAGCCATTATTTTAATTATTACTATGGTAATTCTTTCCTTAGATGGTGAGAACCCTCATGTATAAATAGGACACTACTGTATAGACATCTACACAATTCAATATACAAGAATACTTTGTCTCATAACATGGTATCAGAGCTTTTTTATCTATTTTCTTTTTGAAACCCTGCTTAGGGACTCGTGTCTATCTTTTTTTTTTAGCAAAACTCGATATCTGCAAAACCTGGCCTAAACACTCAAATTTTTTCCTACTTTCCAGACATCCAAACACAACACCGCCACCACCAATCGACTCCTCGTGCCCCCCTCTTTCCAATGCCGTCAACAGCAGCCTCATCGAAGTCCCCACGCGCCGCCACGCACAGCCCAAAGTATCTGTTTGATTTTTTTGCCTTCTGCGTATGGGACACGCTACAGCCAACCAACAGCCACCATGTATCCTACCATTCTGCCACCAACATTGCCACGTGAATTGCCACCTCAGCATCAGTCAATCCAACCTGCCACGTGTCATGCCACGTGTCACTACCATGTTATTATCAACCAATCCCAGTCTGCCATTTGTCACACCACGTCAGCATCAGTCAACCCCAGTCTGCCACATGTCACATGATAACTCTAAGAAATATAGTTATTTTGCCACCTTTTATGCTTTTGAATCGGCTAAGTCCTTGAGGATTTTATTAGGATTTGATTAGTCTTAGATATTTTTATATTTATTTTAATCATCCATTTTATGGTTAAAAATATTTATTTAGTTGTTATTTATGTGTTTTTATAGGTCCAGGGTGATCTGGAGCTTCGAGGTGCAAAACGACAAAAATCGGTGCATTCCAATGAGTAGGCAGATTCGACCTATGGAGCTTCTTTCAAGAAAACCTCGGTCTTAAAGACTTCAAATAATAAAACTCCCTTCTTGACTTTTGAAACTGACCTCCATACCTTTCCAACAGTATAAGGCGCGTCAAAATCAGACAAGATTTGCCTAGTTCAAACAGCTTATGAAGTTCGAGAAGGTGATAGAATCTAGAGACCAGGCAGAGAGATGGGGCCGCGGCCTAGGGCCGCGAGGCCGACTCGTGAACAGTAACCGCGGAAAAAAATAAAAAAAAAGGCAAAAAAAACCTATATTTACCTGTTTGCTTGGGGACAAAGTTTCGGACTCCAGGAGGCCTTGGACACTTTAAATAGGACTCTTTTAGGTCAGAATAAAGAGGATTAGACATCTAGAAACCTAATTCTCTCTCAAGAAGATAGCCACCATCAAATTCTCTCAAGAAGGTTGGAAGCTTGAAGATTGAAGACTCAAGAACTGACAACTCTTAGTTTCTTCTTTTCTCTTCTTTATCTTTCTTGTATTGTTGATGATGGTGAAACTATTTTATTATTTGTTTTCATTAATTATCATGAACTAAATTTATTTTACTAGGATTTCAATGGAACTCAACACATAGTTTGAATTTACTTTCTCTCTCTAGTTTGATTTAATGGTTTGTTGAGTTGTTTGTTCATTCTTGTTCTTAATGCTTCTAGTTGATTGGCCACCAATTAGATTGATTTGTTAACCTAAATACAACTTGGAAAAAGAAGTTTAGTGTTAGACATGGATTGAATGACACATGTTTCATATTCATTTATTAGGACGAATTGATCTGCAGGTAGGGTAGGAATACACTTACTTGTCATGTGTAACTATTGTTAGAGCCTAAGCTTAATGAGTTCTTCTTTAATTCAATTATCATATGAATATAGTTAATTGGTTAAGAATGATATTTTTATGAGATCATCGGAAGATCCTTATAAATAAGATAGAACTCTAGGTTAACAATTCAGGATCATTAATCAAGTGAAGAGGTAGAGAGAGATTCAAGCGAAGTGTTGAGGGAAGTTGTAATCCTAGGCTTTTATAATTAATTAAATTCACCATTTTTAATTTACTTGCTTTTAATATTAGTTTATTTTAATTTAGTTTTTGATTATCATCTTTATTTAAGTGTTTAGATAAGATTAGGTTTGTTAATTTTTGTACTTAGCAAAATTTAATAGCAATTCCTCATGGGTTCGACACTTTACTTTTCATTATATTACTTGTCAATGATACGTGCACTTGCGTGATTAAAATCGACAACAAGTTTTTGGCGCCGTTGCCGGGGAATTGTTTATTATTTGTGTTAATATTAATACCAAGAAATCTTAGTGTTAATCCAAACTTTATTTTTATTTATTTTTTGGTTTTGTTGATTTGGATGCACTATGTGGGATTATAAATGGGATGCAATCAATGCTTTATCTGCACAAGTGGCTGCATTTAATAAGAAGCTTGACACTTTGTGTGTACCTTTTGTCCAAAGCCTGTTTGTAATTTGTGAACTCTGTGGGGGTGGACATCATAGTGATTGGTGCCCAACTTATGCTGAATCAATGCAGTATGTTGGAAACTACAATATGCAGCAAAATAATTTTTATTCAAATGACTACAATCCAGGATGGGGAGATCACCAAAATTCTTCTTGGAACAACAATCAATGGTCCTCATATTCAGACAATCAAGCATATCCTTTTGAGTTCTCATCACAAGCTCAAGCACCGGTTCCAGAAACGAATCCTTCATTGGAAGAGATGTTTATGCATTACATGGCGGAACAGGAAGCTATCAATCAGAGTCAAGCAACGACACTCAGGAATCTTGAGAAACAAATAAGCCAGCTTGCTCATGCCATAAACAACCACCCTCAAGAAACTCTTCCATGTGATACTGAAACTAACTCCTGATCAGGTGAAGATGAGCATTGCAATGAAATCACACTCAATAGTGAACAAGAGATAGATGAGGATAGCAAAGAGCCTGAATTGCCAACCGAGTTTATTGAAGAAGAATTTGAAAAAGTTCAAGAAGAATGGATCCAGTGTGACCCACCACCACAGCCTGTTCCCCAAGGCATAACGAGGAATTCATAGAGATTTATCCCATTGATCCACTTAAAGCATTCTTGAATTCTATCACGGAAAGGGATGAATTTTGCTTTCAAGCTTGCAAGACTGCTAAACTGTTCAAAGAAAGAACAGCCAAATGGCGTGAATCAAAAATCATCAAGTGGTTGGATACCGGATGATGAACCTGAGATAGTCAAGCCGATGACTATAAATCAAGCGCTTCTTAGGAGGCAACCCAAGTTCTAAACTGTTTATTTTTCTTTTCTTTTAATTTTTAGAGTATATTTATTATTATTAATTTATTTTTACTTTGTTTTCTTTTGTAGTGACTACTCACCCAACTTAGACAAGCATGATGAATTCTAAGAGGAAAACTGAAGCTTCTCCTGCATTGCTTTCATCGGTAGGGGAGTTTTCTTGTTCTTACTCTTTTTATTTCCAAACATTGAGGACAATGTTTGTTTTAAGTTTGGGGGTGTGTCTTTAGATTTATTTTAGTTTTGTGTGATTGTTTATTATTATTTTTTTAAGAGTCTAATTTTTTTTTTCCTTGAGATATATTGCACTTATTATGATGAGGTCCTTATCCGATGATGAATTTTAGTTATTGATTTATCTTGATTTTTTGGGAAAACATAAGCATGAGAAGAATTTGTGTTAAATTCTTTTGTTAGTTTCATGTTAGGATGTGATTTTCACAAATTGAGCACTTGATCTCTTACTTAGATTTGCATTGCTTATTTAAAGACTGCTTATGTTGATGTGAATTGCAATTATGTCTAGAACCTAGAATTTGTTTGATTCTCTCTCAAGGCGAAATCCTAGACAAGACTAAGTTGAAGAAGTGATTCAGGACATCTTTGGATCGTTTGAGCCTTTCAAGCTTACCTTTATAAATGATTATCCTTAGTCTACCTCTTTGTGCCTATTGATATATCTCTTTTCTTTGATTGCCACATCTTTTAGCCTAGCCAAGTAAGAAAAACCATGTTTAACCTTCACTACATAGGCATGTGATGATATGACAGGAAACAATTATGAGCCATGTCAAATTTGGGTGAAATAGTGGTGATGAAAAAAAAAAGTTTATGGTTCTTCGAAAACGAAGAACAAAAAAGAAACTAGAAAAAAAAGATGAATAAATTGGTGAAGCAAAAAGGAAGTGTATTCAAAGAAAGAATGGAGAATGTAATTTGAGGAAAAGATTATGGCTCTCAAAAGTCCTGATAAAAATGTAAAGTGTCTATGGGTGAACTTAAACTGAAATATATCTTTATCCTACCTTGACCCTAGCCTTACATTACAAGCTTAATAAAGACCTACTTGATCCTTGATGAAGTGTTAGTCTACATTAGTGGAGAGAGAGATGAAAAGCAAACATATGATAATCTAGTACTAGTTCGTATTTTGCATTGATATAAACTTATTTAGATTGCATGTGATGATTTGCAAAGAGATTATACACACACACACACTGAAAATCCATTCAAGCATGAAGTTTACTATTGTATTGAATCATAGATTTGGATTATGTTCATGTTCTAATTTGAATCAGGATTTTGAGGTAACTTTTGAGGAAAATTAAAGAAATCATTGTTTGAGTGCATTTATCTTGAGTTGTGTTTTGAGTCATTTTATTTAGTTAGTGTGTTTAGTTTTGTTTTGCTCGAGGACTAGCAAAATATTAAGTTTGGGGGTGTGATAACTCTAGGAAATATAGTTATTTTGCCACCTTTTATGCTTTTGAATTGGCTAAGTCCTTGAGGATTTTATTAGGATTTGATTAGTTTTAGATATTTTATATTTATTTTAATTATCCATTTTATGGTTAAAAATATTTATTTTGTTGTTATTTATGTGTTTTTATAGGTCCAAGGTGATCTGGAGCTTCGAGGTGCAAAACGACAAAAATCGGTGCATTCTAATGAGCAGGCAGATTTGACCTCCAGAGCTTCTTTCAAGAAAAACTCGCTCTTAAAGACTTCAAATAAGAAAACTTCCTCTTCACTTTTGAAACTGACTTCCATACCTTTCCAACAGTATAAGGCGCATCAAAATCGGACAAGATTTGCCCAGTCAAAACAGCTTACGAAGTTCGAGAAGGTGACAGAATTCGGAGACCAGGCAGAGAGTTGGAGCCGCGGCGTCGGGGAGGCAGAAAGTTGGCTCTGCGGCGCCAGGCCATGGAACCGACTCAACCATGGAAAAAAAATAAAAAAAGCAAAAAAAACCCATACTTACTTGTTTACTTGGGCACAAAGTTTCGGACTCTAGGAGGCCTTGGACACTTTAAATAGGACTCTTTTAGGTCAGAATAAAGAGGATTAGACATCTAGAAATCTAATTCTCTCTCAAGAAGATAGCCACCATCAAATTCTCTCCAGAAGATTGGAAGCTTTAAGATTGAAGACTCAAGAACTGACAACTCTTAGTTTCTTCTTTTCTCTTCTTTATCTTTCTTGTATTGTTTATGATGGTGAAACTATTTTATTATTTGTTTTCATTAATTATATGAACTAAATTTCTTTTACTAGGATTTCAATGGAACTCAACACATAGTTTGAATTTACTTTCTCTCTCTAGTTTGATTTAATGGTCTGTTGAGTTGTTTGTTCATTCTTGTTCTTAATGCTTCTAGTTGATTGGCCACCAATTAGATTGATTTGTTAACATAAATACAACTTGGAAAATGGAGTTTAGTGTTAGGCATGAGTTGAATGACACATGTTTCATATTCATTTATTAGGATGAATTGATCTGCAGGTCGGGTAGGAATACACTTACTTGTCATGTTTAACCATTGTTAGAGCCTAAGCTTAATGAGTTCTTATTTAATTCAATTATCATAAGAATATAGTTAATTAGTTAAGAAGGATATTTTATGAGACCATCGGAAGATCCTTATAAATAAGATAGAACTCTAGGTTAACAATTCAGGATCATTAATCAAGTGAAGAGGTAGAGAGATTCAAGCGAAGTGTTGAAGGAAGTTGTAATCCTAGGCTTTTATAATTAATTGAATTCACCATTTTTAATTTACTTGCTTTTAATATTAGTTTATTTTAATTTAGTTTTTGATTATTATCTTTATTTAAGTGTTTAGATAAGATTAAGTTTGTTAATTTTAGTACTTAGCAAAATTTAATAGCAATTCCTCGTGGGTTCGACACTCTACTTTTCATTATATTACTTGTCAACGATACGTGCACTTGCGTGATTAAAATCGACAACATCACGCCACGTGTCACTGCCGTGTCAGCATCATCCAATCCCAGTCTTCCATGTGTCACGCCACGTCAGCATCAGTTACCCTAGTCTGCCGCGTGTCACGCCATGTGTCACTGTCACGTCAACATCATCCAGTCATACTCTGCCACGTGTCAAATTATTGTTCTGCCACGTCAGCACCTACATGCCACATCAGCACCTGCCTGCCACATCAGCACCTGCCACGTTAGCATTTTTGGCTGATCATATTCCCAGCTAATTTTGACGTCCTGATTCCGATTTCGGCCTTCATTTTTGTTGATTTTGTCTCTAAAAGGAGAAATCTGATATTTCTAGACCAATTGCCACTGTTCTCAATGGATCCAACTATAACCTTTGGGTTCAAGGCATGAAAAGTTTTCTGATTGGACGAAAACTATGGCGTATTGTCACTAGAGACATTGTTCAGCTAACACATGCAACTGATGAACCTGACAGAAATTTGCAGATAACCATGAAGACTGGGATAGTAAAAACCATCAAGTTATCACATGGTTTAACAATACCTCTATTGAAGATATTCATGTTCAGTTTGCTGATTTTGAGACAACAAAAGAAATCTGGGATTTTCTAGCTACCCGGTATAAAACTTCTGGTCTTGCTCACTGTTACCAATTATGGACAACTCTTCACAATCTCAAACAAGAACCTGGTCAATCCGTGAATGTGTTCTTAGCCAAAGTCTAGGCTTTGTGGAATCAGCTTACCCAAGCCAAGATCAGTGAAGATCATCTTCACCTTATTCAGGTACTCATGGCTTTTCGTCCAGAATATGAATCTGTCAGGGCTTCATTTGTGCATTGGAATTCACTTCCATCATTAGATACTGCTATTCAGGAGATTCTCTTTGAAGAAACTCGCCTTGGACTGAATAAACCATCACCGACTGAAGTTGCCCGTGCAACTTATTCCAAGCCATCTTACCAGAGATAAAAACCATCCAACCAAAAGCCATCATATCAGAGACCAGATTCTTCACTTCAGAGATCAGATGACAAGTTCTACAAATATTATCGTAAAACAGGGCATCTTCTTCCGAATTGTCTAGAAATTAAATGTCGCTACTGTCATGAGATCGGGCATATCCTTGATAATTGTCTTAAGCGCCCATCTTGGCATAGGGAAGGGAATCTTGATGTTCAAGGAAAGAGTTCTACATCCAGATCTTTCTCATCCATTGCTACTGCTCCTAAGGGAAATACTAGTCTCACTATTAATGATCTTGAGGCTATTTTCAAACAGGTTATCTTTTCCAGTTCTTCTTCTAACACTGCACTATCTATCACCCCAGGTAATTTTTCTTGGCTCTTTAATTCTGCATGTTGTAATCATATGACTCCCGATTCTTCAATTTTCTCCACTAAAATGTCCACCACATGTCTTCCTCCTATCCATACTACAAATGATACAAAAATGCATGTCACCTATATTGGTCATGTTTCTGATACACACCTTAGTCTTCCTGATACTTATTGCGTTCCCACTTTAGCCTTAAATCTCCTTTCTGTAGGACAATTATGTGATCTTGGTCTCACTGTTATCTTTTCTTCTTCTGGTTGTCAAGTATAAGATCTACAAACGGGGAAGATTCTTGGGATGGGGTGCAAAACAAGATGCTTGTTTGAGCTTGTCTCTCTTCATCTTCCTGTTAAACAAGTCTCTGCTGGCACAACTGATTCCTCTATTTACAAGTGGCATCTTCATCTTGGTCATGCTACCGCAAGTAAATTACGTCCTCTGGTCTCTTGTGGGTTATTAGGATCTACTAAATTCGAGTCTTTTCATTGTTTGCATTGTCAACTTGCTAAATAGCCAGCTTTGTCTTTTAATAATAGTCATTCTATTTCCCATTCTCCATTTGATCTTGTCCATTCAGATATTTGGGGTCCTTCCCCTATTTCATCAGTCAATGGATTTCTGTATTTTGTTATATTTTTTGATGACTATTCTCGGTTTACATGAATTTATTTCTTTAAACTGTGATCTGAGTTACCCCAAATATACATTAAATATGCAACCATGGTTAAAACCCAGTTTTCTTCTACCATTAAAACACTTCGAATTGATAATGCCATGGAATATAAAGAAACTTCTCTTCTTCAATTTCTTGATCAATAGGGTACCTTAGTTCAACAGTTTTCTCCTCGTACCTCTGAGCAGAATGTAAGCATTGTAACATCCTTGATTCCGTTCGTGCTCTTATTTTTTCTCCCAACTATCCTGAAATTTTTTGGGGTGAGGCTGCCTTAACAGTTGTGCAAACAATTAATCTAACTCCAACTCAGACTTTTCATAATCTCTCTCATTTTGAACGTCTGTTTGGTAAACTTCCTGATTACTCTTCTCTTAAACCTTTTGGGTCTACCTGTTTTGTTCTACTTCAACCACATGAATACTATAAGTTGGAACCACGTGCTTGTCTTTGTTGTTTTCTTAGTTATGGGATTGAACACAAGGGTTATCGTTGTCGGGATCCTATTTCTAATAGATTACGAATCTCTAGACATGTCATTTTTTGGGAGGATACTATGTTCTCTTATTTGTCAAAGTTTCATTCTTCCTTTTCCACTTCCTCCCAATTCTTTACTAATCCATCTATTGAGTTATGCCCTAGTTCAGAGACAACTACATCTGATGAGCCAAATCAAGTTCCTGCTTTTGCGCCTGTTCCCATTGAATCTGATCCAATTGTTGATAATATACCTGCTCCTCGTCGGTCTACCCGAGTAAGAGAAATTCCCCATCATCTTAATGACTATCATTGTTTTTCTACTATTGTTAACTTGTATGAACCTCAATCTTATCGTGAGGCTAGTACTAACCCTCATTGGCAGCAAGCTACGGCTGAAAAACTTCAGGCTCTTGAGAAAACTCATAATTGGGATTTAGTTGATCTTCCTCATGGCAAGACTACTATTGGTTGCAAATGGGTCTACAAAATCAAGACTCATTCTGATAGTTCTATTGAAAGGTACAAAGCTCGTCTTGTATCCAAGAGGGATAAACAAGAATATGGGATCGATTATGAGGAAACCTTTGCTCCAGTGGCTCGGATAACTTCTGTGCGCAGCTTATTAGCCATCGCTGCTGTTAAACGATGGAAACTTCTTCAGATGAATGTTAAAAATGCTTTTCTCAATGGTGACTTACAGGAAGAAGTATATATAGTGCCCCCACCTGGTTATTCTCATCCTCATCACACAGTTTGCAAGCTTCAAAAGGCTTTATATGGTTTGAAACAGGCACCCAGAGCTTGGTTTGCAAAATTCAGTTCGACCATTGCCCAACTTGGTTTTACTTCTAGTCCTCATGATTCAGCATTATTCATTTGACAAACTAGTCATGGTATTGTTTTACTTTTGCTCTATGTGGATGATATGATTATCACTAGTGATGACCAGTCTTGCATTGCTGAATTAAAGAAGTTTCTTCATCAACAGTTTGAAATGAAGGATCTTGGTTCTCTTAATTATTTCTTGAGACTTGAGGTATCCTCTAATTTTGATGGCTATTTTTTCTCTCAAGCTAAATATGCTTCTGACTTGGCTTTCTCGAGCTGGCATTACTGACAGTAAAACTGTCTCTACTCCGTTGGAGGCTAATGTTAGAATTACTCCAATGGATGGTACAATGCTTTCTGATCCTACATTATACCGTCAACTCATTGGAAGTTTGTTCTATCTCACTGTAACTCGGCCTGATATTGCCTATGTTGTTCATCTTGTTAGCCAATTTATGACCACTCCTCGATCCACTCATTTTTCTACTGTTCTTCGGATTCTTCGATATATCAAAGGTTCACTGTTTCATCGGCTTCACTTCTCTAATCATACATATTTGGTGCTATCGGGGTATTCTGATGCCGGTTGGGTCGGAGATCCTACAGATCGCCTTTTCACTACTGGATATTGTTTCATCCTAGGAGATTCTTGTTGGTGTAAGCCCTACAAGCCAATCTAGTTAGGCTTGTAAGACACTATTTATATATTCATGTATTGCACATTATAGTTTATTAATTATAATTGAGGTATTTCTTTATCCATAAGTTTTGTTGTAATTGTTATAAATCACTTGTGAAGATAAAGCCCATGAAACACAATGGCATTGCAAAGGAATTGTAAGGAGTTACAATAATGAGGATCCTTATGCATCAATGCCGTGATTCTAAAACTGTTCCTGGTCATTGTATTGTCAAGACAGGGCATTGACAATGCTCAAAGACTGGCATATGTTAAGCCTTCAAGCACTTGATGCATGCAACTGATCTCATAGGTTGAAAGTATAGAGATACTTTGGGATAATATATGGGTGCTTGTTAGTTGAACAAGGTCACTGAACATGACCCACTATGAGAGTTCCATTTGGTATTTCACTCAAGTGTCTATGGAAAATACTCCATGTGTCAATAGTGTAAGTAATCATTTGACTTGTGACACTTGGTCATCTTGTATGTGAACTGTCATACTTAGATTTCATCACATACGGGTCTCAATCATGACGATGCTTATGGTAGGGTGTTATTGGGTATGACATGAAGCATACGAAGATGAATGAGTGGTCCAGAGAGGATTCATCACCCCAAGTGATTATGGGGACATATCTCACATGTATCTGGCTTATATTAACTTATGGAAGTCCTTGGCCAAGGCAAAACTTAAGGAGTTAATATTAAAGCTATAGATCTAATATGGAATAGGTTAAGAGTAGACACTGAACCATGCTCTTTCCTATCTCGGGATATTTGATGAAAGGATTGAATTACACAGACTTATTGTACATGAAAGGCTAGTCGAAGCTTGATGACTCTCTTGATATTTGGGTGGTCATGATGCATTGCCGCTCATGATCTATAAATATAAATAGGAAATTCTTAATTGAATTAATTATATTTATTGCAAACATGTTAAGGGCCTAATGGGTCACACACAAAAGGTGATTAATGAAATTAAAATGAGAATGGGCCAGATTAAATATTAATTAAGTGTTATGGGCTTATTGTGAATATTTAATAATATGTATAAGGGCTTTAGTGCAGTTAGTCCAATAGTTGGCATACACTAAACCTACTTATATATATGCTTATGTTGTTGCTGCCTCCCCTTAAGGATTTTACCTGAATCAACGCCTCTCACTAACACTGGTGAGGTCGGCCGAATAACATAGGTAAAGGAAGAATATGATTCTTCTTGTTACTTTTGGCTAACTAAGGTAGAGGAGGAAGATTTCTCACAACCTAGACTACTAGCATCGTCTTGGCAAAGCATAATCTCAACCTTGCGAAAGTTTTCAGATCACCTGTGTGGATTACTGTTAGAGGTCGGACAATTGGATGGCTTTGGTTTTCGACAAGCGAGCTTTGTGTACAAGAACATCAAGAATATATCTTGAGGATTCAGAAATCTTCAAAATAGAGGTATGAGATTTTAGTTGTTATCTGTTCTTGACAGCCTGATCGTTTTGAATTCATAGGCAGATCCATGGAGGGATTCGATATCTCTATGTTTTATTTTAATTCCGCTGCGTTGTATGTTAACTTGTTTATTAAATTATACATTATCTCTGTTTGAGCATGAGCCGAATCCCAACAGTGGTATCAGAGCCTCACTTATGTTATTCCTATACGATCTATGCTTTGATTGTTACCTTTAACAAAATCATTTTGTTCTTTGAGTTATTTTGATCCGATTGTCACTAACCGAAATTGTGAGAATTTGCACTTGTAGTGTTTCATTGAAGACAGCAGTTAATCATAGTGAATTCTTGTTGATTAATTGGTTTAAAATTGTTTGAAACAGATTAATGCAACTGGCAAAAGTTTGGCAGTAATTGAGAACTGTTTTGCCTGCTTTGCGCAAATTTGGTGATTTTAGTGAGAAAAACTTGTCGGTTTTTCTTGGCTGATTTTTAATGCATGGTTTAATGATTTTTAGGATTTAAAATTGCTTAGAATTGTTCTTGGCAAGCCTGATTTAGCATTGAAAATTTGGAAGCAGTGAAAAGCGGATAGACAGTTTGTAGGGAGATGGAGGGGCGGCGGCTACATCAAGTAACCAATGCCTGCGCCTCCGTTGCTAGGGTTTTTTGCTTCTATCAGATTCTCACAGCTTATGGATTTTAGCAATATTGACTTACTAATGTTGTAGTGTCCTAGTTGAGATACAACACTAAAATTAGTAATCATGGTAATATTGTTAAATTAATTAAATCACCAAAATAAGAATTTACACGAATATTAAATTAAATTATTTAATTGGATAATAATTTAATTAAAGGAAATAATCCTAATTGGATTAGGATTTATTCTAATGAGATTAGAATAAATGTTTATTATTTTTTTTGAATTAAATTATGGATCAATATAATTATTGAATGGTAACTAGAGATTAAAGCATGATTTATATGTTCATAAATTGTTTGTGAATGTATGGGATGATTATGGACTTAGACCCAATATGATTGTGGATGGTTGAATTTATTTTTATGGTTTTTATTAAATTAAATAGGGACTGCGTGCCCTGCCTTATCTCTCACTTTTTGGAGTTGTAAAAATTCTTTCCTCACCTAACTCCCCTCAAATGTAACTTGAGGTTTCTTTATTACAAATGTAATTAGTTACATCAAAGTGTATAATTAGGATTAGTTAGGAATAATTTTTGTAACTTGAAGATGAAGATAGGTGCCATTAAGATAAGGAGATTACAAGCAAGCTTTGAAGACTATGTATGTAATCACCTAGGAATTTGACCAACTAAATTCCTTTGATGGCTCAAGGAAATTAGATTAGAAAAGTCCATAATCATCCAAGTAGAAAGCATGTTATAGATTTATTTTATGCGATATTATAAATGCTATGAATGTTTATTAAGATGAGACTTATAAAGAACTAGGAAATCCCTCATTACAATATTGAGTCACATGTTTCGCATGATAAAGTTGCCTTCCATCATCATAACAATATAACCAGAGTTCTTCCAGTATGAGGCTTGTTGAGTCACTCAAGGTCAAACTACTGTACGAATATGTTTGAGTTATGAAGTTGGATCTTACTCAACTAATACCATGTTGTTCGGATGCGTCAAACTTGACTGCATGGTGTTAGAGGCATAGTTAGGCGAAGTACATATGATGTGCTTAGACAAAGAGTTTTCACCTAACTGATCTGGGAGTTGCATAGAGATGTAATTGATAAGCTATGTTATCTACCCAACTAGGCTTGTTGTAATTTGTTGAGTCACTCAAGATTTCAACATGTTGAAAGTGATCCTAGCCCACTAGAAATACCTTGATGAGATTTTCGAATAATAGTGAGAGCTATTATCTCGAAAAATTAGTGGGAGAACCAATAAGAGATTTAATACCTTGTCGATACGTGATCCCGATCGCGGAGACTTGTGAGGGGAAAACAGAAGCAGAGGAAAAGACGACTTAATTCCTCTAGATTGAAATAAAAGGTCGAGGGTATGAAAACGGCCTCGTAAAAAGACATGGAGTCGCCACCAATCTTTTTTAGCTAGGTGTGATCGGCCACCTATTAAAACCGGTTTTATAAAACATTTTAAAATTAATTAAAATATTTTTAAAATCAATTTCAAGTCTGCGTTATGAACCAGAGAAAATTGAAGAATCGGGTTCAGGACTCGATTACGTGCGGGGAAGGATTAGCACCCCCACAACGCCCGTATAAAACGGTACCTTATTAATCATGTGTTATCTCAAGTCTCGGTAAAAAGTTGGTTTTTAATTTAGTATTTCAAGTTAATTCTCAATTTTAAGAAAAATAATTCCATTTTTAATTGAAAATGATCCAAAATTTATTAATTCAAAATTTTCCTATATTCCCCGACAGAATCGGCAAAATATAGAAATTTTTATTTATTTGGAAAACTTTCCGAATCATTCTCGTTTCTTGAAAGAAAGATATTCCTTTATTAAGGATAATTGATGACATTCCCTCCAGCAAACCTGATAGAGAACTCATGAATTATTTTAACTCGGGAATATCTTTATTTTTTTTTATTGGAAATCATTATCTTTTTTTTTTTATATAAAAAACATTTAAAAAATGAATATGAACATGTATGACATAAATAGAATGACATAGCAAAGTCTAGATAATATAATGCAACCTAAATGACATGACATAATTTAAATGGCATAGTATATTCTAGATGAAATAAAAAAATCCTAAGTATCATGGTATATTCTAAATGAAATAAAATTATTTAAATGACATGGCAATTTTAAATGATATGGCATATTTTGAATGACATGGCATATTATAAATAATATAACCTAAATGACATGGAATATGATCTAAATGACAAGAAATGACATGAAACATAAAATAATGCTATCATAAAATATGCATGAAAATAAAATAAAAATGCATGAACATAGTATATGCTAAATAAGGTGACAAAAATAAATGAGTAAATAAAAAATATAGGATAGCATGAAATATTCAAAATTATATGGTAAACAATATAACATCATAAAATGTAAATCAAAGTAATAATAATACCATGAAAAATATCATAGCAAAAATCACATATTAAATATAATGCATGAACATAGAAAATGCAATGCATGAAAATGTATTTTTTCCTCTAAATAAAGAAATCCATATATCTAAACAGATATCCTGCTACCTTAGGGAAATATGTCAAATTAGTTTTCTAAAAAAAACAAAACTTTGTGATTGTTTGAAAACAATTTTGAGGAAAAACTTGAATAAAGAATAAAACCCTTACCAAACCCTTTTAAAATGGCTCTAATTTCCTAAGTTTAAAATCCCGGACTTGACCACCATTAGCCCGAGATTTATAAAATCATTTTTCAAGTTTAAAAAGGCTTAGAAACTACTCTAATAAATTAGCTAAAGCTTCTAACCAACCCCCTCTAAATGCCTTAGCCAAATTCAACCATTATTTTTCTTTTGAATTCAAATCTGCCTCTACTGTCCGGTTTTGACACACGATTTTTTAGCCTATTTTTAAAAATTCAAAAAAATCTAAAAAAACTATTTTTAAAAATACGCGAGACAAAATTGACTTAATTTTTTGATTAAAGATGACTGCTCAGAAAAATCGGAGAAGTTCAAGTACTGGGTGAAAAAAACTGTTTTGTCAAAACACATTTTTTTGCCTTTGATAAAATCATTCAAAACTCAAAGTAAAAATTGTTGGAGATCATCCTAAAGACCTAAGAACAGTAGCTAAAACATTTAAAAACCTTGGACAAAAATTGGCTAAGTAAAAAAAATCACAAAGGTAGAATAATCAATTTGACAACTCTTTAATTTTCCACAAGTATGCTCAAGAGAGCATGACTTTGAGCCATTGATTGGCCTAAGTCATAAATCATGTGGCAATTACATGGAATGCATGAACATACAGCAAATGAAATGTATGAAATGCATGATTTAAAGCATAAATGGTAAAGGAAATGCATGACAATTCAAAATAACTTAAATGCCTAGCATGAGTTTGCATGGCAATAAATGCTATCCTAACTTAATATGCATGCAATGCTTGATAATGCAAATATGACTTGGACCTAATATGTTATGAATATGCATGAAAATGCTAATGTAACCTAGGACCTAAGTAGCATAGCAATGCATGGCAATACCAATATGATTTAAGACCTAATATGCATGGCAATACCAATATGGCCTAGACCTAAAATGTAATGAAAATGCATAGCACTACTATGAACATACAATGACCAATGAACCTAATGCTAATGCTGGAACAAACAGCAACTAATACACAATTTCAAGATATGATAATGCAAAGCATGTTACCCAAAAAAAATGCAAATGCATGACAAGGCATGGAATGCATGAAGAGGACGAATGGTCACATGGTACTCTAGTGCAATCCTATCTAGTAAATGGAACAAGTACATGAAAAATCATATCAAGATACATAATGTCATGACATTTTCACAAGCATATGACATATGAAAATCAAAATGCACAAGCTCATGGCATGGAGATGCAAACAAGTCAAGAAGCAAGATGAAAATGCACATGCCAGGCATACTAAATATCAAGATATGCTAACTCATGGCATGGAGATGCAAATAAGTCAAGAAGCAAGATGAAAATGCACATGTAAGGCATAGCAAAATGGAGTATCCGAATGGTCATATGACCAAATATAAAATGCAATATATGAAAAAAATGCACAACATGATTCCAATGAACACAATGGCCGAATCTACAAGGAAAAATTATTAAGCATGGAAAAGAAATATAGAAAAAAATATAGCATAGAAAATAATGTAAAGAACACAAAAAAAAAATAAGCATAGACATGCAAAGAAAATAACAAGCAAAACTAGTAAATAAAACAAGGAAAGTTAAGCTCCATGGTTGGTATAAAATGGGCATAGCCTCTCACCTAACCATAATCATTTGGTATTGCCAAGATCATGAAGCCTTTCTATTTCAAAAATCATAAAATAAACCATGCTAAACAACAAAATTAAGGTGATCTTCATGGTAGGTAAAAATGGGCATAGCCTCTCCCCTAACCATGGTCACTTGGTCTTGCCAAGATCATGTAGCCATTTCAACCTTTTTTGCTTCATCTTTTTGTAAAAAATCAGAATATAAAATACTTAAAAAAACCTTCTAAAAATCATTTTTCCACAACAACATGTAAAGAAGAAAAAAAGAAAAGACCAAGGCAAACAAACAACCACATTCGGCCAAAGCAAGAATATAAAAAAAAATTATTTTCAACCATTTTTTTTAAGAAGAAGAGATGAAAACTTAAGTAAAAATTTAAAAACTTTGATTTCTATGAAAGATGTAATAGGAAAACAAGATAAATCAAGAAATCATCATGGAAAACAAGAAGAAAACCATGCTAGAGCTTGGTAGAGATTACTACCTTCAAGCTCTTCTATTGAAAACCTTTTTTCCTTTCATTCAAAACCTTTTCTTTTCTAAATTAGCTACTGTTTCCAGCCTTCGAACTTATGAAAAACTGAAATCAGGGCCCCTTCTAATGGCTTGGCCGAATGGCCCTCCAACCCTTGGATGGAATTTGCATTTTTTCCCCTCCACTCTTGGCCCTTAGATTAAGATATTTTGATGACAACATAAAAATGTCATCTAATTGATAGCAGCCCCTAATATGTGTACTCAGCCCTTGTAATAACCTCAGCCCTTAGATGCAAAAGAAGACCAATCCCATGCACTCCCTTGCTTGCCCCTTTGAGTGCCTACCCTTGGATGAGTTGTGCTCTTCCATTCTTGGTCATTGAATGAGGACAACATAAAAATGAAATCTTGTAGATTAAATCCAGCCCTTAACATGTGTACTCAGCCCTTGTAGATGGCCTAAGCGATTGGATGAAAAGAGACAATCCCATGCACTCCCTTACTTGGCCGAATGGATGCTCACCTTTGGATAAATTGTGCTCATCTTTTTTCTTCCATTATTGGCCATTAGATGAGGGTTCTTTCATGAAAAATAAAAATGTCATCTTGGCATTTAAACTTGGCCATTGGATGGTGTATTCAACTTTCCTACAAGGCACCTAAGCCATTGGATGAAGGAGGGACCATTTGCAAGGTGTTAGTGGTAGCATATGAGCTTGATAGTGACTAAGGAATTAAATTGATCAAGCGTCCTTCTTTTCCTCTATGCTTGCTGATCAAAGGAGGTAAAATCCCAGCAATTCCTTCTTCTTTCATATTTTCCTTAATTACAAATTTGCCCTTTTTGGTTTCTTTGATGAAATGACCTTTTGCCCCCTAAACCTAAATAAATAACAAATGGACTCCAAATTCAAATTTTCTTTTTTCAATACTTCCAAAATAATAAAAAATTGAATTCTAGAAGTTTTCAAAATTTTCCAAGTCCATTTGCTATTTATTTCGGATTTATATCCAAAATTACCCCTTTTATACACCCAAACTTTACCATTTTTTAAACGAGCTCCGATTCCAGATTTTATTCACCAATCTCTTCCAAATAATTTAAAAATGTGATCTAGAAGTTTTCATAATTTTTGGAGCTCATTTGCTATTTTTTCGGGATTTATCTGCTTGAATTACTACATAGGAGACCCGGGATTTGGCCATTTTGCAAACGAACTCCGAATCAAGATTTTCTTTCGCCAATCTTTTCCAAGTTGAAGGCATTGATTTTGAAGAAACCTTTTCACCAGTTGCCATGGTAAAGTCCATTAGGATTATGCTTGCTATTGCTGCATACCATGATTATGAGATATGGCAGATGGATGTAAAAACTGCATTCTTTAACGGGAATTTGCAAGAGGAAGTGTATATGACACAACCTGAAGGTTTTTCATCCAAGGCCACATCTAATAAGGTATGTAAGCTGCAAAAGTTCATTTATGGACTAAGGCAAGCATCTCGGAGTTGGAACATCAGGTTTGATGAAACAATTAAAGAATTTTGTTTCATTAAGAATCCTGATGAACCATGTGTTTACAAGAAGGTAAACGGACATGCAGTTGTGTTTCTAGTGCTATATGTCGACGACATATTGCTCATAGGAAATGATGTACCTATGCTTCAGACCACCAAGGTCTGGCTGTCCCAACAATTCTCCATGAAAGATTTGGGAGAAGCAGTATATATTCTGGGAATTAAGATCTATAGAGATAGATCGAAAATGCTGCTTGGTTTATCCCAATCCGTTTACATAGACAAGGTGCTAAAGAGATTTAGCATGGATATCTCCAAAAGAGGTAACTTGCCTATGGTACATGGTGTACAACTCTCGAAAGAGATGTGTCCTAAAAACTTATGAAGAAATGACATGGATAGATAGGATCCCGTATGCTTTGGCAATAGGATCTATCATGTACGCAATGTTGTGCACAAGACCGGATGTATCGTTCGCTCTGAGTGTCACGAGCCGAAACCAAAGAAATCCTGGTGAAAGTCACTGGACTGCTGTGAAGAATATCCTCAAGTACTTGAGAAGAACTAAGGATATTTTCTTGGTCTATAGAAGGGCTGAACTCCAAGTAAGGGGTTATACAGATGTTGGATTCCAAACTGATAGGGATGACAGTAAATCACAGGGCGGTTACGTATTTACCTTAAATGGAGCTGCAGTCAGTTGGAAAAGTTCCTAACAGACTACAACTGCAGATTCAACAACAGAGGCTGAATACATCTCCGCGTGTGAGGCAACGAATGAGGCTGTTTGGATTAAGAAGTTCATAATTGAACTTGGTGTGGTTCTAAGCATTGTTGATCCAGTATCACTTTACTGTGATAACAATGGAGCCATAGCGCAAGCTAAGGAACCACGGTCTCATCACAAATCCAAACATGTATTGCGAAAATATCACTTGATTAGAGATATAATTCAAAGAGGTGATATAAGTATGGAAAGGGTACCCACATAGGATAATATAGCTGATCCTTTCACAAATGTTCTATCCCAGCAGAAACACAATCGTCACATGGAAGGACATGGGTTTAAGTACATGGGCGATTGGCTTTAGTGCTAGTGGGAGATTGTTGGTGTAAGCCCTACAAGCCAATCTAGTTAGGCTTGTAAGACACTATTTATATATTCATGTATTGCACATTATAGTTTATTAATTATATTTGAGGTATTTCTTTATCCATAAGTTTGTTATAATTGTTATAAATCACTTGTGAAGATAAAGCCCATGAAACACAATGGCATTGCAAAGGAATTATAAGGAGTTACAATTATGAGGATCCTTATGTATCAATGCCGTGTTTCTAAAACTGTTCCTGGTCATTGTATTGTCAAGACAGGGCATTGACAATGCTCAAAGACTGGCATATGTTAAGCCTTCATGCACTTGATGCATGCAACTGATCTCATAGGCTGAAAGTGTAGAGATACTTTGGGATAACATATGGGTGCTTGTTAGTTGAACAAGTTCACTGACCATGACCCGCTATGAGAGTTCCATTTGGTATTTCACTCAAGTGTCTATGGAAAATACTCTCATGTGTCAATAGTGTAAGTAATCCTTTGACTTGTGACACTAGGTCATCTTGTATGTGAACTGTCATACTTAGATTTCATCACGAACGGGTCCCAATCATGAGGTGCTTATGTAGGGTGTTATTGGGTATGACATGAAGCATACGAAGATGAATGAGTGGTCCAGAGAGGATTCATCACCCCAAGTGATTATGGGGACATATCTCACATGTATCTGGCTTATATTAACTTATGGAAGTCCTTGACAAAGGCAAAACTTAAGGAGTTAATATTAAAGCTGCAGATCTAATATGGAATGGGTTAAGAGTAGACACTAAACCATGCTCTTTCCTATCTCGGGATATTTGATGAAAGGATCGAATTGCACAGACATATTGTACACGAAAGGCTAGTCGAAGCTTGATGACTCTCTTGACATTTTGGGTGGTCATGATGCATTGCTAGATGCTGCTCATGATCTATAAATATAAATAGGAAATTCTTAATTGAATTAATTATATTTATTGCCAACATGTTAAGGGCCTAATGGGTCACACGCAAAAAGTGAATAATGAAATTAAAATGAGATTAGGCCAGATTAAGTATTAATTAAGTGTTGTGGGCTTATTGTGAATATTTAATAATTTGTATAAGGGATTTAGTGCAGTTAGTCCAATAGTTGGCATACACTAAACCTACTTATATATATGCTTATGTTGTTGTCGTCTCCCCCCTAAGGATTTTACCTGAACCGGCGTCTCTCACTAACACTAGTGAGGTCGGCCGAATAGCGTAGGTAAAGGAAGAATATGATTCTTCTTGTTACTTTTGGCTAACTAAGGTAGAGGAGGAAGATTTCTCACAACCTAGACTACTGGCATCATCTTGGCAAAACATAATCTCAACCTTGCGAAGGTTTTCAGATCACCTGTGTGGATTATTGTTAGAGGTCGGACAACATGACGACTTTGGTTTTCGACAAGCGAACTTTGTGTACAAGAACAAGAACATCAAGAATCTGTCTTGAGGATTCGACAATCTTCAAAATAGAGGAATGAGATTTTGATTGTTATCTATTATTGACAGTCTGGTCGTTTTGAATTCATAGGCAGATTCATGGAGGGATTCAGTATCTCTATGTTTTATTTTAATTCCGTAGCGTTGTATGTTTAACTTGTTGATTAAATTATACATTATCTCTGTTTGAGCATGAGCCAAATCCCAACAATTCTCTCATCTCTTGGCGAAGCAAGAAACAAACTGTTATTGCTCGATTCAGTACTGAATCTAAATATCGTGCTCTTGCTGATGCCACTTCAGAGTTACTTTGGCTTCGCCGATTACTTGCTGATATGGGTATTTCTTTATCTTCTGGCACCCAACTTCACTGTGATAATCATAGTGCCATTCAGATTGCCCATAACGATGTGTTTCATGAATGCACCAAACATATTGAGATTGACTGTCACTTTATCCGTCATCATGTTACACAAGGAACTGTTCATCTGATTTCTGTGTCTTTTGATAACTCGTATAATTATATAGTTCTTAGTTATGTTTTATTATTGTTTTGTGTCAAATACGAGTTATTATTGCTTAGTCTAATTGTGTTTATGATATTTTATATTTTTATGTAATTTGGTGTTTTTCACGAGTTTCTTTGAGTGATTTCAGATTACTAGGTTAAATCAACAATTAAGGGCAAATCCAGTTCAGTTCCAGTTCCGACACCTTTTGCCATATCCGCTATATCTGGAGTTTCACTGAAGCAATAAGGCTGAATTTTTTACAGTGCAAAGTTAAGAGGCATATCTATCTTTTTCATGTTTTACACTTCTTGAAACGGAGTCGTTTTCCCTAGCGAAATCGACCATCAAGTTGGCTGATGTGCAATGACGTCTGTGCTGACCTGTTTTGGTATTTTGACCATATCTTCCGATCCACATGAGCAAATGATCTGATTCCAACGGCTATGGATCCGTAACTGATAGGGGTATATTTTTCTAGAAGACCATTTGATCAGATAGGGGCAAATCCAGTTCAGTTCCAGTTCCGACACCTTTTTCCATATCCGCTATATCTGGAGTTTCACTGAAGCAATAAGGCTGAATTTTTTACACTGCAAAGTTGAGAGGCATATCTATCTTTTTCATGTTTTACACTTCTTGAAACGGAGTCGTTTTCCCTAGCGAAATCGACCATCAAGTTGGCTGATGTGCAATGACGTCTGTGCTGACCTGTTTTGGTATTTTGACCATATCTTCCGATCCACATGAGAAAATGATCTGATTCCAACGGCTATGGATCCGTAACTGATAGGGGTATATTTTTCTAGAAGACCATTTGATCAGATCGAGCCTCCAACATTGACAAAATCGAACATCAAGCTGGCTGATCAGAATTGTCATACAATATGACGAAAATTGTTAGAAAAATGCACCCACCTATTATACCTACCTTTGAAATTTATAAAGCTTGTCTCTTGTCATTTAGCTCTCCAAAATGTGTATAAATAGAGGGCCTTGGATGAGCATTAATGAATACATTGGTAGGATATTAGCCATTGTAATAAAATTCTCTAAGTTTAAAATCATACTTGCAAAGTAGAGATCTTGATTCATTATTGACAATGAAAATGGCACAGTAAATGCTTGGTTTCATAACCTTGATTTGTTGTAGACATATACCTTGGCATAAGGAATGCTTGGACTCTTTTTATGAGTTTTGAGGATACCAAATGAACATAATATCATATGCTATGGACGTTGGACAATTTGGACTGAATTGCTAAACCTTCCGATTGGAATCTCCCTTATGTGTGAATCTCAATTGTGTAATAAAACAAGATTAATCTTAGCATAACACCAAGAGTGGATTCTCTAACCTCAACATCTTTTCTTATTGTTTTTTATATATTGTTTAATTTCTTTTATGTTATTTTGTTTATTTTGTTCTCTAATATCTTGTTTACTTTCTTGTTTTGTTGTTGATTCCCTAATATCTTGTTTACTTTCTTTTTCTTATATATTTATAAATTTATACTTACTAATACGCTTCCCTGTGGTTCGACCTCGGACACCCGAGAATTTATTACTTGAACATAACCTGCACTTGGGTTTACAACTCTTAATTGAGTCTCCATCAAGTTTTTGGCGCCGTTGCCGGGGAGGCAATACTAAGTATATAAGTATATTTATTTTTATTGGCTGGTTATACCGCCGAATTTTCTATATATTTATATTTATATTGTATATTAACTTTGTTTTATTTTTATTGGCTGGTTATACCGTCTAATCTGTATATTAACTTTGTTTTATGCTTGTTTGGCGACGTGATTTTAGATCTCGTCGTTTAGTTAGATTTTATTGTGAAACTTTTTCAGGTAATCTTTCTAATACAACTCCTACCATGGCTGACAATGAAAGTGTTCATGCTGAAGATGAGAACAGACAAGTACGCACCATGCGTGACTACTTGCAACCAACTCGAAGCTCATCACCCTCTTGTTTTATTTTTCCTCTCAATGCAAACAACTTTCGTTTTAACCAGGTATGATAGCTTTGCTTCCAAATTTCCATGGGTTAGAATCGGAAAGTGCTTACTCGTTTCTAAAAGACTTCGAAGATGTATGTGTCACCTTTAATGACCAACAATGTACAAATGAAATTGTCAAGCTAAAATTATTTCCTTTTTCTTTAAAAGATAAAGCAAAAATTTGGCTTAATAATTTAAAACCAAGGTCAACTGGCACATGGCAAGAATTACAAACTGAGTTTCTAAAGAAATTTTTCCCAGCACATAAAACTACTGCTTTGAAAAGACAGATTGAAAATTTCAATCAAAATCAAAATGAAGCATTTTTTCGGTGCTGGGAACGTTTTAAAGATTTGTTAAGTTCTTGTCCACATCATGGTTTTGAAAAATGGCGTCTTATTAGTTTCTTTTATGAAAGTTTAACTCTCGAAACTAAACAATTTGTTGAAACAATGTGTAACGGTGAGTTTCTAGAAAAAGAACCTGAAGAAGCCTTTGACTACCTAGACCATTTGGCAGATAACTCTCAAGCCTGGCACACAGATAATTCCTCTGAAAGTTCCAATAGATCTAATCTTGTTTCTAACAGAGGTAAATATCATTTTAGTCAAGAAGATGAGATAAAAGCTAAAGTAGCTAATTTGGCTAGAAAGATTGAAGCCATGGAACTTAGAGAAGTAAAAGAAGTCAAAACGGTTAAAAATGAAGAAAGTTGTGGAATTTGTGAAATCATGGGACACCCCACTTCTGAATGTCCAAACATTCCCATTCTTAAAGAAGCGTTGCATGATCAAGTAAATTCCATAAACACATTTAAAAAGCCTTTTCCTTCTCCTTACTCTGAAACGTATAACCCTGAATGGAGAAATCATCCCAACTTCAGTTGGCGGAATAATAATCATGTTCAGGTACCACAATCTCAAAAGCCGGGCAACACTTTTTCCTATCAACCTTCACGTGTACAAACCTTGGAAGAGACATTGCAAGCATTCATGCAAACACAAGCAAATGTGTATAACCAAACTTCACAGGACATCAATGAGATCAAAAACACCTTGTCCACATTGACAGCTTCATTACGCACTCAAGAAAAAGGTAAGTTTCCTGCTCAACCTCAGCCTAACCCTTCTACTCAATGTCTTGTTTCTTGCTCCAATGAAACTCAACAGGAAAATGCCAGTTCTATCACAACTCTTCGAAGTGGAAAGGCAATTGACAAAAACATTCCATCAAAAGACCAAGATCCTCCTTTCCCTCCGAAAAGTAATGGTAAGGATGATGGTAAGTCTGAACTTCTTGAAAATTTGGACAAAGAAAAAGGTATGCATCCTGCTCCTTTTCCTCAAAGGTTGCAAACAATAAAGAATTTGAATCAAAATGCAGAAATTTATGAACTTTTCAAACAAGTTAAGATTAACATTCCTTTATTGGATGCAATCAAACAAGTTCCATATTATGCTAAATTATTGAAGGACATGTGCACATTTAAAAGGAAACATAATGTACAAAAGAAAGCATTTCTGACGGAAAGTGTGAGCTCAATCATTCAGCACCTTACTCCACCAAAATTCAAAGATCCTGGATATCCAACAATCTCATGTATCATTGGAAACACTAGAATAGAACGTGCATTGCTTGATCTTGGTGCTAGTGTTAATCTTTTGCCTTTTTCTGTTTATCAACAGTTAGGTTTAGGTGAACTCAAGGAAACACCTGTTACACTTCAACTAGCTGATCGTTCTGTAAAAATTCCTCGAGGGATAGTTGAAGATGTTTTGGTTCAAATTGATAATTTTTACTTCCCTGTTGATTTTATTGTTTTGGACACACATCCTGTTTCAAATCCAAATGTTCAAATTCCTGTTATATTAGGCCGTCCATTTCTTGCAACTTCTAATGCTCTGATAAATTGCAGGAATGGTATTTTGAACATTTCTTTTGGAAATATGACTTTAGAATTAAATGTGTTCAACATTTGCAAGCAACCTGGTGATGATTCAGAAGTACATGAAGTGGATTTCATTGAAGAACTTGTTCATGAACATCTCACCACTACCACATTCCATGATCCTTTAGAAGCTTATTTAATTGAATGTGAGTTTGATAATGCTTCAGAAATTTCACACACTGATTCTTTGTTAAATTCTTTTCAGGATAAGCATTGTTGGAAACAAAAGTTTGAGGAACTTCCATCACTCACAAATGTCACTATACCATCAACTATTGAACCACCCAAGATGGATTTAAAACCATTGCCATCCGAGCTAAAATATTCCTTTTTGGGTGAGAATGAAACTTTTCCAGTCATAATTTCTTCACATCTTGATGAACTACAAGAAAGTAAGTTGTTACAACTTTTGAAAATGCACAAAAATGCATTAGGATGGACCTTAGCTGACATAAAGGGAATAAGCCCATTAATCTGCACACATAATATTTATTTAGAGGAAAATGCTAAACCCTCTAGACAAATGCAACGAAGGCTTAATCCTAATATGAAAGAAGTAGTGAGAAATGAAGTCATTAAACTTCTAGATAATGGAATCATTTATCCTATCTCTGATAGCAAATGGGTAAGTCCTACTCAAGTCGTACCTAAGAAATCTGGAGTTACTGTAGTTAAAAATGAAAACAATGAATTAATTCCAACTAGGACTGTTACTGGTTGGCGCATGTGCATTGACTACAGGAAACTTAACTCAGTGACGAGGAAAGATCATTTCCCTTTGCCTTTCATGGATCAAATCTTAGAAAGAGTTGCAGGGCATGAGTTTTATTCTTTTCTAGATGGATATTCTGGGTATAATCAAATTGCCATTGCACTTGAGGACCAAGAGAAAACCACTTTTACATGTCCTTTTGGTACTTTTGCATATCGTAGAATGCCATTTGGATTATGTAACGCCCCTGCCACATTTCAAAGATGCATGCTTAGTATTTTTAGTGACATGATTGAATGTAATCTTGAGATTTTCATGGATGATTTTTCTGTTTCTGGTGATTCATTTGATGATTGCTTAGCCAATTTGAAAAATGTATTGATTAGGTGTGAAGAAAAAAATCTTGTTCTTAATTGGGAAAAATGTCATTTCATGGTCACTAAAGGTATTGTACTAGGTCACATTGTTTCTGCAAAAGGGATTGAGGTAGACAAGTCAAAAATTGAATTGATTGCTAATCTACCCACACCAAAGACAGTAAAGGACATTAGGTCATTCTTGGGACATGCAGGTTTTTATAGAAGATTCATAAAAGATTTTAGCACGATATCTAAACCTCCATGTAATCTTTTAATGAAAGACACTGCATTTGAATGGACTAAAGATTGTGAAGATGCTTTTGAAAAACTCAAAAATATGCTCATTACTGCTCCTATTATGAGATCTCCTGATTGGTCTTTACCATTTGAAATAATGTGTGATGCTAGTGACTATGCTGTTGGTGCTGTGTTAGGACAAAGGAAAGATAAGAAACCACATGTAATTTACTATGCAAGTAAAACTTTAAATAGAGCCCAAATGAATTATTCCACTACAGAAAAGGAATTACTTGCAGTTGTTTTTGCATTGGATAAATTCAGATCTTACCTTGTTGGATCATCAATTGTTGTCTTTAGTGATCATGCAGCTTTAAAATATCTTCTCTCTAAGAAGGATGCAAAACCTAGGTTGCTGAGGTGGATCCTTTTGCTGCAAGAATTTGACATCACCATTCGAGATAAAAAAGGAGTAGAAAATGTGGTGGCTGATCATTTATCAAGACTTGTTTGTGATGAATCTTTTGGAACCTCACCAATAAATGATACTTTTCCTGATGAACAACTTCTAATTGTCTCCACGACACCTTGGTTTGCTGACATTGCTAATTTTCTTGCTACAGGAAAAATTCCTTCTCAATGGAGCCCCCAAGATAAAAGGAAGTTTCTGAATGAGGTAAAGAAGTTCTATTGGGATGACCCTTACTTGTTCAAATATTGTCCTGATCAAATTTTTCGAAGATGCATTCCCGACAATGAGGTAAGTAGTGTAATTAAGTTTTGTCATTCCGAGGCATGTGGTGGTCATTTTTCATCAAAGAAAACTGCTGCAAAAATTTTACAGTGTGGATTTTACTGGCCAACTTTATTCAAAGATGCACATAATTTTTGCAAGTCATGTGAAAGTTGTCAAAAATTAGGTTCCATTTCGAAAAGAAACATGATGCCTCTGAACCCAATTCTTGTAATTGAAATTTTTGACTGTTGGGGTATTGATTTCATGGGACCATTTCCACCATCTTTTGGTTTCTTATACATTTTAGTTGCAATAGATTATGTTTCAAAGTGGATAGAAGCAATTCCATGTCGAAATAATGATCACAAAACAGTGATTAAATTTTTAAAAGAAAATATTTTGAGTCGATTTGGAATTCCTCGATCTATCATAAGTGATGGGGGAACACATTTTTGCAACAAGGTTTTTGAAACATTAATGAAGAAATATGCCATTACACACAAAGTTGCAACCCCTTATCACCCGCAGACAAATGGACAGGTAGAATTAGCTAATAGGGAGATTAAACAAATTTTGGAAAAGACGGTTAATCCAAATCGCAAAGATTGGTCTCTTAGACTTAACGATGCATTATGGGCCTATCGAACAACTTTTAAAACAGTATTGGGCATGTCTCCTTATAGGCTAGTTTATGGAAAACCTTATCATTTACCTGTGGAACTTGAGCATAAAGCATATTGGGCCATTAAAATGTTCAACTCAAACCTTGATGACGCTTCTAATTTACGGAAATTACAAATAAATGAACTTGAGGAACTCAGAAATGATGCATATGAGAATTCTAAAATTCATAAAGAAAGAACTAAAGCCTTTCATGACAAGTTAATTTCAAGAAAAACATTTGATGTTGGGCAAAAAGTTCTACTTTATAATTCTAGACTTCACATATTTCCTGGTAAGTTGAGATCAAGATGGACTGGCCCATTTGTGGTTAAGCATGTGTATCATTATGGAGCAGTTGACATTGAGAATCCTCAAAATGGTAACGTATTCAAGGTAAATGGACAAAGACTCAAACTCTTTTTGGAAAATCATGTTACTCAAGAAGAGGTTGTTTTTCTTTCTGATCCTTGTTTTGAAAATAACTAGATGTAAATATAATTTTTACTAATTTCAAAAAAAAAAATACATTTTTTTTAACCCCGGTTAAATGGCGGATAACGGTACTCCGTGATTATTTAAGTCGGTTCCATCAGCTACCCCCAAAACTGATATTGTATATAAATTTCTCTTTCAATTTCTCTTTCATTTTTTTTCAGGATGGATGATATTCTCACAAGATTGCAGAAACGATTTCCTCCTTTTCCTCTAAATATTTTACTGAAGCTTTACCAAGTTCGATTTGAAAGATTAAGAATGCTTATGCACAAAGGGATTCTTGAAGACATACGTTGGATAATTGAATCCAAGGTACGTGAAGATGAATATCTTCCTGTTTTGCATTTACCAGGTACAGGTAGAAGCACTTTTGCAAAGAAGCGACGAGCAAAGCGCATGAGTTCAAATTGCCACAAATGTGCACGATGGACGTGTAACGGTAAATGTCATTCTATTGGGATTCCGTCCTCTAATCAAGATGATAAAATTGAATTCATTAAGGATGGACTGAGTAAGGAGAATTTGGGTAATATCCAACTTTCTCTTGAGACGCATCCTAGTGGAGACGTACAAAGAGAAACTCTTGATTTATGGCCGCAATTCCAAAGGGAATGGCAACATCTTGGGAATCTGATGTTAAAAGACCCTGTTTGCCAGCTTGTAAGAAAACTGGATGGGAAGCATATCCTCGACTCATAGAAGGCGTTTAAGCCGTTTCTGGACGTAAAACCAGAGGAAGATGTGAGCCACAATCACAACTACAATAAATGACTTCTCAGCTTTTGGTTTGATTTGCAATAACTTCATTTCAGTTTAATTTACGTGTTGTTCGATTTGTGTAATTATTCTCGTTTTTTTTTTGCATTGGTCTTTTACGGTTGATTTTTCTTCTCTTTTTGATTTTCTTCCTGAAATCACGCAAAAATCTTTTGTTAGGTTAACATTTTCTTCTGACAGGTCAAATACACTTTCGGCGACATTATTACTCTTGTCTGATTCACTACTCAGTCCTCTATATATTACACCATGTACTCATTCTCTTTCAGGCACTCGAAAAAAAAAAATGGAAAGTACTTCGTCCCAGCGCATTAAAAAAATT
The DNA here is from genome assembly GCA_030761205.1 of Fremontodendron californicum. Lineage (NCBI taxonomy): Eukaryota > Viridiplantae > Streptophyta > Magnoliopsida > Malvales > Malvaceae > Fremontodendron > Fremontodendron californicum. Next base: position 5,212,716 of record JAULJL010000026.1, read on the forward strand.
TGTGTCTTTGGAGGTGCTTATCCAGGGAAAAATAACATATTCGCTGATGAAGTCATAAGAGTTGGAGTAATACTTGCCCAACAAAAGATCCAGTTGATTTATGGAGGCGGTAGTTCGGGTTTAATGGGAGCAGTCGCTACAGCAGCACACGCTGGAGGAAGTCAAGTTCTAGGAATCGTGCCAAAACTATTCACAGGCTTTTGTGGACCTACCGTGGGTAAGGAAATACAAGTCTGGAGTATCCCTGAACGGATAACAATCATGTACCATTCTGCCGATGCATTCATTGCTTTACCAGGAGGTCTGGGTACATTGGAAGAAATAGCTTGCGTGGCTTCTTGGTCATCTTTGGTCACAAATAAGAAACCCATTGGTTTGCTTAATATTAATGGTTATTTTAGTAATTTGCTTTCATATTTAGATAATGCTGTGGATAATGGATTCATGTTTTCAGAGGCAAGGAGAACCATAATTTCTGCTACAACCATTGAAGATTTACTCAAAAAGCTCCAAGCTTATGAGTATTTATCTGCTACGGTTGTTTCGCAAACGCTCGGAAAAAGAAAAAGAGATATGGACGAGCAAGGAGTAGATTACACTCTGTCTTTGTGACATTATCTAACATTTTGTTTGTTGTGTCTCAGTTATAATAAGTGGTTAGCAACCTCTGCAGGTAATATCTCCTAAATTCTACCTTTAGTAAGGGGTAAGGGACATATTTTGCTAATTTAAAAAAAAAAAAAAAGTTTGTTGTGTTTTAAGCAATTTAGAAGTATTCATTCTGAACAAGGTCTGAGTAAGGGAGACTTGAGACATACCTTGTCAGTTTGATTTTAATCTTTTTATGTTTACTTGTTAATTTTTGTTTAGTATTTTAGGATTAATTAGGTTGCATGAGTTTGTTTTGTTTTGAGTCTTAGTTATTCCTATTCTTATGTTATTAGTTCTTTTCTCTTACACATGATTCTTTCATTTGGGTTAATAGACTTACATTGAGGACAATGTAAGAATTAAGTGTGGGGGGAACGATTTAGGATTTCTTTTATTTTTGTCTACTAATTTTTTTTTTGAGTCTTTATTATTATTATTATTTTTTAATGTGTTCTAGTTCATTTTTAATACAATGATGAGATATGAATTGCATAAGTCTAAAACAGATTTATTAGTGAGAAGATTTTCATGAGAATTGAGCTTGATGTCAACCTTTTTATGAGCCAATGTTAATATGATATGTTGATTGAGAAAGAAGCATGTTTAGACTTAATCTGACTTGTATAATCATCCTTGTGAGATTTTGAGCCTATAATGATTGATGCATTATACAAATCAATCTAATTTCTTTCTTGAGTGCTCTTATGATTACATGATTCTCTAGAACTTGCTTTAAACCGTTTGAGACTATATTGATACATGTGACAACATGAATATGATAGAGGCATTAGGATTATAACCAGAGCCAAACAGCCATCCATTATTAATGTTCTAAGAGAACATCCCCACTAGTGAGCCAATTTGAGCCTACATTAAATATGCTATTTTATTGGTAACCAGAACTTACACCTAGCCTAAATATACTTATATCCTTACCCTTGTTCTAAAGATGGATTATATATTTTGAGACATATTGCAAAAACAAGGGATACTTTTTGAAAATTTGGGTTAGAACGAAAGATAAGTGTGGGGGAGGAGAGAGGCAAAAGTGAAGAGAAAAAGAAAGGGATCATTGTCAAATACATTCCCATATTAAAAAGAAAAAAAAAATCTTCTCTTGAACTTCTAGTTAAAGTAAAGAAAAAGATGTTACAAAGTTGGTTAGAATGAAGCAAAGGCTCAACATGAATATTTAGCCTATGTTATTATGTGCTTTATAAGAGTTTTGAGAAGTTTTATTTGTATGATCTTATTATGTCTCTAAACTCTATGAACTCTTTGGAACCTTTGTGATATCTTTATCCTTTTGTTCTTTAACTACATTATAACCCTTTGGCCCCATTACAACCTTGAAAAAAGACCTCTTGATTTATGAAGTTGTATGATCTAAATAGTGGAGAATAGGTGGACAAGCAAGCATATGGTAGAACTGTTTTCATGAGATTGATTGAGTGTAAACACTTTACCACTACTTTAAAGAGTGAAAATCATGAGCGTATAGTGAGAAGTTGAGATTAAGTTGAATATGCACTATTTTGATTGAAATATGTTATGTTAATATTGGCTTAACTCATTTATTTACATTCAAGCATGAATTTTTGTGAAATTCTTTGAGCTATTGATTAGTTTATAAGACTTGTTCAAAGATTGTCTCTAATTTATATTGAAAGGATTAGGAGTAAATATTTTTAGTGTATGTAGTTTACTTATATTTTAGTTTTTCAATGTTTGTGGGTATCGTTCTAGCAAACCCTCACGAGACTAAACTCGTCCACTAGGGACACCTAGGGGTTTAAAGGCTTGTGTCACATGCTAAGTGCCACCGTGATTTCCAACGAAAATGGATTAGATTAGATTTTCTTATTTTATTTTTATTGAGTCGTTGCTAGGGACTAGCAACAATCTAAGTGTGGGGGTGTGATAACTCGTATAATTATATAGTTCTTAGTTATGTTTTATTATTGTTTTGTGTCAAATACGAGTTATTATTGCTTAGTCTAATTGTGTTTATGATATTTTATATTTTTATGTAATTTGGTGTTTTTCACGAGTTTCTTTGAGTGATTTCAGATTACTAGGTTAAATCAACAATTAAGGGCAAATCCAGTTCAGTTCCAGTTCCGACACCTTTTGCCATATCCGCTATATCTGGAGTTTCACTGAAGCAATAAGGCTGAATTTTATACAGTGCAAAGTTAAGAGGCATATCTATCTTTTTCATGTTTTACACTTCTTGAAACGGAGTCGTTTTCCCTAGCGAAATCGACCATCAAGTTGGCTGATGTGCAATGACGTCTGTGCTGACCTGTTTTGGTATTTTGACCATATCTTCCGATCCACATGAGCAAATGATCTGATTCCAACGGCTATGGATCCGTAACTGATAGGGGTATATTTTTCTAGAAGATCATTTGATCAGATCGAGCCTCCAACATTGACAAAATCGAACATCAAGCTGGCTGATCAGAATTGTCATACAATATGACGAAAATTGTTAGAAAAATGCACCCACCTATTATACCTACCTTTGAAATTTATAAAGCTTGTCTCTTGTCATTTAGCTCTCCAAAATGTGTATAAATAGAGTGCCTTGGATGAGCATTAATGAATACATTGGTAGGATATTAGCCATTGTAATAAAATTCTCTAAGTTTTCTTCTTCTTTCCTTTCTCTAGTTTTCTTTTTCTTTATTTACTTATGCTTCTTACATTTCTTTTCATTTTATTCATATCTAGTATGTATTGCTAATCATATTGTTGAGGTGATGAGGTGAAGCTCTTGGTAAATGCTAAGGTTAGTCTCTTAAACATGAGCTAAAATGAATCATCATTTATAAACACTAGTATAGATAATATTTTCTTTTGGTTTAAAATCATACTTGCAAAGTAGAGATCTTGATTCATTATTGACAATGGAAATGGCACAGTAAATACTTGGTTTCATAACCTTGATTTGTTGTAGACATATACCTTGGCATAAGGAATGCTTGGACTCTTTTTATGAGTTTTGAGGATACCAAATGAACATAATATCATATGCTATGGACGTTGGACAATTTGGACTGAATTGCTAAACCTTCCGATTGGAATCTCCCTTATGTGTGAATCTCAATTGTGTAATAAAACAAGATTAATCTTAGCATAACACCAAGAGTGGATTCTCTAACCTCAACATCTTTTCTTATTGTTTTTTATATATTGTTTAATTTCTTTTATGTTATTTTGTTTATTTTGTTCTCTAATATCTTGTTTACTTTCTTGTTTTGTTGTTGATTCCCTAATATCTTGTTTACTTTCTTTTTCTTATATATTTATAAACTTATACTTACTAATACGCTTCCCTGTGGTTCGACCTCGGACACCCGAGAATTTATTACTTGAACATAACCTGCACTTGGGTTTACAACTCTTAATTGAGTCTCCATCATCTTTCTTGGAACAACCAGCTGATATCTTACAAAGACACATTTTCTTAGTCGTTTTCAATATTTGGTTTCCAAACTAAAGTTGATATCTACAATATCACCTTGAGTTTGAGAGGGGGTGTTAATGTAATAATTGTATAGTCAACTGTAATTAGGTTATTAGAGTAATCTTGGGGATTTAGATTATGATTATGATTCAGATTACGATTCAACCATTATTGTAATTATTACTGTGGTGATTCTTTCCTTAGATGGTGAGAACCCTCCTATATAAATAAGACACTCCTGTATAGACTTCTACACAATTCAATATAAAAGAATACTTTGTCTTCTAACAATCTAATTTACTGATAGTATATAAATTTATACACTATCAATGTATCAACTATAAATCCGTATTTATTTCAAAACAATACAAGCTGGAAGAAACCAAAAGTCTTAATCAATGTTGGTAAAAAAATCATATGATCTAGTTTTTGTTTTTGATAAAAGGTTAAACCTTGCGTCTCTAATTTCATAACAATGGGATCACAAAGTTCTGGATCTTTAAAGATTTGCTGCAAAAACTTCAAAAGCACATCTTTGAAAATTTGTTGCAAAAAGGATCAGGATTCAGGACTTATTTTTTTAGTATATATCTTGAAGCAGTTAATGACAAAGGATATGGGATTGCTCAACACATTTCAAGCCAAAACAATCAAAACCATACCCTCATAAACAATTGAAATTTCCAATCCTAAAAACCTAAACTTTTCATAAGGCAAATTATAACTTGAATTTTTCTATGAAACCCAATTCATCAAAAACCAACAAAAAAAAAAAAAAAGAAAAAAACTTACAAAGATAAGCAACAGAAGGAACGTTAGTATCTCAGAAGCCAAAGTAAGAGGCAATCTTTCAATGTTAAACACTTTAGAAACATACCCTCCATTGTCACTAAGGGATTTAAATTACGATCACGAACGCGTTTTTGGTTGTATCGTGTTTATTACGGTTGCGAATGTAATGAATGTTATTGCAGTTAATTGCGATAAATATCGGATGTGAATATCAACGACGGAAAGAGTAAAAACCACAAAATAACGACTGTAACATTACGTTGCAACTGATATTTAAATGCCTGGACCCACTACTACTTCTTTCACCATAATTTTCTGCAAATACTGAACCTAGCAAATGAAACATCTACTAAATTCTCTAATGTTATGTTTGGAAACATGAATTTGAAAATTTGGTTTCGGATTTCATTTGCTATATCAATTGTGAGAATGAAATGCATACATTATGTATAAATTAGTTAAGATTCAATATGATTCTATATTTGAAAGGAATAAAAGCATGAATTTCAAATTCACAAATAGCTATAGGTATTTCAAATTCACCACTAAATAAGCATCCAACAAATCCATGGATTTGAAAAATAATCATCAATTTTACATTTAAATGTGTTTTATTACACAATTTACATTATTTTTGAAATCCAAATCCATCTTTTGATATTTAAATTTCCAAACGCAACTTAAGCGTTTTTTTTTTTTTTTTAAATTGGAAAGAGAGGATAGTAGGCAAAATGAAACATTTATTAATTAATAACACATAATCATAAACAAGCACCTTAATCTTTGGTTTTAACTCTTATAAAAGAATGATTAGAACAAATCACAATTTCCCAACTTTAGCCAAGTCATAAAAGAATTCCTCTAAATTGCATAACTTGTATGGTTTTCTAATAAATCTTAAACTCAATTTCAGCAACCCAAGATGATTTTTTTTTTATCCCCAATAAAAAGAGTAGCCAATGTGCTTTGAAAGGAAGTCAAGCAGTAACACATATAAAATATGCAAAATGGAAGGGATACGGGGACAACACGGTTGCCCTCAAATCAGGTCCATATTTAAGAGTTCGTCTTTCATATATTGACAATGGAATTTTTTAACTTTACAAGCAAGATTAAAAAGCTGTCATATATTTCATATATTTTTAAATTTAAATTTTTTTATTTAAATATACCCTATGGGTATGTGTCACCCTACTAACTCCGTTTAAGGAATTTTTAGACTCCACTACTAATGTATAGGATAATAATCCCATATTTAATCTCAAAATAGCTTTGACACAAAGATCTATAATCATGTAACATGAGCGTTTAAGTTCTAGTCAAATGGAATGGCTTTACTTTAAAACGTAGAGCAGAAATTTTCAAAATAAAATGGCAAATAGATGTGTATAATATCTCTTATTAATAAATAAATACAACATAACACAAATTAAAATTACATGTATAACTAATTAAATTGATTGATTATAAAAATAATTAATACGTTTTAATAATTTATAGATTACATTTTTGAAATAACAAAAAAATCTTGTCACTAGCATTAATTATATGATGGGATTTGAAAATCCACAATCATAATAGCACAATGCAAAGTGCAAATTGATTCACTTACCTAGATAACAGTTATGTAATTATTTATGTATTACAAAAATTAGTTTTTTCCCATCGCACGGATTTTTAATATTTACAGTAATATTTAATTGATTTATTATTTTGTTATAGTTTCTTTTTATTTAAAAATTTGTTATATAACATAATATTTAATTAATCATCAATTAATGTTGAATTTATTAAACTTTTCAATTACTTCATTTTTTCTTTAATTCATTATTGTTAGTTTTAAGAGTCATTATGAATTTTAAATTTAATAATATTTACAGATAAAATGAAGATAATGAATAAAAAAATAATAAGTGACAAAAAAATATTCTTTAATTATGAAGAGTAGCCAGAACAGAGTATAATAACAAACACATAACACAAATTCAAGATGTTACATGCCAGATAATAAGACTATTTACATAGGGTTTTTTTTTTTTTGCCAAAAGCTTTGTTTTTTTTATAAATTTATTTTATTTATTTGATGCTTTTTTAATTAATTAAAAATAATTATTTTGACTTAATTAATCATATTAATTTCCTTTTAAATATATAGTATTATTACCTTATATTAATAAATTAGAATTCATTTGATCAACAATACAAATAAAATAAAAAATAAACCGAAACCTAATTAATCATGAATAAGAAAGAGCATATCCTTTTGTTCCTTAATCCTAATCCCAGGTTGGCACGGTTTAAACTTGCTTGCACCTATTACTTTTTGGCACTTACCATTAATGATTAATTAATTGATTAATCTATATCATTGCCTTTCTCCATTTTTTGGCTATATCAAATATCCCTAGTTGGATTTCATTGAATTTAAAGCCTTATGTTTTTCTTTTTCCGTTTCAATGTTATTATCAAAACTTACAAGGATACATAACCTTGAACCTTAAGTAACAATATTCTCCAAGTATCATTCATTTTATCAACAAATATATATATATATATATATATTTACTTAGAACCATTAATCTGATAGTATTTTTATACATTTGATTCATAATTAGATGGTTTAAACTTGAATTCCCATGCATTTCATCTGATTTAGCTTAATAAGTACTAATTAATTCATACATCTGAAATATTTTTCCTTGATTATGGCTTGCATTGTTAATATTTTTTAATTATTAATAATTTAAATGCTATTACAAATTTAAAAAATCCTAAAATTTCTCTATTAATATGGAAAATAAAATCAATTTTAAATCTAAATAGGATTCATTCTATTCTTGATTTAAGTAGAAAGAAGATATTACAAATAAAAGTAGGTTTTTATATACTATAGATTTAGACACATAAAAGTTATAACTTTTTTTTTTTAACGTAATTGGTAGGTGATTAATTAAGAATTGTCTCTTAAAATAAATTACTTTTAGTAAACTTGTTAAAGTATATAGTAAATGATAGATTCAATTTCTATAGTCAATTAATGTAAAATTTTAATTGATTAATGGGCACATGATATAGCATCAAAGCAATAACTTTTTTTTACCATTAATATTAAATTAGAAATTAATTCAAAGTGTTGAGTATTTAAAATATTCGGCAATTCAAGATAATGTATGAGAAGTTTTGTTTTACTTAGTTAGGAATTTAATGTATAAAACTCTGAACATTTTTTGAAGATAATGCAAATCTTTTAGTAAAAATTAAAACTATATTTGAAACCTAAAATCAAGTTATCAATTTTTTTTAATCAAGAATCTACTTTATAATATTTCTTCACGAATATGCTAATTTTCTTTACTTTTCGTATCAAATTGATAGTTAAAATTGATATTTATAAATATAAAGTAAGAATAGATACTATTGAAAGAAAATAAAAGTAATTATTTTTTCATGTATTTATAATTTTAAAAAGAACCTACGCACAATTTTATCTATCAACATGTCTAAATATGGGAAAACAAAAGCAAATATGTTAATGAACTACTTCAAAAATAAATTTAGAAAAATAAAAACATTAGAAATAAATCAAATACGTATAAGAAAAAAAAAATTAATAAAACTAAACACAATTAGACATAAGAAAACTCTCAACTATTTATATTCAAAAAAAAAAAAATACTATACTTGCCTTCTGCATCTCCCAATGAAATGATAGTTTCAATTTTGAAATAAAAAAATCTGATTTTTTTTTTATCAAGGAATTCAATACGAAAAAAAATAATTTTATATTATTTCTTTAAAAAAATCTATCACAACTCTTATTTTGAAAAATAAAAATACTATTGTCAAGAACTTTAATGTCTATATGGGAGCCACACAAGTTTTATTTTATTACCATCAACCCAACAAAAAAGAAAAAAAAAATGTCCAAAAAAACTTTTTGGAGATCTATTTTTTCATTCTTGACAATTTTTAAAAGATAATTAAATATTCTATTATCGATGTATTTCACACAAACATGTATAAGAAAGAAAATAACTTAGTATAATTTTGACAAAAAAAAAAACTCCCTTTCGAAAAACCTGCAAAAAGAATAATCCGCATTTAGTTAATTTTATGATAATTACAACCAATATTAAAAGCAAAAGTATATAGAATACTAAGAAAAAATGATAAAATCATAAAATAAAATAAAATAAAATTCAAATTATAATTATAATTATAATTATTTCAGTCTATTGAAAATTGACTACAATAAATTAATGTCATTTCAATATATCTAAAAATTACAGTTAAAACAAGGTCAAAAGTGAAAAATGGTTAACCGTAAATCTAAGACAATAAAAATTGCAATCAAATCTTAATATGAAAAAAAATTAATTACCATATTTTTTTTTTGTAAACTTGGCACGTATTCAATGATAAGTTTGATATGCATTCAATAAAGAAATTTATAAGATAAATAAAATGTAATTATATAATTATTTTGTAAAGAGAATATGTTAAAAAAATCAAATTATTTCACAATAAAAATCATTAAAGAAAATTTTCATTATAGACTTAAAACATAAAAAAAAAAAAAAAAAAAAAAAAATGAAACAAACCTTAGAAACAGAATTGCACAAATAAATTGCAACATTCTACGATACTCTACCAGTCAACACTCTATAGCAAGGTATTTATAATAAGTCCAAAACACATATTAATAAATACAATTAATGAGGTCAATTAATACTTTTTGAGACAAATTAAAAAAAAAAAAAAAGAATTAACATGATATAACAATTAATTTTGAATTCAAATATAAAAAATATACATTGAATAATTTCTTTTTTATTAAAGATTATATATCTTATATATATATATTAAGATTAACATGATTTTAGGTTAATTTGATTTTATTTGCACATTTAATATTTTCTAAAAATAAAAAGTCATAGAAGTTAAAATTAACATATATTTTAAAGACAAATGTAACTAATTCAATTACATTATATGGAAAGAAAATTAATATTTTATTTGTTCATATTTATGTAAAAGGTAAATCAATTAGAATGTAAAAGAAAATAAATACAATTTATTATATAAACTCTAAATCGAATCAAATCAAAATAATAAAATGCAAGAGCTATTACGGTTATTTACTTGACTATACATGTGTCAAAAGTGGATCATCCACATTGAGATTTTTTTTTATTATTAAAGATTTTGATTTTTATATTCATATAAGATAAGATTTGTTTTAATTTCCCTTTTTTACCTAAACTTATCTACCTCCAATTGTGTGAAAAATAAAATAATATGTAGTATTATAGTCTCAACCTTAGTTTTGTTGGTTAAAAAAAAAGGGCGGCAATATAAATATAAATATGGATTTTAATAAAAAGAAAAGAAAAATGAATTAGAATTAGAATATGAAAAGTTGACTAATAATCAAGTTTGAGTGATTTAAGGAAGATATAATAAGAAAATATTATTTGACTTCAGTAAAATTTTTGAATTGATAGAGCATTAGAATAAATTCAATTTAAAAATTGGACAGTTAAATCTGAATTAAAGTGTGAATAATTGAAGAAAATTATAATGGTACATAATTGATTTATTAAAACAGAAGGAATTATTTCCAAATTAATGTAACAGTGACAATAAATTATATACAATTACTTTGGCCATTCTATATAAAATTAAATTTTTTGTAGTCAATATAAATAAATAAGAAGAAGAAACGGAATGTATGAACAATATAAGAAAATCACCTTGAAATTTAGTTTGTAATAACTCTTATTTATAGTAATACAACATATATGTAAAATGTAAGTGTAGACACCTAATTTTGTCTATGTCTCCTAAACTAGGCAAATTCTCCTTTCAACTTCTCAGAATGCAAATAGACTTCCACCATTCCACAGATAGGTCCAAAAGACTTTGTTTCGGAGGTCAGCACAAAAGGTCAACTCGAAAAAAGTCAACATCGAAAAAGTCAATCCCGAAAAGTCAACTACTAAAAAAGTCAACTCCCAATCAAAATCAAGATTTTAAGTTGAATTGAACAATGGCGAAATTTTTTTTATAATCCGAGGTCTACAACAGTTGATATAGAGTTCGAAAGATGGGTTGCAGAAATTCAGTGTAGGGGAAGACCTAATCCGGCGAATTTGGGGAAAACTACAAAGATAACCCTATTCGATGAAATTGAAGCTCCCAGTTGATAAAGAATGAATAAACAAAAATAGCCCAAGGCCCAGTTTGAAGTGGATCCCAAGGAAGAGCCGGTTAAAGGAAAAACAGAAAAACGACAAAATTCCCGGTATTAGAAAAGGGAAAACTAAATCGGATGGGAATTTGATAGTAAAAATTGGGCGTTTTCGGACCAACTCAAATTCAATATATGAAAAAGGCAGTGGAAACAGAAAATCCGAAAATTGGACCCGTTTTGGGTAAAACCGAGGTTTCGAAGGTTAAAGGGCAGTATCGGAAAATCCCAAAGAAAATTTCGGAAAAATAGCAAATGAGCTCGAAAAATTATAAAAACTTCCCGATCTGAGTTTTATATTTTTTGGAAGAGATTGGAAAAAGAAAATCCAAAATCGGAGCTCGAATGAAAAAGGCGAAGTTTGGGTGCACTAACCCGAAAAATCCCAAAGAAAATTCTGAAAAAAATAGGAAAAGATCTCGAAAAATATGAAAACTTATAGATCTGAATTTTATATTTTTTGGAACAGATTGGAAAAAGAAAATCCAGAATCGGAGCTCGAATGAAAAAGGCGAAGTTCGGGTGCACTAAGCCGGAAAATCCCAAAGAAAATTCTAGGAAAAATAGGAACTGATCTCGGAGAAATATGAAAACTTCCAGATCTGAGTTTTATATATTTTTTGGATGAGATTGGAGAAAGAAAATCAGGAATCGGAGTTCTTTTGAAAAAGGGCAAAATTCGGGTGTACTAACTTGAAATTCCAAAAGATAATTTCGGGAAAAATAGCAAACAAGCTCGAAAAATTATGAAAACTTTCAGATCTGAGTTTTATAATTTTTGGAAGGTATTGGTGAAGAAAAATCCAAAATTGGAGCTTAAATGAAAAAGGCTAAATTTGGGAGGCACTAAACCGAAACTTTAGAGAAAAATCCAGAAAAAATAGCAAACGAGATCGGAAAAATGTGAAAACCTCCAGAACCAAGTTTTATTTTGGATGGGATGAGTTGGAAAAGACAAATCCGGAATTGGGGTCCATTTGCAATTAAATTAGTTTGGGGGGCTAAAAGATAATTTTACTAAAGAAACTGAGAAGGGCCAATTTGCAAATAAAAAAAGTTGAATGGCCTGGAAATTTCGAAGACATTTTCTGCCAGCAGCTGATTTGAAAAAGGAGTGTGATCATCATGGATCAAGTGGCCAAGGATGGATTGCAAGATGTCATTTTTATTATCTTGAAAGTGTTGTAATAAAAATATCTTTGATCCAATGGCTTAGATTGTTGGAGAAAAGATGAGCACATATCATCCAAGGGCAAAGGATGTTGGAGGAGCATGGTAAACATGTCTTAGTGAAAAAATCAAAGCACACATACTCTCTACTATTAGGGGGCAGCTGGCCATGAGACAAAGGGCAGAATTTCATTTTTTGCTAAGGCATTTTCTTACTACTCTTTGATTTGGAAAGCTAAAGCAAGGTAGCTATTTTCTTCCCTTCCTCTTACATTATTTTTTCTTCCATGCTCTCCTCCATGCTTTGTTCATATGATTTTGTTATTCTTTTATGATTTTCATTTTCATTTTATTTTCTTTCATGACATAAAATTGTTTTTCAAAACAAGTTCAAAAATATTTCTTCTTCTTTTTATCAAATAACAAGGTTTAGCAAATGTTTTCTCCCATATCTAGTCTTGGCCAAAACTTGAAGGCAAATAGTGCTTGTTCTTGCTTGATATCTCTTGCTTGGTTGGTTGTGTTCATGTTCTTAACTCTTGATTGATTCATTTATGGTAGGATAGATCCCCTTATTTGTTGCTTCATGTTCATGCATTCATCTCATCCCCACTTGATTTTTGACTTAAGCCAACCAATGGCTCGAAGCCAAGCTCTCATGAGCATGCTTGTGGAAAAATGAAAGGTTGTGTAAGTTGGATTTTTTGATTTTTCTCGCCATGCATTTCTTGTCCAAATTTAAATATTTTTTAACCATAGGTTTTAGACCCTTTAAGGAGCCTCCAGTATTTTTGTATTGATTTTTGGATTTTTATATCAAAGGTTTAAAAATGGATTTTGACAAAGCAGGTTTTTAACTCACTGTTTTGATTTTGGTAAAATTCGGTCATAGTATCCATACTCCAAAAATTAAGTTGATTTTTTTCAATATAGGTCAACATGTTCTAGGTCTACCCTAATTTTTTCAAAATTTTTTGAAATTTTTTAGGGGGAAATAAAATAGGTTTTCAAAACTGCCTAATGGATTTTGGCAAAGCAGTTTTTAACTCACTGTTTTGATTTTGGTAAAATTCGGTCATAGTATCCATGCTCCAAAAATTAAGCTGATTTTTTTCCATGGAGGTCGACATGTCCTAGGTCTTTCATAATTTTTTCCAGAATGTTTTAAAATTTTATAGAAGGGTAAAAAAAGTGGGTATCAAAACTGGTTGTGAGAGTCAGATTTGTTTTCAAGAAAGTAATAATTTCCTGTTTTTATTAGTATATTAAGAGGGGGCTGACTTGGGACATTGGTTACTGTCTTAGGTTAATTTCCATGTCATTTCAGTTATAAAATTTGATTTTATAGAAGTCAGGTCAAGGGTGGTCAACTCGGGTTTCAAAACTAGGAAAAATAGAGCTTTTAAAAAGGGGGTTCGGCCAAGGCCAATTTTTCATCCCAAAACTTTCGATTTTCTTTAAATCCAAGCCCAAAGTATTTTGATTTTGAAAATCCAATTTAAGTATCTTCCTAAGGTAGTCGGATACCTTTTGAGGTATACAGATGTCATTACTTCTAGGAAAAAATACATTTTCATGCATTGCATTTTAAAAAAAACGTTCTTACTTAACTTGTCATAAAAATGTATTTTTCGATTAATTAAACATTTGGCGAGAATTAGTTCCAAATCTTTGTTGGTTTGCCGGGGAGGTTAGGAAATTATTCAAAGCACATGTTTATGGAATCGAAATGTATGATTTTCGTTTTACTCATAACCATGTAAATATTGATAACTCGTATAATTATATAGTTCTTAGTTATGTTTTATTATTGTTTTGTGTCAAATACGAGTTATTATTGCTTAATCTAATTGTGTTTATGATATTTTATATTTTTATGTAATTTGGTGTTTTTCACGAGTTTCTTTGAGTGATTTCATATTACTAGGTTAAATCAAGAATTAAGGGCAAATCCAATTCAGTTCCAGTTCCGACACCTTTTGCCATATCAGCTATATCTGGAGTTTCACTGAAGCATTAAGGCTGACATTTTTACAGTGCATAGTTAAGAGGCATATCTATCTTTTTCATGTTTCACACTTCTTGAAACGGAGTCGTTTTCCCTAGCGAAATCGACCATCAAGTTGGCTGATGTGCAATGACGTCTGTGCTGACCTGTTTTGGTATTTTGACCATATCTTCCGATCCACATGAGCAAATGATCTGATTCCAATGGATATGGATCCGTAACTGATAGGGGTATATTTTTCTAGAAGACCATTTGATCAGATCGAGCCTCCAACATTGACAAAATCGACCATCAAGCTGGCTGATCAGAATTGTCATACAATATGACGAAAATTGTTAGAAAAATGCACCCACCTATTATACCTACCTTTGAAATTTATAAAACTTGTCTCTTGTCATTTAGCTCTCCAAAATGTGTATAAATAGAGGGCCTTGGATGAGCATTATGGGAGATTGGTAGGATATTAACCATTGTAAAAAAAATTCTCTAAGTTTTCTTCTTCTTTCCTTTCTCTAGTTTTCTTTTTTTATTTACTTATGCTTCTTACATTTCTTTTCATTTTATTCATATCTAGTATGTGTTGCTAATCATATTGTTGAGGTGATGAGGTGAAGCTTTTGGTAAATGCTAAGGTTAGTCTCTTAAACATGAGCTAAAATGAATCATCATTTATAAACACTAGTATAGATAATATTTTCTTTTGGTTTAAAATCATACTTGTAAAGTAGGGATCTTGATTCATTATTGACAATGAAAATGGCACAGTAAATGCTTGGTTTCATAACCTTGATTTGTTGTAGACATATACCTTGGCATAAGGAATGCTTGGACTCTTTTTATGAGTTTTGAGGACACCAAATGAACATAATATCATATGCTATGGACGTTGGACAATTTGGACTGAATTGCTAAACCTTCCGATTGGAACCTCCTTTATGTGTGGATTTCAGTTGTGTAATAAAACAAGATTAATCTTAGCATAACACCAAGAGTGGATTCTCTAACCTCAACATCTTTTCTTATTGTTTTTTATATCTTGTTTAATTTCTTTTATATTTTGTTTATTTTGTTCTCTAATATCTTGTTTATCTTATTTTGTTGTTGATTCCCTAATATCTTGTTTACTTTCTTTGTCTTATATATTTATAAACTTATACTTACTAATACGCTTCCCTGTGGTTCGACCTCGGACACCCGAGAATTTATTACTTGAACATAACCTGCACTTGGGTTTACAACTCTTAATTGAGTCTCCATCAAGTTTTTGGCGCCGTTGCCGGGGAGGCAATACTAAGTATATAAGTTTATAAGTATATTTATTTTTATTGGCTGGTTATACCGCCTAATTTTCTATATATTTACATTTATATTGTATATTAACTTTGTTTTATTTGTATTGGCTGGTTATACCGCCTAATCTGTATATTAACTTTTTTTTATGCTTGTTTGGCGACGTGATTTTAGATCTCGTCGTTTAGTTAGATTTTATTGTGAAACTTTTTCAGGTAATCTTTCTAATACAACTCCGACCATGGCTGACAATGAAAGTGTTCATGCTGAAGATGAGAACAGACAAGTACGCACTATGCGTGACTACTTGCAACCAACTCGAAGCTCATCACCCTCTTGTTTTATTTTTCCTCTCAATGCAAACAACTTTCGTTTTAAACCAGGTATGATAGCTTTGCTTCCAAATTTCCATGGGTTAGAATCGGAAAGTGCTTACTCGTTTCTAAAAGACTTCGAAGATGTATCTGTCACCTTTAATGACCAACAATGTACAAATGAAATTGTCAAGCTAAAATTATTTCCTTTTTCTTTAAAAGATAAAGCAAAAATTTGGCTTCATAATTTAAAACCAAGGTCAATTGGCACATGGCAAGAATTACAAACTGAGTTTCTGAAGAAATTTTTCCCAGCACATAAAACTACTACTTTGAAAAGACAGATTCAAAATTTCAATCAAAATCAAAATGAAGCATTTTTTCAGTGCTGGGAGCGTTTTAAAGATTTGTTAAGTTCTTGTCTACATCATGGTTTTGAAAAATGGCGTCTTATTAGTTTCTTTTATGAAAGTTTAACTCCCGAAACAAAACAATTTGTTGAAACAATGTGTAACGGTGAGTTTCTAGAAAAAGAACCTGAAGAAGCCTTTGACTACCTAGACCATTTGGCAGATAACTCTCAAGCCTGGCACACAGATAATTCCTCTGAAAGTTCCAATAGATCTAATCTTTTTTCTAACAGAGGTAAATATCATTTTAGTCAAGAATATGAGATAAAAGCTAAAGTAGCTAATTTGGCTAGAAAGATTGAAGCCATGGAACTTAGAGAAGTAAAACAAGTCAAAACGGTTAAAAATGAAGAAAGTTGTGGAATTTGTGAAATCATGGGACACCCCACTTCTGAATGTCCAAACATTCCCATTCTTAAAGAAGCGTTGCATGATCAAGTAAATTCCATAAACCCATTTAAAAAGCCTTTTCCTTCTCCTTACTCTGAAACGTATAACTCTGAATGGAGAAATCATCCCAACTTCAGTTGGCGGAATAATAATCATGTTCAAGTACCACAATCTCAAAAGCCGGGCAACACTTTTTCCTATCAACCTTCACGTGTACAAACCTTGGAAGAGACATTGCAAGCATTCATGCAAACACAAGCAAATGTGAATAACCAAACTTCACAGGACATCAATGAGATCAAAAACACCTTGTCCACATTGACAGCTTCATTACGCACTCAAGAAAAAGGTAAGTTTCCTGCTCAACCTCAGCCTAACCCTTCTACTCAATGTTTTGTTTCTTGCTCCAATGAAACTCAACAGGAAAATGCCAGTTCTATCACAACTCTTCGAAGTGGAAAGGCAATTGACAAAAACATTCCATCAAAAGACCAAGATCCTCCTTCCCCTCCGAAAAGTAATGGTAAGGATGATGGTAAGTCTGAACTTCTTGAAAATTTGGACAAAGAAAAAGGTATGCATCCTGCTCCTTTTCCTCAAAGGTTGCAAACAATAAAGAATTTGAATCAAAATGCAGAAATTTATGAACTTTTCAAACAAGTTAAGATTAACATTCCTTTATTGGATGCAATCAAACAAGTTCCATCTTATGCTAAATTTTTGAAGGACATGTGCACAGTTAAAAGGAAACATAATGTACAAAAGAAAGCATTTTTGACGGAAAATGTGAGCTCAATCATTCAGCAACTTACTCCACTAAAATTCAAAGATCCTGGATATCCAACAATCTCATGTATCATTGGAAACACTAGAATAGAACGTGCATTGCTTGATCTTGGTGCTAGTGTTAATCTTTTGCCTTTTTCTGTTTATCAACAGTTAGGTTTAGGTAAACTCAAGGAAACACCTGTTACACTTCAACTAGCTGATCGTTCTGTAAAACTTCCTCCAGGGATAGTTGAAGATGTTTTGGTTCAAATTGAAAATTTTTACTTCCCTGTTGATTTTATTATTTTGGACACACATCCTGTTTCAAATCCAAATGTTCAAATTCCTGTTATATTAGGCCGTCCATTTCTTGCAACTTCTAATGCTCTGATAAATTGCAGGAATGGTATTTTGAACATTTCTTTTGGAAATATGACTTTAGAATTAAATTTGATCAACATTTGCAAGCAACCTGGTGATGATTCAGAAGTACATGAAGTGGATTTCATTGAAGAACTTGTTCATGAACATCTCACCACTACCACATTCCATGATCCTTTAGAAGCTTATTTAACTGAATGTGAGTTTGATAATGCTTCAGAAATTTCACACACTGATTCTTTGTTAAATTCTTTTCAGGATAAGCATCGTTGGAAACAAAAGTTTGAGGAACTCCCATCACTCACAAATGTCACTGTACCATCAACTATTGAACCGCCCAAGCTGGATTTAAAACCATTGCCATCCGAGCTAAAATATTCCTTTTTGGGAAAAATTCCTTCTCAATGGAGCCCCCAAGATAAAAGGAAGTTTCTGAATGAGGTAAAGAAGTTCTACTGGGATGACCCTTACTTGTTCAAATATTGTCCTGATCAAATTTTTCGAAGATGCATTCTCAATAATGAGGTAAGTAGTGTAATTAAGTTTTGTCATTCCGAGGCATGTGGTGGTCATTTTTCATCAAAGAAAACTGCTGCAAAAATTTTACAGTGTGGATTTTACTGGCCAACTTTATTCAAAGATGCATATGAGAATTCTAAAATTCATAAAGAAAGAACTAAAGCCTTTCATGACAAGTTAATTTCAAGAAAAACATTTGATGTTGGGCAAAAAGTTCTACTTTATAATTCTAGACTTCACATATTTCCTGGTAAGTTGAGATCAAGATGGACTGGCTCATTTGTGGTTAAGCATGTGTATCATTATGGAGCAGTTGACATTGAGAATCCTCAAAATGGTAACGTATTCAAGGTAAATGGACAAAGACTCAAACTCTTTTTGGAAAATCATGTTACTCAAGAAGAGGTTGTTTTTCTTTCTGATCCTTGTTTTGAAAATAACTAGATGTAAATATAATTTTTACTAATCTTCAAAAAAAAAAATACATTTTTTTTAACCCCGGTTAAATGGCGGATAACGGTACTCCGTGATTATTTAAGTCGGTTCCATCAGCTACCCACAAAACTGATATTGTATATAAATTTCTCTTTCAATTTCTTTTTCATTTTTTTTTCAAGATGGATGATATTCTCACAAGATTGCAGAAACGATTTCCTCCTTTTCCTCGGAATATTTTACTGAAGCTTTACCAAGTTCGATTTGAAAGATTAAGAATGCTTATGCACAAAGGGATTCCTGAAGACATACGTTGGATAATTGAAGCCAAGGTACGTGAAGATGAATATCTTCCTGTTTTGCATTTACCAGGTACAGGTAGAAGCACTTTTGCAAAGAAGCGACGAGCAAAGCGCATGAGTTCAAATTGCCACAAATGTGCACGATGGACGTGTAACGGTAAATGTCATTCTATTGGGATTCCGTCCTCTAATCGAGATGATAAAATTGAATTCATTAAGGATGGACTGAGTAAGGAGAATTTGGGTAATATCCAACTTTCTCTTGAGACGCATCCTAGTGGAGACGTACAAAGAGAAATTCTTGATTTATGGCCGCAATTCCAAAGGGAATGGCAACATCTTGGGAATATGATGTTAAAAGACCCTGTTTGCCAGCTTGTAAGAAAACTGGATGGGAAGCATATCCTCGACTCATAGAAGGCGTTTAAGCCGTTTCTGGACGTAAAACCAGAGGAAGATGTGAGCCACAATCACAACTACAATAAATGACTTCTCAGCTTTTGGTTTGATTTGCAATAACTTTATTTCGGTTTAATTTACGTGTTGTTAGATTTGTGTAATTATTCTCATTTTTTTTTTGCATTGGTCTTTTACGGTTGATTTTTCTTCTCTTTTTGATTTTCTTCCTGAAATCGCGCAAAAATCTTTTGTTAGGTTAACATTTTCTTCTGACAGGTCAAATACACTTTCGGCGACATTATTACTCTTGTCTGATTCATTACTCAGTCCTCTATATATTACACCATGTACTCATTCTCTTTCAGGCACTTGATGGAAAGTACTTCGTCCCAGCGCATTAAAAAAATTTGTGTCTTTGGAGGTGCTTATCCAGGGAAAAATAACATATTCACTGATGAAGCCATAAGAGTTGGAGTAATACTTGCCCAACAAAAGATCCAGTTGATTTATGGAGGCGGTAGTACGGGTTTAATGGGAGCAGTCGCTACAGCAGCACACGCCGGAGGAAGTCCAGTTCTAGGAATCGTGCCACAACTATTCACAGGTTTTTGTGGACCTACCGTGGGTAAGGAAATACAAGTCTGGAGTATCCCTGAACGGATGACAATCATGTACCATTCTGCCGATGCATTCATTGCTTTACCAGGAGGTCTGGGTACATTGGAAGAAATAGCTTGCGTGGCTTCTTGGTCATCTTTGGTCACAAATAAGAAACCCATTGGTTTGCTTAATATTAATGGTTATTTTAGTAATTTGCTTTCATATTTAGATAATGCTGTGGATAATGGATTCATGTTTTTAGAGGCAAGGAGAACCATAATTTCTGCTACAACCATTGAAGATTTACTCAAAAAGCTCCAAGCTTATGAGTATTTATCTGCTACGGTTGTTTCGCAAACGCTCGGAAAAAGAAAAAGTGATATGGACGAGCAAGGAGTGGATTGCACTCTGTCTTTGTGACATTATCTAACATTTTGTTTGTTGTGTCTCAGTTATAATAAGTGGTTAGCAACCTCTGCAGGTAATATCTCCTAAATTCTACCTTTAGTAGGGGGTAAGGGACATATTTTGCTAATTTAAAAAAAAAAAAAAGTTTGTTGTGTTTTAAGCAATTTAGAAGTATTCATTCTGAACAAGGTCTGAGTAAGGGAGACTTGAGACATACCTTGTCAGTTTGATTTTAATCTTTTTATGTTTACTTGTTAATTTTTGTTTAGTATTTTAGGATTATTTAGGTTGCATGAGTTTGTTTTGTTTTGAGTCTTAGTTATTCCTATTCTTATGTTATTAGTTCTTTTCTCTTACACATGATTCTTTCATTTGGGTTAATAGACTTACATTGAGGACAATGTAAGAATTAAGTGTGGGGGGAACGATTTAGGATTTCTTTTATTTTTGTCTACTATTTTTTTTATTTTTATGAGTCTTTATTATTATTATTATTTTTTTAATGTGTTCTAGTTCCTTTTTAATACAATGATGAGATATGAATTGCATAAGTCTAAAACAGATTTATTAGTGAGAAGATTTTCATGAGAATTGAGCTTGATGTCAACCTTTTTATGAGCCAATGTTAATATGATATGTTGATTGAGAAAGAAGCATGTTTAGACTTAATCTGACTTGTATAATCATCCTTGTGAGTTTTTGAGCCTATAATGATTGATGCATTATACAAATCAATCTAATTTCTTTCTTGAGTGCTCTTATGATTACATGATTCTCTAGAACTTGCTTTAAACCGTTTGAGACTATATTGATACATGTGACAACATGAATATGATAGAGGCATTAGGATTATAACCAGAGCCAAACAGCCATCCATTATTAATGTTCTAAGAGAACATCCCCACTAGTGAGCCAATTTGAGCCTACATTAAATATGCTATTTTATTGGTAACCAGAACTTACACCTAGCCTAAATATACTTATATCCTTACCCTTGTTCTAAAGATGGATTATATATTTTGAGACATATTGCAAAAACAAGGGATACTTTTTGAAAATTTGGGTTAGAACGAAAGATAAGTGTGGGGGAGGAGAGAGGCAAAAGTCAAGAGAAAAAAAAAGGGATCATTGTCAAATACATTCCCATATTAAAAAAAAAAAAAAATCTTCTCTTGAACTTCTAGTTAAAGTAAAGAAAAAGATGTTACAAAGTTGGTTAGAATGAAGCAAAGGCTCAACATGAATATTTAGCCTATGTTATTATGTGCTTTATAAGAGTTTTGAGAAGTTTTATTTGTATGATCTTATTATGTCTCTAAACTCTATGAACTCTTTGGAACCTTTGTGATATCTTTACCCTTTTGTTCTTTAACCACATTATAACCCTTTGGCCCCATTACAACCTTGAAAAAAGACCTCTTGATTTATGAAGTTGTATGATCTAAATAGTGGAGAATAGGTGGACAAGCAAGCATATGGTAGAACTGTTTTCATGAGATTGATTGAGTGTAAACACTTTACCACTACTTTAAAGAGTGAAAATCATGAGAGTATAGTGAGAAGTTGAGATTAAGTTGAATATGCACTATTTTGATTGAAATATGTTATGTTAATATTGGCTTAACTCATTTATTTACATTCAAGCATGAATTTTTGTGAAATTCTTTGAGCTATTGATTAGTTTATAAGACTTGTTCAAAGATTGTCTCTAATTTATATTGAAAGGATTAGGAGTAAATATTTTTAGTGTATCTAGTTTACTTATATTTTAGTTTTTCAATGTTTATGGGTATCGTTCTAGCAAACCCTCACGAGACTAAACTCGTCCACTAGGGACACCTAGGGGTTTAAAGGCTTGTGTCACACGCTAAGTGCCACCGTGATTTCCAACGAAAATGGATTAGATTAGATTTTCTTATTTTATTTTTATTGAGTCGTTGCTAGGGACTAGCAACAATCTAAGTGTGGGGGTGTGATAACTCGTATAATTATATAGTTCTTAGTTATGTTTTATTATTGTTTTGTGTCAAATACGAGTTATTATTGCTTAATCTAATTGTGTTTATGATATTTTATATTTTTATGTAATTTGGTGTTTTTCACGAGTTTCTTTGAGTGATTTCAGATTACTAGGTTAAATCAAGAATTAAGGGCAAATCCAATTCAGTTCCAGTTCCGACACCTTTTGCCATATCAGCTATATCTGGAGTTTCACTGAAGCATTAAGGCTGAAATTTTTACAGTGCATAGTTAAGAGGCATATCTATCTTTTTCATGTTTCACACTTCTTGAAACGGAGTCGTTTTCCCTAGCGAAATCGACCATCAAGTTGGCTGATGTGCAATGACGTCTGTGCTGACCTGTTTTGGTATTTTGACCATATCTTCCGATCCACATGAGCAAATGATCTGATTCCAACGGATATGGATCCGTAACTGATAGGGGTATATTTTTTTAGAAGACCATTTGATCAGATCGAGCCTCCAACATTGACAAAATCGACCATCAAGCTGGCTGATCAGAATTGTCATACAATATGACGAAAATTGTTAGAAAAATGCACCCACCTATTATACCTACCTTTGAAATTTATAAAACTTGTCTCTTGTCATTTAGCTCTCCAAAATGTGTATAAATAGAGGGCCTTGGATGAGCATTATGGGAGATTGGTAGGATATTAACCATTGTAAAAAAAATTCTCTAAGTTTTCTTCTTCTTTCCTTTCTCTAGTTTTCTTTTTTTATTTACTTATGCTTCTTACATTTCTTTTCATTTTATTCATATCTAGTATGTGTTGCTAATCATATTGTTGAGGTGATGAGGTGAAGCTTTTGGTAAATGCTAAGGTTAGTCTCTTAAACATGAGCTAAAATGAATCATCATTTATAAACACTAGTATAGATAATATTTTCTTTTGGTTTAAAATCATACTTGTAAAGTAGGGATCTTGATTCATTATTGACAATGAAAATGGCACAGTAAATGCTTGGTTTCATAACCTTGATTTGTTGTAGACATATACCTTGGCATAAGGAATGCTTGGACTCTTTTTATGAGTTTTGAGGACACCAAATGAACATAATATCATATGCTATGGACGTTGGACAATTTGGACTGAATTTCTAAACCTTCCGATTGGAACCTCCTTTATGTGTGGATTTCAATTGTGTAATAAAACAAGATTAATCTTAGCATAACACCAAGAGTGGATTCTCTAACCTCAACATCTTTTCTTATTGTTTTTTATATCTTGTTTAATTTCTTTTATATTTTGTTTATTTTGTTCTCTAATATCTTGTTTATCTTATTTTGTTGTTGATTCCCTAATATCTTGTTTACTTTCTTTGTCTTATATATTTATAAACTTATACTTACTAATACGCTTCCCTGTGGTTCGACCTCGGACACCCGAGAATTTATTACTTGAACATAACCTGCACTTGGGTTTACAACTCTTAATTGAGTCTCCATCAAATATCATATGAAAGAATTATTTTCCAAGCTTTGCCGAGTTTGCCGGGAAGTACAGTATTATTTTCCGACATATGCTATTGATATGATTCCTTGCATGAATAATTCATTTCAAATAATTATGTGTGCATGTGATCATGAATATTTATGATTATGTCATTTGTGATTTTGCCATGTCAAGCATGCCATACCATTCATTCGTATGCCATGTCATCAAGAATTTGTCGTATCATTCACATGCCATGTCATTCATTCATATGCCATGCATTCACCTGCCACACCATTTAGAATTTACCATTCATTCTTATGTCATTCACTCATATGCCATGTCATTTTGCATGCCATGTCATTTTGCATGCCATGTCGATTTCATTCACATAACATTCATTCTTATGCCAAGTCATTCATATGCCATGTCATTTTGTTTGTTATGCCGATTTCATTCACATGACATTCATTCTTATGCCATGTCATTTTGTATGCTATGTCGATTTCATTCACATGCCATGTCATTCATGCACATGGCACGTCATTCATTATGCCATGTCATTCACATGCCATATCAATCATTATGCCATGTCATTCACATGCCATATCATTCAATATGCCATGTTATTCATGCACATGCCACATCATTCATTATGCCATGTCATTCACATGCCACATCATTCATTCACATGCCATATCATTCATTATGCCATGTCATTCACATGCCATATCATTCATTATGCCGTGTCATGTAATCCATTCCTTCATGTGCCATATCACTTAGATTATGTCACGTATTCTCATGCCATGCCATGTCATCAAGTATATGCCATGTCATTTATATGCCCTGTCATTCTTTTACATGCCATGTCATTCATTATGCATGTCATTTCATGTGCCATGTCATCCATATGCCAAGTTATTCATTCACATGCCATGTCATCAAGTATATGCCATGTCATTCATTCGCATGCCATGTCATCAAAAATTTGCCATGTCATTCACATGCCCTGTCATCCATTCACATGCCATGTCATTCATTATGCCATGTCATCCATATGCCATGTCATTCATATGCCATGTCATTCACATGCCATCCATATGCCATGTCATTCATTCGCATGCCATGTCATCAAGAATTTGCCATGTCATTCACATGCCCGTCATTCATTTACATGCCATGTCATCCATATGCCAAGTCATTCATTCACATGCCATGTCCTCAAGAATTTGCCATGTCATTCATATGCCATGTCATTCTCATGCCATGTCATTCATATGCCATATCATTCTTATGCCTTGTCATCCATATGCCATGTCGATTTCATTCACATGACATTCATTCTTATGCCTTGTCGTTCATATGCCATGTCATTTTGTATGCCATGTCATTTTCATTCACATGACATCCATTTTATGCCATGTCATTTCTATGCCATGTCATTTTGCATGCTATTCACATGATATTTATTCTTATGCCATGCCATTCATATGCCATGTCATTTTGTACGTCATGTCAATTTCATTCACATGACATTCATTCTTATGCCATGTCATTCATATGCCACGTCATTTTGTACGCCATGTCGATTTGATTCACATGACATTCATTTTATGCCATGTCATTTTGTACGCCATGTCGATTTGATTCACATGACATTCATTTTATGCCATGTCAATCATATGCCATGTCATTTTGTATGCCATGTCGATTTCATTCACATGACATTCATTCTTATGCCACGCCATTCATATGCCATGTCGATTCCATTCACATGACATTCACTTATGCCATGCAATTCATATGCCATGTCATTTTGTACGCCATGTCGATTTCATTCACATGACATTCATTTTATGCCACGTCATTAATATGCCATGTCATTATGTATGCCATGTCGATTTTATTCACATGACATTCATTTTATGCCATGTCGATTTCATTCACATGGTATTCACTCATATGCCATGACGATTTCATTCACATGAAATTCATTTTATGCCATGTCATTCATATGCAATGTCATTTTATATGCCATGTCGATTTTATTCACATGACATTTCATTCTTATGTCATGTCATTCAAATGCCATGTCATTTTGGTATGCCATGTTGATTTCATTCACATGACAGTTCATTCATATGCCACGTTATTTTGTTTGCCATGCCGATTTCACTCACACGACATTCATTTCCTTACGCCATGTCATTTAGATTTTTGCCATGTCAAGCATGCCATGTTATTATTTCTTTTACCATGCTATAATGAAATGTTTGCCTTGCCATGATAAATAAGCATGTTTATTTCATTTTTGTCTTAGTAACATTTTGGCATATTCATGGTCATTTTCAATGATTTTTGAAATATATGAGAAACAAATTATATTTTTTATAAATCAAGATCATTCCCGAGTTAAAATAATTCATGAGTTCTCTGCTGGGTCTACCGAAAAGGATATCATCAATTATCATTAATGACGGAATATCTTTTAAAACGAGGATGTTCGGAGAATTTTGAAATCAAGGAAAAATTCAATATTTTGCCGAGTCTATAAAAAAATATGGGAAATTTGATACTAGTAAATTCCGGATCATTTTCAAATAAAACATGAATTCTTCAATGGAATTATTTTCGAACACCAACTTTAAAATTGGCTCTTCTCTCAGACTCAAGATAACACACGACTACTAAGGTACCATTTTATACAGGCGTTGTAGGGGTGCTAATCCTTCCCCGCACGTAACCGACTCCAGAACCGACACTTGTTTTCTCTGGTTCAAAGTGCAGACTTCAAAATTGGTTCAAAAAAATATTTTAATTAATTTTAAAATGTTTTTATAAACACCGATTTTAATAGGTAGCCGATCACACCTAGCCAAAAAAAGATTGGTGGCGACTCCATTTCTTTTTCAAGGTTATTTTTAAAACCTCCCAATTTTTACTTAAGAGGAATTAAGTCGTCTCTTCCTCTATTAGTCTTTTTCCCCTCACTCGAGCGGGTTCTCCCTTCCCTGGGGAGGATCACGTATCGACAGCTTGGCGACTCCACTGGGGACTTTAGAGAGTTAGGCCTAGAGTTAGTCGCGTGTTATCAAAAGTCTCGATTTTGTCAGTTTTAATTGGTATTTAATTATAATTCCCATTTTTGTAAAATAAAGAGAATTTTGAAAATAACAAAAATTTTCTTTTCATCTTCATGAGCATACATATCATTGTTCTCCATTTTTTCAAGTGTTGTGCATTAGCATTATTTATTTGATTGACTAATGCTTTCTTTTATTTGATTCAGTTTTATAAATGAATTGTTTGGGTGTTTTTAACTTATGGGTTGTAAAATAGTAGTGAAAGTTTTGTTGTTCCTCCTTAGACACTATATTGCATTTGCATAACATGAGCCCTTAACCCGAGTTCTATCTTTTTAGGTGGAGTGAAATACCTACGCTTTGTGAGGTGATAACCTCCGCATAATCTAGCGAAACACACTTGGGGTACAAATTACCTACGTTGCGTGAGGTGTTAACCTCCTCATAAGCCCCTAAAATATATTCTAACAAATTGAACCCGCTTTTATCGGGGTACCTTACTAGCCTTCTCTAGTGATAGTGAGGAGCAATTTGGAGCCTTTTTAGACCCTAATGCAACCTCATATAGTGAACCTAGGCGAAGCCACGCCGGATTTTCGTTAGAGGTACCAAAACTTGGAACACAGGGAGGAATGCTTCTGATCTTTTTGCCATTTATTTCTGCATTCTGAATAAGCATTGTATATCGGGCAATGATGAACGTACATCACCCATAATAAATTTGGTATTCTGCCCCAAAGGCATCGAGATGCCTATAGAAGTAGATATTGTTGGGGCATATGTTCATTAACTTTTTCACTTTGCATTGATGATTTTACCCTTTTACTTGCTTTTCTTCTTTTTTTTTTTTTACACATCATTTGTAATAATACCGAAACCTAGTGTTTTTAAGTTGTTTTGAAAATTCTTCTTTTTATACCTTATCTTTTTAGGTATTTCTAAATTAAAAAAAAAGTTTTTATTCTATGAAAAAATATTCTCCTTCGAAAAAGAATAAAGAATGATATTAAGATCTTCTTTTCCTTGATGTTTTCATTCGCATTGTTTGCATAACATACACATTGTTTAAGCAGTTGTAAATGTGAAAATTCATCTCCTCAAGCATCTTCACATTTTGTACATTTCATGCATTAATCATCATTACATTCATGCATATAAGAATAGAGCATGTACATTCATAATTGTATTCTTGATCTCATGATAATGATGTCAATTTCATTTGCATGAAAGGGGTTTAAGATATGAGGAATGAATTGGAGGAACGAGTGTATGCTTTGGAGCGCAATCAAGAGGAATTTGGACATGAAATCCGGGAGGTGAAAGGACTCGCCAAATTGATAAAAATGTTTGAGGATCTCAGTAAGAGTAAGGGGGAACTTTCTCAAGGCTCTTCATCGCCCTCGGATCAACCAAAACCACCAGGTCCAGATCATACAATCCCTGCTGTTTCTTGCACTTGTCAGTGCCATAAAGGATTGAACCTCGATGAAATAGTGGAAGTGGTCAAATTGGGAAGCCAGATGCCAAAGATAGAAACCTCGAATCCTGTACCACCCCTGCGAACTGTCCCATATCTGAATCAGTATCCTCGCTTTACTATCACCACTTCGTCCGCTGGGATGACCAACACGAGGTCTCTAGGTTCCATTCCATCACCACAAGCTGACTGTAACTCGTACTTTTCCCTCATCAAGCATTTGGGATAAGAACTTCAAGCTGTGTGCAACCTGTAAGGTTCCCATGTCCAAATCGATACCCTTACCATGCTGTTCAGCCACCTCTCGATGAAAATATTCCGGTTCAAGTCTTTGTGCCACCATCAAATGCCCCAACTCCTAGGCAGTGTGTGACCAAGAAGCAGCCCAGGAATAGGACCAAAGGCATTATGATCCCATCCCAATTAGCTACCAAGAGCTTCTCCCTATATTAGTTCGAGATCACCTGGTTGCCCATATGTCGTTGAAACCCCAGCTACCACCTTACCCCAAATGGTATAAACTAAATGCAAGATGTGATTATCATTGTGGAATTGATGGGCATAGCTTTGAAGACTGTGAAGCCTTCAAGAGGAAAGTGCAGTCTCTTATAGATGTCAAGTGGTTTGATCCAACGACACTGATTGATAGAGGATTGAGGAAGGCTAATTAGGGTTGGGAGATTGATCTTTAATGATGTAGTAGGATTTCATATTTTCAGTAGCCTGCTCTTATAGCCTTAGGATGCTAGGAAAAATAAAATGCTTGTAAGGACAGTTCTAACCATTGCTCGGATTTTGTAAACATGGTTTATGTCTTGTGAACATTGACATGGGAATGAATTGGTTATGCTTCAAATTTATGAGATGTTGATGATTAAGTTCCTCCAATTCATATTTCCTCTGTGGTATCTTCCCCTTTGCATTTTGCATCTGATCAATTATTTGTCATACCATACATTTCATTGATTTGCTTATTCTTTACATGCATCATGTTGGCATCAGGTTGCATTCATGACATACAAAGTCAGCATGATTTCTCTATATATCCATGCATTAATTGGTTTATTTCTTTGCATGCATCATATGGGTATCACGTTGCATTTATAACATACATAGTCAGCATGTGTCCACTGTATGTGTCCGTACATCACTTTGTTTATTCTTCACGTGCATCAAATTGCATTTATGGCTCATTCATCATGAAACATATTTGGGGGGATAAAACAAAAATTGGCTTTGGCTTTAAGAGCTTTGAAGAAGTTTCTCTTTCAAATCAGAGGTATAAGAAATACTGAGCATCTTTATGACATAGGCCAGAGCTATGGATAATGAACAAGTTGCCCGAATTGAAAGAATAGAAAAGGCGCAGGAAGAATTGCGAGAACAATTTGCAAAATATCAAGCAGAATTTAGAGATCAGATGACTAAACTGATGGAGTTAGTGTCTGCCTCGATCAATGGAAAGGGATGCACTGAAAACTTGGCTGCCAGAGAAGGGTCGGAGGCACAAAAGGGTCAGAATGAGGTCATAATGTTAGATGTCCAGTCTTTTCAGAACATAGTTAACCTGTCAACGTCCTGAACTTAGAAGATCCCGCTGAATAGGAAAAATTGAAAATGATTGCGTTGAATGGGGCTGAGTTGGTAGATTCGCAAGGGAAGTACCAGCTATTAGATGAAAGGCTTTGAGCACTTGAAAGCACAGATGTATTTGGGAGTTTAGATGCAAGCTAACGTTGTTTGGTCCTCGATTTAATCATTCCTTTTAAGTTCAAGGTTCCCAACTTTGAGAAATATGATGGGACAACCGATCCGTCAGCCCACATCATTATGTTCTGTCGAAAGATGACAGGCCATACAGATAATGATAAGCTTTTGATCCATTGATTCCAGGATAGCCTCAGCAGGTCCGCAATTAGGTGGTATAGTCAGTTGAGTAAGGATCGGATTTGCTCTTGGATTGATTTGGCTAATGCAATTTTAAGCCAATACAAGCATGTGACCAATATGGCACCTGACCGTCTCACCTTGCAAAATATGGAGAAAAGGGATACTGAAAGTTTCAAAGAATATGCTCAGCGATGGATGGACATGGCCGCCCAAGTACAACTGCCTTTGACACAGAGGGAAATCACCTTCCTTTTTGTGAATACACTACAGTCCCTGTATTACGATAGACTCATCGGCAATGCCACGAAGAATTTTATGGATATGGTAATCTCAGGGGAGATGATTGAGAATGCCATCAAGGATGGGAAACTTGAAGGAGAAAGAACATCCAATGCCGAGAGAAATAGGGCACCCAGAAAGAAAGAGGAAGATGTCCAAGCTATGGGAGATTTCGTCCCATATCCACAATCTCCCTCATACTAATCATGTTACCCTACCAAGGTATCTCCAAGCCTTTATCCTTACTACCAAATATCCATCCCCAAGCACCTAATCCTGTACAAATCCCTACAGCTAGGCTTGCTTCTCGAAAACGATCGTGGGATAACCAAGAGAAAATTTCACTCCCAATCCCTGACCTGCTGCCGATACTAATAAAGAATCAGTACCTTATCCCTGTGCCTTTGAAAACAGCTTCAAACCCATCAACAAGGAGTTATGACCCTAATAGCAGGTGTGAGTATCACATGGGGATAATTGGGCATTCAACTGGAAAATGCAGACAATTGAAGGAAAGGATTGAAGGTCTTGTCCACGATGGCATTTTGACTCCATAGCTTATCGAACAGTGGAAGTCTGCTTTGCCATAAATCAGTTTCTTCCAGGGTTTTAGGAGAAGAATTATTACCTTTGAAGGATGTCGATGGGAGCATTTTGATGCATGTAGTTCCATACCTCATGATAAAAGCACTTGTCTCATGTCAACATCCATATAAAATAAATGAATTTTGAATGCTTTTGTGTTTATTGTGTTTTAACAATAATTTTGTGCAAAAACAAGCATTAAGGAAATTCTAATAATGGACATTCTCGAAAATATTGATGATTATTGTTAGAAATGACCCAATACCCTCCCCCCTCTCTTTTGGGCTTTCCTATGCCTAAATCCCTTGATCCGAGACCACTTGAAAGACCTAATGCTTAAGGAATATGAATGGTTGAACTTCATAAACCATTGTCACTAAGCAAAGATGTAGATCCTAGTCTAGGCTATGAGCAAAGGATCGAAATTTTTGAAAAATTTTCAAGCTCCTTAGAAACTCAAACAAATGAGACATTCTTTCAAGAATCTAGATCATGGTAACTTGATATGTGTCAAGGTTGTGACAAAACCATTCACATCCTTTCCAAATAACCACCAAACACTAATTGCCTAAACATCACTTCATGATTGACACCTCGGGGCACAATGACCAAACCAGATTACCCCATGTCCCAGGAAAACCTGTTTTGGGGTCATATTTTCCTTGTCACTTCAAACAAACCCAATATTGAAACTCGGCCTTTTCAATGAAGACCTAGACTTGCGATATTCCTCATAACGATACAAATTCTCGTGATTAATCAAATTGGGGCATCATATGTGGAAATAATGGATACATGGTGAATAAGGATGGAACGAACGCATGAATCGTTAAGGCATGCGAAAAAAAAAGGAAAGAAAAATTGTGATATCATGCATATGAGAATTCAGATGATTCCAAGTGCAAAATGAAATTCTCATTATCTATCCCCCTTGGGGATTGCTTTTCAATGAGAATATTTGTGCTTGATATGAGAAATTGCCATCTTTCATATCCCTTTCACAAAAGGAAATTATCCATAGTCACCCTTTTTGAACCTAAAGAATTCTTTCTTTGAACCCTGATCAAGGATCACCCTCTACACTAGGGGGCAAATGCGAGGAAAGAACTTCTCAAAGATCACAAAGAAATGAGTCCTAACTTGAAGATAGATACAAAGCAAATTGGGCTCCCAAATAAATACAAGCTCACTCTGTCGAAATGAAGATGAAAAAAAAAAGATGGCGAAATGAAGGCCAAGAACAAAACAAAAGAAAAACACACACACACACACAAAAAATGTGTGAAAAAGTATGGCAAATGAAAACCAGGAACAAAGAAGAAAATGAACAAAAGTAAAAAAGGAAAGAAAAGTCCAAAAGGGCCAAATGCTTCAAAGGGAATCCTCCTCAAAAAATGATCTTTGATCTGATTACCCCTTAAACACATATTTTGGGCCTTTTTTTTTGAACCCCAAACCTTGGCCTACATTACGTGCTTTAAAAGTCCATTTTGATCGAGTATGAATATTTAATTTGAATGGTTTTTCCTCAGATTTTATCCCATCCCATCTCATCTAATTATCATTTCACTATGGAAGAATTTAGAATTCTCAAGTGCATGGTAGAACAATAAAAATAAAAAATAAAAAAGAAAGAAAAATGGAAGGAATGGGACTCTGGGGCGAAAACCCAAAAATAGGCGGTCTAGAGTAAAATGGGAATTTTTGATGCCATCTATGTCAGTGCCGATGCCACAACAAAAGAAGAGGTCAACATGAAAATATCGAGGAACATCTAAGAATTCTTGAACCTTCTAAACTGTCAGCTCTCATTTGGAGGATTGACTTCAAAAACTAAGAGTTTTTTTCCCTCCAAAATCAACTTTTCAGTTTAAACATCCCGGCCAATCTTGACGCTTATCAAAACGCCATGATTTGGAAACTAAAAGAATGTCAAAATTGTTTGATTCTCAAGGAATTCGTGTTTTATAAAACCTGTTCCATTTGTGAGCCTAGAATGGACATACATTTTTGTTGTGAAGTTTTCTTCGATCAACCAAAATCCTGTAGTGCCAAACCTTTTCAATTCAAGTTAAAAAACCCAAATTGACATTCAGAGAAATTTCTAACGATGATCATCAGTCTTCAAGAGATTTGTACATCACACACTATGGAGTTAATATTTTTGGCTCAGAAGTTTTCATAAAATGAGCAATTTTTTTCAAAAAGGGGAAAACAAATAAAATATTTTTGAAATACCCATTTTTGATATTGAAATGAGACAAGGGTTTTTCTAACCCAAAGGTATGGAACAACTAGGGTTGACCTTGACTTCCGGGTATGAAAAGAAGAAATAGAACTCGGCAAAAAGGCTTCTGCTGATAAGAGTTTGAAAACTGTTAGGGCAAGAAGATAGCCGAAGACCGAAAAGGGGATGATCTCTTATAGGGCACGAGACACTCTGATTTGTAAAGGAAAGGCGAAGCCGAAGTCTAGAAAAACTATCAGGGGCATTTGCATCACTCATGAGCACTTACCTCTTTATTAAGTTTTGCATCTATACCGCGTCGAGAAGCATTTGCATCATTCATGGGTATTCGCATTTGCCCCGTTCTGTGAGCATCGACATTTTACCATCTACATTTTACCATCCTTCATGGATATTTGCATTTGCGTCATCTCAAGCAATTGCATCATTTCTGGGATTATTGCATCTTCATTATTGTGTGGTAACTGCAATTACACCATTCATGGACCACTTACATGAACACGATTCGTAGGGGCATCTGCATCTTTTCATGGAGCATTTGCATCATTACTGATATTTGCATTTGCGTCATTTTGAAGCATTTTGCACACTGCTAATCTATGCATTTGCATCATTTAGAAGCATTTGCACATTGTTACTCTTTGCGCATCATTCGGAAGCATTTGCACAATGTCAATCTTTGCATCTACATCATTCCATGAAGTAGTTGCGTCAATGTTGATCTTTTCATTTGCATCATTCAGAAGTATTTGTATAATGTCGATCTCTGCATATGCATCAAGAAGCATTTGAATTAATCCAAGACATTTGCATTTGCACCATGAAGCATTAGCATCTTATTCAATATCTGCATCTGCATCAAGAAGCATTTGCATTAATCCAAGACATTTGCATTTGCACCATGAAGCATTTGCATCTCATTCAATATCTGCATCTGCGTCAAGAAGCATTTGCATCGATCCAAGACATTTGCATTTGCAATATGAAGCATGTTCATCTTGTTTAATCTCTGCATTTTCATCTAGAAGCATTTGCATCAATTAAAGATATTTGCATCTGTATCATGAAGCATTTGCATCCTCTTTCCAATCCTTCAAGTTAATTTTCAACACAATTCTCAAAATCATCTTTAAGACCTCTGGGCACTATTCTCAAAAATCATGGACAAGACCTCTAGGCACCATTTTCAAAAATAAACATCTCTTAAGACCTCCTAGCACTATTCTCAAAAATCATCTTTTAAGACCTCCGGACACCATTTTCAAAGAAAATACATCTTTTAAGACCTCCATGCACTATTCTCAAAATCATGAATAAGATCTTCGGGCACCATTTTCAAGGAAAATACATCATTTAAGACCTCCAGGCAATTCTTCAAAATCATGGATAAGACCTCCGGGCGCCATTTTTCAAAGAAAATATACTTTTTTAAGACCTTCGGGCACAATTCTACAAAATCATGGATAAGACCTCCGGGCACCATATTCAGAAATTACCACTGGTTTCCCCTAACTTTTCGACTTCTGGTTCCACCCAAGTCATCTTATCTGAAAATTATCTATGGTTTCTCCCACGTCATCTCATTTGAAAATTATCTATGGTTTTGCCTAGATAACTTTTCGACTTCTGGTTCTGCCCAAGTCATCTTATCTGAAAATTATCTATGGTTTCACCTAGATAACTTTTTGATTTCTGGTTTCACCCAGGTCATTTCAATTTCTATTTTCGCCAGTAAGGTTAGCATCGAGATAAGATATGGCCTCGGAACTTCCGCCGAGGTATTGTTGATGCACCCAAAAGAGTGTATCTTATTTAACCTTGCACTTAAAAAAAATCAATTGTAGAGTATAGTGATTAGCAAGGGTCGAGTCCTCAGGGATTGGGTTTTAGTTTATAAGTTAATAGTTTATCACATAAAAACAAGTAAACAAAAGTAAAAGGGATTTTGAAATCAGATTTAAACTAAAGTTAACAATAAGAATGAGAAAACAAGTAATTAAGAAGAATCAAATATGAAAAATATGGTTAAGGTTTCATTCTCCACCACTAGACATCATTAAGAATCAATTTCATATCTATCAACATTAATTAGCTATCAAAGTTAACAACCGTAGATAACAATAAGCTCTGTTACCCCAATATTTCCTTAGTTCGTCATTAAATAGAACAAGCACTCTATTTAATCTCTAACTATCAAACAACCTAGAATAAACTCTCTAAGCTCAATTTAATAGCAGCTTTATGATGAGAAAGATAGGTTGATCTAAGCAACAAACACATAAGCTCGGATTGTTCAACTTAGGTTATGTTCAATTTTGCAATTATTGAAAACTTGACCATAATCATTAATCACAAATTGCTACTTATGAATAGGAAATGAAGACAATTACACGGATCAAGACTCCTAAACTAGCATTAGACAATTATCAAGATTTATCTAGTTGGCCACCTAAACAAATCAAAAACATCATCATGAACAATTTTAATAGAACATAAGCAACTTTGATAGAAAACAATGATAGATAGATTCTGAATATTAATTACATAACATGTCTAGGACTTTGAAATCACCCTTAACCAAATAAAATTTTAGCCTAGCATAGGCATTGTAAACATAAACATAAAATTAAAGAGAATCTAAGGAGAAAATAAAAGAAAGAAAGAAGAAGAAGAAGAAGAATATTAATTATCCAGCCTCTTGCTCTCTCAAAAACAAAGAAATAAAGAAGAAATCAGAACTTTGATGCTTGGAGAAGTGTAAATTTCGTTTGCCCCCTTGATCTCTATTTATAGGCAATAGCTAGGGCATCAAACAAGTGAATTTCAGCTCGTTCCCTTCAATAAATGCTGACTTGTGGCTAAAGTTAAGGAAAAGTGGCCAACTTTTGTGTTTTAAGGAAAGATATAAGCCTTGGCAGCCAAGTTTGAATAAAGTAGGAAAGTTTTAGTCAAATCACTCTTTAATGAAGAGAGATTACAAACTTGTAGCCAAAGTAAGTGTAAGGAAGGAAAGTCTTGGCTGATTTAGTTCTCCTACTTTGACTAGGATTAGCTTTAAGGAAAGATAATTGAAATTAATGCAAGTTGACAGCCACTAATCCTTCTTTGACAAGGATAACATAAATGTCAGCTAGGGTATTAAGAAAAAAATGTGATTTGCGGCTAGGGTTTTTTCTGCCACTAGGGTTGTTTAGGGAGATATTTCAATGCCGATTTGGATAACCATTTCTTATTCTATTTAGGCCCATGACCAACCGTTGGAAAGGTAATCAAGTGATCTTAAAAAGTCAAGAAGGAAGTTTCTTCGAATAAAGAGTCTAACATCATGTTTTCTTAGCAACAAGCTCCGGAGGTCAAATCTGTCTTCTTGCTTTGCACCAAGAATTTGATCTTTTTGACTCCCAAGTCTTTTTCAATCTTGTGATTGTGATTTTGTAAGCTCTTTAATATCCTAATTGACATGTTTTGACTTCATCTCTTCCAAATACCTACAAAGCATAAAAACCTAGTAAAATGTCAAGGAACTTAAGAATCAAAACACAAAGTATAAGGAAATTCAAAAGGAAAATGCATGAAATTAAGCATTTATCAAACTCCCCCACACTTAATCTTTTGCTAGTCCTCAAGCAAAATCAAATAGAGACAAGGTAAGAAAATCGAATCTAGTCCACTTTCAATACAACTTATAGATAATCATTGAACATGTCTTACAAACTAATCAATAGCTTAAAGAGTTTCACAAAGAATCATGCTTGATAGTAAAGGGTTTGAGTTAAGTTAACATAACATATCTCAATCAAAATAGTGCATGTTCAAACTTAATCTCAACTTCTCACATGGGATACTCTCATGATTTTCACTTTTTAAAGTAGTGGTAAAGTGTTTACACTCAATCAATCTCATGAAAACAGTTCTACCATATGCTTGCTTGTCCACCTATTATCCACTATTTAGATCATGCAACTTCATAAATCAAGAGGTCTTTATTCAAGGTTGTAATGGGGCCAAGGGGTAATAAATGTGGTTAAAGGATAAAAGGAAAAGGATATTACAAAGGTTCCAAAGATTTCATAGAGTTTAGAGACATAATAAGATTCATACAAAGAAAACTTCTCAAAACTCTTTATAAAGCACATAATACATAGGCCGAATATTCATGTTGGGCCTTTTCTTCATTCTAAACAACTTTGTAACATCTTTTTCTTTTTACACAAGTTCAAAAGATGATTCATTTTTTTTTTCATTTTTTTTTCACATAGGAATGTATTTGTCAATATTCCTTTTCTTTTTCTCTTGACTTTTCTTTTCTTTTCCCCTACACTTATTTCTTGTTTCTAACCCAAATTTTCAATAGATCTTCCTTGTCTTTGCAACATGTCTCAAAACATGCTAATTCATCTTTGGAACAAGGGTAAAGATATAAATAAGTATATTTAGGTTAGGGACAAGTTATGGTTACCAAAGAAATAGCTTATTCAATGTAGGCTCAAATTAGTTCACTAAGGGGGATGTTCTCTTGGAACATCAATAAGAGATGGCTGTTTGGCCCTGGTTAAAAATCCTAATGCCTCTATCATATTCATGTTGTCACATGCATCAATATAGTCTTAAAAAGGTTTAAAACAAGTTCTAGAGAATCATGTAATCATAAGAGCACTCAAGAAAGAAATTAGATTGATATGTATAATGCATCAATCATATGGGCTCAAAAAATCATAAGGATAATTATACAAGTCAGATTTAAGTCTAAACATGCTTCTTTCTCAATCAACATATCATATTAACATTGGCTCATAAAAAAAATGATATCAAGCTCAATTCTCATGAAAATCTTCTCACTAATAAATCTGTTTTAGACTTATGCAATTCATATCTCATCATAGTATTGAAAGTAACTAAAACCCACTAAAAACAACATAAAAATACTCAAAAAACAAAACACTCTAAATAAAATCCTAAATTCTTCCCCCCACACATAGTTTTTACATTGTCCTCAATGTAATGCTATTATCCCCCAATGTAAGAATTATATGTAAGAGAAAAGAACTACTAAACAAAAAAAAAGAAAAACAATAAAAGATAGAATGATGGAGAGTAAGGAATATGCAAATCTAATATAATAGATGCTCGCCATCCTTTTGGGTTGCCTCCCAAGAAGCGCTTGGTTTATTGTCCTCAGCCTGACTTAGACCCATGCCATTATTATTCAACATAATTTGTCTCAAAGAGTGGTAACTCCTCCACATCTTGTATTGGAAAGTTCTCATAGTAAGGCTTCAATCGATGATCATTCACTTTGAATGCCTTATCTGTTTTTGGGCTTTGGATTTCAACTGCACCATGAGTAAATACATTAGTAATAACAAAAGGTCCAACCCAACGAGAACGTAACTTACCTGGAAATAACTTAAGGTGTGAATGAAAGAGAAGAACTTTTTGTCTAACAACAAAGTCCTTTCTTGATATCATCTTGTCATGGAATGCCTTAGTCTTTTCCTTGTAAATCCTAGAATTCTCATAGGCATCATTCCTTATCTCCTCTAATTCTTGTTGTCGCAACCTAAAAACGAGTGTCATCGCAAGACGTTATTATTCATTAAGCGTGACATTAAAAAAAACCGAGGAAAAGTCGACTTAATTTCTCTAGAAAAATGAAGGTTTTGAAAATGACCTTAAAAAAGAAATGGAGTCGCCACCAATAATTTTTTAGCTAGGTGTGATCGGCCACCTATTAAAACCGGTTTTATAAAATATTTTAAAAATTAATTAAAACATTTTTAAAACCAATTTCAAGTCTGCGTTTAAACCAGAGAAATCAAAGAAATAGGTTCGGGAGTCGGTTACGTGCGGGGAAAGATTAGCACCCCCACAACGCCCGTATAAATCGGTACCTTAT
Organism: Fremontodendron californicum; assembly: GCA_030761205.1. Lineage (NCBI taxonomy): Eukaryota > Viridiplantae > Streptophyta > Magnoliopsida > Malvales > Malvaceae > Fremontodendron > Fremontodendron californicum. The sequence continues at coordinate 5,252,193 of JAULJL010000026.1, forward strand.
TAATCGTGTGTTATCTCAAGTCACGGTAAAAAAAAAATCGGTTTTAAATTTAGTATTTCAAGTTAATTCCCAATTTAAAGAAAAATAATTCCATTTTTAATTGAAAATGATCCGGAATTTATAAATTCAAAATTTTCCTATATTCCCCAACAAACGTGGCAAAATATAGAAATTTTTATTATTTTTGGAAAACTTTCCGAATCATTCTCTTTTTTTTTTTTTTTTTGAAAGAAAGGTATTCCTTTATTAATGATAATTGATGATATTCCCTCCAGCAAACCCGGTAGAGAACTCATGAATTATTTTAACTCAGGAATATCTTTATTTTTATTGAAAAATCATTATATTTTTGAAAACATTTTAAAAGATATGAATATGTATATGCATGACATAAATAAAATGACATAGCAAAATCTAAATAATATAATGCATCCTAAATGATATAATATAATTTAAGTGCATTAGCATATTCTAAATGAAATGAAATGTCCTAAGTATTATGACATATTCTAAATAAAATGAAATGACCTAGGTAGCATAATATATATTCTATATGAGATGCAATATCCTAAGTCATATGATATATTCTAAATGAAATGAAATGACCTAGGTGACATAATATATTCTATATGAAATATAATATCCTAAGTCATATGATATATTCTAAATGAAATGAAATGACCTAGGTGACTAATATATTCTATATGAAATAAAATAACCTAGGTAACATAATATATTCTATATGAAATGAAATAATTTAAATGACATGGAAAATATGGATGATATGGCATATAATCTAAATGACATAGAGTATAAAATAATACTATCATATAATATGCATGGAAATAAAAATGAAAATAATAATGCATGAACATAGTATATGCTAAATAATATAACAACAAAAAAAAAATTAAATAAAAAGCATAGGATATCATGAAATATTCCAAGTCATATAATAAACAATATAACATAACTCAAAATCATAACAATATCATAGAAATTATCATGGCAAAAGTCACATATTATATAAAATGCATGAATATGAAAAATGCAATGCATGAAAATGTATTTTTTTCCTTTAATTAAGGAAATCCGTATATCCAAAAAGATATCCGACTACCTTATGAAAATATGTCAAATTAAATATTCTAAAATCAAAATATTTTGTGATTGTTTGAAAACAATTTTGAAAAGATTGAATTAAAAATAAAAACTGGGCTAATTTTTTTAAAATGGCTCTAATTTTCTAAGTTTAAAATCCTGGACTTGACCACCCTTAACCCGAGACTTAAAAAAACATTTTTAGAGTTTAAAAAGGCTTAGAAACTATCCTAAGTCAACCTTCCTAATCAGCCCCCTCTAGGTAACTTAACCAAAACAGAAAAATGAATTTTCTTTAAATTCAATTTCAGACTCCACTGTCTAGTTTTAAGCCACGATTTTTTATCCTATTTTTAAAAATTCAAAAATTTCTGAAAAAAAATACTAAATACCCAGGACATGTAAAACTACATGGTCAAAAATTGGCTTAATTTTCTGATTAAAGATGAACTCCCAGAAAAATCGGAAAAGTACGAGTACTGGGTGAAAAAACTGTTTTGCCAAAATACATTTTTGCCTTTTATAAAATCATTTAAAAATTAAAGTAAAAATATTTAAGACTCACAAAATGACTCATAAACAGTAGCTAGGACTTTTTGAAAGTTAGATAAAAATTGGCTAAGTAAAAAAAATCACAAAGGTAGAATAATCAATTTGACAAAACTTAATTTTCCACAAGTGTGCTCAAGAGAGCATGACTTTGAACCATTAATTGACCTAAGTCATTATTCAAGTGGCATGAACATGAAATGCATGAAAAAATTACAGCAAACATAGTGCATGAAATGCATGAGTTTAAACCAAAATGTCATGAAAAAATGCATGGCATCAATATTGACTTAGACCTAAATGAACTTGCATGGCATTTAATGCAACCTAGACCTAAAATGCATGCACATGCATGACAAATAAACCAAACTTAATAACTAAAATATGCATGGCATTTTCACAAACACAAAGCATGCTTAAACCAAGAACTCAAACAAATATCATGCAAATGCTAACCTATCAACTAACATGGCAAGAATGCACATATAATGCAAAAATTCAAGGAGTGGCCGAATGGCCTATGTGACTAGCAAACATGGCATTTTCACAAACACTTGGTATACTAGCATGCAAAACTAAATCAAATGTCATGCAAATGCAAAAACCTACCAACTAACATGGCAAAAATGCAACACACAATGCAAAACACATGGAGTAGCCGAATGGCCTCAAGCTCCAACAAGCATGGCATTTTCACAAACACTTGATATACTAACATGCTCAACTAAAATATAAAACTCATATCATGCAAAAACCACACAAGCATTTTCACAAACACTTGATATACTAAATCTAAAACATGCTCAACAAAAATATAAAACTCAAATCAGGCAAACTCCACACAAGCATTTTCACAAACACTTGATATACTAAATCTAAAACACCAACAAATTTAAACATTATGAAAACAGAAAATTAAAAATGCAGGAATATGATATTTAAATCATAAATGGCAACAAACAAAGCAACCAAATTAAAATATAACTCAAGTATATGAAGTAGAACAACATTTAAAACCTCAAGATCAAAGAAAATAACATAAACAACATGATAAAATAAACAAAACAGCAACTTAAATAAGAATGTAGGCCATTCGGCCATGGTGAGAATATTGTAAAAAAAAATGTAAAAATATATTTAAGAAAGAGATGAAGAAAGAACTTAAGAAGAACAATAAAAAACATTTATTTAAAAAGGAAACTCACCAAATAGTAATCAAAATAGCAAAAATAAGAATGGAAAATCAAGAAAGTGCAAGAGTTGGTGCTCAAGAGCAACCTCAAGAAGCTATTTTTCAAGCTTTATCTCTTCAAACTTTCCTTTCTTTTCTAAACTTTTTCTTTTTGCTTTCAACCAAAGAGAGAAAAACCAAGTAAAAAGCAAGAGAACTCAGCCAAAATAAAGTGTGAAAAAATAAAATCTGCACCTCCTACAAGTGCTGGCCGAATGCCCCCTAAATCCTCAAGAATTTTTGTCATTTTTTTTGTAACCAATTTTCCATCAAATGGTTAATAATTCAAGGTGAAAAAATCATGAAATTATCACCCTTAGATTAGCATATCGGCTGTCCCAAATTACAGCTATTCAAGAATAATGTTGACACTCTCTCTTGGCCTATGTGGCTTAATCACAATGACTTGATCAAAGAGAATCTCTAACTAACTCTTAATTTTTAGCCATTTGATTGAAAAATCAGAGGCTTCCTCCTTCCTTTGGGCCTTGGCAAGCCAACACTTCTCTTTTCCAGCCCAACTCTGATTTTTGAAAGGCCCAAAGAAGCCCTTTTCGGTTGCTCGGGTGAAATGACTATTTTGCCCCCCGGATGCAAATAAATATCAAACGGACTTCAAATTCAATTTTTCTTTTTTTTAATACTTCAAAAATAATAAAACATTGATTTCTGTAAGTTTTCAAAATTATCCGAGTCCGTTTGCTATTTATTTGGATTTTTTCTTCCAAAAGTGCCCTTTTATGCCCCCACATTTTACCATTTTTAAAACGAGATCCAAATCAAGATTTTTCTTCACCAATCTCTTCCAAATAATTTAAAAGTGTGATCTGGAAGTTTTCATAATTTTTGGAGTTCATTTGGTATTTTTTTTTGGATTTATCGACTTGAATTACTTCATAGGAGGCCCGAGATTTGGCCATTTTGCGAACGAACTCCGAATCAAGATTTTCTTTCGCCAATCTCTTCCAAATAATTTAAAAATGAGATTTGAAAATTTTCAGAATTTTTGGAGTCCATTTGCTATTTTTCCGGGATTTATCTTCTTGAATTATTGCATAAGAGGCCCGAGATTTGGCCATTTTGCAAACGAACTCCGAATCAAGATTTTCTTTCGCCAATATATTCCAAATAATTTAAAAATGAGATTTGCAAAATTTCAAAAGATTTAGAGCTCATTTGCTATTTTTTTGGGATTTTCCTTTTTGAATTACTACATAAGAAGCCCAGGATTTGGCCATTTTGCAAATGAACTCTGAATCAAGATTTTCTTTCGCCAATCTCTTCCAAATGATTTAAGAATGAGATTTGCAAATTTTTCAGAATTTTCGGAGCTCATTTTCTATTTTTCCGGGATTTTCCTTCTTGAATTGTTGCATGAGAGACCCGGGATTTGGCCATTTTGCAAACGAACTCTGAATCAAGATTTTATTTTTCCAATCTCTTTCAAATGATTTAAGAATGAGATTTGCAAATTTTCATAATTTTCGGAGTCCATTTGCTATTTTTCCCAAATTTTCCAATTTTGCCTCTGAAACCCGGTTTTGCTCAAAACAAGTGCGATTTTCAGATTTTCTTCAAGCTGAGCCTTAGGCTATCCCTTTTTAATCATTCCTCATCCATTGGGGGCTTTGTTCTTACCAAGTAGGGCCATTTCTGTGATTCTTCCCGATTTCACCGAAATCCACCAAAAACCCTAATTCTCGATTTTCTCGCAGATTGACTTTTCTTTCAAATTTTCTTTCAAGTGGCTTCTCCATTGCCCATAGTCAGTGCTTATCTTTCATTTGGAACCTTCAATTTTGACCAATTTGATCGTTTAAGCACTTTTCCCCAAATTTCTCGGATTAGGATTTTCTTTCTACTGAATCTCTAAATCCCAACTTTCGAACTCCATATCTTTCAATGTAGACCTCAGATTATCAAAATTCTTTCGCCATTTTTCAATTGAACTTAAAATCTTGATTTTGAAAGTGGGTTGACTTTTTTAGTAGTTGACTTTCTAGGGTTGACTTTTTCGGGGTTGACTTTTTTCAAGTCTGACTTTTTATGCTTGCCCCCTTAAACTAAGTCTTGGAGTACCACCTGTAGGATGAAAAAAGTCTTTTTACACTCAGAAACATCAACTTAGGAAGAAAACATACCTGTTTTAGTGGTCCGGACAAAAATTAGGTGCCTACACTTGTAGGTCAAGTTTTCTTTGCTTACCTGTCTCATCCATCTCCATGTTGCATTGTTTGATAGCCCAATATGATTTATGTTCCAATTCAACCGGAGGATGACAAGGCTTACCATAAACAAGTCGATAAGGAGACTTACCAATGGGTGTCTTATATGCTATCCTATAAGCCCAAAGTGCATCATCAAGTCGTGAACTCCAATCCTTCCTATTTGGGTTAACTGTCTTTTCAAGGATGGACTTTACTTCCTGATTTGACACTTCAGCTTGCCCACTAGTTTGAGGATGGTATGAGGTGGAGACCTTGTGTGTGATGTTATGCTTCCTCAAAAGTGCTTCCATAGTCCTATTGCAAAAGTGAGTACGTCTATCGCTGATTATGGCCTTTGGTGTTCCAAACCTAGCAAAGATGTTAGTCTTGACAAAATCTGAAACAACTTTAGAGTCATTAGTCCTAGTGGCTTTTGCTTCCACCCACTTTGACACATAATCAACGGCAAGTAAAATATAAAGATTACCAAAAGAAGAAGGAAAAGGTCCCATGAAATCCATGCCCCGTACATCAAAAATTTCAACAATAAGTATTGGAGTTTGAGGCATTTGATTTCTAGCACCTAAGTTACCTGTTCTTTGGCAATGATCACATGACTTGTAAAAGAGGTATGCATCTTTGAATATAGTAGGCCAATAAAATCCAAAATCAAGAACTTTCATGGCTGTTCTTTTGGATCCAAAGTGTTCTCCACATGCATAAGAGTGACAAAAGTGAGAATAGATTGAAATTCAGTTTCGATTACACACCTTCTTATAATCTGATCGGAGCAATGCTTCCAAAGGTAAGGATCATCCCATATGTAGTATTTGGCATCACTCTTGATCTTATTTCTTTGAGCTAATGTCAACTCTTGTGGCAACTTCTTGATAACTAAGTAATTAACAATATCGGCATACCAAGGAGTTGTTGTACTTATAAAAAGAAATTGCTCATCCGAAAAGTTCTCGTTCAATGGTAGTGCATCCTCTTCATGAACTAAACGGCTAAGATGGTTCGTAACTAGGTTGTCACTACCTCTCTTATCTTTTATCTCCAAATTAAACTCTTGTAAGAGAAGTATTCATCTAATCAACCTTGGTTTGGCCTCCTTCTTAGTGAGTAAGTAACTAAGGGCTGCATGGTCAGAAAATACGATTACTTTAGTACCAATTATATAAGATCGAAATTTTTCTAAAGAAAATACAACAGCCAAAAGTTCTTTTTCAGTAGTAGAATAGTTTAATTGAGTATCATTAAGAGTTTGGGAGGCATAATAAATGGCATGTGAGGCTTTGCCAACCCGTTGGCCCAAAACAGCTCCAATGGCATAGTCACTGGCATCACACATGATTTCAAAAGGTACATTCCAATCTGGTGGTTGCAAGATAGGAGCTGATGTCAAGAGTCCCTTCAATATTTCAAACGCCTCTTTACGTTTATCATCAAAGTGGAAAACCACATCTTTTTGTAGTAGCTTGCAAAGAGGTAATGTGATCTTTGAGAAGTCTTTGATAAATCTCCTATAGAAACATGCATGTCCAATAAAAGAACGAACCTCTCTCACATTTTTGGGAGGTGGTAAAGAATGCATAATATCTATTTTAGATTTATCAACCTCTATCCCTCTAGAAGAAATAACATGGCCCAAAACTATTCATTGTTCTAGCATAAAGTGACATTTTCCCAATTAAAAACAAGGTTAGTTTCCATGCATCTTTCAAGTACAAGTGTAAGGTTCTCTAGACATCTATCAAGAGAATCACCATAGACACTAAAATCATCCATAAACATTTCTATGATGTTCTGTACATAATCTGAAAATATGCTAACCATACACCTTTGGAATATAGCTGGTGCATTACAAAGACCAAATGGCATACGTCGGTATGAAAAAGTACCAAATGGACATGTGAATGTTGTTTTCTCTTGGTCCTCCGGAGCAATGGAAATATGATTATAACCTGAAAAACCATCAAGAAAACAATAATGAGAATGGCCAGCTAACCTTTCAAGCATTTGATCAATAAAAGGTAAAGGAAAGTGGTCTTTGCGAGTTGTGGAATTAAGTTTACGATAATCATTACAAACTCGCCACCCTGTTTGAATCCTAGTAGGAACAAGTTCATTCTCATTATTTGTTACCACCGTTACACCTGATTTCTTTGGAACCACTTGGACCGGGCTCACCCATTTGTTATCCGAGATAGGATAGATCACTCCAACATCTAGGAGCTTCAGTATCTCTTTTTTCACAACCTCCATCATAGAAGGGTTCAATCTTCTTTGTGCTTCTCTTGTTGGTTTGGACGCCTCCTCTAACAAAATTCGGTGCATGCACATGGATGGGCTTATTCCCTTGATATCGGCAATTGTCCAACCAATTGTTGTTTTATGCTCTCTAAGCACCCGGATAAGTCGCTCTTCTTACAAAGGTGTGAGCTCTTTGGCAATGATGACTGGTAGTGTGTCCTTTTCACCTAAGAACACATATTTCAAGTGGTTCGGTAGTGGTTTCAACTCTAAAGTTGGTGCCTGCAAAATGGAAGGTAGAAGCTTCTCATTAGATAAAGGCAAACCAATAAATGAAACATCAAACCTTGCATCTTTAGGTGGCAGCGAGTTTAAAGATTCTAGTGCCCCTTCCACATGGTCACTCAAGACTAGTTCCCCTTTAGCATTCCCCATTCTGAGATGTTTGCTAAGGACTATCTCCACACTATCTTCACCATCTAGCTCATAAGCTTGCTGCACTAGTGAGTCAATTATATCAATATTAAAAACAAAATGCACATCACTAGGATATCTCATGGCCTCAAAAAATGTCAAAGCGAATTATTTCACCATCAAATTCCATAGTTAAAGAGCTATCATGTACATCTATTTTAGTTCTTGCTGTTTTCAAGAATAGTCTCCCTAATAGAATAGGTGTAGGATTAGAAGACATCTCATATTCCATCTCAATAGCATAAAAATCAGCGGGAAAAACCAATTCATTAACCTGTACAAGAACGTCTTCTACAACGTCAGCAAGTTGTATTATAACACCGGATTCCTCTAATGGTCCTAGATTCAATGAAGCATAAATTGAATATGGCATGACATTAATAGATGCCCCTAGATCTAGCATAGCACGCTCAAACCTGGTGTTGCTTATCTTACAAGGAATAGTAAACATACTTGGATCCTTGCATTTAGGTGGGAGTTTCTTTTGAAGAACAGCTGACACATTCTCCCCCACACTTACCTTTTCATTCCATTTCAACTTCCGTTTAGATGTGCACAACTCTTTTAGGAACTTGGCATATCTTGGCACTTGCTTGATAGCATCTAGTAAAGGAATGTTCACCTCTACTTTTCGGAAGGTTTCCCAAATTTCCTTATCTTTCTCCTCCTTCTTGGACTTTGCTAACCTGCTAGGAAAAGGAAGAGGAATTATATAAGAAGGAAATGATGGTTTAGGAGCTACCTTTTGTAATGGCTCATTGGGATATGAAGATGATGCCATGGTGTTGTCCTCCCCTTGAGCACTATCCTTTTGTGGTGTCTCAAGCTGTTTCCCACTTCTTAGAGTTATAGCATTGGCATTCTCTCTTGGATTCACTATGGTTTGGGAAGGTAATTTTCCGGAATCCCTTGCTTGCATTTGACTCATGGTTGTTGCCAATTGCCTAATTTGAGTCTCCAAATTTCGGATACTTGTCTTTGTTTCCTGTTGAAATTGAATTGTATTAGTAGAAAGAGCTTTAACAAGATCTTCAAGAGAAGTACCTGAATTTTGGATGGGTGGCACTTGTTGTCGGGTTTGGTATGGTTGTTGCACTCTTTGCTGAAAACCTAGTGGCTTGTTGTCAAATGGTGGAGGAATAGTTTGTGATTGGTTCCCTCCATAATTGAAGTTTGGATGATCCCTCCATCCTGGATTGTAAGTGTTTGAGTAGGGATCATATTTCCTTGATTGGTTCTGAAATCCACCCATGGCATTCACATGTTCATTGGTGTCCTCTTGAAGTGTTGGACACATATCCGTTTGGTGCCCCATGTTTGAACATATGCCACAAGCCTTTATTTGTTGTATATTACCTACAGCGAATTGTTGAACAAGAGAAATCAGTTTATCAAATTTTTGTTCAAGGGATGATATACTTACCTTATTGACTTTCTTGGGTTGTAGTGGTGGATCATGTCTCATTGAGAATTGTTGAGAATTGGCAGTCATGTTGCAGATTAATGTTTTAGCAGCCCCGGGAGTCTTATAAACTATAGCTCCCCCACTAGCGGCATCTATCATACTTCTCTCCATGGGCATGAGACCTTCATAGAACTATTGGATGAGAAGTTGTTCACTTATCTGACGGTGTGGACATGATGCACAAAGTTTCTTGAACCTCTCCCAATATTCATATAAGGACTCTCCGTTGTATTGCCGAATCCCACATATCTCTTTTCTAATGTTGGCAGCCTTAGATGCTGGGAAATACCTTTCCAAGAATGCTTTCTTCATATCATTCCATGTAGTGATGGTCCCGGATGGTAGATAGTAGAGCTATTTCTTTGCTGAATCAGCTAGAGAGAATGGGAAGGCTCTCAACTTAACTTGCTCTTCCATGACCCCTGTTGGTCTCATGCTTGAGCAAACTACATGGAATTCCTTGAGGTGCTTATTTGGATCCTCTCCTGCAAAACCATGAAAAGTTGGGAGAAGATGAATCAAACCAGATTTTAATTCAAAAGCTACCTCAAGATTAGCATATTCAATGCATAATGGTTGTTGACCCAAGTCCGGAGCGGCTAGCTCCTTGAGAGTTCGGTTGTCAGCTGCTGCCCTCTCTCCTTGATCCTCTTGGATGTTTTGGTCAACTCCTCGATTGGTTGTTGGTAAGAAGTTATAAATTCCCTAATTCTCCTAAGTCTTAAGTCTTCTTCGGGAGCTTGGAACATTCACTAATAAACAAAAAAAAAATAAGAAAGTAAATAATTAGAAAAGAAAATAAGAATAAACCAATAAACTAATAAACTAAAGAAAGCAATCCCCGGCAACGGCGCCAAAAACTTGATGCACCCAAAAGAGTGGATCTTAGTTAACCTTGCACTTAAAAAAAATCAATTGTAGAGTATAATGATTAGCAAGGGTCGAGTCCTCAGGGATTGGGTTTTAGTTTATAAGTTAATAGTTTATCACTTAAAAACAAGTAAACAAAAGTAAAGGGGATTTTCAGATTTAAACTAAAGTTAACAATAAGAATGAGAAAACAAGTAATTAAGAAGAATCAAATATGAAAAATATGGTTAAGGTTTCATTCTCCACCACTAGACATCATTAAAAATCAATTTCATATCTATTAACATTAATTAGCTATCAAAGTTAACAACCGTAGATAACAACAAGCTCTGTTACCCCAATATTTCCTTAGTTCGTCGTTAAATAGAACAAGCTCTCTATTTAATCTCTAACTATCAAACAACCTAGAATAAGCTCTCTAAGTTCAATTTAATAGCAGCTTTATGATGAGAAAGATAGGTTGATCTAAGCAACAAACACATAAGCTCGGATTATTCAACTTAGGTTATGTTCCACTTTGCAATTATTGAAAACTTGACCATAATCATTAATCACAAATTGCTACTTATGAATAGGAAATCAAGACAATTACACGGATCAAGACTCTTAAACTAGCATTAGACAATTATCAAGATTTATCTAGTTGGCCACCTAAACAAATCAAAACATCATCATGAACAATTTTAATAGAAGAACATAAGCAACTTTGAAATCACCCTTAACCAAATAAAAGTTTAGCCTAGCATAGGCATTGTAAACATAAACATAAAATTAAAGAGAATTTAAGAAGAAAATAAAAGAGAGAAAGAAGAAGAAGAAGAAGAATATTAATTATCCAGCCTCTTGCTCTCTCAAAAACAAAGAAACAAAGAAGAAATCAAAACTTTGATGCTTGAAGAACAGTAAATTTCGTTTGCCCCCTTGATCTCTATTTATAGGCAATAGCTAGGGCATCAAACAAGTGAATTTCAGCTCTTTCCCTTCAAAAAATGCTGACTTGTGGCTAAAGTTAAGGAAAATTGGCTGACTTTTGTGTTTTAAGGAAATATATAAGCCTTGGCAGCCAAGTTTGAATAAATTAGGAAAGTTTTAGTCAAAGCACTCTTTAATGAAGAGAGATTACAAACTTGTAGCCAAAGTAAGTGTAAGGAAGAAAAGTCTTGGCTGATTTAATTCTCCTACTTTGACTAGGATTAACTTTATGGAAAGATACTTGCAATTAATGCAATTAATGCAAGTTGACAGTCACTAATCCTTCTTTGACAAGGATAACATAAATGTCAGCTAGGGTATTAAGAAAAAATGTGATTTGCGGCTAGGGTTTTTTCTGCCACTAGGGTTGTTTAGGGAGATATTCCAATGCCAATTTGGATGACCATTTCTTATTCGATTTAGACCCATGACCAACCGTTGGAAAGGTAATCAAGTGATCTTCAAAAGTCAAGAGGAAGTTTCTTCGAATAAAGAGTCTAACATCATGTTTTATTAGCAACAAGCTCCGGAGGTCAAATCTGTCTTCTTACTTTGCACCAAGAATTTGATCTTTTTGACTCCCAAGTCTTTTTCAATCTTGTGATTGTGATTTTGTAAGCTCTTTAATATCCTAATTGACATGTTTTGACTTCATCTTTTCCAAAATACATACAAAGCATAAAAACCTAGTAAAATGTCAAGGAACTTAAGAATCAAAACACAAAGTATAAGGAAATTCAATAGGAAAATGCATGAAATTAAGCATTTATCAATTGGCTTCTCTCGCAAATCGAACTCATTTCCTTAAGATGGGTCGAGCCTTGATTAGTCAAGGAACTCAATTTAAGGACAAATCTTACTGTTTTTAAAATAAATAAAAAATCACACTAAGATAAGATAAGACCCCGGGACTTCGTTGAGGTATTGTCTTCTCTTGCAAATCGAACTCGTTTTCTTAAAACGGGTCGAGCCTTGATTAGTCAGGGAACTCAAATTAAGGACAAATCTTACTTTTTTTTATACAAATCACACTAAGATAAGATAAGATCTCGAGAATTCCGCCGAGGTATTATCTTCTCTTGCAAATCGAACTCATTTTCTTAAAACGGGTCGAGCCTTGATTAATCAGTGAACTCAATTTGAGGACAAATTTTTTTTTATTTATTTACAATTTGCAAAAAAAAAAATCAAAAAATCAAAAAATCAAAAATCAAAAAATCAAAAAATCAAAAAATCAAAAAATCAAAAAAAAATAAAAATAAAATAAAAAATAAAATGGAAAATGGAAAAATGGAAATTCCCCTTCTTATCTTGCACATATGATTTCACTGGCCGGACAAAATTATTGTCTAGTTTATTTTTGCCTGATTCCAGATTCTCAGCAATAGTCAAAAAGGGGCAGCTGTAGACACCTAATTTTGTCCGGGCCCTCTAAACTAGGCAAATTCTCCTTTCAACTTCTCAGAATGCAAAGAGACTTCCACCATTCCACAGATAGATTCCCAAGACTTTGTTTCAAAAGCCAGCACAAAAAGTCAACTCGAAAAAAGTCAACCTCAAAAAAATAACCCCAAAAAGTCAACAACTGAAAAGGTCAACTCCTAGTCAAAATCAAGATTTGAAGTTAAATTGAACAATGGCGAAACTATTTTGATAATGTGACGTCTACAACGAAAGATATAGAGTTCGGAAGATGGGTTGCGAAAATTCAGTGTAGGGGAAGACCTAATTCGGCGAATTTGGGAAAAACTGCAAATATGGCCCGATTCGATGAAATTGAAGCCCCCAATTGATAAAGAATGAATAAACAAAAATAGCCCATGGCCCAGTTTGAAGTGGATCCCAAGGAAGAGCCGGTTAAAGGAGAAACGAGAAAATTCCCGGTATTAGAAAAGGAAAAACTAAATCGGAGGGGAATTTGATCGTAAAAATTGGGCATTCTCGGATCAAATCAAATTCAATATATGCAAAAGGCTGTGGAAAAATAAAATCCAGAAATCAAACCCGTTTTGAGTAAAATTGAGGTTTCAGAGGTTAAAGGGCAATAACAGAAATTCCCAAAGAAAATTTTGGAAAAATAACAAATGAGCTCAGAAAATTATAAAAACTTCCAGATCTGAGTTTTATATTTTTTGGAATAGATTGGAAAAAGAAAATCCGAAATCGAAACTCGAATGAAAAAGGTGAAGTTCGAGTGCACTAACCCAAAAAATCCCAAAGAAAATTTCGGGAAAAATAGGAAATGATCTCGAAAAAATATGAAAACTTTCGAGTTTTATATTTTTTGGAAGAGATTGGAAAAAGAAAATCCAAAATCGAAACTAGAAACTAGAAACTTGAAACTCGAATGAAAAAGGTGAAGTTCAGGTGCACTAACCCGAAAAATCCCAAAGAAAATTCCGGGAAAAACAGGAAACGATCTCAAAAAAATATGAGAACTTCCAGATATGAGTTTTATATTTTCTGGAAGAGATTGGAGAAAGAAAATACGAAATCGGAGTTCATTTGAAAAAAGGGAAAATTCGGGTGCACCAACCCGAAATTTCAAAAGATAATTCAAGGAAAAAAATATCAAACAAGCTCGAAAAATTATGAAAACTTCCAGATCTAAGTTTTATAATTTTTGGAAGGTATTGATGAAGAAAAATCCGAAATTAGAGCTCAAATGAAAAAGGCTAAATTTGGGAGGCACTAAACCGAAACTTTAGAGAAAAATTCGGGAAAAATAGCGAATGAGATCGGAAAAATGTGAAAACCTCCAGAACCAAGTTTTATATTGGATGGGATGAGTTGGAAAAGACAAACCCGGAATAGGGGTCTATTTGCAATTAAATTAAGTTTGGGGGCTAAAAAGTAATTTTACCAAAGAAACCGAGAAAGGCCAATTTGCAAATAAAAAAAGTTGAATGGCCTGGAAATTTTCAGGCCATTTTCTGCCAGCAGCTGATTTGAAGATGGAGTGTGATCATCATGGATCAAATGGCCAAGGATAGATTGCAAGATGTCATTTTTATTGTCTTGAAAGTGTCATTGTCCATCCAATGGCCTAAATGCTTTGTAAAAAGATGAGCACATCCTTCAATGACCAAGATCAAATTGCAAGATGTTGTTTTTATTGTCATGAAAATAGCTTTGATCCAATGGCATAGATTGTTGGAAAAAATATGAGCACATATCATTCAAGGGCAAAAGATGTTGGAGGAGCATGAGAAACATGTCTTAGTGAAAAAATCAAAGCACATACACTCTCTACTATTAGGGGGCAGCTGGCCATGAGACAAAGGGGGGGATTTCATTTTTTGCTAAGGCATTTTCTTACTACTCTTTGATTTTAAAAGCTAAAGAAAGGTAGCTATTTTCTTCCATGCTCTCCTCCATGCTTTGTTCATATGATTTTATTATTCTTTTATGATTTTCATTTTTATTTTCTTTCATGACATAAAATTGTTTTTCAAAACAAGTTCCAAAATATTTCCTCTTCTTTTTATCAAATAACAAGGTTTAGCAAATTTTTTCTCCCATATCTAGTCTTGGCCGAAACTTGAAGGCCATTTTTGTGCTTGTTCTTGCTTGATATCTCTTGCTTGGTTGGTTGTGTTCATGTTTTAAATCTTGATTGATTTATTTGTGGTAGGATAGATCCCCCTATTTATTGCTTCATGTTCATGCATTCATCTCATCCCCACTTGATTTTTTACTTAAGCCAACCAATAGCTCAAAGCCAAGCTCTCATGAGCATGCTTGTGGAAAAATGAAAGGTTGTGCAAGTTGGATTTTCTAATTTTTCTTGCTATGCATTCCTTGTCCAAATTTAAAGATTTTTTAACCACAGGTTTTAGACCCTTTGAGGAGCCTCTAGTATTTTTGTTTTGATTTTTGGATTTTTCTATCAAAGTTTTAAAAATGGATTTTTACAAAGCAGTTTTTAACTCACTATTTTGATTTTGGTAAAATTCGGTCATAGTATCCATACTCCAAAAATTAAGCTGATTTTTTCCCATAGAGATCAACATGTCCTAGGTCTACCCTAATTGTTTCAGAATTTTTTGAAATTTTTTAGGTGTAAATAAAATAGGTTTTCAAAACTGCCTAATGGATTTTGACAAAGCAGTTTTTAACTCACTGTTTTGATTTTGGTAAAATTCGATCATAGTATCCATGCTCCAAAAATCAAGCTGATTTTTTCACATGGAGGTCGACATGTCCTAGGTCTTCCATAATTGTTTCATAATTTTTTGAAATTTTCTAGAAGGGTAAAAAAATTGGGTATCAAAACTGGTTGTGAGAGTCAAATTTGTTTTCAAGAAAGTAATAATTTTCTGTTTTTATTAGTATATTAAGATAGGGCTGACTTTGGACATTGGTTACTTTCTTAGGTTAATTTCCATGTCATTTCAGTCATAAAATTTGATTTTATAGAAGTCGAGTCAAGGGTGGTCAATCTGGGTTTCAAAACAAGGAAAAATAGAGCTTTTAAATAGGGGGGTTCGGCCAAGGCCAATTTTTCATCCCAAAAGTTCCGATTTTCTTTAAATCCAAGCCCAAAGTATTTCGATTTTGAAAATCCTATTTAAGTATCTTCCTAAGTTAGTCGGATACCTTTTTAGGTATACGGATGTCCTTACTTCTAGGAAGAAATACATTTTCATGCATTGCATTTTAAAAAAAGTTTTTACTTAACTTGTCATAAAAACGTATTTTTCGGTTTATTAAACATTTGGCGAGAATAAGTTCCCAATATTTGCCGGGTTTTCTGAGGAGATTAGGAAATTATTCAACACACGTGTTTATGGAATCGAAATGTATGGTTTTCGTTTTACTCAGAACCATGTAAATATCATATGAAAGAATTATTTTCCAAGCTTTGCCGGGTTTGCTGGGAAGCACGGTAATATTTTCCGAGATATGCTATTTATATGATTCCTCACATGAATAATTGATTTCAAATAACGATGTGTGCATGTGATCATGAATATTTTATGATTATGTCATTTTGTGATTTTGCCATGTCAAGCATGTCAAGCATGTCATACCATTCATTCATATGCCATGTCATCAAGAATTTGCCATATCATTCACATGTCATGTCATTCATATGCCATGTCATTCATTATGCCATGTCATTCATATGCCATGTCATTCGCATGCCATGTCATCTACATGCCTTGTTATTCATATGTCATTCCATTCACATGACATGTCATCCATATGCCATGTCATTCACATGACATGTCATTCATTCATATGCCATGCATTCACCTGCCACACCATTTAGAATTTACCATTCATTCTTATGTCATTCATTCATATGCCATGTCATTTTGCATGCCATGTCGATTTCATTCACATGATATTCATTCTTATGCCAAGTCATTCATATGCCATGTCATTTTGTTTGTTATGTCGATTTCATCCACTTGACATTCATTCTTATGCCATGTCATTCATATGCCATGTCATTTGGTATGTTATGTCGATTTCATTCACATGCCATGTCATTCATGCACATGCCACGTCATTCATTATGCCATGTCATTCACATGCCACATTATTCATTCACATGCCATATCATTCATTATGTCATGTCATTCACATGCCATATCATTCATTATGCAATGTCATTCACATGCTATATCCTTCATTATGTCGCGTCATGTAATCCATTCATTCATGTGCCATATCACTTAGATTATGTCATGTTGTTCTCATGCCATGCCAGGTCATCAAGTATATGCCTTGTCATTCATTTACATGTCATGTCATTCATTATGCCATGTCATTTCATGTGCCATGTCATCCATATGGCAAGTTATTCATTCACATGCCATGTCATCAAGTATATGCCATGTCATTTATATGCCATGTCATTCGTATGCTATGTCATTCATTCGCATGCCATGTCATCAAGAATTTGCCATGTCATTCATATGCCATGTCATTCACATGCCCTGTCATCCATTCACATGCCATGTCATTCATTATGCCATGTCATCCATATGCCATGTCATTCATTTACATGCCATGTCATCAAGTATATGCCATGTCATTCACATGCCATGTCATTCACATGCCATGTCATTCACATGCCATCCATATGCCATGTCATTCATTCACATGCCATGTCATCAAGAATTTTCCATGTCATTCATATGACATGTCATTCACATGCCCTATCATTCATTTACATGTCATGTCATTCATTATGCCATGTCATTTCACATGCCATGTCATCCATATGCCAAGTCATTCATTCACATGCCATGTCATCAAGAATTTGCCATGTCATTCATATGCCATGTCATTCTCATGCCATGTCATTCATATGCCATATCATTCTTATGCCTTGTCATCCATATGCCATGTCATTTTGTTTGCCATGTCGATTTCATTCACATGACATTCATTCTTATGCCATGTCGTTCATATGCCATGTCATTTTGTATGCCATGTCGTTTTCATTCACATGACATCCATTTTATGCCATGTCATTTTGCATGCTATTCACATGATATTTATTCTTATGCCATGTCATTTTGTACACCATGTGATTTCATTCACATGACATTCATTCTTATGCCATGTCATTCATATGCCATGTCATTTTGTACGCCATGTCGATTTCATTCACATGACATTCATTTTATGCCATGTCATTCATATGCCATGTCATTTTGTATGCCATGTCGATTTCATTCACATTACATTCATTCTTATGCAATGCCATTCATATGCCATGTCATTTTGTATGCCATGTCGATTTCATTCACATGACATTCATTTATGCCATGACAACCATATGCCATGTCATTTTGTACGCCATGTCGATTTCATTCACATGACATTCATTTTGTGCCACGTCATTCATATGCCATGTCATTATGTATGCCATGTCGATTTCATTCACATGACATTCATTTTATGCCATGTCATTCATATGCCATGTCGATTTCATTCACATGATATTCATTCATATGCCATGACGATTTCATTCACATGACATTCATTTTATGCCATGTCATTTTGTATGTCATGTCAATTTCATTCACGTGACATTTCATTCTTATGTTATGTCATTCATATGCCATGTCATTTTCGTATGCCATGTCGATTTCATTAACATGACAGTTCATTCATATGCCACGTTATTCTGTTTGCCATGCCGGTTTCACTCACACGACATTCATTTCCTTACGCCATGTCATTTAGATTTTTGCTATGTCAAGCATGCCATGCCATTATTTCTTTTACCACGATATAATGAAATGTTTGCCATGCCATGATAAATAAGCATGTTTATTTCATTTTTGTCTTAGTAACATTTTGGCATATTCATGGTCATTTTCAATGATTTTTGAAATATATGAGAAACAAATAATATTTTTTGTAAATCAAAATCATTCCCTAGTTAAAATAATTCATGAGTTCTGTGCTGGGTCTGCCGGAGAGGATATCATCAATTATCATTAATGACGGAATATCTTTTAAAACAAGGATGTTCAGAGAATTTCAAAATCAAGGAAAAATTCCATATTTTGCCGAGTCTGTCGAAAAATAAGGGAAACTTTATGCTAGTAAATTCCGGATCATTTTCAAATAAAACATGAATTTTTCAATGGAATTATTTTCGAACACCAATTTTAAAACCGGCTTTTCATCGAGACTCAAGATAACACACGACTAATAAGGTACCATTTTATACGGGCGTTGTCGGGGTGCTAATCCTTTCCCGCACGTAATCGACTCCCGAACTAGCACTTGTTTTCTCTGGTTCAAAGTGCAGACTTCAAAATTGGTTTAAAAAATATTTTAATTAATTTTAAAATGTTTTTATAAAAATCGATTTTAATAGGTGGCCGATCACACCTAGCCAAAAAAAGATTGGTGGCAACTCCATTTCTTTTTCGAGGTTATTTTTAAAACCTCCCAATTTTAACTTAAGAGGAATTAAGTCGTCTTTTCCTCTGTCAGTTTTTTTTCCCCTCACTCAAGCGGGTTCTCCTTTCCTCGGGGAGGATCACGTATCGACAGTAGGTTAATTAAAAATGTAAAAAAAAAAAAAAATTATTATATGAAATATTTAAAATTTTAAATTAAATGAAGTCAAAATTAAAATGTAGGACATATTGCGATTTTTTAAGACTGTCCATATGTCAATAATATAAGCTATCCAAATTGGAGAATTACCTTTTTTGTCAAAGACTTTGACTTTTATATATTTATATAAGATATAAGATTCTCTTTTCTTAATTTAGGTAGAAAGAAGATATAGATTTAGACACATAAAAGTTATATTTTTTTTTAAACGTAATTGGTGGGTAATTAATTAATAATTGTCTCTTAAAATAAATTACTTTAAATTAGTCAATTTGTCAAAATATATAGTAAATGGTAGATTTAATTTCGATAGTCAATTACTGTAAAATTTTAATTAACTAATGGGCACATGACATAGCATCAATTAGGCAGTCCACGTGTCAAAATAATAGACCATCCACGTAGGATATTTTTCTTTTTTGCCAAAGTCTTTGACTTTATATATTTATATAAGATTATATATTAGTCAACTTCCTTTTCAATTCTCTTTGAAACCTAAAAAAAAATTCCCCTGTTTTACAAATTAAGGCCCCGTTTATCATTACTGATGGCACAGATTTTGAGGTTAAAAGTTGCGTTTCACCTCAAGCGCAATGCTAAATGGGTAAAAAAAAAAAAAGCTTTTACGGTTGAAATCATATTTTGGCAACCAAAACCAAAAAACCAAGAAAATGAGATTTTGAATTTCAGAAACTGACTTTTGAATAAAATAACTTTATTATCCTAACATCTTTAAACTTTTATTATTTTAAAAGTATCTATTTTTTACATTTTAATTTCTCACAGCATTTTTTTCGCAACAATGCCAAACACTTAAAAAAATTTAAACCACACTTTTTTAACAAACTTTTTTCCACCTAAACTTTTTTCAACAACAATGCTAAACTAACCCTAAAAGCCATAAAAACAAGCTTAGAAAAGAAAAAAAAAAATTAACTAGGGATAATAGCAAGAGTAACCTTTGACGAGCACGAGCAGGAAAGAGATGACAAGCTCACCAATATCTCATATGCAGCCCACAAATTTAAAGGGGAAAAAAAAGAAATTTAAATACCCTACAACCAAAACAAACTTTGGGAGTTAGGGTTAGGTTTTATCGGAGAAACTTTGGTTTAAATTTGAGGGCAGCAGCGTCGCTAGGGAAAAGAAGAAGGGAGTAAAAAGAAAATGGGATAAGCAAGAGAGGGTGAGTGAAGAGAAGAGAAGAGAGAGGCAGGGAAGAAAAAAGTTACGGAGGAAATTCATTTGTAGAGAGACTTTCAAAATTCTAAAATAGAATTACCTTGTTTGACAAAATAAAAATTAGAATTCTTAAAATTCTTGGAATTTGAAAGAGGATTTTTAGAAGGCTCAAATTACCTTTTCAAATTCTACCTCCAGAGATGGAAATTGTGAAATTTTTTGATTTTTTACTAAGATATTAATGTTTATTATGTTTCATTTTTTAACGCAACTTTTATTTTTTTCAATTCTAACTACGAGAACTCATTTTAATTTTTTTTATTTATTTATTTTTCATGTTATTAGTAATATCTATATATATTTACAAATCTAATGATATCCATATTGCATATTTTTTTCAATATTTTTTTTATTTTATCTCTAATATTGTTTTTTTACCTTATCAAATTCCAATATTCAAATTTTCTTTTTAAATCCAAACAATACAATTACAAATGCTATTATTTTGAATTGATGCATTTTAAAATGTTAACATTTTAAAATTCTTCAAAATTTTAAAATCCCTCGTCAAAACACATAAAGGAAAATCTAAGAAAAAAAAAGGGAAGAGAGAGACGACTGTTAGAGAAAGAAGAAGAGGAGAAAAGAAAATAGGTCTTAGGATTTTGTTTATTAATTATGTTTTGTTTAATTTTAATTAGTAAAATCTTTAATTACTTAAACAAAAATATGATAACAAACTTAATAATAAAAATGATTATTTGAAAATTTCTCTCATAATGAATTTTTTTTTTTTTTTTTTTGAACTTTGTTAGGATATTTTTCAAAAAGAAAATTTATAAGATTAATTAAAAAATTTTAAAATAATATTTTTTTTAAAATTTAATTTTTTATCAAAATCGTTGTTAACGAAAATTTTTGTCGATAATATATTTGTTGGAGTTATTATCGATAAAATTTTCGTTAGTAACTCTCACGTCATAATTTTGGTGTCACGTCAAAAATTTATCTACAGATTGTTGACGGAATGCATTCCATCGCAATCCGTCGATAATCCGTCAATACTAACATGTTAATTGATTTTTTTAATTTCATCAATAATTCGTCAACAATTAATTACTTATTACAAACAAAATATAATCGACGAAATTTTTTCGACGTCTGTAAGTTGTTTCTTGGTAGTGACACATTGGCAATCATTAGTGAAACAAATTAAATCATGATTTGCAACAAGAAATTATTTAATTATACACATGTAAAAAAGTAAATTTTAAAATTTAATTTTCAATGACATAGTTTAAATTGAATCTATTGATTCAAATTCTTAGAAACACTTGAATAAATCTTCATTATTTGACTAATAAAAAAGGAGTAAACTTCATCCTATCCAAGTAATTAATTCTCTCAAATTTTTTTAATTATTTAAAATCATAATATATTTTAAAAGTATTTTCTATCATTATTTTTATATTAACGTTTCATTTATCTAAGAAACTTAAAAATTTCTTAATAATAATAATAATAATAATGAACTATTATTATTTTATGATCATTTGAAGTTAATTCTTTTATTGGAACAAAATTGTAAGAACTCTCCTCACTATAGGCTCCATTTGGATGGACGGTGAGATTGATTTTGGTAAGATTAAAAACAGCGGTGGCAGTGAGATTAGTTATTGTAGCGGTGAGATTAAAATCAGTGGTGGAATATGTATTTGGATTCAAAAGCATCAGTGACGGTGAGGTGAATTATAATAAGAAAGAAAATGATCATTAAGGACATTAAATTAAAATGTATATATATAATAATTAATTAAAAATTATTAAAATTATATTTATATAAAATAATAAATTATATATTAAAATTATATTTATATTAAATAATAATATTTAAAAATTATTAAAATTAGATTATTAAAAAATTAAACAAAAGAATTAAAAATTAAAAAAAAAAGAAAAAGAAAAATTAGTGGATGGTGGTAAAAGGGGAGATTCCCCCCTCCACCGGGGTCCAGTGGTTCACTGGATCCCTGGAGCTCCAACGCAGTTAACTTCAATTCCAGTGGGGGGAAATCCCCCCAAATGAACCCTTAGTAAAGTTTATTATTATTTTTTTATTTAAGAAAATATTTTGAAAAATGTTATTATCAAAATATTAATTGGGTGACTAATTATCCCAAAAAATTAAGTTGATAGAAAATGACCCAATTATTATATTTAAGTTTCAATAGCTCTCTCACGTTCAAGTTGAATAAATGATTAATAAGCTTGCATGTAAAATCAAATGTAAAAGAAATGTGTAAAGCTGAAGAATGGTTAGAGAAACAACACACAGTCTGATGAATAATAAAGTATTGGGTGAAGAAATTTTAAAAGAAAAAAGACGGTTATCAAGATTTGAAGTCTAGAGCTATAATTAATATCATGTTAAATTGGATGATCAATTATTCAAAAAATTTAAACTAATAGAAAATAACTCAATTATTATATATTAAATTCAATCATAAATAACTTTCATTAGAGAAATTTCAAATGGTCATTTTTATTATTAACTCTATCTTTTTTACTATTTAAAGTAACATGTAAAATAAATAAACGTTAAAAAACGATTTCTTTTTAACGTTTGAAAAACATATTTTTAATGGATTGAAAATGTTGTAAAAAATGGAGTAACATGAACTATTTATCATTCGAATTGGGCTTGATTACTTAAAAAGGGTCAAGATGGATTATCTTTTTAATTAGCTTGTTTACCTAAAATGGGCCGAGGATCCTCCTTTGACATCAGATTTTGTTTTTTAATCTCCTCCATTTTGTTAGCTTAAACAATGCACCTTAACTAAAAATACCTAACAAAATCCTTAATTTTCATTTCGTTTCTCACTACAAGAAGAAGACTTTTTTTGACGAAATTTTTTGTTGAAAATAATAGCTTTTTTAACGGAAAAAACAATTTTTGATGAAAAGTTTTGATAAAAATTTTCATCGGTTTAACTAAGGATGGTAAAAGTATTTCATCGAAAATGATAAATTCCGTCAAAAATGGAAGAAGATTTTTTGTCAGTAATACATTAGAATTCATCGAAAATTTATTTGGCAATTGTTTTTAATTTCTAATTTTGTTTTTATTGAGGTTGGAAATCCATGGAAAATTATGTGGTAAATGCAACGTTTTTTGACGAAATTTTGTCAAAGAAGCTAGAATTTCTAATGGAATTCTATCGAAAAAATACTAATAATGGAATAAATTAAAAAGATACTAATTTTGCAGCAAAATTACGATGAAAAGCCTTTGGTAATGGTATATTTTGCAGCGAAATTTGGTCGATAAAGGAATTGATGAATCTTGTTCTTTTTCTGTTGTTGCATTCCAATACCAAGGTGAGGACATTCGGGTGCCTAAGGCCATTTTTCACACATATCACTGTTGCAGCATAGATATTCAAAAGCCATGCTTAGGGCATTCAGATGCCTTCCCATTTTTAAATCTATGTGAAATTTCCACAAACATTTGTATGCCATGTTTTGGGTGTTTGAATGCTTTCCTGTTTTGCTATTTTATTTTTATTTTTTTGTTAGTTTTATAAATAAATAAAAATTGACTTTTTCTTCAAAACTGAAATGCAAATAATGTTCGTTGGTAATAAACTAATTTTATTAATAAAGCAATGATAATAATAATAATAATTATTATTGTAATTTAATTGGTATGGATATTGTTTTAAAAATTTTGTCCGAAAAAATAATTTAAAAAACACATAGACTCGTCATCCAACTAGAAGATAAGTTTCACTATGGGGTTGTTTTGGGCCATTGGCCCAAAAGTCTCCGGAGGTCGGTGGGAGGCTTTTGGACCCAATTAATTTTTGGTAGAATATAGCTTGCAACCTAACCGCTCTCTGATCATCTAAATTCTATTTCAGAAATCAGAGCTGAGGACTTGACAACGAAATTTGAAATATGTACTTATTTGTAACGTTAAAACTAATGAATAAAAATTCAAATTCGGTGTGATTTTTAAGTTATTCATTTGATCGGTCTAATGGGTTAAATTAAATTAATTAATTAAAAATAAATTAAATATATTATTTTGATATTAAATAAATATTAACTATAATAATTAATTAATAAAAATAAATATTGATCTTAATGATATGATCTTTAGTTTATGATTAAGAGATTAAAAGTTCAAATCTTATCACTCACAAAATTAATTTTAAAATAAAAAAAGTTGATTTTTATCGATTTTTTGCCCTTTTTTATCCATTGAACCGATTTTTTATCGGTTCATTAAATCTCCGATCTTTGGTATGTACCGGATCAAACAAGTCATTAATTCTCGCTTGAATTAATTCGACCGGTTGATCAGTTTAATTTTCTCAACACTGGTTAAGGCATTGAGATTTAAACTCTAAAAAAATATGATTCCAATAAAGTTTGGAAAGAAGAAGTAACAATCAAGACTTAACTTCTTTCTCGGATAAGGTTCAAAATTCGAGTCTTCCTCTTCCCTATCCACTTGAACCATTTATATAGAAATATTGAAGAAGAAAAAAAATACTAATAATAACAACATGAAAAAGATGTGTCAATTTTTTAGAAGTGAAACCAGAAAAAGGATTCAAAGTTTGAATGAGTTGCGTGAATAAAGAAGAAGCCACCTCGAAAGGTGAAAATTACATTTAGCCATGCTAATGTCTTTTGCTGGTGCTGTGGTCCAGCACAGCTACAGCCTCACGCGTAGAGATGACAATTGAGCGACGGATTTTAGATTCGAGTTTATTTTGCCATTTCTTACTTTTTTCAGATTCTTTCTTATTCCTTGAGTCAAATATGACAAAAAGAAAAAAGAAAAAGCTTAGCAAACAAGCACAACAATGGAATGCACTTCTTTTGAATAAAAGTATAATTTTCATCGTTTGAAGCAATGTAATCGATTGAAACTTAATTAAATGATACCTTAATGAAAATCGATCAGACGATTCATAACTTTTGAAAGATTATTGATTTTATCAATTCTTTTTAAAACAACAAAAGATTAATCAAATTTACTACTCATCTTTAAACTATTGTAATTTCACAACCGTACGTACTTTCTAATTTTGATTAAAAATGGTGTAAGGTTAAAATATTATATAAAATATTTTTTTTTATTTCCTCACTAAATATTTTTTACCATTAACCATAACTAAGCACAGTTGATATGATTAAAACTCAAGCCCGAGTTTGGTTCGTTAAGTTAGAATTATTATTAAAATATTAAAAAATATATTTTTATATACTTAAATAAAATATATTTAAGAATTAAAATATATTATTTATCAATATAAAATATTTTTACATCGAGCCTGAGCCTAAACATCATGTTAGGGCTCGAGCTGAGTTTAATTTGGCCTACTAAACTTGAGAGAAGACTAATTTATGAACAACTCTAATTTTGATAATTTTTTATCAAAGTAAAAAAAAATAATGATAAAATTATATTAATTTAAAGATTAGCAGTAAATTTAATAACCATTCTAATAGAATGATAAATTTGGACATATTCGTATTCTCATTTTTGACTTTCTTTTGATTAAAAGATAGTAAATAAAATATTAATTAGTAGTAAAATTAGCTTGATATTGAGATTGGTGAAAGAATAAATAGAATTTATTGTATTATAGTTTTAGTAAAAATAAAAAATCACAATTTGAGGATAAGATAAAAATATATATATATATATATATATATTAAAATTCAGATTCCAAATTTATTAAATTCTATCTCTTAAAAATATAACATAAAATAATGAATTAAACCCATATTCAACTTAACTATCTCTTTACTTGTCCGAATCTTGTCTTTCTTGCAAACGTGTCATTCAGTTTCAAATTAAAAGGACTAGGATAGGAGTCTAAGGAAAGGCTTGTGGCCATTTACTTGAGATTGTACAACAAAGAATTAATGGTCAGTAGAAAACAGACAAATGTTGTAAGTGTTCAAATGGGTCACCCCATAGACTAGTGATTAGTGAACATAGCAGATCAGTGCTTAAATGGTTGGACAATTTGAGACGGCACTTCCTAGTGAATAACCCAGAGGCCAAAGCTAAATGTCATTGTCCCAAACAACATGTTGGCACTGTCCCAAGTAAGGATATATTTCATTTCATGTATGAAAAAAAAAATTATAATTCAACTATTCAAGTCAAATGATCATTAATGTATATTGAAGTTTGTTTATGGTTGGATTTTTAATCATTTATTCTTTTTTTTTTTTTTTAATTATCATTTGAAAATATTTATAAAATCGTATCTCTTTAATAAAATATTCAACAAAAAATCTACTAAATATTTAATGTTTAGTAACATATCAAACAACTTTTGTATAATAAATTTCGATCCTTAAAATTTTCAAAATTAAAATTTTAATACTTAATTTTTCAATATTAAATTTGTTCAATTTACCGAACACATCCTAAGTAAACACGCATCTATTACTTACTATAAAAAACTATTCTTAGAATGCATAGAAGAAGAGAATTAAGGATTTTGAATCTATATTTAGTTAAGAACTAAATATGGACATTAAGGGGTTGGAGGTTTAGTTTGGGTATTTTCAAAAAAAAAAAAAAAAAAATTGATTAAGAAGGGAAAAAATGAAAAAGAAAGGAAAGGAAAGGAAAAAAAAAAAAAGTGTGTTCGTGTCTTTTTTTATTCATGTTATTTTTTATGTTCAAAATATTATAAATTTATACAATTTTTATACGTTAATAATTTGTTTTATGTAGATTTTGACACGTTCGGATATTCGTGTTCATATTATTTTTGTGTCGTGCTCGTGTTATCTTTTCGTATGTTCAAAGTATTATAAATTTATATAAATTTTTACATATTACTAATTCATTTTATGTGGATTTCGACACGTTCGTGTATTTGTATTGTGCTCATGTTATTTTCATGTCGTATCATATTTTAATTATTTTTTTCATGTGTTCGTGTCATGTTTCAATTCATCCAAATATTTTGCATAGTTTGTCATGGCGATTCAATTTATAAAAAAGTTGTGTGTGTTCATATCGTGTCTCAATTCATCTCATATTTTGCTTAATTTGTTATAATGATTTAATTTAGAGAAAAATTTGTATGTTCGTAACATGTTCGTGTTATTTTATCGTGTGTTTAAAGTATTATAAATTTTTACACGTTAATAATTCATTTTATGTAAATTTTGACACATTCATGTATTTTTGTCGTTGTTCATGTATTTTTCGTGTCGTATTTTAATTATTTTTTTTAATGTTGTGTTCGTGTCGTATAATCATACTGTGTCCAAAATTGCTAAGTCTAATTGACACTATTTAAATAACTCCCAAATTTATGTCGCGCGTTGTCATGTTCGTGTTATTTTTTCTGTTATAATCGTATTCAGGGTATTATATATTTATATAAATTTTGACACGTTAATAATTTGTTTTATGTAGATTTGATACGTTCGTGTATTTGTGTCGTGTTCATGTTATTTTTGTGTCATGTCATATTTTAATTATTTTTCTCATGTTATGTATCGTATAATTATTTGTGTTTGAAATTGCCTGATGTAATTAATCATATTCAAATAACTCTCAATTTTATACCTGGTGCCTTATAAGAATAGAAATTATTATTTTTCAAAATTATTATATTTACTACTCTTATTTTTTTATCTTTCAAATTTATTATAAAATATTATTCAAATTCGATAACATTATGCAGTAAAATGCGGGTATTATCTAGTAGGCTTAAAAATCAACTATAAATCTGGAAAATGGAGGCTGTTGCTACTTCATTAGAGACGTCGCTGAATTTAAGAACTTGGTGAATTGCGCCAAAGTTGTATATTGGCATAACATGAAATATATGGAACTAAATGAGTGATAACTAGATCTGCTCAAGGATCAGATCATTCGTTCAAGCTCGAAGGTTCGTCTTTATTTTGGCGGTTTGAACAAAAATATTAGGTTCGAAATATGAGTTTGGATTATAAAAAAAAAGGCCTATTTAAAAAATGGGCCGGTCTTGGCTCCAACAATCAAGGCCCGAGCCCAACCCGGCCCGTTTTTCATTTATATAATATATTATTTTTATATTTTATGTAATTTATACCATATAAAAAATAATTATATATAATATTATAGTGTAAACATTTTAAAATATGTTAAGTTATTTATGTTTTAGAATTTATTAAAAGATAAAATTACTAAAAATTAAATAATAAAAAAAATATTTGTTTAAATTTTTTTAGAAAAAAAAAATATGAGCGGACCTAAACGGGTTTGGAGTACCCATTTACAAATATGGACGGGTTTGGGCAGAATTTGAGGCCCATATTTCAAGTCGGATCGGGACAATTATATATGATGATGATACCATACCTAAGTCCGATCCGAACCTAACCTAGCCTAGCCCATGAGCACCTCTAGTGATAACCATAATGAAGTCATGAAATTAGGGATTAAATTAAATAATTTCAGGACTTGATTGCATAGAATCTTAAAGTAGTTTGGTCAGAATATAATTTAAAACTTTTAGGGGCCAAAATTCAATTATTCCTTGAGGCAAATGTGAATAATAAGAACTTACCTTTTGGGGGATATCCATTTGCTTCTTTTAATCAGGTTATAAATTATGTTACTGATATTTGAG
This sequence comes from Fremontodendron californicum, assembly GCA_030761205.1. Lineage (NCBI taxonomy): Eukaryota > Viridiplantae > Streptophyta > Magnoliopsida > Malvales > Malvaceae > Fremontodendron > Fremontodendron californicum. Next base: position 5,281,257 of record JAULJL010000026.1, read on the forward strand.
AGTAAATATTTATAAATATATGTCTAATACAAGTATATTCAAAAAAATTATAAGTTTTACATATAATTGGAGGAGTATATTCTCACACCCATATTCGAATATGTGTCGGACATAAATGTTAAATATGAATACTTTATAAAAAAAAAAATAACATAACTTATAAGAAACCGTTTGGATTTTTTTTTCATGTATTCTTCAAATTGATTTATTTTTTCTATCAAGCCAAAAATCATTTAGGGGCTGATCTAGAAGCCCGAGCTTTTTTTTTTTTTTTTTTTTGAGGAAAATTTATCTTTAAAGAGGAGAACCCACGCAACAATTTTTTTTTTGCAACCCGTTATTAGAGATGGTAAAATGAATTTGAATTCGAAAATTCATTCAAAAAATTCAAACTCGATTTGATCAAAAAATGTTAAAAACTAGAATCCAAAAAAAGCTGAACACAAAATGGCCCTAGCCCAAAACGATCCAAACTCGAAGCCGACCCAAATATAAACCCGTAATAACCCGAATTTAATACTAAAATTTAAAATTATTGAATTGTAATTAAATAATTTTTTATAAAATAAAAACTTTAATTATCAATTTTATTTTAAAATATTTTTTACTTTTTTAATCAAAAATTAAAATTTAATATATAAGGTAAAATAATAATTTTATCTTCATGGTCATTACTATTTAATAGTTGATATTAAAATAGTAAATTATTAAAATATTAAAATATATATTATATTTATCAAGTACATTTTAATCATGATTTTTTAAAAATTTAGTTTTTAGTTAAAGATTAGACCATTAGAACAAATAATTGAGTAATAACTAATAGCAATATATTTTTTTTTCTTATCAGCTCTTAAACTTTAGTCTTATTTATTCTTCAAATATAGTCATTTGCCTATTATAATTTAATTATTAGTATGTATAATTATATTTATATGCATGCATATTATAAATATATTTACAGATTGAATATTAGAGTTCTTTGAATCAATTCTTTTAAATATCAATATGATAATATATTATATTTTCAATAACCAATTATTTAACAAATTGATTTATATAAAAGTTAATTTATATCCTTTTTTTATGCTAACAAATAATTAATATACAAATATAATTAAAAAAATATCATATTATATAAAAACTTATTTAAAAATAATAATATATTTTTGAATTTAAATATTTAAATTATGTAAAAAATATTACTTATAACAAAAAATTATAAAAAATAAATAAAAAATAACGTAAAATCGATCCGAAGTGTCCGATTGCCAGCTCTACCCGTGACCAGAAAATACTAGAAAAAGCTTCAAAGAACTGATTTGGAAAAGCTGTTTTAGAACAAAATTTCAGATTTCATCTTATGAAAGCATTTTTTAGGTTGGGTTTTTAGTTAAAAGCCCCAATCTAACATTTTTACGTAAGAACGCAACAGCACTGCCCATTACAAGCATTATAGAATCACATTATGAACCATAATATGTATAAGAATTTGAAAAAACCATGAGAAAATGTAGGGAATGGAAAAGCTAACTAGACGTATCCATGGGTTAGGTCCGACCAGGCCAAAACCCATACCGATTCATAAATTCGTTTTATTATTCATAAATATTAAAATATTAAAAAATTATTTTTATATTAATTTTTTTATATTTTTATGATTAAAATTAAATAAAAAATATAGATGCCCGTAAATTAACAAAAAAATTTAAATTATTTAAATTCTATATCTAAAATTTTTGGTTGAATTGGTGTCACAAGTCAAGTGACACTAACTCAGTTGAGAATTGACAAAAAAATAAATTATAAAATAAAAATAATATATATTAATAATTTAATTTTTTTTGGAAAAAAAGGAGAAAAACCCATTTTCCTATTTTTTTATGAATAAAACATACGAAAGAGAAAAAATGATTTGTGGCAATTGATTTTTAAATAGTTTTGTATATAATTTTGTAATTAAAAAAACATTGAAAAGTAAGTCATTCCCCCTGTTTGCTGTCTCTAAGAAAGATTTATACTAGTATTTTTCTTACTTTTACTTTTTTTTCAAAATAATTTTCTTTTACTACTTGACTTTTATTTCCATAAGTTTTGTTTCCCTTGTTTCCTTTTCCTTTTATCTTCTTCTTATTTTATTTTACTTTTTGATTTTACAAGAGGAAGAGTTGCTTGGGTTTGGATCCAAGCTCACAAAATAGTTTGGTTAAATCGATTCAAGGATTATCCATTTAAGCTCAAGGGTCCTTCGATATTTGAGAAAATATATTTGAATAAAAATATTAAACCTAAAAAGTGAATTTAGAAAAATAAAATGAAATCCATTTAAATAATAGGTCTGAACTTGACCCTACTCGACTCATTTTTAATTATATAATATAATATATATTATTTTATATTTATATTTATATATATTATATAATCTATATCATATAAAGGATAAGTATATATAATGTTGTAGTGTAAATATAAAAATATATATATTAAGTTATTGATGTTTTAAAACTTAATAAAAAAATATTTGCAAAAAAAAAATAACATTTTTTTATTTTTTAAAAAAGAAAAACGAGTCTGGATTACTCATTTTCAAATTTAAATTTGATATCAGAAAAATCCGGATTGAATTGGATAAGCAAACATAGATTTATAGGGTTTGAATTTGATGCACTGTCAGTGTCGCAACCTAAAAAATAACAAGTCTCATCGCAAGACTTTATATTCGTTAAGCGTGACATTAAAAAATCTGAGGAAAAGTCGGCTTAATTCCTCTTGAAAAATGAAGGTTTTGAAAATGACCTTGAAAAAGACATAGAGTCGCTACCAATCTTTTTTAGCTAGGTGTGATCGTTCACCTATTAAAACCGGTTTTGTAAAACATTTTAAAATTAATTAAAATATTTTTAAAACCAATTTCAAGTCTGCGTTATAAACCAGAGAAAATCGAAGAATCGAGTTCAGGACTCGGTTACGTGCGGGGAAGGATTAGCACCCCACAACGCCCGTATAAAACGGTACCTTATTAATCATTTGTTATCTCAAGTCTGGGTAAAAAAATCGGTTTTTAATTTAGTATTTTAAGTTAATTCCTAATTTAAAGAAAAATAATTTTATTTTTAATTGAAAATGATCCGGAATTTATTAATTCAAAATTTACCTATATTCCCCGACAAAATCGGCAAAATATAGAAAATATTATTTATTTGGAAAATTTTTCGAATCATTCTCGCTTTTGAAAGAAAGATATTCCTTTATTAATGATAATTGATGATGTCTTCTCCAGCAAACCCGGTAGAAAACTCATGAATTATTTTAACTCGGGAATATCTTTATTTTATTGAAAATCATTATCTTTTTCAAAACATTTTAAAAAAAATATGAACATGAATATGTATGACATAGTAAAGATGATATAACAAAGTCTAGATAATATAATGCAACCTAAATGATATGATATAATTTAAATGACATAGCATATTCTAGATGAAATGAAATAACCTATGTGACATAATATATTCTAATGAAATGATTAACCTATGTGACATAATCTATTCTAAATGAAATGAATAACCTATGTGACATAATATATTCTAAATGAAATGAATAACCTATGTGACATAATATATTCTAAATGAAATGATATGTCCTAAGTAACATGAAATATTCTAAATGAAATAATATATCCTAAGTGACATGATATGAAACATAAAATAATGCTATCATGAAATATGCATGAAAATAAAAATAATAATGCATGAACATAGTATATGTTAAATGATGTGACGAAAATAAATGACTAAATAAAAAGCATAGGATAACATGAAATATTCAAAACCATTTGACAAACAATATAACATCATAAAATATAAATCAAAATAATAACAGTACCATAGAAATTATCATAGCAAAAATCACATATTATATGGCATGCATAAATATGGAAAATGCAATGCATGAAAGTGTATTTTTTTTCCTTTAAATAAGGAAGTCCGTATACCTAAAAAGATATCCGGCTACTTTAGGAAAAGACATCAAATTAAACTTTATAAAATCAAAATACTTTGTGATTGTTTGAAAACGATTTTTTTTTAATCTTGGATGAAAATTAAACCCTAGCCGAATTCCCTTTAAAAATGGTTCTAATTTCCTAAGTTTAAAATCCCAAACTTGACCACCCTTGACCCGAACTCTATAAAATCATTTTTTAAGTTTAAAATGTCCTAGAAACCACCCTATGACAGTATCTAAATTTCCTAATCAGCCCCCTCTAAGTAACTTAGCCGAAACAGAAAAATAATTTTCCATCAAATTCAAATCTGACTCTACTGTCCAGTTTTAAAACACGATTTTTAACCTATTTTTCAAATTTCAAAAAAATCTAAAAAAAAAAGTACTGGAGACTCAAAACATGTAAAACTACACTAGAAAAAAATTTTCTTAATTTTTTGATTAAAGATAACTTCCCAGAAAAATCGAGAAAGTTAGAAAACTGGGTGAAAACTGTTTTGCCAAAACACATTTTTTTGCCTTTGATAAAATCACTTAAAAAACAAAGTAAAAATATTGGAAACTCTCTTAAGGACCTAAAAACAGTAGCTAAAACTTCTAAAAACTTGGACAAAAATTGGCTAAGTAAAAAAAAATCACAAAGGTAGAATTTTCAATTTGACAACTCTTTAATTTTCCACAAGCATGCTCAAGTGAGCATAACTTTGAGCCATTGATTGGCCTAAGTCATAAATCATGTGGCATGATATGATATGCATGAAAATACAGCAAATTGAATGCATAAAATGCATGATTTAAAACCTAAATGACATCGAAAATGCATGGCATAAAGAAAATGGCCTAGACCTAACATTAACTTGCATGGCAATAAATGCAACCTAAGTCTAAACATGCATGAAATGCATGACAATGCTAATGAAACCTAGACCTAAAAAATGCATGGCAATACCACAAACACATATCATGCTAAATCAAAATACACAAACTCATGGCATGGAAATGCAAACAAATCAACAAGCAAGATTAAAATGCACATGCAAAGCAAAGAAAATAGAAGTAGCCGAATGGTCATTGTAGACACCTAATTTTGTCCGGACCACTAAAACAAGTATGCTTTCTTCCTAAATTGATGTTTCAGAATGTAAAAAGACTTTTTTCACCCTACAGGTGATACTCCGAGACTTAGTCTACGAAGGCGAGCATAAAAAGTCAAACTTAAAAAAGTCAACCTCAAAAAGTCAAGTATTGAAAAAGTCAACCCACTTTCAAAATCAAGATTTGAAGTTCAATTGAAAAATGGCGAAAGAATTTTGATAATCCGAGGTCTACATCAAAAGATATGGAGTTCGGAAGTTGGGTTACGGAGATTCAGTAGAAAGGAAACCCTAGTTCGGGAAATTTGGAAAAAAGTGCTTAAACGATCAAATTGGTCAAAATTGAAGGTTCCAAATGAAAGATAAGCACTGACTAAAGGTAATGGAGAAGCTACTTGAAAGAAAAACTGAAAGAAAAGTCAATCCGAAAGAAAATCGAGAATTAGGGTTTTTGGTGGATTTCGGTGAAATTTGGAAGAATTACAAAAATGGCCCGACTCGGTAAGACTAAAGCCCCTAATGGATAAGGAGTGATTAAACAAGGATAGCCCAAGGCTCATTTTGAAGAAAATCTGAAAATTGGACTTGTTTTGAGCAAAACCGGGTTTCGGAGGCAAAAGGGCAAAATTGGAAATTTTGGAAAAAATAGCAAATGAACTCCAAAAATTTTGAAAATTTTCAGATCTCATTCTTAAATCATTTCGAAGAGGTTGGAGAAAGAAAATCCAGATTCGGTGTTCGTTTGCAGAATGGCCAAATCCCGGGTCCCCTATATAGAAATTCAAGAAGATAAATCCCGAAAAAATAGCAAATGAACTCCAAAAATTTTGAAAATTTGCAGATCTCATTTTTAAATTATAGGGAAGATATTGGCAAAATAAAATCCGGATTCGAAGTTCGGAGTTCGTTTGCAAAATGGCCAAATCCCGGGCCCACTATGTAGTAATTCAGGTAGATAAATCCCGAAAAAATACCAAATGAGTTCCAAAAATTATGAAAACTTCCAGATCACACTTTTAAATTATTTTTAAGAGATTGGTGAAGAAAAATCTGGATTTGGAGCTCGTTTAAAAAATGGTAAAGTTTGGGAGCACAAAAGGGTAATTTTGGAAGAAAAAATCCAAATAAATAGCAAATGGGCTCAGAAAATTTTGAAAACCTCCATAATTCAATTTTTTATTATTTTGGAAGTATTGAAAAAAGAAAAATTAAATTTGGAGTCCGTTTTCTATTTATTTATGTTCGGGGGGCAAAAAGATCATTTTACCCAAGAAACCGAAAAGGGCTTTTCTTGGCTTTTAAAAAACTAAAGCATGGGCTGGAAGATAGGGGTCAGCCAGCCAAGACCCAAGGGTGGGCAAATATTTTCTGATTTTTAATCAAAAGGCCAACAATAAAGAGGAAGGTAGTTATTTTTTGATCAAGCCTTTGCAATTAAGCCACATAGACCAATGCATGAAGAGGGAGAATGTCAACATAATGGCTTAAGATTCTTGAACAGCTGTAATTGTGGATAGCTGATTGCCTAATCTAAGGGTGATAATTTCTCATTTTAAACATCTTGGGTCAATAGCCTTTGGATCAAAATTGGTTGAAGAAAAAATGACAATATCCTAGCAAGAGGGGGCCATTCGGCCACTACTAGAGGAGGTCTCTCTCTTTTCATTTTGAGCTATTCACTCTCTATTTCACTCTTGTTTTGACTGATTTTCTCTCCATTGTTGAAAGGCAAAAAGAAAAGTTTAGAAAAGAAAAGAAAGTTAGAAGAGAAAAAGTTTGCAATATAGCTTCTAGAGGTTGCTTTAAGCACCATACTCTTGCATTTTCTTTGATTTTCCATTCTTGATTTGCTGTTTTGATTACTATTTTGGTGAGTTTCTTTTGATTTTTTTTTTTTTTAAAATAAGTGGTTTTAATATTCTTCTTCAAGTTCTTCTTTATACTTTCTTGGAAAAAGCTTTGAGAATTTTTTTTTCTTTTGTTTTTAAGGGTGGCCGAATGGCTTTTTTTTTTAGTGTAGTTGCTGTTTGCATTTTTTTTTTCATGTTATTCTTGATATTTAACAAGCTTTGATGCTTTAAATCTTCTTCTAATACATAAACATGAAGCTTGTTTTAATTTGGTTGCTTGCTTGTTTCCATTTTTGAGTCTATTATCTTGTTATCATGCTTATTTTACTTGTCTTGCATTTTTGATTTTTTGTTTTCAAAATGTTTAAGTTTGTTTATGTTTTACATTTTGTAATCCATGTGTTTGTGAAAATGCCTATTGGTTTTCATGCCTTTAGTTTATATTTGCATGATTTGAGTGTTATTCTTTAGCTATGCATGTTAGTATATTAAGTATTTGTGAAAATGCCATGCTCATTTTTATATAGACCATTCGGCCACCCTTATCTTTTAAGCTTTGTGTGTGCATTTTTGTTATGTTAGTTGATAGGTTTGCATTTTCATGATATTTGGTTGTGTATTTTATTTAAGCATGCTATATGGTTATTGCCATGCATTCTCTAGGTTTAGGATTGGTTTGCTTTGCCATGCATATTCATGCATTTTAGACCTCGGTTGCATTAAATGCCATGCAAGTTCATTTAGGTCTAGGTCATTTTATTGATGCCATGCATTTTTCATGTCATTTAGGTTTTAAATCATGCATTTCATGCATCATATTTGCTGTATTTTCATGCATTTCATGTCATTGCCACATGATTTATGACTTAGACCAATCAATGGTTCAAAGTCATGCTCATTTTGAGCATACTTGTGGAAAATTAAAGAGTTGTCAAATTGATTATTCTACCTTTGTGATTTTTTTTACTTAGCCAATTTTTTCCTAACTTTTAAAAAGTGTTAGCTACTATTTGTAAGTCCTTAGGAGAGTCTCTAACATTTTTACTTTAATTTTTAAATGATTTTATCAAAGGCAAAAAAATGTGTTTTGGCAAAACAGTTTTTTCACCCAGTACTCGTACTTTCCTGATTTTTTTGGGCAGTCATCTTTAATCAAAAAATTAAGCCGATTTTTTTCATGTAGTTTTACATGTCCTGATTCTCCAGTATTTGTTTTAGATTTTTTTGAATTTTTAAAAATAGGGTAAAAAATCGTGCTTTAAAACTAGACAGTAGATGCAGAATTGAATTTGAAGGAAAATCATTTTTCTGTTTTGGTTAAGTTACTTAGAGGGGGCTGATTAGGAAGTTTAGCTACTGACTTAAGCTAGTTTCTAAGCCTTTTTAAACTCTAAAAATGATTTTTTAAGTCTCGGGTTAAGGGTGGTCAAGTCCGGGATTTTAAACTTAGGAAATTAGAGCCATTTAAAAAGGGTTTTGCTAAGTTTTTATTTTTAATCTAAGCTTTTCAAAATTGTTTTCAAACAATCATAAAGTATTTTGGTTTTAGAATATTTAATTTGATATATTTTCCTAAGGTAGCCGGATATCTTTTTAGATTTACGGATTTTCTTAATTAAAGGGAAAAATACATTCTCATGCATTGCATTTTCCATATTCATGCATACTATATAATATGTGATTTTTGCTATGTTAATTTTCATGATGGTGTTATTGTCTTTGATTTAAATTTTTGATATTATATTAATTGTTATATGATTTTGAATATTACATGTTATCCTATGCTTTTTATTTAGTTATTTATTTTTGTCAGATTATTTAGTATATATTATGTTCATGCATTATTGTTTTATTTTTATTTTCATGTATATTACATGATAGCATTATTTTATGTTTCATGTCATGTCATTTCATATCATTTATATTATATGTCATATCATTTATATTTGCCATGTCATTTAAATCATTTTATTCCATTTAGAATATATCATGTGACTTAGCATATTTCATTTCATATAGAATATATTATGTTACCTAGGTCATTTCATTTCATTTAGAATATATCATATGACTTAGGATATTTCATTTCATTTAGAATATATTATGTGACTTAGGTCATTTCATTTCATTTAGAATATATCATATGACTTAGGATATTTCATTTCATGTAGAATATATCATGTTACCTAGGTTATTTTCTTTCATTTCATTTATAATATATCATATGACTTAGGATATTTCATTTCATTTAGAATATGCTATGACGTTTAAATTATATCATACCATTTAGGTTGCATTATATTATCTAGACTTTGATATGTCATTTTATTTATGTCACACATATTCATATTTTTTTTTTAAAATGTTTTGAAAAAGGTAATGATTTTCAATAAAATAAAGATATTCCCGAGTTAAAATAATTCATGAGTTCTCTGTCGGGTTTGCTGGGGAGGATATCATCAATTATCATTAATAACGGAATATCTTCTTTAAAAAAAAGAATGATTCGGAAAGTTTTCCAAACTAATAACAATTTTTATATTTTGCCACGTTTGTTGGGGAATATAGGAAAATTTTGAATTAATAAATTCCGGATCATTTTCAATAAAAAATGGAATGTTTTTTTCTTTAAATTGGGAATTAACTTGAAATACCAAATTAAAAATCGATTTTTACCGAGACTTGAGATAACACACGATTAATAAGGTACCGTTTTATACGGGCGTTATGGGGTACTAATCCTTCCCCACACGTAACCGAGTCTCGAACCCGCTTCTTTGATTTCTCTGGTTTAAAATGCAGACTTGAAATTGGTTTTCAAAAATGTTTTAATTAATTTTAAAATGTTTTATAAAACCGGTTTTAATAGGTGGCCGATCACACCTAACCAAAAAAGATTGGTGGCGACTCCATGTCTTTTTCAAGGTTATTTTCAAAACCTTCATTTTTCTAGAGGAATTAAGTCTACTTTTCCTCGTTTTTTTTAATGTCACGCTTAACGAATAATAAAGTCTTGCGATGAGACTTGTTATTTTTTAGGTTGCGATAGCTTGGCGACTCCACTGGGGATTTTAGAGAGTCAGGCCTTGAATTAGTCGTGTGTTATCAAAGTCTCGGTTTTGTTGGTTTAATTGGTATTTAATTTTAATTCCCATATATTTTTTTTTAAAAAAAAGGATAATTTCAAAAATAATAAAATGTTTTTAAATATGTCCATATTCATGTGCATACATATTATAATTGTTCTCTGGTTATTTTGGTGCATATATTCATTTATTGATTAATTGATGACTTATGTTGTTTAATCTTGTTGGGGCATTTAGAATAAGGGATGTAGAATAGGTGGTGAAAGGTTTGTTATTTATCCTCACACACTACACGTGCATTTGCATATCAGGAGCCCTATACCCGGGTTCCGTCCTTTTAGGTGGGAGAAAAGTAACTAAGCCATAATGATTAACAATCCGCATGGGCTAGTGAAACACTTTAGGAGTACTAAATTACCTAAGCCTTCGTGATTAACAATCCGCATGGGCTAGGGAAATAGACTCTAACGAATTGAACCCGCTTTTATCGGGGTGCCTTACTAGCCTTCACTGGCGACAGTGAGGAACAATTCGAGGCTTTTAGAACTAATTCACCTTCATATAGTAAACCTAGGCGAAGCCATGCCAGATTTCCAATTAGATATCCCGAAGTTAAGAACACATGAAGGAATATTTCCAATCCTTTTACCTTCTATTCTACTTTCTGAATAAGTTTATTTTTGAAAATCAGACAATGATGAACGTACATCACAATGGCCGTAATAAGTGTTGGTGTGTTGTCCCAAGGGTATTATAATGCCGAAATTTTGTTGGCATCCTCAGGGATAATTATTGTTCTGAATTATATGTTTTTTGTATTATTCGAATTTATTCCTGTTACTAATACTTTTTTTTTTCTTTTTTTTTTCGCATTCTTGTCATCATTTTTTGCACATGGAAGGTTATTGGTCTCGGGATAATATTCAACTAAAAGGGCTTCCATGGAGGGTCAGAATGTCTCAGTGGTCAAGAAGCATTTAGAGGTTAGGAAACAGTCCGAGAAAGGTCAGCAGGATAATGGGGATTGTTTGAAAATGGGATATGTGTTAGTATTGCCAGCCGAGGTTGATCTTACTATCAGGAAAAATGATCTCCGGGAATTGATGGATATATGGAATCAATGGAACATATCAGAAAAAGAAGCCTTCACTCAGACTTATGGAGACATAGCACTGTTAGTTCAGGTTAAGGTCAGTGGTGAGGTGATCCGGGATGTGGTGCAATTCTGGAATCCCGCTTATCGGTGTTTTACCTTCAACCGAGAGGATATGACTCCAACCATAGAGGAATATTCGACCTTGCTGCATACTGAGAATGTTATTCCCGACCGTATTTATTTGAAGGATACAAAGACGCCGGGTTTCAAGAAAAAAGGTGTCTAAGATTCTGGGAGTGGAAAGAAATTGGGTCGAAAGCCATGTTGTCCGAAAAGGGGTAAGCTACTGTATATCATGGGATATTTTACAGAACTTAATCCATAGCCATTCAAGTAAGGAGACAGTTAGGAATATTTTTGCTTTGGCTATCTACGGTTTAGTTATCTTCCCAAAGACATTAGGGTATGTGGTTGTAGCGGTATTTGATGTTTTTGAGAGGCTTGAGTAGAGGATAAACCCATCCCCGACAATTATAGCAGAAACAATCCGATCGCTGAATGTCTGTAGACGGGAAGGAAAAGGGCGTTTTATAGGTTGTATACAGCTTCTTTACATATGGGTTCAGAGCCATGTTTGTGAACAAGAGAACTTCTCTCTTCGCTCGTATTGGAAGTCTTTTGCACCAATTGGTGAATTTCTTAAGAGAGATTGGCTTGAAAATAGGACTGAGGAATAATGGATCAACATAATGTGGAATATCAAGGCTGAGATGATAATTTGGAGAGCTCCATGGGTAGCTCCTATGCTGACATTGTACAAGTGCAGAGATAAAGCTTCTGTTCCATTAATGGGAGTATGGGGAGGAGTGAGATATTCACCACTACTGGTACTAAGACAATCGAAATACCGTTAGTTTACTCCTACGACTCATGCCTTAGTGATTTGGAATTTGCTTATGGAGAAGACGGATACTCGAGAAAGGTACGTGAGATTGTAGTAGCATGGAAGGAAACTCATCGGGTGGAGGTAGCTAGATATGCCGACATCATCACACCTGATTACCTGGTATGGAGGGAATTTAGGGTTAATGATAGGTTGTTGACATCAGATGGAAAAGAGGTCTTGTTCATGAGTCCACCACCTAAGGAAGCGCCATCAGAGTTAGAAATTACAAGGGCAGAATTCGGAAAAAAAAGGCCCAAATGAGCAAGGAAATTGCCCGATTGCAAGTAGAGCTTGAGGATATGAAAAATAGGGAATCAGCTCGAGAAAGAGTAAAGGAAAAGATCAAGAGAGAAAGGGACACTGCTAAAAGCAATCTTCAAGAATTACACTTGGAGGACAAGAGGTACCGCTTCGAGCTCAAATTTGAGGGGACCTCAAAACTTCCAGGGAATAAGAGCAAGAGGTCAAAAACCTCAAGAAGAAGAAGAACTATTGGAAAGAGAGAGCAAAACATGAGGAAGCCCGAGCCAATCAACTGGAAAAAAAAGCTAAGGAAAGTTTACACGGTGATGCTTCTGCTGACATGTCAAAGGGCCGTGAACAAGTAGGGGTCAGATTGAAGAGCAAGGCAATCAAAAGAGGACAGTAAAAAAGGTCCAAGACCTAAGGGAGTTACTATAGGACCGGTGTTTTGTAATAGCATTTTTAAATTAGGATAGACAGATTATCAGATTGTCTTAAGCAGTGATCTTTTTTCTTTGATGTATTTAGTTCCAGGAAATCAATGAAAGACCGTTTGGTTGGAATTATCCCAGGGCCAATACTTTTAAATGCATTCATCCTTCATTTGTTCTTTCCTTTATATATTTTGTTTGTTCAGTCATTTATTTATATTTATAATCATTCATTCATTTATTCTTTATAGATTATTCATACACTTAGTCATTTATTTATTTGTCCATATGATGCACCCAAAAGAGTGTATCTTATTTAACCTTGCACTAAAAAGATCAATTGTAAGTATAGTAGTTAGCAAGGGTCGAGTCCTCAGGGATTGGGTTTTAGTTTATAAGTTGATAGTTTAAAACTTAAATTCAAGAACAATAAAAGAAAAGGGGTTTTTGAAATCAGATTTAAACTAAAGTAAATAATAAGAATAAGATGCAAGGCGGTATAACCAGCCAATAAAAATATATATATACTAAATTAGGCGGTATAACCAGCCAATAAAAATATATATACTAAATTAGGCGGTATAACCAGCCAATAAAAATAAAACAAAGTTAATATACAAATTAGGCGGTATAACCAGCCAATAAAAATAAATATACTTTTAAAAATAAGCAAACTAGAAAAGTAAGAAAACAAGTAAGTAAGAAGAATCAAATATGAAAAATATGGTTAAGGTTTCATTCTCCACCACTAGACATCATTAAGAATCAATTTCAGATCTATCAATATCAACCAACTATCAAAGTTAACAACCGTAGATAACAACAAGCTCTGTTATCCCAATCTTTCCTTAGTTTGTCGTTAAATAGAACAAGCTCTCTATTTAATCTCTAACCATTAAACAACCTAGAATAAGCTCTCTAAATTCAATTTAATGGCAGCTTTATGATGAGAAAGATAGGTTGATCTAAGCAACAAACACATAAGCTCGGATTGTTCAACTTAGGTTATGTTCCACTTTGCAATTATTGAAAACTTGACCATAATCATTAATCACAAATTGCCACTTATGAATAGGAAATCAAGACAATTACACGGATCAAGACTCCTAAACTAGCAATAGATAATTATCAAGATCTATCTAGTTGTACACCTAAATAAATCTAGACAACATCATGAACAATTCTTGTAGAAGAACATAAGCAACTTTGATAGAAAATTAATGATAGATAGAATCTGAAAATCAATCACAAAACATGTCTAGGGCTTTGAAATCACCCTTAACCAAATAGAAGTTTAGCCTAGCATAGGCATTATAAACATAAACATAAAATTAAAGAAAATCTAAGAAGAAAATAAACTAAAGAAAGAAGAAGAGGAAGAATATTAATTATCCAACCTCTTGCTCTCTCTAAAGAAAAAGAAAACTAGAGAAAAGAAAGAAAACTAGAGAAAAGAAAGAAGAAGAAAACTTAGAGAATTTTATTAAAATGGCTAATATCCTACCTATGTACAATATGATCCCTTACAATCATCCAAGGCCCTCTATTTATACACATTTTGGAGGGCTAAATGACAAGAGACAAGCTTTACAAATTTCAAAGGTAGGTATATGACGATTTTGATCAGCCAACTTGATGGTCGATTTCGTCAATATTGGAGGCCTGATCTGATCACATGGTCTTCTAGAAAAAGGTTCCCCTATCAGTTACGGAACCATAGCCGTTGAAATCAGCTCATTTTCTGATGTGGTTAAGCAGATATGGGCAAAATACGAAAACATGTCAGCACAGACGTCATTGCACATCAGCCACCTTGATGGTCGATTTCTTCAATATTGGAGGCCTGATCTGATCACATGGTCTTCTAGACAAAGGTTCCCCTATCAGTCACGGAACCATAGCCGTTGGAATCAGCTCTTTGTCTGGTGTGGATAAGAAGATATGGGCATAATACGAAAACATGTCAGCACAGACGTCATTGCACATCAGCCAACTTGATGGTCGATTTCGCTAGGGAAAACGACTCCGTTTTAAGAAGTGTAAAACATGAAAAAGATAGATATGCCTCTTAGCTTTGCATGGCTACAAATTTCAGCCTTATTGCTTCAGTGAAACTCGAGATATAGCTGATATGGCAAAAGGTGTCGGAACTGAAACTGAACTGGATTTGCCCTTAATTCTAGTAATCTGAAATCACTCAAAGAAACTTGTGAAAAACACCAAAATACATAAAAATATAAAAGATCATAAACACAATTAGACTAAACAATAATAACTCGTATTTGACACAAAACATTAATAAAACATAACTAAAAACTATATAATTATACGAGTTATCACACCCCCACACTTAGATTGTTGCTAGTCCCTAGCAACGACTCAATAAAAATAAAATAAGAAAATCTAATCTAATCCATTTTCGTAGGAAATCACGGTGGCACTTAGCATGTGACACAAGCCTTTAAACCCCTAGGTGTCCCTAGTGGACGAGTTTAGTCTCGTGAGGGTTTACTAGAACGATACCCACAAACATTGAAAAACTAAAATATAAATAAACTGCATATACTAAAAATATTTACTCCTAATCCTTTCAATACAAATTAGATACAATATTTGAACAAGTCTTATAAACTAATCAATAGCTTAAAGAATTTCACAAAAAATCATGCTTGAATGTAAATTGTTTGAGTTAAGCCAATATTAGCATAACATATCTCAATCAAAATATTGCATGTTCAAATTTAATCTCAACTTCTCACATGGGATACCCTCATGATTTTCACTCTTTAAAGTAGTGGTGAAGTGTTTACACTCAATCAATCTCATGAAAACAGTTCTACCATATTCTTGCTTGTCCACCTATTCTCCACTATTTAGATCATACAACTTCATGAATCAAGAGGTCTTTAATCAAGGTTGTAATGGGGCCAAGGGGTTTGTAATGTGGTTGAAGAACAAAAGGATAAAGATATCACAAAGGTTCCAAAGAGTTCATAAAGTTTAGAGACATAAAAAGATCATACAAAGAAACTTATCAAAACTCTTTACAAGTACATAGTCACCTAGGCCGGATATTCATGTTGGGCCTTTTCTTCATTCTAAACAACTTTGTAACATCCTTTTCCTTTTCCACAAATTCATTAGATGATTCATATTTTTTTTTTTTTTTACATAGGAATATATTTGCCAGTAATCCATTTCTTTTTCTCTTGACTTTTCTTTTCTTTCCCCCCCACACTTATTTCTTGTTTCTAACCCAAATTTTTAACTAAAAATATCCCTTGTCTTTGCAACTTGTTTCAAAACATGCTAATTCATCTTTGGAACAAAGGTAAAGATATAAGTATATTTAGGTTAGGGACAAGTTATGGTTACCAAAGAGATAGCTTATTCAATGTAGGCTCAAATTGGTTCACTAAGGGTGTGTTCTCTTGGAACATCAATAAGGGATGGCTGTTTGGCTCTGGCTAAAAATCCTAATGCCTCTATCATATTCATGTTGTCACATGTATCAATATAGTCTCAAACGGTTTAAAGCAAGTTCTAGAGAATCCTGTAATCATAAGAGCACTCAAGAAAGAAATTAGATTGATTTGTATAATGCATCAATCATTATAGGCTCAAAAACTCACAAGGATGATTATACAAGTCAGATTAAGTCTAAACATGCTTCTTTCTCAATCAACATATTATATTAACATTGGCTCATAAAAAGGTTGACATCAAGCTCAATTCTCATGAAAATCTTCTCACTAATAACCAGTTTAGACCTATGCAATTCATATCTCATCATTGTATTAAAAAGGAACTAAAACACACTAAAAATAATAATAATAATAAAGACTCATAAAAAAAAATTAGTAGACAAAAATAAAAGAAATCCTAAATCATTCCCCCCACACTTAATTCTTACATTGTCCTCAATGTAAGTCTATTAACACAAATGAAAGAATCATGTGTAAGAGAAAAGAACTAATAACATAAGAATAGGAACAACTAAGACTCAAAACAAAACAAACTCATGCAACCTAAATAATCCTAAAATACTAAACAAAAATTAACAAGTAAACATAAAAAGATTAAAATCAAACTGACAAGGTATGTCTCAAGTCTCCCTTACTCAGACCTTGTTCAGAATGAATACTTCTAAATTGCTTAAAACACAACAAACTCTTTTTTTTTTTTTTTTTTTTTTTTTTTGAAAAGAAGAAATCAAACTGACAAGGTATGTCTCAAGTCTCCCTTACTCAGACCTTGTTCAGAATGAATACTTCTTAAATTTTTTTTTTTTTTTTTTAAATTAGCAAAATATGTCCCTTACCCCCTACTAAAATATGACATTGTCCCCAATGTCAAATTTTAAAGGTAGAAATTAGGAGATATTACCTGCAGAGGTTGCTAACCACTTATTATAACTGAGACACAACAAGCAAAATGTTAGATAATGTCACAAAGACAAAGTGCAATCCACTCCTTGCTCGTCCATATCTCTTTTTCTTTTTCCGAGCGTTTGCGAAACAACCGTAGCAGATAAACACTCATAAGCTTGGAGCTTTTTAAGTAAATCTTCAATGGTTGTAGCAGAAATTATGGTTCTCCTTGCCTCTGAAAACATGAATCCATTATCCACAGCATTATCTAAATATAAAAGCAAATTACTAAAATAACCATTAATATTAAGCAAACCAATGGGTTTCTTATTTGTGACCAAAGATGACCAAGAAGCCACGCAAGCTATTTCTTCCAATGTACCCAGACCTCCTGGTAAAGCAATGAATGCATCGGCAGAATGGTACATGATTGTTATCCGTTCAGGGACACTCCAGACTTGTATTTCCTTACCCACGGTAGGTCCACAAAAACTTGTGAATAGTTTTGGCACGATTCCTAGAACTGGACTTCCTCCGGCGTGTGCTGCTGTAGCGACTGCTCCCATTAAACCCGTACTACCGCCTCCATAAATCAAGTGGATCTTTTGTTGGGCAAGTATTACTCCAACTCTTATGGCTTCATCAGCGAATATGTTATTTTTCCCTGGATAAGCTCCTCCAAAGACACAAATTTTTTTAATGCGCTGGGATGAAGTACTTTCCATTTTTTTTTTTTTCGAGTGCCTGAAAGAGAATGAGTACATGGTGTAATATATAGAGGACTGAGTAGTGAATCAGACAAGAGTAATAATGTCGCCGAAAGTGTATCTGACCTGTCAGAAGAAAATGTTAACCTAACAAAAGATTTTTGCGTGATTTCAGGAAGAAAATCAAAAAGAGAAGAAAAAATCAACCGTAAAAGACAAAAAAAAAAAAACGAGAATAATTACACAAATCGAACAACACGTAAATTAAAACAAAATAAAGTTATTGCAAATCAAACCAAAAGCTGAGAAGTCATTTATTGTAGTTGTGATTGTGGCTCACATCTTCCTCTGGTTTTACGTCCAGAAACGGCTTAAACGCCTTCTATGAGTCGAGGATATGCTTCCCATCCAGTTTTCTTACGAGCTGGCAAACAGGGTCTTTTAACATCAGATTCCCAAGATGTTGCCATTCCCTTTGGAATTGCGGCCATAAATCAAGAATTTCTCTTTGTACGTCTCCACTAGGATGCGTCTCAAGAGAAAGTTGGATATTAGCCAAATTCTCCTTACTCAGTCCATCCTTAATGAATTCAATTTTATCATCTCGATTAGAGGATGGAATCCCAATAGAACGACATTTACCGTTACACGTCCATCGTGCACATTTGTGGCAATTTGAACTCATGCGCTTTGCTCGTCGCTTCTTTGCAAAAGTGCTTCTACCTGTACCTGGTAAATGCAAAACAGGAAGATATTCATCTTCACGTACCTTGGCTTCAATTATCCAACGTATGTCTGCAGGAATCCCTTTGTGCATAAGCATTCTTAATCTTTCAAATCGAACTTGGTAAAGCTTCAGTAAAATATTTCGAGGAAAAGGAGGAAATCGTTTCTGCAATCTTGTGAGAATATCATCCATCCTGAAAAAAATGAAAAAAAAAATGAAAGAGAAATTGAAAGAGAAATTTATATACAATATCAGTTTTGTGGGTAGCTGATGGAACCGATTTAAATAATCACGGAGTACCGTTATCCGCCATTTAACCGGGGTTAAAAAAAATTATATTTACATCTAGTGTTTTTCAAAACAAGGATCAGAAAGAAAAACAACATAAAAAGACTCAAAAACAAAACACTCTAAATAAAATTCTAAATTCTTCCCCCCACACATAATTCTTACATTGTCATTAATGTAATGCTATTATCCCCCAATGCAAGAATTATATGTAAGAGAAAAGAACTATTAAACAAAAGAAACTTATGCAGCCTAAATGAACTTAAAAACAGTAAACACAATTAACAAAGAAACATAAGAAATAAAAATAAAAACAATAAAAATAATAAAAGAAAAAGGAAAAGAAAGAGAAAGCAAATCTGAATATGGAAGGTTGGCAATTTCTTCTTTAATTGGGTTGCCTTCCCAATTAACACTTGAGTTAATGTTTTGAACCTAACCAACACCCCTTCTTGGCTTTTTAGGCTTGTCAGGCTCATACATGAAATTTTCCAAATAAATGCGTTTGAGAGGAAGCTTTCTTTGCACAACAGTGGATGCATTCTCCATTACAAGTATTATTCCATCATCCTTTGTGGTGCATATCTCATCGAGGAATGGAGCATATTTTGATACTTGTTGAATGGCATCCACAAACAAGTTGTTTAAGGTTTCTGGCATGTGTTGTTCATGTTCTTCCTCCATGAACTTTGCAAATCTACTAGGAAAAGGTGGAGAAGAAACATTAGTAAAAAGTGGAACCTTAAACGTTACCTCAGGTGCCGAAATACTCTTATTTGGATTTGTGGCTTCATTATCCTCAAGAATAGAATCCATCTCTAATTTTGTTTCATCCTCATCTTGTTCCTCATTCCTCAAGGTCACAATCGTAGCATTCTCCTTTGGGTTAATCATCGTTTGGGCAGGGAGTTCTTCAGATCTTTGTGCTACCCATCCCACCATACTACTAGTCAATTGGATCATTTGCTTTTCCAAACTCTGGATGCTTGCCCTTGTTTCCTGTTGAAATTGCAATGTATCAGTAACAAGAGAATAGACAAGATCTTCTAAAGAAGTACCTGAGTTTTGAGTCATATGTGGTGGTTGAAAAAGATCTGGTTCTTGGGACCATGATTGATTGAAGCTAGATGGATGAGTGTAATTGGCATAAGGATCTACTTCTTGGTAATTTTTCGAATAGCCATAAGTAGTATGATCCCACCATCCCTCATGGTAAGTGTTTGAGTAATGATCATACTGTTGGTCTTGGAACACTTGATGGCCTTGACATCCTCCCATGGCCAATTGTTGAACTGGGTAGGTGAGATTGGCTTGTTGATTTTCCATGTTCATGTATGCCACCAACTCTTCAAGTGTTAGATTGCTCAATTCTATCGTTTTTTTTTTTTTTTTTTTTTTTCAAAATTTGATAAGAAAAACTTGTATGTACAAGAAAAATAAAATTAATTACAACTGAAAATAAGAATAAACCAATGAACTAATAAACTAAAGAAAGCAATCCCCGGCAACGGCGCCAAAAATTTGATGCACCCAAAAGAGTGTATCTTATTTAACCTTGCACTAAAAAGATCAATTGTAAGTATAGTAGTTAGCAAGGGTCGAGTCCTCAGGGATTGGGTTTTAGTTTATAAGTTGATAGTTTAAAACTTAAATTCAAGAACAATAAAAGAAAAGGGGTTTTTGAAATCAGATTTAAACTAAAGTAAATAATAAGAATAAGATGCAAGGCGGTATAACCAGCCAATAAAAATATATATATACTAAATTAGGCGGTATAACCAGCCAATAAAAATATATATACTAAATTAGGCGGTATAACCAGCCAATAAAAATAAAACAAAGTTAATATACAAATTAGGCGGTATAACCAGCCAATAAAAATAAATATACTTTTAAAAATAAGCAAACTAGAAAAGTAAGAAAACAAGTAAGTAAGAAGAATCAAATATGAAAAATATGGTTAAGGTTTCATTCTCCACCACTAGACATCATTAAGAATCAATTTCAGATCTATCAATATCAACCAACTATCAAAGTTAACAACCGTAGATAACAACAAGCTCTGTTATCCCAATCTTTCCTTAGTTTGTCGTTAAATAGAACAAGCTCTCTATTTAATCTCTAACCATTAAACAACCTAGAATAAGCTCTCTAAATTCAATTTAATGGCAGCTTTATGATGAGAAAGATAGGTTGATCTAAGCAACAAACACATAAGCTCGGATTGTTCAACTTAGGTTATGTTCCACTTTGCAATTATTGAAAACTTGACCATAATCATTAATCACAAATTGCCACTTATGAATAGGAAATCAAGACAATTACACGGATCAAGACTCCTAAACTAGCAATAGATAATTATCAAGATCTATCTAGTTGTACACCTAAATAAATCTAGACAACATCATGAACAATTCTTGTAGAAGAACATAAGCAACTTTGATAGAAAATTAATGATAGATAGAATCTGAAAATCAATCACAAAACATGTCTAGGGCTTTGAAATCACCCTTAACCAAATAGAAGTTTAGCCTAGCATAGGCATTATAAACATAAACATAAAATTAAAGAAAATCTAAGAAGAAAATAAACTAAAGAAAGAAGAAGAGGAAGAATATTAATTATCCAACCTCTTGCTCTCTCTAAAGAAAAAGAAAACTAGAGAAAAGAAAGAAAACTAGAGAAAAGAAAGAAGAAGAAAACTTAGAGAATTTTATTAAAATGGCTAATATCCTACCTATGTACAATATGATCCCTTACAATCATCCAAGGCCCTCTATTTATACACATTTTGGAGGGCTAAATGACAAGAGACAAGCTTTACAAATTTCAAAGGTAGGTATATGACGATTTTGATCAGCCAACTTGATGGTCGATTTCGTCAATATTGGATGCCTGATCAGATCACATGGTCTTCTAGAAAAAGGTTCCCCTATCAGTTACGGAACCATAGCCGTTGGAATCAGCTCATTTTCTGATGTGGTTAAGCAGATATGGGCAAAATACGAAAACATGTCAGCACAGACGTCATTGCACATCAGCCACCTTGATGGTCGATTTCTTCAATATTGGAGGCCTGATCTGATCACATGGTCTTCTAGACAAAGGTTCCCCTATCAGTCACGGAACCATAGCCGTTGGAATCAGCTCTTTTTCTGGTGTGGATAAGAAGATATGGGCATAATACGAAAACATGTCAGCACAGACGTCATTGCACATCAGCCAACTTGATGGTCGATTTCGCTAGGGAAAACGACTCCGTTTTAAGAAGTGTAAAACATGAAAAAGATAGATATGCCTCTTAGCTTTGCATGGCTACAAATTTCAGCCTTATTGCTTCAGTGAAACTCGAGATATAGCTGATATGGCAAAAGGTGTCGGAACTGAAACTGAACTGGATTTGCCCTTAATTCTAGTAATCTGAAATCACTCAAAGAAACTTGTGAAAAACACCAAAATACATAAAAATATAAAAGATCATAAACACAATTAGACTAAACAATAATAACTCGTATTTGACACAAAACATTAATAAAACATAACTAAAAACTATATAATTATACGAGTTATCACCATACATTTATTCTTTATAATTATTCATTCATATTCATACACTTAGTCATTTATTTGTCCATTCATTTATTCTTTATAATTATTCATTCATATTCATACACTTAGTAATTTACTTATTTGTTCATTAATTAACATTTAGTCATTTATTCATTCATTTTTAGAAAATAAAATAAGAAATGTGTCAATAATTTCTAATCCATGGTTTTTAAAACTAAAGGTACAATTGGTTGCACTCAGAAAGAATCAGACTTTCGACACCCTTACAATACTCGATCTCAAGCCAGAGCTATGGAGAACGATCAGCTTGCTAGAATTGAAAGGATGGAAAGAACTCAAAGGGAACTGCAAGAACAGTTGGCTAAGTCTCAAGAGGAGTCACGGGAACAAATGACCAAACTCATGGAGATGATGAATACCATGATGAGGCAGAAATGGCTAGGGGAAAATTCAGTTACAAGAATAGGGCAGTAAACTAGGAAGACCGACCAGAGGTGGTACAGAATAATGGCCAGACATCCCAGCATGTGGGAAATGAACTTCCAACTGGGCAGCATCCTATATTTACATCCAACTAGCAGCTGAAGCACAGAATTTTGGTCCTAAAAGGGGTAATATTAGGGTTGATCCAATTGATATGGACATTCCAGACTTTGAAGAATTAGCTGAAAAGGAAAGAGCAAAGATGACTGAGCTGGAGAGGGTTGAAATGGCAGAATCCCAAAAAAAATATCAGCTACTGGAGGAAAGATTGAGGGCAGTTGAAGGGGCGGAGCTATTTGGCAGTCTGGATGCCAAAGAGATGAGTTTAGTGCACGGTTTGGTGATTCCTCTAAAATTCAAAGTACCAAACTTTGAAAAATATAACGGAACTACCAACCCATCAGCACATCTGACCATGTATTGTCGGAAGATGATCGGACATGATGAAGACGAAAAATTACTCATCCACTGTTTTCTAGATAGCTTGATAGGGTCTGCAACTAGGTAGTATAACCAACATACCCGTACTAAGATCCGTTCCTGGATGGATCTAGCCAAAGCTTTCATGGAACAATACAAGCATGTGACGGACATGGCGCCTAACCGTCTAACTCTGCAAAACATGGAAAATAAAGCTACTGAAAGCTTTAAAGAATATTCCCAGAGATAGAGAGACTTGGCTGCACAAGTGCAACCCTCTTTAACCAACAAGGAAACTACAGTGCTTTTCATCAATACCCTAAAAGCACCTTATTATGATAAATTGGTGGGAAGTGCCACCAAGGACTTTGTAAATATGGTGATATCCGGGGAGATGATAGAGTCTGCCATTAAGAACGGGAAAATGGAAGGGGGTGAGTCTGCTACCCCGAAGAGGGTTTTCCCTGCAAAGAAGAAGGAGGAAACACATGCAGTCAGTTTCAATCAATACCCCTATGCACCTCCTACACCATACACACCTCCCAGGCCCTATACTCCTACTACATCTTATGCACCTCCTACACCTTACACACCTTACCTGGGGTATAATCCTTACTACCCCAATGTGAACCACCTTACCCAAAATCCATTCCCTTTACCAATATACCACAACAGCCATTTCCAACTGGTATATCCCTACAGATAATCCTTCCTCGAAACACTATCCCAAATACTCAAGGTCCCGTGCAATGACTACTGTTCACCAAGGAACGATCAAAAACCCCAGTTTGATTCTATTCCTACCACCTATTGTGAGCTATATCCCAAATTACTGCAAGGCCAACTTGTCGCGCCCGTATATCTTAAACCTTTGACCCCACCATACCCAAGGTGGTACAATACAAATACCAACTGCGCATATCATGCAGGAATTCAGGGGCATTCCACTGAGGATTGCATTGCCTTCAAAAAGAAACTCCAAAGTTTAATCAATATCGGAGTTGTGAAGTTTGGGTCAAAGAATACGCCGAATGTAGCGGGAAACCCATTGCCCGATCATGCTGAGAATTGGGCAAATGCAGTATGGACAGGGGAAGTCAGAAGGGTAAAAAAGGATGCCAGGGAAGTCAAGACTCCAATGTTAATAGTATGGGTCGAGATGGTTAAGACAGGAATGGCGGGGGATGCAGACAGTTTAAAAATGGTTGCAAAGAGGGTGCAGAATTGGTGCCCGTTCCATAATTGTAGAGGTCATATCATATAGGACTGCGGGGACTTTCTGGCTAAAGTCCAAAAGATGATGGATGATGGAGAGCCCAGTTTTATGAGGAAATAGAGGAAGAAGTAGAGGTTATTGAGAATGCAGTTGGCTATGGAATAGGAAGACCTTTGATCATCTATTATGATGAACCATAGAAGTCTACTCCGGTTGTTGAGGAAATTACGCCCAAGCTAATCATAGATTTTCCTTCTTCCTTTTCATACAAGGAAAACAAAACTACACCATGGAAATATGACTGCAACATGGTTATGCCTGGGTCATCAAATTAGCAAGATATTACAGGTGTGGGGCACTTAACACGAAGTGGAAGGTGTTATGCCCCCGAGGTTATTGAACAGGGATCAACAAGAAAGGATGAAGGACTCGACAAAGAGAAGAAAGTAGCTGAACCAATCCATATTGAGATGGATTTGTCAAAAGAAGCAGAGAAGAATCAGCCCCGGTAAACAGGATAAAAGAGCCGATGAACGAGAAAGAGGCCTGCGAGTTTTTAAAGTTCATAAAACATAGTGAGTATAGTGTGGTTGAGCAATTGCAGTGTCACCCAGCAAGAATCTCCATCTTATCTTTGGTATTAAACTCGGAGCCACACAGAAATGCCCTGTTGAGAGTGTTGAATCAGGCATATGTGGATAACAACATATGGGTAGAAAAGTTAGACAGGCTGGTGGGAAACATTGCGGCAGACGACCATATATAGTTCAGTTATGATGAAATACCACCCAATGGTATTGGGTCCACAAAGGCTCTTCACATAACAACCACCTGCAAGGGGCATATACTACCAAGGGTGCTTCTGGATAATGGTTCTTCATTAAATGTAATGCCCTTGGCATCCTTGTCTAAGTCGCCAGTTGATATATCTTATATGTTACGGAGTTGCACAGTAGTCAGGGCTTTCGATGGTACCAGGAGAGAGATAATGGGAACTATTGAGGTTCATTTAGACATGGGCCCATGCACCTATACGGTGAACTTTCAAGTCATGGATATTAATCCATCCTATAATTGCTTGTTGGGAAGGCCGTGGATACATTCAGCAGGGCTGTACCCTCGTCTCTCCACCAAAAGCTGAAATTTGTGATGGAGGGCCGTTTGGTCACTGTATCAGGAGAAGAAGACATAATAGCCTCTGCATCTACTGAATCTCCTTATGTTGAACCCAATGAAGATGCTGTAGAATGTTTTATTCGGTCTTTGGAATTCGTAAATGCAGTTTTCATCGTAGAAGGACGAAAAATTCCAAATCCAAGGTTAGTCAAGAATACAAGGCTGGAAGTAAGAACCACAGTGGGAAAGGGCTGCAGGGCTGGAAAAGGTCTTGGAAAATATCTTCAAGGGATGGCCCGAGCAATGGAAGTAGTAGGAAAGAAAGACTAGTTTGGCTTAGGGTATCTTCCGAAGAGCCCATAAGAGGAGGAAAAAAGTTGAAGGGAACCAACAAAGGAGATGGCCCGTCTCGCGGGTATGGATATTGAATGGGAACCCATGACTTTCCCACCAATCCTTTACAACTTCCGCTCTGCTGGTTTTCTATTCGGAGAAAAGAATTTAGAGGATGTACTCATAATGATCGAGCAAGCTTTTGAAAAATTCCATGTGAATAAAGAGGGGCAGATTCAGGATATGGTGATTTGCATGACCAGGAAAGAAGGGATGGAAAGTGACAGTGCGAACTGGATGGTGCGACCTTGTCTACTAGGATATAGATTGACCAATTGGAGTGCGACTGAGTTGCCCATAGTTTTTAAGTCTATTCCAACGTAATACTTTAAAAAACAATCTTAATTATCTTTACCCAGATATATTAAGATTTTTTTTTTTCTGTAATGGGCTTTTTGTTTAAACATTTTCATTCAATAAATAACAAGCACAATGCATTTTATTCATATTGATGTGTCCATATTCTTTCATTTTTGCTATTTATTTTGTTTTCATTGTATATGTTTTCCTATATTGTTTCTTCTCCACCTATTTACAGGTGTACGGATGCGGAATATGAGGACCTTCTTATCAGTAATTCTGAAATTAATTTTGAAAGACCCATTTGCACGGGTGATTTTGAGGCTAACGAAGATACTGAGGATTATGGTCTATCTCCGAATCTATTAAGGAAAATAGAACAAGAGGAGACACAAGTACTTCCTCATAAGAAATTATTGGAAATGATAAATCTGGGAAATGGTGAAGAAATAAAGGAAGTCAAAATCGGGACTTCATTGTTATCATCAATAAAGGGTGAATTGATAACCTTGCTCCAAGAATATGTGGATGTATTTGCATGGTCTTACCAAGACATGCCAGGGTTCGATCCGGATATTGTGGTTCATAAGCTCCCTTTAAGGCCAGAATGCAAGCCAATTCAGCAAAAGTTGAGAAGAATGAGGCCAGACATGCTGTTAAAGATAAAAGAGGAAGTGAAGAAACAATTTGATGCTGGGTTCTTAGAGGTGGCAAAATATCCAGAATGGGTGGCAAACATTGTTCCAGTACCAAAGAAGGATGGCAAGGTGCGGATGTATGTTGATTACAGAGATTTGAACAAGGCCAGCCCTAAAGAAAATTTCCCTTTGCCCCATATCGATACTCTGGTGGATAATACAACGAAGAGTTCTTTATTTTCTTTCATGGACGGATTCTCAGGATACAATCAGATTAAGATGGCACCGGAAGATATGAAGAAAACCACATTTGTTACAATGTGGGGAACCTTCTGCTACAAGGTAATGCCATTTGTTTGAAGAATGCTGGGGAAACATATCAGAGAGCCATGGTGACCTTGTTTCATGATATGATGCATAAGGGAATTGAGGTCTATGTTGATGATTAGATTGCAAAATATTAAGGAGAAGAGGAGCATATTACGAATCTTAAGAAGCTCTTCGAATGACTAAGGAAGTTTAGACTCAAGTTAAATCCGGCAAAATATACTTTTGGAGTCACCTCGGGAAAATTACTGGGTTTTATCGTCAGTAAAAGGGGAATTGAGATTGACCTGGATAAAGTGAAGGCCAATCAGAATTCGCCACCACCTCGTACTCAAAAAGAAGTAAGAGGCTTTCTGGGCAGATTGAATTACATTGCTTAATTTATTTCTCAGTTAACCGAGAAATATGATCCAATATTTAAGTTACTTCGAAAATGTGATCCAGGAGAATAGGATGAAGATTGTCAGATTGCATTTGAAAAGGTTAAGCATTATCTATCCAACCCACCTGTATTAATGCCACCTGTTCCGGATAAACCAATGATACTGTATTTATCAGTATTTGAGAGATCCATGGGTTGTGTTTTGGGGCAGCTTGATGAGACTGGAAAGAAAGAATAGGCAGTTTACTACCTCAGCAAGAATTTCACAGATTATGAGTTGAAATATTCATCGATAGAAATGTTGTGTTGTGCATTAGCTTGGACTGCTTGAAGACTCAGACAATACATGTTGTACCACACAACGTGGTTGATTGCCAAGCTAGATCCAATCAAGTACATGTTGGAAGCACCTTCTTTATAAGGGAGAACAGCAAGATGGCAGGTTTTATTGTCAAAGTACGACATCGTATATGTAAGTCAAAAAGCTATCAAGGGCAGTGCAGTGGCTGAATTCTTAGCAATTCGGGCAGTGGAAGATTATGAGCTGTTGAACATTGACTTCCCGAATAAAGATTTGATGTATGTTTCACAAGCAGATGAGATTCCCCAGAACAATAAAGTATGGAAAATGTACTTTGATGGCGCATCTAATGCCATGGGGCATGGAATCGGTGTAGTGCTCATATCCCCAAAAGAAGATTATTATCCTTTCATTGCTAGATTGGATTTTGATTGTACAAACAATACTGCCGAGTATGAAGCGTGTACTATGGGCCTTCGCGCTGCAGTGGATAGAAAAATCAAAGTATTGGAAGTTTTAGGAGACTCAGCCCTAGTGATATACCAGCTACGGGGAGAATGGGAAACGAGATACAAAGCTAATCCGATACCGAGAA
The DNA here is from genome assembly GCA_030761205.1 of Fremontodendron californicum. Classification (NCBI taxonomy): domain Eukaryota; kingdom Viridiplantae; phylum Streptophyta; class Magnoliopsida; order Malvales; family Malvaceae; genus Fremontodendron; species Fremontodendron californicum. The sequence goes on from JAULJL010000026.1 coordinate 5,309,841, forward strand.
CTCATACTGATATAGTCATGGCCGAAAAATCAGCAACTAGTCGTGGAACTCATACTAAGGAAGTTCTAAGGAAGTGCGAGAAAGTGCTTCAGATGAAAGAATGAAAATAGCCTCCCAATAGTCATGGCCGAATGGCCCTTCTAATGCCCTTTAAAAGTTGTCATTTTTTTTACACCAATTTTGATCCAATGGTCTTCAATCCAAGATGTCTTCTATGTAAAATTCTCTACATTATATTGGAATAATCAGCTCCTAAATATGATTTCATAAAGATGATGTCATAAATAGGATGTCATAAATATGACATCATCCCTCTCCATCCATTGGTCCATGTGTTACAAATTCAAAGGCTTGATCAAAAAAATATTACCTTCCTCTTCTCTCTTGGCCCTTAAATGAAATGGCTCAGCAAAATCAATCTCCATCATGGGCTTGGATGATTGCCCTCTTAAAATCAAGCCCAATTCCATTGCAAGAAAGGCCCTTTTCGGTTTCTTCGATAAAATGACCTTTTTGACCACCGAACCTAAATAAATAGCCAACGATTTCCAAATTCAAATTTTCCTTTTTCAATACTTTCGAAATAATAAAAAATTGAATTCTGGAAGTTTTCAAAAAATTTCGAACCAATTTGCTATTTTTTTTGGATTTGTCTTCCAAAATTGCCCTTTTGTGTACCCGAACTTCTATCATTTTTTAAACGAGCTCCGAATCTAGATTTTTCTTCACCAATCTATTCCAAATAAATTAAAAAGTGTGATCTAGAAGTTTTCATGATTTTTGGAGCTCATTTTCTATTTTTTCGGGATTTATCTACGTGAATTTCTACATAGTGGGCCCTGGATTTGGCCATTTTGTAAACGAAAGCCGAATCCAGATTTTCTTTCACCAATCTCTTTGAAATGATTTAAGAATGAGATCTTCAAATTTTTAGAATATTTGGAGCTCATTTGCTATTTTTTCCAAATTTTCCAAGTTTGCCTTTTTGCCTCCAAAGCCCGATTTTGCTCAAAACAAGTCCAATTTTCATATTTTCTTTTTCTGGGCCTTTTTCATACATTGAATTGGAGTTGGTACGAAAATGCCCAATTTTTACGATCAAATTCCCTTTCGATTTGATTTTTCATTTTTTTCACTATCGAAAATTTCTTCGTTTTTCCGTTTTTCCTCCAAACGGCTCTTTCCTCGAAATTTCTTCAAACCGAGCCTTGGGCTATCCTTGTTTACTCACTCCTCATCAATTAGGGGCTTTAGTTTTACCGAATCGGGCCATTTTTTCAATTTTCTCCAATTTCACCAAAATCCACCAAAAAACCCTAATTCTCGATTTTCTTCCGAATTGACTTTTCCTTCAGTTTTTCTTCCAAGTAGCTTCTCTATTACCAGTAGTCAGTGCTTATGTTTCATTTGGAACCTTCAATTTCGACCAATTTGATCATTTAAGCACTTTTTCCTAAATTTTTTGAACTAGGGTTTCCTTTCTATTGAATCTCCGTAACCCAACTTTTGAACTCCATATCTTTCAATGTAGACCTCGGATTATCAAAATTCTTTCACCAATTTTCAATTGAACTTCAAATCTTGATTTTGAAAGTGGGTTGACTTTTTCAGTAGTTGACTTTTTGAGGTTGACTTTTCTGAGGTTGACTGTTTCAAGTTTGACTTTTTATGCTTGCCTTCTTAGACTAAGTTTCGGAGTACCACCTGCTGGATGAGGAAAGCCTTTTTGCATTATGAAACATCAATTTAGAAAGAAAACATACATGTTTTATTGGTCCGGACAAAATTAGGTGTTTACAGTCAGTGTATAGGTCTATACACTGATTACAGTGAATCCTACAATGACATCTCATAAAAAAATTAACCCTTAACCCTAACCCTTAACCTTAACCTTAACCCTAACCTTACAACTTAACTTTTAACAAGCGGCATCGTAAGATGCACTGTCAGTGTATAAATCTATACACTGAAAATGTATCAAATATAAATTCATATTTATATATAGTGTTAACATCAGTAGTATATATGTGATGGTGACATGACATTGATAAAGTTTGTTGATTAAGACCTAGAATTAATTAGTTGTTGTGGTGGAATTTTCCATCATTGTTAGATTGGATTTGAGATAATTGCAACAAACTCACACCCGGATTGGATTTGATTCGGCATTAACTCGACAATTTGTTTTAGTTAGGCCGTAAACGACATAGCTTTCCATGAATGATTTATAAACAGTTCGATTTATTTATTTATTTATTAAGTTAAATAAACGATTATGAATATGATTTTAAGTTTCGTTTATTAAACGAACGGAACTCGAATAAGATATGTATAGTTCATTTATATTCATGAAAAAGCTCGTTTATGAATCGTTTAAAATTCTTTTAAAGCTCGTTTAAAACTCATTTATTGTTCGATTATAATATAATTATTATTATTATTATTTGTATTTTGTTTATTTATAATATAGTTAATATTATTTGTGTTCTATTATTTTATATTTAATAATAACTTAAATTTAAAAAAAATTGAATTTTATTATTTATATTTAATAATAATTTAAATTTAATTACATTTGTATTTTATTATTTTATATTTAATAATAACTTAAAATTGACTTATTTGTTTGTTTATTGTTCATGAATAGATTTTTAATTGGTTGTGAACATGTTCGATTATATGTTCATAAACATGTTCGTTGATGCACCCAAAAGAGTGTATCTTTATTAAACCTTGCAATTAATATGATCAATTATAGCAAAGTAGCATGCAAGGGTCGAATCCACAGAGATTGGTATTTAGTTTATAAGTTATTAGTTTAAAACTTAAATTCAAGAATAATAAAATAAAAGGGGGTTTTGAAATAATTAAAAGTAAAGAAAACAAGATAAGTAAAAAGCAAATAAATAAGATAAAATCAAATATATAAGAGAAGTATGGTTAAGGTTTCATTCTCCTCCACTAGACATCATTGAGAATCAATTTCTGATTTATCAACATCAATTAGCTATCAAAATTATCAACCGTAGATAACAATAAGCTCTGCTACCCCAATCTTTCCTTAGTTTGTCGTTAAATAGAATAAACTCTCTATTTAATCTCTAATTATCAAATAACCTAGAATAAGTTCTCTAAATTCAATTTGATAAAAGCTTTATGATGAGAAAGATAGGTTGATCTAAGCAACAAACACGTAAGCTTTGATTGTTTAACTTATGTTATGTTCCACATTGTAATTCTCGAAAACCCAACATAATCATGAATTACAAATTACCACTTATGAATAGGAAATCAAGACAATTACACGGATCAAGACTCCTAAACTATCATTAGATAATTATCAAGATCTATCTAGTTGGCCACCTAAACAAATAAAGACAACATCATGAACAATTTTTATAGAAGAACACAATCAACTTTGATAGAAAACTATTGATAGATAAATCTGAAAATCAATTACACAACTTGTCTAGGGCTTTGAAATCACCCTTAACCAAACAAATTTAGCCTAACATAAGTATAGATAATATATACATAAAAAGAAAAATAAAATAAAAGAATGGAAGAAGAAAAAAAATTGATGATCCCTTGAGTCTCCTCAAAAGATAATAATAGTTTGTGGCTCAAAAGATGGTATTTATAGAGTTTTTTGACCTTGGAAACCCTTTCTTGTTGATCAAGGAAGCTATGAGGAAAATGATGCAATTTTAGCAATTTTCCAGATTTTGGGCTTCTCGGCCAACGCTGCAGCACTGACTTTCGAACTATTTTGGGCGCTGCGACGCCAGGCTCTGGATTCGCGGCGCTGGTTGCTGACTTTTTTGACGCATATTCTCGCACTTCCTCGACGATTTGGATGACCATTTCTTATCCGATTTGGGCGTGTAAACTATCGTTGGAAAGATATTCAAGTTATATTCAAAAGTCAAGAAGAAAGTTTATTAAAATAATAACTTTAACATCATGATTTATTAGCAACAAGCTCCGGAGGTCAAATCTGCCTTCTTGCTTTGCAACCAGAAATTGATCTTTTTTACTCCCAAGTCTTCTTCCATCTTATGATTATGATTTTGTAAGCTCTTTACCATCATTATTGAAATCTTTTGACTTCATTCTCCTTATTGTACCTAAAATTCAAAAACATAATATAAGTAAATAAGAAAAAGATTGAAAACATAACAAAAACTAAAGGTAGAAAGGCATAAAATGTATATTTTATGAGCTTATCATTCGTTTATTGTTCGCAAACAAATTCAGTTAATTTAAACAAAAGAATTTGAATATACTCAATTTCAAACAATCCGAGCTCAAACGCAATTTTAAAATCCTTAACGAACACGAACCAAACAGAAACAGACTCAAAAATAAACAAACGAACACGAATAAAAATCTGTTCGTTCAAACTCGATTGATTTAGAACCCTATTTTTAGTAATGGTAATCGTACATATGGAATTATCGATGGTCTAAACTCTATTAATATATATGAACTCGATAAGAGTTAAATAGATAAAAGAAGAATCTATTACTATATATGAATTTGCAAGTAGACCTGTCAATTTTAATTTGAACTCGAAAAATTTGATCAACCCATCCAAACCCGATCCAACTCGATTTGACCAAAAAAGTCAATAACCCGAACCCGAAATGACTCGAACAACTAACCTGAAATATTCCAAACTTAAATTAAGTATAATTTTATTTTCAAAATATTAATTTAATAAAAATAATAACTATAACATAAATTGTTAATTTATTTTAATTTTATAAATTGTAATTACTATTTTAGAGTATGATAAAGTATGCAATTATCATTTGATATGTATAAATTGATCCTATATTTGTGATCTTCTCTACATGTAAAATAAAGCAGTGACTATATATGTATAGGTCTCCCCCTGCCCCTGCTCTTGCATGGATGTTGAAAGTCCCTGCTTCCATGGATGTCGGTTACATCCATAACCGCTATATATACTTCACTCCATCCCGCTTTTTATTAATTATTTTTTAATTTAATATTGCAAAAAATATATTACAATTTAATCATAAACATATTTTTAATATATATAATTATTTAGTATATATAATATATATATATATATAAACACTAAAATTATAGATAGATAAATATTAATATATATCTAATATATATACTAAAAATATAGAAAAATATATAAAATATTTTAAGAGGTAAAATAGTAATTTCAAATGATAGGGCGGGACGGAGCTGAGTAAGCATTTATCAAAATCATCCCGTTCTATCCCGTCTCCGTTTTTTTTTTTATAAAAAAAAACCTTTCTATTTGGAGCAGATCGACGCAAAATCCATTGGACGAGTCGGGTTTTGTCATTCCTAGGTACAACACAAGATTTATGATTATATTGTTATGACAATTATTTTACCATGTGATTAGTTTGAAATTTTGAATTGTTATCGTTCTTTAGATATATATTTTTTTTTTGTAAGAAAGACAAATATTGTTAATGTAACACCCTGTCCGGATAATCTACCTAAAATCCGGCAGAGTTTCCTTTCTATCTCAACTATAACCCTCCTGCAAATAACACTCAATTTTATATCCTCAACCAGCAGTATTTCTCAATACTATTACCACATATATCCATGCATATTCAAAAATTATTCATGATCAATTTATGCTCAAATCAAAACATATTGATCTATTGTCTCATATCTTCAAATATATACAATATATCTAGAAATAAACCTATCTCAGCAAGGTTTACTAGATAAAAACATCAAAAGACCAAATCTTCTAGAAATTTAGATATGATGCCCACCACGTCAATATATTCTTGAAGCGGAGAGTAGAGGAAGGCAGCAATCCCGACACCTAAGTGTGTCCTAAAAATGAGAAATAAGGGGAGGTGAGATATATGAATATCTCAATGAGTAGACAACATTTAAAGCGTGTGAAAACCATAATGGAAATCTGTAAAGTATAATTGACATTTTCAAAATAAATAATAATAAAACCATAATAAGTAATTCAAAGACGTAGCAAGCTTTTCAAATGTATAACAATATTACATCAATGAATAAAATCCATAAAGTAATTCAAGTTTCGTATAATTGGGCTCCAACTTTCTGTCATGCACAAGAATACATCCATGAAATAACCAGGCAACATCCATGTAGGCATACTAGTAGCCGGCCCCAAAGGCCAATACCACCATAGGACGCCCCAAAGGCATATGTGTCGCTATGATGTGCCCCCAAAAGGCAAATATAACGGGATAGGGACTCTGGAGGTGGCTCCCACCATAAAGGCGTAGCACGCAGCTCCCAAACCCCAGTCTAATATCACGGAATAGGGACTCTGGAGGTGGCTCCCGCAACAAAGGCGTAGCACGCAGCTCCGTATTCCGGTCTAATATCACGGAATGGGGACTCTGGAGGTGGCTCCCGCCACAGAGGCGTAGCACGCAGCTCCCGTATTCCGGTCAAGGAAATAATCTCATACATTAAGTCAGGTGGAGCCAAAACCATGTACGTCAAATTCTATGTAAAATCATATTTCATAAATCAACCAACTTACTCGATATAATATTTCTTGAAATAAAAATACTTTAATAACAAATCAATTCATATGATTAAATATTGTATATACCTTTAATACGTAAAATAAATATTATGTAAAAAAATATATAATTATAATTAAAAATATTTCAAATAACTATAGTTGTTGTCTACTCACAATCCTTTGGATGATCTCACTGTACACCTCGACCTGAAACTTCGGGATCCACAGGTGACGTCGGATCTACGTGGCCTAGAGATTAACAATAATTAGTATCTATACATGCTCAAAGCATTACACAATTTTTGAATGTAACTTAAGTCCCATAAATCTACCCCATATACTAATTTCTCATTCTCAAAACAACATATCCTTAATTTTTAATATCATTTCCATAATCATTTTCTCCATAATTCAACTCCATAATCATGTCCTTATCAAATTCGTTTCTAGTATTCCATGCCTTAGAGATTTTCATAATCCATAACCATCCTTTGGTACTATATTTCTCTTAAGCAATAAATTCCTTAATATCAAGTTAGATTAGAAAATCATAACTTGAGTTTGGTAAGGAATTTGGAAGTGATCCCAATTGTTTTATTTCAACCAATATGTCTAATTTATAAATAAAATAACTAACTTATACAACTAGAACAAAATTTTGATCAAATTTGATAAATCCCGAAACCATGCTGAAACAGGGATCAACACAGAACAGTAAACTTCACCGAATTTTATCTTTTTAACCGCTTATCGGTTTTGGGTGATTCAAAAACCCAAATTCTCATATTGAAGTCTAGTTGCTAGGAAAAATATCAAAAAAATACAAACCCTAATGTGCCGAACCCAGAAAATCCGAACAGCAAGCATGCTCAGTTTCCCCTGTTTTGCTTTTTCTTCCCATTTTCTTGTTCATGCTTTCAAATCCTTTTAATTCTTACCAAAAATGAGTAAAATTCATACTTAATAGATGGATTTCAGACCTTAACATGTTTATGGAGATAAGATCTTAGCATGCCCAAGTAGAATATCTAAAGAAAATGAAGAATTTATCAAGAAACTAACCTTGGATGTAATTATTGTTGAGATTTTTGGTTGAGTTGTTTGAAGAGAATTTTGAGAGAGAGGGATGTTGGGAGCTGCTGCCACTTGAAGAAGGGAATGAAAATGTCTAGGGATTTCGGGAGAGAAAGATGAATAAGTGATATTTTTCTTGTTTTTGGGATAATTGCATATTAGTCCCTCAACTTTTTATAAATAACCATTAAGCCCCTAAACTTTTTTTAATATGTTCATTTTGATCCTTTCTTCTTTTATTTCCTTCACTTATAACTTCTTACCAATTTTCAAGTTCGTCCTTAAAATTTTCGGGATTTAACTTTACATGATTAAACGTAACCTCGGTTGTTACAGTTAAAATGATTATTTTCAATCACTTTCGATACTTTGATCAATGTCTAGGAGTAAGAACAAATCCTTATATGAACTTTAAGAGATATTACATTATGGTTTGTTAATAGATGTTTATTTCAGATGACTCTTGCTAAAATGATTTTTTTTTTTAAAGTCAGTGTTTATAATTCTTAAACAAAAAAAGAATATTACACTAACATGTTATATTCCACTGATAAATTGGAGGACTTGAAATTGAAAAATAAAAACAAATTCTGGTTATGTTAAAATAGTCTTTTAAATACACAATAATATCTTAAATAAATTACTAAAATGTTATATCAATTATGATAATTTTATAATAAGATTTAAAATAAATTATATATTTTAATTGTCATGGATATAATTAAGATAATTTTATAACATTCTTTATCGTTATACATATTATTTAAAATAAAAAGTATTAATTTTGTTTAAAAGTATAATTTATTCTCATGTAATTTAGAATAAAGTACATAAAAGAAATTGTTAATAATGATACATGTATTTCATCATAATGATTTGTACGTTACATTATAATAATATTTTATCATGTAATTTAGATCAAATTATATAATCTCTTATCGTTATACTTATACATGTTATTTTAGGCTAAATGTATGTTTTTAATTTTAAATGTATAATCTCTTAAGTTTTATAATGTGATTTTCTAAAAGTATATAAAATAAGTCATTAATATGTGTATGCTATTATAATGATCTGTACATTACTTATAATAATACATTTACAAATATGTAAATGGATTGAGATAACAGTTTCAGGTATACGATAATACTTGTTTAAGTAAAACAGATATTCGAATTCGAGAAATTATTCGATTATGCCCGAATCCAAAAAATCGGGTTAGATAGATATTTATTTTTAAATTAATAATTAAAATTTTTGTATTTATTTTTAAATATTATTTATAATTTATTTTCTATATTTTAATAAAATGTTAATTAAATCTGACTCGATCAAATAATTATTTAAATTTGATCTGATTTGATTCTAAAATTAATAAATTGAAATCAAAATAACCTGAACCCTAACACGAGTGTCAAACCCGATTGACCTGAACTCGAAATGACCTGAATCCAGAATGATCCGAACTCGAAATGACCCGAACCCGAAGTGATCTGAACCTGAAATGACTCGAACCCGAAATGATCCAAATCTTAAAATGACCCAATAATCCGAATTGATCCGACACGAAATCAACCCGATCTGTCCAACCGACAGATCTATTTGCAAGATTCATAAAAAGCTTAATTTGGTGCTAATTACTTGACACCCTAAGACAGTTTTTTATTTTTAAAAAGAAAGGAAAAAGGTGAATTTTTATTTTCCCTCTTATTAATTTTCCTTTTATTTTTTCTAGAAAAATAATTTCATGAATTTTATCACTTTTTAATTTTTTCTTTTATATTTTTAGATAAATATTTTTCATGAAAAAAATAAAAAAGAAAAGAAAACGTAAAACATGAATAATTAATACATATACAAACAATTAAAGTTATCCTCAAATAAAAATAACTCAACATCTCATTATTAATTAAGATGCCCAATTGATTGTCACGTGACAACTTGTTGTTTTGCTTTGGATAACCAGGAAAAGAAAGGGAAAAAAAAGGGGGAGGAAACAATTATTAAAACATAAAAATGTTCATTATTATTTATAACTAGAATTCTTCCCCGTTTCGCTGGAAGATTTTTTTAAAATATTTATAAAATTTAATTATAAATAAATATAAGTTGAATTATATTAAATAATTATTATTTATTTAAAGATTTTATATTTTAATATCGTTAGTAAATAGATTTAGAATTAAAATCGAATCACTATGATAAATTATGTAAAATATAAGATGAATTGAGATACGACACAAACACAGCATGATAAAATAATTAAAATACGACACGATACAAAAAATAACATGAATATGACAAGAATACATGAACGTGTCAAAATCTATATAAAACGAATTATTAACGTGTAAAATAAATTTATAATACTTTATAAAAAAAAAACACGAACACACAAATTTTTTTTCTAAATTTAATTATTATAATAAAATTATGAAAAATATGTAATGAATTGAGATACGACATGAACACACACATTTTTTTTCTAAATTGAATCACAATGACAAACTATGCAAAATATGAAATGAATTGAGACACGACACGAACACAGTATAGAAAAAATAATTAAAGCACAACACGAAAAATAACATGAACACTAAATGAATACACGAATGTATCAAAATATACATAAAATGAATCATTAACGTGTAAAAATTTATATAAATTTATAATACTTTAAATACACGAAAAAATAATACAAACACAAACACACAAATTTTTATCATTTTTTTTCTCTTTCTTTTCTTCCTTTTTCTTTTTCTTTCTTTCTTTCTTTCCTTCCCCAAACTAAAAAAAAAATGCCATGTGTCAATATGGAAAAAGTTTGTGTAGTCAAAAATATATTAATGTATAGATAAGATAATAAACTAAAATGTTAAAAATATAACAATAATAAAAATAAAATATAAAAGACAGAAAATTGAAAAGAAATAAATTAAAACCATTTAACAAAATTATAATTGTTGTACTTTTCTTATTTATTTCTTTTTTAAACGTTTTACATAAAAATTATAATTTACAATAAATTGAAAAATAATATATTTGATCAAATAATTAATAAAAACATATATCGCTCATAATACAAAATGAAGGGGGGGGAAAAAAAAACAACGAAAATGTAGCTGCAATATATGAAATGTTAAATCTCAATATATAACATATTTTTAATTTTAATATATTTATAAACACGTGTTGATTAATTTTTTTTGTTTTATTTTTATATTAGAATAATCATATATATATATATATATATATAATATAACAAGGTACATATTGACTGTGTAAATTTTGTTGACATAGACGCTTACGTGGATAGCTTATAATTTTAACACGTAAGATAATATATAAAATTATATAATTTTAAAAACTAAAAGAAAATATCAATTTAAAAATTGTAATCTAAATCAACAAAGATATATATTTTTTTTAAATTCAAATATCTTAAATATTATTTTTATCTTTAAAATTAATTTTCTTATAATCCTTAACTATTTTATCATTTTTAAATTTAAAAATATATATCATCAATTATATCTTTTTAAATTCAATATCCTACAATATCTTAATGAATATATAATAATTTAATTATGCTAATTTTATGAGTGTATAATTATATATAGTTGATCAATAAAAATATATATTTTATAAAGATAATATTAAAATTAAAATAATTTTTAAAAATAAAAAATTAAATTATATAAATATAAAAAAGAAATTTCGTGCATCACACGGGTTAAAAAAATAGTATATATATATATATTATAAGTAATGACAAATGATGAAAAACAGTGCATCTCCACATAGCGGATCTAATTCTAGTATTAATAAAGGGTATGATTTCTTTTTTTTTTTTCAAAAAAAATTTAGATGAGGGGAGATTATTTCGTTCAAGTTTAGGGCATGTCACATATTTTAGATAGGATTAACAATAGCACTTACAGATTACTTATCATGTAAAATTGTTGATGAGATTCGAATCCTGTCAGAATATGATTAACTTCTGGGTTTGAAATCACTACTTATAACAGACATTGTATCTATTTATATGAATAGTTTTAACTTTTTGTTGGCAATTTTTTTTTTTTTTTTAAATAGTTGCAATAAGAGTTGACAAAACTTGATTAGGAAAACCTACTTAACTCGTGTCAAACCCAATTCGACCTAACTCAATTTGTAAATTTTAATTCAGAACATTTGAACTTATATTAAGTTTTTATTGAAACCAAGTTAAGATCTTGTCTCAATGGTAAGGAAGAGGTATTGAAATTTTTTATATTAGATTGTTTGTTTGATTGGTTTATTTATTAATTTATTTCATGGATATACTATTTGATAGATATTGAAAATTATTTGATTGTAATTATAATTTTTATTTGTAATATGTAATCTTGTAAAAGAAATTACAAAAAACAATAAATACAATACAAATTACTATAAAAACAATTCTAATTCTACTTTAACTTGAATTAAATTTAAAAGTTTTGATACATAAATATAAATTACTTGAAAAATAAATCAATTAGAAGTGTTCATGAACAAACCAAATTGAGTCAGGTTCGAATAGTAAAAAAATATTTATTTGTTCAGATTTGACTCGGGTTTGACCTGTCAGGTCCGAAAGTCTATTTTATTGTTTAAAATATATTAAAATATTTTTTTTATATTAATATTTTTTCAAAATTAAATTTAAATAAAAAGTTATTTTTTATTGATTAAATAATAATCTAGACTAGTCCGAATTACAAAAATCTTATCTCAAATTCGATCCAATTCGAACCAAACTAAATAAATAACCCGACCTGTCAACAAAATCTAAAAATAATTAAAATTCAAAATAATCCTAATTTAAAATAAATTACCTAAATTAGAAATAACCCAACTAGTTTAGTCACAAGTGACAAATGTAACATCTAGTCACAACCACAGCAGTACTTATATTTTCCGCCATGTACTTTGATCTCACCCGTATTCTCTTAATTGTTAATTATTTTTGAATTTGTATTTATACATTATCAGTAAATCATACGATCATATCTCATTAATAAATACATATAAAATTTTAAAAATCTTTAAAATAAATGAATTTATATTTAATGAACGAAAAATATATAAATTTATATATTATCAAAACATCAAATATAAATAATTATATATTTTAATAAATAATATCACATAATTCACTCTCAAATATATACATAAACAATGTATAAATATAACTCCCTTTTGTTACATTCTTTTCAGATAGGGCCAGTTAGCAGTGGAGAAAGTAACTATTGAGGGATAATAAGGATTTAAATTGCGATCGCAGACGCATTTTCGGTCGCGTTATATTTATCGTGGTTGTTGACGTAATGAATGTTACTGCGATCAATTGCGATAAATATCGATTGCGAATATCGACGGCGAAAGAAGTCGCAACCGCTAAATATAGATCACAAGATCGCGTTGCAACCGCTATTTAAATCCCGAGATAACAACTCTGCTTAAAACAAAAGCTTTCACTTTCAATAGTTTTTACATTATTTTTCTAGCTTTGGCTTCTGTCAGTGAGCGGCATCCACCTACACCACTTCTCTAATCTAATCTCAAATCATTTACGCATCGATACAACGAATGATGTTTACCTTTCCCCACTTAACCAATCTTCTTCCCAAAGCATTTTTTGTCTCCTTTTCTCGCCCTCAAAGTATCATCATCGAATAACTTCTCTCTTTCTTTTCATTTCACTGCTATTAGCTACTTCTTTCTGTCTACTACTCTCATTTTGCAGTTTCTTTGTAAAACGCCCCAACCCAACATCTGGCCTTTCATTTACTGTCAGAATTCAGAGATCATGATCAAACCAAAGCAACCTCTCTGTTTTTCTACTTTTCTTTAGAAGCAGAAAATCCTTGTAGCTCAATGGTACTGAAGCCTTTTCTTCTTCTTCCTTCTTCTTTTTCTTCTTCTTCTTGATTTTCAGATAGTATTAATTCTGTTTCAGTGACAGTCTTCCAAATAATAGTCCAAAAAGGGGGAAAAAAATACCCTTTTTCGAGAAATTATTATGGTTTAGACTTTAGATTGTCAGACTCAAAATACTAGGCTTTATCTTGGGAAACAGAGTTCTTCTATTCTTGGGAAGCTAAGCACTAGTTAATAGTTATAATTTTCACTTTCTCAGTGGCCAAACGAAAGGAGAAATTTTGGATTCTGTTGAGGAGGCAAAAACTCACTCTTGCTCTTGCCTGAATTTCCTATCGGTACGTATGTAACTTCGATTTTTCACTTCCAAGTTGTTAGCTTTATGTCTATTCCAACTGTTTATGGATTTTTTTTTTCCCTTTTGTTCTTAAATATTCACAACCGTAAAAGGAAGAAAATCAGCTCCAGATTTCCAAATCTCTTCATTTTCTGTTGGAAAAGATCATAAGCCCTTGAAATTCATTGTTAAGGATGTTTTGTCTCTCTATTCAAAACTCTTCATTTTTTTTTTTCTTTCTTTTTTGCCTTGATACAGTTTTCTATTTATTAATTAATAGTGCTACAATCCATTGGCATAAAAGTTAGAGATTTGGGTCTGAACATTTGAGACATTGGAACCTTGAAAAAGCTACTTTAAGTTGAACTGATTTGGATTGTTCTCTGATGAGTCCAGAAAATGACAACCAATCTTTGATAGAGTCAGTGATTTCTGTTCAAGATTCCTACTTTTTTTAATCATTTCTTTGCTTTACTTGCTGAAATAATCAAAGCCAGTCTCCAATTTTTCTTTCTTTTTGCTACAAAATAATAATTAATTTTAAGAATAATAGTAAGTAATCCACAGCTACAAGCAAAAAATTGACGTTTTTGTCTCTCTTTATCAGCAAAATCTACTTTGAACAGTTTGTTGTTTTATTTTTTAATATTTGTTTGAATAAAATAATTCAGCCTTTTTGTGCATGTAATTCTGTTTTTCAGCTGTTGCCAACCAGCCAGCCAGGCCCAGGATGGTAGTATTGGATTTATTGCTCAATAATTCAGCTTCCAATTCTAATTTCCTAGATACTCCTGAATCCTGATCCTTACTTTTATTTTATTTTATTTTATTAAATTATTATTATTATTCCAGAATGCCTAAACACCCACTTCTCTCCCTCCAATTCCTTTCCCTTTTTTCAATCTTGTTTTCTACTGTTTTCCCGCCTTGTTTGTCCCTTACCGTTGAAACCCAAGCTCTTGTTGACTTCAAAAACAAGCTCAAAGACCCTTTGAGCGTTTTAGATTCCTGGAAAGAATCAGGGTCTCCATGCAAATTCTATGGAGTTAGTTGTAATCCTGTTTCTGGCAAGGTCACGGAGATTTCACTTGCTAACAAATCCCTGTCTGGTGAAATTTCCCCTTCCATTTCAATGCTTGACAGTCTTACCTCCCTTTCTTTGCCTCAAAATGCCATTTCTGGGAGACTTCCTGCCCAACTAAACCATTGTTCCAACCTCAGAGTTTTGAACTTGACCTCCAATGAAATGGTGGGAATCATACCCGATCTTTCTGGACTTAAAAACTTGGAGGCTCTTGAGTTGTCATTTAACTTATTTTCAGGCAGGTTTCCAAGTTGGGTAGGAAACTTAACCGGACTGGTTTATCTTGGTTTAGCCGGTAACCATTACGATGAGGGTGAAATTCCAGAGAGTATTGGGAATTTGAAGAACTTGACTTGCCTATATCTACCTAAGTCCAATCTGAGAGGACAGATTCCAGAGTCTATTTTTGAGCTGAAGGCCTTACAGACATTGGATATGTCTCATAACAAGATTTCTGGAGATTTCCCGCAGTCGATTTCCAAATTGCAAAATATTACCAAGATTGAGCTGTATTTCAACAATTTGACTGGCGAGTTGCCACCAGGGATAGCAGATCTTTCTCTCTTGAAGGAAATTGATATCTCCTCGAATCAGATGCATGGGACATTACCGGAAGAGATTGGAAATCTGAAGAATTTGGTGGTCTTTCAATGTTACAGTAACAACTTTTCTGGAGAGATCCCTGCAGGATTTGGAGATATGCATCATCTTATTGGGTTCTCAGTCTACAAAAACAAATTTTCTGGTGAATTTCCTGCAAATTTTGGCCGATTCTCACCACTGGACAGTTTTGACATATCGGAGAATCAATTTTCAGGTGACTTTCCCAGGTTCTTGTGTGAGAGCAGAAAGCTAAGGTTATTACTCACTCTTGAGAACAACTTTTCAGGAGAGTTTCCAGATTCGTATGTTGACTGCAAATCACTGGAAAGATTCAGGATCAGTAAGAACCATCTTTCTGGGAATATTCCAGATGGACTTTGGGCACTTCCACATGTGCATTTGATTGACTTTGGTGACAATGACTTTACTGGAGGGATATCCCCCAGCATTGGATTTTCCATCAGCTTAAATCAATTGCTTTTGCAGAACAATAAATTTTCAAGTAACCTTCCATCAGAACTTGGCAAGTTGACAAACTTAGAGAAGATTCTTTTAAATAATAATAACTTATCTGGCAATCTACCTGCTGAGATTGGTGCTCTGAAGCAGTTATCCTCCTTGTATCTTCAACAAAACTCACTAACTGGATTGATACCAGTGGAACTTGGTAATTGTGTTAGGTTGGTGGACTTGAATCTTGCTGATAATGATTTGAGTGGCAATATCCCACCAACAGTTTCACTCATGAGCTCTTTGAACTCTTTGAATCTTTCGGGAAACAAACTTACCGGTCGTATTCCGAAGAATCTAGAAAAATTGAAGCTAAGTTCCATTGATTTGTCTGAGAATCAATTGTCTGGAAATGTTCCTTCTGATCTTTTGACCATGGGTGGATACAAAGCATTTCTTGGTAATAGGGGACTCTGTATTGACCAAAATTCTAAAACCCGTATGAATGATACTGTGTTGAATGTTTGCAAGGAAGAGCAGGGCCAGAAAAGGGTGTTGGGAGATAAATTGGTTTTCTTCATCATTATAGCAGTTGCTTTGTTTGTGGTTCTAGCTGGACTACTGCTTGTGAGTTACAAGAATTTCAAGCTTAGCCAATCTGACATGGAGAACAGTACTTTGGAAGGCGAAAAGGGAGTAGGTCCAAAATGGAAACTTGCATCTTTTCACAACATGGATATTGAAGCAGATGAAATATGTAATCTGGAGGAAGAAAATCTGATTGGAAGTGGCAGTACGGGAAGAGTTTATCGCCTGGATTTGAAGAAAAAGGGTAGCGTGGTTGCTGTAAAGCAACTGTGGAAAGGGGAAGGTCTGAAGGTTTTGGTTGCAGAGATGGAAATTTTGGGGAAAATCAGGCACAGAAATATACTGAAGCTCTATGCTTGTCTAATGAAAGGAGGATCGAGCTATTTGGTGTTCGAGTACATGGCAAATGGTAACGTGTTTCAAGCACTTCACAGAGAGAAAAAATGTGGGCAGCCAGAATTGGACTGGTACCAGAGATATAAAATTGCCTTAGGAGCTGCAAAGGGAATTTCTTATCTGCATCATGATTGCTCCCCTCCTATCATTCATAGGGATATAAAATCAGGCAACATTTTACTTGATAAGGATTATGAGCCTAAAATTGCTGATTTTGGGGTTGCAAAGATTGCAGAAAAAACTCTCAAGGGATCTGAGTGCAGCAGCTTCGCTGGCACCTATGGTTATATTGCTCCTGGTGAGTTTCAAAAGACTTCTTTTTAGCAATATTTCAAAGTTTATGTAGATAAAAATCTCAAAGATAATGCTCCATTTGAATAAATTACTCGAGCTTTGCAGAAAACTCTAGTTCTTGAATTCATTTGATCAGCCAAGTATTAGGTTTTTAATTAAAGAACCTTCCAAACATAATTTTTCCATATTGACTCCTAACATTTGCAACAACCATATATCAGGCTCTTCTGTATGGATTTGATTTGTGAAGATGGACTGATGCCAAGTCATCTGTGATTGTTGATTGGGGTTATCTAAGTTGTAGTTTTAGATTTCAATGCATTGTTATTTGTTTTCCTGCATCACTCTTACATTCTTACAAACTTTTCACTTGTTATTCCTAATACTGGTATTTTTAGCTTCAAAGTTGAGGGCCTTGAGGCCTCAATCTACCATTCATAACAACTTTTTAACATTGTCTTCAGCTCTTGTTCTAGTACATATCATTGTTATTTTTACTCTCCTATAATTTGTATAGTTTCTAACTACTGGATCGAACTATGTTACTTATAAACTATGTTACTTGGACTCGGGTGTGAGTGTCGGATACAGGTATGTGTCCGACACAGGTATGTTCAGTTTTTCTAAGTTTTTCCATGTATTTGGAGGATCCTTGGAGGATCATATCCCCATACTCATATCCGGATATGCGTCGGACACAGGTGCCGGACACGGGTACTTCAAGAAAAATGAAGAGTCGGAGCAACATAGCTGCTAGTTGTTTTTTTTATTGGAATTGTATTTGTCCAACTGTATATCTTTTTAAACCCTAATTTTGTTTGGCAGAGCTGGCATATACTCTAAAAGTCACTGAGAAGAGTGATGTGTATAGCTTTGGGGTGGTGCTACTAGAATTAGTAACTGGTAGAGGAGCCATTGAAGAGGAGTATGGAGAAGGGAAAGATATTGTTTATTGGGTTTTAACTCATCTCAATCACCATGAAAATGTCCTCAAGGTTCTTGACAGTAAAGTAGCCTCCGAAACCGTCCGAGACGACATGATTAAGGTCTTGAAGGTTGGCATCCTCTGCACAGCCAAGCTTCCAAATTTGCGCCCTACGATGAGAGAAGTAGTCAAGATGCTCTTTGATGCTGAACCTTCTTGCACTTCCATGTCTCCTTATAACCAATCAGACAAAATAAAGTAAGGGTTTTCTCTAGTTAGTTTCTCTGTTTCTACAACATATCTATCTATCAAGGTTCAAACTCTGATGACCAAAATTTGATAAAGATATCAAAGTCTTGTATTTAGAATTTATCAGGCTGTAGGTGTACTGTTGAAGCACTTAAAGCTTTGCCTTCCAAGATGGGGTTCCTACTTCCTAGACATCATTTTGTTGGAATGTGACTGAAATTAAAGCTTATATAGCTTTTGTGCATAAAATCATACATATTTTTGGATTTTGATTCATGACTTTTTTTTTTTTTTTTTTGCAATGACATGCTTAGTTTAAATTTTTTTTTCATGAACTCAGGGTTTAACTCAGTTGGTTCATGCAGTCAATCTTAAGAGGTGACATTCGACAGGTCTCAAGTTCGAATTCTAGCATTTGTAACCCTTTTTCTATTCCCAAACTGTGATTTTTTTTGTACCAAAAAAATTCTTTCCCATGTTCATGTATCAAAGAAACAAAATGGAAAGAGAAATTGAGAGCTCCCTTTTATCAATGAGAACACATTTAGACAGCAAATTACATGAAAAAGTTGAAGGGTGAGTTGGGAGTAGGTGTGGGCTGTGTTAAAAAAATCGGACCGATGTATCATACCAGTTGAATTGGGAATCGGTAGTCTATCTGGTCTAGTATGTATCATAAAATCGGGAATTGTCTAAACAAGTGAAAAATCGATTGAACCAGTAAAAATTCGGAAAAAAAAATGATTTAAAATTTTAAAAAAAATAAATTATTTTATGTGATGAGATTTGAACTTTTAACCTCCTAAATTTATAATAAAGATCATACTATTAAGCAAATACATATTTTTATTCAATATTTACTATATTTAATACTTATTTAATATTAAAATTAATATTAATTTTTTTTAAATATAATCGGCTGGTTCGATTGATCTGATCAATCGGATCAATTGAATCGATAATCGAAGTTCTCACCGATTTAATTTTCAATCCGATTTTTAAAGATTGGGTGTGGGGCTAAAAGAATTTAGTTGAAATGGTATAATAAACTACAATTATTCGGACAAAAGAAAAAGCAGCGGCCATGAAAGGCTTTACAAAAATGTTTAATTTGTGAACGAGTTTGTGCTTAGTTTTTAAAAGAACAAGATACTTTCTTTTTTATAATGAAAAAAATGGGTAACCGTCTTACATGTGGATTTTTTTTTTTTATAACATGTGGAATTTTTTTTTAAGGTAAAAATATGTTATGTTTTGAATATATGACGACGGTATAAATTTCATTAAAAAAAAAAAAAAAAAACCACGAGTTCTTTTATTCTGCCGGTACCTAACCACGTGAAATGTGAAAAAGCATATGTAATTCAAGCATTTAAAGCAAATCAAGCAATAAAAAGAAAGCAATGTCTTTATTTTAAAACATGCAAAAATATTATACTATATACTACATGCCAAAATCAATACAAATCATCGAATATTCATATTAGAGGTGGTCATGACGTGGGTTAGACTAGGTTTGGATCAAGCCTAGGCATGCCTTACATGTTTTGTTGAAATTCGGTTTTGATAATTCGGGATTTAAATTTTGTTCAGACTCATTTAGATATGTTTTTTAAAAAATAAATAAAAATATGATATTTTTATTTAATTTTATTAATTTTATTTTTTTTATTAAAATTTTAAATATAGATAATTTAACATATTTTTTAATCGTTTTTAACCCAAAAAACATACTATAATATTTATATTTACCCTTTATATAATATATATAATTAAATAAGGTATATTATATAATTAAAAATGGATCAAACTCGAACCTTGAATGTTGGAACCAATATCAAGTCCAGCTTTTAAGCATTTCTCATTTTTTTGTCCAAATCCGTTTAACAAGCTTAATATTTTTGTCTAAGCCTCCCATATCGGACGAGCTTTCGGGTTTAGACAGATAACCTGATCTTGAACATGTCTAATTCATATAAAGAATTGAGATTAAAATCAAATTTGTTACTATACTGTAGGACAATATTGAAGTTTACTTCTATTTAATTAAATTAAATTTTGTCACTATACTTTTAATTTTATAATTTTTAATAAAAATTACAGAATTGATAGAAATTTATTATCTGAATTAATGAAATATTCCTTAAAATATTTCAACCCATTATATTTTATCCAAAAGTAACGAAATAAAAATATAATAGCAAATTTAATAAAATTATGATACAGTGACAAATTTACTATAAATCATAGTATTGTAATAAAATTTTCATTTTTTGTCAAAATAAAAAATTGTTTCTACCTCATTTAGTTCATCATTTGTTAAATCATCTAAACTGAGTTTTCCATAATTTTTTTGAATTTTTTATAAAGGTCTAAAAAATAATTTTGTAAAATCGGTTTTTAGGAGTCAAAACAAGTTTTAAATTTAGCAAAGGTCTCATTTTTTTTTTCACCAAAAGGGAGGGGCTGGCCGAAACCTATAGCTACTTTTTTGGGATGTTTCTCATGTTAGTTCCAAGGTAAAAAATTAGTCAAATCGGGTCATGGGTAGTTAATCCGAGCTTCAAAGAGCGAGTCAAAAACTGGATTTTTACTATAGGCCAGTCGGCCATGTGAGTTTTCATTTCAGAAATTGCATCTTTTTAATTTATTTTGGTTTTCAAAATGTTTGCATCCGAGACTCATTTAGAGGTATTAGGGTGCCAATCAAGGGCATTCGAATACCCCTTAATCCAAGCCAAAATCCGTGTCTGAAATCTTTCAATTTAGAAAACTATTTAAGTTTTTCTCAAAGGTAGTCGGAAATCTTTTTAGGTGTTCGGATATCCTCTTTTCAAGAGAGAAACACATTCTGTTTTAATGCATTTCATATTTAAAAATGTTATCTTTATTTAGAATAAAAACGTATTTTTCGGTTTCCTAGTCATTTTTGCGAGAATTAGTTCTTAATTTTTGCCGGGTCTACCGGGGAGGTTAGGAAATTATTCAACGCACATGTTTATGAAATCATAAGATATGATTTTCGTTTATTCGGAATTATATATGTGTCATGCGAAAGGATATTTTTCCAAAGCTTTGCCGGGTCTGCGGGGCAGTTTGGTAAAATGTCCTGATGCATGCCATTTATATAATTTCACAAAAAAGAAAATCCATGAAATTTAAAAAAAAAAATACTGATGTGTGCATATTCTATGTTCATGCATACTCCATGATGAGGTCATTTAGTAATTAATGTTTACATGTGCTATCTTGATCATGATAATTCCATGTTTATGAATATTCCATGATGATGTCATTTTATGATTCGATATTCATGTTTCTATTTTGATCATGATGTGCTGATTGTGAATATTCTACGACGATATCATTTTTATGATTGGTGCTTATGTCATGTATGCCATGTCATGAATCATATACCATGTCATGAGTTACTTGCCATGTTATGTATGCCATATCATAAATTCTCTTGCCATGTCTTGAGCTATCTACCATATCATATATGCCATCATGAATTGTTTGCCATGTCATTAATTCCTTGCCATGTTGTAATAAGGTTTACCATGTCATGTATGCCATGTCATTAATTCTTTTACCATGTCATAATAAAATGTTTGCCATGCCATGATAATTATGCATGTTGTTTAATTTATATTTGTATCTTAGTAATAATTTACATATCCATGATCATTTTCAAATAATTTTGAATGCATAAAAACTAATGATTTTTTAACAAAACAAGATTATTCCCGGGTTAAAATAATTCATGAGTTCTCTGCTGAGTCTGTCAGGGAGGATATCATCAATTATCATTAACAACAGAAATTTTTTTTTTTTAAATGAGGGTGATTCGGAGAATTCCAAAATAAATATAGTTTCTTTGTTTTGCCAGGTCTGCCGGGAAACATGGAAGATTTTTGCATTAATAAATTCCGGATCATTTTCAAATAATATGATTGACTTTAAAAGGGAATTATTTTTAAATATCTAAACTAAAACCGACTTTCATCGAGACTTCATGATAACACGCGATTAATAAGGTATGGTTTTATACGGGCATATTGTGGAGGTGCTAATCCTTTCCCGTGACGTAACCAACTCCTGAACCCTCCTTTGTTTTTCTCTGGTTTAAAGCGCGGAATTTAAAATTGATTTTTTTAAAACATGTTTTAATTAATTTTAAAATGTTTTATAAACCCGGTTTTAATAGGTGATCCATCACACCTAGCCAAAAAAAAAAACCGATGGCGACTCCTTTTTTCCGAGGATGTTTATAAAGCCTCATTTTATTTACTAGAAACCAATTTTCTTTTCCTCTTTCCCCACATATTTCTAACGTCATCTAACGGTTGCGAGATCGTTATGACAATTGGAAAAGATCTCCATTTAGTATTTGATTTAATTAACCATCAATTATTAAAAATAAAATCTACCTAATTCAATTAGCCTAAAAATAAATAATAAATATATATAAATATAAATAATTTACACATCTTAACTTATTCAAAAGTTTATCAATTTATTATTTTTTTAAAAATCTTAATTAAAATAAAACTAATAAAAATCACAGTAAACATAAATCAAACAAATACAATAATTATATATATATATAAATAAATAAATAAATAGATTAAATAAATAAATATAAACAAATAAACAATAACATCTAACTATAATATAAAATGGGCTACATGAAACTATATGGTGTTGACACATAGTTTTTTTTTTTTTTTTTTTGAGTAGGGAAGAAAGAAAAGAAAAGAAAAGAAAAAGAAAAAGAAAAAGAAAAAGAAAAGAAAGAGCGAACAAAAAAAAAAAAAAGAAAGGAAAGAGAAAAAAAAAAGAAAATTTGGTGTGTTTGTGTTCATGTTATTTTTTGTGTGTTTAAAGTATTATAAATATAAATTTTTACATGTTAATAATTCATTTTATGTATATTTTGACACGTTCGTGTATTCGAGTAGTGTTCATGTTATTTTTCGTGTTATGTTTTAATTATTTTTTCTATATAGTGTTCGTGTCGTGTCTCAATTCATATTTTGCATAGTTTGTCATTGTGATTCAATTTAGAAAAAAATTTGTGTGTTCATGTCGTTTCTCAATTCATGATATATTTTGCATAATTTGTCATAATGATTCAATTTAGAAAAAAATTTGTATGTTTGTGATGTGTTAGTGTTATTTTTGTGTGTTCAAAGTATTATAAATTTATATAAATTTTTACACATTAATAATTTGTTTTATATAGATTTTGACATGTTCGTGTATTCGTATCGTGTTCACGTTATTTTTCTTGTTGTGTCATGTTTTAATTATTTCCCCATGTTGTGTTTGTGTCGTATCTTAATTTATCTCATATTTTGTTCGTATTTTTTTCGTATGTTTAAAGTATTATAAATTTATATAATATTTACACGTTAATAATTTATTTTATTTATATTTTGACACTTTCCTGTATTCGTGTCGTGTTCATGTTATTTTTCATATTGTGTTTTAATTATTTTTCTATATTGTGTTGGTGTCGTTGATAAGCTCATAAAATACACATTTTATGCCCTTTCTATCTTAGTTTTAGTATGTTTTTGATCCTGATTTTGATTACTTATATTATATTTTGGAATTTTAGGTATATTTAGGAGAATGAAGTGAAAAGATGTTAATAATGATGGTAAAGTGTTTACACAATCATAATTACAAGATAGAAGAAGACTTGGGAGTCAAAAAGATCAGTTTCTGGTTGCAAAGCAAGAAGGCAGATTTGACCTCCAGAGCTTGTTGCAAGGAAAACATGATGTTAAAGTCGTTATTTGAAGAAACGTCCTACTTAACTTTTGAAGCTGACTTGCATACCTTTCCAACGGTAGTTTACGCATCCAAATCGGACAAGAAATGGTCATCCAAATAAGTGCAAGAAAGTGCATCATAAAAATCAGCAACCAGAGTCGCGGCGTCGGTGTTTGGCGCCGCAGTGCCTCAAACATGTCGAGAGCCAGCGTTGCAGAACTAGAAAGCTGGCACTACAGCACTAGTTCAAACCCTAAAATAGAAAAATACAATTTTGCCTCTTGAACTGACTTGTGCGGCAAGAAAATATTTTCAGGGTTTTAAAGCTCTATAAATACCATCTTTTGAGCCACAATCTAGCTATGCCTTGATTATTATCAATATTCTTCTTCTTCTTCTTCTCCTTCTTCATTCTTTTAGTTTTCTTTTTCTTGATTTTCTTAAGTTTTATGTCTATGTTAACTATGCCTATGCAAGGCTAAACTCCTTCTTGGTTAAGGATGATTTCAAAGCTCTAGACATGTTTTATAATTGATTTTTAGACCTTATCATATATTGATTTTCTATCAAAGTTGTTTATGTTCTTCCATAAGAATTGTTCTTGATTTTTGTCTTGATTTGTTTAGGCGCACAACTAGATAGATCTTGATGATTATCTACTGCTTGTTTAGGAGTTTTTATACGTAGCTTATCTTGATTTCTATTCAATAGTGGCAATTTGTGGTTAATGATTATGTTAAAGTTTTAACTAATTGCAAAGTGGAACATAACCTAAGTTGAATGAATCCATGTTATGTGTTTGTTGCTTAGATCAATCTATCTTTCACATCTTGAAGCTGCTATCACTTTGAATCTATAGATGTTTATCTTAGGCTATTTGATAGTTAGGGATTAAGTAGTGGCATTTGTCTTGATTAACGACGAACTAAGAAAGGATTGGGGTAACACGGGAGGTTGTTATCTACGGTTGTTAACTTTGATATATCATTGATATTGATAGGTCTGAAATTGATTCTTAACATTGTCTAGTGGTGGAGAATGAAACCTTAACCATACTTTCTCATATTTGATTACCTCTTTTTATTTATTTATTTACTTGCTTGCTTTTTATTTTCTTGTTTATTTTAGTTTTAAAATTATTTCAAAACCCCTTTTTCCTTTGTTTTTCCTAAATTTAATTATAAAGTGATAATTCTTAAATTAAAATTATAAACTGAGGATTCGATCCTTGCTTCTACTATATTTTACAACTGATTTTCTTTTTTGTGCTAGGTTTTAATTAAGATACACTCTTTTGGGTGCATCAAATTTTTGGCGCTTTTGCCGGGGATTGTTTTATTTAGTTTATTAGTTATTTGGTTTATTCTTATTTTCTGTTTGAATTAGTTTATTTTCTTGTTTTCTTTTTCAATGAATGTCCCAATCTCCCAAAGAAGAAGAATCTCACTTAGGACTTAGGAGAATTCGGGAATTCATAGCTTCCCACCATAGAAGAAACGAAGAGTTGATCTAAATTATCCAAGAGGAGCAAGAAGAGATGGCAACAAACAACCGAACTCTTAAGGAGCTAGCCACTCCGGATTTGGATCAACAACCCTTATGCATAACATATCTTGAACTTGAGGTAGCTTTTGAACTCAAATCTGGTTTAATTCATCTTCTTCCAACGTTTCATGGTTTTGTAGTAGAGGATCCAAATAAGCACCTCAAGGAATTCCATGTAGTATGCTCAAGCATGAGACCAACTGGGATTTCGGAAGAGCAAATTAAGATGAGAGCCTTTCCATTCTCTCTAGCTGACTCGACAAAGGAATGACTCTATTATCTACCATCCGGGACCATAACTACATGGAATGCAATGAAGAAAGTATTTTGGAAAGGTATTTCCCAGCATATAAGGTTGCCAACATTAGAAAAGAGATACGTGGGATTCGGCAATATAATAGAGAGTCCTTGTATGAGTATTGGGAGAGGTTCAAAAAGCTTTGTGCAAGCTGCCCACACCATCAGATAAGTGAACAACTTCTCATCCAATACTTCTATGAAGGTCTTTTTCCCATGGAGAGACGTATGATAGATGCAGCAAGTGGGGGAGCTCGATTGATAAGACTCCCGAAGCTGCTAGACTTCTCATGTCCAACATGGCAGCCAACTCACAACAATTTTCCATGAGAGATTGTAGACACCTAATTTTGTCCGGACCACTAAAACATATATGTTTTCTTCCTAAATTGAGGTTTCAGAATGTAAAAAGACCTTTTTCATCCTGCAGGTGGTACTCCGAGACTTAGTTTAAGGGGACGAGCATAAAAAGTCAAACTTGAAAAAGTCAACCCCAGAAAAAAAAACCCGAAAAAGTCAACCCTAAAAAGTCAACTACTAAAAACTTCAACCCACTTTCAAAATCAAGATTTGAAGTTCAATTGAAAAATGGCGAAAGAATTTTGATAATCCGAGGTCTACATTGAAAGATATGGAGTTCGGAAGTTGGGATTTGGAGATTTAGTAGAAAGGAAACCCTAATCCGAGAAATTTGGGGAAAAGTGCTTAAACGATAGAATTGGTCGAAATTGATGGTTCCAAATGAAAGATAAGCACTGACTACGGGTAATGGAGAAGCCACCTGAAAGCAAAACCGAAAGAAAAGTCAATCCGGGAGAAAACCGAGAATTAGGATTTTTGGTGGATTTCGGTGAAATTGGGATGAATCACAAAAATGGCCCGACTTGGTAAGAATAAAGCCCCCAATGGATGAGGAATGATTAAAATGGGATAGCCCAAGGCTCAGCTTGAAGAAAATCTGAAAATCGGACTTGTTTTGAGCAAAACCGGGTTTCGGAGGCAAAAGGGCAAAATTGGAAAATTTGGGAAAAATAGCAAATGGACTCCGAAAATTTTGAAAATTTGCAAATCTCGTTCTTAAATCATTTGAAAGATATTGGCGGAAAAAAATCTTGATACGGAGTTCGTTTGCAAAATGGCCAAATCCCGGACTTCTTATGTAGTAATTCAAGAAGGAAAATCCCGAAAAAATAGAAAATGAGCTCCAAATCTTCTAAAAATTTGCAAATCTCATTTTTAAATTATTTTTAAGAGATTGGCAAAATAAAATCTTGATTCGGAGTTCGTTTGCAAAATGGCCAAATCTCGGGCTTCTTATGCAATAATTCAAGAAGATAAATCTCGAAAAAATAGCAAATGGACTCCAAAAATTCTGAAATTTTGAAAATCTCATTTAAATTATTTGGAAGAGATTGGCGAAAGAAAATCTTGATTCGGAGTTCGTTTGCAAAATGGCTAAATCCCGGGCCTCCTATGCAGTAATTGAAGCAGATAAATCCCGAAAAAAATACCAAATGAGCTCCAAAAATTATGAAAACTTCCAGATCACACTTTTAAATTATTTGGAAGATATTGGTGAAGAAAAATCTTGATTTGGAGCTCGTTTAAAAAATGTTAAAATGTGGGGGCATAAAGGGCATTTTTGGAAGAAAAAATCCAAATAAATAGCAAATGGACTCGGAAAATTTTGAAAACTTCCAGAATTCAATATTTTATTATTTTGAAAGTATTAAAAAATAAAAATTGAATTTGGAGTCCGTTTGACATTTATTTGCATCCGGGGGGCAAAACGGTCATTTCACCCAAGCAACCGAAAAAGGCTTCTTTTGGCCTTTCAAAAAATCAGACTTGGGCTGGAAAAGAGAAGTTCTGGCCTGCCAAGGCCCAAAGGAAAGAGGAAGCTTCTGATTTTTCAATCAAATGGCCAAGAATTAAGAGTTAGTTAGAGATTCTTTTTAATCAAGCCATTGTGATTAAGCCACATAGGCTAAGGGAGAGTGTCAACATTATTCTTGAACAGCTGTAATTATAGACAGCTGATATGCTAATCTAAGGGTGATAATTTCATGATTTTTTCACCTTGAATTATTAGCCATTGGATGGAAAATTGGTTGGGAAAAAATGACAACATTTCTTGGAGGAGAGAGGGGGAATTCGGCTGGCTTAAGGAGGGGAGCAGAATTTCATTTTTCACACTTCATTTTTTCTGATTTCTCTTGGTTTTTCTCTTAGTTTTTCTCTCCTTGGTTGAAAGCAATAAGAAAAAGTTTAGAAAAGAAAGGAAAGTTTGAAGAGATAAAGCTTGAAATATAGCTTCTTGAGATTGCTCTTGAGCACCAACTCTTGCACTTTCTTGATTTTCCATTCTTGCTTTTGCTATTTTAATTATTATTTGGTGAGTTTCCTTTTTAAATAAGTGTTTTTTTTAATTGTTCTTCTTAAGTTCTTTCTTTATCTCTTTCTTAAATTTTTTTTTTACAATTTTTTTTACATTTTCTCACCATGGCCGAATGGCCTATATTATTTTTAAAGTTGCTGTTTTGTTTATTTTATCATGTTATCTATGTTATTTTCTTTAATCTTGATGTTTTAAGTGTTATTCTACTTCATATACTTGAGTCATATTTTAATTTGGTTGCTTTGTTTGTTGCCATTTATGATTTAAATATCATGTTTTTGCATTTTTAATTTTCTGTTTTCATAATGTTTAAATTTGTTGATGTTTTATATTTAGTATATCAAGTGTTTGTGAAAATGCTTGTGTTGTGTTTGCATGATTTGAGTTTTATTTTTTAGTTGAGCATGTTAGTATATCATGTGTTTGTAAAAATGCTTGTGTGGTTTTAGTATTTCTCCTTTGTGTTTGCATGTTTTGAGTGTTATATTTTAGTTGAGCATGTTAGTATATCAAGTGTTTGTGAAAATGCCATGCTTGTTGGAGCTTGAGGCCATTCGGCTACTCCATGTGTTTTGCATTGTGTGTTGCATTTTTGCCATGTTAGTTGGTAGGTTTTTGCATTTGCATGACATTTGATTGAGTATTTAGTTTTAGTATACCAAGTGTTTATGAAAATGCCATGCTTGTTAGGAACCATAGGCCATTCGGCCACTCCTTGTATTCTAGCATCATGTGTGCATTTTTGCTATGTTAATTGATAGGTTAGCATTTGCATGATATTTGGTTGAGTTTTTGGTTTAAGCATGCCTTGTGTTTTTGTTATTGCCATGCATGTTTTAGTTATTAGGTTTGGTTTATTTTTCCATGCATGTCCATGCATTTTAGACCTAGGTTGCATTAAATGCCATGCAAGTTCATTTAGGTCTAGGTCACTATATTGATGCCATGCATTTTTTTCATGACATTTAGGTTTAAACTCATGCATTTCATGCACTATATTTGTTGTATTTTTTTCATGCATTTCATATTCATGCCACTTGAATAATGACTTAGGCCAATTAATGGTTCAAAGTCATGCTCTCTTGAGCACACTTGTGGAAAATTAAGTTTTGTCAAATTGATTATTCTACCTTTGTATTTTTTTTTTTACTTAGATAATTTTATCTAACTTTCAAAAAGTCTTAGCTACTGTTTGTGAGTCATTTTGTGAGTCTTAAATATTTTTACTTCGATTTTTAAATGATTTTATCAAAGGCAAAAATGTATTTTGGCAAAACAGTTTTTTTTCACCCAGTACTCGTACTTTCCCGATTTTTCTGGGCATTCATCTTTAATCAAAAAATTAAGATCATTTTTTTCTGTGTAGTTTTGCATGTATTGCGTCTCCAGTAATTTTTTCAGAATTTTTCAAAGTTTTAAAAATAGGGTAAAAAATCGTGGCTTAAAACTGGACAGTGGAGTCAGAATTGAATTAAAAGAAAAATCATTTTTCTGTTTTGGTTAAGTTACTTAGAGGGGGCTGATTAGGAAGGTTAGCTACTGAATTAGGGTAGTTTCTAAGCCTTTTTAAATTATTTTTTAACTCTCGGGTTAAGGGTGGTCAAGTCGGGGATTTTAAACTTAGGAAATTAGAGCCATTTAAAAAAGGGTTTAGTCCAGTTTTTATTTTTAACATAAGCTTTTCCAAATTGTTTTCAAACAATCACAAAATATTTTGGTTTTAGAATATTTAATTTGACGTATTTTCCTAAGGTAGCCGGATATCTTTTTAGATATACGGATTTCCTCAATTAAAGGAAAAAATACATTTTCATGCATTGCATTTTCCATATTCATGCATTTTATATAATATGTGATTTTTGCTATGATAATTTCTATGATATTGTTATGATTTTGAGTTATATTATATTGTTTATTATATGGTTTTGAATATTTCATGATATCCTATTCTTTTTATTTAGTTATGTTATTTTTATATTCTTTAGCATATACTATGTTCATGCATTTTTATTTTCATGCATATTATATGATAGCATTATTTTATATTCCATGTCATTTAAATTATATGCCATATCATTCATATTTGCCATTTCATTTAGGATATTTTATTTCATTTAGAATATATTATGTTACATAGTTTGTTTTATTTCATATAGAATAGATTATGTTACCTAGTTCATTTCATTTCATTTAGAATATATATAATATAACTTAGGATATTTCATTTCATTTAGAATATGCTAAGGCATTCAAATCATGTCATATCATTTAGGTTGCATTATATTATTTAGATTTTGCTATGTCATTTTATTTATGTGCATACACATATTCATTTCTTTTAAATGTTTTCAAAAAAGGTAATGATTTTCAATAAAATAAAGATATTCCCGAGTTAAAATAATTCATGAGTTCTCTGTTGGGTTTGCTGGGGAGGATATCATCAATTATTATTAATAACGAAATATCTTCTTTAAAAAGAGAATGATTCGGAAAGTTTTCCAAAACTAATAAAAATTTCTATATTTTGCCACGTTTGTTGGGGAATATAGGAAAATTTTGAATTTATAAATTCCGGATCATTTTTAATTAAAAATGGAATTATTTTTCTTTAAATTGGGAATTAACTTGAAATACTAAAATTAAAACCAACTTTACACCGAGACTTGAGATAACACACGATTAATAAGGTACCGTTTTATACGGGCGTTGTGGGGGTGCTAATCCTTCCCCACACGTAACCGAGTCCCGAATCTGTTTCTTTGATTTCTCTGGTTTAAAACGCAAACTTGAAATTGGTTTTAAAAATGTTTTAATTAATTTTTAAAATATTTTATAAAACCAGTTTTAATAGGTGGCTGATCACACCTAGCTTAAAAAGATTGGTGGTGACTCCATGTCTTTTTCAAGGTTATTTTCAAAAACCTTCATTTTTCTAGAGGAATTAAGTCGACTTTTCGTTGATTTTTTAATGTCACACTTAACAAATAATAAAGTCTTGCGATGAGACTCGTTATTTTTTTAGGTTGCGACAGAGATGAACCAACACCATATTCAAAGCAAGTAAATGAGGTAAGTACATCGTTCATTGAACAAAAATTTGATAAATTTACTTCTCTTGTGCAACAAATAGCTGCAGGACAGATGCAACAAATCAAGGCTTGTGGTATATGTTCAAACATGGGGCACCAAACTGATATGTGCCCAACACTTCATGATGATCCTAATGAACATGTTAATGCTATGGGTGGATTTTCGGGCCAACCTCGAAAGTGTGATCCCTACCCAAACACTTACAATCCAGGATGGAGGGATCATCCCAATTTCAATTATGGAGGGAACCGATCACAAGTTGCTCCTTCACCCTTTGAAAATCAACCACCGGGTTTCCAGCAAAGAACACAACAACCATATCAAAACCGAGAGCAAGTGCCACCACCATAAAATTCAGGTGAGTCTCTAGCAGATCTTGTAAAATCCTTTGCTACTAACCAACTGCAAATGCAACAGGACATAAGGGAAACAAACAGGCAAATGCAACAAGAAACAAGGGAAACAAACAGACAAATGGCAACAAGGATGAGTCAATTAGAGACTCAAATGGGACAAATGGCAACAGCGATAAGCCAATTGCAAACAAGGGATTCTGAAAAATTACCTACTCAAACTATAGTGAATCCTAGAGAACATGTGAATGCCATAACTTTAAGAAGTCGGAAACAGCTTGAGACACCACAAAAAGATAGTGCTCAAAGGGAAGACAACACCATGGCATCATCTTCACATCTAAATGAGCCACTAGAAAAGGTAACTCCTAATCCATCTTTTCCTTCTTATATAACTCCTCCACCTATTCCCAGCAGATTAGCAAAGTCCAAGAAGAAGGAGCAAGAGAAGAAAATTTTGAAAACCTTCCGGAAAGTAGAGGTGAACATTCCTTTACTAGATGCTATTAAGCAAGTGCCAAGATATGCCAAGTTTCTAAAAGAATTGTGCACTTCTAAACGGAAGTTGAAAGGTAATGAGAAGGTAAGTATGGGAGAGAATGTCTCAGCTGTTCTTAAAAAAAAAAAACTCCCACCTAAATGTAAGGATCCAGGTATGTTCTTCATTCCTTGTAAGATAGGTAACACCAAGTTTGCACATGCTATGCTAGACTTAGGAGCATCTATCAATTTTATGCCATATTCAATTTATGCTTCTTTGAAACTAGGACTGTCGCTACCTAAAAAATAACAATAGGTCTCATCGTGAGACATTACTCGTTAAGTGTGACATTGGGGTAACAGAGGAAAAGACGACTTAATTCCTCTTGAAATAAAATAAGGGTTTGAAAACAACCTCGAAAAAGAAATGGAGTCGCCACCAATCTTTTTTGGCTAGGTGTGATTGGCAACCTATTAAAACCAGTTTTGTAAAACATTTTAAAATTATTTAAAATATTTTTAAAACCAATTTCGAAGTCTGTGCTTTTAAACTAGAGAAATCAAAGAAGCGGGTTCGGGAATCGATTACGTGTGGGGAAGGATTAGCACCCCCACAACGCCCGTATAAAACTGTACCTTATTAATCATGTGTTGTCTCGAGTCTCAGTGAAAATCGGTTTTGAAATTGGCATTATAAAATAATTCCCATTTTAAAGAAAAATAATCCCATTTCTAGTTGAAAATTATCCGAAATTTATTAACTTAAAATTTTCATATATTCCCCGGCAAACCCGGCAAAACATAGAAATTTTTATTTATTTAGAAAATTTTCGAATCATTCTCATTTTTTGAAAGAAAGATATTTCATTGTTAATGATAATTGATGATATCCTCCCCAGCAAATCCTGCAGAGAACTCATGAATTATTTTAACTCGGGAATATCCTAATTTAAAAAAAAAATGTTATTTGTTTTTTATGTATTTCGAAAATCATAGAAAATGATCATGAATATGCAAAATGGTACTAAGATAAAGATTAAATGAGCATGCATATTTACCATGGTATGACAAACATTTTATTATGACATGGTAAAAGAAATTATGACATAGCATAAAGAAATAAATGTCATGTGAACGAAATCGACATGGCAAACCTAAGCTTGGCGAACTAAATGACATGAGGATGAATGTCATGGCATATAAATGATGTGGCAAATGTCATGTGAATGAAATCGACATGGCAAACAAAATGACATGGCATATGAATGACATGGCATGAGAATGAATGTCATGTGAATGAAGGACATGGCATATGAATGTAATGACATAATGAATGACATGGCATAATGAATGACATGATATGTGAATGAATGACATGGCATATGAATGACATGGCACAAATTAATGATATGGCATGCAAATGACATGGCCTAATCTAGATGGCATGACATGTGAATGGATGACATGGCATACATGACGTGGCATAAAATGACATGGCATAATGAATGACATGGCATGTGAATGACACGACATGTGAATGACATGACATATGAATGACATGGCATATGAATGACATGGCATATGGATGACATGGCCTAATGAATGACATGGCATATGATATGGCATGAAATGATGACATGTGAATGAAATCGACATGGCAAGCAAGATGACCTGGCATATGGAATGGCATAAAATAACATGGCATGTGACATGGCATAAAATGCATGGCATGTGGATGACATAACATGAGATGACATGGCATGTGAATGAAATCAACATGACAAGCGAGATGACATGGCATGTGAATGAATGTCATGGCATACAAGATGACATGGCATATGGATGACATAAAATGACATGGCATAAAATGACACTGTATGTGAATGAAATGGCCTAATCTAGATGGCATATGGATGACATGGCATAATGAATGACATGGCATGACATGTTACATGGATGACATGACATAGGTGACATGGCATAAAATGACATGGCATGTGAATGACATGACATGTGAATGACATGGCATATGAATGACATGGCATGTGAATGACATGGCCTAATCTAGATGGCATGACATGTGAATGGATGACATGGCATAGGTGACATGGCATAAAATGACATGGCCTAATGAATGAAATGGCATGGGAATGACATGGCATATGGATGACATGGCATAATGAATGACATGGCATGTGAATGACATGGCCTAATCTAGATGGCATGACATGTGAATGGATGACATGGCATAAGTGACGTGGCATAAAATGACATGGCTTAATGAATGAAATGGCATGTGAATGACACGACATATGAATGACATGGCATATGAATGAAATGGCATGTGAATGACATGGCATATGAATGAAATGGCATGTGAATGACATGGCATATGAATGACATGGCATATGAATGACATGGCATATGAATGACATGGCATGTGAATGACATGGCATATGAATGACATGGCATATGGATGACATGGCATATGAATGACATTGCTTATAGATGACATGGCATAATGAATGACATGGCATATGAATGACATGGCATGTGAATGACATGGCATATGAATGACATGGCATATGGATGACATGGCATATGGATGACATGGCATAATGAATGACATGGCATCATCATAAAATATTCATAATGACATCATGATCACATGCACACATCATTATTTGTGTAGACACCTAATTTTGTCCGGACCACTAAAACAAGTATGTTTTCTTCCTAAATTGATATTTCAGAATGTGAAAAGAAAAAATTCATCCTGTAGGTGGTACTCCGAGACTTAGTCTAAGAAGGTGAGCATAAAAAGTAAAACATGAAAAAGTCAACCTCGAAAAGTCAAAAAATAAAAAATTCAACCCACTTTCAAAATCAAGATTTGAAGTTCAATGGAAAAATGGCGAAAGAATTTTGATAATCCGAGGTTTACATTGAAAGATATGGAGTTAAGAAGTTGGGTTACAGGTATTTGGTAAAAAGGAAACCCTAGTTCAGGAAATTTGGGAAAAAGTGCTTAAACAATCATATTGGTTGAAATTTAAGGTTCCAAATGAAAGATAAGCACTGACTACGGGTAATAGAAAAGCTACTTGGAAGAAAAACTGAAAGAAAAGTCAATCCGGAAAAAAATCGAGAATAAGGGTTTTTGGTGGATTTTGGTGAAATTGAAGAAAATTGCAGAAATGGCCCGATTCGATAAAACTAAAGCCCTTAATTGATGAGGAGTGAGTAACCAAGGATAGCTTAAGGCTCAGTTTGAAGAAAATCCGAGAAAAGAGCAGATTGGAGGAAAAACAAAAAAATGAGGAAATTCCTGACAGTGAAAAAAAGGAAAAATCAAATCGGAAGGGAAGGGAATTTGATCGTAAATATTGGGCCTTTTGGAAAACTCCAACTCAATATATGACAAAGGCCCAGGAAAAGAAAATCTGAAATCAGACTTGTTTTGAGCAAAACTGGGCTTTCGAGCCAAAATGGCGAAATTGGAAAATTTGGGAAAAATAGCAAATGAACTCCAAAAATTTTGAAAATTTGCAGATCTCATTCTTAAATTATTTGGAAGAGATTGGAAAAATAAAATCCGGATTCGGAGTTTGTTTGTAAAATGGCCAAATCCTGGGCCTACTATGTAGTAATTCAAGCAGATAAATCCCAAAAAAATACCAAATGAGTTCCAAAAGTTATGAAAACTTTCAGATCATACTTTTAAATTATTTGGAAGAGATTGGTGAAGAAAAATATAGATTTGGAGCTCGTTTAAAAATGGTGAAAGTTCGGGTGCATAAAAGGGCAATTTTGGAAGAAAAAATCCAAAAAAATAGCAAATGGACTCGGAAAATTTTTAAAACTTCCAGAATTCAATTATTTATTATTTTGGAAGTATTAAAAAAAGAATTTTTGAATTTGGATTTCGTTTTCTATTTATTTAGGTTCGGGGAGGGGCAAAAAGGTTATTTTACTGAAGAAATCGAAAAGGGGTTTTCTTGTTTTTAAAAAATTGAAGCATGGGCTAGAAGAAGGTATTCTTGGCTAAGAAGAAAGAGGAGACCCATGCAGTTAGCTTCAATCAATACCCCTATGTACCTCCTACACCATATACACCTCCCAGGCCCTATACTCTTCCTACATCTTATGCACCTCCTACACCCTACACACCTTACTCGGGGTATAATCCGTACTACCCCAATGTGAACCACATTACCCAAAATCCATTCCCCTATACCAATATACCACAACAGCTTTTTCCAATCGGCGTGTCCCCACAGATAAACCTTCCCCGAAACACTGTCCCAAACACCCAGAATACTATGCATAAGACCAATGTTCACCAAGGAATGATAAAAAACCCCAATTTGATCCGATTCCTACCATTTATGGTGAGCTATATCCCAAACTGTTGCAAAGCCAACTTGTTGCACCTGTATACCTCAAACCTCTGGCACCACCATATCCAAGGTGATACAACGCAAATGCTAGCTGCGTATATCATGCAGGGATTCAGGGGCATTCGACTGAGGACTATATTGCCTTTAAGAAGAAAGTCCAAAGTTTGATCAATACTGGGGTGGTGAAGTTCGAGACAAGGAATGGGCCGAATGTAGCAGGAAATCCATTGCCTGATCATGCTGAGAATTGGGAAAATGCAGTATTGACAAGCGAAGAGAGAAGGTTGAAAAAGCATGTTAGCGAGGTCAAGACTCCAATGATAAAAGTGTAGGTCAAAATGGTGAACGCAGGAATGGTAGAGGATGGTGACAGTTTAAAAATAGTTGCAAACAGGGTAGAGGATTGGTGCCCATTCCATGTATGTAAAGGTCATATCATACAGGAATGCAGGGATTTTCTGGCTAAAGTCCAAAAGATGATGGATGAGGGGGAAACCCAATTCTACGAAAAAATAGAAGGGGAAGTAGAGGTTATTGAGATGTGGCTGGCTACAGGATAGAAAGATCTTTGATCATCTATTACGATGAACCAGAGAAGAGTACTGCGATTGTTGAGAAAATTGCACCTAAGCTCATCATAGATTTGCCTTCTTCCTTTTCATACAAGGAAAACAAAGCTACATCGTGGAAGTATGACTGCAGCATGGTTATGTCGGGGTCTTCGAGTCAGCAAGATATCACGGGTGTGGGGCATTTAACACGAAATGGAAGGTTTTATGCCTCTGAGGTTGTTGAACAGGGATTGACAAGAAAGGATGGAGGAATGGATAAAAGGAAGAAAACAGCTGAACCAATCCATATTGAGATGGATTCATCGAAAGAAGCAGAAAGGGGATCAGCCCCGATAAACAAGATAAAAGAGCCGATGAATGAGAAGGAAGCCTGCGAGTTCTTATAATTCATAAAGCATAGTGAGTATAGTATGGTTGAGCAACTGCAACGTCAACCAGCTAGAATTTCAGTCTTATCTTTGCTTTTGAATTCAGAACCACACAGAATTTCCCCGTTGAGAGTCTTAAATCAGGCATATGTGGCTAACAACATATCGGATGACTACATATATTTTAGTTATGATGAAATACGATCCAATGGTATTGGATCGACAAAGACTCTGCATATTAAAACCACCTGCAAGGGGCACATACTACCAAGGGTACTTCTGGATAATAGTTATTCATTAAATGTAGTGCCCTTGGCAACCCTGTCTAAGTTGCTAGTTGATATTTCTTATATGCTGCCAAGTTGCACGGTGATTAGAGCTTTTGATGGTACTAGGAGAGATGTGATGAAAACTATTGAGGTTCCTCTGGAGATAGGCCTATGTACCTATACACTGAACTTTCAGGTCATGGATATTAATCCATCTTACAATTGCTTGTTGGGAAGACCGTGGATATATTCAGCAGGGGCTGTACCCTCATATCTCCACCAAAAAATGAAATTTGTGATGGAGGGACGCTTGGTCACTATATCGGGAGAATAGGACATCATAGCCTCTGCATCTACTGAATCTCCTTATTTTGAACCCAATGAACATGCTGTAGAATGCTCCTTCTGGTCATTGGAATTCGTGAATGCAGTATTCGTCGCTAAAGGATGAAAAATTCCAAAACCAAAGTTGTCCAATAATACAAGGTTGGGAGTAAGAACTACCGTGGGAAAGGGCTACAGGGCTGGAAAAGGTCTTGGAAAGTATCTTCAAGGAATGACTCGAGCAATGGAAGTAGTGAGAAAGAAGGACTGTTTTGGCTTAGGATATCTTCCAAAGGCCCATGAAAGGAGGAAACAAGTTGAAAAGAATCGACAAAGGAGGATGGCTCGTCTCGTGGGTATGGATATTGAGTGGGAGCCTATGACTTTCCTACCAATCCTTCACAGCTTCCACTCTGCTGGTTTTCGATTCGAAGAAAAGAATTCAGAAGATGTACTCATAATGATGGAGCAAGCTTTCGAAAAGTTCCATGTGAATAAGGGTGGGCAGATACATGATAAGGTGATTTGCATGACTGGGAAGGAAGGAATGGTAAGTGTCAATGCGAACTGGATGGTACGACCTTGTCCACTAGGATATTGACTGACCAATTGGAGTGAAATTGAGTTGCCCATAGTCTTTAAGTCTATTCCAAAGTAATATTTTGAAAAACAATCTTAATTATCTTTACCCAGAGATATTAAGAGTTTTTTTTTTTTTTTTTCTGTAATGGGCTTTTTGTTTAAACATTTTTAGTCAATAAATAACAAGCACGATGCATTTATTCATATTGATGTGTCCATATTCTTTCATTTATGCTATTTATTTTGTTTTCATTATATCTATTTTCCTATATTGTTTCTTCCCCACCTATTTACAGGTGTACGGATGCGAAATATGAGGACCTTCCGGTTAGTAATTCTGAAATTGATTTTGAAAGACCCATTTGCACGGGTGATTTTGAGGCTAACGAAGATACTGAGGATTATGGTATACCTCCAAATCTATTAAGGAAAATAGAACAAGAGGAGAAACAAGTACTTCCTCATAAGGAATTATTGGAAATGATAAATCTCGGAAACGGTGAAGAGATAAAGGAGGTCAAAATTGGGACTTCATTGTCATCATCAATAAAGGGTGAATTGATAGCTTTGCTCCGGGAATATGTGGATGTATTTGCATGGTCTTACCAAGACATGCCAAGGTTGGATCCGGATATTGTGGTTCATAAGCTCCCTTTAAGGACAGAATGCAAACCAGTTCAGCAAAAATTGAGAAGAATGAGGTCGGACATGCTGTTAAAGATAAAAGAGGAGATGAAGAAAAAATTTGATGCTGGATTGTTAGAGGTGGAAAAATATCCATAATGGGTGGCAAATATTGTTCCAGTACCAAAGAATGATGGCAAGGTGCGGATGTGCATTGATTACAGAGATTTGAACAAGGCCAACCCTAAAGATAATTTCCCTTTGCCCCATATCGATACTCAGGTGGATAATACGACGAAGAGTTCTTTATTTTCTTTCATGGACGGATTTTCGGGATATAATCAGATTAAGATGGCATCAGAAGATATGGAGAAAACCACATTTGTTACAATGTGGGGAACATTCTGCTACAAAGTAATGTCGTTTGGGTTGAAGAATGCTGGGGCAACATACCAGGAGCCATGGTGACCTTGTTTCATGATATCAGCATAAGGGAATTGAGGTCTATGTTGATGATATGATTGCAAAGTCATAGGGAGAAGAAGAGCATATTGTGAATCTTAAGAAGCTCTTTGAATGACTAAGAAAGTTTCGACTCAAGCTGAATCCGACAAAATACACTTTTGGAGTCACCTCGGGAAAATTGCTGGGTTTTGTTGTCAGCAAAAGGGGAATTGAGATTGATCCAAATAAAGTGAAGGCCATTCAGAATTTGCCACCACCACGTACTCAAAAAGAAGTAAGGGGAATTGAGATTGAATTACATTGCTCGGTTTATTTCTTAGTTAACCGATAAATGTGATCCAATATTTAAGCTACTTCGAAAGCGTGATCTAGGATAATGGGATAAAGGTTGTCAGATCGCCTTTGAAAAGGTTTAACATTATCAATCCAACCCACCAGTGCTAATGCCACGTATTCTGGATAAACCAATGATATTGTATCTATCAGTATTTGAGAGATCCATGGGTTGTGTTTTGGGGCAGCTTGATGAGACTGGAAAGAAAGAACAGATGGTTTACTATCTTAGCAAAAAATTCACAGATTATGAGCTAAAATATTCATCGGTAGAAAAGCTGTGTTGTGCCAGAGCTTGGACTACTCGAAGATTCAGACAGTACATGTTGTACCACACAACGTGGTTGATTGCCAAGCTAGATCCAATCAAGTACATGTTGGAAGCACCTTCTTTATCAGGGAGAACAGCAAGATGGTAGGTTTTATTGTCAGAATACGATATTGTATACGTAAGTCCATCAAGGGCAGTGCAGTGGCTGAATTTTTAGCAAGTCGGCCAGTGGAAAATTATGAGCCGTTGAACTTTGACTTCCCGGGTGAAGATTTGATGTATGTTTCGCAAGCAGATGAGGTTCCCATGAGGAAGAAAGTATGGAAAATATACTTTGATGGTGCATCTAATGCCATGGGGCACGAAATCGGTGCAGTGCTCATATCCCCAAAAGAAGATTATTATCCTTTCACTTCTAGATTGGATTTTGATTGTATAAACAAGACTGCCGAGTATGAAGCGTGTATTATGGGCCTTCGTGTTGCAATGGACAGAAAAATCAAAATATTGGAAGTTTTCAGAGATTCAGCTCTAGTGATATACCAGCTACGGGGAGAATGGGAGACCCGCGATACAAAGTTAATCCAATACCGAGAACTCATACTGAGTTTATTGGAGGAGTTTGAAGAAGTGAGTTTCAATTACTTCCCTCGAGAAAAAATCGAATAGCGGATGCTCTGGCTACTTTGTCATCAATGTTTAAAGTGAATGAAAGGGCTGAAGTTGTGCCAATAAAGATGAGTATATATGAGTCTCCTGCCCACTGTCTGAGTATTGAAGAAGAAGCAGATGGCCGCCCTTGCAGTACATCAAGAGTCAACAGTATCCAGAACAAGCAACAGAAAACGAAAAAAGGACTCTGAGAAGGCTAGCAATGGGTTTTGTTCTAGACAGTGAGATTCTCTACAAGAAAGGGAAAGACCAAGTCTTATTGAGATGTGTCGGATCTGCCGAAGCTTAGAGAATTATAGAAGAGGTCTATGAAGGGATATGGGGGACTCATGCTAATGGTCACATGCTTGCTAAGCAGATTATGAGGGCAGGATATTATTGGCTGACAATGGAAGGAGATTGTATTAGTTTTTCCCGAAAGTGCCATAAATG
The DNA here is from genome assembly GCA_030761205.1 of Fremontodendron californicum. NCBI lineage: Eukaryota > Viridiplantae > Streptophyta > Magnoliopsida > Malvales > Malvaceae > Fremontodendron > Fremontodendron californicum. The sequence continues at coordinate 5,351,542 of JAULJL010000026.1, forward strand.
CCAGATATATGTAGATAAGATCCATGTGCTTCCATCGCCATTGCATGTCATGACTTCACCATGGCCATCTTCAATATGGGGAATGGATATGATCGGGCCTATTACCCCAAAATCTTCAAATGGACATCGTTTCATCTTGGTGGCCATAGATTATTTCACAAAGTAGGTAGAAGCTCCTTCCTATGCAAATGTAACAAAGTCGTTAGTATGCAGATTTATTAAGAAGGAAATCATATGCCGATATGGATTGCTAGCAAGAATTATTTCAGATAATGCTCTCCATTTGAGCAAGAAGATGATGAGGGAAATCTGTACTCAGTTCAAGATCACACATCATAATTCGACGCCTTATCGACCAAAGATGAATAGGGCAGTAGAAGCAGCCAACAAAAATATCAAGAAGATTGTGGAGAAGATGACTGATGTGTATAAGGATTGGCATGAGATTTTGCCTTTTGCTCTTCATGCATATCGCACTTCGGTTCGCACATCTACAGGGGCAACTCCGTTTCTTTGGTATACGAGATGGAAGCGGTGCTACCTTTTGAAGTTGAGATTCCTTCACTTCGGGTTTTGATGGAGGTTGGCCTAGAAGAGGCAGAATGGGTTAGAGCTCGTTATGAACAGCTGAACATCATCAAGGAGAAAAGATTGAAGACAATTTGTCACAGGCAGTTATACCAGAAAAGGATGATTCGAGCCCACAACAAGAAGGTTCGTCCCAGACAGTTTCGAGAGGGGGAATTGGTACTGAGGAAAATTCTCCCTATAGTGAAAGATCTGCGAGGAAAACGGGCTCCAAATTGGGAAGGACCCTATGTGGTAAAAAGAGATTTTTCTAGAGGAGCATTGATTCTAACTCGGATGGACGGGGATGATTTTAGACATCCCGTGAATGCTGATGAACTGAAGAAGTATTATGCTTAAAAAAAAAGTGTGATGCTATGCACATGGGAATTCGAATGGTTCCAAGTGTAGAAATGGAAATTCTATATACCTATCTCTCCTGAGAATTGCTTTTCAAAGAGAATATTCATGCTTGATATGATGAACGGCTATCTTTCATATTCCTTTCACTAAGAAGAAATTTTCCCTAGTCACCCCTTTGAGCCTTAGGAATTATTTCTTTCTTTGAACCTTAATCACGGATCACCTTCTACACGAGAAGGCAAATATGAGGAATAATAATAAAAAGTCATGGCAAAAAAGAGAGCCATTGAAAAATGTGAAATCAAAGAAATGGCAAATGAAAGTCAGCAAAAAAAGAAAAAAGAAAAAAGAGAAAAGAAAATCCAAAAAAAGGACAAATGTTTCAAGAATGAATCCTTATTAGGAAATGATCCTTGATCCAATCACTCTTAAACACACTTTGGGCCTATTTTATCTTTTCTTTCTAAACCCGAACCTTCTTCTACATTACGTGCTTTAGAAAGTCCATTTTGATCAAGCATGAATATTTAATTTGAAAGGTTGTTCTTAGAATTTATTCCATCTTTTGAATTAACATTTTTGCCTTGGAAGCATTTAGAATTCTCAGATGCATGGTAGAATACAAGAAAAAAAGAGAAAACAAAAAATAAAAATGAAAAAAGAAAAAAGAATATAAAAGGAGAGGTTTAAGCCGAAACCCGCAAAGGGCGACTTAATATCGAATGGAGGAAACTTGATTTGAAAACCCGCAAAGGGCGACTTAATACCGAATAGAGGAAACTTGAGTTGAAAACCCGCAAAGGGAGGCTCAAGTACTGATTAAAGTTTGAATCAATTCTATGTATAAAGGGGGAAAATATTTGAAAATCAGAGAAAAGGGGAACAACTCAATCTGACGTAACTACGAAAGCCGAGGGATTACCCAAGTAATTGCTTGTTCAAGAGAAATTTCAGATGATTTGAAAAAAGGAGGGGTCCAAGATATTCCGTATCCGGGCACCACTTTTAAGACCTCCAGGCATAATTTTTCAAATCACGGTAAGGCCTCTGGGCACCATTCTTAAGACCTCCGGGTATAATTTTTTTTTTGCAAATCGAACTCGTTTCCTTAAGACGGGTCGAGCCTTGATTAGTCAGGGAATTCAATTTAAGGCTAATATCTTCTATTTACAAATTTTTTCAAAAAAAAAAAAAGAATGTATGAATGAAAAGTGGAAGTGAGTGAAAACCCCTTTCCCCTTTTTTTCACATGTGATTTCACTAACCGAAAAAAATTAGTATTTGTTTATCTTTGCCTGATTCCTGATTCTCAGCAATAACCAAAGAAGGGCAGTTGTAGACACCTAATTTTGTCCGGACCACTAAAACAGGTATGTTTTCTTCCTAAATTGATGTTTCAAAATGTAAAAATACTTTTTTATTCTACAGTTGGTACTCCGAGACTTAGTCTAAGAAGGCGAGCATAAAAAGTCAAACTTAAAAAAGTTAACCTAGGGAAAGTCAACCTCGAAAAGTCAAAAAATGAAAAAGTCAACCCACTTTCAAAATCAAGATTTGAAGTTCAATTGAAAAATGGAGAAAGAATTTTGATAATCCGAGGTCTACATTGAAAGATATGGAGTTCAGAAGTTGGGTTATGGACATTCGGTAGAAAAGAAATCCTAGTTCGGAAAATTTGGGGAAAAGTGCTTAAACAATCAAATTGGTCAAAATTGAAGGTTCCAAATGAAAGATAAGCACTGACTACGTGTAATGGAAAAGCTACTTGGAAGAAAAACTGAAAGAAAAGTCAATCCAGAAGAAAACTGAGAATTAGGGTTTTTGGTCGATTTTGGTGAAATTGAGGAAAATTACAGAAATAGCCCGATTCGGTAAAAATAAAGCCCCTAATTGATGAGGAGTGAGTAACCAAGGATAAATCAAGGCTCAGTATGAAGAAAATCCGATAAAATAGCAGATTGGAGGAAAAACAAAAAAAGAGGAAAAACCCGACAGGGAGAAAAAGGAAAAATCAAACCGGAAGGGAATTTGATAGTAAATATTGGGCATTTTTGGACCAACTCCAATTCAATATATGAAAAAGGCCCAGAGAAAGAAAATCTAAAAATCGGACTTGTTTTGAGCAACACCGGGCTTCAGAGGCAAAAGAGCAAAATTGGAAAATTTGGGAAAAATAGCAAATGAACTCCAAAAATTCTAAAAATTTTCAGATCTCATTCTTAAATTATTTGGAAGATATTGCGAAAGAAAATCCGGATTCAGAGTTCGTTTGCAAAATGGCCAAATTTCTGGGCCCATTATGCAGTAATTCAAGCAGATAAATCTCGAAAAAATACCAAATGAGTTCCAAAAATTATGAAAACTTCCATATCATACTCTTAAATTATTTGGAAGAGATTGGTGCAGAAAAATCTGGATTCGGAGCTCGTTTAAAAATGGTGAAAGTTCGGGTGCATAAAAGGGCAATTTTGGGAAAAAATCCAAAAAAAATAGCAAATGGACTCAAAAAATTTTCAAAACTTCCAGAATTCAATTATTTATTATTTTGGAAGCATTAAAAAAAGATTTTTTGAATTTGGAGTCCGTTTACTATTTATTTAGGTTCGGGGGGGCAAAAAGGTCATTTTATCGAAGAAACCGAAAAGGGCCTTTTCTTGTTTTTAAAAAATTGAAGCATGGGCTGGAATAGGAAGGGTCAGCCGACCAAGGCCCATTGGTGGGCAGATATTTTCTGATTTTTAATCAAAAGGCCAACAATGAAGAAAAATGTAGTTATTTTTTGTGATCAAGCCTTTGAATTTGCAACACATGGACCAATGGTTGGAGAGATATCCTATTTATGACATCTTTATGACATCATAATTCAAGGGCTGATCAGATCTGATCCAATGGTGAAAATGTTACATAGAAGGCATGTTGAAGTGATAGCCATTGGATGAGATAAAGAAAATAACCACCTAGGTTCTAGAAGGAGGCCAATCGGCCACTATAGAGGAAAGGGGGGTCTCTGTTTCATTTTCACTCATTCACACTCTTGTTTGACAGATATTCTCTCCACTTTGAAAGGCAAAAAGGAAAAGTTTAGAAAGGCAAGGAAAGTAAGAAGAGGGAAGGCTTGCAATATAGCTTTGAGAGGTTGCTACAAGCACCATACTCTTGCACTTTCCTTGTATTTCCATTCTTGATTTTGCTATTTTCATTGATATTTTGGTGAGTTTCTTTTGATTTTGATTTTTAAATAAGTGTTTTTAAGTTTCTTCTTCATGTCCTTCTTGATACTTTCTTGTAAAATGTTTTTGAATTTTTTTTCTCTTGTTTTTGGGGGTGGCCGAATAGCCTATATTTTATATATAGTTGCTGTTTTGTTTTTTATTTTATGTTATTAGTGGTATTTAACAAGTTTTTGATGCTTTAAATCTTCTTCAAATACAAAAATATGAAGTTTGTTTCGATTTGGATGCTTACTTACCTCCATTGTTGAGTTTACTATCTTGTTATCATGTTTATTTTACTTATCTTGCATTTTTTATTTTCTGTTTTCAAAGTGTTTAAGTTTGCTTATGATTTACATTTTGCTAATCCATGTGTTTGTGAAAATGCCTATTTGTTGTCATGCCTTTACTTTATGTTTGCATGATTTAGTATTATTCTTTAGCTATGCATGTTATTGTGTTAAGTGTTTGTGAAAATGCCATGTTCATTTTGACCATTCGGCTACCCCCTTTTCTAAGCTTTGTGTGTGTATTTTTATTATGCTAGTTGATAGGTTTGTATTTCCATGATTTGTTGTTATGTATTTTGTTTAAGCATGCTATATGTTTGTGTATTTGCCATGCATTCTTTAGCTTTAGGTTGTACTTGTATTATCATGCATTTTAGATCTAGGTCGTATTAAATGCCATGCAAGTTCATGTTAGGTCTAGGTCATTTTATTGATGCCATGCATTTTCCATGTTATTTAGATTTTAACTCACACATTTCATACATCATATTTGCTGTATTTTCATGCATTTCATGTCATGCCACATGATTTATGACTTAGACCAATCAATGGTTCAAAGTCATGCTCATTTTGAGCATACTTGTGGAAAATTAAAAAGTTAACAAATTGATTATTCTACCTTTGTGATTTTTTTTTTTACTTTTAGCCAATTTTTGTCTAACTTTTCAATAGTGTTAGCTACTGTTTGTGAGTATTTAGAAGAGTCTCTAACATTTTTACATTGATTTTTAAATGATTTTATCAAAGGCAAAAAAATGTGTTTTGGCAAAACAATTTTTTTTACCCAATACTCATACTTTCTCGATTTTTCTAGGTAGTCATATTTAATCAGAAAATTAAGCCAATTTTTTCCCATGTATGTTTACATGTTTTGAGTCTCCATTATTTCTTTTATATTTTTCTGAATTTTTGAAAATAGGTTAAAAAATCGTGTTCTAAAACTAAACAGTGGAGTCAGATTTGAATTTGAAGAAAATTCATTTTTCTATTTTGGCTAAGTTACTTAGAGGGGGCTGATTAGGAAGTTTAGCTACTATCTTAGGGTAGTTTCTAAGCCTTTTTAAACTCTAAAAATGATTTTATAAACCTCGGGTTAAAGGTGGTCAAGTCTGGGATTTTAAACTTAGGAAATTAGAGCCATTTAAAAAGGGGTTAGCTAGGTTTTTATTTTTAATCTAAGTTGTCCAAAATTGTTTTCAAACAATCACAAAGTATTTTGATTTTAGAAATTTTAATTTGATATATTTTTCTAAGGTAGCCGGATATCTTTTTAGGTATACAGATTTCCTTAATTAAAGGAAAAAATACATTCTCATGCATTGCATTTTCCATATTCATGCATACTATATAATATGTTGTTGTTATTTTTTATTTAAATTTATTATATTGATTGTTATATGGTTTTGAGTATTTCATGATATCCTATGCTTTTTATTTAATTATTTATTTTTGTCACATTATTTAGCATATACTATGCTCATGCATTATTATTTTTATTTTCATGCATATTATATGATAGTATTATTTTATGTTTCATGTCATTTAGATTATATTCCATGTTATTTAGATTATATTTTTTAGAATATGTCATATCATTTAAATTTTCCATGTCATTTAAATCATTTCATCTCATTTAGAACATATCATGATATTTAGGATATTGCATTTCATTTAGAATATGTTATGTCACTCAGGTTATATTACTAGAATATATTATGACACTTAGGTTATATCATTTCATTTAGATTATTTCATGTCATCTTTATTATGTCACACCTTTTCATATTCATATTTTCTAAAATATGTTTTAAAATAAGACATTGATTTTCAATAAAATAAAGATATTCCCGAATTAAAATGATTAATGAGTTCTCTGCCGGGTTTGTGGGGAGGATATCATCAATTACCATTAATAACGGAATATCTTCTTTAAAGCGAGAATGATTCGGAAAGTATTCCAAACTAATAAAAATTTCTATATTTTGCCACGTTTGTTGGGGAATATAGGAAAATTTTGAATTAATAAATTCCGGATTATTTTCAATTAAAAATGGAATTATTTTTCTTTAAATTGGGAATTAACTTGAAATACTAAATTAAAAACCGACTTTTTTTTTTATCGAGACTTGAGATAACACATGATTAATAAGGTACCGTTTTATACGGGCGTTGTGGGGGTGCTAATCCTGCCCCACACGTAACCCAGTCCCGAACCCGATTCTTCGATTTTCTCTGTTTTATAACACAGACTTGAAATTGGTTTTTAAAATATTTTAATTAATTTTGAAATATTTTACAAAACCGATTTTAATAGGTGGCCGATCACACCTAGCTAAAAAATATTGGTGACGACTCCATGTCTTTTTCGAGAGCATTTTCAAATCCTCATTTTATTTCAAGAGGAATTAAGTCGTCTTTTCCTCTGTTTTTCAATGTCACGCTTAACGAATAATAAAGTCTCGTGATGAGACTTGTTACTTTTTTAGGTTGCGACAATTTGAAATGAATTATTCGTGAGAGGAATCATTTAAATAGCATATGTTGAAAAATATTACCGTGCTTCCCGGCAAACCCGGCAAAGATTGGAAAATAATTCTTTCATAAGATATTTACATGGTTCCGAGTAAAATGAAAACCATACGTTTCGGTTCGATAAACACGTGTGTTGAATAATTTCCTAACCTCCAAGGCAAACCCAGCAGAGATTGAGAACTAATTCTCGCCAAATGTTTAATAAACCAAAAATTACGTTTTTATGACAAGTTAAGTAAAAACATTTTAAAAATGCAATGCATGAAAATGTATTTCTCCCTTGAAGTAAGGACATCCATATACCTAAAAAGGTATCTGACTACCTTAGAAAGATACTTAAATCAGATATTCAAAAATCTAAAGACTTTAGGCTCGGATTAAAAAAATGGAATTTTTAGGATGAAAATGGCTCATGGCCAAACTCCCCTCCTTTAAAAGGCCCTATCTTCCGAGTTTTGAAACCCGGGTTGACCACTACTGACCCGAATTTTACAAAATCAAATTTTATGATTGAAATGACTTGGAAATTAACTTAATACAGTAGCTAATGCCCCAAATTAGCCCCCTCTTAATATCTTAACCAAAACAGAAAAATTATTTCTTTCTTGAAAACAAATCTGACCCTAACTGACAGTTTTGAAAACCTATTTTTTTGCCCTTCTAAAAAATTTAAGAAAAATCTGAAAAATTTATGGGAGACCTATAACATGTCGACCTCTATGGGAAAAAATCAGCTTAATTTTTGGAACATGGATACTATGACCGATTTTTACCCAAAGTCAAGACAGTTAGTTAAAAACTGTTTTGTCAAAATCAATTAGGCAGTTTTGGAAACCTATTTCTATTGCCTCCTAAAAAATTTCAAAAAAATCTGAAACAATTATGGGAGACTCAGAACATGTCCAGCTCTATGGGAAAAAAATCAGCTTAACTTTTGGAGCATGGATACTATAATTGATTTTTACCCAAAATCGAGACAGTGAGTTAAAAACTGATTTGTCAAAATCCATTTTTAAAGCTTTGATAGAAAACTCCAAAAAAAAAATTTCTAAAGGCTCCTTAAATGGTCTACAACCTGCGGTTAAAAGATCTTTAAATTTGGACAAGGAATGCATGGTGAGAAAAATCAGAAAATCCAACTTGCACAACATTTCATTTTTCCACAAGCATGCTCATGAGAGCTTGGCTTTGAGCCATTAGTTGGCTTAAGTAAAAAATCAATTTCTGGATGAGATGAATGAATGAACATGAAGCAACAAATAGCTATCGTACCACAACCAACCAAGCAAGAACAAGCACAAAATCATCAAAGAAGTTCCGGCTATGGCATGAAACATGTAGAAAAATATGACAACTTAGTTATTTGATAAATAATGAAGAACAAAAGATAGAAAACCTTTAAGATTTATTTTTGAAAACATTTTTATTTATCAAAAAAGTTTACAAATCACATAACAAAAAGAGAAGAACAAGAATCACAACATCAAAGAAAGCATTAAAGAAGAAGAAATAGAGATAGTCACCTAGCTTTTGCTTTCCAAATCAAGAGCTCTCAAAAAAAAAAATTCATTTTTCTTTCTTTTCTTTTTTCTCTTTTTTCTCCCCTTTCTTGCTAATGCCCTTGAAAATCAGAACTCCCCCTATTAGTGATGGCCGGCTGCCCTTGTGGTGTGTGAGTGTGTGTCTTCTCTTTTCTTCCTTCTCACCTCAACCCTTGGATCACATGTCCTCATCTTTTCTCCATCAATCTAAGCCATTAGATCAAGATATTTTCATGATAATAAAAATGCTATCTTGCAATTTGATCTTGGCCATTGAAGGATGTACTCATCTTTCTACAAAGCACCTAGGCCACTGGATGAACAAGATATTTTCATGACATTAAAAATGGCATTTTGCAATTTGATAGTGACCATTGGATGAATTTAATCAAATCTCACCCTTCAATTATGAGTTGACCAGCCAAGGGCCTAGAATATCCCAGCAACTCCTTCATCTTTAATATTTTTTAATTGCAAATTGACCTTTTTCGATTTCTTCGATAAAATTACCCTTTTAGCCCCCGAACTTATTTTTATTGCAAACGGACCCCAAATCCAGTTTTTCTTTCTCCAATCCATCCAAATAAATATAATATTGAGATCTGGAGATTTTCAAAATTTTCGAGATAGTTTCCTATTTTTTCGAAATTTTCTCTTGGATTTTTCGATTAGTGGCACCCAAAATTCATCTTTTTCATTTGAACTCCGATTCTGGATTTTTGTTAACCAATCTCTTCCAAAAAATATAAAACTCAGATCTAGAAGTTTTTAGAATTTTTGGAGTTCATTTGCTATTTTTCCTGGAATTATCTTCTTGAATTTCGGCTTAGTGCACCCGAACTTTGTCATTTTTCAAATGAGCTCCGATTCCGGATTTTTCTTCACCGATCTCTTCCAAAAATTATAAAACTCAGATCTGAAAGTTTTCATAATTTTTGGAGCTCGTTTGCTATTTTTCCCGGAATTATCTTCTAGAATTTTGGCCTAGTGCAGCCGAACTTTGCCATTTTTCAAATGAGCTGCGATTCCAGATTTTTCTTCACCGATCTCTTCCAAAAATTATAAAACTCAGATCTGGAAGTTTTCATAATTTTTGGAGCTTGTTTGCTATTTTTTCCCGAAATTATCTTCTTAAATTTTGGCTTAGTTTATAACTCTATCAAATAGAGTTATTTTATCCTATTTTGTGCTTTTAAAATAGCTAAGTCCTTGTATTTCAAACTATTAATTAATTATTTTTAGTTATTTTTATTTATTTTTAATTTAGTTTAATTTAGTTTAATTTATATTTTATTTTAGTTATTAATTAATGTCTTTTGTAGTTTTGTAGATTCCTAAAGCTAGAAGGAAAGGCTCAACTCATATATGGAAAGTCCAAGTTGGAGGTAGTTACTTGGCTACTAAGTTTCCCTTCTTCAGGCTTTCAAGACTCTATAAATAGGAACCCTTAGGCTTTATTAATTTTTTTTTTTTGCTTTTGTTTTCTGAAGAGGAGAGCAGCCACCACCATCTTGCAAGAAGCTAAGAATAGTTTTGGAGACTAGAAGATTGAAGAACTGGCAACCTTTAGTTTTCTCTTATTCTTTAATCTTGTTTTATTTTCTTGTAATTTGGTGTTGGTGAAACTCCTTTGGATATTGTTTTCAATGTCAAGCATGAACTAAATTTCTTTTCTAGAATTGCAATGGAACTCAACACATAGTTTGGATTATTTTACTCTCTAGTTTGATTTAATGATATTTGAGTTGTTTATGCATTCTTCTACTTAATGCTTTAAATTGCTTGATCACCAATTAAACTGATTTGTTAACCTAAATATAACTTGGAAAAGAGAGTTTAGTGTTAGACATGGATTGCATAACACATGTTTCATATTCATTTATTAGGATAAATTGATCGACAGGTAGGGTAGGAATACACTTACTTGTCATGTGTAATCAAAGTTAAAGTCTAAGCTTAATGAGTTCTTCTTTAATTCAATTAACATAGGAATATAGTTAATTGGTTAAGAAGGATATTTTTAAAAAACCATCGGAAGATCCTTATAAATAGATTAGAACTCTAGGTTAACAACTCAAACATCATTAATCAAGTGAAGAGAGTAGGAAACGTCCAAGCGAAATGTTGAGGGAAATTGTAATCCTAGGCTTTTCTCCATTGATTTAAGCCCAACTTTAATTTGCTTTCTTTGTTTATTATTCTCTTAAATTTAGTTTTAATTTACACATCTTTTAATTAATTATTTGGATAAAATTAAGTTGTTTTAATTTTAGTATTTAACAAATTTAATATCAATTCCTCGTGGGTACGAAACTTTACTTCCACTTTATTACTTGTTTGAGATATCGTGTACTCGCGTAGTGAAATCTGACAACAAGTTTTTAGCGCCGTTGCCAGGGAATTGTTTTATTATTTTTTGTTAATATTAATACCAAGCATACTTAGTCTTAATTCAAATTTTCTTTTTCTTATTCTCAGGTACTTTTGGTTGTTGAATGCGGAGATCTTGAAGTTTCGAACTTGTCCCTTTTGATCCAAAACCAGAAAGAACTTTTCATCGACATCGAAGGGATAATTTACAAGTCGCAACTAACAACCATACAATGACAGAAGCTAATGAGACAAAGACTTTGCGAGAGTATGGGATTCCTCTCATGCAAGATCTTCAAACTAGTATTCAGAGGCCTACCATCCAGGCAAATACTTTCGAGATAAAGCCAGCCATCTTCCAGATGATCCAAACTTCAGTTCAGTTCAACGGCTTACCGAACGATGATCCGAATGCTCACATCGTGAATTTCCTAGAAGTTTGCGATCTTTTCAAACTAAATGGTGTTATTGATGATGCCATTAGATTGAGACTCTTCCTTTCTCACTTCTAGATAAGGCCAAGAGTTGGTTGAACTCTCTTCCTGCTGGCTCCATTACCACTTGGGCTGATCTGGCCCAGAAATTTCTTGCCAAATATTTTCCTCCTGCCAAGACAACTAAGATGCTGAATGATATCACATCTTTTATGCAGTATGACTCATAATCATTATATGAAGCTTGGGAAAGGTACAAAGATCTGCTTCGACGATGTCCTCATCATGGGATACTTGACTGGCTTCAGGTAAACACCTTCTACAATGGGTTAATGGGTCATACTAGAAGTTCTATAGATGCTGCAGCAGGTGGATCACTCATGGGAAAGAAATTGATGAGGCTTATAATTTAATTGAGATGATGGCATCCAATAATTATCAATGGTCCACTGAGCGGATTTTGCCAAGGAAAGCTCCAGGCGGTTATCAGTTGAATGAGATTAGTGCCTTATCTACACAGATGGAAGCATTATCCAAGAAATTTGAAACCTTGAGTGTACAAGCAGTCCAAAGCCCGTTTGTATCATGTGAATTATGTGGTGAAGGACATACCAGTGATAGATGCCCAACCAATGTCGAATCAGTTCAGTATGTTGGAAACTACAATAGATAGCAAAACAATCCTTATTCCAACAATTACAATCCAGGTTGGAGAAATCATCCAAACTTTTCTTGGACTAAAAATCAAGGGCCTACTTCCTCCACTGAGCAAGCATCCCCTCCTAGTTTTTTTTTCACAACAAGCCCGTGCTCCTGTTCCAGAAAAGAAGCCATCTATGGAAGAAATGCTTATGCAATACATGGCATCAAACAACGCAACATTTAGAAGTCTTGAGACACAAATAGGCCAGCTTGTTATTGCAATTAACAATCGTCCCATGGGAACTCTTCCAAGTGATATTAAAACCAATCCTAGGAAGGAGGGAAAAGAGCATTGCAAAGCTATCACACTTAAGAATGGAAGGGAGTTAGAAGAAGAGAGCAAGAATCTAGAATTGCCTCCTAAGCCTATTGAAGAAAAAGATATGGTGGAAAAAGAAGTTTATTAGACTCAAGAGTAAAAGAAGCAATGTTATCCACCACCACCTTTTACTTAGCGCCTTCAAAAGAACAAGCTTGACAAGCAGTTCCAAAAATTCCTTGAGGTATTTAAAAAGTTTCATATTAATATACCTTTTGCTGAAGTGTTGGAACAAATGCCAAAATATGTCAAGTTTATGAAAGACATATTGTCCAAAAAAAGGAAACTAGGTGAATTTGAGACTGTTGCACTTACTAAAGAGTGCAGTGCTATCCTTGAAAAGAAACTTCCACCAAAGGTCAAGGATCTGGGAAGTTTCACCATTCCATGCAAAATTGGAAATCAGTTCATCGGTAAATCCTTATGTGATTTGGGAGCAAGCATTAATCTTATGCCTTTATCAATCTATCGGAAACTAGGTTTGGGGGAAGTCAAGCCTACAACAGTCACACTATAATTAGCAGATAGATCTTACACATATCCAAGAGGCATTGTTGAAGATGTACTAGTGAAGGTAGATAAATTTATCTTACTAGCTGATTTCATTGTATTGGATATGGATGAGGATCGCGAAATACCAATTATTCTTAGGAGACCTTTCTTAGCTACCGGTAGAACTCTCATCGATGTGCAAAAAGGCGAACTTACCATGAGAGTTCAAGATCAAGAGGTAACTTTTAATGTTTTTAAAGCTATGAAATTCCCTAATGAATCCGATGAGTGTTTTGCAGTTAATGTGGTGGATAGTGCTACAATTAAGATTTTCGAAAATAGCTATCCTGTTGATCCACTTGAGGCATCCTTGATAAGTACTTCAGAAAGGGATAATGATGACTTTATTGAATGTGTAAATTTGTTGAATTCTCATCCACGTATTGGAAGATCCATTCATCAATTTGAACCATTAGGACTTAAGACAAGTGAAACATCATCCACCAAGCCATCCATTGAAGAGCCACTATCCCTGGAGCTTAAGCAATTACCCTCACATTTGCGGTATGCTTTTCTTGGTGAAAAATCTGAATTACCTGTTATTATCTCATCTTTTCTTAGTGTTGAGCAGGAAAATAAACTCCTTAGAGTACTTAGAGAACATAAGAGGGCATTGGATTGGTCGATTGCCGACATCAAGAGGATTAGTCCTTCAATTTGCATGCATAAAATCCTTCTTGAAGACAATCACAAGGCTACCATAGAGCATCAACAGAGACATAATCCCATCATGAAAGAAGTGGTAAAAAAGGAGATTATTAAGTGGTTGGATGCAGGCATCATATATCCTATCTCCGACAGTTCATGGGTAAGTCCAGTTCAATGTGTGCCCAAGAAAAGAGGAATGACGATGGTTTCCAATGCTAATAATGAGCTCATTCCAACTAGAACAGTGACTGGTTGGCGGATTTGCATGGATTATCTAAAGCTTAACAAAGCCACTAGGAAAGACCATTTTCCTTTGCCATTCATTGATCAGATGCTAGACAGATTAGCTGGTAAGGAGTTTTATTGTTTCATGGATGGATATTCGAGATATAATCAAATTGCAATAGCTCCTGAAGATCAAGAAAAGACTACCTTCACTTGCCCCTATGGAACTTTTGCTTTTCGGAGAATGCCATTCGGACTTTGCAATGCTCCTTCTACCTTTCAGAGATGCATGGTGGAGCAATGTTTAGAGGTATTTATGGATGACTCAATTTTTGGAGATTCTTTTGATGAATGTCTACATCACCTTGCTAGAGTGCTTAAAAGTTGTGAAGAAACAAACTTGGTGTTAAACTGGGAAAAATGCCACTTCATGGTTCAAGAAGGCATTGTTTTAGGACATCAAGTTTCTAGTAGAGGGATAGAAGTAGATAAAGCAAAGATTGAAAAAATTGAGAAGCTCCCACCTCCAATCTCTGTCAAAGGCATTCGGAGTTTCCTTGGTCATGTCGGGTTCTATAGGAGGTTCATTAAAGACTTTTCCAAGATCTCAAAGCCACTTTTCAATCTCCTTGAAAAAGATGTCCCTTTCAAGTTTCATGATGCATGTCCAACAGCTTTTAAGACATTGAAAGAGAGACTGGTTTCAACACCTATCATTATTGTTCCAGATTGGAACCTGCCATTCGAGCTCATGTGTGATGCTAGTGACTTTGCAGTTTGTGCAGTCTTAGGCTAACGAAAAGATAAGATATTTCATTCTATCTACTATCCATGCAAAACTTTGACCGATGCTCAGTTGAATTACACTACCACCGAAAAAGAATTGCTAGCAGTAGTATTTGCTTTTGATAAATTTCGATGTTATCTTGTGGGCACCAAAGTCATTGTCTACACCAATCATTCAGCTATCAAGTACTTGATTGATAAGAATGATGCAAAACCTCGCTTGATCCATTGGGTACTTCTTTTGCAAGAGTTTAATTTAGAGATCCGAGACAGAAAAGGAATAGAAAATCAAGTGGCAGATCATTTATCAAGATTGGATAATGGGGCACAAGTTGGCGATGCAATCCAAATCAATGAGACTTTTCCTGATGAGCAACTCTTTCTAGTTCTTCAATAGGAATCACCATGGTATGCTGACTATGTGAACCATATTGTGAGTAGAATCTTTCCACCTAATTTAAATTCTCAACAAAAGAAAAAGTTCTTGCATGATGTGAAGTACTACTTATTGGGATGAACCTTTCCTGTTTAAGTAATGCAAAGATCAGATTCTTAGAAAGTGTGTGCCCAAGGAAGAAGTTGAAGATATTTTGCAACATTGTCACTCTTCGGACTATGGAGGGTATTTTGGAGGAGAACGGCCTGTGACAAACATGCTACAATCCAGTTTTTATTGGCCCACTCTATTTAAAGATGCTCACCAGTTTGTTGCTAGATGTGATAGATGTCAAAGAGTGGGCAACATCTCAAGGAGAAACAAGATGCCTCTCAACAACATTTTCGAAGTAGAGATTTTTTTATGTATGGGGAATTGATTTCATGGGTCCATTTATTTCCTCTTACAACAATCTTTACATTCTAGTTGCGCTTGATTATGTATCTAAGTGGGTGGAAGCAACAGCTTTACCAACCAATGATTCTAAGGTGGTTCTAAACTTCTTGAAAAAGAATATCTTCACCCGCTTTGGCACTCCAAGAGCAATCATTAGTGATGAGGGTTCTCACTTTTGCAACAAACACTTTGAAGCCCTCCTTGCTAAATACGGGGTCAAGCACAGGATTGCCACCGCCTACCATCCACAAACTAGTGGTCAAGCCGAAGTCTCCAATAGAGAAATCAAGAGGATTTTGGAGAAGACGGTCAGCCCGACTAGAAAAGATTGGTCCAAGAGATTGGATGATGCATTATGGGCATACTGAATTGCTTACAGAACTGCGATTGGGATGTCTCCATACAAATTGGTTTTCGAAAAAGCATGTCATCTTCTGGTAGAGTTGGAACACAATGCATATTGGGCCATCAAGAAGTTGAATTTCGATCTTCAAGTAGCAAGAGAGAGGCATCTAATGCAACTCAATGAGATGAATGAATTTCGTCTTCAAGCCTATGAAAAGGCCAAGCTTTACAAAGAAAAGACCAAGAAATGGCATGATATGAAGATTATTAAGAGACACTTTGAACCAGGCTAATATGTTTTACTCTACAACTCCTGCCTAGAGCTATCTCCTAGAAAACTCAAGTCTCGATGGTCCGGACCTTTCAAAGTCAATAAAGTTTTTCCTCATAGAGCTATTGAGGTGGTTGAAGAGAGTTCCAATAGAATATCCACAGTGAATAGCCAACGGCTCAAGCATTATTGGGGAGGCGATTTTGAACGCCAAAAGTCCTCCATCACCTTAGCTGATCCAGAATGAGCTCGAGATAGTCAAGCCGATGACTATAAATCAAGTGCTTATTGGGAGGCAACCCAAGTTCTTTACTCTTTAATGTTTATTTTTAATTGACTTGAGTTTTTTTAATTTCTATTTTTATTAAGTTCTAATAAATTTTTATTTATTTTGCAGGTATATATATATATATATATATATATATATATAATTGGCGCTGCAGCGCTGGAAATATGTGGAGCCTAGGCGCTGCAACGCCATACAACCAGCACTGTAGAGCTGGCTCGACCAAAAAATGAACCACATTTTTCGAAACCTGGCGCTGCAGCGCTGGTTTTGGTAATTTTTCTTTTTATTATTTTCTAATTATTTTATTATTTACTTATTTTTTTTTTAAAAAAAATTATTTTCTTTCGTAGATGGGCGTTGCAGCGTTGGCTCACCCCAAATTCTTTCGAGGCCCAGCGCTGCGACGCCAGAAGTCTGGCGCTGCAACGCTGGGCAGTATCAAAATTTTTATTTATTTATTTTCTTTTCAGGACCCCTAAATTAAAACACCCATCAGAATCCCTTTCCCCCCCAAAATTTTCAAAACCCTCATCCTCTCATATTCTCCAAAAATCCCTAAACCCCTCGTATTCTTCAAAATTTCTTTCAAATACCCAAACACTACCTTCACTCCAAATCTCCACCTACAAATCATCCCATCATCTCTCAACACTCCATCTCCAACAGGAATCTTCATTGTTCATCATAACTACACATTCTCCAAGTAAGTGATAGTTTTCTTGAGAATTTTACATGCTCTTAAAGAAGTTTTGATTGTGAATTGAAATTTATGGATATTGGGTGTTCTTAATAGTCAAATCTTGTGGATTTTGATGATATTGATTTTGCTAATTGGTGGAGTTGGAAAATCTTGATAGTGAAAGTTGGTGGTTTTGGGTGATTTTAGCTAGTAGAAATTAGTGAACTTTGTGACTATTGGGTGATTTTACTAGTGCAATATTGTGGACAGTTGGTTATTTTGATATTAACAGTTTGTGGATTTGGGTGACGTTGTTAGTCGAATTTATGAATTTTGGACGAATTTCTTGTTAATACTTGTGGATTGGAGTTAAGATTGTGTTGAGCAGCCGTCTTTGATAGTGGGTAATTGTTGAAGCGTAGTTGTTTGCTTGATACAAATTGATTGTGGGTTATTGCATTTACAAGTGAAGATTATTTAACAATGCCCCCCAAAAAATTCAAAAGAACAAGAGGTGCTATAGATCTCGGTTTCGATACTAGCAAATTTGTGTCCCTGGCGGCTAGTGTCAGACATACACAATCCTTGCTCAATAACACTCCAATTCTCGAGCGAGGTTTTGTACTCAATCCAGTACTCTTTCCACACATTCATAATGTAATTGCTTCACAGCACTGGCAATAATTTTGTGCTCTACCACAAGCAGCAGTGATACCTGTGGTGCGAGAATTCTATGCCAACGCTTATGAGCAAACTGAGGGGACGGTGTTTGTACGCGGATATCAGGTCCCATTTGATAGACAAACGATCAACCATTTCTATCAAACACCAGATATTGTAAATGATGAGTATGGGCAATATCTGGCTGGACAGATTAACTTAGATAAGGTAACTGCCCCTCTTTGCCCGAACGTGCCCATCTGGAAATACTCAAAAGAGGAACCGATATCGTTTAAGGCCAATACCATGAATCGGGACGCAAAGGTGTGGTTGCACTTTGTCGCTACTAAGATACTTCCAGTCAAACATATCAGTGATGTGACTAAGGATCGAGCAATCTTGCTATATGCTATTATCACTAGTAAATCCATAGATATTGGCAAACTTTTATTCACGGCTATTCACCATACTGCTCGTTCATCTCGAGAAGGTCTATGGTTCTCATCTTTGATCACTTCTTTATGTGGTCAAGCCGGAGTGCGATGGGATCCAATTGAAGAAATATTGCATCCAAAAGGTCCTCTTGATGAGACATTTCTTAGTAGAGTAATCAAGGAGCAAATCAACCTTCCCGAACCTGAGCCGGTGCTAGTTCATCATATGCTCCTCCATCCAGGCCTCATCAGCCTCGACAATTAACCATGGCGGAGCACATAGCCCGACTTGAACTTCAGAATGCTCACAACCGTGAATGCTTCAAAGCTGTCGAGCAAATGTTCCATTTTTTTGCTCGTCATATGGGTGCAGACATGACCCACTTTCCCACTATGCCACCACCACCATCTTTGGATGCCCAGGAAGCGGACGAGGAAGAGGACGAGGAAGAGGAATATTAGAATGCTCCCAGGTTTTCTTCATTGACAGGGGAGTTATCTTATTCTAAGTCTTTTATTTTTCCAACATTGAGGGCAATGTTTGATTTAAGTTTGGGGGTGTTTATTTGTTTTTAGTTTTATTATGTCTTGTGTGTCTTTTTATTTTTCTGGTTTATTATGCTTTGTGTTTTTTTTTTAGTTTATTTTGCATAATTATGTTTAGGAGTCATATAAATATATATATATAAAAAAAATTATTGAGATATTATGCACTTTAACATGATGAATCCTAATCCAATGATGAACTTTTAGCTATTGATTTGTCTTGATTCTTGGGAACAACATAAGCATGAGAAGAATTCGTATTAAATTCTTTTGTTAGTTTCATGTTAGGATGTGATTTTCACAAATTGAGCACTTAATCTCTTGCTTAGATTTGCATTGCTTATTTAAAGACTGATTATGTTGTTGTGAATTGCGATTATGTCTAGAACCTAGAATTTGTTTGATTTTTTCTCGAGGCGAAATCCTAGACAACACTAAGTTAAGAAAGTGATTTAGGCCATCTTTGAATCATTTGAGCCTCTCAAGCTTACCTTTATATATGATTATCCTTAGTCTACCTCTTTGTGCCTATTGATATATCTATTTTCTTTGATTGCCACATCTTTTAGCCTAGCCAAATAAGAAAAACCATGATTAACCTTCACTACATAGGCATGTGATGACATTACAGGAAACAATTATGAGCCATGCCAAATTTGGGTGAAATAGTGGTGATATAAAATTAAAAAAAAAAAATTTATGGTTATTCGAAAACGAAGAATAAAAAAAAAAAAAGAGAATAAATTGGTGAAGCAAAAAGGAAGTGTATTCAAAGAAGAAAGTATGTAATTTGAGGAAAAGACTATGGCTCTCAAAAATCCTGAAGAAAAAAAAATGTAAAGTGTCTATGGGTGAATTTAACCGAAAAGATATCCTTTATCATACCTTGACCCTAGCCTTACATTACAAGTTTAATAAAGACCTATTTGATCTTTGACAAAGTGTTAGTCTACATTAATGGAGAGAGAGAGAGATGAAAAGCAAACATATGAGAATCTAGTACTATAATTCGTATTTTGCATTGACATAAACTTATTTGAATTTCATGCAATGATTTGTGAAGAGATTATTCACACACACACTGAAAATCCATTCAAGCATGAAACATACGGTTGAATTGAATCATAACGTTGGATTATGTTTGTGTTTTACTTTGAATTGAGATTTTGAGATAGCTTTTGAGGAAAAATTAAGGAAATCATTAGTTAAATGCATTCATCTCTAGCTATGTTTTGTTTTGTTTTGTTTTATTTAGTTTGTTTTGTTTTGCTCGAGGACTAGCAAAATCTTAAGTTTGGAGGTGTGATAACTCTATAAAATAGAGTTATTTTATCCTATCTTGTGCTTTTAAAATAGCTAAGTCCTTGTAGTTTAAACTATTAATTAATTATTTTTAGTTATTTTTATTTATTTTTTTAGTTTAATTTATTTATTTTATGTTTTATTTTAGTTATTAATTAATGTCTTTTGTAGTTTTGTAGAGTCCTAAAGCTAGAAGGAAAGGCTCAACTCATATATGGAAAGTCCAAGCTGGAGGCAGTTACTTGGCTACTAAGTTTCCCTTCTTTAGGCTTTCAAGGCTCTATAAATAGGAACCCTTAGGCTTTATTTTTTTAGACCTAGTTAGTTTTTGCTTTTGTTTTTTGAAGAGGAGATCAGCCACCACCATCTTGCAAGAAGCTAAAAACAGTTTTGGAGACTAGAAGATTGAAGAGCTGACAACCTTTATTTTTCTCTTCTTCTTTAATCTTGTTTTATTTTCTTGTAATTTGATGTCGGTGAAACTCCTTTGGTTATTGTTTTTAATGTCAAGCATGAACTAAATTTCTTTTCTAGGATTGCAATGAAACTCAACACATAGTTTGGATTATTTTACTCTCTAGTTTGATTTAATGATATTTGAGTTGTTTGCGCATTCTTGTACTTAATGCTTTTAATTGCTTGATCACCAATTAAACTGATTTGTTAACCTAAATATAAATTGAAAAAGGGAGTTTAGTGTTAGACATGGATTGCATAACACATGTTTCCTATTCATTTATTAGGATGAATTGATCTACAGGTAGGGTAGGAATATACTTACTTGTCATGTGTAATCAAAGTTAGAGTCTAAGCTTAATGAGTTTTTTTTTTTTTATTTTTATAATTCAATTAACATAGGAATATAGTTAATTGGTTAAGAAGGATATTTTTATAAGACCGTCAGAAGATCCTTATAAATAGATTAGAACTCTAGTAACAACTCAAAGATCATTAATCAAGCGAAGAGAGTAGGAAACGTCCAAGCGAAGTGTTGAGGGAAATTGTAATCCTAGGTTTTTCTCCATTGATTTAAACCCAATTTTAATTTGCTTTCTTTGTTTATTATTCTCTTAAATTTAGTTTTAATTTACACACCTTTTAATTAATTATTTGGATAAGATTAAGTTGTTTTAATTTTAGTATTTAACAAATTTAATATCAATTCCTCGTGGGTACGACACTCTACTTCCACTTTATTACTTGTTTGCGATAGCGTGCACTTGCGTAGTGAAATCTGACAACATTAGTGCACCCGAACTTTGACATTTTTCAAATGAGCTTCGATTCCGGATTTTTCTTCGCCAATCCCTTCCAAAAATTATGAAACTTAGTTATGGAAGTTTCCATAATTTTCCGAGCTTGTTTGCCATTTTTCCCAAAATTTTCTTCAGGATTTTTTGAAATTGCCCTCCAACCTCCAAAACCTCGATTTTACTCAAAACGGGTCTAATGTCCGGATTTTCTTTTTCCTCTTCCTTTGTCTTATATTGAATTTGAGTTGGTCCGAAAACGCCCAATTTTTACGATCAAATTCCCCTAATTTTGTTTTCCCTTTTTCAATCTCGGGAATTTTCTCGTTTTTCCGTTTTTGCTCCAATCGGCTCTTCCTTTGGATTCACTTCAAACTGGGCCTTGGGCTATCCTTGTTTACTCATTCTTTATCAACTGGGGGCTTCAATTTTACCGAATTGGGTCATCTTTGCAGTTTTTCCCAAATTTGCAAAATTCACCATTTTTTCCGAAACCCTAATTTTCAGTTTTCCTTCCAAATTGACTCTTCCTTTAGTTCTGCTTCCAATTGGCCCTTTCAATACCCATTGTCATTAATTATATTCCATTTAGAACCTCCAATTTCGACCAATTTTATTGTTTAAGCACTTTTCTCCAAATTTGCCGAATTAGGACTTCCCCTACACTGAAATTTTCGCAATCCCTTTTCCGAAATCCATATCTTTCATTTTATACCTCAGATTATCAAAATTCTTTCACCATTGTTCAATTCAATTTCAAATCTTGATTTTGACTAAGGGTTCACTTTTTAAATGGTTGACTTTTTAGAGTTGACTTTTGAAGTTGACTTTTTTAGAGTTGACTTTTTTTGGATTGACTTTTCATGTTGAACTCCGAATCACAAGTCTTGGATGACTATCTGCAAGATGAGAAGAGATTTTCTGCATTCTAAAAAAGTACAAGGAAGAATTTACCTGGTTTAGGGAGTCCGGACAAAATTAGGTATCTACAATGACCATTAAAAGAAACCAGTGTTAGTTTACAATTCACTGATCCTTCGATTACTTATCCAAAAGGAGTTGTAGAGAATGTTCTTTCGCAAGTTAATGAATTGGTCTTTCTAGCTGACTTTTATGTGCTTGACATGGAAGATGAGATGTCTTGCAATCCAACACTTATTTTATTAGGAAGACCATTCTTAAAAATAGCCAAGACAATAATTAATGTTCATGATGGCACACTCACTATGGAATTTGATGGCAATGTGATCCGTTTCAATATCTTTGAAGCCATAAGATACCCTAGTGATATACATTCTGTTTATGCAATTGATACATTTGACTCTTTAGTGCAGCCAGCTTTTAAGTTAAGTGTCAAAGACATAGACATTACCAAGCACCTTGGCATGGAGACCTCTAAAGATGAACCCGTTTTAAGTGAACATATGGAGGAAGCATTGGCATCTTTGCAAGTGTTGCCACCTTGTAATAAAAGGCTTGATGTTTCAATTATTAATCTTCCTTTATCTAATGAGAAACTTCTACCTTATCTTTTGCAGGCATCAACATTGGACTTAAAACCACCACCGGAGCATTTGAAATACTCAAGGATACGGTGTGGATGATAGCATGAGTCTAAGTCGGGCTGAGGACAATAAACCAAGCGCTTCTTGGGAGGCAACCCAAAAGGATGGAGAGCACACAATATAATCAAATTTGCTATTCCTTACTCTCCATCATTCTATCTTTCATTATTTTTCTTTAGTTTGTTTTGTTTATTAGTTCTTTTCTCTTGCACATAATTCTTTCATTTGGGTTAATAGCATTACATTGAGGACAATGTAAGAATTAAGTGTAGGGGGAATGATTTAGGATTTCTTTTATTTTAGTTGTTATTTTTTTTTTGAGTCTTTAATATTTTTTTTTTGTTTTTGTGTTTTTAGTTCCTTTCAATACAATGATGAGATATGAATTGCATAGGTCCAAAACTAATTAATAGTGAGAAGATTTTTCATGAGAATTGAGCTTGATACTATTTTTTATGAGCCAATGTTAATATGATATGTTGATTGAGAGAGAAGCATGTTTAAACTTAATATTGACTTTTATAATCTCCTTGTGAGTTTTGAGCCTATATGATTGATGCGTTATACATATCAATCTAATTTCTTTCTTGAGTGCTCTTATGATTACATGTTTCTCTAGAACTTGCTTTAAACAGTTTTGAAACTATATTGATGCATGTGACAACATGAATATGATAGAGGCATTAGGATTATAACCAAGGCCAAATCAACCATCCTCTATAGATGTTCCAAGAGAACATCCCCCTTAGTGAACCAATTTGAGTTTATATTGAACAAGCTATTTTATTGGTAACCACATCTTATACCTAGCTAAATGTACTTATATCCTTACCCTTGTTCTAAATATAGATTACATGTTTTGAGACATATTGCATAAGCAAGGGATATCTATTGAAAAGTTAGGTTGGAAACAAAAGATAAGTGTGGAGGGAGAAACGAAAAAGTCAAGAGAAAAAGAAAGGGACCATTGTCAATATATATTCCCATATTAAAAAAAAAAAAAATCATCTCTTGAACTTTTGGTTAAAGAAAAGGTGTTAGAAAATTGATTAGAATGAAGTAAAGGCTCAACATGAATATTTAGCCTATGTTATTATGTGCTTACATAAGAGTTTTGAGAAGTTTTATTTGTATGATCTTATTATGTCTCTAATTGTATTATCATTTTCCTTTTATTCTTTAACCATATTACAAACCCTTGGCCCCATTACAACCTTGAATAAAGACCTCTTGATTCATGAAATTGCATGATCTAAATAGTGGAGAATAGGTGGACAAGCAAGCAGATGGTAGAACTGTTTTCATGAGATTGATTGAGTGTAAACACTTTACCACTACTTGAAAGAGTAAAAATCATGAGAGTATCCCCATGCGAGAAGTTGAGATTAAGTTTGAATATACATTATTTTGATTGAGATATGTTATGTTAATATTGGCTTAACTCAAACAATTTACACTCAAGCATGATTCTTTGTGAAATTCTTTAAGGTATTGATTAGTTTATAAGACTTGTCCAATGATTTTCTTTGATTTATATTGAAAGGATTAGGAATTTTTTTTAGTATATTTTAGTTTTTTTTAATGTTTGTGGGTATCGTTCTAGTAAACCCTCACAAACTAAACTAGTCCACTAGGGACACCTAGGGGTTTAAAGGCTTATGTCACATGCTAAGTGCCACCGTGATTTTCTACGAAAGTGGATTAGATTAGATTAGATTTTCTTATTTTATTTTATTTTTGCTTGAGGACTAGCAAAAAGCTAAGTGTGGGGGTATTTGATAAGCTCATAAAATACACATTTTATGCCCTTTCTATTCTTAGTTTTATTTATGTTTTCGATCCTTATTTTGATTACTTATATTATGTTTTTGAATTTTAGGTATATTTAAGAGAATGAAGTGAAAAGATGTTAATAATGATGGTAAAGTGCATCAGAAAAATTAGCGACCAGCGTCGTGGTGCCTGTGTCTGGCGCCGCAACACCCCAAACATGTCGAGAGCTAGTGCTGCAGCTCTGGAAAGCTGGCACTGTAGTGTTGGCCCGAACCCTAAAATTTTTTAAAATAGAAAAAAACGCAATTTTGCCTCCTGAACTGACTTATGCAGCAAGAAAGGGTTTTCAGGATTTTAAAGCTCTATAAATACCATCTTTTGAGCCACAATCTAGCTATGCCTTGATTATTATCAATATTCTTCTTCTTCTCCTTCTTCATTCTTTTAGTTTTCTTTTTCTTGATTTTTTTAAGTTTTATGTCTATGTTAACTATGCCTATGCAAGGCTAAGCTCCTTCTTGGTTAAGGGTGATTTCAAAGCCCTAGACATGTTTTATAATTGATTTTTAGACCTTATCATATATTGATTTTCTATCAAAGTTGTTTATGTTCTTCCATAAGAATTGTTCATGATTTTTGTCTTGATTTGTTTAGGTGCGCAACTAGATAGATCTTGATGATTATCTACTGCTAGTTTAGGAGTTTTGATACATAGCTTATCTTGATTTCTATTCAATAGTGAAAATTTGTGGTTAATGATTATGTTAAAGTTTTCTCTAATTGCAAAGTGCAACATAACCTAAGTTGAATGAATCCATGTTTATGTGTTTGTTGCTTAGATCAATTTATCTATCTTTCTCATCTTAAAGCTGCTATCACTTTGAATCTATAGATGTTTATCTTAGGTTATTTAATAGTTAGGGATTAAGTAATGGCGTTTGTCCTGCTTAACGAAAAACTAAGAAAGGATTAGGATAACACGGGAGGTTGTTATCTACGGTTGTTAACTTTGATAGATCATTGATATTGATAGGTCTGAAATTGATTCTTAACATTTTCTAGTGGTGGAGAATGAAACCTTAACCATATTTTCTCATATTTGATTACCTCTCTTTATTTACTTGCTTGCTTTTTATTTTCTTGTTTATTTTAGTTTTAAAATTATTTTAAAACCCCTTTTTCTTTTTTTCTTTTTTAAATTAATTATAAACTGATAATTCTTAAATTAAAACCCAATCCCTGAGGATTCGAACCTTGATTCTATATTTTACAACTAATTTTCTTTTTAGAGCAAGGTTTTAATTAAGATACACTTTTTTGGGTGCATCAGTCGTGTCTCAACTCATTTTATATTTTGCATAGTTTGTTATTTTGATTCAATTTAGAGAAAATTTGTGTTCGTATCGTGTCTCAATTCATGACATATTTTGCATAATTTATCATATTGATTTAATTTAGAGAAAAATTATGTGTTCATGTTCGTGTTATATTTTGGTGTTTTCAAAATATTATAAATTTTTGTACGCGTTAATAATTCGTTTTATATAGATTTTGACACGTTCGTGTATTCGTGTTCTGTTCATTTTTTTTCGTTTTGTGTTTTAATTATTTTTCATATGTTGTGTTCCTGTCGTATCTCAACTCAATTCATATTTTGCATAGTTTGTCATTGTGATTCAATTTAGAGAAAAAATTGTGTGTTCGTAACGTTTTTTTTTTTTTTGTATTTTCAAAATATTATAAATTTATATAAATTTTTACGCGTTAGTAATTTATTTTATATAGATTTGGATACGTTCATGTATTCGTGTTGTGTTCATATTATTCTTCGTGTCGTGTCGTGTTTTAATTATTTTCTCATGTAGTGTTGTATCTTGTCTTAGTTCATTCCATATTTTGCATAATTTATCATAGTGATTCGATTTTAACTCTAAATTCGTTTACTTAAGGTATTATAAAAAATTAAATGATAATTATTTAATATGATTCAACTTTAATTATTTATGATTGTTAATTTAATTAAAAATTTATAAATATTAAAAAAAAATCCCCCAGCGAAACGGGGAAAGAATTCTAGTATAAATTAATAACATAGTAAATAATAAAATAAATACATAATTACATGAAAAAAAAATAAAAGCAAATGGATAGCTAGATAAATAAATAATTAAACAGCTAGATAATTGAACAAATAAATAATGAAACATCTTAATTAAATAAACAAGTTAGATGAAATAAAATAAAACAAACAAAATTGTTTAGCCATATAATTGGAATTGAAAAGTAAAATAAAAAAAAATAGTGAAACGTAAAGTACAAGCATTATAGAAATATAATAAAAAAATAATAATAATTAATAATAAAAAAAAAAAAAAGAGTCACCTCAACCACAATTTGGAGAAGATTTCTTGCTCCCTTCAGCGACTTTTCTTTCCTTTTTTTTCGACCTTCGGACCCCTCTTTCTCTGCCCTCTCATATTTTTCTTTTTATTACTTCTCGTGGCTCTTTTTTATTTGTTCTGCCTTTTGTTCTCTAAATCTCACCTTCCTTTCCCAACGTTCGCTGGTTAGCAACACAAGATCTGGTACCGCGTTGCCGCATGCTATTGTGTGCCGGTGTCGGAGAAATCCAACGGTGGTAAAAAAGATCACAAACTCAAAAATCGGTCACCAAAAAAAATTCAACTTTCGTCAAAAACTTCAAATTTTGCCCAAAAAATCGTAGAAAAATTTAAAAAAAAAATTCAGAAAAAATCCTAAAACTACCCTCTTTTAATCCCCAAACGAAACTCTCAAAAACTCCAAATCTAAAAAAATCCGAAAAATCCTTTTAAGAACAAAAGCCAAGAATTTTTTTTTGAATTTTCGTTTTTCTCCTTTGAATTGTGTTTTCAATGCTATGAGTTTGAGTATCTTTTTATAGGGAAATCACCTAGAGTCCTAGTATAATTTAATTTGGAGTTCTCATCTTAATTAAAGTGTTGTTTTAACCAAAATAAAACTTTCTTAATAGTATCTAAAATTTAATCTTAATCTTAGAGAGTTTGGATTTAAACAAACTTTTTTTTTGGGGTTTTTTTTTTCATTTTCCATTTTTTTAATTCTGAAAATACAAAGTAAAATAAAATAAAAATTAGAATTAGAATTAAGAATATAATTAAAACAAAAATTATAAGAAAAATAACCCGAACAAAAATGGGTGTCTACAACTTGTACTTAGTTTCTTGGTACAATTAATAACCTTTCATCACTTAATATTAATTCATTTTAATCTTGAGCATAGTTTAGTGTCTACTCAATTAGTTTAATTATGTTTAAGTATCGGGTTAGGCAATTAACTCTTTGAATAAGCTTTAGAACTATTCTCTGGCCAGAGATTTCATAAGTTAATCCTTACAAAGACTATTGAGATATTCTCTCAACCACTTAACGTGATGAATCCTTTATTCATTACTTATGCATCTTTATATGTATCATGTTATACCTAATAATACCCGACTAGTGCATCCATGGTTAAGACCATATGTAAGGTAAAATCAAAGTATAACATTGGTCATATAAGATATTAGTAATCTTAGGTCAAGGATCACTTATATAACTACCACATGAGAATGTTGCCACAGATATTAGTGATTTACCAAATGATATTCTCATATCAGGTCATGTTTAGTGAACTTATTCTTGTAGTAAGCACCCACATGTTAGCTCAAGTTTATCCAACCATCAACCTATGAGATCAACTGCTTGCTTCATAAGTAAGAGCATAACCACGTGCTAGTCTCAACAACTTTATCAATGTCTCATCTTGACAAAACATTGATTAGGAACAAGTTTGGAATAATCTTTGATGCAATAATAATCTCATAATAACAAGTTATTTTAATTCCCTTGCAAAGCATATTTCCATGGACTTTATAGAAGAAGTGATATTAAATATGCATACAAACTTGTAGATAAAGAATGCCTTAGTTATTAATAGTAATGCTTAACATGACATGTAACTCATAGCCGATACGATTGATCTTAAACTCTTAGGACAAACAAATGCCAAACGCCTTGGTATCTAATACCGAACTCCTTCGTGTGATAATCATGGGATAGTTGCATAGTAAAAGGATATGCTAGATTATTCTTTCTGAGAACTCGCCATTCATTTTACCATTGTTTTATTATATCTATAATCAAATGGTAATGCCTCAATACATGTTACATGTTTGGATTGTTGATAAGACCTTGGTTTCTTTTGTTTACACAAGGGCTCCATTGTTCTCAACAATGCTTGAAACCATAAAATTCAACATTTGGATTTCTTTATCCAAACTACTTCTTTTGCCGCCCCAGACAAAGAATTGTATTTGGCTTAGGTTTGTAGAATCCAAGGTCCTGTCGTGTTTGGAGCTCTTTCAAACTAATCACTCTGCCATTTATAATAAAATGTAATCACTTTGTAACTTGCTGTCATCCCTTGTCAAATTGATAGTTAATGTGAAAGAACCCTTTATATGGTGTTTAGTATTACCATATACTAGAAAACATCTAGCATAATACCTAGAATTCGTATATGATAGATGCAATTGTTGAAACATGTTGTAATCCACATGCGATCTTTCTCATCTTGTGTCTTGAGAAACATCTTTGGAGAGATTCATGTAATACAACGTAAATAAGTATCCTTTTGCTAAACTCTTTTAGCATCTTGTCTAATATTTATGTTATGTAACATAGGCAACGATCTACTCTTAGTTTTCTCTATGCTAATCCTTTTTAACATTTTGACTATGTATGTTGATTAGGAGAGTTTTAGCAACCTTTTAGATCTATTCTTATAGATCTTTATCCCATTACATAATACTATGTATGTTGCTTCTCTTATATCCATTATGGAGAATTTCCTTAGATATCAAAATGATTTATAGATTGTAACATATGTACTTTATTTCTTATGAGCTATATGCCATCCACACAAACATCAAAACGATAATTATAATCTTACTAGCCTTCTTGTACACACATGGTTCATCATTGTTTTCAATGAAATCAAACTTGTTTGACTGTATGGAACCTTTTGGTATTATGTCAATAATTTTGGATAGAACCTTATTTAGTAGGTAAGTGATTGTTTTAGGATTTATCCCTAAAGGAAGTATGAATATTTGAATTATTTATCATAGACCAAACCATATCCCTAATGGAAGTAGGTCTCTTTTTCTTGAAAAATCATGATCTATTATCTTATTTGATTAATCAATTATTACTTAACTTTAACCCAATTAATCATTAAATTACATAAATTGAGTTGGGTATAATCAAAATTTCAAAGGCTCTGTTTGTTTCGCAGAAATTGACCTTCAGAAAATATTTTCTAGAAAATATGAAAATTTTTCGAAAAAGTGAAGATTTTATGATATTTGGATGATTCAATGAAAAATATTTTCTGTTGTTTGATTATTTTTTAGAAAATCTATTTTTGTTCTTTCAATTAGCAATATTAACATAAAAATTAAAATATTAAAAACTATTTTTATTAAAATATTAATGTTTTAATATAAATATTTCAAATAATAATATTTAATACTAAAATATTATATTAATATTAATATTAAATACTTAAAATAATATTATTTATTATTAAACATTAATTATATCTATATTTTAAAATAATTAAAATATTATAATAATTATTAAAATATTATTTCTATTAATATAATAATTATTAAAATATTATTTCTACTTGATTGAAATAGTAATATTGATATTTATTTCAAATAGTAATATTTTAATAATAATATTTAATACAAAAATATTATATTAATATTAAATAATCAAAATAATACTATTTATTATTAAAACATTAATTTTATTATTATCTTAAAATATTTTAATATTAAAATAAATATTAAAATATTATTTCTATTAATATTTATACTATTAAAATAGTAATATTTTTATACTTAAAAACTTTATTATTAAATATTTAAAAAGCATAATTTATATATATATATATTTATTATTAAATTAGTAATATAAAGCATTTCTTTAATAAAATATTATAAATACTATTTCAAATTTGAAATATATATATAATTTTACAATTTATTATTAAAATAATAATATTGTTATGTGAAATTATATTTTTTATTAAAATAATAAATATTATTTTTTATTAAAATAATACTACATATTATTAAAATATAAATACTATGTTTAATAATATTCAGAATAAAAATAAAAATATTTTATATTTTTAAATATTATTTAAAATAAACTTAAATAAATATTTTTATTAATATAATAATATTTGGTTCGAGTCAAGTTAAGCTTCAATCTAAAATATCATGTCCAAATCTCGATTTTAGTCGAACTAAATGCATGTGCTTGGTGAGTAGTCCTATTCATGGGCAACTCTTTTTTGAAAATTATCTTTCCTTTTAAAAAAAAAAAGATAAATTTTTTTTTAAAAAAATTATTTTTCATTGATCAATCAATTTTTTATCAAAAAAATTGCAGAAATCAAGTAATATGTAACCGATAGGGGCCTGAATGGCTGAATCTAATCTGAGGGCATCATGATTAGGGGTGTAAATGAGACACTTGTGCTCGCAAGCTATTCGAGTTCAGCTCGAAAAAAACTCGAATTCGATTCGGTCATTATCCAGCCGAGCTCGAGTTCGAGCTATCAAGCGAGTCGAGTTCGAGCATATCAATACTCGATTCGAGCGGCTCGCGAGCCTAATCGAGCTTTTTATTTATAATATATATTTTAATATTAATTTACTATTTTACTCTTAATATATATAATATCCTTTTAAACCCTAAAACCATTTTTTTTTCAACTCATCCTCTCAGCCGCACGACCGCGCCTCACCCTCACAAACAGAGTCTCACCTTCATCCCTCACAAAATTCTTCTACTCTCATCTTCAAATCTTTTTGTGTAAAACCTAATTTTTTTTTTTCACTCACACTCTCAGCCGCTCCTAACCCTCACCAGCATACTCTCACATTCTTCCCTCTCATCTTTGGATTTTGTGTTTGTGATTGTTCTTCCGAGACAAACTTTCTTTTATCACCAGGTTAGTTAATCAAATTTTTACCTTTTATTCACGCATAATTCTTGAACTGGTAAATGGTATAACAGTTTTTCACTTGTAAAATGATTTTTACATTTTAGGGGTTTAGGGTTTCTGTATTTCAAAATAGTTAGCATTCAATGATATGTTTGGATCAATGCTTTTGCTTCTGTCCGTTAGTTCTGGTTGCACATCTTTAATTCTCTCTCTTAAACCTAACATAAGATGTTTACATCTAGTCTTTATATGCTAAGTGTCCTGGATGATGAGAAAACTAATATATATATAAATATATATATATATATATATATATATATATATATGGAAGTTAATAATGAATGGGCCGCACCCTATTTTAGGTTTTGGAGAACGTGTCCCAAATCCTAATCTAGTGCAGTAAGGAGAGTTTAAAAAGAATATGGAACCTACAAAACCAGCCAGTCAAGATATGCCAAAGCATGAATCTATGGAAAAGGAATGAAAAAAAGAAAAAGAAAATAGAATTAGCTTACTATAGAAGGCAAGATACCATATATAATCTGAATCTTGATAGATTGGTGGAAATATATATATATATATATAATTGTGATAAAGGACATCATTTGTTAGGCTACAGAACAAAAGACAAAATGGATACTCTATGAAAATATGTAACTCTATTTCTAACGTGTCTCTGTTACTCGACTTTGATTTCTCTCCATTTTCAGTTTTTATATGGTTTAGAAATTTTGTACATGTATTTAGAAATTCTTTAAGTTCAAATACTTTGCATACTCTATGAACATAATGTCTAATAGTATGTAAGTTATTCTTTTTTCTTCATGTTGTGTGATTACTTTATAATTACTTTGTTGTTAATCATTGTATGCTTGCTTCACAAATCACAATATTGGTAATGACAGTGATCAAAGCAAGGCCAAGACCCCCCCTTGAAACCTGTTGCTGGATTGGAATTAATAGAAATACATGGTGATGTTTATTTGTCTTAGTTTAGTCAACTTTATTGAGAGTGGTTAATTACCTCAAAGGGACTCTGAAAAGTGAAAATGGAATTACTAATCAAAATACAAATGAATTTGGGTGGGAAAAGAATGGAATTACTAATCAAAATACAAATGAATTTGGGTGGGAAAAGATTGTTGTCTGTCGCCCATTCCATATCCTCTACAGAAGAAACCAGGAAGTTAAATGTGTTTTGTTAAGTTGTAACTTCAATTATACTCAGTTGATAAATGTTGAGTTTTTTAGGTGTTTTTTTTTTTATATATTTAGAGCATGTCATTACATTACATCATGGAAAATAAGGTTGCATTTAGTGTATCATTTTTCTAGGCTTCACTTGCTAGTTAAAGATGTCTTCATCTTTTTTTTGTATATTTACTATCATTGGTGAACTTTACAGAATATGGGCATTAAGAGATGCCATTTTCTAATGTATATTGTTGATTTGATCAGGTTGGACATGAAGAGGGTGCTGAAAGACAGAAAGCAAGCTTTTGAGTGTGGGTTGGTTTTGTCTTGTTGAGGAGAATCATATGGTGTTGTGTGTTAGATTATGGATTTAGCTTTTTCAATTATGTTAAATGGAACAACGATTTTATTTTTAAGTTTAATAATTTGAATTGATGTAATAATATTGTTATTTTGATTGAATTTTTACCTTTTTGATTGTTGTGTAAGTTTTTTTTTATTTTTTATTTTTTATTATTTTTTTTATCATTATATCATTTTTAAAAAGATTCATTATTTAAATGCAAAAAAATTGTATATGTATGTAATTTGAGTAAACGAGTTTAATCAAGCCGAGCTCGAATAGTTCGATTTTATCTCGAGCCAAGCTCGAGTTTAGAAAATAGTATTCGGTCGAGCTCAAGCCGAGTTTCGAGCAGCGAGTTTCGAGTCGAGCTCGAGCTTCCCACTATTCGGACTCGGCTCGACTTGGTTACAGCCCTAATCATGATTAATGGACGAGATAAGTGCTGTAGAAGCTGTTTAATCTTCTGGAGTCCCTAAAAAAAATAATAGCAACTTTGGATGGATGATTTAAAAACAGAAAACCGAGCCAAAAAATATAAAAAAGAGTTATTGAAAAAAAAAATGAGGAAATCGAGTGGTGGACTAGTAGTAGTAGACGTAGTGATGGGTTTCAAATGTTGACCAGTGACCACCCACCCACAGGCACACGCTGCTTGGCCATGGCGTTTACTCGCTTCATCTCTAATCAAAAATAAAAATCCCTTCTTACAACTTACAAGACCTGGTCTCCGGTCCACACTAAAAACTCCATGAAACCGCGTTTTCTTTTTCTCAATTTGTCGATTTCTCTTTAACCTCACCTTTTAACGCCATAATCTTATTTCCTATCCCACCATGAAATGAATTATTCTTATCGAAACAATTTCCATGGGTCTTTTCTTTTGTAAATCCCCCCAGTTTTGTCTCCTCATTTTTTCATTTCTTTGTTTCATTTCTTTCAGCTTTTCATTCTCCACAGTCTCTATATCTGAAACTTCTAACCTCACATTTGTATGTGCTTTAGTACCTTCCCCTGCCCCTCAACGATCTTCTCTAAATTGTTCTAGCTTTCCAGCTCCTGGTATTCCAATCCCTTTTAATTCCAATTATTCGTTTTCTGGGATTGTCTCTGGCGATGGATTTTTATGTGGTTTGAGACCTTCTAATTTTCCCTCATCCAATATTTCAGTTATGCATTGTTGGAGATATTTTAGCAACGGTTCTACTATTAGTATTATAGAGTTCAAACGAATTTACTCGGGTCCAGCTCTTAAACAACTTGAAGCAGGCAACTCTCATATTTGTGGTCTTAATAATGAGACCAACGCTCTTGAATGTTGGCAGTGGCCTGGATTCAACCAAACCAGGGGTCAAAACTTTTCTACCATTGCTGTTGGTGAAGAATTTGTATGTGGGTTATCAGAAGCTGGAAAGATTAGCTGCCTTGGAAACGTTATCTCTGGTGAAGATCAGCCTAGAGGGAATTATAGCGTGATTGCTGCTGGGTTTAGTCATGCTTGTGCCATCACTTTAGATAATGATTTAGAGTGTTGGGGAAATACGATGGTGGATGATCATAAGCCTCAGGGAAAATTCAACGCACTGGCTCTGGGACAGAATCGAAGCTGTGCCTTAAGGATTAATGAAACAGTTGTTTGTTGGGGGCAGAATAATTTCAGTCTGCCACAGGAATTGGAAAGGCTTCGTTTTATTACAATCAAAGCAAAGAGAAATGTTTTCTGTGGAGTTTTAACATTTAATTATTCTCTGTTTTGTTGGGGTGACGACGCAAATTTTAACTCCAGCTCTATGGTATTCTCACAAGTATTACCAGGGCCATGTAGGAATACATGTCCTTCTGGTGGTCCAATATTGCCAGGATCAGGTTCATTTTGCAGCAATGGTGAGTCTATTTGCCAAGCTTTCGTGCCAATAACGCCAGCCCTGCCACCACAACCTCAGAACAGATCCACAAGCAGTGATTTGAATGGCAGACTGGTAGCTTTCCTGGTTGTTGGTTGTGTAGGATCCTTCTCTTTGTTGCTAGTCATTGGTTTCTTTATCTTCAGATATTGCAAAGATAGAGGGTGCCGTGTCCATGATTCAGGTCGCCTGGATGAGACTGGTGCTCCTGCTAATAATAATAATGGTGTTTCCAATCAGCCCCAAGCCCCATTAACACCGGCAGTTCTGGAGAAGCGTCTGAGCCAATTGACGAGCATGGGAAATACAGGTCGCTTGGAAGAATTTTCTTTAGAAGAGCTGATTCAAGCCACCAACAATTTCTGTGAAGATCATAAAATTGGGACTGGCAGTTTTGGTTCTGTCTACCATGCTACATTGGATGATGGGCGTGAAGTGGCCATCAAACGAGCTGAAATAACAAGCACTTCATCATATGCAATCGGCACCAAGCGTCAGGAAGATAAAGACAATGCCTTCGTGAATGAGCTTGAATATTTGTCACGCCTCCACCACAAAAACCTTGTCCGACTATTGGGATTTTGCGAAGATTGCAATGAGCGTGTATTGGTGTACGAGTACATTAACAATGGCACACTTCATGAACATCTCCACAAGCTCCAAAACTCACCCTTTATGTCATGGGCTATAAGGCTTAAAATTGCATTAGATGCAGCAAGAGGGATAGAGTACTTGCACGAATATGCGGTTCCACCAATCATACATCGTGATATCAAGTCCGCAAACATTCTTCTCGATGCAAATTGGGCTGCAAAAGTATCTGATTTTGGATTATCATTGATGGGTCCTGCAGATGATGAATCACACCTTTCGCTGCGTGCAGCAGGCACAGTTGGATATATGGATCCCGAGTACTACAGGCTTCAACAACTGACCACTAAGAGCGATGTGTACAGCTTTGGGGTAGTATTGCTGGAATTGTTATCAGGATATAGGGCAATCCATCGGAATGAAAATGGGGCGCCAAGGAATGTGGTTGATTTTGTGGTTCCATATATTCTCCAAGACGAAATTCACAGAGTTTTGGACCCCAGTGTCCCACCACCAACCCCTTTCGAAATAGAGGCAGTGGCATATGTTGGATACTTGGCAGCCGACTGTGTAAGACCAGAAGGCCGAGACAGACCTTCAATGACTGAGATTGTAAATAGCTTAGAAAAGGCATTAACTGCCTGTTTGCTTCCCCCACCTTTCTCTCCATCCTCTACACAGTCTTCCACCTAGCAGATAAAATTTGTACAGCAATTTTCCCCCATACATTTATTTTATTTTTTCTTTTTCTGATTTGTTGATTCAATTTGTTTTACTCGGATTCTTTATTTATTTATTTTTTAAGTATTCTTGTTCGAAATCTGTTTCTCGATACATATTCGGATATGGGTATAAGATATGATCTTTCAAATATATAAAAAAATTGAATGTCAAGGACGTACCAATATCCGACTCTCACTCTTGAACCCAAATCACATAGCATTGAACTGAGGCAAAGAATCCTAAGGCAAAAAGTGTATGATGGCAGGTCTACCTACCAATAATGTTGAGAGAATAGAATGTGCTCTACAAAAAATTGTTGTTTCTTTGTTTGGTTAGTGTTTGACAAAGTCATGATTATGATTATTTCTTTCAACAAGGTTTGGTTTTGAATGTGCCCAACAAAGGCTTGAAGAGTAGGTCAAAACAAAAGAAAATATTTGAAACTTTTTATATATTAATAATTAAAGGATGCATGCATTGTTTTCTGGTTACAAAAACAATTGACCCGCAATTATATACACGGTTAGACTTGTATTTGATTAGTAAGTCCAGTGAAGACTTCTAATTATTCAAAGCTTAGGCATTATTGTATTATTACTTTATTATTTTATGAAATGAAGTTGGTCCACCCAGACAATTGTTCAACAAAGGATTTCAAATAGCAGC
The DNA here is from genome assembly GCA_030761205.1 of Fremontodendron californicum. Classification (NCBI taxonomy): domain Eukaryota; kingdom Viridiplantae; phylum Streptophyta; class Magnoliopsida; order Malvales; family Malvaceae; genus Fremontodendron; species Fremontodendron californicum. The sequence goes on from JAULJL010000026.1 coordinate 5,388,516, forward strand.
GAACACTGTTGGTTAAAATGTATTGGTGGTCTTTAACTTTTCAAAACACTTATTTTCTTCTTCACCTCAATTTCTGGAAGTGTCATTTTATATTTTAAATCTAAATTATTAAACTTTAAAATCAAATCACTTTAAATTCATATCATTTTGGAATATTACTCTTTCGAGTTGCTCCAAATTCGAGTTAATTTCAATTTATTTTATTTCATGTTTGGATAAGATGAACTTTGAATGTTGATTTTTCTAATCAAATTGAATTGAGTTATATTTGAGTTTGAACAAATTGAACGAGTTCAGTCATATTTTGACCAGCCTTGCTTCAATCTGTAAAATTTCAAACCTCTTTAACTTTTTATAATTTATAGTTTCACTAGAAAGTTTTCTTAATATAGATGGAAAAAGTTTTCACGGAATCTTACCTTTTTAACTGTGATCTTCCAATCTTCTAGTAATAAAAAGTTCCATTAATCATTAATGAAGTTATTTGGTTAAATTCTTTGGATCCCCACCCAGATATTCAAATAGCGGTTGAGTCGCGGTAGCTATTTAACGGTTTTCTCATTTGTCGCCACCGTTATTTTTCGATATTGGATGTGAATGAGATTCAGACATCAAAAAACAGTTTAACGAAGAATAATGGCGATAACAACGGTCGCTACAACCGCAATCATCATTTTTAATCCAAAAATTTAATACAAAATTTAGAATTTTTTTCATCAACCACTAAATTTCAAATGAAAAACATATCCAAAATAAATAAAAGAAATATCCTGAAATCTACAGCAACTCAAAGAAAAATCAATAAATAAATCTCAATACAGATTAAAAAAAGAAATTACTGAAATTAAGTAATAACAAAAAATTTAAAATTACATGTGGCAGTTGGAAGAATAAAGAGTGAAGGAGATTTGGTGCATTTTGAGAAAAAAAAAAAGTCAGAAGAATAAAGAGTGAGACTGAGAGGTTTAGAAAGATAGTAATGAATTTTGAGAAAATTTGGTGCATTTGAGCATGTGACCCGTGGGGAAGTTTAATGGACCAATCAAAGTTGTTTTATTTTTTATTTTTTAGCTTAAAAGTTTAGCTGAAAAATTTTAGAAGGAAAATTATTAGTTAAAATTAAGAGAATTTAGAAATGCTTTTATGATTTAAATAGAAATTTGAGGGGGAAAGATTTCATGAAAATTTGGATGAAATATTTAATAATTAGATGAAAGGATAACTAATATTAGATGATTAATATATTAATTTATTATTTGTTAATCTATGATTTTATATTTGGGTTTTTATAATATTATTTACTTTTTTTTTGGTGTTGGTATTGTTGTTTTTTTTTCTTCTTCTTCTTTTTGGTATTAGATTAATTTTTTTAATAGTATTATTTTTGTGTAACTAAATATAGTAATTGAGAATGTCATCCATTATTTAATAAATTGAAAATAATTTTTAAAAATATTAAATTATTTAATATAAAAAATTAAATTACTTAATAAATTGAGCATTTTACAGTCTACTACTATTAGGACTAAAAACTAAAAAATAGTAAGATTTTAAAGTAGGTTCAATTTTTAATGATGAAATAATCAATATAATTGATAATATATCTACATGTATGTTTAGAATAGAATCAAATTACTTATATTATAAATCGTAATTTCATTCCAATTTATTGATTTTTTCCCCCTACAAAATTCTAATATAACAATTGATTGCATTCTAATTTTGTTTATAAGTTTATTTTGCTTTTATACAAACCATTAATTGCATTTTGATTGTATTTGATTTATATTCATAAAAGTTCATGGATATAAGAATGTCTTTTTTTTTTTTAAATATGAAATAATTCATATTTATTATTTTGATATAATGTGATGATATAAATAATTTGATAATCATATACTTTTTTTTAATTCATATAAAAAAGTTATGAATAAATTTTTATTTTATAAATAAAAAATCATAAAGTATCATAGACTACTTTCAAAATCATTAAAAAAAAAGAGTTTTTATAATTATAATTAGTATATTTTACGATAAGTTGTGTAAAATGAAAAAGAAAATTCACGACCACCCGTTTTTGCAGATATTGTGTATATAAAATGGTTTTATACTTTGTATATAAAATGGTTTTATACTTTGAATATTTTATTATTAATGTTCATTACATTATAGTATTTTATTTTTAGACTAATATTGTTTACTTAGCATTGTATCAAATAGCATGTCGAGGAGAAGATTAAAGGGTATGAATATCACTACCACCCGTTTAGAACCAACAGACGCTGATGTTGAGGGCAACCCTAGAGTGACGTCTTCAGAGTATATAAAATGCCTCTACTATAGATGCTAACACAGAGTTGCCTACTGGAAATACGACTGCAGAAGCTTTAGTTCATACAAACTTGAATACAGGTATCGTGTTACACTGTAAAAGTACACAATATACTTTGACAAAAAAATGTTGGACAGTTGCTAATATATTTGATTTTGTGAAGTTGATAATAATAGACAACGCAAAACTCGAAGTCGTACCACATTAAAGGAGTTATGGGCACTACTTCCTGAAGAGCGTATTGTTGTTTCAGTAAATAATGAGCAACAACCAATTGGTCTGAAGCACAACTATTGGCTAGCTTTCTTGGCATGATTGCTCGAAATGAGATGAAGTGTCCAATTCATTTTGAAACATGGCGTGATGTGCCGAATAATGAGAAGGTCCAGCTCTTAAAGTTTATTGAGGTACTAGTATAAGCGTGCTAAATTAGTATTGCATTAATTTTGAATTTTGTTTATGATCGAAACTAACTTTTTGTACAACTTTTCCATTTCAGTCAAGATTTTCTTTGCAAATTCCAACATCATTTGTTCTTGGGGAAAAAATGGAAAGACTATAAGCATGACTTCAAGAAAAAGTATTTCGACCGAAATATTGATCCTGTTGTCATATTACAAACCCTAATGCATGGTATAGTTATGTGGCAGTATGAGAGATTGGTTAGATTCTGGTATTCAAAAAAAGGAGATGTATCATTTATAATTTATTTTTTTCATTTACTTTTAGTACTTTTTATAATACAATTGTATGGAATATGTATACATTAATAATGTTTGTGCCCAATGTACAGGAACGAGAATGGATAGAGGTTTGTAGTAGAAAGCAACAGAAATATAGTCACACAAGTGGATCAAAAAGATTTGCCAGAAAAACTAATGAAAAGTAAGTTTTCATTCATAATTTATTATTATGTTAGTGTTAAGTACATTTGATCCCGTAATAGGACAAAATTGTCAAACAGTCTGTTTAGTTCATTTTAAGTCTCGTAAAGCATTAAAATGTCAAACATGCAATGTTAGTGTACTTTATGCACATAAATAGCTCGAGTACATTATATTATAGTTGTTGAAATGTTGAAGTTGCCATAATACTTGTTTTATCAGATAATTATTTGTTCTCAATTATTTTAATACAATTTGGTATTAATTATTATTATTTTGTAGGAAGCTGAGCGGGAGAAAAAAATTGAACGAGTTGAACTGTTTCAGTTAATTCATACAAAGAAAGATGGATCCTATTTGAACGTCGAGACTCAGGAAATTATGGTATATTTTGTTCATAATTTTTTTCATTTACAAATATATTACACAAAAATATTATTAATTTTATTGTTTTATAAGAGAAAGCAAAATAAAAAATTGCTGAGTATCAAGCTGCATCATCAGATGCCTCAGTCAATATGCAAGATGTCGAGAATCAAGTTTTCACTGAAGTTGCTGAGAAAGAAAGACATGGACGGGTTCGAGGTCTCAAATTAGGTCCAACACCATCTAGCTACTATGGAATTGGTTCTCAACGATTTACTTCTTCTTCTTCACAAAGCTACTCTGCATATGAAGTTCAGATGTTGAGATAAGAAATGAAAATATGCATCAACGTTTTGAGGAAAATGAAGCCAGAGAGAAGCAGATATGGCAAAGAAAGAAGCAGATAGACAAGCAAAGAGAGAAGAAGAGCAACGAAGATATCAGCAGCTGCAGGCACAGTTTGATTCATTAATGAATTTAGTGCAGCAAAAGTTCTCAGCAGGCGCAACGAGTTCACAAATTCCTCCTTCTCAGGTAATATAATATCTTCGTTGTTAACTATCTTACTTTATAACTTGATATCTTATATATTAATTATGTATTTTAACTCTTTTTGGTAGGGCTCATAACATGAGAATGAACTTGCTGCGGAAAAACTTTATTCTTATGGCTTTCCTCGAATTTTTAACATTTATAACTTGTAATTTTTTAAGTTGTAACTAGATTTGATGTATTAAGTAATAGAATTGTTGTATAATGATACTTTAGATTAAATATATCTTCATATTATGGTTTTTTTTTTAATTTGTGTTATTTGTGTATTGTTGCACAGTTCTGTAAATTGTTACAAGTATTATTGATAAATATAATTTTTTAAATAAAATAAATAGTATATTTAAAAAAAAATTTTCTTATATAATGGCGTTTTAAGAATAAACGTCGCTAAATCTCTAATTTTTATAAGACAACATGCAAACGTTAGTGGTGTTTTATGATAAAACGCCGTTAAAATTTTTCAATTAGCGGCGTTTGTGTACCCTAAAATGCCGCTAAAAATTTTTAATTAGCGGCGTTTGTCAAAATAAAACACCGAGAAATTTGTGAAATTAGCGGCGTTTGTGAAGTAGAAGCGTTGCAAAAGGCCCATCGAATACCGCATTTCGACGTGCTATTATGGCGTTTTAAAATGCCGGGATTTACATACAAAATGTCGTTACTTTTGTGGCGTTTTTGGTACAAACACTAGTAAATTCCTCGGTGCGGTGTTCAGCAGCTCTTTTTGCGGCATTTTTTTCAAACGCCGATAAAGTTTGAAAAAAAAATGCCATCTAAACACTCATTTGCTATAATGCGATAACCGAAATGAATGTGATAGCATCTGTTATATCTGCAACCGCGATAAACACGATATGATCGAAAATGAGTTCGCAATTGTAATTTAAAAATCCCTATCCTCACCCCAAAGTTAATTATCACTTTAGTATTTCACAAAAAATTCTTTTAAGTCCCATTACCATTATAAAGATTAAAAAATTAAAAAAAAAATTATACTTTTCAAAACTTTTAAATAAATCCTTAATATTTTATTGTATCCGATTAAACTCTTAAGTATTATTTTTGTTTAATTAAATAACTTTTTGTATGAAAATCGTTAAAACTCATTATTTCTTGCCACAACAACATCAACAGAATCATTATCTTTGCCATATCAATATCTACAAGGCATATAAATACAAAGACTTTGTAGATGCTAATGTGGAATACTATTCTGCAAGTGCCAACTCAATATGAAAAACTCAAATCTTAGTTGAGATAAGTCGTGCTTCTTCTTCTAGAACTTCTTTCTCCTCAGCTTCTCCTGCAATTAGAAGATATCTACAGCCTCTAAAATAGACTACTTCTATGAAGTATATGCCAAAAGATCAAAAAATTTAAAGAATACAAACATGCTTGTATTGGAATGGTGGAAACCACTCTTAATGCAAGAATTATCTTTTTTCACACTATTTCCAAAATTCGACATGTCCCTTCATGACCTAACCTTGTTGACAAATTAAAGGTCCAAATATAGATTGTTGGAGCTTCCATGATAGAAGGTAGGGATTTTTATGATCGTTATTTTGCGGTTTTGGTTATCTTCTTCATCGATATTCATCGTCAATATTTACCGCAATTGATCACGATAACATCCATTACAACCGCAATCATGATAAATGCTATACGACAAAAAACTCAATCGTAATCGCAATTTAAATCCATGATAAAGGGTTATAGCTAGGCTACATTTCACTACCAAATGGCCTATGGAGTCCTAGATCATGCTTTGGATCTGTCACTTCCAACTTCTGCTGAAACTGTTCCAGTTCAAGTAGCTAGACTCCATGACCAAAACTCCTAGTTGTGTCCATATTCCAAAACAAATCTCGAGATAAGAACTTGTTTTTCCGAATATCTGAAACATGGGTTAAGAGTTATGTTGGAAACGGCGCCCATAAGGGCACACCGTTCCAACGTTAAATTCTTAAAGGAAGTTAATGTTTAAAAAAAGAAACTGCCATAGGCAGTTAGTTGGCAAAAAAGAAGGAAACCACTTCCTTTAATGGAAGCAATTCATTCGGCTCTAGCCGAGAGGAGTAAAAGTGAGAAGAACGAATTAATAACAATTCATTCGGTCAATGAAAGAAAAGAGAAATAAGTTTCTCTATAACATAAAGCAATACTCGATCTCTCTGCATTCTCGAAGAATTTAGTGTTGTGACAAAAATTCAATTTTCGATTACATGATCTTGTCTTTGACCAGTGAATCAAGATCGGTTCAGCATCGAACGATCCTATAAGTTATTTAATTTCACATTTGTTTATAGATTATTTACGCGATAATTTTCATTGGTATCAAAACCCATAGGTTTTAATTTTTGGTATATTTGTTTAAGAACAAAAATATAGACATGATTAAACCAAGTTTCTGGTGAAATGCTTAAATCCACCGGAACATATCCAGATTTCATGGATTGTTATACAAACGTGTATAAGATCATAAAACTTGCGTAATATAATAGTTTTGGATTTGTTGGATCTTAGGTTTGCTTTTTAGAAATTATGAATTTTGATGAAAACCGGGATTAAAATCGTGACTTTTTGAATTTCCAAAATAAATAAATAAAATGAGATTCGAATACACGTTTTAGGCATTCGAATGTCTATGAATATTCTTTAAAAAAATAATATTTTGTTAAGAAATTTGAATACCAAATGAAGTTTTCAAAAATATAGTATTTTTGATGAGACATTCGGATACCGCAAGGGCATTCAGATGCCAAACACAAAATTACATGCAGATTTTTAAAATGCCAAAGATCAAATTTCACCTGGTTTATTTAATCTTAAACTTTTTATTTAAATCATGGGAGTCCTAATAACACAAAATAGATTAATTTTTTTTAATTATTATGAAATTTTGTGTTATGAATATGTTTATGAAACATATTTTTTTTTTTGTATTTGTTACAAAAGACAATGCTGAGATTTGTCCGGACTCCGATGGTCATTATGACCATGGCACAATTTCTAAGAGTCGGTAGGTCGTTCTGAGAACTAGATAACTATCGAAGGGATCCAAATGATGATGTTATCAAATACATCATTACTGTTAATGAGAAAATCCAAGAGTTGATTTGGAGTGGCAGTTTGACGATAATAAGTGATCGTAACAAATATATGGTGTTAAAAAAATACACTTTTTACTTAGAGATAAAAAGATCTTCTTAATGATTTTTGAATGTCTAAGATGAAGAACGACCACGTCGAGGATTATGAAACCTTGATTAAAACTTTTTTGGAAGTGTATGTGAAGATGGGGGCAAAGAGGACTGCGACCCTTTCAATCGACCTTAATCTTCATAGTGAAAAATGCAAGGTTGTAGAAAATCCATGGATGAATGACTTAGATTTTAAGCTATCGAAGGAATTTTAGGATTCCATTCTAGTCACTAAAAAAGTGATAGATTATGGATTAGTTAATTAGGGATAGTTTATTAATATTTTTTTATATATTTTATGAAAATATTTTTTTTTATCTATGTGATAAATATGCAAATTATGAGTAATTTTGCATCTACTACGAGTTCTAAGATATTTGTTATCTTGGAATAGAAATTTTGCACAATGAAATAAATTAGTGATGACTAAACATATTGTTATGGAATTTGATTGTGAAGCTTAGTGAGCTTTTAGTTCCATATTATATGGATGGTTGTCATTTATTTTATTTCAGATTGTGACAAAATAAAGGTGTGTATGCTAGGCATTAGTTTGTGCATGTATGTCTCATTATAGAATATCCTATGAAATGACAACTGCTTTTGAAATATTATAGTTGAGCTTAACAAAAGTGAGAAACTCAATGGGGATAATTATGAGATCTGGAGTATGAAAATCCAATATGTGCTAGAAGAACAAGAGTTTCTAGAAGTTCTAAATAATCTCCTACATGAGCCTGAAAATGGGTATACAACCCAACATAGAATGGACCAAGAGGCTTGCAATGTCTGAAAAAAGAAATACATTGCTTGCATTACGTTGCTAAGCAGTATGGAGAATAAAAGTGCATCTTACCCAAAATGAAAGCATCAAAACGTTTGAGGATGCTTCAAGGCATTAGTAGCTTTAGGAAGATTGGATCGAGGGATCTAAGCCTAATGTCGATGTTTAGATGGCTAGAACAAGTTCCAAAGAAGCTCCGAGCTTCAAACGCAAGCCATATCATAGGTACAAAAGAAAGGCTGTCATGGCTCATTAAAAGAAGAACAAGTCTAAAGTCAAGTGCTTTAACTATGGCAATAGAGGTCATTTTTCTTGTGAATGCACTGAGTCAAAGAAGGTTTAGACCTTTAAAGTATTTTCGAATGCTATGAATAATTTGAAAAGTACGACATTTGTGTCAAGTACTATTTTATTAACTGAATCTCATCCTTTGTGGATTGTAGACTTAAGGGCCATAGACCATGTAGCACAGGATAGAAATGTGTTTGTGAATTTTCGTCGGATTTCGGAGGGAAAAAAGTGAATCTGTGTGGGAAATAACAAGAGTTGAAGTGAAAGGAATCTGTACATGCAAGTTGTGTATGCATGGTGGCCGATCTCTTATCCTACATGACGTGTTGTTTGCTCCCAACATTGACAAAATTTGGTTTCTTTCATTGTTCTTTTTAACATAGGATTTAATTTGAACTTCGATAGCACTGGTGTTAATTTAATTTGTTTTTGGGAACAAATTACTATGGTTATGGATATTTACCGAATGGTTTTATTGTTTTGGATATTGACTACACTTCATGTAATTGTATCAGTAATACTAGTTTTTCCCTAGTTACTTTTTCAAGTAATGCAAATATTAATGTGGATATTTGGCATGCTAGACTAGGCCATATCGGGCAACAAATGATGAATAGATTAGCTAAAGAGGGATTACTAGGCCACATTGAAAAGTTAATCTATCAACATGGGAAAATGGTATAGCGGGAAAAATGGCAAGAAAACCATTTGGTAAAGGGACTAGAGCCGAATTTTCATTGCAACTTGTACATTTTGATATTTGTGACCCAATGAATGTAAGGGCATGAAGTAGAGGAGTATGTTTCATCACATTCATCGATGATTACACATTTTTTGAGTTTTTTCTATTTGATTTCCCACAAGTCTGAAGCTTTAAAGTGCTTTAGAAAATATGTGACCTTGGTGGAAAATCAATTAGATAAAAAAAAAGTTAAGGAATTAAGGATTGAGGACGTGAGTATTTGTTTGATCAATTCAAACATTTATGTGATGAAAAAATGAATAGATAGGCAGCTAACTTTTTCGAGGACTGCAACACAAAATGGTGTTGTAAAGAAGAAATCGAACTCTTCTGGAAATGGTTAGGTCCATGATGGCCTAGGCAAATTTGGCTATCACCTTTTGGGGTGACCCATTATTAACAACTGCTTATATATTGAATAGAGTACCCTCCAAAACAGTTACATCTACACCCTATGAATTATGGACCGGTAGAAAACTCGATCTTAGTAATATAAGATCTTGGGGTACATGAACTCGCTCATCAACATGGCAAGTTAGGTCCAAGAGGCAAAAATAGTATATTCGTAAGATACTTTAAGAATTCAAAGGGATATGTTTTCATTGGTGAACAAGCAAGTGAGAGTGTAACTGAATTTGAATATCGGGATGTCGCTTTTCTGGAAAATAATTTTCCAAGGAAGGATGAGATTAATCAAGTATATTTTTGTATGAGATAGAAGATCTTGACAATTTGATTGTTCAAATCGACTGATGCATATTTCTGAAGATACATCAACAATATCTCATCCAAGTGGGAGCATGCCGAAAGATGATGAATTTGTTTCATGACAATCACAAGTCAGGCATAGTAATTTTGGAAATGTTCCTCAACGTCGTTTTCACATAGAGGGAGAAGCTTTCATGATTACCTCACAAGATGAAGAAAAGCCAAGAAATGTCAAAGAAGCTCTTTCTTTTAATGCAAAAGAAAAGTGGATCAAAGCAATGAAAGAATAGATAAAGTCAATGAGATCAAAAAATGTTTGGAAATTGGTTGATCTACCAAAAGGACACAAAGCAATAGGGAATAAATTGATTCTCAAGATTAAGTGTAAGTTTGATGGGGCTATTGAAAGATACGAGACACGTCTTGTAGATAAGGGGTATACTCAACAAGAGGGAATTGATGATGAAGAGATTTTTTCTCCTATTGTAAGGTTTACCTTTATACGCTTAATTATGGCCATAGTAGCAAGTTTAGATTTGGAGTTGCATCAAATGGATGTAAAAACTACCTTTCTAAATGGAGAACTAGAAGATGAAATCTATATGTAACAACCAGTAGGTTTTATTGGCAAAGGTCAAGAGCACAAAGTGTGTAAGTTATTAAGATCAATTTATGGTTTTAAGCAATCTTCCAGATAGTGGTACATTAGATTTCATCAAGCAATCATTTCGTATGATTTTATTATGATTGATGAAGACCATTGTGTGTATGTCAAAATAATGAAAGATAAGTCTGTGATCTTGTCGCTTTATGTGGATGAGATACTATTGGCCAAAGATAATAAAGAGTATATCATTATGGTAAAAATTTGGTTGTCCTCAAATTTTAATATGAAGGACATGGGTGAAGCAACTTACATTCTTTGAGTGAAGAATCACTCAGGATCGTTTTAAGAAATTACTTTCTCTTTCACAAGTGTCATATATTAAGAAAGTTCTTGAACGATTCAAAATGCAAGACTGCAAGCCAATTAATACTCTTGTTGCAAAAGGCTAAGGCTTGAGTAAAAGAATGTGTCTTGAGACTCTACAAGAAAAGGAACAAATGGCCAAAGTTCCTTATTCCAGTGTTGTGAGAAACCTTATTTATGCTATGATGTGCATAAGGTCGGATATTTGTTATGCAGTTGGACTCATAAATCGATATCAATCAAATCCAGGTCAACCTCATTGGAAATCAGTTAAAGGATATTAAGGTATCTAAAAGGGACTATGGACTATTCGTTATGCTATCAAGATATGATTTCATCTAATCGGGTAAACAGACGCCGATTGGGGAGGAGATTTAGATGAGAGGAAATCTACATCCGGATATGTTTTCTTACTTAATAAAGGAGCGATCTCCTGAAGTAGTACGAAACAAATTTGAATAGCATTGTCCACTATAGAAGCTGAATTTGTGGCATTTTTAGTGACAATGCAAGAAGGTGTTTGGTTTAAGAGATTCTTGAATCATTTGGGATTTAATAAAGATGCATTGAACTCCATGTTGGTGAATTGCGATAGTCAAGTTGCAATCGTATTCACGAAAATCCCAATATCATTCAAGGACAAACACATAGATACCAAGTATAATTTTGTGATAGACATGGTTGCATATAATTAAGTCAACGTGCAGTACATATCTACGCATAAGATCATTGTAGATCGGTTTACGAAATCGGTTCCTGGAGATGTGTATAATGTACATATTAGATCTCTAAGATTGCATAGGATTTAATGTACTTGCTAAGTTGTTCAAGTTGAACAATTTGTTTTTTTTCCATTTATGATTATTGTTGACAATGATTAATGCATACTAAAGTTTATACTTTATTTCATGAAAGCATACACACGTGTATATATATATATATGTGTGTGTGTGTGTGTGTTAAGTACATATATGAGATTAAAGGTATGTCGGACAAACGATTGGCCTTCTCACACAGGCAATCACCTCTAAGGCTTAGTGCTAGTAGAGATGAGATTAGTTTTAAACTTTAAAACTAAGAGTTTTACGAGAGCTTGAGCTTAAAACGGAATCACCTTGAGTACGATTCAAGATGAGGTCATATAGTAATGAGTTTATGACTGAAAGTGAATGGTCCCATAATTCACTTTATATGTCTATGTATGCCAGGTGGAAGTCCTGTTATTGAATTTATTGAGAAAGTAGAGTTGTGGACTCAAGTTAGATATTGAGTGTATCTGAACTGTCACTTGTACGGTATTGAAATTGTGATAAATACATACGCTCCAAGGGAAAATGAGAATAATACCTGTCGCAACCTAAAAAAATAACGAGTCTCATCGCAAGACTTTATTATTCGTTAAGCGTGACATTTAAAAAAAACGAGGAAAAGTTGACTTAATTCCTCTAAAAAATGAAGGTTTTGAAAATGACCTTAAAAAAGACATGGAGTCGCCACCAATCTTTTTTAGCTAGGTGTGATCGGCCACCTATTAAAACCGGTTTTATAAAATATTTTAAAAATTAATTAAAAAATTTTAAAAACCAATTTCAAGTCTGCGTTTTGAAACCAGAGAAATCAAAGAAACGGGTTCGGGAGTCGGTTACGTGCGGGGAAGGATTAGCACCCCCACAATGCCCGTATAAATCGGTACCTTATTAACCGTGTGTTATCTCAAGTCTCGGTAAAAGTCGGTTTTAAATTTAGTATTTCAAGTTAATTCCCAATTTAAAGAAAAATAATTCCATTTTTATTTGAAAATGATCCGGAATTTATAAATTCAAAATTTTCCTATATTCCCCAACAAACGTGGCAAAATATAGAATTTTTTATTAATTTTGGAAAATTTTCCGAACCATTCTCTTTTTAAAGAAGATATTCCGTTATTAATAATAATTGATGATATCCTCCCTAGCAAACCCGGCAGATAACTCATGAATTATTTTAACTCGAGAATATCTTTATTTTATTGAAAACCGTTATCTTTTTTTGAAAACATTTAAAAGAAATGAATATGTATATGCATGACATAAATAAAATGACATAGCAAAATCTAAATAATACAATGCAACCTAAATGACATGACATGATTTGAATGCCTTAGCATATTCTAAATGACATGGAATAAAATAATGCTATCATATAATATGCATGAAAATAAAAATAATAATGCATGAACATAGTATATGCTAAATCAAAGTAACTAAATAAAAGCATAGGATATCATGAAATATTCAAAACCATATAATAAACCATGTAACATCAAAAAATATAAATCAAAATAACAACAATATCATAGAAATTATTATAGCAAGAATCACATATTATATAAAATGCATGAATATAAAAATGCAATGCATGAAATGTATTTTTTTCTTTAATTAAGGAAATCCGTATATCTAAAAAGATATTCGGCTACCTTAGGAAAACATGTCAAACTAAATATTCTAAAACCAAAATACTTTGTGATTGTTTGAAAACAATTTTGAGAAGCTTGAATTAAAAATAAAATATGGGCTAAATTTTTTAAAATGGCTCTAATTTCCTAAGTTTAAAAAGTCCGGACTTGACTACCCTTAACCCGGGACTTGAAAAACCATTTTTAGAGTTCAAAAAGGCTTAGAAATTACCCTAAGTCAGTAGCTAACCCTCCTAATCAGCCCACTCTAAGTAAATTAACCAAAACAAAAAAATGGTTTTTCTTTAAATTCAATTATGACTCCACTGTCCAGTTTCAATCCACGATTTTTTACCCTATTTTTAAAAATTCCAAAAATTCTGAAAAAATATACTGGAGACTTAGGACATGTAAAAGTACAGGGAAAAAAATCGGCTTAATTTTCTGATCAAAGATGAATTCCCAGAAAAATCAGAGATGTACGAGTTTTGGAAGAAGAAAAAACTGCTTTGCCAACACATTTTTGCCTTTGATAAAATCATTTAAAAATCAAAGTAAAAATATTTGAAACTCATAAAATGACTTGCAAACAGTAGCTAGGACTTTTGGAAAGTTAGATAAAAATTGACTAAGTAAAAAAAAAAATCACAAAGGTAGAATAATCAACTTGACAAACTTAATTTTCCACAAGTGTGCTCAAGAGAGCATGAATTTGAACCATTAATTGGCTCAAGTCATTATTCAAGTGGCATGAACATGAAATGCATGAAACAATGCAACAAACATAATGCATGAAATGCATGGATTTAAACCTAAATGTCATGAAAAAATGCATGGCATTCATAAAGATGACCTAATACCTAAATGACATAGCATAAGATGACATGGCATGTGAATGAAATCGACATGGCAAACAAGATGACATGGCGTAATGGATGACATAAAATGACATGGCATGTGACATAGCATAAGATGACATGGCATGTGAATGAAATCGACATGACAAGCAAGATGACATGGCATATGGATGACATAAGATGATATGGCATGTGAAATGGCTTAAAATGACTCGGAATTTATTAATACCAAAATCTTTTCATGTTCCTCGGCAGACCCGACAAAACATAGAAAGTTTTATTTATTTCAAAAAAAAAAATTCGAATCATTTTATTTTAGAAAAGTGCATTCCTTCGTTAATAATTAATGATAACCTCTCCGGCAAATCCAGCAGAGAAGACCATGAATTATTGAACTCAGGAATATTGCCTTATTTATTAAAATATTATGAATATGCAAAATGACATTAAGGCATGTACCACAATAGACCATGTCCAAGGCAAACAACATTAAGCATTTTATCAAACACTAAATATGCATATCACAATAAACCACATCTAAGGCAAGCACAATAAATATAGGAGAAATTAAAGAAAGATTACCTCAAATGACTCCTTAAATTACCACCACCGCATATTTGATGATTGTACAAGTTATCAAACAGTACATCCATGTCAGCAATGATAACATCTCCCAGAGCAACAGGAACTGCAAAGACCACATAATTCTACATACAACCTTGTAGATGAGAAAATCAGCAGTTCTACACCATCGATGCAGCTCTTTAGTACAAGATCTTGAGCCTCCATCTGACCCAATAGGCAATATACTGCTGCTTAAACCTTTCGAAACTGCCCGGGAAAAAATACAAAGCAATATCCTCCATATTTGGACATTCATCATGAAAAACATCCATGCAAACATCAGAACCAGGGAGTAGAGAACACATGCACTCCAGGCATTTGCTTTGAAAATTCTAAAACCTTACGATGGACTTTACCAGGAAAATGAGCCCGGAATCCATCAAAAAATTCACTACGAGAAACTGAATTGAGAATCTCAAAGCTACCCCTGAGCATACAATAGGTAGAGCATCAACTGACTTCGAGTCCGTGGACTTAGTAGTCTCTACCAGTAAATTTGAGTTTTCAATCCTTTCAACAGGCATGAGGACAATCTGTTGCTCGTTCATACATGCAGAAGTTTTCTTATCTGAAGCTTGAAATTCTCTTGATGTTTGAAATGCATTTTGCTGAGTAATTGAACTGAACCCTGAACTACGATATCCATGTGGTCTAGAATGCCCTATGGTTCTAAGATCATGATCTGCTCTTACTTTCTTTACAGAACATACTAAACGAGCATCTCTATACCCAGTCGGGCTCCTCATAGGCATTGTTGCAATAGTAGCTGACCAACCAAGGCTTGAACCTGCATTCCTCGGTGAATGTTTCAATTTGTGGGTACGAGATGGCATCTTAATAGCTTCTTCGGTAGAAATGAACTTCACTTTCCCAGTTTCAATAGCCATTTTCGTACCATGACAACCTGCAATCTCTTGATTCTTGAAAAACCTGCTGGAACTCACAGTCTCAAAGGCATTTGATGTTGAAACAAGATGACATTCTCCCCTTGAAGTCTTAAGAAACCAACTTGGACTCTCAGTCTCAGAGGTATTTAATGTCAAAGACATAGGAATATGTTCTACTGTAACAGATTTTGATGAAGCTATGCCATTGCTAGATTGACATTCTTCACAAAACCAAATTTCTGGAATCACCAAATGCACTTTTCGCATGCAATAGCAATGTTCCCGAGCTATTTTGCACTGAAAGCAAGTTGTAATATCCTCTTCAAAACCAACATCACCACATATATCATAAGTTTCACCCAGGTGGGTCATTCTTGAATGACGTGTATTCGAAGGAAAATTTTGTTTAGTAGGCTCGTCAATGGCTACGGCAAAGAAGAAAAGAGAGTTTGCTTTGCTGTAAAAAGGAAAATGAATATGAATGGAAACAAAAGAAAAAAGGTTTTACTTTAACATGTTTGGATTGAGGGGAAGGGAGCTGGGATTGCTGGTCCATGGCAGTGGCAAAACCCCCAACTCCCTTTCTTTTTTTTTTCTTCTTCTTTTCGCTTTTTTGCTCCCTCAAAAGAAACCAAATCAAGCTTTTTTTTTTCTCTTTCTTTCCTCAGCCGCCAGCCCCCCTTCCTTCAAGATCTTCTTTATAACCTTCTTGTCATCGGTAACCCCGGTCACAGTTTTCCACGAGACTAACTCCAAGGTAATGTGGAGTGTGGCATTTGGAGGCACTGCACCTTCAGCACCAGTGGCTGGCTTCCCCTTCTCACCAAAGCCATATTGTGGCTTCACTGTAAAAAGTACCTTCTCCCCCTTCTTCATTGTCTTAACAGCTCTTGCCAAAACAGGACAAAAGAAACCATCCTTAACAGTGAACTCCACGCCATCAGATTTTGCCACCACTGCTCCCAAATCCACTTTGAACTCGTTTGCCAACTTCTTTGCATATGACGACGCCACTATCCATTTCCCTCCCTCTGAAGCTGGATGCACTGTGGACCCTACAGCTACGGTCTTTGTGGTCGAAATTGTAGGAGCAACAGGAGCAGCGGGCGCCACATCTAATGGGGAAGAAGTTAGAATGAGGAAGTGTGCTATGGAAGACCTTTGGAATGCTTATCGGAACAAAGAGTCGATTTGGAGGCAAAAGTCGAGAATTAAATAGATTAAAGAAGGGGACAAGAATACAAAATTTTTCCAAGGTAAAGCTAATGGAAGAGCAAGAAGAAATTATATTGATGGTGTGATGGTTGATGATGTATGGGTGTCAGATTTAAAAGGTGTGAAGGAGGCAGTGGTGAAACATTTCAAAAGTTGATTAGATAGTGAAAAATGAAGAGACCAGTGGTGAATGAGTTGAGTTTCTGAAGGTTGAAGGAGGAAGATGTTGGAAGATAAAATATCGATGGAAGAGCTAAAATGTGCAATATAGGATTGTGGGGGTTCCAAAGCTTCGAGGCCTGATGGTTTCAATTTTAGCTTCTTCAAAAGTTCCTATATGTTGATCGAGGAGGAGCTTATGGAGTTTTTGATGAACTTTATGCTAAAAGGAAAAATGGAGAAGGGGTTGAATAATGCATTCATCATGTTGATCCCTAAGGTGAGTTGTCTCGTCACTTTAAATGATTATAGGTCGATTAGTCTTGTGAATTCTTTATACAAAGTTTTATCCAAGATTCTAGAGAATAGATTGAAAAAGGTTATGAATTCATCCAAAACGATACTCAAAGTGCATTTATTAGTGGTAGACATTTAATGGATGAAGTTAGAGATCATGAAGTTGATCTCCTTGATATGAAAAGTTAACTATTATAAAAAGTTGATCCGACGTAACAAAAATTGAAACTTCTGTATCGTATTTTACCCGTTACATAACGCCAACGATACTATCAAATTCCTTGAAATACTACCAAATTCACGATCGCGATAACTGCGACGCGTTATGTAACGCCAGCGATACTTGCAAGTTGCAACCGTGACACCACAATTACATTCACGACGAAATTCACGACCGTGATTTAGAAATATGCATCTACTCGAGACAACCAAAGAAGCCAACAAACACTTCCTTTAAAGGCATCATTTGTTCTAAGAAACCCAAAGCCTTTACCTTGTTCTGTAGTAGGACATGCATGGTTTGAAAACAAGGAAAACCAAAAATTGAAAAAGTCTTGCAAGTAAGAATGCCATAAACCTGTCCCTAAGCCATTACCTCAGATTTGTATGAAGCAATTAACAAAATCCTCATATGACACAGACTTTCCTCCATTTAAGGAATTCCATAAAGATATGATACACCTGCCAAAATTTCCAAACTCAAACCAAATAGAGTTACGGAAGGAAATCAGAAAAAGATTTCAGGAGTTGAAGATGTGCAAAATTGGTAGACTTAGAATTCTATTATCCAAAATGTAGCTTTACAAAGGATAGAAAAAGCTAGGTTGTTGGGAATTAATCATGCAAGTAACATGTAAATGCAGCGAAATTAAAAAGCTTTCAACTCCGACAAGCAAGGATTGCAATTGATATTATTGAATAAAAACATACATGGCAATTAGCAAGAGCAGAAAGTTGTTTACCTTGTCTTCTTTGACTCGACAAACACTAATCCACCAAGAATAAATAATTAGGTTGTTCCAAACGATTAGCTGTCCAAGCGACCAGTCTCTAATGAAAGTCCACACGAACAAGGAGTGAAAGAATCTCTCTAGTTGTATAGGTAATCCTTTGACTTGAAATTACTAAAGATCATATATGAGGAATGTTATATTTTGATTTTACTCTTCCTATGTTCTAATCACGAATACTCCAATAAGGTATTTTTGGGTATAACATGATGATGGTATATGCCCTAGAGCCAATCAGATTGGACATGGAATATACAATTAATAATGCAAACCCATCACTATTCGTTAGTGATACAAGGTTTTCCTTCATGTTAGTACAATGATAAAGAGTTATTGAAGTACTAATTGGATAAAGCCCATGAAACACAAAGGCCTTGCAAAGGAATTGTAAGGAGTAACAATTATGAGGATCCTTATGCATCACAGTCGTGTTTCTAAACAGTTCCTGGTCATTTGTATTGTCAAGACAGAGCATTGACAATGCTCAAAGACTGGCATGTGTAAAGCCTCCATGTACATGGTGCATGCAACTGATCTCATAGGTTGAAGTATGGGATACTTGGGGATAACATATAGGTGCTTGTTAGAGAACAAGTTCACTGAACATGTCCCGCTGTGAGAACTCCATTTGGTATTGTCACTCATGTGTCTATGGAAACGTTCTCACGTGTCAGTCGTGTAAGTAGTTCTCTGACTTGTAATACCAAGTCATCTTGTATGGAGAGTGTCATACTTTGATTCCATCATGAACGGGTTCCAAATGAAGGGATACTTATGGTAGGGTGGTTTTGGGTATGACATGAACCATACGAAGATGGATGAGTGATCCAGAGAGGATTCACCACTCCTAATGACATCGGAGACATATCTCATCTGTTCTTGGCTTAAGTTAACCTAATGGAATCTCTAGCCAGAGTATGACGAATTTAGGAGAAATAGTTTCTCTAAGTTCACAAAGTTAACCAATAGCTGCAAGAACTAATATGGAATGAACATGAGTAGACACTGCACCATGCTCATGGTCTTTCCGGGATATTTGGTGAAAGTACTGAATTACACTGATAGATTGAACACGAAAGGTTATGTCGAGACTAACTTGACTCTCCAATATTTGGGTGGTCATGATGGCTTGTAGAGTCCGCTCATGATCTATGAATGTAAATTAATTAGATTAGTTTATATTCATTGCCAACATATTGGAAGCCTAATGGGTCACACACAGAAAGGTGAATTAAAAGATTAAAATGGAAAGAGTCTAATTGATTAATTTGAGAATTTAATCAATAAGGACTTAATTAAATAGTTTAATTAAGTGGAAGGACTTAAAAGAAAATACATAAGAGTTATGTTATAGCCCTTAGTCAAACCCTGAAGTGTTGCCGCCCCCTATATAAAGAAACATGTGTAGTCGATCTCCTTAAGGGTGTGATAGCCGCATATTGTATGCTTGGCTTTTTGGTGTATTCTTCTTGATTTCTTTATTCCGTCTTGCCTTTTCATGGATTGCTAGAGAGAAAAACGTTTTCTTTCAAGAGAGCAAAGGCATAGAGTGAAGAAGAAAGAATATCAAGATAATCCTTGTGGTTGGCACACCAAACCCGGGGAAGGAAGAAAAACGTTTTCTTCTTCTTGATGCTTATGAAGCATTCGGCCATGGATGTTTAGATGGGGAGAGGTTTCTTGAAACCTAAACCACTAGCATGGTTTTTAGCAGGACTTCATTCCTACCTTATAAAGGTTCTCTTGATCATCTTGTGTGGATTACCGTTAGAGGCCAGACACTTGTGTGGTTTGAAGTCTCGGATTGACTGCTTGGTATTCAAGATTGAGTGGGTTGTTTGTAAACTCAAGATTAATAGATCTTTGAGTTAAGGTATGAATCTTAATCAGATGTATGCTTTATAATTACAAGATCACATTAAAATTTTACAAGTATGATCTTGTAAGATTCGACTATCTCTTTGTTTATTTTTCCACTGTGTTCATGTTTTTCTTTAATTCGATTAATATTTGAGCATGAGGTTGAATCCCAACAGTGGTATCAGAGCCTAGCTTGTAAGTTTTCTTGTGATTTACATGTTTAATTGTTGGTAATATTCAATTGGATTGAGTTGTGTGTCGGTCTAGCAAAGTTCTTTCAAGAAAAACGTTTTTTTCTTTGTTTCAATTCTGGACAGCTTCTGTATGCAATTTGATCTTGGTGTTTTAAATTGTTTAAAACATGTTTAAAATTGATTTGATCAAAGTTTAACCTTGCCATATGATTGCATGACACAAAGAAGTTAAAAGAAACAGGTTTGGATTTGATTTGAATTGAATTGGTTTTGGTGCTTGAATTTCGAAGAACACAAGTTCAGGATTTCTCTGCACACCTGCTGTAAGTTGCGTTTTTACATGGTTAGATATGTCCAAAATTTCTAAAAATTTGAGGCGAAGTCTGAAACATGTCAATCTTCATGCTGTAATTTTTGGTGAATTTTTTTATTTTATTTCACTGCCAATATTACCTCTCAAAATAGTGCAAACAGTTTGCATGGTTGCTTGAATTTTCTAGACAGCCTTAAGTTCTTGAAGATTCTGGAATTGTAGGTATAATTGGTTGAAAATCAAAAGATGAAGTGTGTGTGAATTTTTCACCATATTAGCCACCAAAAGAGGTGGTTGCTTGAGGCAAACGTTGCCCTAACAAGGGCTGCCGAATGCGGCAACGCTACTTACTAAAAGTAGGAGGCGGTTGCACACAAAAGTTGTGTGCTAGGGTATCACCTTCTATTTTTGGAAATTCTTATTCTTTGGAAATTTGAAATTGTTTCCTAGTCAAGATTGGATTCCTAAGGGTTAGGAATACACCTAAGATTTCCTTGTGGAAATTGTTTCCTAATTGAACAAGGACTCCTAAAAGTTAGGAGAAGATATGAAACTTTCATTGTAGAGAATGTTTCCTAATCAAACTTGAACTTCCTAAAGTGTTAGGAAATCTAATTAAATTGTTTAATTAGATGGAAGATTTCAATTCAAAGAATCCTAATTGGATTAGGACTCAAGTAAATTGAATTAAATTTAAAATTGCTAGATAATTTGAGCCAAGTATATTTAAAATTTTTAAATATTACTTTCCTTAAATGACACACAAGATTACTAAGTGACATTCAAATATGTATGCATTTAATTTTATGCTTTATGATGTGATTATGAAAGCATGAGGGTGATTATGGACTTAGACCTTAGACTTAGGTCATTAATGGTTAAATTTTCTTTTAGGTATTTTTATAAATAGGGTCTGCGAACCCTTCCTTCTCTTTTTCATTTTCGGTGTTGTAAATTCTCTTCTCACCTAACTCCCCTCGAAAGTACCTCGAGGATTCTACCAAAGATATGTAAATGTTATATAGGCTTGTAGATTTATGCTAAGATTAGAATTTATGTGATTCCCAAATGTAAGGAGACAAGGCGCCAAGAAGAAGGACCAAGGAGATCACCATCAAGACTTATGAAGACTATGTATGGTATCCCTAGGAATTTGACCAACTAGTTTCCTAATGGCTCAAGGAAACTAGAGTAGTAAAGTCCATAATCATCCTAGTAAATTGCATGAGATAGATTTATTTTTGAATTTATATATGTGATATATATTTGAATAAATGCTATGCATGTCAATCAACAAAGAAAAGCAATGAGACCTAATTAATGAAATAAAAAAATCCCTCATTAAATTATATTGAGTCCATGTTACGCATGATAAGTTGCTTTCCACCATCTTAACAAGATAACCAGAGTTCTTCCAGTAGGAGGCTATTGAGTCACTCAAGGTCAAACTACTGTACGAATATGTTTGAGTTATATAAGTTGGGTCTTACTTAACTAAGTGTTACGTTATCTGATTGCTTTAAAACTTGATCACATGACATTTAGAGGCAAAGTTAGGCGAAGTACATATGATGTACTTAGGCAAAGAGTTTCACCAAACTGATCAAGGAGTTGCATAGAGATGCAACTGGTAAGCAAATTTACCTACTCAATTAGTTTCAACATGGTTTGTTGAGTCACTCAAGGTCATGGTGGGATGAAAAGGGTCATTGCTCACTAAAAAGTTTAAAAGTTAGATTTCTCAAATAGTAGAGGAGGGCTACTATGTTGATAAAATAGTGAGAACAATCATTTAAACTGTAAAACTTAGTTTTAATGATTGCAATTTGCATAATGACTATTATATGCATTGGTTTATATAGGATATAAATCGTCATGGCAGGTTAACTAGTCACTTGATTGCATACTTGATTCAAACTATTTAAAGTCGATTTCACTAATCAATTGCACAGTAAAGATTGTGATGGATATGAAATGAATGACTATTTCCTTAATGATCAATGAGGTACTTAGTAA